>JALAZF010000463.1:155000-1420000 GCA_022829125.1 Lathyrus tuberosus | reverse complement strand
CACATATGAAAACCAAAATCCCCTCAAAGGAAATCAAAACCTCTCTGTAGGAAGACATTTCTCTGTACATCACACATTCAAAACAAACCCTAATACCAGATAACTGCTGTAAGTGGCACACTTGTTGATTCAAATATCCAAGATGTAGTCCATCTCTTATCCTGGTAAACCTCTTTCATCTAATTGCTATAAGCGGCAAGCCTCTGGATTACAAACATCCACGCTACTGTCCCTCTCTTAGCATAAAAGATTCCTAAGGAAAAATGGCATTATTCAACACTGAGTTGAAGTTTTCTCCTTTAGGACAAATCCCCTATAAAGGAAATTATGGCATTACTGGTTAAAGTAATTCTCCTTTATAATTAGTCACCCAACAGTTGTGATAAATAGACGAGATATCTCCCTTTAGAGATAACAAACTCTCTCTCTCTCAAACACTCCCAAAGGAGAAACTTTCCCAATCAACAGACAAACACCAGTAAGTAGGAAAAGTAAATAGAAAACAGTATAACTACTAATAACATGTGAATAACCACATATAGGTGTCATACCCCAAATTTTGACCACCAAGATTTCCAATTATTGTGAGAATCGTCATCACAATATGGATGTGCTTCCTTGCCTCATCAATCTCCTCAAAGATGGGTGAGCATTCACCATAATCCAGAATTAGGGTTTTGAGCCCTCTCAGAGCACTTAGACAAAGGATCAATCAAGAAATGACATGATCTTCAACTTCTCTAACCTCTCAAACATCCATAAGAGATCAAGAGGACTCCCACCTCAAGAATCAAGCACAAAGTGGCCACATTCCAAGTGGATCAAGCCTCAAGATCGCTAGTGTCACCAAATTAGGGTTTTGGTCGACCAAGGTCTCCAGATGGAATCTTTCATCTAGGCATGAGCCAATACTTCAAAACATGATCCAAAATGCTCCAAGATTCCTCATGGATCCAATCATCAAGTCAAATTAGCATCAGGGAAGCATTCATCAAAAATCAGGAATTAAGGTTTCTTGACCTAATTCACTCCTAAGTTGACTTTTGGGGAGATGCATGAGCCAAGACCCCAAGACATGATTTGAAGGCCTCAAATACACTACATTGATCCATTTACAACAATGGATTGATCCAAGAAGCTTGATTCACAAGTTTCAATTTCACCTGGACCACAATTAGGGTTTTGAAGAAAAAGTCAATTGTGTCTTTGACTTTTGACCAAGACATGCTCCCAAACCTTGGGAAATGATTCAATACACCCTATAACACCTATGGAGTCCATCCATTAGGTTTGAATTAGGTCAAGGACTTGATTTCACAAAGGATCACACATTTGGATTTCATCCGATAAAAAGTCAACTGTGCACAAAATCAAGTTTGACTTTTTGGAATTTTTCACAAATATGGTTCCCCTAAGTCAAAAATAATGTTAATGTATGGTATTGATCATCATTCATTAAGAAAAATCAAGAAAATTGAGGTTTCTTGCAAAAGGGGCAACCATAAGAAACCAAAATTTTTCTAAATTAGGGAACAAAAGTGATTTGCTACCAACTTTGCAAGGTCATAACTCCTAAACCACAAGGCATTTTTCTCTAATTAAAAGCTCAAATGAACGTCTATCTGACATACTTTAAAAGTGTCAACTACAAGTGATTTCAAATCCTCATAGATTTTGAGTTATGGATTGATCAAAATCACAAAAACATGAAAATGACACTTTTTCCAACACTTAGTGAAATTTTCAAAATGTCAGAATCTGCCTTACTTTTTCCAAAATGTAGGGGAATTTTTCACCTTGATCCAAGTTAAACCAGGTCCATTGGTGAACATCAAAGTTGAAGTATGCCATAAGGGTTTTCCAACAAGTACCTAATCATCTCCAAATTCCATTTGAGTAGGGAGATACAACCCTTGGAACATTGCATCATGAACTGATTTTTACAAGGCAGATTTTGTGCATTTTGCTCGAGTTAGATAATTTGGACAACTCCAAGCCTTGTCATCCATTTGGACACATCAGAGGATAACATCCAAGTGAAAATATCTGATCCACAAGCCTCCCAAGTCCAAGGAACTACATATAGCCATGAGTGCCCTAAAAAGGCTAAAAAGCTTCAAGACTCTAATTTTGTTTCTAAGCATTCAATGGATGCATCAAGATTCAGCTCTGAATCAAAGGACCATAGGCCTGTGCCCTAACCTCAAGTCAATGGCTATAGGAGACTAAAGATTCCCTTGGATCAACATTGGCCAAAGGCCTGTACCAGCTGCCATTCACTATTGCTTGCAAAACAAACTTGCTCTACTATAAATAGAGCTCATTTGTGATCAGTTTGAGTACACCAAAGCACTACAACTGATGATTTCCTCAAAATCTCTCTCCTTTGGCCAAAATGCCTTCTTTTGCAAGTCATCTCTGAGTTTTTGAGTCAGAGAGCAATTCCACCATAACTCATGATCCAAACACATCTAATATATCATATCTAAGTTGTTCAAACACTCACCTTTGATCTAAAACACCAAAATCATAAATTCAACCTCCAAAACCTCAAAATTTGACTTTTCTGCATTTTTCAAGCCATGTCTTGATTCAGTCATTTCCAAAACCAAACCAGGCCTCAAACGCACTCCAAATATCATCCTCAACCTATCCCAATTGGTTTCCCTCATCTGGAATACCATTTGAGAGAGTTACTATCTTGGTCACTTTTGCCCCATTTGCAAGAAAGAGCCAATTCTTGTTCTTGAGGATTCCAACTGGTTTTGATCATCCTAAAAGCTTATAAGGGATAAATCAAGAGTGTTCAAAGCATTGAATTACTTCTGGCACAAGGAACATGACAGACAGCACAAGAAGCTTCAAGAGGTAAGTGCATCACAACTTGAACTCTTTAAATCATGCATTGCTTTGAGGTCCATTGATCATTGACGTCTCATACATATCATATATGTTGTGTTTGAACCAATTTACCATGCTATTAATGCCTGTATGATGAGATAGCATAGAACATGTAAATTGAGGACTATTTTGAAATCACTATCGGATTTTAAAATGGAGACATTTTTTGAAAATTCCAAGGGCACCATTGGATTCCTCATGAAATTCTAGGCAGGATACACCTAAATTTTGTCCCAATCCATGGAGAAATGAGAAAGTTAGAGCCTTCACGCAAGAGGCCTAAAATCAGGCCTTGCCTTGGGCAAGGGCCTGGCCATGGCGCCTTGGCCAGGTCTGAAAACAAGGCACCCTCATATACACATGGGGTGGTTTTGATACACGGATGTATCACCACCCGAGTGGTAGCACGCATGTGTGTTTGTTTGGCAGGTCGTGGGTTCAACACCCACCCAGACCATTTTGCCATTTTCACTATTTTTGCTATTTTTCATATATTTTATGGTTTTTATTAATTAATTCCAAAATTAATTTCTCTCTCAATTTTAATTATTTTTTATTGGTTCTTTTTTTTGAAAATTCCCAAAACTGTTAAAATATTTTATTATACATAAATTTCACAAAAATATTATTTATTTCATGTATTTGGTATTTTTGTAAAGAATTATGTTTTTATTTGTTTTAAACATTAAAAATATTTCCTTCTCTTGATTTTGCTAATTCAAATAATTTTCAAATCATTCTATGAATAAAACATGATTTTTCAAACATTAATCCAAGATCACAACTTGTTTTTCACACATGTTTTATAATTTTGATCATTTTAATTGAATTTTTATTCAATTAAAATACATTTTTTTAAAATAAACTTTGGGCCTCTAATAGAGTGTAAGAGTCATTCCTTGTACATGAAAACCATTTTGGGCCTCAGTCATTGTATAAGTCCCACTGCGATTTTAAAAATCTCGGCGCGATCGTCGTTTTCAAAACATTTTCATCTAGGCTTCTCCTTGAGTTGTAAGCCCTATCATTGTTGTACAAAAATAAACTTTGGGACTCTAATAGAGTGTAAGATCCAACCTCTTTGTAAATACAATAATTTGGACCTCAGTCACTATATAAGTCCCGATACATTTATCAGATCAACGGTACGATTACTATTTTTATCCAGGCCTCTCCATGAGTATAAGCCCCAATCTTCTTTTCAAAAACAACTTTCCCTTTTGATTTAGGTTCAAATTCATAGTTGTTATCAAAACTTTCCTTACATTCTTAAACAACTAACCATACAGCTATTACAATGGAAGCTTGCTCACCTGTAAGTTTTAAACATCTTTCTTTTACATACTTGCACACACACACACACACACACACACACACACACACACACACATATATATATATATATATATATTTGTTTGTGATGGAAGCTTGCTCACCTGTAAGTCCTCCTACCATATTTTTACATACAGTATATATTTCATCTGTATATATACATGTATATTATCTGCTTAGAGTTTTCCCCGGTAATTAGGTCTAGAACTAGATAAAGCCAGTGGTCACTCTTTCAACACAGTCAAAACTAGTTCCCCATAGGAATTCCAGATACAATCCTGCCTCCTCTTGGGCTTATACAATATGGAACAAAGAGAAAGGCATTATTCCCGGTGAAACTTTTCTCAATCTGTCACTATTAGAAATTGTCAAAGAAATTCATTTCCCCCAGAGAGGATTAATTCCCGGTGAAACCTCTATTGAATTTCTTCAAACCCTAGAACTGTTCACTAAATAAAAGATTATTCCGGTGAAACTTTTCTTGAACTCTTCTTAAGTTTGGACCCACAGGCTTCCTAAAAGCATCCCCACCTCCTCTTGGGCTTTGTACAAGGACCCTTCGGCTTCTTAGAAGTTTTTATGCCTTCTCTTGGGCTTAATACAAAGACCCTGGAGATCTCTTAAAGGTATAGGACAGAACTTAGTCATCCTTTGTTAGAGCAGTCTTTCTAAAGAGTCAAAACCTCAAACCAATTTTAGGGTTGATTCTCATCCCTTAAAACACCAGCCTCCTCTTGGGCATCATACAAAGATAAACATTTTCATACCAGTAGACTTGGACAGTCTCATCTCCTCTTGGATCTCAAAGACATTCTCAAGTTCCCTACAAACATAGGAAAAACCCTGGTCATTTAATCAATCTCCAGTAGAGTTAAAACCCATGGGTTCTAACACTCAATCTTTCATCCTAAATTTCCCCAGCTAGGGTTAGCTTATCATCAGCATAACACTATCCCAAATCAGAACCTCAAGGCATCTGATACCTCAACTATTCTATAACCCTCAGCAAGAATTGATTCCCCGTCTTAGACCTGCCTCTGGATCTCAATAATCCTCAGCAGAAGACAGCCTCCTCTTAGGCTTTGTATAATGATTTTCCTCAACAGAGTTCAACTTTTCAAAAACACTCTCTTGTTGAGTCAATCACCTTTTCAGCACTCTCCTGTTAAGTCAATCTCCTAAAAGCACTCTCTTGTTGAGTCAATTCCCTTTACAGCCTCAATCTTAGGCTTTGTACAAGACAAAAAAAAAGCACTCTCTTGTTGAGTCAATTCTCTTTCAGCCTCCTCTTAGGCTTTGTATAATGATCTTCTTTTCCTCAGCAAAATTCAACCTCAATCTTGGGCTTTGTACAAGACACCTATAAATATCTTCAGCTGAGTCAGTCAAATATCTTTTAGCCTCAATCTTGGGATTTGTACAAGACACCATGAAAGCACTCTCTTGTTGAGTCAACCCTTTTCAGCCTCAATCTTGGGCTTTGTACAAGACACATATAAATCTCCTTAAGCAGAGTCAATCCTCTTTTTAGCCTCAATCTTGGGCTTTGTACAAGACAAATCATACTCTCCAGCAGAGTCAATCTTCATTTAGCCACAATCTTAGGCTTTGTACAAGACAGATAAAACCTCTCACCGATAGAGTCAGTCTCTTTTCAGGCTCAATCTTGGGCTTTGTACAAGACACATATAAAATCTCCCTAAACACTCTCTTGTTGAGTCAGTTTCCCCTTTTAGCCTCAATCTTGGGCTTTGTACAAGACAGACAAAATATTTCCCCGAAAAAGTTAACCTTTAGCCTCCTCTTAGGCTTTGTATAATGATATCCCCAAAAGAGTCAATTCTCTTTTAGCCTCAATCTTTGGCTATGTACAAGACAGATAAACACTCACTTATTGAGTCAGTCTTTTCTAGCAACCTCTTAGGCTTTGTATAAGGACTTCCCCAGTGGAGTCAATCAATCTCTTAGCTTCAACCTTGGGCTTTGATTAAGACACACACAAAAATCAACATTCCCCTCAGAGGAAATTAAAAACTCTCTGTAGGAATACATTTCTCTGTGTTATCACACATCAAGACAAATAATCAAAACAAACCTTAATTCGAAATAATTGCTATAAGTGGCACACTTGTTGATTCAAAAATCCAAGCTATAGTCCATCTCTTATCCTGGTAAAACTCCTCTTTCATCTAATTGTTGTAAGTGGCAAGCCTCTGGATTATTTACATCCACGCCACTGTCCATCTCTTAGCATGAAAGACTCCTAAGGAAAAATGGCATTGCTCAACACTGGGTTAAAGTTTTCTCCTTCAGGACAAATCCCCTATAAAGGAAATTATGACATTGCTGGATTCACATATCCTAGTTAAAGTAATTCTCCTTTATAATCAGTTACCCAACAGTTGTGATAAACAGACAAGATGTCTCCCTTTAGAGATGACAAATTTTCTCTCAGTCAAACCTTTTAGCTTCAATCTTGGGCTTTGAACAAGACACAAATACCCTTTAGCTTCAATCTTGGGCATTGAACAAGACACCAAAACATCTTTTTCCTCCCATAGAATAGGAGTAACTACAATTGCTCTGATTTCCCTGTTTTCTTTAACGGGAATACGTAGGCATAAGATTGCGAAATCTTAGCGAGCACACCAATAAAAAAACTTTAGGTCCAGTACCTTCACACTCCAATAAAAAAACTTTAGGTCCAGTACCTTCACACACCAATCAAAAACTTTAGGTCCAGTACCTTCGCACACTAATCAAAAACCTTAGGTCCAGTACCTTCATACCAAAAACATCGGAAACCCCGAAATCATCAAAAACTCACTCTCTCTCTCAAACATTCCCAAAGAAGAAACTTTCCTAACCCACAACAGACAAAAACCAATAAGTATAAATCAATAAGGATAATTGCTAACAACCTGTGGATAACCACATATAGGATGGGTAATTGACAACTCCCAATTGTATAACCTGACCCCGAACTCCCGAATCTCTTAAGCATTTGTTCAGTTAAACATTTGCGTGCAAGGTTAGTTTTAGATAACTTCCCTTGCCTTTCCAGCTTCATAGGATAAATAAGAAATCAGAAAGTAGTACCCCACTCCTACCATTGTGGTGAGGAGAAACCCATGGTGATAAGGTGGCCGCGTTAACTATCGAAAACAGTTGATACGCGATACTACACCCAAATTGAGATTACCCTAGGATGTTACAGCTCGCTCGGGTGAACCATCTTACTGTTGTTATCCCTAGGGGGTCAATGATTTTGTGAACCTTTAACCCGTTCTACAGGTACAAAAATTTACCAGAATACAACCTTTGGGGATGGGTAGAGCCATGACTCCATGCTCGTGACGTTGAACCCTTGAACCCATGTTTTTTCAATGTTTTTGTGTGCTGCATTCATGTATTCATTTAAAAAACTCTTAAACAAAGAAAAATCTTCTCTTTTCTTCCTCTCTTCTTTTTCAAAATAAACTAAAACAATAATTGCAAATATCATAGAGAAAGATTGCGTTATGGATTTCGGTAGAAGAAAGACGCACAAGTACACCTTCAAGGCTCCGAAACTAGAGGATTTAAGAAGGCTGGAAAGGATGATTACCAACCCTGATGCTTTCAGAGCTAAGCACGGAGGGCTGTTGTCTCTGTTTAGGGTCGACGTAGTTGAAGGAATCCTGTCTACATTAATTCAGTTTTACGATCCGGTTTATCACTGTTTCACATTCCCGGATTATCAACTAGCACCAACACTGGAGGAGTACTCTCATCTGACTAATTTACCCATCACTGACCAAACTTCCTTTTCTGGACTGGAAGAAATTCCAAAAGATCAAACCATTGCAAGAGCAGTCTATTTGGACGAGTCAGAAGTCAGGACTCACATGACCACTAAGGAAGGAATCCAGGGTTTATCAGCTAAATTCCTGACGGAGAAAGCCCTATACTTTACCAGTGTAGGAAACATAATTACTTTCAAAGATATCTTTGTTCTGCTCACATACAGGTTGTTCCTTTTTCCCAACATCGATAACTTTGTCGATGCCAATGCCATTAAGATATTTCTGATTGGAAACCCTGTACCAACCTTGCTCGTAGATACTTATCATTCTGTACACTTAAGGAATTTGTACAGCGGAGGAATGATCACATTTTGTGTACCCCTGCTTTACAAATTGTTCACTTCCAATTTACCCAAGTCTGCTACTTTTTGGGACCGTAAGAGTACTCTATGTTGGTCACAGAGAATCATGTCTTTTACCAACTCTGACATAGATTGGTACAATAGGATTTATGAGGGGATAAAGATCATTGACAGATGTGGAAATTTCCCCAATGTACCCCTCATAGGAACTAAAGGAGGAATCAACTATCCTCAATTTTTAGTTCGCCATCAACTCGGATACCCGATGAAGAATATCCTGCATAATGTTCATCTGGAAGGTCTTTTCTTCAAGGAAGGGGAAAATGACAGGGCATTAAAGAAGGAAATAGTGCATGTCTGGAAACATGTTCATTCAAAAGGAAGAGAGTCTCTAGGAAGACCATAATGTATCTCCGTGGAACCTTATTTCCACTGGGTGCAAACTAGAGCCCTTAAGCTAAGGATGCCTTACCCTCGTCAAGAAGTTCTTCCGTTAAAGGAATATGTCCTTTATTTTATGTCTGATACGGAAAAAACTCTAGGTCGCTCTCAACAAAGTTCAAAGGGAGAAAAGCTCTTAGAAAAACAAGTACCGAATTCTCAATGTGGAGTGTACTAAGATTCAGGAACTGCCAAAGGAAAAGGATGCTCCGATTAAGATACTAGAGCAGCATGTTGTAGAAAATCAAGAAGACCGAAGAAATTTGCTCGTTCCTTTCACTTGGCAAAGGACTGACAACCCGACAACGGTTGAAGAACCCCGGTTAAAGAAAAGGAAAATACCAGAACCAACATCTGAGTTCTCTTCAGAGAGGACTCAGGATCCATAAACTTAAACATTTCTGTTAGACGATGGCTATGGATCTAGAAGGGGGATTAAATAGATCCCTTGAGTTTTACACGCAAATGGTTACCAAAAATTTGGTTTAAAAATGTTTAACGGAAGCAACCACTGAATCACACGTCTACAACGAACCTTCTACTAAAAGGATCGGATATGCACGACAATATTGGGAATGAATTATGGACGAGAAAAATTCAGTTTGATTAACACAATTTAAAACGCAATCAACAAAGTATCACTTGCTTGATGTTTAATCCAATCCAATGAGATCAATTGACAAACAATAAATTGCAAATGCATTCGATTTTGCTTTGAAACAAATTATCAAAAACTTGGTGTGTGTAAACACACTAAGTGCAGAATTTCAGTGGAATGTAATGTCAAGCTGCTCCAAGATACAATTCAAGGAATTGTATCAATTTAACAAAAATAGTATATCAGCTCAAGATCACACTACCTCAGAAATTTTGATAAATTGAGACTTCGCAAATTCGAATGATATTAAACGTAAAGAGTTAAGGGAAAGACAGAACAAACGAGATTTGATTAGGAAGTTCCCCAATCGTCCTCGCTTTGGGTACCTCTGCCCCGATTCCACAATTGGAATTGAGATATATATATATATATATATATATATATATATATATATATATATATATATATATATATATATATATATATATAGATGTTGCAAATTGTTTATTACAAGAGAAGAACTATGAACATCCAAACTCCCAAACGTCTTTGATCGTTGATGCAGAGCCTTCTCTTCCCTTGATTCAAGATGAATCAAGTTCCACGAATTCGGTTGAACAAGTCACCGTCCCACGCTACTAGACTGCAAGAAACCACCGTTCTTCAGTCACCTTCACTCGGTCGACTTTAATTCTCCGCAATTCGATCCCCAAACCTTTCTTCTACGATTCTCCGACTGTAGCTACTAAACCGAAAGAAAACTCTGTTCTTCGGTTACCTTTGCACGGCTGAATCCCTGTAGAACGAAACAGTTGGTGCGAAAAACCCCCAAAATCACCTTGATTCTTGGAGGATAAAACCTAAGGTTTTATTCAATAAACACCTACCAATTCTCATCCCAGAAATGAAGATCACAACACTTCCTAATTCTGAATGTTATCACGTCAAAACAATGGACAACACAAGCAAAAATGATTATGTGTAATTGTTGGTTGTCTCAAGGTTGAAGATGAAGATGAAGAGAAAGATTGGTATAAATTTTCACGTTTCTTGTTATTTGGAAAATGAGATGACCAGACTATTTATAGAGAATGATTTGACCCACTAAAAATTGTAACAGAAATAACAGAAAAATTTAAGTAAAAAAATTCAGTTCAGGCGTGTTTGCGTCGACCCATCCTTTAATGAGGGGTTGGCGTGCACTGACCCGTGGAAATCACTATGCAAGTTTCACAATCATGCGTCGACCTATTGGCATCTTGCGTTGACGCAAGTATGCAGTTTTTGCATATTTTCAAATTCCCAGAATCATGCGTCGACCCACAGACTGCAGGGGTCAGCGTGCGCTTTCTCGGCCTTTCCACAAACTTTGTTCTAACAAGCATGAGTCGACTCATGCTTAGGTTGGGTCGGCGCATCACTTGCATTTTTCAAGAAATGTATTTTTCTGCACATATTAACTGACCAAGACCCGGACAAACATACTAGACACCAATATAATGATCATGCACACGTATTTATGGGTAAGACAAAGTCCTATATGTTTAGACGCATGAACAACGATGATTAGATGCAATTTTCCCGACAAATAAAGTGATACCGCTCAAATTACAATCTAATACTTAGCTTATTTGTTGACATCATTAAAACTGAGATAGATGAAAGACCTTAGCCCTCACATACTCCCCCTTTTTTATGATGGCAACACTGTTTAGCTTTCTCTTAGTTTGTATTTTGAGAACGAACAAGCCCCCCCTGTCTTTAACACTTGGTTAATTTCTTGATTAATTTCTACTTGTTATCCTTCTCCCCCTTTGTCAACATCAAAAAGAAGAGAAGAAGGTGGTCAAAAGAATAACAATATAACAAGTAAGGATTCATCCACATATTTGCAACATGGCAACATTAACACGCATCCACATATGATACAGTTAATGTAAAATTTGAAACAGATAAATACAAAACATAAGAAGCAAAGACAATTCATTCCACAGTTCAAAACAAAGAACCAAAACAAACTGAAACAAAGTTCAAAGTTAAACAACAGGAAAGAACATGCAATCCAAACAGCAAAACATAAATGCAAAACATAAGTAATATGATGCACTAATCTCTATGGTCTCCTCCCCTAGATGGATGACCTCTTCCCCCATGGTATTGGCCTGGTGGTGGCAAATCCTCTAGGTGCAAGTTAAGTTTGATTAGCGAGCGATTGAGCAAGCCAAGACTGTTTGCAAGATTCTGATTCTGTTGAGTCAAATTCTCGTCCATTTGGGTGAAGCAAGTCATAGAGGGGTCAGCAAAACTGTTGAAGTTAGTGATGTGAGCCGAGACTTGGTTGGATAAGTTTGTGAACCTTTCTTCCTGAGCATTGTAGTGGATTTCTTGCAATGCTTGGAATTCTTAATGTTGAAGATTCATCTGGTTCAAACTTGCCAGAATCTCTTCAGATGCCTGGAAATCATGCTGAGGCTGTGGAGTTAGAGGTGCAGAATAATCATGTTGTTGCCAACCATACTCCTCGCCATAGGTGGGAGGAACATATGTGTCTCCAAGAGCAGTCCAGCTGTTGTTTTGCCAATCTCCCCATCCCTGATTATCAGAATTGTCCTCAGGTTGATCGCCCATCCATACTTCGTTGTCTTCCTCTTGCATAACCACATCACCATTGTTAACATCTTGATTGACACTATCATGTGCTGCCTCATCATCATTTCCTTCGTCGTGATTAGGTTCTTCAGGTTCATGTGGAAAAGGATGAGTTGATCTGTGTCGGTACTTGAACTCATTCGTAATAGAATCCCAAGTGTAACCCATCATGGTGAGTGTTTTTGGTTGAAATTGATGTTCGCATGAAATCTGGATGTAACGAATATTCAGAACCGAGATGTCAGCCTTGTTCAAAATGTTCTGAATGCAGGATGCATAACCTAAAGCCAGACTTTTGGTGGAGTCGCGGGTAACAAACATCCGATATGCAAAATAGTGTGGCCAATTGATTTTAATCCGATTCTTCAGTATGTAAATGTGATTAACTTATGCCTTCTCAACTCTTGAGTACCCGCCTTTCTTAGGTATCAAAATACGAGCAACAATCCACTGTAGAACGCGGTCAATAAATTTCAAATGACCGGTGGTAACATTTTTCGGAAAGAATTCACTTGCCACAACATCGTCCGGATACGGTTTACGCAACATAGAATTCAGAGCGGATTTAAACTCATAGTTTTGAACAAACTTGGTGTCGATTACTTTGGGGAGATTTTCATCAGTATCCATATGAAACCAAGTATTCCATAACTCATTGTTTACAAGATGACGTACATTATTCATAGAAAACGAAAACTCAGCACCCTTAAATTTTCCCTTAATTCCACAATAGAATAATCGAATCAAATCACTATTAAAATGATCATCACATTCAAGAAACACACCAAAATTCTAAACACTAAGCATTTCAGTTATCTTAGGAATTTTGTAGTCTGGACCCATCAAAACATAGAAACCATGTTGTGGAATAACAACACGATGACTAAACTCTACCTCAAAAGGACCAGACAGCTCATCAGAGAGTAAAGAGTTAATAGTTACCGGTGTTGAAGAAGTTTCGGCAGATGAAGCTCTAGTTGTTCGTTTACTGGAAGTGCGTCGGGAAGCCATTTTTGATGAAGGTGATGAAGAAGATGAACAGTGCGCGATGGTTGAAGAAGAATGATGATCTTGCTTCTAGAAACCCTTGTTTTATAATCTTGAGGATTCACACTTTGTGGGTTTTTTATTTTTGTGGGTTTTAATGGAGATATGGTGAGGTTTTAATGGAAAGATGGAAGAAATGAAGAGGAGAAGACCAAAATTCTACTATGTTTAACATGCATTGAACAAGAAATAAAGTGTAATGAAGATATGTAAAAAGGATTCTGAGTGTGTCAGGTGTGCGATGACCCAAGTACAGGGTGCGTCGGCGCAAGATTGCTAGGTTTTGAAAAAAATTTTAAAATTTTGATATGCGCCGACCGCAGGTAAGCGTGAGCTAACCCAGTCGTTTCCCTTGAAATACGCTTCAGCTCATGAGTCGAACCATGGCATTTTTCGGTCGACTCATCCAAGTCAAAAATGGAGAAATTGAAATTTTGCATACAAAAGTTCCAAAATAAGATAAATAAACATGCACACACATAGAACAAGCATCCAAATGAGTAATATATGCACAAAATATAGAAACATCAAGTTAAAAGTACTTAACATGGCACAAAATGTGTTAACTTTCTATGAATCAGAATGATATTACCTTGATCACTATTGACGTTGAGAGCCCTCACATATATCTTAATGACTTTTGGCATTGTTAGTGACAACACATAAACAAGTATATATATGTATATATGAAGACAAACTATCTTTGATGAAAATCAAACACGATCCGAGATGTCGAGAACGCCAAGTTCCCGACGGATATGAAAGAAAGGCTCAGTGGCTAATGGTTTTGTAAAAATGTCAGCAAGTTAATTTTTAGTATCAACATGCTCAAAGATCACATCACCTTTCTCTACATGATCCCTAAGAAAATGATGACGTATCTCGATATGCTTGGTGCGTGAATGTAATACGGGGTTCTTAGTCAGGTTGATCGCACTAGTATTATCGCATAAAATCGGAATACGCTCTAGTTTTAAATTGAAATCAAGCAATTGTTGTTTAAGCCATAGGACTTGAGCACAACAACTACCAGCGGCAACGTATTCCGCCTCAGCTGTTGACAAAGCAACGGAAACCTGTTTCTTGCCATGCCAACTCACCAAGGAGTTTGCGAAAAAGTAACATGTGCCACTAGTACTTTTCCTATCCAATTTGCACCCGGCAAAGTCGGAATCGGAATAACCAACTAAGGAACAAACACTACCTTTGGAATACCACAGCCCATACTTTGGAGTACCGAAAAGGAATCGAAGTATGCGCTTAACTGCTTTTAAGTGGGATTCCTTAGGACGTGCTTGATACCTCGCACACATGCATACACTGAACATAATGTCGGGTCGTGATGCAGTAAGATAAAGAAGAGATCCAATCATACCTCGATACTTCTTTACCTCTACATCCTTACCATTTTCATCACGATCAAGATTGGCACAAGTAGGCATTGGAGTATCTATTGCTTTGCAGTTTAGCATGTCGAAACGTTTGAGAAGCTCAAGACAATATTTTGTTTGACTCACGAATGTGCCCTCTTCGAGTTGTTTGATTTGCAATCCGAGGAAATAGTTAAGCTCCCCCATCATGCTCATTTCAAACTCCTCCTGCATCAAACTAGAAAACTCCTTGACCAAGGTCATGTTAGTAGACCCAAAAATAATATTGTCAACATAAATCTGTACCAAGATTAAATGTTTTCCTTGACGTTTAATAAAGAGGGTTGTGTCAACCTTCCCTCTTGAATACCCTTGATCAAGTAAAAATTTGCTTAGACATTCATACCAAGCCCTAGGGGCTTGTTTAAGTTCGTACAAAGCACGTTTAAGTTTGTAGACATGATCGGGATATTCATGTGATTCAAAACTCGGAGGTTGGGCAACATAAACCTCTTCATTGATATATTCGTTAAGGAAAGCACTTTTAATATCCATTTGGAATAATTTGAAGTTCTTAGTGCAAGCATTAGCAAGTTAAAGGCGTATAGCCTCGAGTCGGGCAACCGGCGCATAAGTTTCCTCATAGTCGATTCCTTCCTCTTGGTTATAGCCTTGCGCTACAAGCCGCGCTTTGTTACGTGTTATAACTCCGTTTTCATCAAGTTTATTTCTAAATACCCATCGGATGCCGATTACTCGATGATCTCGTTGAGGGGGGATAAGGTCCCAAACCTCATTTCTCCTAAATTAATTTAGTTCATCTTGCATTGATAAGAACCAATGCTCATCGAGTAATGCCTCCTTTACGTTTTTAGGTTCAACTTGTGACACAAAAACGGAGTAATAACAAAATTTACTAAGTTTAGAGCGAGTGGTTACTCCCTTAGAGATGTCACTGATGATATTGTCGATTGGATGGTCTTTGGAAGACTTCCATGCTGGAGGAAGGTCATCTTCATTTGTTGGTGATCCTTTTCCTCCTTAATACGCACTGCTTCAAGCTGATCAGTTCCCTTATCAGTGTCCTTGAGTATGTCTTCAGAAGATGCACCTGCACCATGAAAAGAACTACCTTCTCCGACATTTCTCGGATAAGACTCATCAAAAGTAACGTGTACCGACTCTTCAACAATTCGTAAACTTTTATTATATATTCTATAAGCTTTATTTGACTGAGAGTATCCAAGAAAAAATACCCTCGTCGGCCTTGGCATCAAACTTACCAAGTGTCTCTTTTCCATTGTTCAACACAAAACACTTGCAACCAAAGACATGAAGGTGAGAAATATTTGGCTTACACCCTTTTAAAAGTTCATACGGTGTCTAGTTTAGAATAGGCCGGATGAGCACCCTATTCAAAACGTAACAAGCCGTACCAATGGCGTCGGCCCAAAAGTATTTTGGAAGTCCACTTTCATTGATCATAGTCCTCCCAAGTTCCTCCAAAATTCTATTTTTACGTTCCACCACCCCATTTTGTTGAGGGGTTTGTGGTGCGGAAAAATTATGATCAATTCCATGGGATTCACAAAATGCTTCAAACAAATGGTTTTCAAACTCACCCCCATGATCACTTCTAATTGACACAATGTTTGTGTTTAATTTGTTTTGAGATAACTTAGCAAATCTCTCAAAGGACGAAAAGGTATCACTCTTGTTTGCTAAGAAAATGGTCCAACAAAACCTAGAAAAGTCATCGACTATTACAAAATCATAATAGTTACCACCTAGGCTTTTAACCCTAGATGGTCTAAAGAGGTCCATATGGAGGAGCTCAAGGGGTCTCATAGTTGAAACAATATTTTTAGATTTGAATGAGATCCTTGTTTGCTTCCCCATTTGGCAAGCATCACAAAGGTGATCCTTTGTGAATTTGATTTTGGGCAAACCGATGACTAGGTCTTTAGAGACTATTTTGTTAAGCAAATCAAAGTTGATGTGAGCCAACCGTCTATGCCACAACCATGAATCTTCATTCATATTGACTAGACATTTGTCTCCATTCAACGATACCTCATTTAAGTCTAGCATATAGATATTGTTCACCCTCAAACCCTTAAACACATTCTATTTGTCACTATCTTCAACTATGCAACAATCTTTTGAAAACGATACTTTATAATTCTTGTCACATAGTTGGCTAATGCTTAAAAGATTGTGTCTAAGGCCTTCCACAAGCAGCACATTAGAGATAGTAGTAGATGAGGGGTTACCTACACTACCTTTGCCGATAATATGTCCCTTATTGTTATCTCAGTAGGTGACAAACCCCTTTTTCTTCGCCACAAAGTCGATGAAAAGAGATATGTCTCCTGTCATATGTCTTGAGTAGCCACTATCCAGAACCCATCTTCTTTCGGTGGTCTCAAGACTTTGTACCTACAAAAACAATCAAGGGAGAGTAGGTACCCAATTCTCATTGGGTCCTTTGCGGTAAGTGAAACCAAGATCGCACTTGGGAAACCATTGATAAATGCCTTTTGGAACAAGAAATCTTCTAAAACGACATTTAGCAATAGTATGACCAGACTTGCAACAATATAGGCAATCACGGTTCATTTGGAGTTTACATTTGCTATCTCTATCTCAAATCACATACGTATACTTTTGATACGGATTGTTCATACTTTCTCGATAATGTGATCGATCAATAGCAAATGTAATTTTAGGCTTAAGAGCCTTGTCTAATTTGGCCTTAAGGGTTCTCACCTCTTTTTGCCAAATATGACAAGTATCGCAGCCCCCAAACTTGAACCATGGAGACTCAAACTCATCAATCTTAGCTTTTGATGCATCCACCATGGAGTTTTTAAGAGCTTCCAATTTCCTTTCGGAATCGGAAACCTATTTCTCCAAGTATTTAAAAATCTGTTTGTTTGAGGCTAAGCGTTGAAAAGCTTCCTTAGCCTCGTGGTGCAACATATCAAAAGCCTTTTGCAATTCTAAACAAGACATAGTATTAGAATGATCATATTTAGAGTGTTTTACCTCTTTCTTCTTGTTGTGACGTGCCATAAGACATAGATTAACAGATTCACTTTCATCATTTGAGTTGTCCTCTTTTTTCGACTCGCTATCGTTTTCCCAAGCGATGTATGCTTGTCTAGATTTATTTGACTTTTTATGTTGACGGTTCTTGTCCTTGTCCTTATCCTTGTCTTTCTTAAGTGATGGACACTCCGGCTTGTAGTGCCCGGATTTTCCACAATTGTAACACGTCCCTTTAACCTTGCCATTCTTATTTCCTTCATTTCTAGATTGCCTCTTAAATTTGACTAGATTTTTATCCGAGTGTTGAATCTCATTCTTCCTAACATACCTATTGTATCTCTTCACAAATAGACTCATGTCATCATCGGAGTCATCATCATCGTCATTGTTGGTTTCATCATCACTTTGCTCTTTAGATGTGGACTTTAAACAAGAAGCCTTAAGAGCAATCGACTTCTTCTCCGTATCTTTTGTTTTCTCCTTCTTTATACTCTTTTCATGTTTATCCAAGCTAATGAGCACTTGCTCATGCTCATCGAGTTTTCCAAATAGTGTGGTGAGGTCTAGAGTAGCTAGATTATTGGCCTCCTTGATCGCGGTGACCTTCGGCTGTCATTCCCTGTTAAGACACCTGAAGATCTTATTAGTAGCAACCTCGTTTGGAATTGGTTTACCAAGTACATGTAATTTGTTGATAATGTGAGTAAATCATTTTTGCATATCCGCAATGGTTTCCCCTTGCTTCATGTAAGAAAGATCGAACTCTTGCGTTAGTGTGTTAATACGAGCCATTTTAACATCATTAGTGCCTACGTGGGCTACTTGTAAAGCATCCCCCATGGCTTTGGCCGTTTCACAATAAGAGACACGATAATATTCGTCAACTCCCAAAGAGGAGATCAAAATATTTCGAGCCTTCCAGTCATAGCTGTACTTTTTCTCGTCCTCCTTATTCCATTGGTCTTCGGGTTTGGGAACGACAATGCCTTCGGCATTGGTTATTGTAATTTCCATGGGACCGTTTAAAATAACGTTCCAAACCTTTCGATCTATGGAATTTATATGGACGCGCATACAATCCTTCCAGTAGCTGTAATTCTCGCTTGTAAAAACCGTAGCTCTATTATAAGCCCCTTTAGGTTCGTTCGCCATGATCCAAGAAGTTTTACCGAAGCACCAGATAAATCGGAGCTCGTGATACCACTTGTTAGACGATGGCTATGGATCTAGAAGGGGGGTTGAATAGATCCCTTGAGTTTTACACGCAAATGGTTACCAAAAATTTGGTTTAAAAATGTTTAACGGAAGCAACTACTGAATCACACGTCTACAACGAACCTTCTACTAAGAGGATCGGATATGCACGACAATATTGGGAATGAATTATGGATGAGAAAAATTCAGTTTGATTAACACAATTTAAAACGCAATCAACAAAGTATCACTTGCTTGATGTTTAATCCAATCCAAAGAGATCAATTGACAAACAATAAATTGCAAATGCGTTCGATTTTGCTTTGAAACAAATTATCAAACACTTGGTGTACGTAAACACACTAAGTGCAGAATTTCAATGGAATGTAATGTCAAGCTCCTCCAAGATACAATTCAAGGAATTGTATCAATTTAACAAAAACAGTATATCAGCTCAAGATCACACTACCTCAGAAATTTTGATAAATTGAGACTTCGCAAATTCGAATGATATTAAACGTAAAGAGTTAAGGGAAAAAGAGAACAAACGATATTTGATTAGGCAGTTCCCCAATCGTCCTCGCGTTGGGTACCTCTGCCCCCAATTCCACAATTGGAATTGAGATATATATATATATATATATATATATATATATATATATATATATATATATATATATATATATATATATATATAGCTGTTGCAAATTGTTTATTACAAGAGAAGAACTATGAACATCCAAACTCCCAAACGTCTTTAATCGTTGATACAGAGCCTTCTCTTCCCTTGATTCAAGCTGAATCAAGTTCCACGAATTCGGTTGAACAAGTCACCGTCCCACGCAACTAGACTGCAAGAAACCACCGTTCTTTAGTCACCTTCACTCGGCCGACTTCAATTCTCCGCAATTCGATCCCTAAACCTTTCTTCTATGATCCTCCGACTGTAGCTACTAAACCGAAAGAAAACTCTGGTCTTCGGTTACCTTCGCACGGCTGAATCCCTGTAGAACGAAACGGTTGGTGCCAAAAAACCCCAAAATCACCTTGATTCTTGGAGGATAAAACCTAAGGTTTTATTCAAGAAACACCTACCAATTCTCAACCCAGAAATGAAGATCACAACACTTCCTAATCCTGAACGTTATCACTTCAAAACAATGGACAACCCAAACAAAAATGATTATGTGTAATTGTTGGTTGACTCAAGCTTGAAGATGAAGATGAAGAGAAAGATTGGTATAAATTTTCACGTTTCTTGTTATTTGGAAAATGAGATAACCAGACTATTTATAGAGAATGATTTAACCCACTAAAACTTGTAAAAGAAATAACAGAAAAATTTAAGTGAAAAAATTTAGTTCAGGCGTGTTTGGGTCGACCCATCCTTTAATGAGGTTCGGCGTGCTCTGACCCGTGGAAATCACTATGCAAGTTTCACAGTCATGCGTCCACCTATTGGCATCTTGCGTCGACGCAAGTATGCAGTTTTTGCATATTTTCAAATTCCCAGAATCATGCATCGACCCACAGACTGCAGGGGTCAGCGTGCGCTTTCCCGGCCTTTCCACAAATTTTGTTCTAACAAGCATGAGTTAACTCATGCTTAGGTTGGGTCGGCACATCACTTGCATGTTTCAGGAAATGTACTTTTCTGCACATATTAACTGACCAAGACCCGGACAAACATACTAGACACCAATATAATGATCATGCACACGTATTTATGGGTAATACAAAGTCATATATGTTTAGACGCATGAACAACGATGATTAGATGCAATTTGCCCGACAAATGAAGTCATACCGCTCAAATTACAATCTAATACTTAGCTTATTTGTTGACATCATTAAAACCGAGATAGATGAAAGACCTTAGCCCTCACAATTTCCTTTTACAACACTTTGTAAAATACTATATTTTCCCTTTCTGCAATCTTTCAAATTCAATAAAAAGGGGTCTCCCCACTGTATGATATTTGTAATCTGTTTGTTGAAGTTTCTTTTTTATTAAAGGAAAAAACAAAAAATATATCATTGCATTCATCATTCTTACATAACGCGTTCTTCTTATCTTCGAATCTCACGTATGTGTCACGATTCTAGACTCAAACTGTCTCATTCGTACAATACTCGGGTCAATCGATAAAAGAAAATGGACGATCTCTAGGAAGAGAACAGTGAGCTGAGTGAAAAAGTCGACGCTCTGAAGGAAGATCTGAAAAAACTTCACATTGACATGCAATCCCTGGCAGCAGCTCAGAGGCAACAACAAAGGACTGTGATTTCGGAGATCACATCTACGCCCATAGTAGAGACATATGATCCTCGGTACAACATGCCTAAAGATCGCCCCTGGGGCATGCCTATCAACTTTGTCCCTGAGCGATACATCCCGCCAGTCACTGAAGACCCAGAAACTGCAGCAGGAATCGCTGGGCCTAAAGGTCACAAACTTCGGGAAAGCGAAGACCCAAGAGTGATGACAGCAACTCCTGAAGGTTACAAACTTCGGGGCATAGAATCACCAAGAGTCACCGCCGTAATGACTGTACCACAACCAGTGGTACACACTGTCCTGGAAGGACAGATTCCACAAGTAATTTCTAGGGAAATGAGGATATGTACGAAATAATGAATGAGTTCCAGGATCAAATCCTGGAGATGCAGAAGGAAATGCATGCCATTCGCGGCCCGGATTTATTCGGAAAGGATGCCGCAGACCTTTGTCTGGTCCCTAATGTGAAAATCCTGCTCAAATTCAAGGTGCCTGACTTTGAAAAATACAAGGGCAACTCTTGCCCTCAAAGTCATTTGGTGATGTACGCTCGAAAGATGTCAACTCAGATAGAGAATCAACAGCTACTGAACCATTACTTCCAAGACAGTTTAACCGGTGCCGCACTCAAATGGTACATGGGTCTAAACCGCACCAAGATCAATACTTTCTGAGATCTCGGTGCTGCCTTTGTTCAGCAGTATAAGTATAACCTAGACATGGCACCAGACAGAGATCAACTCAGAGAAATGTCGCAAAAAGACAAGGAAACTTTTAAGGAATATGATCAGAGATGGCGTGAAATTGTCGCTCAGATCTGTCCCCCTCTTGAGGAAAAAGAGATGACCAAGATCTTTTTGAAAACGTTAAGCTCATTCTATTACGACCGATTGGTCGCAAGTGCGCCTGGCGACTTCACTGAAATGGTGAACATGGGGTACGCTTTGAAGAGGCAGTCCGAGAAGGACGATTGGTCAAAAATGCAGAGCCATCAAGCAGTACCAAAAGATACGGTAGTGCTTTCCCAAAGAATAAAAGTAAGATATTGGTAATATCTCTCTCAGAAAGCAAAGGCGAAGGTATCAACCAGTAGCAGCGGTAACTCCTGCTATCAACCCGACACCGGCTCCAACGTATCAACCTCAGGTTGCTCAGAGCCAACCAAATCAACAACAGTATCAACAAAGGACACAACAGCCTCTTCAGCAGGCTCGTCCACAGTATAACAACAACAACCGTATGACACAACCACCAGGGTCTGACCCTATACCGATGTTGTACGCAAGACTGTTTCCACTCTTAAACCAGGTCTCCTCTTACGTTACCAAAAAATCCACCTTTTTGGTTCAAAGCGGATCAAACTTGCCCTTATCATCAAGGAGGACCGAGGCACAATGTTGAAAACTGTCTCAGCTTCAAATCTGCTGTGCAGAAGCTTGTCAGGAATGGGGTACTATCTTTCAAAGATACTAATCCGAATGTTCAGACGAACCCGTTGCCTCAACATGAGAAGACTGCAGTAAATTTGATAGAGGAAGAATTTAGCCGCAGTTATCAAATTCATGATGTACTCCTATTAAGAACCAATCTGGTCAGGATGCATTGCAGACAGAGCAGGTACGGTCATGTACCGCCTCACAATTATCACCAGTGTGATATCTGCTCAAAGAATAATCAAGGATGTTCAGTAGTGCAATTAGTTCTACAAGAACAAATGAATCTCGGGTGGATTCAAGATCATCGAATCCATGAAGTCAATATGGCTCACGCAAATCCCAACATTATTCAAAACCACAACATTCTGATGATGAACGTCAACTTGGTGGCAATGCACTCAAGGCAAATTCAATACCATGATCTACCACGACACGATTACAATTCCTGTCCGATCTGCTCAATAAGAAATCAGGGGTGCTCTTTTGTACAAAAAGCCCTCCAGCGTCAGATGGATCTCGGATGGATTCAGGACTATCAGGAGAGAAATGATTATCAAGTCAATATGATTCATATCTTTGATATTCGCTTGATGAATACCAGTCTGGTAGAATTACACACTAAGCAAGTCAAGCTCGGTTTTCTGGGTTCACATAATTATCAAAACTGTGAACAATGCCATGAAGACGACCAAGGATGTGCACTTGTCTAAAGAACACTTCAACACTTGTTGGACCACTGGTGACTTCCAATATATTTGGACGAAGCTACACAACAGGTTAGCTTGACTGACGGGAATCCTAATAGGCATCAAAGTCAGGATGTCCGCTCAATGGAAACAGATCTAGTAAAGTTGCACTGCATACAAAGCGAACGTGGCTGGGTGCCACCACACAATTACGAGCGCTGTAGAGTTTGCTCAGAAAACAACCAAGGATGCTACCTTGTGCGAGCGGCTCTTCAAAATTAGTTGGACCGGAAAGAGATTCGACCATGTTCGAGTTCTGGTTCGATCAACATGATGCAAGACTATCTTCCTGATCAAGGTAAAGACATTGTCTTAATCTCTAATCATGAATTGGCTAAAGCCGTATGCGTTATAATCCCTTTGCTCCATGAATCAAGAGTTCCTCTTGATAGTAGAAAGATTCTCAACCTCGAACCAATTGAGGCTATCTACGATGGTCAAAAAAATCAAAAGGCTCCTGTGGTTATCTATCTGTCGGGACCAATACCATACAAATCCGATAAGGCTATCCCTTGCAAGTACAGTGCAACAACAATCTAAAATGGAAAGGAAACTCCATTACCCTCCTTCGTAAACATTGTCGATATCAGTCGAGTAACACGAAGCGGCTGGATCTTCAACAAAGGAGTTGGAGAACCCACCAAGGAAAAGGAACCACAAACAGAAGTTCCCAATCAACCAGTTGGGCAATCCAGTAATCCCAACCTTTTAAAGAACAACGATGAGATGTTGAAGCTCATCCAGAAGAGTGAGTACAAAAGTGTAGACCAACTGTTGCAAACTCCTTCGAGAATCTCAGTGTTATCTCTCTTGCTCAGTTCCGAAGCTCACAGGAAAGCTTTGCAGAAAGTCTTGGAGCAAGCTTTCGTAGAACAAGATGTGACAATAAGACAATTTGACAGTATCATCTCCAACATCACTTCCTGCAATAACTTAGGATTCAGTGATGAAGAATTTCCAGAAGAAGGCAAAAATCACAACATGGCGCTTAACAGTACAGTCAACTGCCAAGACGATGCTCTAGCCAGCGTACTGGTAGATACCAGATTAGCTCTGAATGTTATGCCAAAATCTACTCTGATGCGACTATCATTTCAAGGAGCCCCAATGAGAGGCAGTGAGTTCATCGTCAAAGCCTTTGACGGATCCAGAAAAACAGTTATCGGTGAAGTCGATCTTCCCATAACTATCAGTCCTCACACTTTCGAAGTCACTTTCCAGGTCATGGACATTCGGGCAGCATACAGCTGTTTATTAGGAAGGCCTTGGATACACGAAGATGGGGCAGTCACTTCGACACTTCACCAGAAGCTGAAGTTCGTCAAGAATGACAAGCTAGTCATAGTATGCGGAGAACAGGCCTTAATAGTGAGCAACTTATCATCATTCTCCTATGTAGAACCAGAGGAGATCGTTGGAACTCAGTTTCAAGCGCTCTCGGTAAGCAATAAGAATTGATCAGAAAGAGGGGCATCGATTTCCTCATACAAAGACGCTCTCGAAGTGATCAAAAGTAATGACGTAAAAGGATGAGGACAGTTTGTCATTCCCACTGATAACAAGACAAAGAAAGGTATTGGTTTTTCCACAGCCTGTACCCAGGCTGCCACTAAAGATGAAAGTTTTCATCCCATTCAGGACTTCTTCCACAATGGAGGCTTCCTCCACCTAGTGTCTCAAGAAGTACATACCATCAATGAGGGTGACTCCTCCGATACAGATGAAGAGTGGAAGTCCTATCTCAACGAGGACAATTATATGTCTCAGGGAGAGGCGCATACACCATTTTGCTTTCCCACGCAGAATTCGAGATATATACCAAGATCAGATGTCAAGATGATGTATGGAGATTGTGATTCAGAAGGATGTCGTGCTCCACCAAACTCATTAAAAGACACTCCGATGAAAGACAACTTCGACTATGACTATTTTGATCCTCTGGATGACTTGCCTATCTGGCAGCCGTACCCAGAAGACTCGGGGCAAAAGATTCAGCCCAACGATGCATATCAGCTGAGCATCATTGAAAAGAATACTTGCGTCCCCACCAAGTCATGGGATCATTACTCAGGACATTCTGAAGATATCCAGCACAACGATGAATCTGCAAAGATTGCAGGACAAAAGTTCATCAACAATGCTTTTCCTGAGGTCAACGTCATCGAGAAGGATGACTCCTCCAGTCCCACTGAAGTATGGGATACCTTAGGACAGCCGAGTGGCAAGTACAACTTCTTGGTCAAGTACACCGCTCCTGAAAGCTCTCGTATCAGACTCGAAGACATCCAGTCAAATAGATAGGGAGATCTTCCTGAGAGTTAAAAAACTATGCAAGCTATAACAGAGGAGTTCGTCTACGATAACTCTGCCTGGGAGGAAGACTCCAACGATCCTGCTCCGCCAGAAATCATCATCCTTTTTTAGGACAAACCAAGAAAAAAGGTACCAGACCTTTTGATTCACCGAGGAGTTCACCACCAATGGGTTGTCGTCGATGTCCCGAAAGTCGTCCATAAGTCTAAGTAATTGATGTCTTTGTTTTAACCTTTCACCCTGGCCAGGTGAAACAGATGTTTTTATAGGGCTCACCTTTCTGTAAATATACCTTTCGCTTTTCCCGAAGTGACAGAGTTTTGTTTTATAGGGCTGTATTTCAAGAATCGACAAATCATAAATAAATAAACATCGTTCTGTAATTTTCGCATTTACTGTTGTTTTCACTTTTCGTTTTTCAGAAAATGGTAATCCTAAAACAACCAAAAATAAACAATAACAAGTATTTTTCAGAAAATAAACTGCACACACTCTTGCATTTCTCTTTATCTCTTCGAATCATCACATCATGCAGATTGCTTGTTTAAAACCCCATTGAAACATACGATCCAATGCCTTCTCCCAACTTTGAATTCCCAGTATTTGAAGCTGAAGAAGAAGATGACGCGGAAATTCCAGAAGAGATCTCCCGATTACTCAGACAAGAGGAAAGGTCCATTGAACCTCACAAAGAGCTGTTGGAAACGGTCAACTTGGGTTCAGAAGAAGAGAGGAAAGAAGTCAAGATTGGGGCACTGCTCAGTCCGATTGTCAAAGAAAGCTTGATAGAACTTCTCAAACTGTTTCCATATGTGTTTGCTTGGTCCTATCAGGACATGCCAGGGTTGGATACCAGCATCATGGAACATCATCTACCATTGAAGTCAGAATGTTCGCCGGTATAACAAAGGTTGAGAAGGACTCACCCGGATATGGCTATCAAATTCAAAGAGGAAGTGCAGAAACAGATCGACGCGGGTTTCCTCGCCACCTCAGAATATCCTCAATGGTTGGCCAACATAGTGCCAGTTTCGAAAAAGGACGGAAAAGTCAGAATGTGCGTAGACTATAGGGATCTGAACAAAGCCAGTCCAAAGGATGACTTTCCCTTACCACACATAGACATGCTGGTACACAGTACGGCAAAGTTCAAAGTCTTCTCCTTCATGGATGGATTCTCGGGCTATAATCAAATCAAAATGGCGCCGAAAGATATGGAGAAAACTTCGTTCATCACCCCATGTGGCACCTTTTGTTACAAGGTAATGTCGTTCAAGTTGAAGAACGCCATAGCAACCTATCAAAGGGCCATGACTACTCTGTTTCATGACATGATGCACAAAGAAATTGAAGTGTATGCCGATGATATGATTGCCAAATCTAAAACAGAAGAGGAGCATGTAACCCACCTGTCAAGGTTGTTCGAGTGTCTGAGAAAGTACAAACTCCGCTTGAATCCCAACAAATGAACGTTCGGTGTCCGCTCAGGGAAACTTTTAGGGTTCATCGTCAGCCATAAAGGAATTGAGGTTGATCCCGACAAGGTCAAAGCCATTCAAGAAATGCCTTCTCCAAAGACTGAAAAACAGGTCCGAGGATTTCTCGGACGTCTGAATTACATCTCAAGATTCATATCTCTAATGATTGCGACATGCGCGCCAATCTTCAAACTACTCAGAAAGAATCAAAGCTGTGTATGGACATAAGATTGCCAAAAAGCTTTCGACAGCATCAAAGAATATCCGTTGAATCCACCAATTCTGTCACCTCCAGTGGAAGAAAGACCACTCATCTACCTAACAGTCTTGGAAGACTCAATGGGTTGTGTACTTGGCCAACAAGACGAAACCAAAAGAAAAGAATCTGCTATCTACTATGTAAGCAAGAAATTCACCGACTGTGAAACTCGGTACCCTATGCTTGAGAAAACTTGTTGTACTCTGGCTTGGACATCCAAACGTCTTCGCCAGTACAAGATTTGTCACACTACTTGGTTAATCTCCGAAATGGATCTGATCAAGTACGTCTTTGAAAAACCTGCTCTCACGGGAAGGATCTCCCGTTGGCAGATGTTTTTATCAGAATACAACATCGAGTACCATGCTCCGAAAGCCTTCAAAGGGAGTATTTTAGCCGACCATTTGGCTCATCAACTGATTGTCGATCAGGAATCAGTAGGATTTGACTTCCCAGACGAAGATGTCATGTACTTGAAAATGAAAGATTGCGATGAACCGCTACCCAGTGAAGGGCCAGAACCAGGTTCCCAATGGGGACTAATCTTTGACGGAGTTGTCAACAATTATGGAAACGGAATTGGGGCAATCATCGTAACACCTCAGGGTACCCACATTCCTTTCACTTCCAAATTGACATTCAAGTGCACAAATAACGAGGCCGAATACGAAGCTTGTATCACGGGTCTCAAAGAAGCGATTAACATAAGGATAAAAAACTTGGATGTATACGGAGACCCAGCCCTGGTTATCAATCAGATCAAAGGAGATTGGAACATATACCAATCAGGACTGATTCCTTACAAAGATTACGCGAGAAGGTTGTTACCATTCTTCAACAGAATCGAGTTTCATCATATCCCTCGTGAAGAGAATCACATGGTTGATGCATTAGCCACTCTCTCCTCCATGATTAGTGTAGGTCAATGGAATGACATACCTAAGATCGACATAATGCGCCTTGAAAGGCCCGCTTACATCTTCGCGATCGAAGCAGTCATAGACGACAAACCATGGTATCACGATATCAAATGCTTCATTCAGAAACAAGAGTACCCACCTGGGGCATCAAGAAAAGACAGGAAAACCCTCAGAAGGTTGGCAGGAAACTTCTTCCTGAGCGGTGATACACTCTATAAGAGAAACTTTGACATGGTCTTGCTCCGATACGTAGACAAACCAGAAGCAAACATGCTGATAAAAGAGATTCACGAATGATCCTTTGGCACTCATGCCAACGGACACACAATGGCGAGAAAAATTATGAGTGCAGGATACTATTGGTTGATAATGGAATCCGATTGTCACAAGTACATGAGGAGGTGTCACAAGTGTTAAATATACGCTGACAAAATCCATGTACCATTAACGCATCTCAAAATCCTTTCTTCTCCATGGCCTTTTTCTATATGGGGAATCGACATGATTGGAATGATCGAACCCAAGGCTTCGAACAGACATCGGTTCATCCTAGTAGTCATTGATTACTTCACCAAGTGGGTTGAAGCAATCTCATACACCAATGTAACCCAACAAGTGGTGGTCCGATTCATCAAAAACAATATCATCTGCCGTTATGGTGTTCCAAGCCATATCATTACTGATAATGGATCTAACTTGAACAATAAGATGATGAAAGAATTGTGCACTGAGTTCAAAATCGAACACCATAACTCATCTCCCTACTGGCCTAAGATGAACAAAGCAGTAGAAACAGTTAACAAGAACATCAAGAAGATTGTTCAAAAGATGGTTGTAACCTACAAAGATTGGCACGAGATGCTGCATTTTTCTCTTCACAGTTATCGCACATCTATCCGCACTTCAACAGGGGTAACCTCTTTCTCTCTAGTATATGGCATGGAAGCAGTGCTTCCCATAGAAGTAGAGATCCCATCAATCAGGGTATTGATGGAAGCTAAGCTAATAGAGGCTGAATGGTGTCAAAGTCGACACGATGAACTGAACCTGATCCAAGAAAATCGAATAACGGCACTATGTCATGGTCAGTTGTATCAGCAAATAATGAGAAGACGTTCGATAAAAAGGCCTGACCCCGTGTCTTCAGGGAAGGAGACCTTGTGCTTAAGATGATACAATCATTCCTCATTGATTCCCGGGGCAAATGGAATCCAAATTATTACGGCCCCTATGTGGTCAAGAAAGCCTTTTCAGGTGGTGTCCTGAGACTCGCAACCATGGATGGAGAAGAATTTGCCTACCCCACAAATGTTGACGTAGTCAAGAAATACTTCGCCTAAATGAAAAAAAAAGAGAAAAAAAAAAACATCTCGGTGGATTGAAAACCCAAAAGGGTAGTCCAGGCAAAAATTAGAGACATAAGCAAAAATCATCCCGATGGATTGGAAATCTCAAAGAACAATCCATGCAAAAGTTAGGGATTAATGGCAAGTAACTACGTCTGATCAGTTCAACTCCTCAGCAGTCATGCCATCCATCAGGAAAACTTCCAGTCAAGGTCATCTTCGACAGAAGCTCAGGATGTCCAGAATTCAAAGTTGGTAGAAGGATAACGGTCGTTATGTTTCGATGTAGCCCTTTTCCCTTAAATTACCATTTTCTAAACTTTGTTAATACTCTAAGGGATCACGCGCTTGGCTGATTTCCATTCTAGCAATAAAATTTGAGCCCTAGTGCTTTTGTTTGCAACTCTCATTCATTTTTGCTTTACAGAATAACATTTTAACATGATCAACGATTCTTGAAATAAAACAAAAATGAATTTACCTGTCAAAATTTTTCTACTTTTAAAATAAAGATGGCAATTCCTTTTGACTGTGAACAAAAAAAAACATCGATAGTTTCTCCAAAGGTGATTGAACCTCAAAGTGCAGAATCAAAGTATTCCTTCTAAACTAGTACGCCTGAATGAAGGATCAACTGTGTCAGATAACATGTTTCATCTGACATCCCCGGCAGAGTTCTTACCTCTTAAGACCGATTGAACAGTATTGTCACCCCCACAGGGCCTACTTCTCCTAAGAACAGCAAAATTGCTATCTTGAACCAGTGATACTTTTCATCCCCCGGAGTGGCCGAGTATCCAGTCATGTTCATTTATTAGTTTGTATGTCGCGTCAATTTTATCACCATAAACATACATACATCATGCATTATTGATTCATATTCATATTCATATTGCATTACTATCACTCTGGTCATTCTTATCCCCAAGTGGTAAAGTCCTCTTAATCAATCGAGTTGTCAGTTCTTTCCCAGTCAGGAAATGTTTTGTCTGAACAATCTCTCCCCCCAGTTTATTTCTGGATTGGAGACGATCCTCGACCACTTTGATAACTTGAACCTCTGAAAGGCAAGAAGACATTTGACAAACACCACTCTTCACCATTGAAGATGGCATTTTCGCTTTCTCGGATTAAGGAAAATCCCCAAAGAAAGCCTCTCGACCAAAGACTCTCAGCAACACATTGGTTTTTCTCTCAAGAAAGTCTATGTTAATGAAGTCGTCAGCACCTCAAAAGTGGATTGCATCACATGGCATTTATCCTAGAAGTTCTCGAAGAAAAGTATGATGTAATATCCCCGAGCGAAAAGCAGTCTCTCAAGAGACTCGTTTTCCCCAGTAGAGTCAACAGATGACATCTCTAACAGAGAAGTTTGAACACCTCTACAGCTCAGACGAATGGGTGTCCCCAGTAAGTCTGACCTCAAATATTTCCATCAAATGGCGTCACCCTAGTAAAACTCGGCGAGAAGTTTGATGAAAACCGCTACAAATAGCGTCCCTTGTCAAGGAAGAAACTCAACAAGAAGAAACTAAGACCACTTCCATGGCTGAAGACAAGGATTGAGGGGAAGTTTATTTCAGAAACTGAGACCAGTTCCCTGGCTGAAGACCAGGATCGAGGGGAAGTTTATTACAGAAATTGAGACCAGTTCCCTAGCTGAAGACCAGGATCGAGGGGAAGTTTATTTCAGAAACTGAGACCAGTTCCCTGGCTGAAGACCAGGATCGAGGGGAAGTTTTATCTTTTTTTAAGCATCGTTGCTTAGCAAAAGAAGATGGATGAGCAAACTGCCATTCATAACCACCGTCAAAATTTTGGGTATTCCGATATTTAATCCTCTTGCACCCTGAATGTCCGAATATCTTCGCCATTCACACCTTTGGGTCCAAGAATATTAAATAGGGGCATCTGTCCTACCCCAAATTCTGACCACCAAGATTTCCCATTATTGTGAGAATCATCATCACAATATGGATGTGCTTCCTTGCCTCATCAATCTCCTCAAAGATGGGTGAGCATTCACCATAATCAAGAATTAGGGTTTTGAGCCCTCTCAGAGAACTGAGACAAAGGATCAATCAAGAAATGACATGATCTTCAACTTGTCTAACCTATCAAACATCCATAAGAGATAAAGAGGATCCCACCTCAAGAATCAGGCACAAAGTGGCCACATTCCAATTGGATCAAGCCTCAAGATCGCCAGTGTCACCAAATTAGGGTTTTGGTCGACCAAGGCTTCCAGATGGAATATTTCATCTGGGCATGAGCCAATACTTCAAAACATGATCCAAAATGATCCAAGGGACCTCATGGATCCAATCATCAAGTCAAATTAGCATCAGGGGAAGCATTAATCAAAAATCAGGAATTAGGGTTTCTTGACCTAATTCACCCCTATGTTGATTTTTGGGGAAAAGCATGAGCCAAGACCCCAAGACATGATTTGAGGGCCTAAAATACACTACATTGATCCATTTACAACAATGGATTGATCCAAGAAGCTTGATTCACAAGTTTCAATTTCACCTGGACCACAATCAGGGTTTTGAAGAAAAAGTCAACTGTATCTTTGACTTTTGACCAAGACATGCTCCCAAACCTTGGGACATGATTCAATACACCCTATAACACCATGGAATCCATCCATTAGGTTTGAATTAGGTCAAGGACTTTTTCACAAAGTATCGCACAGTTTGGATTTCATCCGATAAAAAGTCAACTGTGCACAAAATCAAAAGTTTGACTTTTTGGAATTTTTCACAAATATGGTTCCCCTAAGTCAAAAGTAATGTTAATGTATGGCATTGATCATCATTCATTAAGAAAAATCAAGAAAAGTGAGGTTTCTTGCAAAAGGGGCAACCATAAGAAACTAAAATTTTTCTAAGTTATGGAACAAAAGTGATTTGGTACCAACTTTGCAAGGTCATAACTCCAAAACCACAAGGCCTTTTTCTCCCATTCAAAGCTCAAATGAAAGTCCATCTGACATACTTTAAAAGTGTCAACTACAAGAGATTCCAAATCCTCATGGATTTTGAGTTATGGATTGATCAAAATCACAAAAACATGAAAATGACACTTTTTCCAACACTTAGGGAAATTTTCAAAAAGTCAGAATCTGCCTTACTTTTTCCAAAATGTAGGGGCATTTTTCACCTTGATCCAAGTTAAACTTGGTCCATTGGTGAACATCAAAGTTGAAGTATGCCATGAGGGTTTTCCAACAAGTACCTGATTATCTCCAAATTCCATTTGAGTAGGGAGATACAACCCTTGGAACATGGCATCATGAACTGATTTTTACAAGGCAGATTTTGTGCATTTTTCTCGAGTTAGCTAATTTGGACAACTCCAAGCCTTGTCATCCATTTGGACATATCAGAGGATAACATCCAAGTGAAAATATCTGATCCACAAGCCTCCCAAGTCCAAGGAACTACATGTAGCCATGAGTGCCCTAAAAAGGCTAAAAAGCTTCAAGACTCCAATTTCGTTTCTAAGCATTAAATGGATGCATCAAGGTGGCATGGACTGAGACATTCCTAACTTAATGAGTCAAGATTCAGCTCTGAATCAAAGGACCATAGGCCTGTGCCCTAACCTCAAGTCAATGGCTATAGGAGACTAAAGATTCCCTTGGATCAACATTGGCCAAAGGCCTGTACCAGCTGCCATTCACTATTGCTTGTAAAACAAACTTGCTCTACTATAAATAGAGCTCATTTGTGATCAGTTTGAGTACACCAAAGCACTACAACTGATGTTTTCCTCAAAATCTCTCTCCTTTGGCCAAAATGCCTTCTTTTGCAAGTCATCTCTGAGTTTTTGAGTTAGAGAGAAATTTCACCACAACTCATGATCCAAACATATCCAATATATCATATCTAAGCTTTTCAAACACTCACCTTTGATCTGAAACACCAAAATCAGAATGTCAACCTCCAAAACCTCAAAATTTGACTTTTATGCATTTTTCAAGCCATGTCTTGATTCAATCACTTCTAAAACCAAACCAGGCCCCAAACACACTCCAAATATCATCCTCAAACTACCCCAATTGGTTTCCCTCATTTGGAACACCATTTGAGAGAGTTACTATCTTGGTCACTTTTGCCCCTTTTGCAAGAAAGAGCCAATTCTTGTTCCTAAGGATTCCAGCTGGTTTTGATCATCCTAAAAGCTTCTAAGGGATCAATCAAGAGTGTTCAAAGCATTGAATTACTTCTGGCACAAGGAACTTGACAGATAGCACAAGAAGCTTCAAGAGGTAAGTGCATCACAACTTAAACTCTTTAAATCATGCATTGCTTTAAGGTCCATTGATTATGGACCTCTCATACATATCATATATGTTGTGTTTGAACCAATTTACCATGTTATTACTGCCTGTATGATGAGATAGCATAGAACATGCAAATCTAGGCCTATTTTGAAATCACTATCGGATTTTAAAATGGAGACATTTTCTGAAAATTCCAAGGGCGCCATTGGATTCCTCATGAAATTCTAGGCAGGATACACCTAAATTTTGTCCCAATCCATGGAGAAATGAGAAAGTTAAAGCCTTCACGCAAGAGGCCTAAAATCAGGCCTTGCCTTGGGCAAGGGCCAGGCCTGAAAACAAGGCACCCTCATATACACATAGGGTGGTTTTGATACACGGATGTATCACCACCAAAGTGGTAGCGCGCATGTGTGTTTGTTTGGCAGGTCGTGGGTTCAACACCCACCCAGACCATTTTGCCATTTTCACCATTTTTGCTATTTTTCATATATTTTATGGTTTTTATTAATTAATTCCAAAATTAATTTCTCTCTCAATTTTAATTATTTTTTATTGGTTCTTTTTTTGAAAATTCACAAAAATGTTAAAATATTTTATTCTACAAAAATCTCACAAAAATATTATTTATTTCATGTATTTGGTTTTTTTGTAAAGAATTATGTTTTTATTTGTTTTTAAACATTAAAAATATTTCCTTCTCTTGATTTTGCAAAGTCAAATAATTTTCAAATCATTCTATGAATAAAACATGATTTTTCAAACATTAATCCAAGATCACAACTTGTTTTTCACACATGTTTTATAATTTTGATCATTTTAATTGAATTTTTATTCAATTAAAATACATTTTTTTAAAATAAACTTTGGGCCTCTAATAGAGTGTAAGACCCATTCCTTGTACATGAAAACCATTTTGGGCCTCAGTCATTGTATAAGTCCCATTGTGATTTCAAAAATCTCGGCGCGATCGTCGTTTTCAAAACATTTTCATCTGGGCATCTCCTTGAGTTGTAAACCCAATCATTGTTATACAAAAGTAAACTTTGGGCCTCTAATAGAGTGTAAGACCCAACCTCTTTGTAAATACAATAATTTGGGCCTCAGTCACTGTATAAGTCCCGATACATTTATCAGATCAACGGTAGGATTACTGTTTTTCATCCGGGCCTCTCCTTGAGTATAAGCCCCAATCTTCTTTTCAAAAACAACTTTCCCTTTTGATTTAGGTTCAAATTCATAGTTGTTATCAAAACACTCTTTAATTTATTAAACAACTAACCATACAGCTTTTACAATGGAAGCTTGCTCACCTGTAAGTTTTAAACAGCTTTCTTTTACATACTTGCACACATATATATATATATATATATATATATATATATATATATATATATATATATATATATTTGTTGGTGCTGGAAGCTTGCTCACCTGTAATTCCTCATACCCTCTTTTTACATACAGTATATATTTCATTTGTATATATACCTGTATATTATATGCTTAGATTTTTCCCCGACAATTAGGTCTAGAACTAGATAAAGCCAGTGGTCACTCTTTCAACACAGTCAAAACTAGTTCCCCATAGGAATTCCAGATACAGTCTTGCCTCCTCTTGGGCTTATACAATATGGAACAAAGAGAAAGGCATTATTCCCGGTGAAACTTTTCTCAGACTGTCATTATTAGAAATTGTCAAAGAAATTCATTTCCCCCAGAGAGGATTAATTCCCGGTGAAACCTCTCTTGAATTTCTTCAAACCCTATAACTATTCACCAAAGAAAAGATTATTCCCGGGGAAACTTTTCTTGAACTCTTCTTAAGTTTGGACCCACAAGCTTCCTAAAAGGATCCCCGCCTCCTCTTGGGCTTTGTACAAGGACCCTCTGGCTTCTTAGAAGTTCTCATGCCTTCTCTTGGGCATAATATTAGGACCCTGAAGACCTCTTAAAGGTATAGGACAGAACTTAGTCATCCTTTGTTAGAGCAGTCTTTCTAAAGAGTCAAAACCTCAGACCAATTTTAGGGTTGATTCTCATCCCTTAAAACATTGGTCTCTTCTTGGGCATCATACAAAGATAAACATTTTCATACCAGTAGACTTGGATAGTCTCATCTCTTCTTGGATCTCAAATACATTCTCAAGTTCCCTACAAACACAAGAAAAACCCTGGTCATTTAATCAATCTCCAGTAGAGTTAAAACCCATGGGTTCTAAAACTTAGTCTTTCATCCTAAATTTCCCCAGCTAGGGTTAGCTTATCATCAGTATAACACTATCCCAAATCAGAACCTCAAGGCATCTGATACCTCAACTCTTCTCTAACCCTCAACAAGAATTGATTCCCCATCTTGGACATGCCTCTTAATCTCAATAATCCTCAGTAGAAGACAACCTCCTCTTAGGCTTTGTATAATGATTTTCCTCAACAGAGTTCACCTTTTCAAAAGCACTCTCTTGTTGAGTCAATCACCTTTCAGCACTCTCTTGTTGAGTCAATCTCCTAAAAGCACTCTCTTGTTGAGTCAATTCCCTTTTCTGCCTCAATCTTGGGCTTTGTACGAGACAAAATAAGCACTCTCTTGTTGAGTCAATTCTCTTTCAGCCTCCTCTTAGGCTTTGTATAATGATCCTTCTTTTCCTCAGCAAAAGTCAGCCTCAATCTTGGGCTTTGTACAAGACACCCATAAATATCTTCAGCAGGGTCAGTCAAATATCTTTCACCCTCAATCTTGGGCTTTGTACAAGACACCATAAAAGCACTCTCTTGTTGAGTCAACCCTTTTCAGCCTCAATCTTGGGCTTTGTACAAGACACATATAAATCTCCTTAAGCAGAGTCAATCCTTTTTTTAGCCTCAATCTTGGGCTTTGTAAAAGACAAATCATACTCTCCAGCAGAGTCAATCTTCTTTGAGCCACAATCTTGGGCTTTACAAGACAGATAAAACCTCTCACCAGTAAAGTCAGTCTCTTTTTAACCTCAATCTTGGGCTTTGTACAAGACACATATAAAATTTCCCTAAACACTCTCTTGTTGAGTCAGTTTCCCCTTTTAGCCTGAATCTTGGGCTTTGTACAAGACAGACAAAATATTTCCCCGAAAAAGTCAACCTTTAGCCTCCTCTTAGGCTTTGTATAATGATATCCCCAAAAGAGTCAATACTCTTTCAGCCTCAATCATGGGCTTTGTACAAGACAGATAAACACTCACTTATTGAGTCAGTCTTTTCTAGCCTCCACTTAGGCTTTGTATAAGGACTTCCCTAGTGGAGTCAATCAATCTCTTAGCTTCAACCTTGGGCTTTGATCAAGACACACACAAAAATCAACATTCCCCTCAGAGGAAATTAAAAACTCTCTGTAGGAAGATATTTCTCTGTGTTATCACACATCGAGACAAATAATCAAAACAAACCTTAATTCCAGATAATTGCTATAAGTGGCACACTTGTTGATTCAAAAATCCAAGCTATAGTTCATCTCTTATCCTGGTAAAACTCCTCTTTCATCTAATTGCTATAAGTGGCAAGCCTCTGGATTATTTACATCCACGCCACTGTTCCTCTCTTAGCATGAAAGACTCATAAGAAAAAATGGCATTGCTCAACACTAGGTTAAAGTTTTCTCCTTCAGGACAAATCTCCTAGAAAGGAAATTATGGCATTGTTGGATTCACATATCCCAGTTAAAGTAATTCTCCTTTATAATCAGTCACCCAACAGTTGTGATAAACAGACAAGATGTCTCCCTTTAGAGATGACAAATTCTCTCTCAGTCAAACCTTTTAGCTTCAATCATGGGCTTTGATTAAGAAATAAATACCTTTTAGCTTCAATCTTGGGCTTTGACCAAGACACCAAAACATCTTTTTCGAACTACGATTGCTCTGATTTCCCTGTTTTCTTTAACGGGAATAAGTAGTCATAAGATGGCGAAATCTTAGCGAGCACACCAATAAAAAAACTTTAGATCTAGCACCTTAACACATGAATAAAAAAAATTTAGGTCCAGTACCTTCACACACCAATCAAAAACTTTAGGTCTAGTACCTTCGCACACTAATCAAAAACCATAGGTCCAGTACCTTCATACCAAAAACATCGAAAAACCCGAAATCATCAAAAACTCACACTCTCTCTCTCAAACATTCCCAAAGAAGAAACTTTCCCAACCCACAGTAGAAAAACACCAGTAAGTAGAAAGCAGTAAGGATAATATCTAACAACCTGTGGGTAACCACATATAGGATGGGTAATTGACAACTCCCCATTGTATAACCTGACCCCGAACTCCCCAATCTCTCAAGCATTTGTTCACTTAAACATTTGCGTGCAAGGTTAGTTTTAGATAGCTTCCCTTTCCTTTCCAGTTTCATAGGATAAATAAGAAATCAGAAAGTAGCACCCCCTTCTTCCATTGCGGTGAGGAGAACCCCATGGCGATAAGGTGGTTGCGTCACCGACAAAAATCGCACGCTACAATAGGATGGGTAATTGGAAACTCCCCATTGCATAACCTGACCCGAACTCCCCAATCTCTAAGCATTTGTTCAGTTAAACATTTGATTGCAAGGTTGGTTTGAGATAGCTTCCATTTCTTTTCCAGCTTCACAGGATAAATAAGAAATCAGAAAGTATCATCCAATCATTACCATTGCGGTGAGGAAAAACCAATGGCGATAAGGTGGTCGCTCACCGACAAAAATCGCACGCTACAGTAAAATGGCGACTCTACTGGGGACATCGTCTGTCTAGGACTAGGATTAGAATTCCTAAGAGTTCTAGTTTGTTAGCAATCATACTATACATACTATATATATTTACTGCTTTTCCTACGTGATATCCGTGTTTATTTTTCTGTCAATGGGAATGCGATTGATACGTATCTGGAAAGTTTGAGAGAAACGAAAGATAAGGGGGGGCATAGACAGGTGTACTTATAGGGAGCGAATCCCGAATAAGCGATCCTGGTAGACCACCAAATCAGACGAGGGACCGTTGGATTCTGCCTGCTGAACAACTGATTATTGTGAAAGCAGAGTTTTCCTAGTGCGGCACCTGTGAACCTGAGGATTTAGTAGGCATTAACCTTATGACCACTTGGTAGTATGGTGACTATCGGGAATAGTTGATACGCGATACTACACTCAAATGAGATTACCCTAGGATGCTACAGCTCACTCGGGTGAACCAGCTTGCTGTTGATATCCCTAGGGGGTCAATGATTTTGGGAACCGTAGGATCCGTTCTCCAGGTACAAAAACTGACCAGAATACAACCTTTGGGGATGGGTAGAGCCATGACTCCATGCTCGTGACGTTGAACGCTTGAACCCATGTTTTTTCAATGTTTTTGTGTGCTGCATTCATGCATTCATTTGAAAAACTCTTAAACAAAGAAAAATCTTCTCTTATATTCCTCTTTTTTTTCTCAAAATTAAACTAAAACAATAATTGCAAATATCAGAGAGATTGTGTTATGGATTTCGGTAGAATAAAGACGCACAAATACACCTTCAAGGCTCTAAAACTAGAGGATTTAAGGGGGCTGGCAAGGATGATCACCAACCCTGATACTTTCAGAGCTAAGCATGGAGGACTGCTGTCTCTGTTAAGGGTCCATGTAGTTGAATGAATCATGTCTATGTTAATTCAGTTTTATGATCTGGTTTATCACTGCTTCACGTTCCCGGATTACCAATTAGCAGCAACATTAGAGGAGTACTCTGATCTGACTGATCTACCTATCACTGATCAAACTCCTTTTTCTGGAATGGAAGAAATTCCAAAGGATCAAGTCATCGCAAGAGCAATCTCTTTGGACGAGTCAGAAGTTAGGACTCACATGACCACCAAGGGAGGGATCCAAGGTTTAGCAGCCAAGTTTTTGGTAGAGAAAGCCCTGTACTTTGCCAGTATAGAAAACGTTACTGCTTTCGAAGATATCTTTGTCCTACTCACATACGGGTTATTCCTCTTTCCCAATGTTGACAACTTCGTTGATACCAACGCTGTTATGATATTTCTGATTGGAAACCACGTACCAACCTTGCTTGCAGATGCTTATCATTCTGTGCACTTAAGGAATCTGTACAGTGGAGGAATGATCACATGTTGTGTACCCTTGCTTTACAAATGGTTCATTTTCCATTTGCCCAAGTCTGCTGCTTTTTGGGATCACAAGAGTACTCTACGTTGGCCGCAAATGATCATGTCTCTTACCAACTCTGACATAGATTGGTATGATAGGATATATATGGGGATAGATATCATCGACAGTTGTAGAAATTTCCCTAACGTACCCCTCATAGGAACTAAAGGAGGAATCAAATATCATCTAATTTTAGTTCGCCGTTAACTCGGATACTCGATGAAGCATACCCCGCATAATGCTCATCTGGAAGGTCTTTTCCTCAAGGAAGGGGAAAATGACAGGGCACTAAAGAAGGAAATAGTGCATGCCTGGCAACATGTTCACAAGAAAGGAAGAGAGTCTCTAGGAAGACCAAATTGTACCTCCATGGAACCTTATCTCCACTGGGTGCAAACTAGAGCTCTCAAGCTGAGGATGCCTTACCCTCGTCAAGAATTTTTTCCATTAAAGGAATTTGTCCTTTATTTCATGTCTGACGCGGAAAAAACTCCAGGTAGCTCTCAACAAAGTTCAACATGAGAAGAGCTATTGGAAAAACAAGTATCAAATCCTCAATGTGGAGTGTACCAAGATTCAGGAACTGTTAAAAGAGAAGGATGCTCTGATTAAGATACTAGAGCAACATGTTGTGGAGAATCAAGAAGACCGAAGAAATTTGCTCGCCCCTTTCACTTGGCAAAGGACTGACAACCCGACAACGACTAAAGAACCCCAGTCAAAGAAAAGGAAAATACTGAAACTAGCACCTGAGCTCTCTTCAGAGAGGACTCGGGATCCTTAAGTTTAGACATTTCTTTTATAGCACTTTGTAAAATACTGTATTTTCCCTTTCTCCAATCTTTGAAATTCAATAATACAGGGTCTCCACCCTTTACTGTATGATATTTACAATCTAATTGTTGAAGTTTCTTTTTTATTAAAAAAAATATACATAACTTTATATACCATCCATCATTCTCACATAACGCGTCCTTTTTTCTTCGAATCTCACGTATGCGTCACGATTCTAGAGTCAAATTGTCTCACTCATACAATACTATGGCCAATCTACAAAAGAAAATGGACGATCTCGAGGAAGAGAACACAGAGATGAGAGAAGAAATCGATGCTCTGAAGGAAGATTTGAAAAAACTTCACAGTGACATGCAATCCCTAGTAGCAGCTCAGAGGCAACAACAAATGACTGTGATCTCAGAGATCACATCTACGCCCATAGTGGAGACATATGATCCTTGATACAACATGCCTAAAGATCGCCCCTGGGGCATGCCTATCAACTTTGTCCCTGAAGGATACATCCTGCCGGTCACTGAAGACCTAGAAACTGCAGCAGGAACCGCTGGGCCTGAAGATTTCAAACTTCGGGAAAGCGAAGATGCAAGAGTTATGACAGCAACTCCTGAAGGTTACAAACTTCGGGGAATGGAAGCACCAAGAGTCACCACCGTAATGACTATACCACAACCAGTGGTACACACTGTACAGGAAGGAGAAATTCCACAAGTAATCTCTGGTGGAAATGAAGACATGTACGAAAAAATGAATGAGTTCCAGGAATAATTCCTGGAGATGCAGAAGGAACTGCATGCCATTCGCGGTCAGGACTTATTTGGAAAGGACGCCGCAGACCTCTGTCTGGTCCCTAATGTGAAAATACCGCACAAATTCAAGGTGTCTGACTTTGAAAAATACAAGGGAAACTCTTTCCCTCAAATTCATTTGGTGATGTACGCTCGAATGATGTCAACTCAGACAGAAAATCAACAGCTACTGATCCATTATTTCCAAGACAGTTTAACCGGTGTCGCACTCAGATGGTACATGGGTTTAAACCGCACCAAGATCAACACTTTCAGAGATCTTGGCACAGCTTTCGTTCAGCAGTATAAGCATAACCTGGACATGGCACCAGACAGAGGTCAGCTTCGAGCAATGTCGCAGAAGGACAAAGAAACTTTCAAAGAGTATGCTCAGAGATGGGGTGAAACTGCCGCTCAGATCTGTCCCCCTCTTGAGGAAAAAGAGATAACTAAGATCTTTTTTAAAACCTTGAGCTTATCTATTATGGTCGAATGGTCGCTAGTGCGCCCAGTGACTTCACTGGAATGGTGAACATGGGAGTGCGCCTTGAGGAAGCAGTCCGAGAAGGACGTTTGGTCAAAAACACAGAATCATTGAACAGTACCAAAAGATACGGTGGTGCTTTCCCAAAGAAAAAAGAGCAAGATATTGGTAATATCTCTCTCGGAAAGCAAAGGCAAAGATATCAACCAGTAACAACAATAACTCTTGCTATCAACCCTGTACCGGCTCCAACGTATCAACCTCAGGTTGCTCAAAGCCAACCAAGTCAACAATAGTATCAACAAAGGACGCAGCAGCCTCTTCAGCAAGCTCGTCTCCAATACAATAACAACAATTGTACGACACGACCACCAGGGTTTGCCCCTATACAGATGTTGTACGCAGAATTATTTCTGCTTCTACTGGCTAAGGGGCACATCCAAACCAGGTCTCCTCTTATAGTACCAGAAAATCCGCCTTTTTGGTTTAAAATGGATTAAACTTGCCCTTACCATCAAGGAGGACTGGGGCACAACATTGGGAACCGTATCAGTTTCAAGTCCGATGTGCCGAAACTTGTCAAGAACGGGGTCTTATCCTTCAAAGATACTAATCTGAATGTTCAGACAAACCCGTTGCCACAACATGAAAAGACTGTAGTAAATTTGATAGAGGAAGAGGTTTGCCGCAATTATTAAATTCACGATGTACTCCTATTAGAAACCAATCTGGTCAGGATGCATTGTAGACAGAGCGGGTACGGTCATGTACCACCTCATAATTATCACCAGTGTGATATCTTCTCAAAGAATAATTAGGCGTGTTCCGTAGTGCAATCATCTCTACAAGAACAAATGGATCTCGGATGGATCCAAGATCACCAAATCCGTGAAGTTAATATGGCTCATGCAAATCCCAACATTGTTCAGAACCACAACATTCTGGCGATGAACGTCAAATTAGTGGCGATGCACTTAAGGCAAAGTCAATATCATGATCTTCCATGGCACGATTACAATACCTGTACGATCTGCTCAACAAGCAATCAGGGTTGCTCTTTTGTACAAGAGGCCCTTAAATGTCAGATGGATCTTGGATAGATTCAGGACTATCGTGAAAGAAATAACCATCAAGTCAATATGATTCAGATTTTTAACATACGCTTGATGAATACCAGTCTGGTAGAATTACACGCTAAGTAAGTCAGGCTCGGATTTCTGACTTCACATGATTATCAAGACTGTAAAGAGTGTTATAAGAACGATCAAGGGTGTGCACTCGTCCAAAGAACACTTCAACACTTGTTGGACCACTGGTGGCTTCAAATCTACTTGGATGAAGCTACACAGCAGATCAGTATGATTGACGGGAATCCTAGTAGATATCGAAGTCAGGATGTCCGCTCGATGGAAACAGATCTAGTAAAGATTCACTGCACACAAAGTGGGCGTGGCCGGGTGCCACTCCACAACTACGAGCGCTGTAGAGTTTGTTCATAGAACAACCGAGGATGCTACCTCTTATGAGCGGATCTTCAAAATCAGTTAGACTACAAAGAGATCTGACCAAGTTCAAGTGCTGGTTTGACCAACGGGATACCTGACTATTTCCTTGATCAAAGCAAAGACTTTGTCATAATCCCTGATCATGGGAGGACCAAAGACGTTTGTGCCAGAATCCCTCTACTCGATGAATCGAGAATTCCTTTGGATAGTAGAAAAGTTTCCAACGAGGAACTGATTGAGGTGGCCTATGACGGTCAGAGAAATCAAAAGGCTCCTGTGGTTATCTACTTGCCAGGTCCAACACCGTACAAATCCGATAAGGTTATCCATTACAAGTATGATGCAACAACAATCGAAAATGGAAAGGAGACTCCATTACCCTCCGTCATAAACATTGTCGACATCATTCGAGTAACACGGAGCGGCCGAATCTTCAACAGAGGAGTGGGAGAACCCACCAAAGAGAAGGAACCTCAAACAGAAGTTCCTAATAAACAAGTCGGTCAGTCCAGTAATCCCGAACTTACAAAGAACGGCGATGAGATGCTGAAGCTCATCCAGAGAAGTGAGTACAACATTGTGGATAAACTATTGCAAACTCCATCTAAAATCTCTATGCTATCTCTCCTACTTAGTTCCGAAGTTCACAGGGAAGCTTTGCAGAAAGTCTTGGACCAAGCTCTCGTAGAACAAGATGTGACGGTAAGGCAGTTTGACTGCATCATTTCCAATATCACTTCCTGCAACAATTTAGGATTCAGTGATGAAGAGCTGCCGGAAGAAGAAAAAAATAACAACATGGCGCTTAACATTACAGTCAATTGCCAGGACGATGCTCTAGCCAGCATACTGGTAGACACGGGATCAGCTATGAATGTTATGCTGAAATCTACTCTAATGCGACTATCATTTCAAGGATCTCCGATGAGAGGCAGCGAGGTCATTGTCAAAGCCATTGACGGATCCAGAAAAACAGTTATTGGCGAAGTTGATCTTCCCATAACCATCGTTCCTCACACTTTCCAAGTCACTTTCTAGGTCATGGACAACCGGGCAGCCTACAGCTGTTTATTAGGAAGACCTTGGATACACGAGGCTGGGGCAGTCACTTCGACGCTTCACCAGAAGCTGAAGTTCGTCAAGAATGACAAGCTAGTCACAGTCTGTGGAGAGCAGGCCTTAATCGTGAGCAACTTATCCTCGTTATCCTGTGTAGAACCCGAGGAGGTTGTTAGAACTCAGTTTCAAGCACTGTCAATGGGCAATGAGAATCGATCAGAAAGAGGGACGTCGATTTCCTCATACAAAGATGCTCTCGAAGTGATCAAGAGTAACGACATAAAAGGGTGGGGACAGCTTGTAATTCCTACGGATAACAAGACAAAGAAAGGTCTTGGTTTCTCAACCTGTACCTAAACTGCAAGAAAGATGAAAATTTTCATCCCATTCAGGACTCCTTCCATAGTGGAGGCTTTCTCTACCCAGTGTCTCAAGAAGTACACACCATCAATGAGGGTGACTCCTCTGATACAGATGAAGAGTGAAAGTCCTATCTCAACGAGGACGGTTATATGTCTCAGGGAGAGGCACATACGCCATTTTACTTTCCCATTCAGAGTCCAAGATATATACCAAGATCAGACGTTAAGATGATGTACGGAGATTGTGATCCTGAAGGATTTCATGCCCCACCTAACTCATTAGAAGATGATCCAATGAAAGACAACTTTGACTACGACTATTATGACCCACTGGATGACTTGCCTATCTGGAAACCGTACCCAGAAGACTCGGGGCAAAAGAGTCAGCCCAACGATGCATATCAGCTGAGCATCATTAAAAAGAATACCTGCGTCCCCACCAAATCATGGGATCATTACTCAGGACATTTCAAAAATATTCAGCACAACTATGAATCTGCAAGGATTGCAGGACAAGAGTTCATCAACTATGATTTTCCCGAGGTCAACGTCATCGAGAAGGATGACTCCTCTAGTTCCACAGAAGTATGGGACACCTTAGGACAGCTGAGTGGCAAGTACGACTTCCTGGTCAAGTACACCGCTCCTGAAAGCTCTCGTATCAGGCTCGAAGACATCCAGCCAACTGGATGGGGAGATCCACCTGAGAGTGAAAACGCTATGCAAGATACAACATAAGAGTTCGTTTATGACAACTCTTCATGGGAGGAAGACTCCGACGATCCTGCTTCGCCAGAAATCAACATTATTTCTGAGGACAAACCAAGAAAGAAGGTACCAGACTTTGTGATTCACCGAGGGGTTCGTCACCAATGGGTTGCTGTCGATGTCCCAAAATTTGTCCATAAGTCTAAGCAATTTCCGTCTTTGTTTTAACCCTTCACCCTGCCTAGGTGAAATTGATGTTTTTTATAGGGCTCACTTTTCTGTAAATATCCCTCTTCGCTTCGCCCAAAGCGACAGAGTTTTGTTTTATAGGGCTGTATTTCAAGAATCGACAAAATCATAAATAAAACAATGTCGTTCTGTCATTCCCGCATTTATTGCTGTTTTCACTTTTTGTTTTTTCAGAAAATGGTAATCCTAAAACAGCCCAAAAATAAATAAAAATGAGCATTTTTCAGAAAATACACTGCACACACTCTTGCATTCTCTCTATCTCTTCTAAAAAATGAATCATCACGTCATGCAGATTGCTTGTTTTAAACCCCGTTGAAACATACGATCCAATGCCTTCTCCCAACTTTGAATTCCCGGTATTTGAAGCTGAAGAAGAACAGGACGCAAAAATTCCAGAAGAGATCTCCCGCTTACTCGGACAAGAGGAAAGGTCCATTGAACCTCACAAAGAGCCGTTGGAAACGGTCAACTTGGGGTCGGAGGAAGAGAGATAAGAAGTCAAGATTGGGGCACTGCTCAGTCCGACTGTCAAAGAAAGCTTGATAAAACTTCTCAAAAAGTTTCCCGATGTATTTGCTTGGTCCTATCAGGACATACCAGGGTTGGATACCAACATCGTGGAACATCATTTACCTTTGAAATCAGATTGCCCTCCGGTGAAACAAAATCTGAGACAGGCTCACCCGGATATGGCCATCAAAATCAAAGAGGAAGTGCAGAAGTAGATTGGCGTAGGTTTCCTCACCACCTCAGAATATCCTCAATGGCTAGCCAACATAGTGCTAGTTCCGAAAAAGGACGAAAAAGTCAGAATGTGCATGGACTACAAATACCTGAACAAAGCAAGTGCGGAGGATGACTTCCCCTTACCACACATAGACATGCTGGTAGACAGTACAGTAAAGTTCAAAGTCTTCTCCTTCATGGAAGGATTCTCGGGCTATAATCAAATCAAAATGGTGCCGTAGGATATGGAGAAAACTTCATTCATCACCCCATGGGGCACTTTTTGTTACAAGGTAATGCCGTTCGGTTTGAAGAACGCCGGGGCAACCTATCAAAGGGCCATGACAACTCTGTTTCACGACATGATGCACAAAGAAATCGAAGTGTATGTCGATGTCATGATTGCCAAATCTAAAACAGAAGAACATCATGTGACCCACCTGTCAAAGTTATTCGAGCGTTTGAGAAAATACAAACTTCGCTTGAATCCCAATAAATGCACATTTGGTGTCCGCTCAGAAAATTTTTTAGGGTTCATCGTCAACCAGAAAGGAATTGAGGTTGATCCTGACAAGGTCAAGGCCATTCAAGAAATGCCTTCTCCAAAGACTGAAAAACAAGTCAGAGGATTCCTGGGATATCTGAATTACATTTCCAGATTCATATCCCTCATGAATGCGACATGCACGCCAATCTTCAAACTACTCAGAAAGAATCAAAGCTGCATATGGACAGAAGATTGCCAAAGAGTGTTTGACAGTATCAAAGAGTATCTGTTGAATCCACCTATTCTGTCTCCTCCAGTGGAGGGAAGACCACTGATCATATACATAACAGTCTTGGAAGACTCTATAGGTTGTGTACTTGGCCAACAAGACGAAACAAAAAGAAAAGAGTATACCATATACTACTTAAGCAAGAAATTTACCGACTGTGAAACTCGGTACACTATGCTCGAGAAAACTTGTTGCGCCCAGGCTTGGGCAGCCAAACGTCTTCGCCAGTACATGATTTGCCACACTACTTGGTTAATCTCAGAAATGGATCCAATCAACTATGTCTTTGAAAAACCTGCTCTCACAGGAAGGATTGCCCGTTGGCAGATGTTGTTATCAGAATACGACATCGAGTACCACGCTCAGAAAGCCGTTAAAGGAAGTATTTTAGCCAATCATTTGGCTCCTAAACCAATTGACGATCAAGAATCAGTCGAATTTGACTTCCCAGACGAAGATGTCATGTACTTAAAAATGCAAGATTGCGATAAACCGCTACCCAGTGAAGGGCCAAAACCAGGTTCCCAATGGGGACTAATTTTTTAAGGGGCTGTCAACATTTACGGAAACGGAATTGGGGCAATCATCATAACACCTCAGGGTACCCATATTCTTTTCACCGCCGGATTGACATTCAAGTGTACAAACAACGAGGCCGAATACAAAGCTTGTATTATGGGTCTCGAAGAAGCAATCGACTTAAGGATCAAGAACTTGGATGTGTATGGAGACTCAGCCCTAGTTATCAATCAGATCAAAGGAGATTGGAACACATAACAATCGGGATTGATTCCCTACAAAGATTACGCGAGAAGGTTGTTACCATTCTTTAACAAAATCGAGTTTCATCATATCCCTCGTGAAGAAAATCACATGGCTGATGCACTAGCCACTCTCTCTTCCATGATTAGTGTAGGTCAATGGAACGACATACCTAAGATCGACATAATGCACCTTGAGAGACCCGCTTACATATTCGCGATCGAAGTAGTCATAGACGACAAACCTTAGTATCACGATATCAAATGCTTCCTTAAAAAACAAGAATACCCGCCCGGGGCATCAAGAAAAGACAGGAAAACCATCAGAAGATTGGCAGGTAACTTCTTTCTGAGCGGTGATACACTCTATAAGAGAAACTTTGACATGGTCTTGCTCCGATGCATAGATAGACCAAAAGCAAACACGTTGATGAAAGAGATTCACGAAGGATCCTTTGGCACTCATGCCAACGGACACACAATGGCGAGAAAAATTCTGAGAGCAGGATACTATTGGTTAACCATGGAATCCGATTGCTACAAGTACATGAAGAAGTGTCATAAGTGTCAGATATACTCAGACAAAATCCATGTACCGCCAACACATCTCAACATTCTCTCTTCCCCATGGCCTTTTTCCATATGGGGAATTGACATGATTGGCATGATCAAACCCAAGGCTTCGAACGGACATTGGTTCATCCTGGTTGTAACACCCTAGTTTTTGTTAGATTTATTTAATCGAGTCGATTTAATTATTTTTATTATTATATTATTTTATTTTTTACTTTTATTGGGCAATATAGTATTTGTCATCGTGATTATGTTTTATCGCGTTTTGAGAGCGTTTGCGAGATATTTGATTGTAGGGGTATTTTGGTCTTTTGATGGGTAAATGTTATGTTTTTCATTTAAAATAGAACATAGAGAGAAAAATAGAGAGAAAGAAAAAGAGAAGAAGGAAAGGAGAAAGAAAAGAAGAAAAGAGGGAAAAACTTGGAGAGAAAGAAATTGAATCAACCGACTTTTGAAAGCGCGATTAATCGGGTAAGGGTGCGAAACTCGGTTATGTTATGGTTGTGTATGATCATGTATGCGTTTGTTGGGTTTTTTTTTTCTAGTTTTCAATTCTAGGTCGATTGAGAGAAAACGAGAGAAATCGAGGTTTTAGCGGTTGAAAATCGGTATAAATGTGGTAGAACACTTGTGGTTATGATTGTAATATGTTCTGGTTATTATGATATGGTTTGGTTGGGTTTTGATGAGAAAACGGTGATTTAGGATGAGTAACAGCGCTGCTGCGAATCCCAGAATTCGCAGGCTCGCAGTGCGAACAAGCAGCGACGAAGAAAGCGAAGGCTCGCCAGGGCTTCACAGTGCGAATGGGTGGGCGAATGTTCGCCAGCAGTTCGCAAAGCAAACTTTATGCTGTTTTTTCTCTACTATGGTTCGCCGGGGCTTCACACGACGAATGAGGAAAGCGAATGCTCACTAGGAGATTCGCATAGCGAACATGACAGATTGTTCCATTTTGTTTTCTTCATAACTTTTGATCCGTAAGTCGGATTGAGGCGTGGTTGGGTGCGTTAGAAAGCTAATGAGATGTTCTTTCTTATAGGAGTGGTTTTGAGATTGTTGGCCGATTTAATTATGTCGGTAATTTAGAATGTGTCATTTTGTCGACTTTTACCATTTTAATGGAGTGTGTTTAATGGGTTATCATGCAATATGCTTTTGATATATATCGTATGACTTGTGTGATGTTATATGATGTGAATGCGTGTGATGAAATATTGTGATGATGGTTTGTGGCCTAAGGGCAAGAAAATGTATTGTGTTGTATTTGATTATATATGCATGATTATGGATGTGTATATGTGTGCATTTGAATGTCATGAGTCATTGTATGCCAAGCATCATGATATGCATTCTTATGATGTCGTGTGCCCTAGTGGGTGTGAGCGACGAAACGATTCCAGAGGGAATCTGCTATAACACCGTGAGCCTTATACCGAGAGGACCTAAAGCGATGATTATAGACGATCGTGAGCTTTATACCGAGAGGACCTAAAGCGATAGGATCGTGAGCCTTATACAAAGAGGACCTAAAGCGATCCATAAACATCGTGAGCCTTATACCAAGAGGACCTAAAGCGACGGGGAACATCGTTTGCCCGACGGGGAGTTACACTAAGTAACAAGAGATGATTCCAATAGTTCCTGAGAATGATGGATGGAACGGTACCGAATTGCATTTGCATAGAGTTGCTGTGTCGGTCTCTTTGCATTTGCCTAAATCATGAATGGATTGATTTTGTGTGGAATTGTGAATGGAATTGATGAGTTGAGATATATATATATATATATATATATATATATATATATGTTGGTGATAAATGTATTGTGCATGATTGATATGCCTTGTGATGGATGTATGAGATATGGATTGTGTTGTTTTGCATTTGAATTATGGTGTAAGTTGTGATGAGAATGTTTTATATGCGTATTTTTGTGTTATTATATAATTGTATGCAATTATATTATGATTGTGTTTCTCACCCTTCTGCTGTTTTGAATGCTCTATGAGGCATTGCAGATAAGATGTCGGAGGTCTTTTTGTGAAGCCTAGGTCTTCATTCTTTTGTTGGTCGGCTCTGATATGTAGCACCGGGTAATCGGGGTGATCGTTTGTGATTATGTGTATATGTATATGTTCTTTTTGGATTGTACATGTATGACTCTGTATATGACAGACAAACTTTTATGTTATATATATATGAGATTCAGTTGCATATTTTCTGCTTTTATTCTGTATCTGAATAGTGGGTGTTAGGAACTGAGTTCCTCTGTTATGTGCTACCTGATTTTTGCATATCTATATGAGCAGGTGGTTGTATTTTGTTTCAATTGATGTGACGCCTCCGTCTATGCCATGAATGTTTTAATTATACTCTGATATATTTGTTATTGCTTTATTTAATTGGGGGATAGATTAGGGGTGTTACATTAAGTGGTATCAGAGCCAGTCCGTGTCAGTTTGTGTCAGTTCGTCCAGTCCGTGTCGGTCTTTGTGTTTGGGGTGAGTTGTTTGTCTAACCATAGTTGCTATTATTGGAAATGAACAGAATATGGCTGGTAGGAATGACGCTGCTTTGGCTGCTGCTATGCAAGCTATGGCTCAGGCTGTACGGGGTGCACCTAATGCTGGTGGGAATGATGAGTTCAGGAAGAACAAACCGCATGTCTTCAAAGGGAGACATGATCCTGATGGTGCTCTGATTTGGCTTAAGGAGATTGAAAGAATCTTTTGGGTGATGGACTGTGCTGAGGAACATAAGGTGAGACTGGGTACTCACATGTTGCAGGAGGAGGCTGATGATTGGTGGGTTAGTAAGCGTCATGTTTGGGAAGCTGCGGGTGAAGAGGTCACTTGGACTTTGTTCAGCAGGGAATTTTTGAGGAAGTATTTTCCTGAAGATGTTAGAGGAAAGAAGGAAATAGAGTTCTTGGAGTTGAAACAAGGTAACATGTCTGTTGTGGATTACACTGTTAGGTTTGTGGAGCTTGTTCAGTTTTATCCACATTATGCTGAAGCAACTACAGAGTTTTCCAAGTGTGTGAAGTTTGAGAACAGATTACGTCCTGAGATCAAGCAGGCAATCGGTTAGAAGGTTTTCGGACTTGGTGAATTGTTGTAGAATTTATGAGGAGGATAGCAAAGCCCGTTCTACTCACTATAAGAGTGTGAACGAAAGGAAAGGGAAGCAACCGTTTCGTGGTGGTCCTTATGTGTCACCAACTGACAAGGGTAAGCAAAGGGGTAGTTTTGATAAAAGGCCAAGTGGGGGAGGTATGTCTAATCCTCTGAGATGTTTTAGGTGTGGTGACTTTGGACATCATCAGTTTGAATGTAGGAAGGATATGAGGAAGTGTTCCATTTGTGGAGGTTTAGGACATGTCGCAGCTGATTGTAAGAAGAATGTGGTGAAGTGTTTCAACTGTGGTGAACCTGGTCATAGTAGTACGAAGTGTCTGAAACCAAAGCAAGCTCAGGCTGGAGGGAAAGTATTTGCATTGGCAGGAACTCAGACTACTAGGCAGACCGTCTGATAAGAGGTACTTGTTTTATTAATAGTATGCCTTTAGTTGCTATTATTGATACCGGAGCGACTCATTCATTTATTTCGTCTGAGTGCGCGAAACATTTGAATCTTTTATTCTCTTCGATGGGTGGAGAGATGGTTATTGATACTCCAGCAATGGGGTTGGTAACTACTTATTTGGTTTGTTTAAGTTGTCCTTTGACCATTTATGGTAAAGATTTTGAGATGGATTTGGTGTGTCTGCCGTTGGAGGGTTTAGATGTGGTTCTGGGAATGAATTGGTTGCAGTTCAATCAGGTCCATATTGATTGTTATCATAAGCTGGTAAGATTTCCTTCTCTTGAGGAAGACGAGGAATCGAGTTTCTTATCTGCCAAAGAGTTGAAAAAACTTTTGGCGGATGAAGCTCAGTTGTTCAGATTGTTTGCATCATTGGCAGTGGATAGTCAAGTTGTACTTAATGTGTTTCCAGTTGTGTGTGATTTTCCAGAGATGTTTCCAGAGGATATTTCAGATGTGCCGCCAGAAAAGAGAGGTGGAGTTTTCAATAGATCTAGTTCCTGGTACTAGACCTGTGTCTATGGCACCATATCGTATGTCGGCATCTGAGTTGGTTGACTTGAAGAAGCAGTTGAATGAATTGTTAGAGAAGAGGTTTGTGCGGCCGAGGGTATCACCTTGGGGTGCTCTAGTTTTGTTGGTGAAAAAGAAAGATGGAAGTATGCGATTGTGTATTGATTATCGCCAGCTAAATAAGGTGACAATTAAGAATAAGTATCCTCTTCCGAGAATTGATGATTTGATGGACCAGTTGGTAGGTGCGTGTGTGTTTAGTAAAATTGATTTGAGGCCAGGTTATCATCAGATTAGGGTGAAATAGGAAGATATTCAGAAGACGGCTTTTAGGACACGCTACGGACATTACGAATATTCTGTGATGTCGTTCGGGGTTTCTAATGCGCCGGGTGTGTTTATGGAGTATATGAATCGTATATTCCATGAGCATTTGGATCGATTTGTTGTTGTGTTTATTGATGATATCTTGATTTATTCTAAGTCTCGGGAGGAACATGCGGAACATTTGCGTGTAGTATTTCAAATTTTGAAGGAAAAGAGACTTTTTACCAAGTTGTCCAAGTGTGAGTTCTGGTTGTCAGAAGTGAGTTTTCTTGGGCATGTGATTTCGGGTAATGGTATTGCTGTGGATCCATCTAAAGTAGATGCAGTTCTACAATGGGAGGCTCCTCGGTCTGTTACTGAAATTAGAAGCTTTTTGGGTTTAGCTGGATACTATTGAAGGTTCATTGAAGGCTTTTCCAGGTTAGCACTTCCTTTGACCCAGTTGACTTGTAAAGGTAAAGCGTTCATTTGGGATATCCAGTGTGAGGAAAGTTTTAATGAGCTGAAGAGAATATTGACTATAGCTCCGATTTTGATCTTACCGAATCCTACTGAACCGTTTATGGTGTATTGTGATGCGTCTTTGATTGGTTTAGGTGGAGTGTTGATGCAAGAAGGTAAAGTTGTGGCTTATGCTTCGAGGCAATTGAGGATTCATGAGAAGAATTGCCCTACTCATGATTTGGAATTAGTGGCAGTGGTTTTTGTATTGAAAATTTGGAGGCATTATCTCTATGGTGCAAGATTCGAAGTCTTTAGTGATCATAATAGTTTGAAATACTTGTTTGATCAGAAAGAGTTGAATATGAGGCAACGAAGATGGTTGGAATTTTTGAAGGACTACGATTTTAGCTTGAATTACCATCCTGGTAAAGCTAATGTGGTAGTCGATGCGTTAAGCCGGAAGTCTTTGCATATGTCTGTTTTGATGGTTAAAGAGTGGGAACTTTTGGAAGCATTTAGAGATTTGAGTTTGGTGTGTGAATTGACATTTGATAGCGTGAGGCTTGGTATGTTAAAGGTTACTAATGATTTTCTGTTAACCGTTAGCGAGAAACAGAAGTTGGATGTGAGATTTGTTGATTTGATGACAGTTGGAGATCAAGGTGTGAATGGTGACTTTAAAGTGGATGATAAGGGTGTTTTGAGATTCCGTGGTAGAACTTGTATTGCTGATGATTCGGACTTGAAAAAGATGATTTTAGAGGAAGGACACCGGAGTAATTTGAGTATACATCCGGGAGCTAATAAGAAGTATCAGGATTTGAAGAAGATCTTTTGGTGGTCCGGATTAAAGAGGGATGTGGCTCAGTTTGTTTATGCGTGTTTGAAGTGTCAGAAGTCAAAGGTAGAACATCAGAAGCCTAGTGGATTGTTGCAACCGTTGGATATTCCCGAGTGGAAATGGGACAGCATTTCTATGGATTTTGTGACAGGGTTGCCGAATACACAGAGGGGACATAATGCCATTTGGGTGATTGTGGATAGGCTGACTAAATCGGCGCATTTCATTCCGATTGACATCAGTTTTTCTTTGGAGAGGTTGGCTGAGATTTATATCAGTGTGATTGTGAAGCTACATGGTGTTCCGTTGTGTATTGTTTCAGATCGAGATCTGAGGTTTACTTCCAGATTTTGGGAAAGTTTGCAAAAGGCGTTAGGTTCCAAGTTGAGATTGAGTTCTGCTTATCATCCTCAGACGGATGGCCAGACCGAGAGAACTATTCAGTCGTTGGAAGATTTGCCGAGAGCTTATGTTCTTGAGCAAGCTGGTGCTTGGGATAGTTATCTTTCGTTGGTTGAATTCACGTATAACAACAGTTTCCATTCGAGTATTGGAATGGCACCTTTTGAAGCATTTTATGGAAGATGTCGAACTTCGTTGTGTTGGCATGAATCTGGTGAGAGTTCGGTGGTTGGACCGGAGTTAGTGCAACAGACTACGGACAAGGTGAAACTTATTCGTGAGAAGATGAAGGCTTCTCAGAGTAGGCAGAAGAGTTATCATGATCGAAGGAGGAAAGATCTTGAGTTTCAAGAAGGCGATCATGTATTTTTTAGAATTACAACGGTGACGGGTGTTGGGCGTGCATTGAAGTCGAAGAAGCTTACTTCTCGGTTTATTGGTCCTTATCAGATATCCGCGAGAGTGGGTGATGTGGCTTATCGGGTGGCGTTGCCGCCGAATCTTTCGAATTTGCATGATGTGTTCCATGTTTCACAGCTTCGGAAGTATGTTCCGGATCCGTCGCATGTGATTCCGATGGATGAAATTGAGGTAAGGGAGAACCTTACAGTAGAGGCATTACCAGTGAGAATTTTGGATCGCGAGTTGAAGCGGTTAAGAGGAAAGGATATTGTGCTTGTGAAAGTAGCGTCGGGAGGCACTGCTGAGGGCAATTTGACTTGGGAGTTGGAGAGTCGGATGCGGGAGTCGTATCCGGAGTTGTTCGTCTCAGGTAATATTTTCGAGGACGAAAATCTCTAAGTGGGGGAGAGTTGTAACGCCCCAGTTTTTGTTAGATTTATTTAATCGAGTCGATTTAATTATTTTTATTATTATATTATTTTATTTTTGACTTTTATTGGGCAATATAGTATTTTTCATCGTGATTATGTTTTATCGCGTTTTGAGAGCGTTTGCGAGATATTTGAGTGTAGGGGTATTTTGGTCTTTTGATGGGTAGATATTATATTTTTCATTTAAAATAGAACATAGAGAGAAAAATAGAGAGAAAGAAAAAGAGAAGAAGGAAAGGAGAAAGAAAAGAAGAAAAGAGGGAAAAACTTGGAGAGAAAGAAATTGAATCAACTGACTTTTGAAAGCGCGATTAATCGGGTAAGGGTACGAAACTCGGTTATGCTATGGTTATGTATGATCAAGTATGCGTTTGTTGGGTTTTTTTTCTAGTTTTCAATTCTAGGTCGATTGAGAGAAAATGAGAGAAATCAAGGTTTTAGCGGTTGAAAATCGGTATAAATGCGGTAGAACACTTGTGGTTATGATTGTAATATGTTCTGGTTATTATGATATGGTTCGGTTGGGTTTTGATGAGAAAATGGTGATTTAGGATGAGTAACAGCGCTGCTGCAAATCCCAGAATTCGCAGGCTCGCAGTGCGAACAAGCAGCGAAGAGGAAAACAAAGGCTCGCTAGGGTTTCGCAGTGCGAATGGGTGGGCGAATGTTCACCAGTAGTTCGCAAAGCGAACTTTATGCTATTTTTTATCTGCCACAGTTCGCTGGGGCTTCGCACGGCGAATGAGGAAAGAGAATGCTCGCTAGGAGATTCGCATAGCAAACATGACAGATTATTCCATTTTGTCTTCTTCATAACTTTTGATCCGAAAGTCGGATTGAGGCGCGGTTGGGTGCGTTAGAAAGCTAATGAGATGTTCTTTCTTATAGGAGTGGTTTTGAGATTGTTGGCCGATTTAATTATGTCGAGAATTTGGAATGTGTCATTTTGTCGACTTTTACCATTTTAATGGAGTGTATTTAATGGGTTATCATGCAATATGCTTTTGATATATATCGTATGACTTGTGTGATGTTATATGTTGTGAATGCGTGTGATGAAATGTTGTGATGATGGTTTGTGGCCTAAGGGTAAGAAAATGCATTGTGTTGTATTTGATTATATATGCATGATTATGGATGTGTATATGTATGCATTTGAATGTCATGAGTCATTGTATGCCAAGCATCATGATATGCATTCTTGTGATGTCGTGTGCCCTAGTGGGTGTGAGCGACGAAACGATTCCAGAGGGAATCTGCTATAACATCGTGAGCCTTATACCGAGAGGACCTAAAGCGATGATTATAGACGATCGTGAGCCTTATACCGAGAGGACCTAAAGCGATCGGATCGTGAGCCTTATACAAAGAGGGCCTAAAGCGATCCATAAACGTCGTGAGCCTTATACCAAGAGGACCTAAAGCGACGGGGAACATCGTTTTCCCGACGGGGAGTTACACTAAGTAACAAGCGATGATTCCAATAGTTCCTGAGTGAACTAATGATGAGAATGATGGATGGAACGGTACCGCATTGCATTTGCATAGAGTCGTTGTGTCGGTCTCTTGGCATTTGCATAAATCTTGAATGGATTGATTTTGTGTGGAATTGTCAATGGAATTGATGAGTTGAGATATATATATATATATATATATATATATATATATAATATATATATATATATATATATATATATATATATATATATATATATATATATATATATATATATATATGTTGGTGATAAATGTATTGTGCATGATTGATATGCCTTGTGATGGATGTATGAGATATGGATTGTGTTGTTTTGCATTTGGATTATGGTGTAAGTTGTGGTGAGAATGTTTTATATGCGTATTTTTGTGTTATTATATAATTGTATACAATTATATTATGATTGTGTTTCTCACCCTTCTCCTGTTTTGAATGCTCTATGAGGCATTGCAGATTAGATACTGGAGGTATTTTTGTGAAGCTTAGGTCTTCATTCTTTTGTCGGTCGGCTCTGATATGTAACACCGGGTAGTTGGGGTGATTGTTTGTGATTATGTGTATATGTATATGTTCTTTTTGGATTGTACATGTATGACTCTGTATATGACAGACAGACTTTTATGTTATATATATATGAGATTCAGTTGCAGATTTTCCGCTTTTATTCTGTATCTAAATAGTGGGTGTTAGGAACTGAGTTCCTCTGTTATGTGCAACCTGATTGTTGCATATCTATATGAGCAGGTGGTTCTATTTTGTTTCAATTGATGTGATGCCTCCGTCTATGCCATGAATGTTTTAATTATACTGTGATATATTTGTTATCGCTTTATTTAATTAGGGGATAGATTGGGGGTGTTACATTAAGTGGTATCAGAGTCAGTCCGTGTCAGTTTGTGTCAGTTCGTGCCAGTCCGTGTCGGTCTTTGTGTTTGGGGTGAGCTGTTTGTTTAACCATAGTTGCTGTTATTGGAAATGAACAAAATATGGCTGGTAGAAATTACGTTGCTTTGGATGCTGCTATGCAAGCTATGGCTCAGGCTGTGCGGGGTACACCTAATGCTGGTGGGAATGATGAGTTTAGGAAGAACAAACTACCTGTCTTCAAAGGGAGACATGATCCTGATGGTTCTCAGATTTGGTTTAAGGAGATTGAGAGAATCTTTCGGGTGATGGACTGTGCTGAGGAACATAAGGTGAGACTGGGTACTCACATGTTGCAGGAGGAGGCTGATGATTGGTGGGTTAGTAAGCGTCATGTTTGGGAAGCTGCAGGTGAAGAGGTCACTTGGACTTTGTTCAGCAGGGAAGTTTTGAGGAAGTATTTTCCTTAAGATTTTAGAGGAAAGAAGGAAATAGAGTTCTTGGAGTTGAAACAAGGTAACATGTCTGTTGTGGATTACACTGCTAGGTTTGTGGAGCTTGTTCAATTTTATCCACATTATGCTGAAGCAACTGCAGAGTTTTCCAAGTGTGTGAAGTTTGAGAACGAATTGCGTCCTGAGATCAAGCAGGCAATCGATTATCAAAGCATTAGAAGGTTTTCGGAATTGGTGGATTGTTGTAGAATTTATGAGGAGGATAGAAAAGCTAGTTCTACTCACTATAAGAGTGTGAACGAAAGGAAAGGGAAGCAACCGTTTCGTGGTGGTCCTTATTTGTCACCAGCTGACAAGGGTAAGCAAAGGGGTAGTTTTTATAAAAGGCCAAGTGGGGGAGGTATGTCTAATCCTCTGAGATATTTTAGGTGTGGTGACTTAGGACATCGTCAGTTTGAATGTAGGAAGGATATGAGGAAGTGTTCCATTTGTGGAGGTTTAGGACATGTCACAGCTGATTGTAAGAAGAATGTGGTGAAGTGTTTCAACTGTGGTGAACCTGGTCATATTAGTACGAAGTGTCCGAAACCAAAGCCTCCGTCTATGCGTTGAATGTTTTAATTATACTCTGATATATTTGTTATCGCTTTATTTAATTGGGGGATAGATTGGGGGTGTTACACTGGTAGCCATTGACTACTTCACCAAGTGGGTCGAAGCAGCGTCATACACCAAGGTAACCCGACAAGTCGTGGTCTGCTTTATCAAAAACAATCTCATCTGCCGTTATGGTGTTCCAAGCCAGTTCATTACTGACAATGGATCTAACTTGAACAACAAGATGATGAAAGAGTTATGCCCTAAGTTCAAGATCGAACACCATAATTCATCTCCCTACCGACCTAAGATGAACGGGGAGGTAGAAGCGGCTAACAAGAACATCAAGAAGAATGTTCAAAAGATGGTTGTAAGCTACAAAGACTCGCACGAAATGCTACCCTTTGCCCTTCACGGTTATCGCACATTTGTCCGCACTTCAACAGGGGCAACCTCTTTCTCTCTAGTATATGGCATGGAAGCAGTGCTTCCCATAGAAGTAGAAATCCCATCAATCCGGGTATTGATGAAAGCTAAGCTAACAGAAGCTGAGTGGTGTCAAAGCCGACACGATGAACTGAACCTAATCGAAGAAAAGAGAATGACGGCTTTATGTCACGGTTAGTTGTATCAGCAAAGAATGAAGAAGGTGTTCGACAAAAAGGTTCGACCCCATGTCTTCAGGAAAGGATACCTCGTGCTCAAGAAGATACAATCATTTCTCACTGATTCCCGGGGCAAATGGACTCCGAATTATGACGGCCCCTACGTGGTCAAGAAAGCCTTCTCAGGCGGCGCCTTGAGACTCGCAACCATGGATGGAGAGGAATTCACCTACCCCACAAATGTTGACGTAGTCAAGAAATACTTCGCCTAAATGAAATAAAAAAAAACGTCTCGGTGGATTGAAAACCCGAAAGGGCGGTCCAGGCAATAATTAGATACACAAGAAAAAATCATCCCGATGGATTGGAAATCTCAAAGTACAATCCAGGCAAAAGTTAGGGACTCATGGCAAGTAACTATGTTTGACAAGGTTAAATCCCCAGCGGTAATACCATTCGTCAAAAGACTCCAGTCAAGGGCATCTTCGACAAAAGCTCATGATGTCTAGAATTCAAAGTTGGTAGAATGATAACGGTCGTTATGTTTCAATGTAGCCCTTTTCCCTTAAATTACCATTTTCTAAACTTTGCAAATACTCTATGGGATCATGCGCTTGGCTGATTTCCATCCTATCAATAAAATTTGAGCCTTAATGCTTTTGTTTGCAATTCTCATTTGTTTTAGCTTTACATAATGACGTTTCAACATGATCAACGATTCTTAAAATAAAACAAAAATGAATTTAATAGTAAAAAAATTTTCTGCTTTTAAAATAAATATGGCAATTCCTTTTGACTTTGAATATCGAAAAGAACATCGATCGCTTCTCCGAAGGTGATTGAACCTCAAAGTGCAGAATCAAAGTACTCCTTCTAAACTAGTACGCCTGAATGAAGGATCAACTGTTTCAGATGCGAATTTTCCATTTGATATCCCCGACAGAATTCATCCCTCTTCAGACTAATTGACGATTCTTTCTCCCCACAGGGACTACCTCTTTAAAGCAAGGCAGGATCACTATTTTTGAACCAGTGATACTTTTCATCCCCCGCAGTGGCCAAGTATCCCTTCGTGTTCATCTATTAGTCTGTATGTCGCGTCAGTTTTGTCAGCATAAACATACATACATCAGCATAATTGATTCACATCATAATCATATTGCATTACTATCACTCTGGTCAGTCTCATCCCCAAGTGATTAAGTCCTCTCGATAGAGTTGTCAGTTCTTTCCTCGTCAGGAAATATATCGTCTGAGCAATCTCTCCCCCAATTTATATCTGGATTGGAGCATGTCCTCAACCACTTTGATAACATAAACCTCTGAAAGGCAAGAAGACATTCGACAAACGTCACTCTTCACTATTGAAGATGATATCTTCGCTTTCCCGGATTAAGGAAAATCCCCAGAGAAAGCCTCTCAACCGAAGACTCTCAGCAACACTTTGGTTCTTCTCCCAAGAAAGTCAATGTTAATGAAGTCATCAGCACCTCAAAATTGGATCACATCACATGGCATTTCTCCGAAAGATCTCGAAAAAAAGTATGATGTAATATCCCCAAGCAAAAAGCGGTCTTTCAAGAGATTCATTTTTTTTTCAGTAGAGTCAACGAATGACGTCTCCAACGGAGAAGTTTGCACACCTCTATCGCTCAGACAAATGAGTGTCCCCAGCAAGTCTGACCTCAAACTTTTTCCATCAAATGGTATCTCCCCAGTAGAAAACTCGACGAGAAGTTTGATGAAAACCGCTACAAATAGCATTCCTTGTCAAGGAAGAAACTCGACAAGAAGAAACTTAGACCAGTTCCTTGGCTGAAGACCAGGATCGAGAGGAAGTTTATCAAGAAACTAAGACCAGTTCCTTGGCTGAAGACCAGGATCGAGGGGAAGTTTATTTCAGAAACTAAGACCAGTTTCGTCGCTGAAGACCAGGATCGAGGGGAAGTTTATCAAGAAACTTAGACCAGTTCCTTGGCTGAAGACCAGGATCGAGGGAAAGTTGTACCTTTTCTAAGTATCATTACTTAGCAAAAGAAGATGTATGAGCAAACTGCCATTCATAACCACCATCAAAATTCCGAGTATTCCGATATTTAATCCTCTTGCACCCTGAATATTCGAATATCTTCGCCATTCACACCTTCGGGTCCAAGAAGATTAAATAGAGGCATCTGTCATACACCAAATTTTGACCACCAAGATTGCCCATCATTGTGAGGATCATTTCCACAGTATGGATGTGCCATCATGCCTCATCAATCTCCTCAAGGAATGTTGAGCTTTCACTACAACCAAGAATTAGGGTTTTAAGCCCTCTCAGAGAACTTAGACAAAGGATCAATCAAGAAATTACTTGATCTTCAAATTGTCTAACCTATCAAACACCCATAATGGATCAAGAGGACTCCCAAATCAAGAATCAGACACAAAGTTGCCACATTCTAAGTGTTTTGAGCCTCGAAAAACCCGATGTCGCCAAATTAGGGTTTTGGACGACTGGGACCTCCAGAGTGAGATTTTCACAAAAGGATGAGCCAAGACTTCAACATGCTCAAAATAACCCTAAGAATCCATTTTCAAAACTAAATTACCCTCAGAGGATGCATTCCCCTAAAGTCGGGAATTAGAGTTTTTACGCGTCGAACCGCTCTGGAGCCAAAAGTCAAAACATGACTTTTTTGGCAAAAATGATCCTTATGACTCATATTTTCATAAAATAGGATTTATAATGTCATTTGAACAAGAATTGATCAAGAAACCAAGATAACTTGTAAAAGGGGTAATCTTGAAAAATTGAAAATTTTTTGAAGTTACAAAATTTGGATTGTTTTGGTGCCAACTTTAAAGGATCATAACTTTTGATCTAGGCAGCCATTTTGAGTGATCCAAAACCTGATGTGTAGGTCTTCTACACTCTACAAAAGCTTCAACTACATCAAACTCCAATTCTTCATGGATTTTAAGTTATAGAGTGATCAAAGTGACAAAAATGAAGAAAATTACACTTTTTTAACACTTAGTGAAAATCTGCCCAAGTTACCAGCCTTGAACATCAAAGTTCATGGGGTTTTTTCAGTTGGATTCAAATAGTTTCAAGACAAACTATGATCACACATGGATTGTACCATATAAGGGATTTCTAAAAAGCACAAGAGCTTTCCATAACTCCATTTGAGCAAAGAGATATGATCCCCTTAAAACCACATTTTCAAACTGTCTTGTGCAAGACAGAATTTGGCATTTTTGCTCGAATTGGCAAAATTGGACAAATTCAAGCATGGTTATCCACCTGCACACCTCAAGGGGGAACAACCAAGGGACAAACACTGATCTACCAACCTCACAAGTCAATGGATCTATGTTTAAGCATGACACTCCTAAAATTCAAGATGCTTCAAATGGTCAATTTTGTTTCCAAATATTTAACTGATGCATAGAGATGGCATTCATCAAGGCAATGTTATCCAAGTTCAGTCAAGCCTTATCCCTGCCACAGATGGCTCATAGTCTATGATCTAACCTCATGTCAATGGCTAGAGGAGACTTGAGATTCCATTGGATCAACATTTACCACAGGCCTGCTGCAGTTGTCGTTCACTATTGCAGCCAAAACAAACTTGCTCAACTATAAATAGAGCTCATTTGTGATCTGTTTGAGTACACCAAAGCACCCAAACTAATTCTTTACTCAAAATCTCTTCTTCACTCTAATTTTTCCTTCTAACTCAAGTTACTATCGGGTTTTGAGGTTGAGAGTGATTCCAACCAAACCAATCACACACACACCTCATAAACATCATATGTAGGTGATCTAAACACTAACACAACATCTGGAACATCAAATTCATCAAATCACCAGCCAATTGCTCAAGTTCTTGACAGAGTTGCAGTTGAGGTGCCACATCCAGTTCCAGCTCATTTCAATCCATTCTAAGCATTCAAACACTTGGCACCCAAGGAAGCTGTCCAGATCATTGTAACACAACTGTAACACCTCCAAACCAGAATTCGATCACCAGCTGCAAGAGGTAAAACTTAAACTCTCAAACTCAATGAATCATGCATCATGAACATATTTTCGAATTACTATTGTGTTTTTGAATGTTTGTAGATCATTTAACCTAAAACAATTGATGTTTATAGTTCGTGTATAGGATTTCATCAAGCTCTTGCAAATTTTAGGGTTCATCTGATTTCAACTTGTTATCTTTTGATTCACTTAATTTAAACAAAATTGAATATTCCCATTGTGTTCCTTGTTTAAAAACGCATGATTTTCATATTTGGATCGTGTGAAATGGTTGAGAAATAAGGGAGATAGGGTGCATTTTGCAAATCGGATGAAGCTTGGAGGAAGAAGATGGCCATGGCGCCACTTCTTCATAAATCCAACTAGTTTTGCTATATATTATTCAGTTGCCACAATATAACTGAATTGGCATTGCGCCCTAGTGGAAACACTAGTATTTGTGTGTGTGTGTGTGTGTGTGTGTGTGTGTGTGTGTGTGTGTGTGTGAGCGAGCGAGAGGTCTGGGGTTCGAATCCCCCTCGCCCCAGACCTTTTGGTTTTTTTTTAAACTATTTTCAAAGGATTCTTTCACATATTATACACCCTTCCCATTCTCCATTAGCCCACGCACTTGGCTCAGATGGTAGAATTTTAAACTCTCCACCCCAAGGGCGTGAGTTCAAGCCTTGGGGGGACCATTTCTAATTTTTTTACCACTTATTTTCTTGTCATTTTTTCACCATCTTTTTAATAACTTTTAAAATTAATTTCTCATTCATGTTTTATCATTTTTTATTGGTTCTTTTTGCAAAAAATCACAAAAATGTTAAAATATTTTATTCTACAAAAATTTTACACAAAAATATTATTTATTTATATATTTAATATTTTCATAAATAACTTATTTTATTTATTTTTTTAAACATTTGAAAATATTTCTTTTCTCTTGATCTTTTCAAAACCAAATGAGTTTTAAGTCATCTTGTGATTAAAACATCATTTTTCAAACCTTAACCAAAAATCACAAGTGGTTTATTTTAAACTTATTTGGTGTTTTTATCATTTTTTAATTAATTTTCTTTGAAAAATTACTTTTAGAAATGAAATTAGGGTTTCTTTGATTTTGATCTTTATCAAACATTTCAAAATACGCTTTTGGGCCTCTAATACAGTGTAAGACCAAATCCTTGTTGTACATAAACTTTTTTGGGCCGCAGTCGTTGTATAAGTCCCACTGTGATTCTAAAACCGCAGTGCGATCGACACCTTGTAAACAAAATCATTTGGGCCTCCCCTTGTGTTGTAAGCAACATCTTTCTTTCTTTTCAAACATTCTTTGGGCATCTCCTTGAGTTGTAAGTGTCGCATCTGCGAAAATCAACCGGCGAGAAACTAGAACAGAAGAGTCCCCACCGAAGATTTTTTATCCTGACGAAGGGAAAGGAAACGATCGAAGAAACCATAGTATGGGTTCGGGAGTCCGTTACGCGAGGGGAAGGTATTAGCACCCCCACGCGTCCATCGTACTCGATGGGATCCACGCTTGTTGTCTAATCAAAGGGTGAGTTATCTAAAGTCTACGGATAAACAGAAACGGGAAAGGGAAAAACAAAAACGGACTCGCAAGGATTATCACAGTCCAATGCCTACGTATCTTTGTGGACAAACGAAGAATCAGAGTCAACGTAGTTCGACGGACTACGCACTAAGGGGGGAGGTTGCTCACCAAGACATCATCATCTTGTGCCTACGTATCCTCAATCGGACGAGAAAGAGGAAATCAAAGTAGTCGTAGTTCGACGTACGAGTCGATTAAGTGTTTTAAACTTGCTATGAGATGAGAAAAGAAGACTCAAAGTTGAAAAGAAAACACTAAGGGAATCCTATCCTAATGTTATCATGCAAGATTGGTACCTATGCTAAGTCTAGCAATCCTATGGGAAAAACGATCACACCATAACAAAAACAAACAAGCTCAAGGAGTATCCACATCATTCGAGTAGCACACATCCGACTGTGGATTCATGTCATCACAATGGCAAAGGGAGATGCCTAGCAACGATATCATATCATCAAAGCAGGACAAAGCAACAGGGACACCTAACTATGATATCAAGTCATCGGGCAGGATGAGGAGGCAAAGCGACGATATCATGTCATCGAAGCTTGCAAGCTGTAGGAAATAGGGTAGCCTGACCATGATATCATGTCATCGAGTAGGACAGAAAATACGGGGAAAAAGTAAATTGTGCGTACAAGCACAAAGCATCAGCGTCGTTCAAGGCGAGCTAAACAAAGTGTGGGGGTTTGATTGCTAGACCCTTCTTCCACTTGAGTGACATGACAAGATCGGGGCACGTGCTCAAAAGCATCAACACGTAATGTGAGCTAGTGAACGACCTGGACTAGAATGTGCGGGGACCGATTGCTAGTCCCTTCTTCGCTTACCTTCGCTGAGGACTTATCAGGGGGAATGGGAAGGGGTGCCTCCTTTTGAGGTCTTTAGCACAAATATAAACAAACACAAACATGGCCTCCGAGTGAGGACTTTCCTGAATTGCCGGCCAAGAGGGGCACAGACTCCCAGTCATGCATCTCTATTCCTACTTCTCATGGCATCAAAAGCGGTAAAGTGCGAAATGAGATAAAAAGGATAAAGAATGCTACCGAACGGATAGAAATTCATAGTGTAGTAAACTATCAGCAAAGAAACCCAGAGGTACTCGAACGAGCTAGCATCCACAAACAAAGCAAGTCAGAAATCGCGTATCCAATATAAGCCTCAAAGCATCAACGTGAAAATAAATCACAAGTAGTGTGTATATCAGACACAACCACGTAATCAACCTGTACCAAAACACAAGCCAGACAAAACACAACAGTGCATATATATGTATCCCATGACATGAGTCGAGAGAAATCTCATTGGAAGTTAAGCGGTATCCCGCAAATAAAGTGGAATACCAAGCGAATAACCATCGTCGGAACCTCCTTGAAGATCCCTGCACAAGCTTAACAAACACGTTAAAAACCACAAGGAAATGCAACCGGAAGTTGTATCTTCGCATCATAACTCAAAATCAAGTAGAATAAGGAGTACAAAAGTACTTAACATGCATCAGAGCACACATATCGAAAACGGGGAAGCAAGGTTGCAATAACATAAAACATACGCAAATCCAAACCGAAAACGATCAAACTCATACGCAATGGTTCGCAAATGATGAATAAACATAAGCACATGCCAAATCAAGGTCAATACACAAACTTCACACAAAATGGCACTTAAAAGCATCAAATCGGAAAATAGGCGTAAAAAATCATCGACTCGGAATTGAACGAAAATCGCATGATAGCTTGCAAACGTGCCAACGGATTCAAATATGCAAACGGTTCGAATTAAATCAAAGCGGAAGTATGAATTCCAATCCCGGGGCAGAACTGAAACAATGAAAGAAATGCACTCGAAATCGCATAAAAATCATATCGACAAGCCTCCAAATCAAACAAACTTCAAGTGTCGACATAAGACTTGAATTTCAATCCACATAACAGCACAAGAATGCCAAGCCAAATCAACAATTAAGCATTTTTCATTAAACTTCAACACGCAAATCACATTCACACAACAATGAAATAATTCCACAAGATAATCAACTCATGACACAAATTAATTATCAACAGTTATTGAACCGGAATCTAATTTCGACATGTAAAATTAAAGTTATCACATCTAATGTCGAAATTCAAAATCCACAACAATTTAATCAAAATTCATCCGATTCCACAATTGTCCATAATCACTTATGCAAGAATTGATTAATTCACCACAATCAAATTCAATTTTCAAGAACTAAATGCACATCAATTATTCAAGGATTAATCAATACCACAACATGTATTATTCAAGCAATGTTCAATCAATCTTCATAATATCAAGTTCAACTCAAAGCTAAATTCAAGCGTCAATTAAGCAAGTATCAAAGGATCAATGTTTACCGAACGAAGATCGGAGAAGAGAAGTGCGAAGACGGAGGGAGAAAACCGTGGAAAAGGCGCGGACGAAGGGAGGCTGATCGGACACCTGGCAGCGGTCCGGGAGGCAGCGCGGTGGTGGCCGGCGGCATCCGGTGGTTGTCTGGGAGAAGGTGCGGTTCACGTGGAGAGAGAGACTTGAATCCTCTTTGTTCTTGAGTTTGTTCTTGGTGTTCTTGAGGAACTTCTTGAAGAAGTTGAGAGAATTTGAAATTTGAAGTGTTTAATCTTTGAGAGAGGGAATGTGAATATTTTTTGTGTTTGTGAATTATGATGTGGTTACTTGGAGGGAAACCTACAATTTGAATATATAGTATGGTAAAAAATGAGGTGTCGCGGTAAAACTCGGCTCATCTGCAGCTTAAGTGAAAATAACGCCTGGCTCGGTACAAAATTCCGACTCTGAGCCTCTTGTGAAATTGTCCGCGTCTGAGTCACGATCGCAATGAAAAAAGAACGGACATCATACGATAAAAATAGAATGAGTTATGATTTTTTGAATGGTGAGACGTCATGGAATAAGTCGTCTTTTTCAGCTTTTTTTACCGTCTGCTACTCGGAAAAGTGACAACCTCATGCCTTTTGGAGCAGAATCTCGACTCAGCTTTGTCAACAAAGTTGTAAATCTATGAGTCAGTGACGTCGTGTCAAAAGATGAGCGCGATCGGATAAAAAACGAGTGAGATATGAATTTTACGGTGGAGTGATGTCTAGCCTTTTCCATAGGTTCAACATTTCTGTTATGCAAAATAAACCAAAACGAAAATCTTCGGAGCACCGTTCGAACTCGAGCTTGTCTTTGAACTTGAAGATAATTAAATTTTTGTTCTTGCACTTCGAGAACAGACATGATATGACAAAAATCGACCAATTTATGATTTTTACAAAATCGGACAGACAGTGAAAAGCATCAGAGAATTCCTCAGGTGATTCGCACTTTTGGAGTCTTTCTGCTCAGAATCGGCTCTCGTTGAAAACATATGGCATGAAGATAACATCAAGATCGAAATAATTCCGAAAGAACGGATCAAAACCGATGCACGAGCTGAAAGTTATGAATTTTTTAAGGTCTGAAATGTACTGGTTCAGCACTGATTTTCACTATTTTTCCACTGCATCGACTCAGAGAATTCGCGTATTCGGAGATCTTCTTCAAAGAATTAGCCTTCGGCCAAAACATGAAAGTTGGAGAAGATATCAAGCCGGAACTTTTGGCACCAGAACTGCTCAGAGATGTTGATCCATTAGAAGTTATGAACTGTTGAACACCACTAGCACAGTCAACTAGCGAAACCGAAATTCTAGAAACAATTAATTCTCGCCACTTTCCTTGATGAATTGGCTTCCAAGCCGAACATAAAAGCTGGAGAAAATACCGAGAAGATTCTAACCGTTGAATATCAAGCCAAAAAGAGTTTCTGGGCGAGAGTTACGAATTTGGTAAATTGCACCGTAAAACTGATATTTTGTTCAAACTGTTCCAAATCAACTGAAAACTTCGGCTTCTTCTGAGATTCTTGGCATGTCGGAACACAAGAAATTAGGCTTGATGAGAGCTTGACGGCTTGGTGACCATGTATCCTGGAAAATTACTTTGTGCGCATGCCTAATGACGAAATAAAGGTCTGTCACAACCTGATGACGTTTGAACAGAGAACCTTGATCCCTTAACCATAGAACCAAATGATATGTATGTATGCGCACGATGACCTAGCTAAAATGCAAATGAAGCATAAGCCAGTTGGGTAAGGTAATAAATAAGAGGGAAAATTTTGGGGACTACAGCTACCTCTATTCAATCGACCTGGTCCTGAAGGTATGATAGCAACGGCTTTCAGACATTCAAGGATGCACAGAGGTTGAATACCAAAAGAACCCAAAAAATTTGTAACCTGCGAGGATATATATAAAGTATTTGCCAACCAAAGGTGGACTCAGTATTAAGGAGTGACAGAGGGAATGCCGGCCAGAGGCGGTCTCACAAACAAACAAAGGCTTACCAGCCGAAAGTGGGTTTACAAAAGGAATGCCGACATGAAGGCGGTCTCACAAACAAACAAAGGTTTACCATCCGAAGGTGGGTTTACAAAAGGAATGCCGACACGAAGGCGGTCTCACAAAAAAACAAAGGTTTACCAGCCAAAGGTGGGTTTACAAAAGGAATGCCGACACGAAGGCGGTCTCATAACCAGAGGTTACCATCACAAGATTGATTTTAAAAGGAAAGCCGACACGAGGGCGGTCTCAGATCCTAAACTCTAAGGTAGGCAGACACGAAGGCGGACTCATAACCAGAGGTTTCCATCATAAGACGGATTTTAGAAGGAAAGCCGACACGAGGGCGGTCTCATATCCTAAACTCTAAGGTAGGCCGACACGAGGGCGGTCCCATAACCAGAGGTTACCATCACAAGATGGATTTTAGAAGGAAATCCGACACGAGGGAGGTCTCAGATCCTAAACTCTAAGGTAGGGTGACACGAAGGCGGTCTCATAACCAGAGGTTACCATCACAAGATGGATTTTAGAAGGAAAGCCGACACGAGGGTAGTCTCAGATCCTAAACTCTAAGGTAGGCCGACACGAAGGTGGTCTCATAACCAGAGGTTACCATCACAAGATGGATTTTAGAAGGAAAGCCGACACGAGGGCGGTCTCAGATCCTAAACTCTAAGGTAGGCAGACACGAAGGCGGTCTCATAACCAGAGGTTACCACCACAAGATGGATTTTAGAAGGAAAGCCGACACGAGTGCGGTCTCAGATCCTAAACTCTAAGGTAGGCTGACACGAAGGCGATCTCATAACCAGAGGTTACCATCACAATATGGATTTTAGAAGAAAAGCCGACACGAGGGCGGTATCAGATCCTAAACTCTAAGGTAGGCCGACACGAGGGTGGTCCCATAACTAGAGGTTACCATCACAAGATGGATTTTAGAAGGAAAGCCGACACGAGGGCGGTCTCATAACAAGAGGTTACTATCACAAGATGGATTTTAGAAGGAAAGCTGACACAAGGGCGGTCTCAGATCCTAAACTCTAAGGTAGGCTGACACGAAGGCGGTCTCATAACTAGATGTTACCATCACAAGATGTATTTTAAAAGGAAAGCCGACACGAGGGCGGTCTCAGATCCTAAACTCTAAGGTAGGCCGACACAAGGGCGGTCTCATAACCAGAGGTTACCATCACAAGATGGATTTTAAAAGGAAAGCCGACAAGAGGGCGGTCTCAGATCCTAAAGCTAGTAGAATCAACCAATCTACAAAGATGACTCCGCTAAGGAAAAACAGAAATCTAACCAGACAACTCTGCAGGGGAGCACCGGAGGAGAACAATAATAAGAAGGACGAATCCATTGGTTGAGGTGTAAAGTTAAACAACATCTACTGAGTTATGCCACTTTCTGCTGGGGAATACAGTCTGGCAAAGGATATCAAACCTGGCTTATGCTTCGAATACATATGTTTGAATTTTTCTATGGCGTAATGCTCCATACGAAATGGAAATGCTACGCGTTTGGGAGAATTCCATGCAAAAATGCCTATGCAATGCAAAAGAAGCGTTCCAGCAAAATAAATGCTGAAGACGAAGGCAATTCTACCGGGGATGACAACCTAAATTGTCTCCTGAGTTAAAAAACCTGCTGAGGAAAAATACACCGAACAACCTACCTGATCACATCCTCTACTGAAGACGAAACCCAAAGAGAAAAATTTCCCTTGTTGGGGATTGCAATAATCTTTGTTTAATCTTTATTGAAGATAAAACCCAAAACCTGATTCTGAAAAGTGACAATAACAATTGGACTTAGAACCTGCTGGGGATGTCAACCCCTGTTGAACAAACTGCTTCGAGGATTACAACCAAACTCTGCTTGGGGAGAGAAGCCAACAATACGAAACCTGCCGAGGGATATCATTGAGCTTACCCTGCTGGGGATAAGAGCAAACTATTGCTGACGGAATTACACTTCCTAACTTGTTGAGGAAAGTGAATACCAGACTCTGTGGGGAAGATAAGCTCTTTACTAGAGACATCCAACACATCTCCTGATGGAGATATAACAACATCCACCTTGGAACAATCCACTTCTGACTGCTTGCTGGAGATAATAGACCGATCCTGACTCGGCTGAGGAAACAATCCTCTGCACTCTTGCTGGGGAGAATACAGCCTCTTGAGGATGATGAACTTTTCAGTGTTGGGAAAAGTAACTCTACCGGGGAGAAACAATCTTGCCACCCAACCTGACCGGTCTCTATGGTTATAACTCTGCTCGAGAACCCAACCAAATCCCTATTCTATCACAAACATCTATTGCAAATTCCCCAGGGCTCTGCTGAAGAGAAATTACCAATGGCAATTGGCCTCTGACGTGCTGGGAGAAACTAAACCACCAACAAATCTGCCTAGGAAATGACAGTTAACGTTATCAGCTCTGCCAGGGGACAACATTATGTCCTTACTCCGTTGGGGAGACGAAAACCCCTTCACCGTAGGCTTGAGGAACACCAACCCAACACACTTGACTTGTACGGGGAATAAGAATTCTTGCTGACAAGCAATAAACTTCACCAACCTAGCAAGGGAAGAGCAAACTTCTGAACTCTTGTTGGGGAGAGTAATCAGAGTTTTCATGATATTCTTACACGAACAACAAAACTTCAAATATTTTTTTTTTGCTAAGGACGGATGGCGATTACAATGCCTCGTTGGGGAAAGATACCCTTTGGTGCGCCTTGCCGAGGAAGAGAAAACCTATACTGGGAATTAATTGGGCGTTTCACGCTTCTGCTAATCAACTACGTACTAATTATCATGAGTGAACAACAGTTCCTCCTTTAATTCTCAAATTGCCCCAGACTGCAAGGTCTATGAAATAATTTTGCCTCGAGAGGATTTTACAGAAGATGTAGAATCCAAAATGCCCCAATGCTTTCAAACTCTTAGAGAGGTGCTTCTGACTAACCGACTTTTGGAAAGGATAACTTCTTGTACTCTCAAGGTGGCCTGCCTCGAGTCTTGAAGAAACTTTGCCCCTGACTGATCTTAGAGAGATTTGTCAAATTGACCTGATTGCTCCATATTAAACGCTCGTGGAGAGATTTATCGGATCTCGACATAATTGCGCTAGTTTGGCTGAACTTTGAAGAATTTTCTCAACATGACTGCCCATGATTGATTGAACTCGGAAAAGACTTTCTCGACTTGAATGCCCCAGCTTGTCTACATCTTAACACAACTTGCTAGGAAAACTCCTGCTCAACATGGTCTTTCAGCACCATGACCTTTGATATGACTGTCCTCTGGGGTCTTCAAGCACTTCAACTTGGCAGGATCAAGCTTCTCAACTGATGTTCATCATGTAAGCTTCTTTGATGTCAAACAAATGTATGCAAGCAGAAAATATTTATTCTGAAAATGATTACTCTAATGCAACACGCATGTTAATCTCGAAGTTTTTATTAAAAAGATATCGCCAAACCTTGTGAATAAGTCACAGGTTACGACATTGATTTTTGAATGGAAAAACAATACGCACATGCAATACCAACAAAAATCATATTATCACAACCCATGAGAGTCAGGAACGTTATCTCGCTGAAGTACGCCTTCATAATAAACCCTGCTTCAATTAGGACTTTAAAGGGTTGTAACGTGGCATGGTTCACGGTTTTGAGAAAAAAGGATTTAAGGCTCAAAGTTTATCGGTGCCAACCCACTCTTCGTGATGTTCTCCAGTCCTAAGTTCAGCTAATCTGACAAAAACGCTCATCTCTCAAAAGGTTTTATGATCTTTAAGGAACCTATTTAATTGATGGTTTGAGACCCGATGAGGTTTTGGAGTAACAGTCACCCCTTTTGTCTTTTGTGTCTGTAGCCACACGACTTTGTTCTTATCGAGGATTTTTCTCTGTAATCCTTTTAGCTTTTCGCTTTCTCATTCTTTTGCTTTTTGTTCCCTAATTTTTTCCTAGACTGACTCTTTTGAGTTTTCAATTTTGAAGTCCAGCGGGATGCATTAACTTTTGCCTAAGTCGCTTGTTTTCAAGTTTCGACTTAGCGGCTTTCTTTTTTTCTTTTTTTTTTGAACAAATCGTGTGACACTAGTTTGTCTGACTTGTTTGAAAGGGTTGTGACTACCTCACTCCTTGATCATTGATGGATAACCATTGTGGTTTCACATTTTTTGACCTCTTGATGGTGTGGAATAGAAGGTAATGGATCCTCAGATGCACACTCTTTCGAAATTTGAACGCTCGGTCAAATTAACTGACGCCTACCCTGCCCCTAGGTTAAATGTGAGGGTTTTTCGTACGAAGGAAACTCCTACTTCAAGGCTCAAAGGGGTTAACGAGGGTTTATCTCCCTTATGTCTCCAGTGTTTAGGGATTTGAAACAATGCCTGTACATCCTCAGCAGGGTTCTATCCAAAAACATACAACCAGAGATTTTTGCGTTTTCAAATCATCGTCCTACCTCAGAGAGAATAAGAAAAAAGTTGGCAGTGCAATGCATATAAACATTTAAATGAGTGAAAACGAATGGAATACTTCAAGAAAAATATGTTCATTGTATTATGATGGTCATTAAAAAATAAACAAGTTCTTACATGCAAACAGTGTTTAAACAAACAAATGAAAGCTACATATGAAAATGCAGTAAAGAAACTGATGATTTCCATTGTTGAGGAGACTTTACTCCGTTTGGACTTATTGTTTCTGACGATGGTCTTACAATTTGGATGCTCATTCCGAAAAGGAGTCTTCAATTCAAGTGCAGACCGTCAGGCGTAATCGTGATGACTTTTGAGTCGATTAAGTCTTGCACCTTGTGTTGTAGAGCTTTACAATTTTCAATCAAATGGCCTGGTGCCCCTGAATGGAACTCGTATCTTGCACTTGTGTCCCAACCTGGTGGTATCTTTGCTGGACATTGTGTGAGAGTCCTTAATTGAACCAACTGATACTTGAGTAGATCAGGCAATAACTGAGCGTATAGCATGGGAAGAACATCAAACTGTCTTTCAGGCTTCTTCTGCCTTTGTTGTCCCTTTATATAGCAGTTCTCTTGTTGACATTGATTCGGGTGCACAATCTTTCCAGGAGCTTTTCTCTTCAGACTTGGTTGAGGAACAAGCATTAGTTGCTGGAATGGAGGCTCTGGAACCCAAGACTGCGGAGCATAGACATGACCTGAAATGAATCCTGTAGAGTGGAAAGGAGTACACACTTCTTTCACAGTAACTGGAGTAGGATTACCCTATACGTTTGCACTGACTGGTGTGAACTCGATTGCCTTTGAGTCAATGAGTTGTTGGACTTTGCACCTGAATGCCTTACAATTTTCAGCACTGTGACTAGGTGCCCCAGAGTGAAACTCTAAGCAAGCATGTACAAGCATATATATATATATATATATATACACACACACACACACACAGATGACATATGTAAACAAGTATGTATTGAAGAGATAGTGTAACTTACAGTTGTGCAAGCCCAAGCATAGTGTATTTGACTACAGCTGTATGGTTAGATTTTCAAGAAATTGAAGAAAGTTTTGATAAAACTTTGAATTTGAATTTAAATCAAAAGGAAAGTTGTTTTAAAAGGAAGTTTGGGGCTTATGCTCAAGGAGAGGCCCAGATGAAAAACAGCGATCGCACCGTTTATTGTATCGGGACTTATACAATGACTGAGACCCAAATTTATTTATGTACAAAGGGGTTAGGTCTTACACTCTATTAGAGGTCCAAAAGTGTTTGAAAAGAATAAAAGTGGGACTTACAACTCAAAGGGGAGGCCCAGATGAAAATTGTTTTGAAAATGGCGATCGCGCCGAGATTTTTAAAATCGCATCGGGACTTATACAATGATTGAGGCCCAAATTATTTATTTACAAAGGGTTAGGACTTATACTCTACCAAGAGGCCCAAAAGTGTTTTGAAAATAAATTTAAAATCAAGAGAAACCCTAATTTTAATGAAAAAAAATATAATTTTCAAAGGAAATTAAATATAAAATGATACAAAATATCAAATATATTCAAAAATAAGTGGTAAGCTTTGAAAAATCAATTTGAATCACATAAAAGCTTGAAATCCAATTGGTTTTGAAAAATCAAGGTGAGAATTTCATTTTAAAAATGTTTAAAACAAATAAAATTAAATTAATTACAAAAATTCAAACTATATTAAATAAATAATATAAATTCAATTTTTTTGTGGAATAAAATGTTTCAACATTTTTGTGAATTTTCAAAAAAAGAATCAATAAAAAATAATTTAAAATGAGGGAGAAATTAATTTTGAGATTAATTAAGAAAATTATGAAAAATATGAAAAATAACAAAATGAGAGTGAAATAAAAAATGGTCTGGGTGGGTGTTGAACCCACACCCTCAAACCAAACACATGCGCGCTGCTACCACTGGGGTGGTGATACATCCGTGTATCAAAACCACCCCAAATGTATATAAGGGTGATCTAAATTTCAAGTCAGGCCAATGCAAAATTCAAGTTTTGGTGGATTTGCAAGAAGGATCATATCTCCCAAATTCTCCATGAAATTGGATGAAATTTAGATGGATTCTGCCTAGAATTTCATGAGGAATGTAATGGTTGTCTTAGATTTTCTAAAGATGCCTATATTTTAAAATCTGATAGTGGTTTCAAAATAGGCTTAAATTTGCAAGTTCTATGCTACCTCTTAATACAGGCAATAATAGATGGTAAATTGGTTCAAACACAACGCATATGATATGTATGAGATGTTCATGATCAGTGGACATCAAATCAATGTATATTTTAAAGAGTTCAAGTTGTTAGACATTTACCTCTTGAAGCTCCTTATGCTATCTTGCAAAATGCTTGTGCCAAAAGTAATCCAATGCTTTAGACACTCTTGATAGATCCCTTAGAAGCTTTTAGGATGATCAAAACAAGCTGGAATCCTCAGGAACAAAAACTGGCTCTTTCTTGCAAGAGTGGCAAAAGTGACCAAAATAATAACTCACTCAAATGGTGTTACAGTTGAGGGAAACTTGTTGGGACAGTTTGAGGATGATATTTGGAGTGTGTTTGAAGTGTTGTTTGGTTTTGAAAGTGATTGAATCAAGACATGGCTTGAAAAATGCAGAAAAGTCAAAATTTGAGGTTTTGGAGGTTGACTTTCTGATTTTGGTGTTCCATATGTGTTTTGAAGTTATGGATCACTTGTATATGACATATGTGAGGTGTTAGGATGGTTGATTTGAATGGAATTGCTCTCTATTTGAAAATTCACTTGTTAATTGGAAAAGAAGCAAATTCTGGTTTTTTAGAGAGGTTGGAAGGAAAGCATGAGATGTTATGCTTTGATGTACTTGAATTGATCAGAAATAAGCTTTATTTATAGTATAGCAAGTTTGTTTTAGGAGCAATAGTGAATGGAGGCTGATCACCCTATTATCCAATGGTTTTTGTCTTGTTGCCAAAGTCTCCTCTAGCCATTAACTTGAGTCAATCTTGCAGCCTATGAGTCTTCTGTTGCAGGGATAAGGCTTGACTTATTTGTTTGAACATGGACTGATACATGCTATCTCTATGCATCCATTCAATGCCTCTTGACAAGTTTGGAGTTTTGGATTCGAAACTTAAATGTTACATGCCAAAAGAGGTGGTGTCTTGACTTGCAAGGCTTTGTGATCAGATTATCCATCATTCAAGTTGATTTTGGACAGAGATGAAATAATTCAAGTGTCGAAAATTGGATCAAGAAATCGTGGGAACTAAGTTTCATGTTCATGCTCTCTTGAAAAATCGGGTTTTTAGGCCATGTTTCAAGGCTTGTAACTCCCTACTCAAGAGGAGTTAGAGTGAGTTCTTGTACTTTTTGGAAATCCCCAATGATATACTTCAACTTTGATGTCCAACATTGGTCTTGGTTCAGCTTGGATCATAATGAAAAATGGCCTTAAAGTTGGTGAAAAACCAAGACAGATTCTGTCCAAAATTTTCACTAAGTGTTGGAAAAAGTGGCCATTTTCATGTTTTTGTGATTTTGATCAATCCATAACTCAAAATCCATGAGGATTTGGAATCTGATGTAGTTGACAATTTTGAAGTATGTAATGAGAGCTTTCATTTGAGCTTTGGATGGAAGAAAACGGCCTTGTGGTTTGGGAGTTATGACCTGGCAAAGTTGGTACCTAATCACTTTTCTTCCATAACTTAAGGTTGCCCCTTTTGCAAGTAACACTAGTTTTATTGATTTTTCTTGATGGATGATGATCCAAACCATGAATTAACATTGTTTTTGACTTAGGAAAGCCTTGATTGTCAAGAAATTCAAAAAGTCAAACTTGGTTTTTTGGCACAGTTGACTTTTTGTCAGATGAATTCCAAACTGTGTGATCCTCTATGAAATCAAGTCCTTATCCTAATTAAAACCTAATGGATGGATTCCTTAGGTGTTATAGAGTGTCTTGAATCAGGTACTAAGGTTTGGGAGCACACCTTGGTCAAAATTTAAAGATATAGTTGACTTTTCATCAGGAAACCCTAATTGGCCCAAATGAATTTGAATCATTGTACTGCTCATGAACCAAGTTCTTTTAGTCAATCCAACCTTGTGAATGGATCAATATGTTGTATTGGAGGTCTTCAAAACACTTCTTAAGGTCTTGGCTCATGTGTTGCTCCAAAAGTCAACTTAGGGGTGAATTAGGTCAAGAAACCCTAATCCCTAATTTTTTATGAATGCATCCCATGTGGCTATTTTGACTTGATGGTTGGGTCCATGAGGTCCCTTTGAGCTTCTTGGGTCATGTTTTGAAGTATTGGATCATGCCCAGGTGGAGATTTTCATCTGGAGGCGTTAGTCAATCAAAACCCTAATTTGGTGATACTGGCGATCTTGAGGCTTGATCCACTTGGAATGTTACAACCTTGTGCTTGATTATTGATGTGGGAGACCTCTTGATCCTTTATGGGTGTTTGAGAGGTTAGACAAGTTGAAGATTATGTCAATTCTTGATTGATCCTTTGTCTAAGTTCTCTGGAAGGGCTTAAAACCCCTAATTCTTGATTGAGGTGAATGCTCAACATCCCTTGAGAAGATTGATGAGGTATCACTACAAGAAAAAATATGTTTTGCGACACATAAATTGCGGAGGTTCTACTAAAACTGTCGTCCTTCGTATATTGCGACGGTTGCCACGACGGTTTTGTCTAACCGCCTCTAGATTTTTTTTAAAATTAGTGAGAACTTACGACGGTTTGATGACCAACCGCCCTAAAAACTTATTAGCGACGGTTAAAAAACCGTCACAGTTTTTATTTTGGGTTACGACGGTTGTTAGAACCGCCTTAATCAAGTATATAATAAAAGTTTTCAATTTCTGCTTTATTTTTACACCTCCCTCTATTTTTTTAGAAAAATATTTTCCTTTTTTTTTATTTTATTTTAGAAAAAGTATTTCTCTAACCTAATATCACCATCCACCGTTTATTTCTCACATTCCCTCTATCATTTCTCTCGTTCTTCCCTCACGACCGCCGTTCACGAACAATCTCCGACTTCTGTTCATCAACAATTTCCGACGACCTCCGTCCTTCCGCTGCACGTCGTTGCTAGTTCCGTTCGTTCTTCCGCCGCATGCACCGCTTGTTCATCCGTTCGTCTCATTTGTTGTTGTTAATGTGAGTTTTCTGTTCTATTCTCAGACAATAAGATATTTTCATTTGATTGTTCTTTGAGAACATTTGGATGGTAAGGTTGTGTAATGTTCTTTACCAGTGTTTGTATTCAAATGTAAAAAGTAATATTGATTATCATTTTGATATTCCCTTCATTCTTTTCTTTATTATGCAAAATTTGTTCACATTCTACCTATTTGTTGTAGACCGTTCGACTGAGAAAGATAATTGTTTCTTAATCTAACAATTTACGACTTGTTGTAGATGATTAAAATCCGATCTACTGTGGTTGTGTTTCTTTTTATCGGTTTGATGTTTGGATTCGCCATTGAATGATATGTTAATTGTTAGTAGAGATACATGTAAGTCCAGAAGTATTGCGGAAAGCCGGTTCTGTGGAAAAGATTGTGATTAGGTATATATTCAATGCATCCCCTTATTTATTGGAAAGTTTTATACGTATCAAGTAATTCAGGTATATATGAGTGCTTATGCAAATACTTTATTGTGTTAGTTCTCTCTATCTTTCTCAACATTAACATTTGAGGCTTGTGTTTTGTTTGTTGGTTAATCTAACTTCTTGCAAACCCCACACATATTTGAATCCAGTTTTGGAATTTTGTTCTAAATTGATGTTATCAGATTTTTAATTACGATGTCACGAGATAAAATAATTAATGTGACCTATACTAAACTTGTAAATTTAAAATTTTATTAATCTAAATTTAAATATTTTGACTTTAAGACCATTTGGTATGAGACAAAAAACTAGAAAACATTTTAGCCACAAAACAAGGTTCGATGCATTTGTCACAAAACATTGCTGGTCTCCTCTATCTGACTTCACCACTGCAAAAAAAATGGAAAGAAGAGTTGCAATTGTAGGGGCAGGAATCAGTGGCCTACTTGCCTGCAAATATGTTCTACAAATTGGTTTTCATCCAGTTGTTTTCGAAGCTGATGATGGAATAGGAGGATTATGGAGGCATACTATTCAATCTACTAAACTTGAAAACCCCAAAGAAACTTTTCAGTTTTCAGATTTTTATTGGGATTCTTCTGTGAAAGAAGATTGTCCAAGTGGTCAACAATTGCTAGATTATCTTAACTCCTATGCTCAACATTTTTCCATTGTTCCTTATATAAGATTCAACTCTAAAGTCATTGATATTGATTATGTTGGAGAGTCTGATGAAGAAATGAATTCATGGGAATTATGGAATGGTGATGGAACTCCTTTTGGCTCCAATGGTACATGGCATATTCCTGTGCAAGATACTAAAAGTTTCTCAACAGAGGTATCTATGCGTATATTTTGATTGTTGTTTTGTACTATTTTGCGATGAAATATTAGTCAGCGTCTGACACTGACTCCGACACAAACACCTATTTTTTAAGAAATATTCGTGTTACATACCTATTTTGTATTACTTTGATTTATGTTTCCTGGGCTTAACTATTATAATATAAAACCAGGTGTATATAGCTGAGTTTGTTATTCTTTGAATTGGAAAATACAGTGGTTTTCCAAACATTCCTGAGTTCCCTCCTAGAAAAGGCCCAAAAATTTTTGAAGGAAAAGTTATGCATTTTATGGATTACTCTACCTTAGACAATAATACTGCTGCTGAATTGATCACAAATAACAGAGTTACAATTATAGGCTCAGAAAAATCTGCTCTTGATATAGCTTCTGAATGTGCAAATGCAAATGGTAAGTAAGCATATATTTATTCATAATTATTATTTTTCTCTTCTATTAATTCAATTTTTCAATCCATTTATGATTTTTATATAGGAGTAACTCATCCTTGCACAATTATCCAAAGAACATCACATTGGTTTCTCCAAGATTTCAACATTGGAGGCATTAATCTTGCATTCTTATATTTCAACCGTTTTGCGGAGCTTTTAGTTCACAAGCCTGGAGAAACATTTATACTTTCCCTTCCTGCAACTTTACTCTCACCATTGGTAATACTATCTATCCTATTTAACACCTTGGTTTTATATTGCAATAAATATCTCTATCAATATTCACGTTGTAACAGCTACAATGACCACAATTGCAACAACTGCGTCTGCAACTACAACCACAATTTACAACCATGCTGAACACATATATTTTATATAACTATTGTAACTTGAGTGAAATTGAACTGAACAAGTTAAAATTATTACATTCTTAATGTTCAGCGATGGGGAATTTTGAGGTTTGTTGAAACATATCTAAGATGTAAGTTTCCATTGAAGATGTATGGAGTGCTACCTAATCACAGCTTTCTTCAAGATATTTCTTCATGTAAAACTGGAGTACTTCCTGAGTTCTTTTTTGACAAAGTGAAAGAAGGATCCATTGTGATCAAGAAATCACAAAGTTTTAGCTTTTGCAATGAAGGCTTGATTATTGATGGAGATGCTAAGTCCATAGAAACAGATTTAGTTATTCTTGCCACAGGATATAAAGGTGAACAGAAACTTAGAAACATATTCAAATCTCCAATGTTTCAAAGTTACATCAATGGATCAGTAAACTCAACGTATAGTGAAACTGTGCTTTATAGTACATCTGAATTACAAAAGGAGAATGAAGATGGAATATCCATTCTATTCTATTCTATCTTCAAAAGAAATTTCCAGGCAATGTTTATATTCTCTTTGATTGCCCTTTGTGAAGAATAAAAGTGTTAATGTTTAAAGTTCTTAGAGTTCTCAGTACTCAATGTATCTGAGTATATTAATGAATCATGATGTAAAATTGAAAGCTTACCTGACTTTTTCTGAAAGAACACTAATGCAATATTATGTTTCTCAAATATTGACTGACTGAACCCCCTTGTAAGAGCTGTATTTACTTTTCACACTTGCAATTTTTATCCATTAATCGTTGTCTTGAAACTTCATTATTACCCTACTGTGTTCCCCTTATTAGAGTATAAGATAGTTTAGCTTAAGTAATAGTAGGGCTGCCATGTCCGCAGGTTTGTTATCAGTCATAACTAACTCTTAGAGTTAGTTATGCTGAGCTGGCAGTGATAGCACTAGAGCTGAACTGTATAAATAGCAATCACTTGTACATTTATCATTTGAGAAATATTTCAATACAAACTCTATTCTCTCCAAATGTTCACTTTAACAAACTCTATTATGGTATCATGAGCTTGTGATCCATCACAGCCATGGCTTCCCCTCCTCCTACTCCAGAAACTTCGGCGAGTGGCGCCACCTCTACAACGTCACACGCAGCAGCTTCTACCTTGAAGAATGTGTTCAAGACGTTTGCGCAACACATCAACATTAAGCTCGATAACACGGATTTCCTCTATTGGAAACAACAAGTGGAAGGAATTATTCGTATTCACAAACTGCATCGTCATCTTGTCAGTCCTGTGGTGCCTCCTCGTTACCTCTCCACAGCTGATCGTGCAGCAGATTTGGAGAATCCAGAATATGTGCAGTCGAATCAAGAGGATTCGTTGCTTTTCACCTGGTTACTCACTACTCTTTCTGATGAAGTTCTTCCTCGTGTGGTGAGATGTGTTCTTGCGCACGAAGTTTGGACGGTGATATATTAGTTTCAAAGAACTCAGGTCTATGCTAAATCACGTCAACTTCGTTTTGAATTGCGCACCTTGGAGAAAGGAAATTGCTCCATTGCGCAGTATCTCGGTCGCATTCAGCAAATCCTTGATATCCTTGAGTCCATTGGTGATCCTGTGTCTCACAGAGATCATCTTGAAACAATTGTGGATGGTTTTCCTCAGGAATACCAAGCCCTAGCCTCCATCATTTAGTATCGTGATCAACCGTGTGAAATTGTGGTTGCAGAGACGATGTTGCTCTCACATGAGGCTCGATTAAGTAGATCTAACAGAATCACTTCTCACGATGCCCTATCTGTTCATCTGACGCAAGGTACTGTAGCGCAAACGACTTCTGAATTGTCTCCGTCTACGATTTCTGATGCGACGGTGCAGTACACAGTTTCCGATGCTCAGATGCAACTCGCCGGCTATCGCGGTGGCCGCGGAGGCAGGTTCGCACGCGGTGGAGGTCGCGGTGGTGGACGATCTAAGGTTCAATTTCAGATCTGTGCAAAAATAGGTCACGATGCCAAGGTTTGCTATTACAGGCTCTCTGTTCCTGCGTCTGGTCAAAATCAATGGCGTCCTCCACATGTATCTCCTAGTCCTATGGCAAATTTTGATGTTCCTTGGTTCCAAGGCATACCTTCTGCATCTGGTCCACATCAGTGGTTTCCACCTTCTCAGTGGCGTGGTCCTGCGCAAGGATTCCTTGCCTCTCCTTCTGCTTCAACTCCGTCGTCCAAGCAACCTCAAGCATTCATTGCAGGCTCAGATGTAGCTTCTCTTGCTGGAAACTCTCAGTGGTATGCTGACTCAGGGGCTACACATCATGTCACTAACTCTGATGATCATTTCCTTGATTCTATCTCTACCTCAGGCTCAGATCAAGTGGTGCTTGGCAATGGCCAAGGTTTATCAATTACATCTGTTGGTAACACTACATTCACACCTGCACACAAACCACATGTCACTTTGGCTTTGAATAATCTACTGCTTGTTCCACAAATCACAAAGAACCTAATCTCTGTCTGTCAATTTGCCCGTGACAATAAGGTTTTCTTTGAATTTCATCCTACTTTCTGTGTGGTTAAATCACAGGCTACTTCTGAGGTCTTACTGCAAGGAGCACTTGGCAAGGATGGTCTATACACATTTGGCAGCATTTCAACTTCTCCAAATTCAGGCAATAAGTCACACTCTGTGCACACACTCACTAGCACTTCTCCACCTTTAACTGCTTCTTGTAATAATACTGAAACAGGTTTAGGTTTATCTGCATATTCTCAATGGCATAACAGGCTAGGGCATCCTCATCATGAGGTCCTTAAAACTGTTCTAAACAGATGTAATATACCTATTCCTCATCAATCCAAGTTAGATTTTTGTACTGCTTGCTGTTTGGGTAAGGTTCATAGGCTGCCATCACACACTTCTTCTACACAATATTTTTGCTCCTTTTGAGCTTTTGTATGCAGATGTATGGGGACCAGCACCTATGCCTTCAGTTTCTGGGTTTAAGTACTTGCTTACTATTGTGGATGCCTTCACCAAGTTCACTTGGGTGTTTCTCATGTCTCAAAAATCAGAGGTAAACTCTATGTCCAAGCTATTCATGACTCATTTATCTACTCAGTTTAGTCACAAACTGAAGGCTTTACAAACTGATGGGGGAGGAGAGTTTCAACCTCTCACCTCTATCCTAGCAGCACAAGGCATTATTCATAGATTTTCATGTCCACACACACATCACCAAAATGGGGTTGTTGAAAGGAAGCATAGACATGTTGTTGAAACAGGTCTCACCCTTTTGGCACAAGCATCCATTCCTCTTATGTTTTGGGATTATGCTTTCCAGGTTGCAACATTCCTTATCAATAGAATGCCTTCCCCTATGCTTCAAATGCAATCACCTTACCACATGCTGTACAATATTGAACCTGACTACAAGGTTTATAAGGCTTTTGGTTGTGCCTGTTTTCCCCATCTAAGACAATATCATTCTTACAAATTTGATTTTCATACCAAGGAATGTGTCTTTCTTGGCTATTCCTCTCATCACAAGGGATATAAGTGCATGGCCTCATATGGAAAGGTTTACATCTCTAAGGATGTAATCTTTAATGAGTCCAAATTTCCTTACCTATCCTTGTTTCACAAATCTACCTCTCAACCTTCTGCTCATTCTTCCACTTCTATTCCTGTGCCTTTTTCCTTTTCCTCTGCTAGTCCACACATTCCCACTTCTGTTAGTCATCTCCCAAAACCCTTACCTCTAACTGCTGTACCTCTTTCCTCTTCTCCTATTTCTCATCCTTCTTCACAATCACCGCCTCAGCATCCTTCTCCTACTACTCCTCTCACTGGTTCTTCCTCCACCAGTGCCTCCTCTATTTCTAGCTCAGAAAATATTCCCATAACTCAACCAGCCTCCTCTAATATCCACCCTATGATCACAAGGGCTAAGGCTGGCATTGTAGAGCCAAGGCTGAATCCAACTTTACTCTTGACAGAACTAGAGCCTACTTCCTATAAAGCTGCTCTCAAAGAACCTAAGTGGTTGGAGGCCATGTCAGCTGAGTATGAGGCTCTCTTGAATAATAAGACCTGGACCCTAACCTCACTTCCTTCTGGAAGGAAAGCAATTGGCTGTAAATGGGTGTTTAAGATAAAACAAAACCCTGATGGTTCAGTCCTTAAATATAAGGCAAGGCTAGTAGCAAAAGGGCTTCATCAAGTCCAAGGGTTTGATTTTCAGGAAACTTTTTCTCCTGTTGTCAAACCTGTCACAGTCAGGGTGGTACTGACTTTAGCTCTTACAAGACAGTGGCAGATCACTCAGTTAGATGTGAATAATGCTTTCCTCAATGGCATTCTCACTGAGGAAGTCTTTATGCAACAACCTCCTGGTTTTGTGCAAGACAATCCCTCCTCAGTTTACAAGTTACACAAAGCAATCTATGGGTTAAAACAGGCTCCCAGGGCATGGTTTGACAGGCTTACCAGTGCCCTGCACTCATTTGGCTTCCTTACAAGCAAATGTGATCCCTCCCTGTTCATACTCTCTACACCTACCTATACTATTCTTATGTTGGTGTATGTAGATGACATTATTGTCACTGGTAGCTCACATGTTCATATTCAACAGCTAGTGGACAAACTCAATTCTCAATTCTCTTTAAAACAACTTGGAGGTCTCAATTATTTTTTGGGCATTGAAGTGGCTAAAACACCTCAAGGTGGCCTCTTCCTTTCTCAAACTAAATATGTTAGAGATCTTCTTGCAAGAACCAACATGAGTGAAGCCAAGAGTCTCCCTACTCCTATGGTTTCCAATTTGAAACTCACTAAAGAGGGCTCAGATTACTTACAGGATCCCACTTATTACAGGTCTGTGGTTGGTGCATTACAATATGCAACTATAACAAGACCTGAAATCAGTTTTGCTGTCAACAAGGCCAGCCAGTTTCTATCTCAGCCTATGCAAAGCCATTGAACAGCAGTAAAGAGAACTTTGAGATATCTCAGAGGGACACTGCACTTTGGGCTACAAATGTTACCATGCGATTCATCTCAATCCCTGCAGGTTACAACCTATTCTGATGCTGATTGGAGCTCAGATCCTGATGATCGAAAGTCTACCTCAGGGTCCTGCATTTTTCTTGGTCCAAATTTGGTCTCCTGGTGGTCCAAGAAACAAACACTGGTAGCCAGCTCTAGCACTGAGGCTGAGTACAGAAGCCTGGCTAGCACTGCTTCAGAAGTTCTATGGATTACCTCATTGCTTACTGAACTAAAGACTCCTCTACAAAAGCCTGTCCTACTGTGTGACAATTTAAGCACTGTGGCTCTTTCACACAATCCTATACTGCATGCTAAAACCAAGCACATGGAGCTGGACATCTTTTTCTTAAGGGAAAAGGTTCTTAATCATACTCTTCAGGTCAAGCATATTTCAGCAGTTATGCAAACTGCAGACATTCTCACAAAACCCCTCTCTGCCCTAAGGTTTCACACACTCAGGGATCAACTCAAAGTTCTTGACAGATCCTCTCTTCATGGTCAGCAAAGGGCTCTCACAGGGAGCAGCACCATTTGAAGGGGAAATATTAGAGTATAATATAGTTTAGCTTAAGTAATAGTAGGGCTGCCATGTCAACAGGTTTGTTATCAGTCATAACTAACTCTTAGAGTTAGTTATGCTGAGCTGGCAGTGATAGCACTAGAGCTTAACTGTATAAATAGCAATCACTTGTACATTTATCATTTGAGAAATATTTCAATACAAACTCTATTCTCTCCAAATGTTCACTTTAACAAACTCTAGTACCCCTTCCCCAACCTTATCCAATTTTAGAGAAAAAGAAAAAATAAAATATAAGTAAGAGGGGAAGTAAATTTATCATGTTAATTTATCTGTCAAGAAAGAACTGTGTGAAAAGCTACATCTATTTGTGGATAGGAGTAAAACACGAAATGGTTTTTGTTATGATGAACTTTGCTAGTTTAGGATTGAAATTAATTGTTTTATATTGCAGATAAATGGGACAACTTTATTGAAAGAATCGGTCGAGTTTCATCTACTGAGGATGCAGAACTTCAAGAAAGTTCTAGTGACACTTTGGAACTTCATTTTTTGGCATTTTATCGAGGGCAGACTCTGGCAAGAACGGGTTAAAAATTCTTGGCAAATCCTATTTGTCTGAGTTTATGTTTCCATTTGACATGAGTTGATGAGTAAATAGTGTATTTCCCAAAATTTTGGTCTCTTCTCTGAAAACTGCACTGATGTTTCTTCAATCCCTTCCTCTTTGAAATTTCAGTACGTGGCATGATGTATTACATAAGAGCTTTGGTGTTGCAGAGCTATCTAGAGAGTAGATCACTTGGAGGTAGTTAAATAAAAACATTTCGTGTTGCACTGTCATTATATGTTTTTTATTGTTCTAATTAAGCTTGACATGTATATTTGTTGACATCTGCTGTATCTATACTGGACAATTATTCTCAAAACAATTTCATTACAAGTCAAGGTTTTGAATCATCTCGAGAATCACGGGCACGGGCAGATTTGAAGTTTACTTATATTGTATCATGCCAAATTTATGGTCAACAAAAGCATCTAAAGGCACCAGAAGTGGTTGATATTGCTTTGTTGTTGCAGAGGTATCAAAATCGTGTGCTCGCATTTTACCAAGCACTCTTAGTGTCAAGACTGGCAGTCTGATTAGATATTTTATATGGGCATCTGTGTGATAGTAGCTTAGTATGTATGGTAGTTAGACATTAGTGTTTTCCTGAATATTTTATAGAATGAAGATTCAGCTAAATCGATTGTACTCTTTCTTGTTAGGGTTTGTATTTTAGTTGAACACGATTCGGCTAATCGGTTGTACTCTCTCTTGTTAGGGTTTGTATGTGAATGGGAACGAACGAGTTGGCTGATATTTTAATATGAATTCGGTGTTCTTTTAACGCCTTTTTGGCTTCTCTGTTTTTAAGACATGAGTGTTATCATTTAGGTTTATTCTGTCACTAAAATAAGATTGCTTTGTTTACATGATTTGTTCAGTCTATAGAAATTCAGTTGCTTTGGTTTATTCTCTGCAGAAATTGGGTTGCTTATTTTACATGATTTTTCTGTGTAGAAGTTGGGTTGCTTTTTTAACATGATTTTTTCTGTGTAGAAGTTGGGTTGCTTTGTTTACATGATTTGTTATGTATGTAGAGATTCAGTTACTTTGTTTACATGATTTGTTCTGTCTGCAGAAATTTGGTTGCTTTGTTTACATGACTTGTTCTGTCAGTAGAAACATAGTGTCATATAACATACAAGGTTGTTCTGCATTGTAGGCATCACTTTCCTTAATATTGAAGAAAGCATCTGACAAGGGTGGTGGTAAATGGTTTAAGCAGAAGCAATGATTAATGCAAAGTTAGAGTGATCAGTTTAAATTATTGTTTTTCAACAGGCTGAACTTTTTGACAATTTTCTGCATGGCTCAACCTTAAAGGAATGTTATTCAGAAGTCGCTATAGTGGAAAATCGTTGGCTCGATCTTCTTGATGTATGCTAAAGGCAATGGCTCAAAGTCTATTGTAATTGTAGGATTAGGCGCTTTCAAGTGTTTTTCACAATTTAATGTTTGTGTTTATTGTGTGAATATCATGAAGATTGATGATTGCCATTAATGTAACCTACAATAGTTGTATTCTGAATCCTAAACTGAGTGCAGATTTTTTTTTTAAATATTTGTAACTTGCCGCCATAATATACCTTAGATTTTTTTAAAAAAAATATTTGCACCTTGCGGCGGTTCAAACCGCCACAATATACCTTCGCAATCAACAATGAAAACAAAAATCATTAAGCAAGTTAAGACGGTTGGAAACTGTCACAATATGGAGATTACGACAGTTAGCTACCTGTCGTGAAAATAACGACGGTTTGTATGACAATTTTCACAACCGTCGTAATACGGCCTCGCGACGCACGTTTCCGCGACAGGGTTGAAACCGTCGTAACTTACAAATTGCGACGGTTCTAACCTTCGTAATCTGCCAAAATGAACCGTCGCAATTTTCCAATTTTCTTGTAGTGTATGGTGGCACATCCATATTGTGGTGATGATTTACACAATGATGGGAAATCTTGTGGTCAAAATTTGGGGAATGAGAAATGCCCATATTTAATCTTCTTGGACCCGAAGGTGTGAATGACGAAGATATTCGGACATTCAGGGTACAAGAGGATTAAATATCGAAATACTTGAAATTTTGATTGTGGTTGTGAATGGTAGCTGATTTGCTCATCCATCTTCTTTTGCTAAGTAATGTTACTTAGGAAAAGGTAAAACTTCCCCTCGATCTTGGTTGTCAGCCACGGAACTGGTCTTAGTTTCTAATAAACTTCCCCTCGATCCTGGTCTTCAGCCACGAAACTAGTCTCAGTTTCATTTTAAATAAACTTCCTCTCGATCCTGGTCTTCAACCATGGAACTGGTCTCAGTTTCCTTTTGAAATAAACGTCCCCTCGATCCTGGTCTTCAGCCATGAAACTGGTCTCAGTTTCTTCTTGTCGAGTTCCTTCCTCGACAAGGAACGTTATTCGTAGTGGTTTTAATCAAACATCTCGCCGAGTTTTTTACTGGGGATACGCTATTTGATGAAGAAAGATTTGATGTCAGACTTGTTGGGGAAACCCATTCGTATGAACTGTAGAGGTGTGCAGACTTCTCTATGGGAGATGCCATTTGTCGACCTACTGGGGAAAAACGAGTCTCTTGAGAGACCGCTTTTTGTTTGGTGAGGTTACATCATACTTTTCTTCGAGACCTTTTTGGAGAAATGCCATGTGATGTAATCCAATTTTGAGGTGCTGACGACTTCCTTAAAAATAATTTTTTCGGGGAGAAACCACTGTATTGCCAAAATTCTTCGGTTAAGAGGCTTTCTTTGGGGATTTTTTTTAATCTGGGAAAGCAAAAATGTCATCTTCATTGGTGAAGAGTGATGTTCCAAAGGTGTCTATTGAATGTCTTCTTGCCTTTCAGAGGTTCAAGTTATCAAAGTGGTCGAGGACAGCCTCCAATCCAGAAATAAACTGGGGAGAGATTGCTCAGACGATACATTTCCGGATGAGGAAAGAACTGACAACCTTATCGGTGGGAGGACGTTTATCACTTGGGGATGAAAATGACCTTAGTGATATTAATGCAACATATGTATGAGTATGAATCAATCATGCATGATGTATATATGTTTATGGTGACAAAATAGATGTGACATGAACACGACTGGATACTCGGCCACTGCGGGGGATTAAAAAGTATCATTGGTTCAGGGTAACAACCCTTTCTTGCTTAGGAGGGGTAGACCCTTTCTGGGAAGAAAAACCATTAATTGGCCTTCCGAGGTAAGAACCCTGTCGGGGATGATAGATGGATCATTCCATCTGAAGTAGTTGATCCTTCACTCAGGGAGTACTTTGATTCTTCATTTTGAGGTTTAATCACTTCCGGAGAAGCCTTCGATGTTCCTTCTTGTGCATTTTAAGGTTTAATCACTTCCGAAGAAGCCATCTATGTTCCTTCTTGTGTTCAGTAGTCAAAAGGAATTGCCATCTTTATTTTAAAAGCATAAGAAAATTTGACAAGTAAATTCATTTTTGTTTTGTTCCAAGAATCGTTGATCATGTTAAAAATGCCATTCTATAAAGCAAAATAAATAAGAATTGCAAACAAAAGCACTAGGGCTCAAATTTTATTGATAGAATGGTAATCAGCCAAGCGCGTGATCCCGTAGAGCATTACAAAGTTTAGAAAATGGTAATTTAAGGGGAAAAGGGCTACAGTGAAACATAACGAGCGCTATCCTTCCACCAACTTTGAACTCTGGACCTCCCTTTCGGGTTTTCAATCCACCGAGACGTTTTTTTTTCTTTTTTATTTAGGCGAAGTATTTCTTGACTACATCAACATTTGTGGGGTAGGTAAACTCCTCTCCATCCATGGTTGCGAGTCTCAGGGCACCACTTGAAAAGGCTTTCTTGACCACATAAGGGCCGTCATAATTCGGAGTCCATTTGCCCCTGGAATCGGTGAGGAATGATTGTATCTTCTTGAGCACGAGGTCTCCTTTCCTGAAGAAACGGAGTTAGACTTTTTTGTCGAACGCTTTCTTCATTCTTTTCGGATACAACTGACCATGGCCTAAAGCCTTTATTCTCTTTTCTTCAATTAGGTTCAGTTCATCGTGTCGGCTTTGACACCATTTAGCTTCTGTTAGCTTGGCTTCCATCAATACCCTTATTGATGGTAGCTCTACTTCTATGGGGAGCACTGCTTCCATGCCATATACTAGAGAGAAAACGGTTGCCCCTGTTGAAGTGCAGACAGATGTCCGATAACCGTGAAGAGCAAAGGGTAACATCTTGTTCCAGTCTTTTTAGGTTACAACCATCTTCTGAACGATCTTCTTGATATTTTTATTAGCTGCCTCTACCGCTCCATTCATTTTAGGCTGGTAGGGAGATGAGTTATGGGGTTTGATTTTGAACTCAACACACAACTCTTTCATCTTCTTGTTGTTCATGTTGGATCCATTATCGGTAATGATCTGGCTTGGAACACCATAACGACATATGAGATGGTTCTTAATAAATCGGACCACCACTTGTCGGGTTACATTGGTGTATGATACTTCTTCGACCCACTTGGTGAATTAGTCAATGGCTACCAGGATGAACCATGTCTGTTTGAAGCTTTGGGTTCAATCATGCCAATCATGTCGATTCCCCATATAAAAAAAGGCCATGGAGAAGAAAGAACTTTAAGATGCGTTGGTGGTACATGGATTTTGTCTGCGTATATCTGAAACTTGTGAGTTGTGACACCTCCTCATGTACTTGTATCAATCAGATTTCATTGTCAGCCAATAATATCCTGCTCTCAAAATTTGTCGAAGTTTCTTTTGTAGAATGTATCACCATTTAGGAAGAAATTGCCAGCCAGTCTTCTGAGAGTCTTCCTATCTTTTCTGGATGCCCCAGGCGGGTATTCTTCTTTTTGAAGGAAGCACTTGATATCATGATACCATGGTTTGTCATCTATGACTGCTTCAATTGTGAAGATATAAGCGGGCCTTTCAAGGCGCATTATGTCGATCTTAGGTACGTCATTCCAATGATTAACATCAATCATGGAAAAAGGAGTATCTAGTGCATCAGCCATATGATTTTCTTCACGAGGAATGTGATGAAACTCGATTCTGTTGAAGAATGGTAACAACCTTCTCACATAGTCTTTGTAAGGAATCAATCCTAATTGGTATGTGTTCCACTCTCCTTTGATCTGATTGATAACTAAGGTTGAGTCTCCATGCACATCCAAATTATTTATCCTTAAGTCAATTGCTTCTTCGAGACCCTTGATACAAGCTTCGTATTCGGCCTTGTTGCTTGTGCATTTGAATGTTAATCTGGCAGTGAAAGGAATATGGGTACCCTGAGGTGTTACGATGATTTCCCCAATTCTGTTTCCATACGTATTGACGGCTCCATCAAATATTAGTCCCCATAAGGTACCTGGTTCTGGTACTTCACTGGGCAGTGGTTCATCGCAATCTTTCATTTTCAAGTACATGATATCTTCATCTGGGAAGTCAAATTCGACTGATTCCTGGTCGTCAACTGGTTCATGAGCCAAATGATCGGCTAAAATACTCCCTCTGACGGCTTTCTGAGCATAGTACTCAATGTCATATTCCGATAACAACATCTGCCAAAGGGCAATCCTTCCCGTGAGAGCAGGCTTTTCAAAGACGTACTTGATCGGATCCATTTTGGAGATTAACCAAGTAGTGTGACAAATCATGTACTGGTGCAGACGTTTAGCTGTCCAAGCCAAAGTGCAGCAAGTTTTCTCGAGCATAGTGTACTGATTTTTATAGTCCGAGAACTTCTTGCTTAAGTAGTAGATGTCAGACTCTTTTCTTTTAGTCTCATCTTGTGGGCCAAGCACACAGTCCATGGAGTCTTCCAAAAATGTTAAGTAGATGATCAGTGGTCTTCCTTCAACTGGAGGAGACAGAATAGGTGGATTCAACAAATATTCTTTGATGCAGTCAAAAGCATTTTGGCAATCTTCTATCCATACGCAGCTTTGATTCTTTCTGAGTAGTTTTAAGATTGGCGCGCATGTCGCGATCATAAGGGATATGAACCTTGAGATGTAATTCAGATGTCCCAAAAATCCTCTGACCTGTTTTTCAGTCTTTGGTGAAGGCATTTCTTGAATGGACTTGACCTTGTTAGGATTAATCTCAATTCCTTTCTGGCTGACGATGAATCCTAAGAGTTTTCATAAGCGAACACCGAACGTGCACTTATTGGGATTCAAGCGGATTTTGTATTTTCTCAGACGCTAGAATAGCTTTGATAGGTGTGTCACATGCTCTTCTTCTGTTTTAGATTTGGCAATCATGTCATCGACGTACACTTCAATCTGTGTGTGCAACATGTCGTGAAACAGAGTTATCATGGCCCTTTGATAGGATGCCCCTGCATTCTTTAGACCGAACGACATTACCTTGTAACAAAAGATGCCCCATGGGGTGATGAGTGAATAGATTTCTCCATATCTTCCGGTGCCATTTTGATTTGATTATAGCCCGAGAATCCATCCATGAAGGAGAAGACTTTGAATTTTGATGTGTTGTCTACCAGCATGTCAATGTGTAGCAGGGGGAAGTCATCCTTCGAACTTGCTATGTTCAGATCCATGTAATCTATGCAAATTTTGACTTTTCCGTCCTTTTTCACAACTGGCACTATGTTGGCCAACCATTGAGGATATTCTAAGGTGGCAAGGAAACCTGCGTCGATCTGCTTTTGCACTTCCTCCTTAATTTTGATGGCCATATCTAGATGAGTCCTTCTCAGTCTTTGTTTTACTGGAGGACATTCTGTTTTCAGTGGTAAGTGATGTTCCACGATTCTGGTATCCAACCCTGGTATGTCTTGATAGGACCAAGCAATTACATATGGAAACTCTTTGAGAAGTTGTATCAAGCCTTCTCTGACAGTTGGACTGAGCAGTGCTCCAATCTTAACTTCCTTCTTTTCTTCTTCTGAACCTAAATTGATCGTTTCCAACGGCTCTTTGTGAGGCTCATTAGACCTTTCCTCTTGCCTGAGTAGTCGGGAGATCTCTTCTGGAATTTCTTCGTCCCCTTCTTCTTCAGCTTCAAATACCGGGAATTCAAAGTTGGGAGAAGTCATTGGATCATATGTTTCAATGGGGTTTAAAACAAGCAATCTGCATGACGTGATGATTCGTTTTTTAGAAGAGGCAGAGAGAATGCAAGAGTGTGCAGTGTATTTTCCGAAAAATGCTTGTTTTTATTTTGGGTTGTTTTTAGGATTACCATTTTCTGAAAAATAGAAAAGTGAAAGCTCCAATAAATGCGTGAATTCAGAATGACATTATTTATTCATGATTTTTCGATTCTTGAAACACACCCTATAAAACAAAATTCTGTCACTTTGGGCGAAGCGAAGAGGGACATTTACAGAAAAGTGAGCCCTATAAAACATCCATTTCACCCGGGCAAGGTGAAAGGTCAAAACAAAGATGGTAATTACTTAGACTTATGGACGACTTTCAGGACATCGACAGCAACCCAATGGCGGCTAACTCCTCTATGAATCACAAAGTCTGGTACTTCCCTTCTCGGTTTTTCTTTAGAATGGCACTGATTTCTGGTGGAGTAGGATCATTGGAGTCTTCCTCCCATGCAGAGTTATCATAAATGAACTCTTTTGTTGCATCTTTCATAGTGTTTTCACTCTCAAGGGGATCTCCCCAACCAGTTGGCTGGATGTTCTCAAGCCTGATACGAGAGCTTTCGGGAGCAGTGTATTTGAATAGGAAGTCATATTTGCCACTTGGTTGTCCCAAGGTGTCCCATATTTCTGTGGGAATAGATGAGTCATCTTCCTCGATGACGTTGACCTCGGGAAATGCATAGTTAATGAATTCTTGTCCTACAATCTTTGCAAATTCATCACCGTGGTGCTGGACATCTTCAGAATGTCCTGAGTAATGATTCCATGACCCTGTGGGGACATGTGTATTCTTTTCAATATTACTCAGCTGATAGGCATTGTCCGGCTGACTCTTTTGCCCCGAGTCTTCCGTGTATGGTTTCCAGATAGGGAAGTCATCCAGGGGATCATAATAATCATAGTCAAAGTTGTCTTTCATCGGAGTGTCTTCCTCTAATGAATTGGGTGGAGCACGACATCCTTTAGGATCACAATCTCCATAGATCATTCTGACGTCTGATCTCGGTATATATCTTGGGCTCTGTTTTGGAAAACAGAATGGCATGTGCGCTTCTTCCTGAGACATATAACCATCATGGTTAAGGTGAGATTTCCACTCTTCATCCGTGTCAGAGGAGTCGTTCATATCGATGGTGTGTACTTCTTGAGACACCGGGTGGAGGAAGCCTCCACTGTGGAAAAAATCCAGAATGGGATGAAAACTTTCGTCCTTCTTTGTAGTCTGGGTACAGGCTGAAAAGAAACTAATACCTTTTCTTGGCTTGTTATCCGTAGGAGTTACAATCTGTCCCCATCCTTTTATGTCATTACTCTTGATCACTTCGAGAGCCTCTATGTAGGAGGAAATCAACGTCCCTCTTTCTGGTTGATTCTCATTGCTCACCAAGAGTGCTTGGAACTTGGTTCCAATAACCTCTTCTGGTTATACACAGTTGAATGATGATAAGTTGCTCACGATTAAAGCTTGCTCTCCACACACTATGACTAATTTGTCATTCTTGACAAACTTCAGCTTCTGGTGAAGTGTCGAAGTGACTTCCCCAGCTTCGTGTATCCAAGGTCTTCCTAATAAACAACTGTATGCTGCCCGGATGTCCATGACCTGGAAAGTGACTTGGAAAGTGTGAGGACCGATAGTTATGGGAGAAGGCATTGGATCGTATATTTCAATGGGGTTTAAAACAAGCAATCTGCATGACGTGATGATTCTTTTTAAAAAAGACAGAGAGAATGCAAGAGTGTGTGTAGTGTATTTTCTGAAAAATGCTTGTTTTTATTTTGAGTTGTTTTTTAGGATTTCCATTTTCTGAAAAACAAAAAGTAAAAATAGCAATAAATGCGGGAATTCAGAATGACATTATTTATCTATGATTTTTCGATTCTTGAAAGACACCCTATAAAACAAAACTCTATCGCTTTGGGCGAAGCGAAGAGGGACATTTACAGAAAAGTGAACCCTATAAAACATCCATTTCACCCGGGCAAGGTGAAAAGTCAAAACAAAGATGGTAATTACTTCGACTTATGGATGACTTTCGGGACATCCGCTGCAACCCAATGGCGACGAACTCCTCTGTGAATCACAAAGTCTGGTACTTTCCTTCTTGGTTTGTCTTCAAAAACGACACTGATCTCTGGGGGTGTAGGATCATTTAAGTCTTCCTCCCATGCAGAATTATCACAAAAGAATTTTTCTGTTGTATTTTCCATAGCATTTTCACTCTCAAGGGGATCTCCCCATCCAGTTGGTTGGATGTCCTCAAGCCTGATACGAGAGCTTTCGGGAGCAGTGTATTTGACTAGGAAGTCGTACTTGCTGCTTGGCTGTCCCAAGGTGTCCCATGTTTTTGTGGGAATAGATGAGTCATCTTCCTCAATGACGTTGACCTCAGGAAATGCATAGTTAATGAACTCTTGTCTTGCAACCTTTGCAAATTCATCACCATGGTGTTGGACATTTTTGGAATGTCCTGAGTAATGATTCCATGACTCTGTGGGAACATGGGTATTCTTTTCAATATTAATCAGCTGATAGGCATTGTCCGGCTGACTCTTTTGCCCCAAGTCTTCCGTGTATGGCTTCCAGATGGGCAAGTCATTCAGGGGATCATAATAATAATAGTCGGAATTATCTTTCATTAGATTGTCTTCCTTTAATGAGTTGGGTGGAGCACGACATCCTTCGGGATCATAATCTCCATAGATCAACCTGACGTCTGATCTTGGTATATATCTCGGGTTCTGATTTGGAAAACAGAATGGCATGTGCGTTTTTCCCTGAGACATATAACTGTCATCGTTGATATAAGACTTCCATTCTTCATCTGTATCAGAGGAGTCGTTCCCACCGATGGTGTGGACTTCTTGAGATACTGGGTGGAGGAAGCCTCCGCTGTGGATAAAATCCTGAATGGGACAAAAACTTTCATCCTTCTTCATAATATGGGTACAAGTTGGAGAGAAGCCAAGACCTTTTGTTGTCTTGTTATCTGTAGGAGTTATAATATGTCCCCGTCTTTTTATGTAATTACTCCCTATCACTTTGAGAGCGTCTTTGTATGATGAAATCGACGTCCCTCTTTCTGGTTGATTCTCATTGCTCACCAAGAGTTCTTGGAACTGAGTTCCAACAACCTCCTCTAGTTCGACACAGGAGAATGTTGAGAATTTGTGCACGATTAAGGCTTGATCTCCGCACACCGTGACTAATTTTTCGTTCATGACAAACTTCAGCTTCTAGTGAAGTGTCGAAGTGACTGCCCCAGCTTCGTGTATCCAAGGTCTTCCTAATTAACAGTTGTATGCTGCTTGGATGTTCATGACCTGGAAAGTGACTTGGAAAGTGTGAGGACCACTAGTTATGGGAAGATCGACTTCGCCGATAACTATTTTTCTAGATTCGTCAAAGGCTTTGACAATAATCTCACCGCCTCTCATCGGAGCTCCTTGAAACTATAGTCGTACCAAAGTTGATTTTGGCATAACATTTAAAGATGATCATGTGTCTACCATACGCTGGCTAAAGCATCATCCTGGCAGTTGACTGTAATGTTGAGTGCCATATTATGATTCTTGCCTTCCTCCGGTAGTTCTTCATCACTGAATCCTAAATAGTTGCAGGAAGTGATGTTGGGGATGATGTTGTCAAATTGTCCTACCGTTACATCTTGTTCCACAAAGGCTTGTTCTAAGACCTTCTGTAGAGCTTCCCTGTGAGCTTTTGAACTAACCAGAAGGGATAGGGCAGAGATTCGAGACAGAGTTTTCAACAATAGGTCCACAATGTTGTACTCGCTTTTCTGGATGAGCTTCAGCATCTCATCATTGTTCTTTAAAGGTTCTGGATTAATGGATTGAACGACTTATTGGTTGGGAACTTCCATCCGAGGTTCCTTTTCTTTGGTAGGTTCTCCAACTCCTCTGTTGAAGATCCGACCGCTCCGGGTAACTCGACTGATGTCTGCAATGTTCACAACAGAGGGTAACATAGTTTTTTTTCCATTTTCGATGGTTGTTGCACCGTACTTGTATGGGATAGCCTTTTCTGACTTATACGGTATTGGACCTGACAGGTAGATAACCACAGGAGCTTTTTGGTTTTTCAGACCATCATAGGCAACCTCAATCAGTTCCTAGTTGGGAACTTTTCTACTATCAAGAGGGATCTTTGATTCATTGAGTAGAGGGATTATGGCGCAAACATCCTGGTTTATTCCATGATTGGAGATTACGACAGTGTTTTCGTTTTGACCAGGGAGGTAATCCTGTATCATGTTGATCGACTCATAATTCGAACATGGTCAAATCTCATTTCGGTCTAACTGGTGCTGGAGGGCTGCCCGTACAAGATAGCATCCTTTATTATTTTCTGAGCATACTCTACAGCGCTCATAATTGTGAGGTGGTACCCGGCCGTACCCACTTTGTATGCAATGCATCTTTACCAGGTTGGTTCCTAGTAAGCGCACATTGTGAATTTGATAACTGTTGACAGGCTCCCCTTCTATCAAATTCACTGTAGTCTTCTCATGTTGAGGTAATGGGTTCGTATGAACATTTGGATTTGTATCCTTGAAAGATAAAACCCCGTTCCTGATAAGCTTCTGTACATCAGACTTGAAGCTGCGACAATTCTCAATGTTATGTCCTGATCCTCCTTGATGGTAAAGGCAAGTTTGATCTGCTTTGAACCAAAAAGAAGGATTTTCTAGTACTGTAAGAGGAGTCCTGGTTTGAACGTGCCCCTTGGCCAGTAGAAGTGGAAATAACTCTGCGTACAACATCGGTATAGGGTCGAACCCTGATGGTCGTGTAATGCAATTGTTATTATTGTACTGCGGACGAGCCTGCTGAAAAGGCTGTTGCTGCCTTTGCTGATATTGTTGTTGATTTGGTTGGCTCTGAGCAACCTAAAGTTTATAAGTCGGTGATGGCGCCGGGTTGATAGCGGGAGTTATTGTTGCTATCGGTTGATACCTTCGCCTTTGCTTTCCCAGGGAGATATTACTGATATCTTTCTCTTTTTTCTTTTGGAAAGCACTACCGTATCTCTTAGTACTACTAGATGGCTCTGCATCTTTGACCAATCATCCTTTTCGGACTGCTTCTTCAAGGCGTACTCCCATGTTCACCATTTCAGTGAAGTCACTGGGCGCACTGGCAACCATTCGTTTGAATAAAATGAGCTCAATGTTTTCAGGAAAATCTTTGTCATTTCCTTTTCCTCGAGAGGGGGACAAATCTGAGCGGCAATTTCTCACCATCTCTGAGCATATTCTTTGAAATTTTCTTTATCCTTTTGTGACATTGCTCTAAGCTGATCCCAATCTGGTGCCATGTCCAAATTGTATTTATAATGCTGAACGAAGGTTGCCCCGAGATCTCTGAAAGTACTGATCTTGGTGCGGTTTAAACCCATGTACCATTTGAGTACGACACCGGTTAAACTGTCTTGGAAGTAATGGATCTGTAGCTGTTGATTTTCTGTCTGGGTGGACATTTTTCGAGCGTACATCACCAAATGACTTTGAGGGCAAGAGTTTCCTTTGTATTTTTCAAAGTTGGACACCTTGAATTTGTGCGGGATCTTTACATTAGGAACCAAACAGAGGTCGGTGGCGTCCTTTCCGAATAAGTCTTGACCGCGAATGGCATGCAGTTCCTTCTGCATTTCCAAGAATTGTTCCTGGAATTGATTCATCCTTTCATGTACTTCTTCGTTTCTGCCAGAAGTGGCTTGCAGAATATGTCCTTCCGGGATAGTGTGTACCACTGGTTGTGTTATAGACATTACGGAGGTGACTCTTGGCGCTTCAGTGCCCTGAAGTTTGTAACCTTCAAGAGTTGCTGTCGTAACCCTTACATCTTCATTTTCCTGAAGTTTGTAACCTTCAGGTCCAGCTGCTCCCGCTACGACTTCTGGGTCTTCAGTGACAGGTGGGATATATCCTTCAGGTATAAAGCTGAAAGGCATGCCCTAGGGGCGACCTTTAGGCATGTTGTACCGAGGATGATTATTATGTGCCTCAAATGTGGACGTAGATGTAATCTCTGATATCACAGTCCTTTGATGCTGCTGCTCCTGAGCTACGGCCAAGGATTGCATGTTGCTGTGAAGTTTTTCCAAACTTTATTTTAGAGTATCGATTTCTTCTCCCAGCTCTCTGTTCTCTTCCTCGAGATCGTCCATTTTCTTTTGTCAATCGGCCCGAGCATTTTACGAATGAGACAGTTTGACTCTCTGATTGTGACACATACGTGAGACTCAAAGATAACAAATGTGTTATGGTGAATGATATGCAAAGACATATTTTTTTGTTTTTGTTTTCAAAAGAAACTTTTAACAAATATATTGCAAATATCACACAGTGGGGGGTGGAGACCCCTTTTATTGAATTTGAAAGATTGCAGTATTTTACAAAGAAAAGTACAGTATTTTACAAAGTGTTGTAAGGAGAATTGGGCCTATGGATCCTGAGTCCTCTCTGAGGAGAGCTCAGATGCTGGTTCCTGTATTTTTCTTTTCTTTGATCGGGCATATCCAGTCGTTGTTGGGTCGACGATCCTTTGCCAAATGAAAGGAGCGAGCAAATTTCTTCGGTCTTCCTGACTTTCTATGGCATGTTGCTCTAATATATCAATCAGAGCATCCTTTTCCTTTAGCAGTTCCTGAATCTTGGTACATTCCAAATTAAGGATCTGGTACTTGTTCTTCCAAGAATTCTTCTCACGTTGGATTTTGTTGAGAGCGACCTGGAGTTTTTCTGCATCAGACATGAAATAAAGGACATATTCCTTTAATGAAAAACTTCTTGACGAGGGTAAGGCATCCTCAGCTTGAGGGCTCTAGTTTGCACCCAGTGAAGATAAGGTTCCATGGAGGTACAGTTTGGTCTTCCCAGAGACTCTCTCCCTTTCCTGTGAATAAGTTGACAGGCATGCACAATTTCTTTCTTTAGTGCCCTATCATTTCCCCTTCCTTGAAGAAAAGACCTTCCAAATGAACATTATGTGGGATATTTTTCATCGGGTATCTGAGTTGACGGCGAGCCAAAATTGGATGATAGTTGATTCTTCCTCTAGTACCGATGAGGGGTACATAGGGAAAATTTCCACATCTGTCGTTGATCTTTATTCCTTCGTAAATCTGATTGTACCAATCTATGTCAGAATTGGTAAGAGGCATAATTCTCTGTGACCAACGTAGAGTACTCTTGTGATCCCAAAAAGCAACAGACTTGGGAAAATGGGAAATGAACCATTTGTAGAGTAATGGTACACGGCATATGATCATCCCTCCACTGTACAAGTTCCTTAAGTGTACAGAATGATAAGCATCTGCGAGCAAGGTTTGTACGGGGTTTCCTATTAAGAATATCTTAACAGCATTGGTATCGACGAAGTTGTCAATGTTGGGAAAAAGGAACCCATATATGAGCAGAACAAAGACATCTTCGAAGGCAGTTATGTTTCCTATACTAGCAAAGTATAGAGCTTTCTCCATAAGGAATTTAGCCGGTAAACCCTGGATTCCTCCTTTAGTGGTCATGGGAGTCCTAACTTCTGACTCATCCAAAGAGATTGCTCTTGCAATGGCCTGATCTTTTGGAATTTCTTCCAGTCCAGAAAATGGAGCTTGATTAGTGATAGGTAAATCAATTAGGTGAGAGTACTCTTTCAATGTTGGTGCAAGTTGGTAATCCGGGAAAGGGAAGCGATGGTTAACCAGATCGTAGAACTGTACCAGTGTAGGCATGATCCCTTCAACCACGTTGACTTTTAACACAGACAACAGTCCTCCATGCTTAACTCTGAAAGCCTCGGGATTGGTAATTATCCTTCCCAATTTCCTTAAGTCTTCTAGTTTTGGAGCCTTGAAGGTGTACTTGTGCATTTTTCTTCTACCGAAATCCATAACGCAACCTCTGATATTTGCAATTATTGTTTTAGTTCTTTTAGAAAAAGATTTTTTTTTTGTTTGAAAAGAGTTTTTTAATGAATGCATAAATGCAACAAACAAAAACATTTGAAAACATGGGTTTAGGGGTTCAACGTCGCGAGCATGGAGTCATGGCTCTACCCATCCCCAAAGGTTGTACTATTTTGGTCAATTTTTGTACCTGTAAAACTAGTTCTAAAAGGTTCCCAAAGTCATTGACCCCTCCTAGGGATATCAACAGCAAGCTGATTCACTCGAGCGAGCTGTAATATCCTAGGATGAATCTCTTTTGAGTGAAGTATCGCATATCAACTATTCACGATAGTCACCGCACTACCAAATGGTCATATGTTTGAATGTCTACTAAATCCGCAGGGTCATGGGTACCGCACTGGGATAAATGATGCTTTCACGACAATCGGTCGTTCAACATCAATATTTCCACACGGGTACCTCGCCTGATTCGGTGGACTACCAAGTTAGCTTGGTCGGGCTTCACTCCATATAAGCGTTTCCCGGATATGCCACCACTTATCTTAATGTTCTCTCAAACTTTCCACATGCGTATTAATCGTATTCCCAATTAACAGAAATTTAAACACGGGTATCAAGTAATATGATAGTAAATGATATACATAGCAGACGGTATGTAAATAGAAAAACCTATGCCAAGCAAAGCCTAGACCTCTTAGGAACTCTAATCCTAAAGACATTCCCCAGTAGAGTCGCCATTTTTCTGTAGCGTGCGATTTTTGTCGGTGATGCGACCACCTTACCGCAATGGTTGAAATTGGGTGCTACTTTCTGATTTCTTATTTATCCTATGAAGCTGGAAAGGAAATGGAAGCTATCTAAAACTAACCTTGCATGCAAATGTTTTCTTTAACAAATGTTAAGAGATTGGGGGGTTCAGGGTCAAGTTACACAAAGGAAAGTTGTCAATCACCCAGTGTATATATGGTTATCCATAGACCTTTTATGGCATGTTTTTCTATTGGTTTAAATACTTTCTGGAGTTTATCTGCTGTGGGTTGGGAAAGTTTCTCCTTTGAGGGGTTTGAGAGGATGTTTTGGTGATTTTTGGGTTTTCTGTTGTTTTTGTGAAAGTACTGGACCTAAAGTTTTTGATTTGTGTGCTCGCTAAGATTTCGCAATCTTATGAATACGTATTCCCATAAAGATACTCGGGAAATCAGAGCAATCGTAGTTCCTCCTATTTCTATGGGAGAAAAATGTTTGGTGTCTTTTTCAAAGCCTAAGATTGAAGCTGAAGGTTTGACTTAGAGAGAAACCTACTCATCACCTATTCAAAGCCCAAGATTGAAGCTAAAGTTTTGAAGCAAAAGGGAGATATCTCACCTATTCATCACAAAATGTTGGGTAATTGGTTATAAGGCAAATTACTTTAACTGGGATATATGAATCCAGCAATGCCATAATTTCCTTTATAAGGGTGATGTCATGAAGGAAGAAACTTTAACTCAGTATTGAGCGATGCCATTTTTCCTTATGAATCTTTCATGCTAAGAGAGGGACATTTGTATAGATGTAAATAATCCAGAGGCTTGCCACTTACAGCAGTTTGATGAAAGTTGATTTTTGATCAGGATAAAAGAAGGACTCCAGCTTGGATTTTGAATCAACAAGTGTGCCAGTTACACCAAATTATCTGGGAAAAGGTTTTGGTTATCTGTTTTGAGATGTGATGTATAAAGAAAGTATCCTCCTGCAGAGTGGACTCATGGTCTCATCTGAGGGGATGTTGATTTTTGTGTGTCTTGATCAAAGCCCAAGGTTGAAGCTAAAAGGCTGACTCTACTAGGGGAGTTTTATATCTGTCTTGTACAAATCCCAAGATTGAAGCTGAAAAGGGATTGACTCCACTGGGGAGGTTTTTATCTGTCTTGTACAAAGCCCAAGATTGAAGCTGACTCTACTGAGGAAAATCATTATACAAAGCCTAAGAGGAGGCTAGTTGGGGAAATTATTATATGAAGCCTAAGAGGAGGCTGGATTCTGCTGAGGATTATTGAAATCCAGATACAGGTCCAATATGTGTTGGGGAATCAACTTTTGCTGGGGATTAAAGAAGAGTTGAAATATCAAATGCCCTGAGGTTCTGATTCTGTTAGGGTTTTATTGATGGTAAATTAAACCTGGCTGGTTTTTTTTAAGGTGAAGGTTTAAAGATTAAGTTTGAAAACCTATGGAGGTTTTAACTCTGCAGGAGATTGATGAAATGATCAGGGCTTTTTCCTGTGCTTTTTGGAAACTTAAGGGTTTTTCTTGGTGAGGTCCAAGAGAGAATGAGACTTTCCAGGTCTACTGGTATGAAGAGGTTGACTCTTAGTTGGAGAATGATCTTTGTATGATGCCCAAGAGGAGGCTAAGACTGTCCAAGTCTACTTGTATGAAGCCCAAGAGAAGGCTGAGGGTTTAAGGGATGAAGATCAACCCTACAATGATATGATACTTTGGATTCTGGCTTTCTGGAGGATTGAACAAGTATAGATGACTAAGCTCTATCATATACCTGTAGAAGGCCTTTGGGTCCTTGTACTAAGCCCAAAAGGAGGCTGAGAACTTTTAAGAAGCCTGAGGGTCCTTGTACTTGAAGGTGTGAAAAACCCAAGAAATGGGGGGGTTTGAATTGGGTTTTTAAAATAAAAACAATTCTTTAAAAATAATCCACTTTTCAAATAATCTTCACTTCTTGATAATAAAGCAAGAGAGCTGAAAAGAAAGAACACAGTATGTTTATACTAGTTCACTTGAGAAACCCTCAAGCTAGTAGTCCACCCGCCAAGGTGATTTTACCCCTCTCAAGCGAGGTCTTAATCCACTATAACCAAACTGATTACAACTGCACTAGAAACTGCTGGTGACTAATAATACATAGACTAAACGTCTCTTCTTAAGGCTTCTGACCAAACTGGTCCCTTAAGGAATTAATCTCTAAGACACACTAGTCCTAGACTTCTCAAGAATTATGACCTAACCGTTCTCTAAAGGAAATCAAACAACTATTTGAACAATAATTTGTTTACAGAAAATGCTTCTACACAAGCTGATAAGTAAATAGATTTAAGAACAAATTGACTTAAGAATGATAAGAACAATAGAGCGTATAAATAGTGAAAATTCCAGTATTGTTAGCTAGCTCATTCTTGAAGTCTTCAAGCCTTTATATTGCCATGCATGGATATGACCGTTGAAGGATATTTCTGACATTTCAGAATTATGGCGGCTTGAAAGAACGTAGGGGACAAATAGTACACTTGCGTCTGCCCTATCCGGAGTGGAGCAAAGCGTCCTCATCGTATTGTTGTACTGTTGTACAACGTTGCTTAGTTTTCTCAACTTCCTGACTTCAGAGGCTTCTGAAAGCATGAGTTAGAAGAAGGGAAAACATAACTTGGGTCTTAAGAGCTTCAAGTCTTCAAAGTCTGCAGAGCTACATCTTCAGAGTCTTCAGAACTTGGTCTTCAGAACCCGTAGTCTTAGAAGCATAAGTCTTCAGCATCTGGACTTGTTCATCAGAATTTCTGTCTTCAGATCTTCATAACTTGTTTTCTTAAGTCTTCAGCATCTGGACTTGTTCATCAGAACTTCTGTCTTCGGATCCTCAGAACTTGTTTTTCTTAAGTCATCGTATTAGAGTCATACAACTTCAGAGTCTTCTGAAGCAAATGCTACTATTCAGCAGAACAAATGTAGCGCAGAAGCGGAACAATTCTCTTCTAATAACTTAGCCACACTATTTATCAGAAGCAGAACCTGTTTGTCAAATTCTCAAAAATAACAAACATTAGAATACCAAAATTGTTCATATAAACATACTTGTTTATTATCATCAAAACTCAGAGGTATTATTGTAGAACCAAACCTTGTTCTAACAATATCCCCCTTTTTGATGATGGCAAAACTATGTATTTTGATGACACAATTTTGTATATAATCATAAAAAGATAACCGAAATAAGAAGGTTAGGGAATACTTATCCTTCAGATGAGAATCTCCCCCTGATTCTCAGACTGGATGAAGATCAAATTTCCTGATTCGTGAACCTTCTGGGTGAACTCCCCCTTGTTGCAATAGGTCAGATATTGAGATCTTTATGAGAATCAAAATATCACGTTCATTATACTTCTCCCCCTTTTTGTCAAAATCAAAAAGTTGAAATTTCATTAATTCAAAAATATCAAAAGATCAAAATAAACAGAGTCCTAATATTTAGAGCCAAAGGAAAAATAAACGCCTAAGTGCCTAGGTGCCTAAGTTCCAGAGGATGAGGGATTTGTAAGCAGCTTGTTCAAAATCTGTTGAAGCATATTCTGAAGAGAGTTGTTGACAACTTTTTGTTCAGCAATGCTTTCTCTGAAGATCTTCTGTTCTTCTTTCATAGTCTGATGATCTTCTTTGATTTCTTCAATTGCACGTTCCAAACGCACAAGAACAGATTTAGAGGAGGAAGTAACGAGAGCGTCTTGTTTGGCTTTCTCTGCTGCTTCAGGTTCTTGAGCCAATGTTGGTACGGTAAAGCGGCAAGCAACAAACATTTTGAAATTATTTTTCCGGGAATTTATTGTGTCCGTAGAGATCAGTTCGAGGGAAAGAATGTCGTTCGACAATCTCAATGTTAAAGAGTTTGGGTTTAAAATGGGTTTAAATTAAATGCGAGAAATAAAACTTATGAACATAAAAAGAATTCATTCTTTGAAGAGTAGACAACTCTCGAGTTTACATTTCATCTACCCTATCAAATACTCAAACTTACTACTCAGTTGCACGCAACCTAAATCACTCGTCAACATTATCACGTATCGCTCACAACAACGGTTATGTCTACCGCAAAGTTGAGAGAACAACCGCATCGCCTCGGAGGTGATGTCTCACACAACTTGACCATACGGAACCATTAAGAATCGATACTCAAGTGAATATTAAGTCTAAATCTATCTCTAGAGTCTAGAACCTAATAAATGTTCATCCTAAATCCGGCTTCAAAGAGGATATGTCTACCGCAACCCAAAACCAAATAAAGAAATCATTCATCAACATTAATTTGTAAAATGAGTTTTATACAACACCATTAGCAATGAATATACATATAATCAAGGTAAACTTACATACAAACTCACAACAATTGGAAACTACAAAGGGAAGAGAGAAGAGGAATCAAAATCTCTCATGGTGTCAATCACGATCCAAGAATCATCCACCCCCAATCGTCGAGTTGCAACCTCAATTGATGCTCTTCTAAGCTCTAAACTAACAAAGAATGAAGATTTGATGAATTGGGAACAAATACCCCAAAACATAACCTAAAAAATGGTAAAAATGAACTTATAGACATTACAAAATCTGTCCAGTTCGCAAAGCGAACGTTTACTCGCTAAGTGAGCCTAAAAAAATGGCACTTAAGTGCCTCTGAAATGCTAAACCGCCTTTGCAAAATTCCAGAAGTTCGCAGTGCGAACGATTTATTCGCAAAGCGAATGCTCGCTACAAAGTTCGCAAAGCGAACTTTGGTCCTTTTCTCCCCTGTCCAATTCTTGGAGCCTTCGATGGAAACTCGCCAGGCATTCGCAAAGCGAACATGACAGCAAACCAACTCTTATTTGGACCACAACTTCTGCACCGTAACTCTGATTTACGCACGGTCAGAAGCGCTGGAAAGCTTATTAAATGCTCTTTATGAATATGGCAAGATATCACTGGTTGAATACCTAGAAAAATGAGAGAAAATCAATTAAACTCAATGATATTTACACTATACGCAATATATACACTAAAATGTAAAGTAAACGTATTTATAAACAAATCGGGGTTTATTCGAACGATATTACCCAAAAATTATCGATAAGTGCAACAAAACTTATATACAAAAATAGTTACATTTTGCACTTGTCAGACAAACCTGACAGCTTCTTCTTCTGCTATAAGCCTTGCTACTTCAACAGTTTTTTCTTCAGCTTCATTTTGCTTTGCAGCAAGAAGCTTGAATTGTCTTATCCTTTCTTTCTCTTCTTCTTTATCCTTCACCAGTTAAACTGAAGCAACTTTGGAAGCTTCTGAGAAATTTGAGATTCTCTCGAACTCAGAGTCTAACCAGTTCTGAAACTCTTCCCAAGAACATTCAACCTCCAGAGGCGTGGTGCTTGTGCTAGATTCTACTCTTAATTTAGCTACCCTTTTCAAGGCCTTGCTACGAAACAAATTAATGCATTCATTAAGGATTTTAGGAAGGGGCTTTTCATAAAAAACCAAGGCAGGGTTAGGTTCGGCAGAAATTGTTTCAGAAGGTATTGGTTCAGAAGTAGGTGTAAAAGGCTCAAGAAGATTTGAGACTGTATAAAGCTCAGAGGTGACAATTTCAATAGTATCAGAAATTGTTTCTTCAGAGAGGTTAGGGGAATGAGGATCAGAGTGTTGAGACACAAACTCAACAGTGTCTTTTCTGGCTTGATTGAAAGCAAAATGTAGTAGATCTTGAGAAGGTGGGGAAACAAATGTATTGAGGTGAGGAAGTGAGGCGGTTATTGATGAAGTAAAAGTATGATTGCTCTCAGATGAAATGGGTGTGGTGATTGATGAGAATGGAGTTGATGGAATAGTAGTGTCAGATAGAGAGGTTGTTGGGGTGGAACAGAAAATGAAGGTGGTTTGAAAATGACTTGAGAGGTGGAAGTGGGGATATGAAAAATGTTTGGATCATAAGTGGTTTGTGATAATGATAAAGCATTAATCGGCTGTGTAACAGCTAATGAAACAGAAGGAGCAGGAACATACTTACTAGATTTCTCAGAGTAAGAATCCAGAGCTAGATTCCTGGAAGTTCTAGACTTGTCGTCCTTCTTTTTCCTCTTAGGTTCAGAGGCCTCTTCAACTTGCTTCCTTTTGCCTCTAGTAGGATCAACAAGAGGTGGTGCAGGAGCAACGTTTTCATATCTGAACCCAGACATGTCATGTTCTGCTTCCATCATCATAACAACAAAAGCAGCGATTGTTGCAGTACTGTCGCCTTTATGAAAGAATGGATAGTCATCCACCGGAATCCTGTGATTAATCAAATACTCATGGGATACAGAATGAGGTTTCACACGTACTTCCTTAATCAATCCCATATTCCTAAGTTTAGTGGCATTGAAAGAATCTCCAATGCTTGGTGTCAAATCTTCTGTATACCTGGCTTTTTCAGTTAGAAATTTCACCATACCACTTTTAACAAAAATATCATAAAGCAACCTTCCAAATGGAATGTAAGTGTGCACAGTCTTATCTGGCAAAGCTGTTATCCTTGTCTTGCTCACCATATCCCGTAAATAATAAAACAGAATGGAAGGTAGACACGTCTTTTGATTTGTAAGCAGATAGTACATCATATACTTCTGATTTGCATTGAAGTAGTCAGAAAAACTTGATGAAGGTCCTAGATTGATGCAACTCAGAATGATCTTGTGCCAAATTCTCAGATTATCATGTAAATTCTTACTCTTATACTTCAATTTCTCAGGAGCGTAGGTAGAGAAGATAGCTTTGTCGATGGTCTCTTTCACAAATTTGGAGTTTCCTTTCATTCCATTAATTCGCTTATTTTTCAAGAATTCCATCCCTAGAAGGTCTGAGATTGATTTCTCAGTAATGACTATCTTCTTTCCCAGAACATGAGAAACTACATGAAGACGGTCGCATTCTGCCTGTCTCTAGAAGTCTTTCACAAGTGCCTAAAAAATAGGACCGTTAAGCCTTTGAAAATAGTGATTCTAACCTTGAAAGTTTAGTTCAGCGGAGAGATCGCGTCCATTCAAGGCAAGATTTTCAAAATCAACATCTAGTTCTTTAAGGACAACCAGATTTTCTGCATCAATAATGCAGTTAACTGAAGCAGGCCTTTGAGTGATATGAGTTTCATCAATCACAGGAAGTGACGATGAAGTTGAAGTGACAGTTGTAATGGTTGCTGAAGTTGTAGACGGAGGAGCTGATGAAGATGATAACCCAATGGAGGGGTTCAATGATTGTTCCATTTCAGTAGCGAAACGAATGGTTTCTTGTTGAGAGGTAGTCATCATGATGATTTTTAAGGTAGAAAGGATGAAGATGAAGTTTATTGTTGAAGACGAAGAAATCACTCAAAGCGGTTAGGGGAAATAGAGGTTTTTTGGTTTCTAAAGTGTAAAAGAAGTGAAGTGGTGTGAGTGGGTATATAACGTGTGAGTGGAGTGAAGAATTAGACATAATAATGGGGATTAATAAATGAACATAATCATGATTTAACCATTTCCAAGAAAAATACTGCTCACGCGTTAACCACTCTTTGATTAAGTCACACGTTTTAATATCCTCAGAGTCTGGAAAACCAAAAGGTTACCATCTGATCAGAGACACTTCTGACAAAAGCATCTTCTGATGACTAAGGTTTAAAACAAATGCTTCTTAGTTTAAATGAAAAACTGATATCTTCAGACTCTGACTAAACACATCTGATTGTGATGAAATCTTACTCTAGACAGTAGTCCATTTTCAGATGCTTCAGAATAAATAGAAATCTATCTTCAGCCAAGGGTTTTGTAAAAATATCAGCCCATTGATGGTCTGTATCTATAAACTTTAAACATAAGATTCCCTTCTGAACATAGTCTCTAATAAAATGATGTTTAATTTCTAGGTGCTTAGCCCTAGAATGTAAGATTGGATTCTTACTTAAACAGATAGCAGCAGTATTATCACAAAAGATAGGAATGTTAATCTAATAAATATGATAATCTTCTAGCTGGTTCTTCATCCACAGCATCTGCGTACCGCATAGAGACGCGGATATGTACTCTGCTTCTGCTGTTGAGAGAGCAATTGTTGATTGCCTCTTGCTTGACCATGAGATCAGATTCTTCCCAAGAAACTGACAGTTTCCAGAGGTGCTTTTTCTTTCCAATCTGTCTCCTGCGTAATCTGCATCACAATGACCAGAAAGAGAGTACTCTGATGTTTTCTCATACATCAGGCCATGTTTAGTAGTTCCTTTCAGATACCTTAGAATTCTTTTAATAGCAGTTAAATGAGATTCTCTAGGATCTGATTGAAATCTAGCACACAAATGAACAGTGAAAAGAATGTCAGGTCTAGAAGTAGTTAAGTACAGAAGAGAGCCTATCATACCACGATAGAGCTTCTGACAAACCTTTCCACTCACCTCTCCTTTTTCTGAAATACATGTTGGATGCATTGGAGTCTTAGCTGGTTTAAAATCCATCATGTTGAATTTCTTCAAAAGTTCTTTGGTGTACTTACTTTGATGAATGTAAGTAGCCTCTGATTTTTGGTCAATTTGAATTCCCAGAAAGAACTTCAATTCACCCATCAGACTCATCTCGAATTCTGCCTGCATTAGCTTAGAAAACTCTTCACAGAGAGAGGGATTAGCAGAACCAAAAATAATATCATCAACGTAAATCTGAACTATAAGCATATCATTTTTGAACATTTTACAGAAGAGAGTGGTGTCAACCATGCCTCTGGTGAAGTTATTTTCTACAAGAAAATTACTCAATCTGTCATACCAAGCTCTGGGAGCTTGTTTTAGACCATAGATAGATTTTTTAAGTTTAAAGACAAAATCTAACTTCTCATAATTTTCAAATCCAGGATGTTGTTTGACATAAACTTCTTCTGAAATATAACTATTCAAAAATGCACTCTTAACATCCATCTGATATAATATGATGTTATGATTTAAAGAAAAGGAAATTAATAAGCGTATCGCTTTAAACCTGGCGACAGGAGAAAAGGTTTATGTATAGTTTATTCCTTCTTGTTGACTATAACCTTGTGCAACCAATCGTGCCTTGTTTCTGACAACCCCACCCTTCTCATTGAGCTTGATTCTGAATACCCATTTAGTTCCAATAACATGGACACCTTTAGGCTTCTGAACAAGAACCCAAACATCTTTCTTTGAAAACTGGTTAAGTTCTTCTTCCATCGCCAGAATCCAGTCTTTGTCCAGCAGAGCTTCATCAATAGATGTTGGCTCGATCAAGGACACCAAGCCCAGAAGTGTTTCTTCAGAAGGTTTGAAGGCTAATCTGGTTATGATAGGAGCGTCATTATTTCCCAGAATCAATTCTTCAGGGTGTGAAGTTGCAACTCTGCTTTTCTTTTGTTGTGGAGGATCAGTGGGAGCAACAACAATATCAGAAGTAGGAGCTTCTGAATCTTTGATTTCCTCTGCCTTTTCCTTAGGTTCTGAAAAACTGATCTCCAAATCTGCAAACTTTTCAACTAGCTTTTACTTTTTAGAGTCAAACTTATCATCGAATCTGACATGAATTGATTCTTCCAGAATTCGTGATTCTATGTTATAGACTCTGTAGCCTTTTGAACATTTAGAATATCCTAACAATAGACACTTCTGTGATTTGGAATCAAACTTGCCTAGATTCTCTTTAGTGTTCAACATAAAGCATACACATCCAAAAGGATGAAAATAAGAAATGTTGGGCTTTCTATTCTTCCACAATTCATAAGGAGTCTTACCCAAAATAGGTCTTATTGAGATTCTATTTTGAATATAACATGATGTGTTAACTGCCTCTGCCCAAAAGTGCTTAGCCATGTCAGTTTCTTGAATCACGGTGCGAGCCATTTCTTGCAATGTCCTATTCTTTCTTTCTACAACTCCATTCTTTTGTGGAGTTCTAGGACAGGAGAAATCAGGGGATATGCCATAAGAATCAAAAAGTTTTTCAAAATCTTTGTTTTCAAATTCTCCACCATGATCACTTCTGACTCTGACAATTTTGCAATTCTTTTCATTTTGCACTTGGGTGCAGAAGGAAGCAAATGCAGAATGTGACTCATCCTTGTGTCTTAAGAATTTTACCCATGTCTAACAACTGTAATCATCAACGATGACTAGTCCATATTTCTTTCCATTGACTGAAGCAGTTTTCACTGGTCCAAATAAGTCAATGTGAAGAAGTTCTAATGGTTTAGAGGTAGAAACAATCGTTTTTTCCTTAAAGGAATTTTTTGAAAATTTGCCTTTCTGACACGCTTCACAAAGAGCATCTGAAGAATACTTCAGATTGGGCAAGCCCCTGACAAGTCCTAACTTGTTCAACTGAGAAATTCTTCTCAAGCTAACATGACTCAGACGTCTGTGCCAGACCCATTGCTCTTTATTAACGGACAGAAGACATTTTACATTCTGATTATTCAAATCTGATAGTCTGATCTTATAAGTATTGTTTTTCCTCTTACCACTGAACAGAACTGACCCATCCTTCTGACTAACAGCCTTACATGACGTTTGATTAAAGATAACTTCATAACCATTGTCACTAAGTTGGCTAATTGACAATAAGTTATGCATTAGACCCTCAACTAAAAGAACGTTGTTGATGGAAGGAAATTTACCATTACCAACAGTTCCAGAGCCAATGATCATTCCCTTCAGGTTTCCTCCAAAACCAACGACGCCTCTAGACTTAAGTTCCAAATCTTGGAACATACGCCTTTCTCCCGTCATGTGTCGCAAGCATCCACTGTCCAGGTACCGTGACTGGTGTTTCAGTGGCGCCATCAAGGATGTCTGCAACATAGATTATCTCATTTTTAGGTACCCATTTTCTGGGTCCTTTCTTGTTAGTCTTTCCAGAGGTTCTGACACTTTTGGATTTCTGTGCAACAGAATAATCAAGTGTAATTTGTACATGATATTTAGGCTTAGAAATTTTCTTCCATGTCTGTGATTGTGGTACAACAGAATTACAACCTTCTAGTTCAGAACATTTTAGTTCAGTGCCAGCAGGCACAAAATGTTCAGACAGAGGTTTTAGTTTGATACTCAGAGTCTCATCAAATGGTGTTGATGGTCCTAAATATCCCAGACCTCTACTTCCGTTTCTGCTAACTCCATAGATCATTGAAGCCATCTTGCTTTTATCTATGCTTTTAGCAAGGAAGTGCTGAAAAGCTCTATCATATCTGATTAGTTTATCAGTAACAGATATGTTAGAAATAATCTCTTCTTCTAGCTTAGAGACTTTACTTTTTAAAGCAGCATTAGATTTTTCTAAACAATTTTTTTTTTTAATTTATATCAGAAATATTTGGCTCGCTCTTAGTAGAATTCTCAGAAGAAACCACATAAGTCTTTTTCAGAATTTTGTGTTTACTTAGAAGAAGTTGATACCTTTTCATAAGTTCTGATAAACCTAATTCATGTTCAGAACGAGATAGGGAAGAAAGTACCTCTTTGTCGTCATCAGAGTCTGACTCTTCATCAAGTGTCAGTTGATCCTCTAATAAGTCTTCGCTTATGCTGGTATTTGCCATGAGTTCCACATTAGCATGTTCTTAATCAGAATCTTCTTCTTCTGACTCTGAATCATCCCATGTTGCCATAAGACCCTTTTTAGCTTTGAAAACCTTCTTAGGTTTTCTATCTTTCTTGAGCTTTGGACATTCATTCTTATAATGTCCAGGCTCCTTGCATTCATAGCAAGTAACTTTTTTTTCAGAAGCTTTCCTTTGACCAGATGTAGACTCAGATCTACCTTTTCTTCTTGGCCCTCTAAACTTGCTCTGTCTGTGTTTCCACAACTTATTTATCTTTCTTGATATGAGAGACAGTTCATCTTCGTCTGAATCTTCTTCAGATTCTTCTGAGTTCTCCTCTGCTTGGTAATCCTTTATCTTTTCAGACTTAGACTTCAAAGCAACATACTTACCTCTTCTCTAAGGTTCATCTTCTTGAAGTTCTATCTCATGACTTCTTAAAGAACTAATCAGTTCCTCAAGACTCGTGTTGTTCAGATCCTTTTCCAATTTCAAAGCAGTTACCATTGGTCTCCATTTTACAGGCAGACTCCTGATAATCTTCTTGACATGATCAGTAGTAGAGTAACCTTTATCTTGAACTCTGAGTCCTGCAACAAGCATCTGGAATCTTGAAAACATAGTTTCCACAAATTTGTTGTCTTCCATTCTGAAGGCCTCATACTTCTGGATTAGGGCCAGAGCCTTTGTCTCCTTGACTTGAGCGTTGCCTTCATGAGTCATCTGAAGAGAGTCAAAGATAGACTTTGCAGTCTCTCTATCTGTAATCTTTTCATACTCTGTATATGAAATAGCATTTAGCATATTCATTCTTACTCTGTGATGATTCTTGTAGGTTTTCTTTTGAGCCTCTGTGAATGAGCTTCTGGCAATCTTTTTGCCTTCAGAATCTACTGGGAATTTGTAGCCATCAACTACCATATCCCATAGATCCAAATCAAATCCCAGAAAGTAACTTTCGATTTTGTCTTTCCAATAGTCAAATTTCTCCCCATCAAAGATAGGAGCTTTTGCACTATATAAGTCTCTTTCATTATTATCAGAAGTGACATTAGAAGCAGTTGGGGCAGCCATTGTTTTTCACACTTTGGATCGGCACTGAACACTATTAGGTGCTTGATAAAAATTCAAACTTTTTATTTTCTCAGAACTGGAGCTCTGATGCCAATTGAAGGTGTGAAAAACACAAGAAAGGGGGGTTTGAATTGGGTTTTTAAAATAAAAACTATTCTTTAAAAATAATCCCCTTTACAAATAATCTTCACTTCTTGATAATAAAGCAAGAGAGCTGAAAAGAAAGAATACATTATGTTTATACTAGTTCACTTGAGAAACCCTCAAGCTAGTCTAGTCCACCTGCCAAGGTGATTTTGCCTCTCTCAAGCGAGGTCTTAATCCACTATAACCAAACTTATTACAACTGCACTAGCAACTGCTGGTGACTAACAATACACAGACTAACCGTCTCTTCTTAAGGCTTCTGACTAAACTGGTCCCTTAAGGAATTAATCTCTAAGACACACTAGTCCTAGACTTCTCAAGAATTCTAGACTAACCGGTCTCTCAAGGAAATCAAACAACTGTTTGAATAATAATTTGTTTACAGAAAATGCTTCTACACAAGCTGATAAGTAAACAGATTTAAGAACAAATTGACTTAAGAATGATAAGACAATAGAGCGTATAAACAGTGAAAATTCCAGTATTGTTAGCCAGCTCATTCTTGAAGTCTTCAACCCTTTATATAGCCATGCATGGATATGACCGTTGAAGGATATTTCTGACATTTCAGAATTATGGCGGCTTGAAAGAACGTGGGGGACAAATAGTACACTTGCGTCCGCCCTATCCGGAGTGGAGCAAAACGTCCTCATCGTACTGTTGTACTGTTGTACCACATTGCTTAGTCTTCTCAACTTCCTGACTTCAGAGGCTTCTGAGAGTATGAGTTACAAGAAGGGAAAACGTAACTTGGGTCTTAAGAGCTTCAAGTCTTCAGAGTCTGCAGAGCTACATCTTTAGAGTCTTCAGCACTTGGTCTTCAGAACTCGTAGTCTTAGAAGCATAAGTCTTCAGCATCTAGACTTGTTCATCAGAACTTCTGTCTTCAGATCTTCATAACTTGTTTTCTTAAGTCTTCAGCATCTGGACTTGTTCATCAGAACTTCTGTCATCAGATCTTCAGAACTTGTTTTTCTTAAGTCATCGTATCAGAGTCATACAGCTTCAGAGTCTTCTGAAGCAAATGCTACTGTTCATCAGAACAAATGTAGTGCAGAAGCGGAACAATTCTCTTCTAATAACTTAGCCACACTATTTATCAGAAGCAGAACCTGTTTGTTAAATTCTCAAAAATAACAAACATTAGAATACCAAAATTGTTCATACAAACATACTTGTTTGTTATCATCACCATTTATCATTTTTCAAGTCGCCGGGGAAGGTTTTAAATGAGATTTGGGCTATTCAAAGAAATTTCTTGTGGAATGGGGCTATAGAGAAAGAAATGATTTCATGGGTGAAATGGTCAACGGTATGCAAAAGTAAGAAGCAAGGTGGATTGGGAATCAAAGACGTAGCAACGTTTAACAAAGCTTTATTGATGAAATGGTTATGGAGAATATTACACGAACCAAATGCATTATGGAGTGATATTATTGAAGTGAAATATGGTAATCTTAGACGTATAATCCTCGCGAGTAATGTCGTCGCGAATGTAAGGTTGGAATCTAATTAGTGGAAAGATTTAATAAGATTGGGTAGTTCAGATTTATCAGATGGTTTTCTTAACTAATTGTCATGGAATTTAGGAGATGGATCACATACTCCATTTTGGTATGCTAAATGGTTAGGATTCACATTCAGAGCAACTTACCCGATTCTTTTCGAAGCATCTTCCAGTAAAGGTGTTGTTGTGAAAGAATGCGGTTTTTGGGAAGGTGATAGATGGAAATGGAAATTGAGTGATCAATTTTTGGAGCTGTCTGTTTTTCTTACACAGGAATTGGACAGATTACTATTGAGGCTTGAGGAAACGTCGCCAGTCCGGGATTTTGATGACTCCATAAGTTGGGCCGTGGGAAATTCCAACAGTTTTACGGTAAATCAATGTTATTCCTCTTTAGCAGGGGCTGAATCTTCTTTGTCAGTGGATCAAAAGGAATTATTAGCATTGAATCGTCTGTGGGAAACTAAGATTCCTTTAAAGATTAAGATCTTTGGTTGGAGACTTATCTTAAATAGGTTACCGACTCGATCAAATTTGGAGGCTAGAGGTATAATATCTAACGAGCATGATAAGGTATGCGTTCTTTGTTTTAATGTTGTTGAAACTCTTGAACATTTATTCCTTTCTTGTCCAAAAACCAAAATGGTGTGGCAAGAAGTGGAGAATTGGTTAGGTTGTGAGGTATCCTTAGCTATGAATTGTGTTGAGCATTTGTTGGAATCTTTTGAAGATTATCTTTCTAAACAGGCTGCATTTTTAGCATGGTTGGCCACTTGTTGGAACATATGGTGGTATAGGAACCAAATAATTTTCAATGATAGTTTTGCTGTCCCTGAAGAGATTTGTTTTTAGAATCATTCATATGTCTTGGTGGTGGTTGGGTATAGCTTATAGGAACAAGGTGAAATGTAACTATTATGAATGGTGCAAAAGACCTTGTGATTTTTTGTAAGGGTGATATTAGTCTCTTGTTGCTGCTGTATTTTTTGTTGCTTGTCTCTCTTTTTGTTAAGGCAGTAGCTAAGGCATTCAACGGCGCTAAGCGGCCTGCCACCCGCGCTTTGTGCGCTTTCTGGGAAATTGCCTCTGTTTTGCTGACTGCGCTTAGCGCGCTCCTGATGGCGCTTAGCGCAGTGCCACTTGCTACACTTTGTGCACTTGCTATAAATATCTTCCTTGGAAGATATTTTCACCAACTCTTGTAATACTACACTTTTCAGCATTTTAGAAAGGGGAAAGGGTTTTTAGGTCAAAAATCTTAAAAACTCAAGAAGAAGTGAGAATCAAATCTTTGGAGCATCAATCCTCGATTCTTCGACTTTGATGCTAGCAAAGCTTTCTTTTTTTCTTGTTGATCAAGATACCATGGTGATGGGTAGCTAAACACTTTTGTGTCAAGATTAGAGGTAGTTAATATTTCTATTATGTATTTCTTTGTATCTTTTGTATGCGAACATGGTTTATGATCAATAGATGATGAATATCTTTGCTTTTAATGTTGTATTTACGATTTGAATCACTCTAGAAATAAATTTTCCAAGTCTTGATCTAATTTCTTCATATATTAACCAACAAACTCTAGCATAGATTTGAAAGTTAATATTTACTTTTTATCAATCTTTATGTTTATTGTTTTGATTGTTATTTTGAGAAATCATCTAGCGATTAAAACAAGAATACCCACGGAGCCGCTTTAGAAATTAACGGATTCACGAGGATACAGGATTTTATTGATCGAAACTAAGCTCACATGCTTGATTAATCGGATACGTATGAAAGGGGTTAACGAGATCTAATGTTGACATGCTTTTCTTAAAACAAAACATCCATTTTCTAGTTTACTCTTTGCTACAAAACCTATGTTACAAAACAAGAACTCTTTGAAAACCTTTCTCTTAGAACATTAAAATATTGAACGGAGAGCATCTAACTATCTTCACACAATCCCTGTGAATACGATAAAACAACCTACCGAAGATACTTTTCAACAAAATGGCGCCGTTGCCGGGGATTGTTAAGTAGGATATTGCAAGCATTGCAATAGTTTAGCGATTTTAAGATATTTGTATTGTGAATCTCTTACCCCTGTAATTCTCTTGTGCTTTTTAATTTGTTTGGCTAAGTGTGCATAATTTGTTTATATGAGGGAGCGTACCTGCAGAAGAACTTCTTTTTTATCCTGAGATTGAAAGAACTGCTCGTAGGCTAAATAGCTGAACACGACGGAGACAACAACTTTCTAGATAAAGACAAGAGCAAGGAGAATCTTCTTCATCCACACCAATTTAAACACTAATCATGGAAAATCCACCTCCACGACCACTTCCTGCTTCAACACCCAAGGCATAATGCTTAGTTTGCACCCAACGCTCACAATGGGAGGCATTCTGAGATGAAAACTGGAATTCTTGCGCTTCTATATCAAAATCCTTTTACCGGTATGGATCATGAGGATCCTTCTACTCATCTCACAAAATTATATGAAATTATGGGTGCAACAGGAGCGTCGAAAGCTGAAGAAGAATCATTGTTCAAGAGACTATTTTCGCATTCCTTAATCGGGAAGGCAAAGGAATGGTATCTTGATCAATCTACTTTGGTCATGACAGATTGGAATTTGTTGGAAGAAAAGTTCCTTGAACGATTTTTTCCACACAATTGATTCATGGAAGCAAAGACGGAAATTTCAGTGTTTGCTCAAGGCGGAAATGAATCTCTCGTGGATTTTGAGTTATGGAGTGATCAAAATCAAGAAAAGTCACTTTGTTCCAACACTTAGTGAAAATTTCACTAAGTCAGAATCTGCCTTTACTTTTTTCCAAGTGTAGGGGGATTTTTCACTTGGATTCAAAAGAGATCAAAACCAAACATGTTCAAACAGTTGTTGTATCATGTAAGGGCTTTCCAAAATGGCCAAGAACATTACCAAATTCAACTTGAGACATGAGATATGACATTGGCAAGTTGCCTTGGTGAAATCTGCCAAGGCAAGGCAGATTTTTACACTTTTGTTCGATTTGCCAAAATCAGCCAAATCCAAATGCTCCTATCCACTTGGACACCTCTGAGGATTGAATCTAAAGGGGACAATCACTGAGCCAAGCCTCCAAAGTCTTTGGAACAAGAAATAGCATGTTGAACCTAGAATTGCCAAAATAGGGACGAGACTCCAATTTTGGATTAGAGCATTCAATGGAAGCATCAAGGTGGCATGAACTGAGCTCTTAGCAACTGAATTCAGTCAAGACTTATCCAAGACCAATGGGACCAGCAGCCTGTGCCCTAACCTCTAGTCAATGGCTAGAGGAGACTTGGATTTTCATTTGCCAACATTGGCCAAACCTACTCAGCAGTTGCCATTCACTATTCCTTGCAAAACAAACTTGCTCTACTATAAATAGAGCTCAATTGTGATCAGTTTGAATACACCAAAACCATCAAACAGATGCTTTCCTCAAAATCTCTTTTTTCACTCCAATTTTGCCTTCTAAGGCAAGTCACTATCGGGTTTTGAGTTTGAGAGCTTTTCCAATCAAACCAATCACTCACACACCTCACATACATCATATAGAAGTGATCCAAACACTCACATAACATCTGGAACACTGATTTCACAAAATCACTAGCCAATTGCTCAAGTTCTTGACAGTTTGGCAGTTGAGGTACCATCTTCAGCTCCAAACCATTTCAATCCATTCCAAGCATCCAGATACACTCCATGGCACCTAAGGAAGCTATCCAGATCATTGGAACCTAGCTGTAACACCTCCAACACAAAACACGATCACCAGCTGCAAGAGGTAAGCATGAGCTCTTCTAACTCTATGATTCATGCAATTTTTGCTGCACAATAATTTGGCCATATGTTCATAATCATGCATGGAATATTTCCCCTCAATTAATTGCATTGTTTGAATCGTGTATCAAAAATCCCAGCCTTCATGCAGAATCTAGGGTTCTTGAGGATTTTTCGTGATTTCTTATTTTATGCTTAATTTAAATGAAATTAATTGCCATAGACATGATCATGAGGTTAAAACGAGTTGATTGGTATGTGGATTACATGATATGATCAAGTATTCAGTGAGATTGAAGAGAAAATGCAAATCTGGGCAAACCCAGAACACGCGCGTGTTCTTGGTGTGTTCTTGGCGCCATTTTTTGAAAATTCAAATATTTGAATTTTGTGATTTTATTTAATTGATTCAAAAATTAATTTCTCTCTGAGTTTTAATGATTTTGAGTTGATTCTTTTTTTAATAATTCACAAAAATGTTAAAATATTTTATTTTCCCAAAAAAATCCCAAAAATATTATTTATTTTATATAATTGATATTTTTGCAAAGAATTAATGTTTTAATTGTTTTTGACATTTAAAATATTTTTTCCACCTTGATTTTGCAACTTTTAATGCCTTCTAATTATTTTGTAGGTCAATACTTAAGTTTTAAAGCATTAATCCAAGATCACAATTTGTTTTTCATACGTTAAACAATTATGATCATTTTAATTGAATTTTTATTCAATTAACACACATTTCGAAAACAAATTAGGGTTTTTGGATTAATTCAACCCTCATAAATCATTTTCAAAACACTTTGGGCCTCTAATAGAGTGTAAGACCCAATCCTTTTTTTGACCAAATCATTTTTGGGCCTCAGTGTATTGTATAAGTCCCGATACCGTCAAAAACAAACGGCGCGATCGTCGCCTTTTTAAAAAAATCAATTGGGACTCTCCTTGAGCTATAAGACCCATTCAAAACCTTTTGGGCCTCTAATAGAGTGTAAGACCCAACCCCCTTTTAACCAAAAAACAACTTTGGGCCTCAGATATTGTATAAGCCCCTTTGCGTTAAAAGAAAATCTCGACGCGATCGCCATTTTAAACGAAAAAATCATCTGGGCCTACCCTCGTGTTATAAGCCCCACTATTTTTCTTTAAAACTTTTTGGGCCTCTTGAGAGAGTGTAAGACCCAAATCCCTTTGTACAGAAAACAATTTTTGGGCCACAGTCACTTGTATAAGTCCCTCTGTACAAATTCAAACAGTGCGCTCATTGATAAAACCCTGGGCCTCTCCTTGAGCTGTAAACCCCAAATCTTTCTTTTTCAAAGCACTTTCTCCTTTGATTTTGAATATACTGTTGTTTTCAATCATTCTTTGTTGAACAACTAACCAAACAGCATGGAAGCTCTACAACCGAGTAAGTGTTTATATGCTTTCATTTACCGCTTTCGTATACATATAACTGTATTGTGGGGCTGTTTCGCTGTAAGTCTTCTTTCATAAACTCATATCAACTGTGTAATAATAGTATAGATATTTAGAGTTTCCCCGGCAACTACGTCTAGCATTAAGCCCATTGATCACTCTTAAATAGTCAAAACTAGATCCCCATAGGATTACCAGACACAGTCTTCCCTCCTCTTGGGGTTAAACAATATGGAGATATGAAAGGCAGCATTCTCGGTGAACCCTTTCATAGACTGTCACTCGTAGAAGTTGTCAAACAAACTCTACTCCCCAGAGATGATCTCTTCTCCGTGAATTGCATCTCTTGAGTTTCTTCCAAATTCTCGAACTTTCCTGGCTTGATCTATTCCTCGTGAATAGCCTGTCTTGAATTTCTCGGGGTTTGGGGACCCACAGGCTTCTTAAAAGCACTTGTCAAGAAACTCTATTCCCCAGAGATGATCTCTTCTCCGTGAATTGCTTCTCTTGAGTTTCTTCCAAATTCTCGAACTTTCCTGACTTGATCTATTCCTCGTGAATAGCCTGCCTTGAATTTCTCGGGGTTTGGGGACCCACGGGCTTCTTAAAAGCATCAGCCTCCTCTTGGGCATCGTACAAGGACCCACAGGTTTCCTAAAAGCAACCCCGCCTCCTCTTGGGCTTAGTACAAGGACCCGTCGGCTTCTTAAAAGTTTCCAGCCTCCTCTTGGGCTTCGTACAAATTGTCCTGACGACCTCCTAGAGGTATAGGAACAGAACCTAGTCATCTTCATAGAACAGTCCTTTCAAAGAGTCTACTACTATTTCTCAAAGCATAGTACAAAAGATGAAACTCTAGACATGGACAGTCTAATATCCTTGAGTCTCAAAGACATTCTCAAGTGACCCCTTCGTCAAATAGGAAGAAAACCCGTGGACTCGGAGAGTCTCAATACCCTTCGGATTTCCCACTTCCTTAAAGAACAGGAATAACCCGGATCCTCGAATCAAATCCTTGAGTACAGTGTTGCTCATATAAGAACTGATTTTCTCTTTCAAAATCAGTATACTGGACCTGTCACTCAACTGAAACAGCACCGTAGCCTCCTCTTGGGCTTTGTACAATGATTCTCCCCAGCAGAGTCAAACAACGTTTCACCTCTCTCTCGGGCTTTGTACGAGACACATAAGAGACTCCCTTGTTGAGTCAATCACCCCTTTCGCCTCCATCTCAGGCTTCGTACGAGATACAAAAACACTCTCTTGTTGAGTATAAAAGATTCTCCTGTTGAATCAAAACCTTTTAGCTTCTCTCTCGGGCTTTGTACGAGACACATAATAGCCTCCTCTTAGGCTTTGTATAAGAAAACCACTGGTTGATCCAATCAACCTTTTAGCATCAAAGTTGTGCCTCGTTCACAGTACACAAACATCAACAACTCCTTCCCCTTCATCTAATCGCTGTAAGCGGCAAGCCTTTGGATCATCTACATCCATGCCACTGTCCCTCTTTTAGCATGAGAAATTCCTAAGGAAAGATAGCATTGCTCTACACTGAGTTAAAGTCTTCTCCTTCAGGTTAAAATCCCCTATAAAGGAAATTATGTTATTGTCAGATTCACACATCCCAGTTAAAGTAATTCTCCTTTATAAACAGTTGTGACATACAACCCCCTCTTTAGAGATGACGAATTCTCTCTAAAGTCAACACCCTTTCAGCTTCACATCTTGGGCTTTGAACAAGATACAAATCACCTTTAGCTTCACATCTTGGGCTTTGAACAAGATACCAACTACCTTTCTCTTCAAGTCTTGGGCTTTGAACAAGACACCAAATACCATTTCCTCCCATAGAATAGGAGGAACTACGAACGCTCTAATTTCCCTGTTTCGGTAAACGAGAATACGTAGGCATAAGATCGAAAGAAAAGATCTTAGCGAGCACACTAAACAAAAACCCTAAATCCCATACTCTCACATATCTATCAAAAAGCATCAGTCCTAGCATCCTAATCCCTGTTCCCCGCCAGAAGCCTGTCATTCTGTCAAAATAACACAAGAAAGGCCCCACCACATTGATCGCATCCGTAACCTAACAGACCGCTGTTTAAACTCAGTATGCAAGCAGGCTTAATTGGAGACATCTATTTCCCTTCCTTCATCAGCTTTAATAGGATAAAAAATGAATCGACCTGTAGTAAACTAACCTAGAGAGCGACAGCGCTTAAGAACCGCGTCCAAAATCGCTCGCTACATTGGCCCGACAATTTGGCCTGAGCCAGATGTTGCCAAAGCCCTTAGTGAGGCACCCTGAGGATATAGTACGCTCCGGTCGACGCTTGACTCAAGTAGGTCATAGGGCTTGCGTGAGGTTCGTCAGAGCCTCTCAACACCTGGAGCTGCCGGTTTTTTTCCTTCCGGCCTTCCTTTTTCACCACTCAAGAATTTGATGCTTGGTGGTTGGAGTATCAAACTCAATCCTTCACTCCAAATCTCTTCTTAGCGAATGTGGTCGACGCTTTTGTCTCCATGGCTAGCGGTATCCCTAAACCATTGGCTACGACCCCTGTCATAGATGTCGACCCTACCGAGGATCCTTCGACAAAGGTAGACCTTGTACTTTTGATCTCGTTTGCCCATAGATCTGGACTAAATAGTTTCAGCTTTGTTTTCAGGGGCGCAAACAAGAAACAGCTGCTGTGTCGACATCCACTAGACCTACCAAAAAACCCAGGACCAACCCTTCACAGGTATATTTTATTTTATTATCCTGCATCCTTGTCTTTCCTTTGTTCTGACATTATTTCTGCGCAGGCTTCTAACAAAATACCTTCTCCAGAAAGGACTGAATCAAATGAGAGCACTCACTCTCGAGTCTTCACCGCAGCAGCTCCAGCGTCTCCTCCATCCACCCCTTTGGTGAGGAAGAAAAAAGCTTTAACACGGAGGACACCTTCAAAGCCCAGCGTCTCGACAGTGGCCCTAGTCGTCCCAAGAAATCTTGAAGACGTTTTCGAACCAATTCCTTCTATCGCCCTTCCCAAGACAACAACTCATCATGTACAGGTATTTCCAACTTCATTTGTGTCCTAGATGACCTTGGGATGACGAAGCTCACTAGCATTTTGTTTTTTGCAGGAAAATGTGGTCACTTCGACCACTGTTGGTGATGGGGATATTGAATCGGCCGTAGACGCCCCTTCTGCTGGCATCGCCATTACGCCAAGTCCTCAGAAGATTGATGAATTCCACCCACTCATGCCCGAGGAAAACTTGGCGAAGAAGCCTCCGGCTTCAAATGACAACTTTGAGCATAATGATGTATCTCTTGGGGTGACTATCCATCCTTCGCCCGCCGTTACTACTGAAGTCGGAGAGAAACTCCACATCTCTGAACACCAACCAGAGAAGACTTCACCTGCTGTCGAGGAATCTCTTACTCCGGAGGCCCTTTTAGCAGCCAAGGCAACAAATCCAGCATCGACTCTGAAAGCGCTACACAAGCTTCGCCAGGCAGCCGAAGAAATTCACCCCACCAGTTTGACCGCAATCCCAACTCCAGAAGTGGATGCTTCCTTCAATCTCAAACTTCAACAGTTGCGGTCTTATCTTTTTGAAGAACAGTTTCTGGCGGTTGTCGCCGAGGAATCCGACATAGCCAATGACATCTTCAACCTTCTAAATGAACTTTCTGGATTCCGGCTCCCTGCCCCCATGGCCACATACCTGATCGAGTTCGAAGCCTTCTTTACTAAACTGGCCAAAGACCTTGCTATGCATCTGTCGCTCCCAGGATTTTCATCCAAGTACAAACGCGAAAGTGGCACCGAAACAGAGTCGCCAGCAATGTGTATTTATCCCAAGAGAGAGAAAGGAAACACCGTATAAACCTGAAGGAAGGAAAGAGCATGGTCTTGCGACCAAGAGAACTGGGTTCGGGGGTCAGTTACGCGTGAGGAAGGTATTAGCACCCCACGCGTCCATCGTACCCGATGGGATCCATGCTTGCTTGTTTCGATCAAAGGGTGTAAGGAAAGGATACTGAAAAAAGAACAAGAAAAAGGAAAAAAATAAAGGTGAGAGAGAACAAGAAACAAATGTAGGGAAAATAAAAGAAGTGCTTGAATGGGCCCTACCCCACTGCCTACGTATCTCATCGGGAGCATGAGAATCAGAGCGACGTAGTTCCCCTCACCTAGGGAAAGTTGTTTGTGTTTTTTAGTGGAAACATCAGGGTTCACGTCCTAGCAGTTAGGTGTTGCAGCTCGCTGAAGGGAGACTTAGGCGTTACCTGTTTGCGGTAGAACGGAAATGACACATCCTTAAGGAAGGAGTGAATGAGATGAGAAAAGAATTGTTGTTTGTTTTTGTCTTTTAAGAAAGAAGTGTTTTTGATTATGTGTGTTTTGTAACTCGTATTGTATTTAAGTCCTTCATGTAGGATCGAATGCCTCGCATATCGACCCAAGACGGGACGTACGCTAAACATTCTAAGAAAGTGAGAGAAGACCTCTCACTATCATATTCTCACATGAAAGGCTCAAATACAATATTTGTTATGCCTTTATTAAGTGTTTTTTACTTTTGTTTTGAGATGAGAAAGAGACTCAAAGGGAGAAGAAAGGTAAAATCTAATGGGAGACTAAGACACACCTTAGTGTTAGCATGCTTGGAGATCCTATGGTTAATGTGGTTTAACAAACCTACTTCTAGAAGAAGAAGAGCAAAAGAAACAACTTACTTCCAAAATGGAAGTTAAGTTGATCTTAAAGAGGGATGAAAGAAAAGTTATTCAATGAAAGCATATAAATGCTTAACAAACATAAGTAGCAAGTTTAAAAGAAATAAGAGAATATAAGAGAGAAATATATGTGGAACTAAGTCCACCCACTTACTTACCTTTAGCACCTACATGAAAATGTTAGTTTAAAACAATTTACAAGTAGTGCAATAAGAAAAAGAATAACAAGTGGTGAACAAACAAGTCAAGATTTAAAGGATAAAGCTCCTAAGAGATGAACCTCAATCAAGGTCAGAACCTAGTCTCTAGGGGTGTTTTCTAATGTTAATTCATCAAACAAGAACAAACTATACACAACTAAAGATCTTAAACATCAAAGAAATGAATCATGGAAAAAATAGATGAAGAATGAGTGGATATGCAAAGTGATCATGCAATAATGCTTCAAGTGATGTCAAAGTCAGAATGTGGATGACCTAAACATGTGCCTAAACATGATATACAAATGTCAAATGAGGCATACAATGAAGCATTCAAACATTAAGAGTGCTTAGGAGAAGAAGTGAGAAGATGTGAACATGAATTCAACGTGGAAAGAAAACATTCATGGCATAAGTCAAACCTACAAAAGTTCAAAATGAAACTCAAGTATCCAAGTCAGAAGTAGTATGACATGTTAGGATGAAGGTAATATGCACAAATCAATCACATTCAAGCAATTACAAGTCATTTAGAAGCTAGAAGAAAAAGAAACATGCATTTGGATGAAACACGTTCAAGTATGCAAAGTAGGACATAAATGGCATATGGAATGAATGTAATACTTCAAAGTCAGAGGCATACTTCAAATGAAATGCAAATGGATAGTATGGCATGGCATAAACAAACTAATTACAAATCAAGTTGGAACTTAGATGAAAAATAGTGAGGGATTAGGTCAAAAAGAGACATGTGAAACAAGTATTGAATATGTACACAAAGAAGCATCAACTTCAATCCAATGACCTATAATTTCATTCAACAGACCTATAATGCTCTAAACATGGCTCAAGAAGTCAAGAAGAATGATATCATACAATGGCACAAGTGCCTTCTCAAGCAAGCAAACAAACATGATCAAGGAATTTCACAAAAGGGGGCCTCAAACAAGAGTCATATAACAAATACCAAACATGATTGAAAAATCATCAATTTAGTTCTCAAGAGACCTCAACCAGAGGCAAATATCATACCAAAATCCTATACAAAAATTCAGAAATAAAGGACCTCAAACAATCAAGCAATAGTCACTTATGAACCATGAACCAAAATGCAAAGATGGAGGACCTAAATGCAATAAAAGAAAGTTCTAAAAATGAAAAAAAAAATATTTTTATAAAGTTTTGGATGTTACTGACTGGATGCAAAAATGTTTAAGGAGCTATGAGAAATAAATCTTTGAAATGAAGGTATGAAAAATAGAAACGAGTTTCAAAAGAAATAAAAGAAAATTATGGAATAATATGCAAATATTCACAAAATCAAAATAAAATATAATAGAAAATTATTTAAACATGTTAAGATATCACGTGAATTTTTGTAGAATTTTCCATGATGTTTTGGTATTTTTAAAATAAGGAAACTAAACAAGTATAGAAAAAGAAATAAAAGAGTAGAAGAAATGGGGAGGGGTGCAAACAAAGTAATTTTCACGTTCAAAAATGACAATGGGCATAGTGTGGGGCGCAAATAGCAGTTAAGTCCAATCCAATTACATTTGTGATTGAGTGTGGTTACGTGTGCGTGTAGTCAAGTGAAGATTCAATCATGGCCATAGGATTAGTTGGTCAAATATTATCAAAATAAGCATGCGTATCACATGGATCAGAACATCAGTGCACACCAATTACCATACACACGCGCACATGTAATCATCAGAAATTAAACATTTGAGACCACACATCATTAATACGCTGGCATCATGCAAGACGTTGGATCAAAGTCAATATGAGATCATCAAATAATCAGGCACATCCAATGAATCAAAGATGCAGTCTGTCATAAGCAACGTGTACACACACACACATAATCATTCTGAAGTCAAATAGAGCATATGCACAACACGTGAATTTTAATGCATTGGCATGTCCACCACCGCATGATGAAACGATCCAATGGCCACATTTAAAACTCAGAAACCCTAACAATTGCAAACCACTGGCCGGAGAAGGACCTCCGGTCATCTTCTCCGGCGAGCAACCACAACACACAGTCATTAATTTTCACAGAAATGCTCAACATGCACATAGAAATGAAGCTGAAGTTGAGTATATCACTAATATAGGCTTAGTTTTCACATAACATACACGTACAAAGAAAATCGAAGAGATTAAAGTTGCCCTAGGTTTTGAAACTATGCCTCTAAGAGGCCTATCAACTAGCCAGGACGCACGCAGCTTCTAATAAGCTATAAATACCATGAAAACAACTTGAATTTAGTAGAAAAAGGTTGAGAAAAAAACCTAAAACAATGAAGAACTTTGAAGTATTTGAGAAAACCAGAGACTGTGATATCTTGAGCTTGTACTTCAACTTTTAAGCAAAATAAATGCTAATGATTCTGGAGTATGAGATGAAAACAACAGCTGCAATGATGCTGAGTTTGGAGAGATGAATTGGTTCTTGAATGTTCTTGATTGCTTTCTCCAATGCAACAGCTTGCAGAAGAAACTTGTTGCGCAAGCTTTTATCCTTTCCTTTCTTGTGTATGATGTACGTTATGGAAAATGTATGTAAGGATAGTGGTGTGTTCAAATAAGGAAACAAAGTACATGAGTTGTTTGATGGATTCCTGAACCAAATCGTGTACAAAGAGCTATCAATGCATCAGTGAAGAATAGGGTGGTTTGTAGATGAAATTCTCCATACTCATTGGATGGGTTGATGAGTTTTTGAGGTCAATGGAAAGAGGAGGTGTAATACTACAAGTTTGGTATGCAACATGGTTGGAAATAAAACTTCTAACATGCTCAAAAGTGACCTGAAACATTGGAAATCAAAACTGGTGTGTAGCGAGCGACTTGGCCCGTGGGCAAGGCATAATGACTTAGGGAATTTTCAGCATGACTATACCAACTTTGAACCCTTGGAACTATCTCATAACTTGCTCAAATGAAATTTTGTCCAACATCAAGGTTGAAGAGGACATGGCAAGGAACAACTTTGATGTTGAAAAGTTTTTCATTTGTGTCGCACCTCGAAAATTCATCGAAAATACGACCCTCGCGCGAAAGGCGCGGAAAACGGTTCGACAGAGTCGCCACCGAATTTTATTTATCCCAAAAAGAGGGAAAGGAAATTATCGAGAAAACCTTTAAGGAAGGATGAGAACATGGTCGTCGCAACCACATTCCAGGTTCGGGAGTCGGTTACGTGAGGGGAAGGTACGCGCACCCCCTCACGTCCGTTGTACTCAACGGGAACCTCTTGATTCGAATCGCAATGCTCGTTAGCTAAGTTTGTCTATTTTCTTCTCTAAAATAAATGCGGAAGGTAAAGATAAGAGGGAACGAATGCTAAGGGAAAATGGGGTGGTTTAAGGATAGGGTGCTCGGCAAGATCATCATGACCTCGGGCCTACGTATGCTCATTCGGACGAGAATGAGAAATCAGAGCAATCGTAGTTCGACTACGGGGTTTGACGGAAAATATGGGAGGTAGACGCAAATGGGGAAAAAAGAAAAAGTGTGCTCGCCAAGATAATCGCAATCTTGTGCCTACGTATCTTTACTCGGACGAGAATAAAGAATCAGAGCGGTCGTAGTTCGTGGTACGCCCACGAAACAAGGGAGTTGGTTGATTTTTAGAAGAGGCGTCAATTTCTTACACACGAGTAAGGAAACTCGCACCCAAACAATCGAAGGAAGATCAAAGACTTGAACCCCCATTTTTCACCTTGAAAGAGTCATGATAGTTATTAGTCGTTTTGAGATTTGTTGTAAACATCCGCTTGATGTTGGATCAAGGGTTTATTGTATGCGCTCGATTGGTTGAAAAGAATTTGGTTAGTTTTAGAGAAGAGGCGTCAATTGCTTACACACGAGTAAGGAAACTCGCACCCAAACAACCGAAGAGAGATCAAAGACTTGAACCCCCATTTTTCACCTTGAAAGAGTTACGATAAATGTTAGTTGTTTTTGAGTTTTGATTATGAAAATCCGATTGACGTTGGATCAAGGGTTTGTTTGTAAATGAAAAGACGTTGGTTTTGATGTTGATTTTAAAAATGGCTCAACGGCGAATCGAGGGTTTGTTTGAAAATGGCTCAACGACGAATCGAGGTTTTGGTTTTGAAAAGGGTTTATTTGAAAATGGCTCGACCACGAATCGAGAGTTTGATGAAAAAAGGGTGTGAGAATCGATCCTAGTCCCTAGGGGTGCTCCTAGTCACGACGTCACGATGGGTGTTTTGAAAATGGTCTCGACGACGAATCGAGTATTAGTTTGAAAACGGGTTGTCTATGCTAGTCCCTAGGGGTGTTCCTAGTAAACAAACCGCAAACAAAAGGAAATAATAAATACGTACATCGGAATGGGGGAGGGGTACATGTAAAATACAAGTGTTGACAGATATAAATGGTCTCATTGTAAGGTAGCCCAAGAGAAAGCCGTGTGTATGCAAAGTGTCCTAAACTAAACCTTGAATATGCGTCGTCAAGCAAATGATCATAACCACAGTCCGTTCATGTTCGTTTTTTATGGTTGCGATAGTTGTTAATTGTTTTCGATTAAGGGTGAGTGAATGAAATGAATATGAATATGATACAATATGTACAACGATATAATCGCTATAGAATTGACAAGGTATAATATTGACATAAAAATGAAAGTTGGTCTCGTCTTAATCTCGATTTAATCGATAAATCGATAATCGGATTTTTGACTTTCATTGACCAAAAGTGAAAATAAAAGAATACAAAGTGACAAATAAGAAATTAAATCGAAAATATGAGTACAAAGCATAAAGGTCTCACCTTTATCGAGATTTAATCGAGAAATCGATAAATCGATCGATATTTGGTTTTCATCGACCCAAAATAAATAAATAAAATTGTGAATAAATTGGAATAAAAATAAATAAATAGGTAGGCCTCAAACAAATCGAAATTTAATCGGTTTGATTAAATCATGAAGTGTATTATATCATTGGCCAAAAATAATGAAGAAAACGTAAAATCGAAATCGAAAATTAAAAGAAAAAATATTAGTAACATATAGAATCCAAATAAAATAAAACTTATAAAACCAAAAAGTTAAGAGAAAAATTAACAAATTTCAAAAATAAAAAAAAAATAGAGTGGGGGCGCAAGACAAGGGTGGCAAAAAAAAAAGAAGATGAATAGAGGAATCATATGGGCTTGAAGCCCATCATCCTCACAACCAACACAAACTCGGTTAGGCAGACCCAGCAAAGGGGTAAAATGCTAAACGAAGCATGGGCTTGCAATCCCAATATCCAGCAATGTTCACTTTAAATAATAATAAAGAAAAAAAAGAGAACTAGGTCAATAACCACTACTCACTACAAAATCGAGTGAAGTCTATTTCCAAAGAAAAAACAAAAAGGAACACCATCATCAACGTCAATCGGTGCAGCCATGGAAAGAGAGAGCACAGTTCAAGCCAAAACGAAGAAACACGCGTACGTCCGTTTATTCAACCTTTGACGAAACCTTTCTCGTCTCCACCACGACTCTCTTGCTCGATCTACCTCGGCCCAGGTTCTTAAGTTTGTTTCACGTTTTCGACCTTGGTTCCTTTATTCTTCTTTCTTCTCAATCTGATTCGGTTTAATGAATTGGTTTGGGTTTTAGAATTTTGGATGAGGTGGGTTGTGGATTGGATTTAGATATTTGTGGGTTGTTCGTGGGTAAGAATGGGGGCGGCGGTGGTGTGGTTTTTTTCGGTTGTTGTTTGATGTTCAACAGATGGATGCGGTGAGTGTTTCCGTCACTCACGAATAAAAAGGTTCGAAGGCTTTTATGTTGTTTGATGATGGTGGATCAATCAAGAAAAGGTAAGGGTCTGTGGTTACGAGGTTGGAGAAGAAGATTTGGGGTTGAAGATTAAAGAAGATTTTGAAAGGTGTTTGAGTGGGTTGAAATTGATTGAAGGTTTGAAGGAGGAGAAATAGGGTTTGAAGGGTTGAGTTATTGGTGGCCGTGAGCTTGGGTGTGGTGTACGAGTTGTTGTTGTTGTTTATTTCTCTGATGAAAAAATGAGGAGCAGTGTTTGAAGGTGAGTCTCTCTATTCTGAATGTCTGTGTTTTGTTTGAACTCCTCCCTTTTATCGATCTCCCTCTTCTCTTTTTTCAAAACAGTATTTTTTTAATTTTGTTTGTTATTGGTGATGGGTTGTTTTCAAGTGCAGGTTGTCTGCTTTTATTTGTGATGCTGGAGGTAGCAGGTTACAGTTTGTTTGGTGTGGAGTGCTTGGAGTATTGTAGCAAGTACAGGCTCTGAGTGGACGGTACAGTTGTGCAGGAGGTTTTGTACCATTTGGTGCATAAGGTTCTTTGTGTAGTAGCATTCATGCAGGTACAGTTTTGGTGCGTGAGGCTTGCAAAGGTGATTGTATCGTTGAAAAATAATCCTTCGAGAATGGCTTATTGACTTGGCAAGGTTATGTGGAGCGTGGGGTTGCGCAGGGGAGTCTTTTCTGGTTTGGAAATTGTCCTTTGAAAAGAGGCTTGTCTTAGTATGTGTTGAAATTGTCTTTTGATGGATCATTATTTTTGAAGTCTTGGCCTTTTGTGTATTGATGCTTGAAGAGCAAGGCCTTTCTATTTTCTTTGTTTGTAACTTGTAATTGAATATGGGCTTTTTTGTAAGACTTTTGGGTTTTTGTAGATTTTTTTGGAATTTTTGTGATGGAAATTGAATTGAATTGGAATAAAAATGGTTAATGAGTAATGGATATATTGGTAAAGAAAAATGGAATTGATTAATAAAATTGGATAATGTGTAGTGAATCAAATGGATTTTTATGAAAAGAAAATGGATTTTGGAATTGAATTTGAAATATGGAAATTGGTTAGAAAATAGGAAAGATAATTGAAAATGGTTATAAATGGATATGGATGGATAATTGGATATGGATGGATAATGGTAAAAAAACATGGTTAAAAACTAGATAAAAATGGATAAAAACAAAAGAGGGATGAACATATTTTTTTTTATTTTTCTGAATATGGTTAGTGGGTGGATGTACAAATGAAAAATATAAACAGGTAAGAAAAATTTGGGGTATGACAGATGCCCCTATCTAATTGGCTTAAACCGAGTGAAATGAACTTCTACGGAGTTTGATCTTTCGGGGTAGAAGACAATTAGATATGAAGAAGACCACGAATTTGTCCGTAAAGAAAGAAAAGGGATTGGGAAGTTGAAATACAAGAAATCTGACACCAAAAAGATGACAGACCTATCACCAAGAGGATGATAGTGAACACACACAGACCCTTCCACCAAAAGGATGGAAATGAGGTCAAAGCCTGCTATTACCGACGAGATGATAGGGCACACACACAGCCTGCTATTACCGACGAGATAATAGGGCACACACACACAGACCCTTCCACCAAAAGGATGAAAATGAGGTCAACGCCTGCTATTACCGACGAGATAATAGGGCACACACACGTACACAGACCCTTCCACCAAAAGGATGAAAATGAGGTCAACGCCTGCTATTACCGACGAGATAATAGGGCACACACGCACACAGACCCTTCCACCAAAAGGATGAAAATGAGGTCAACGCCTACTATTACCGACGAGATAATAGGGCACACACACGCACACAGACCCTTCCACCAAAAGGATGAAAATGAGGTCAAAGCCTGCTATTACCGACGAGATAATAGGGCACACACGCACACAGACCCTTCCACCAAAAGGATGAAAATGAGGTCACAGCCTGCTATTATCGACGAGATAATAGGGCACACACGCACAGCCTGCTATTACCGACGAGATAATAGGGCACACACGCACACAGACCCTTCCACCAAAAGGATGAAAATGAGGTCAAAGCCTGCTATTACCGACGAGATAATAGGGCACACACGCACACAGACCCTTCCACCAAAAGGATGGAAAAGAGGTCAAAACCTGCTATTACCGACGAGATAATAGGGCACACACGCACACAGACCCTTCCACCAAAAGGATGGAAAAGAGGTCAAAAACCTGCTACTACTGACGAGATAATAGGGAACACACGCACACAGACCCTTCCACCAAAAGGATGTAAAAGAGGTCAAAACCTACTATTACCGACGAGATAATAGGGCACACACGCACACAGACCCTTCCACCAAAAGGATGAAAATGAGGTCACAACCTGCTACTACCAAAAGGATAGTATGGCACACACACAAAGGCTGTTACTCACCAAAAGGATGATAGAAAAGTTTTTATTTGAGGGTTACCAACACCAAAAGGATGTAGGTTGAATTGAGCTGATAGGGTTTGACTACCACCAAAAGGATGATAGTAAGGCAATTGACAAAAGGTCAAGTTTGTTGGGGATATGATGAGATTTATTTGGAGACATCAACAAAAGGTTGAAGTAAAGAAATCAATGAGGAGAGCCCACGAAAAGGAAAGGAAAACAGTGAAAAATGGAGAAGGTAACCCGCCAAGATCTACGCAATCTTGTGCCTATGTATCTTTACTCGGACGAGAATAAAGAATCAGGGCAGTCGTAGTTCGACTTAAAGAAAAGATTAAATGAGGAACGCCCACTGACTCGGAGGAATATTTATTGGTTAGGATAAGGATGACGACCTCAGCAACAAAAGGTTGAGGAACACCACCCAATGAGGAATGCACACTGACTTGTTTGGGAGATCACAACTTTATCAACAAGAGGTTGAAGATTTCATGAGGAACGCCCATGAACTTGAAAATATGCCCTTGACCGAGCTGGAGATTGCTTGCCGTCTTATCTTGATCAACAAAATGTTGAAAACTTTGTGAGGAACGCCCACAGATTTGATGAAGATGCCCCTGGCTGGGCTGAAGATCATCTTGGAATATCTTTGTGAAGAACGTCCACGGATTTGATGAAGATGCCCCTGCCTGGGCTGAAGATCATCTTGCAGTCTTGAGATATAACTTTGTGAGGAACGCCCACAGATTAATAAAGGTGCCCCTGGCTAGGCTGACGATCATCTTGCACTCTTGAGATTCAACTTCGTGAGGAACGCCCACGGATTGACTGAAGATGCCCCTGGCTGGGCTGAAGATCGCCTTGGAGTCTCGAGATTGATCCGGGATCTCACACATGTATGAATGCTTGATTTCGTAATGCAAATGCTGACGCGCGGAGATGCAAGTGCTAGGGAAGTATGATTTGGTTTTTTTTTGGATGCACATGATGCAAATGATTTCGAATGCGATGCGTATGATGCACATGATTGCAGACGAGTGATTAGATATGTTTGGAGAGGTGCCAGCGTGGTGGACTATCGGTAGTTGCCAATGCGGATTGGACTTTTGGGCGGTGGGAGGGATTTGATTTCCTCGACACTCATTTCGTTGAAGACGTCATGATTGAAGCAGACGAAGATGCTCTTGAAACTTTAAGCTTGATTGCTTGTTGATAAGTCATGGTGTTCGTTCTGAGGGAACCACAACTTTGTGCTTGATGGTCAGGGTTGCTTGCTGCAATGGGCCTTGCCCCAGTCTGAACATGGTAATGGCCTGCTCCTGACTACCCAATTCTGAAGCAACTTGATCTTTTGAAAAATGAGCTTTGATGCGCTTCTGAGATGGCTTTCCCCTGATCGAGCTACTGAAAGATTTGCCCCAGCCTGAAGGTTTTGAGGGAGTCTTGATTCGGGTCGGCACCGCTGAAAGTTCAAGTTCCTCTTCGATTGCCCCTTGTTGGAATTTATTGGATGTTTAGCGCTGATTTGCAGTTAAAATTGCTCGTTCACAAATGGTAACCTTAATACAATGCTCGTGCAAGTTTTGAGAAAGAGTAGTTTATTGGAGTGTCGTGATATTGTGAGATGAATGGACCATTAGTCCAGACGTTGTGCCGATTTTGATGGTGTGAAAGATATAGCAAGGAGAATGACACCAATGCTGAAGAATAGCAAATATGGGGTGTCAGTTTACGCAACCTTGCAATAGTATGCTTTCAGAATAAACCTTGCCTCAATTAGGTCTTTCGAGGGTTGTAACGTGGTCTGGTTCACGGTTATGAAACAAAGGATATTAGGCTCAAAGTATGATTTTTACCCACCCCTTCTTCGTGATGATCTCCAGTCCTACGTTCAGTTAATTTTGCACACATTTGTCTTCCAAAAGGGTTGACGGTGTAAGAGTGATGATTCAAGGTTTGCTCGACATGGCAGTCACCTTATTTTGTTTTTGATGGATGTCAGTGCCCCTTTGGTTTTGATTTGGTGGACACTGGGTCTTATTTTGTTTTTGTTGAGGATTTGAGGGCCTCTTTTTATTTTGATCTCTATCTTTTGCATGGACTGATTTCGTTTTTCGAGTCCATCAAGGGTGTCTTGATTTTTGCCTAAGTCTCCTTTGAGGTACTTGACTTAGCAGGCTTTTGATTTTTGTTTTGATTTTGTTGGAGGGCGGTGACTGCCAAGTCATGGGTCTTTGATGAACAACCATCATGTCTTTTGGATTTTGTCTTGTGATTTGAGTTTGTAATCAGGTTAACTGAACACTACCCTGCCCCAGGTTGAGTGTAAGGGTTTGTATATCTGAAGGAAGCTGCTACTTCTCGGCTCGAAGTGGTTTACTAGGGATTAACTCCTTATCTCTCCAGTGTTTGGAGGTTGAAACAATGCATGTGCATCGTCGATGAGATTTTATCCGAAAGCATACATTTTACAATTATGGGTATTTCATTTTCATCATCCTCCCTCCAATCATTGCTAACAACAGTTTGATATAGAGAGTGAAGTGGATAAGTGTGTCGGTGTTTTGCAGTAAATGAAAAAAATGAGTGAATATGACATAACTGATTCAAAACATGCATAATCAAAACATTAAGAAAACCAAATACAAACGGCAATGTTCAAAGCATACAGTACTTAAACAAATAAAGACGAAAATATAAGAATGCAAATGATGGGATGGCAACATGACTGCCTTCTTCGGGGAAAACTTGACTTGACTTAACTTGACTTGATGCTGGCACTAGCGTGGCGGCGGCATAGGGTTGTTGATGACGTTTGGAGCCTTCCCATTGAACACGAGATACTTTGAGTCGATCATGTCTTGAACCTTGTGTTTGAAAGCTCTGCAGTTCTCGATCGTATGCCCTGGAGCACCCTTATGAAACTCGCAATGAGCATTAGCATCATAATCTGGAGGAATGACAGTTGGAGGAGCTAAGTCCCTCGGAGTAATGGCCCTCTTCTCCATTAATTGAGCAAAGATCTGAGTATATGTCATAGGTAGGCGATCAAAGTCTCTATCAGACCTCCTTGTCCTTTGTTGATTAGGCTGACGTTGTTGAGCAGCTCTCTGTTGTTGATGTTGAGGAGGATACTGATACCCTTGCTGGTTGTATGATGGTTGCTGAGGAATCTGTTGCTGAGGCGTTGGAGCTTGAACAGCTTGAACAGTTGGCTGATAAGGCATTGGAGCGTGTTGCGCAACAGCAACATATGGATACTGGAAGTATGGCATTTGATAAGGCATTGGAGCTGGAGCTTGTGGAGCTTGCCCCTTCTGAGCATAGACAGCATTTGTTTCACCCTCTTTCTTTTTGAATCCATTGTTGAAAGGTTTCTTGGATCTTTCCGCTCTTTAGACCTTCTTCGATTCTCTCACCGACGATTACCAAATCAGAGAATGTAGCAGAAACATTACCAATCAGCTTCTCGTAGTATTGGCCTTGCAAAGTACCCATGAAGATGTCAATCAGTTCACGATCAACAAGAGGTGGATGCACTCTCGCAGCTAGCTCTCTACAGCGCTGCGCGTACTCCTTAAAGGATTCGTTGTCCTTCTGAGCCATACTCTGAAGTTGAGTACGGTTTGGAGCAAGGTCAGTGTTGTACTTGTATTGCTTGACAAATGCATCAGCTAGATCATCCCAAGTGCGCACATTGCTACGCTCCAGCTGCATATACCATTCGAGTGATGCCCCAGACAAGCTGTCTTGGAAGCTATGGATCATCAGATTTTCGTCTTTGGCATAGGCAGCCATCTTGCGGCAGTACATCCTTAGATGCATGTGGGGACAACTGAGGCCTTTGTACTTCGGGAATTCCTGTACCTTGAACTTGGGAGGAATGACAACATCTGGCACCAAGCACATATCCAGAGCATTCAAAGAAGTTGAGTTGCGTCCCTCCATGACTCGGAGTTTCTCAGCTAGATCACGACACATCTTGATGGCTTCAAAATCCAAAGCAGCAGTAGGATTGACAATCGGGATAGCAGCATGATAGTTCTGGACCTCATCATACTGATCTACCAGATTTTCTTCAGCATGAGGAATAGGAATCTGAGTGACAACACATTGGGCTTGCGGAATAGCTCCAACAGTAACTCCAGATGTTGGAAGTGGTTGAGAAGTGGCTCCTTCAGTGGCAAGAGTGAAGTTCATTGGTATCCCATAATTGATTGGATTGGGAACAGGAACTGAGATTCTTGAGGTAGACCCTTGAACAGGCACAGTGTTGTTGGCGGCAGCGGCTTCACGCAGTTCTTCTTCTTTTCTGGGCATCATGATAGCTTCAAGAATCTGATCAATCTTTCCCTTCATAGAGTCCATTTCTTCTCTGAAGGCAGCTTGCTCTTGCTGAATCTGCTTCATCGTTCTTCTTATGTTGGCTCGAGTTGCGTACATGTGTTGAGGAATCAGCTTGATTTACTGGAGAAGGAAGGAAGTTGAAGTGAGATTCTGAGGTTAAAAATGCAATACAAGATGCGCAATAGATGCAATGCAATGCAATGATATGAGATGAAATGCAAGATGCAAGTTCCAGGATTGCAGGATCAAACAGCTTCAAACAGTTCTGCGGTTGGCCGGGGATGACGGGTCAAGAACCACAGCTAGGATCAAGAAAGCCCACGGGTAGGTTTCTAAAACGGGTAGGTACCTAGAGTTATGGATATATTTCGAAAACATTATAACCAAGACGAAGAGACATCCGACTATAATATCCTCGAAATAATCTCGTCTAGGTGAGGTCTTCATTTCTTCCCCACGAGAAAGATTCCTCGGAGGCGCCCACTACACAACCATCGACACACGGGTTCTAAATAGGGTTCTCAGAATACTAGATCGAGGTCAAAAATACTACTGTCAGGAAGTAATACGTTCAAGGGATCTCATCTGATTGGGGCGTTCGCATTAACTCACATAGAATTAACACTACCAACCACCATGGGTAAATTGGGTTATTGGTCCTTGGGATCAACGACCCACCTCGAAAGTATTACCACCAAGGCAAAGATTCACCACAACAATAATATCTCCAAGGGAATCTACCCCAAGCGGTGGTTTTCGCTTCAACTCATGCGGAAGAGACCATGCAAGCCTACACTACACAACCACCATCCTAATCCTAGGGTTCTTCTCGACTCGGGTGTAGAGCCATCTCACAAAGTTCCCAATATCAGAACAACCCAACAATGTTACAAAGGGTAACACAAAAAGGAAATAGGAAGGCAAGTAAATAAGCGAACGAGAAGAAAAAGGTAAACAAAGCTAAAGAGCTAGCGATTCGAATTAAGATAGGCTTGACTCTCTCTTGCATGGAGCAAATAGTCCCCAGCAGAGTCGCCAGCTGTCGCACCTCGAAAATTCATCGAAAATACGACCCTCGCGCGAAAGGCGCGAAAAACGGTTCGACAGAGTCGCCACCGAACTTTATTTATCCCAAAAAGAGGGAAAGGAAAATATCGAGAAAACCTTAAAGGAAGGATAAGAACATGGTCGTTGCAACCACATTCCAGGTTCGGGAGTCGGTTACGTGAGGGGAAGGTACGCGCACCCCCTCACGTCCGTTGTACTCAACGGGAACCTCTTGATTCGAATCGCAATGCTCGTTAGCTAAGTTTGTCTATTTTCTTCTCTAAAATAAATGCGGAAGGTAAAGATAAGAGGGAACGAATGCTAAGGGAAAATGGGGTGGTTTAAGGATAGGGTGCTCGGCAAGATCATCGCGACCTCGGGCCTACGTATGCTCATTCGGACGAGAATGAGAAATCAGAGCAATCGTAGTTCGACTACGGGGTTTGACGGAAAAGATGGGAGGTAGACGCAAACGGGGAAAAAAGAAAACGTGTGCTCGCCAAGATCATCGTAATCTTGTGTCTACGTATCTTTACTCGGATGAGAATAAAGAATCAGAGCGGTCGTAGTTCGTGGTACGCCCACGAAACAAGGGAGTTGGTTAATTTTTAGAAGAGGCGTCAATTGCTTACACACGAGTAAGGAAACTCGCACCCAAACAATCGAAGGAAGATCAAAGACTTGAACCCCCATTTTTCACCTTGAAAGAGTCATGATAGTTATTAGTCGTTTTGAGATTTGTTTTAAACATCCGCTTGATGTTGGACCAAGGGTTTATTGTATGCGCTCGATTGGTTGAAAGAATTTGGTTAGTTTTTGAGAGGAGGCGTCAATTGCTTACACACGATTAAGGAAACTCGCACCCAAACAACCGAAGAGAGATCAAAGACATGAACCCCCATTTTTCACCTTGAAAGAGTTACGATAAATGTTAGTTGTTTTTGAGTTTTAATTATGAAAATCCGATTGACGTTGGATCAAGGGTTTGTTTGTAAATGAAAAGACGTTGGTTTTGATGTTGATTTTAAAAATGGCTCAACGACGAATCGAGGGTTTGTTTGAAAATGGCTCAACGACGAATCGAGGTTTTGGTTTTGAAAAGGGTTTATTTGAAAATGGCTCGACGATGAATCGAGAGTTTGATGAAAAAAGGGTGTGAGAATCGATCCTAGTCCCTAGGGGTGCTCCTAGTCACGACGTCACGATGGGTGTTTTGAAAATGGTCTCGACGACGAATCGAGTATTAGTTTGAAAACGGGTTGTCTATGCTAGTCCCTAGGGGTGTTCCTAGTAAACAAACCGCAAACAAAAGGAAATAATAAATACGTACATCGGAATGGGGGAGGGGTACATGTAAAATACAAGTGTTGACAGATATAAATGGTCTCATTGTAAGGTAGCCCAAGAGAAAGCCGTGTGTGTGCAAAGTGTCCTAAACTAAACCTTGAATATGCGTCGTCAAGCAAATGATCATAACCACAGTCCGTTCATGTTCGTTTTTTATGGTTGCGATAGTTGTTAATTGTTTTCGATTAAGGGTGAGTGAATGAAATGAATATGAATATGATACAATATGTACAACGATATAATCACTATAGAATTGACAAGGTATAATATTGACATAAAAATGAAAGTTGGTCTCGTCTTAATCTCGATTTAATCGATAAATCGATAATCAGATTTTTGACTTTCATTGACCAAAAGTGAAAATAAAAGAATACAAAGTGACAAATAAGAAATTAAATCGAATATATGAGTACAAAGCATAAAGGTCTCACCTTTATCGAGATTTAATCGAGAAATCGATAAATCGATCGATATTTGGTTTTCATCGACCCAAAATAAATAAATAAAATTGTGAATAAATTGGAATAAAAATAAATAAATAGGTAGGCCTCAAACAAATCGAAATTTAATCGGTTTGATTAAATCATGAAGTGTATTATATCATTGGCCCAAAATAATGAAGAAAACGTAAAATCGAAATCGAAAATTAAAAGAAAAAATATTAGTAACATATAGAATCCAGATAAAATAAAACTTATAAAACCAAAAAGTTAAGAGAAAAATTAACAAATTTCAAAAATAAAAAAAAAAATAAAGTGGGGGCGCAAGACAAGGGTGGCAAAAAAAAAGAAGATGAATAGAGGAATCATATGGGCTTGAAGCCCATCATCCTCACAACCAACACAAACTCGGTTAGGCAGACCCAGCAAAGGGGTAAAATGCTAAACGAAGCATGGGCTTGCAATCCAACTATCCAGCAATGTTCACTTTAAATAATAATAAAGAAAAAAAAGAGAACTAAGTCAATAACCACTACTCACTACAAAATCGAGTGAAGTCTATTTCCAAAGAAAAAAACAAAAAGGAACACCATCATCAACGTCAATCGGTGCAGCCATGGAAAGAGAGAGCACAGTTCAAGCCAAAACAAAGAAACACGCGTACGTCCGTTTATTCAACCTTTGACGAAACCTTTCTCTTCTCCACCACGACTCTCTCGCTAGATCTACCTCGGTCCAGGTTCTTAAGTTTGTTTCACGTTTTCGACCTTGGTTCCTTTATTCTTCTCTCTTCTCAATCTGATTCGGTTTAATGAATTGGTTTGGGTTTTAGAATTTTGGATGAGGTGGGTTGTGGATTGGATTTAGATATTTGTAGGTTGTTCGCGGGTAAGAATGGGGGCGGCGGTGGTGTGGTTTTTTTCGATTGTTGTTTGATGTTCAACAGATGGAGGCGGTGAGTGTTTCCGTCACTCACGAAAAAAAAGGTTCGAAGGCTTTTATGTTGTTTGATGATGGTGGATCAATCAAGAAGAGGTAAGGGTCTGTGGTTACGAGGTTGGAGAAGAAGATTTGGGGTTGAAGATTAAAGAAGATTCTGAAAGGTGTTTGAGTGGGTTGAAATTGATTGAAGGTTTGAAGGAGGAGAAATAGGGTTTGAAGGGTTGAGTTATTGGCGGCCGTGAGCTTGGGTGTGGTGTACGAGTTGTTGTTGTTGTTTATTTCTCTGATGAAAAAATGAGGAGCAGTGTTTGAAGGTGAGTCTCTCTATTATGAATGTCTGTGTTTTGTTTGAACTCCTCCCTTTTATCGATCTCCCTCTTCTCTTTTTTTAAAACAGTATTTTTTTAATTTTGTTTGTTATTGGTGATGGGTTGTTTTCAAGTGCAGGTTGTCTGCTGTTGTTTGTGATGCTGGAGGTAGCAAGTTACATTTTGTTTGGCGTGGAGTGCTTGGAGTATTGTAGCAAGTACATGCTCTGAGCGGACGGTACAGTTGTGCAGGAGGTTTTGTACCATTTGGTGCATAAGGTTCTTTTGTGTAGTAGCTTTCATGCAGGTACAGTTTTGGTGCGTGAGGCTTGCAAAGGTGATTGTATCGTTGAAAAATAATCCTTGGAGAATGGTTTATTGACTTGGCAAGGTTTTGTGGAGTGTGGGGTTGTGGAGGGGAGTCTTTTCTGGTTTGGAAATTGTCCTTTGAAAAGAGGCTTGTCTTAGTATGTGTTGAAATTGTCTTTTGATGGATCATTATTTTTGAAGTCTTGGCCTTTTGTGTATTGATGCTTGAAGAACAAGGCCTTTCTATTTTCTTTGTTTGTAACTTGTAATTGAATATAGGCTTTTTTGTAAGACTTTTGGGTTTTTGTAGATTTTTTTGGAATTTTTGTGATGGAAATTGAATTGAATTGGAATAAAAATGGTTAATGAGTTATGGATATATTGGTAAAGAAAAATGGAATTGATTAATAAAATTGGATAATGTGTAGTGAATCAAATGGATTTTTATGGAAAGAAAATGGATTTTGGAATTGAATTTGAAATATGGAAATTGGTTAGAAAATAGGAAAGATAATTGAAAATGGTTATAAATAGATATGGATGGATAATTGGATATGGATGGATAATGGTAAAAAAAAATGGTTAAAAACTAGATAAAAATGGATAAAAACAAAAGAGGGATGAACATATTTTTTTGGATTTTTCTGAATATGGTTCGTGGATGGATGTACAAATGAAAAATATAAACAGGTAGGACAAATTTGGGGTATGACAATTTGGAGCTTTTATCTTGAAGAAATTAAGCTTGACTTTTGGCACACCAGGTGTTTGTCAAAATTATGGCGCGTGGGCCTGGGCCTGCTTGGTCATGACTTGATTTTGGACCTAGTTTTCTCAAACTTTGATCAACCATAACTCACTCAATTTTTATCCAATGGAGGAGTTCTTTATATGGATTTGAAGCTTAGAACATGAACTTTAATTGGCTCAACTTGGGCCTGAGGATTGGAACTTTTATCTTGGAGAAAGAGAGCCTCAAAGTAGGGTGCAAAATGGTTCAAACTTACTATTTTTGGCAACCCTAAAGTTTCTATTTTTGGCAGTCTTGTGATTTCTTGATTTTTCATTATTCCTCCATCATTTCTTGATCAAATATTGTCCAATGAAACTATATAACATGAATTTCATGAATTTGACCTTAGAAAGTCAAGAGTTGACTTTTTTCACTGCACAGTTGACTTTTTCCCCAATTTCTTGACTATCAAGCAACTGATCAATTGTAACCCTTCTGAACCCAATTATGAGCAATTTTCCATCCATATACACTTAAGAACATAAGGAATACTAGGGGTGTTCGCGAGCCAGTTTGGTTCGGTTTTGAGTGAATCCGATGTCCAAACTAATAAAAAATATATGGATTGGTTTGGATTGGATTTTCACATTTTTTCTATAAAACCCAAACAGAACCAAACTGAGAAATAACGGGTTGGTTTGGATTGGATTGATCGGATACATTAGAAACAAATATGCGAAAATATTTTTGAAATTTTCTAATGTACATCCACTAAATTTCTATAATAATATATATTTTATATTTTTTTTTTTCGTGTTTTCATATAGATTATGAATTTCATAAATGATGTTTCATTTTTCTTACTTTTTAAAGTTAAATATCTTATACTAGTTTCTATTATAATGATATAAATTATGTGAATTAATATGGTTGGTTCGGGTAGACGGGCTCGCGGGTAGAATTTTGAAAATCTGTTGCCCGAACCAATTAACATTGGATTTCATTGTGTTGGTTCGGTTTTTGCCCGAACTAAAAAAATGCCCGACCCAAACACCATGGTTTGGTTTAGATTCCGGTTTGGTTCGGATTTGCCCAAACCAATGAACACCCCTAAGGAATACCATGAGATCAAGTCTTGCCCAACTTTTGGCACCCTCTGGTTAGGAGGAAATAACACATCCTCCAAATCTAAATTCCTCTGAATATGATGTATATCTTCTCAAACAATGATGAGATATGCCATTTGGAGATGATAAAAACTCAAAGAGCTTGTCCACTTGGGGTCAAATCCCCATTTTTGACTGCCTTGTGTAGGAGGTTATGCACTACCCAATCTTCTTGATGAATTCTCCTCTTCCCATGCCTTGTGGGATCAATTGAGATGATATATGACATAAGAGACCCTTGAGGATTGTTTGAAGACCCTTGGTTCTTATTTCCTTTGCTTTGGATAATCCACACCTTTGACGATCACCTGATCCCATGCCCTTATGCAAGATGCAATGCAATGCTTGATGTTTTGTTTTTCTATTCTTGAATGCAATTTAATGAAATGAAAGCTCATGCTAAATGATATGAAGAAATGAGAGGGAAAATTTTGGGGTATTACAGCATCATCAGGCCGACACCCAAATTCGGTTCCGCCACGACGACATGAAACGTGAGTGGCACCTTAGCTCAGTTTGTGAACAAAAACTTAGGGACTATGAAACCAAAAAACAAGAGCACTCCAACAAGCGTCAGGCTTTCGACCAACAGATATCTGAATATCAAGCCCAGATAACGGAGCTGACAAATAAGATTGCTGAGGTCGAACACCAAAAAGCTTCTCTAGACTCAGCTGAACCTCTGCCTTCTCAGGAGACCATCGACCACGAAGTGGCTCAAGGACTTGTTCAAGTCGAAGCGGCTATGAAGATCAAAGATGCTATTAGCCGCATGCAGCGACGAAAGGTTCTTCATGAGAGCAAGATAGTTCATGAGAAGATCCTCTTTGATGATTTTAAGGCTAGATTTCCTGAGTTTCCTTAGTTTGTATGTCGATGTAATGTAACGAACCATATTTTGTAAGCCATTTTTGGCCCCTCAGCCTAGTTTGGTTTTGAATTAATGAAAACTATATTTTGATGCGAACCTCTTGTAACATAGGTCTATATTTTTTCAAATATTTCCCATTTACTCTTAAGATTCGTTGATCTACTCCCAACTCCCGTACTTCGTATGCGTTGTTACTAAACACTCGTGTCACCTGAAATGGTCCCTCCCAGTTGGGCGACCACTTTCCCATCGTTCGATCTCGTCGATCCATGGGCAACACCGCTTTCCAAACATAGTCTTTTGCAGCAAAGGTTTTCCCTTGGACTTTCTTATTGTATGCCCTGGCGACTCGGGCCTTCTGGCGCAATAACACATTTAAAGCCACCATTCTTTCCTCGTCTAAGTCCCCGAGTCGTCTAACATCATTTCCCAGCATTGCTCCGGCGGAATCTCATATTGTCGTTGCACTCTAACAGACTGCAAGCACACTTCTGCTAGTAGCACAACATCATGCCCGAAGGTTAGACGAAATGGAGTAGAGTTGGTTGACTCTTTGGGTGATGTCTGACAAGCCCATAACACTTGACTCAACGTCTTATGCCAGCAATCAAATTATTGTGAACCCGGAGGACCATGAGAAAACTTCTTTCACTTGCCCTTTTAAAATCTTCACTTATAGGAGGATGTCGTTTGGGATGTGTAATGCGCCGGCCACTTTTCAAAGGTGTATGCAAGCAATATTTTAGGACTTGATTGAAAAGCCAATTGAGGTGTTTATGGACGACTTCTCGGTTTTTGGACCATCGTTTGATCTTTGTTTGAAAACTTGGATGTGGTATTGGAAAGGCGTGTGGAAACCAACTTGGTTCTTAATTGGGAAAAATGCAATTTCATGGTAACAGAAGGAATTGTGCTCGGCCACAAAGTTTCTTCACGAGTCCTTGAAGTTGATCAAGCCAAGGTGGACGTCATTGAAAAATTGCCACCACCATTGAATGTGAAGGGTAGAAGGAGCTTCCTTGGACATGCGGGATTTTATTGGAGATTCATCAAAGATTTCGCAAAAATCGCAAAGCCTTTGAGCAATTTGCTCAACAAAGATAAGTTGTATGAATTTGATGAGTCTTGCATGATACATTTTAATTCTTTAAAACAAAGTTTGACTACCGCGCCCATAATCATCGCGCCAAATTGGAAAATTGATTTTGAACTCATGTGTGACGCGAGTGACTATGCGGTAGGTGCGATTTTAGGTCAACGAAGAACAAAAAAATTTCATGCTATACACTACGCAAGCAAGGTCTTGAATAAAGCTCAAGTAAGCTATACCACAACAGAAAAAGAGTTGCTTGCGATAGTGTATGCATTGGAGAAATTTCGGTCATACTTAATTGGGTATAAGATTGTGGTTTACACGGATCATGCGGCGATTAAGTATTTGCTTACCAACCCGGATTCAAAACAAAGGGTAATTCACTGGGTCCTTTTGTTGTAAGAGTTTGATTTAGATATTCGCAACAAAAAGGGACCCAAGAATTTGGTGGCGGATCACTTATCCCGCCTTGTTAATATTGAGGTGACCAAGAATGAAAGAGAGATCAAGGAATAATTTCCTGATGAAAAGTTGTTTATGGTGCAAGTTAGACCTTAGTTTGCCGACATGGCAAATCACAAAGCCGCCGGATTAATACCGAAAGGTCTAACTCGTAACCAGAAAAAGGAATTTTTATCTGATGCCAAGTACTTTGTATGGGATGAACCGTATTTGTTTAAGCTTGGTGTTGATAACATTTTGAGAAGGTGTGTGTCGAAAGATGAGGCTAATAACATCTTTTGGCATCTTACAACTCTCCTTATGGAGGGCATTTTAATGGTTTGAGAACGACAACGAAAGTCCTCCAATCGGGCTTTCATTGGCCTTCTTCGTTCAAAGATGTGCATGCGCATATGCAAACTTGTGACAAGTGTCAAAGGAGTGGTGGAATTTCAAAACGGAATGAAATGTCGTTACAAAACATGTTGGCGGTTAAGGTGTTTGATTGTTGGGTCATAGACTTTGTTGGCCCATCTCCATCATCGTTTTCCAGTGAATCCATTTTGGTCGCAGTGGACTATGTGTCCAAGTGGGTAGAAGCGATAGCATGTGCTAAAGCGGATGGAAAAATTGTGATAAAATTTTTAAAGAAAAACATTTTTTCTCGATTTGGTACTCCGAGAGTGTTGATAAGTGACAGAGGATCCCACTTTTGCAACACTCAGCTAGAAAAATCATTGGAGTAGTATGGTTTAAAGCATAAAGTTGCAACACCATACCATCCACAGGAAAATGGGCAAGCGGAGGTATCAAATTGAGAAATTAAGAGGATTCTTGAGAAAACGTCGTCGGCTTCTAGAAAAGACTGGTCAAATAAACTCGATGATGCTTTGTGGGCCTATCGAACAACTTTCAAAGCTTTGATTGGTCTCACACCTTTTAAAATGGTTTATGGTAGGAACTGTCATTTGCCGGTGGAGTTAGAACATAAGGAATTTTGGGCCTTAAAATTTTTTAATTTCGATCCAACTTTAAGCGGTGAAAAAAGGAAGGTACAATTGCATGAAATGAAGGAATTGCGCCTTCAAGCGTATGACTCCAACAAGTTGTACAAAGACAGAGTGAAGACTTACCATGACAAAAAGATTGTAACCAAAGAATTTAAGGAAGTGCAGCTGGTCTTACTTTTCAATTCGATATTGAAACTGTTCCCTAGAAAGTTGAAATCTAAATGGTCTGGTCCGTTCCGGATTAAGGAGATCAAGCACTATAGGGCGATTGTCATTGAAGACACACTGTCAAATGAGAGTTGGACTAAAAATGGTCAGAGGATGAAGGTTTATCTTGGTGGAGATTTTGAGTGAAATACCTCCGCGGTGCCTTTTTGCGATCTTTGAGGTCGCATTGGACCGTCGAGCTCAAACGACGTTAAATAAAGCACTTGTTGGGAGGCACCCCAACATTGTAAGTATTATTTTTTTTAGTATTTTGAATTTAATCGGGCAGAAAAGTCATGAGAACTCAACCTGAAGCCAAACTTCATTGGCTATATTTCACTGATCGCGCTTAGCACGCTGTTAAGGCTGCTTAACGTGGTCACTTATACATGACCAATGGATTGTGGGCCTGAGTGAAAAAATGAGGGAAATGGGCCATGGGTCTGTTTCATTTTAAAAGAGTAAAAAACCAGAAAACCCTTATTTCTTCACTTTGCCTTCTCACGGCTAGCAAATCCTTGAGATTCCATTCCATTCCTTCAACTCAACTCTTGCTCTTCAAATTTCTCATTCATCATTCTCTCATTCACTAGTAGGTTTGTAAAGTTTTTATTTTTATGTATTTTGGTAAAGTAGACTGCATGTTGTTAGGGTGTTGATTGGATTAAGATGTTTGATTTTTAGAGTTTGTTTTTGAAGAAGAGGTTCTAAACCCATTTGACCAATGTTAGGGTTATGTCACAAACTAGTTTATTTGATGTTTAGTGATTATTTTGTGGTAGTTTGATAATGCATGTCTTAGGGTTCTGTGTGGGTGAATTGATTTTAGGTTGTGCAGTTCCATTGTTTTGGCAAACGAAAAAATTTTGCTTGTTGTCGCAAGCGCGCTAAGCGAGCTCTAGCCGCGCTAAGTGCGCCCCTCTTGCCTTGTTCTGGTTATTTTTAGTTTTCTGATGTTTTATGATTAAATTATGTTGTGTATGCTGTTGTATGATGGTTTTTGTGTAGGATATCCGAGTTTGGGGCAGGTTGGCTACATAGCACATTGTGCTTGCGTGCCTGATCGCGCTAAGCGCCCCCTGGGATCAAAATCCTCTATTTTTAATTTTTCGTCGATTGTTTGACTATTTTGTGTTGACCTTGGGTTTCTTATGATTTTTCTTGAATTTCCTGGCTGATTCTTTAACTTGTTTGGTGTTGTTTTGGTCTGTTTTTATCTTGGTTGCAGATGGCTCCTAAACGTGCCCTTTTTAGCACTGGACAATCATCACAGCAGAGACAACCGCCTGTGGAGTATGATGCGCACAAATTTTTAGGGGCTGAGCAGCAGGTTCGATACCTCGAGCTGACCCGGAGAAGTATCTGGACAAAGCGTATTTTCAGGATTAACCCGCAAGGGGAGTTTCGCGGCTGTCAGAACATCATTGAGTTGCATGGTTGGCAAGCTCTCCTAACTCCACCGACCATGCTCAACTATGAGATAGTGCGTGAGTTCTATGCGAACGCCATTTCGACAGAGGGTCGGATGTACACTTTCATGACGTATGTGAGAGGGAGACAAATGTCATTCTCTAGAGATGCGATTAATGAATATTTGGGCAACCCATTTGTTTTGGACGAAGGTGAGCAGTGCTCTTACTATAGGAGGGTCGCTATGAAGAACTAGAATTTGGAGAATGTGTGCTTGGCCTTGGCACATCCAGGATGAGGATTTGAGTTGAATGCGGTGGGAACGCCAAAGATTTTGAAGAGATGAGATATGAATACTACAGCTCAGGTTTTGATGACCCTTGTCCTGCATAAAATCAGGCCAAGGAGTCATACCTCCTTCATTTCTGTTGACATTGTATGTATGCTTTACTATATCATGGAGGAGAGGGAGGTTGATGTTGCAAGGTTTATTTATGATGAGATCCGAGACATAACTGCTAGCGGACATCGCTTGGGTACTAAGGTCCCTGCGATTTTGGTATTTCTAGGACTTATTATGGGCCTGTGTACGCGAGCGGGTGTTTCAATCCCGGGTGTGGTCCACAAGACCATAAAGGGGGTAGTGATTGAAACTTTGATCCAAAGTCATTGTATGTCGAGACTTGACCAGCAACCACCACCACCACCACCAGCACACCTAGATCAGCCACCGCAGCAGCATGGTGAAGTTCCACCTGCTGATCTGGCATTTGAGGAGCGTGTCGCGTGCATATACACGTGGGATATGCATATGGCTCGTCATAGGGCCTTTACATTTTTGCATTCATCCATGCGATTTTTGCATTTGCAGGTTCGTGAGTCACAAGTTGAACATCCATTCCCGACGCATAAGGACTTTGACGCTTATGTGGCCTTGCCTGGGGACAATCCTTTCCATTTTATGAGGGGACGTGTTCCGCCTCAGGGTACTCAGGTGCCCCAGCCAGAGGCTGCTAGTGATGATGAGGATGCAGAGGATGATGAGGCTGCGGATGACGATGATGATAGCGGGGAGACCACATGGGAGATTAGTTCTGAGGTCAGTTCTGAGTAGTTGATCCTGGGTTTATCTTATCTTTTGTTTACTTTTTATTATATTTATGTTTGAACTTTTTGAATTTTGTTGTTCTACTTTTATTGTACTTATGAATCATTTTGTACCATCCTTTCAAGGATGAGGAACATGTGTGTGGCACCTTTGTTTTGGGTGTCGCAAATTTTGGCATTATGATAATATATTTTAGTATTTTGAGTAGTTTTTGCAATTGTTAGTTTTGGTAGAAATTTTTGATTTTGTGTTGTTCCTAAGTTGAAAACTTGAAGGAACCTTGTGACTAATGTCAAGATTGATGAATCAATGGGCAATTGAGTGGTAATGATATGATCGAGTAAAGGTATTGTGCAAGGTACATTTTTATCGCTTTCTAAACTAAGCATGGAAATAAAACTTGTGATGAGTGTAAAAATTGTAGTCATTACTTCTTTTGAAATACTTGTTCAATTATGAATCATTTAGAACATTGCCTTTGTGAGGAAGCTTTCATTGTATAATATATGCGGGATACCGACATTCTTGTTTAACTCGTTCGTATTATGTTGAAATCATGCATGTGTATTAATTTGTGAAAAGAGATGAAAATGATCGGGCAATTTTTGTGTATTTTGAGAAAAACCACTTGAACAAATAAGAATGATCAATCTACCTTGTGAGTGAGCGAGTATTCGATAACCCCATTGAGCCTTTGTATCAAGATCCGTGTGAATAATTAAATTGTGTAAATATTGTGCATGAAAAATAAGTGAATTTTGAAATGGATCTAGAAATTTTGTTGTGAAACTTTTTGAACCCCAACCTTAAGTATGGTTTCTTTGTTTGTTCCTTGCCTTAGATGTGTGAGAGCATTCTTAATTATCATGTTTTGGTTGTGTTCAAATTTGGGGAGAAAAAGGTAGATTGAGGGATCACGAAAAAATAAAGTGGTTTTTGTAACACCCCAAAATTTGACCTACCTTTTTCTGGCTTATGTTTCTTTCTCATTTTTGCATCATTAGGTCATGGTTCATAATTAATCATATAATGCATTGGTCTTCTAAGGCATGGGATTACAACATTTCTTTAAATAAGGGTTTTCTATGTGCAAGAGTTTGAAGTCTGGTTCTTGTAATATTCTTATTCAGAGGATTCATCAAAGGCTTTGGGTTAGAGGTGTGAATCAGGGTTTAATTTCTTCTCAGTTCAAGTCATCTTCTTCAAGATTTATCAGTGTACATCAAGGTGAATTAGGGTTTGTTTTCAAGGTTGAGTTGTAGACTTCATCAGGTTGTCAAGCAAGAGTTCATGTGAGGATTCACGTAATCAAAGATTCAGAGGATGTTTAATTTGGATTTTTTGTTTCAAATGGCAAGATTATTCAGTGGTAGCTGTGTGCACTTTATTAGAGGCTCGTGAAAAAGTTTGGGATTGGTTTTGGATTCATTTGGCTACCCATTTGCTAAATCATGTTCTTATCCACCTTTTGATTTTCAAATCCATTGTTCATTTCCTAATATCCATATCCATTTTTCTAAACCAATTATCCATTTCATCTCATAACCATATTTCATTTTTAATCCATTTAAATCCATTTATCAACTCTTAAATCCATATCCAAACCTATTCATTTTTTATTATTTTATCTCTTAACCAATTTCTAAACCCAAGTCAAATGCCCAATTATCCAATTCAAAATCCAAAACCATATTCACTTTTTAAACTTCAAAATCCTATCCAAATGCCATTTTAATGTTGAAAAGTTCCATGAAAAATTTGAGGAATTGCACCATGCTGCTCGTGAAACGCATATGGAATTGTTGGAGTCCAGGCTGTGTAGAACCGTGTGACCCACACATGTACCAAAATTTTCCATAACAGAGAAAATAAAAAGAGAAATCACAAGAAAGAGAATGTAACAGAGTTTCTCAACAAGTGCATAACAGGATTTTTACAGCAGTGGCAACGTTACAGCAGCAAATTGAAGAATGAAATAAAAGTGAAATAGAGGGAACATTTCAATAAAAAAATTCCAAGAAAATATCCTCTAACAGCATTCACAAAAACAGGGACCCCACATCCAACGAGAAAATGATTCACGTAAAGGCAAAGTTTTCACAAATTCAAAAGAATAGGTGCAACGCGTGATTACATAACAAACTCACAAATCACTCACGATATTCCCTAACAGAATTCCAAATGAAATACTATTCTACCCTCACCAAATTCCATATAAGAAGCAAGCTGTAACGAATTTCAGATCAACATCATCTCTATTCTCCTGCTGCAAGAAAAAAGTTCATGAATCACCTTCAAGAAACCTGCAGAAACCGCAGCACACACTAAGCCCTCTTCAATTTCTCACCAATAAAAAAACCACATCTCATCTTCAACCTTCACAAGCTTTAGCCACGGCCTTCAACTCACCATAATCAATTCAAAAAACCTGCAACCAAATTCAAGACAACTCAATCAAGTTCTGCAACTCAAGGATTCAATAGATTCACATATCACAAGAACAAAGAAGTTACACAGAAGAAGAATTCCAAAACAGATTCAACATTAACAAATCAAGTGCAGTTCCAATCGTAACAAGTTCACGGAATCACTCAAACTTTGCTAAATCGAGAAAACAATTTGAAGAACTTCGCAACGCATAGCAAGAGTTGATCCAGAAGAAAGCAGAAGCAAGATCGAACGAGTTTCGTACCTTAAGTGTTGCAGAGTTCGATCCGTCTTCATCGTTACGTGATTTCGGTAATCTCGCTCTGAACTTTGAGTTTGTGCTTGGCTTGAATCTCTTCTACGATTTACATTAGCTGTTGTTTTGTTGTGAGTATAGTTGGTTTGATTCTCTTCTTTGATGTGCGTAAACCATTGTTGCGAGTATTTTGCGATTAGCTTGATTCTGTGTTCGTTTGTTCATGTGCTATGGTTTTTGTGGGTTATCTGAGTCAGACGAGGAAGATGAGCGAGACTGTGGAGGTTTGTATGTTTGAGACCGTGTGTTACGCTGTTTTCGTTCGATTAGAGTTGCATGAAGAGATGGACAAAGGGGATGTTAGAAGCGATGCGAGAAAGTGACGAAGGGAATGGCATCGGAAAGATCAAGGGGAAGAGCGAACGGAAGCAGAGAGATGAAGGAGATGGAGAGGAAGGAGTTGAGGTGTTGATTAAGTTTTTGTTGAATGAACGGAGAGAAGATGGCGCGACGGACAGAGATTGAGACGGAGGAGAGGAGAGTTGTCGCCGGCCGTTTGGAGAGGAAGAAGAAGAACGGTGCACGATTGAGGTTAAAGAGACGAAGATGATGTTGTTGAAGCCAGTAAATAGGGTTCTTGCTTTTTCACTTGGGCCGGGTTATTAAGTCCATAGTAGTTTTTTTCTTCGCACCCCCTTTCAGCTCACACCCTCCCTGGCTTCTTGATTCAATTCTAATGGGCCTCCTGAAGCCCACCCGTCCAGATTTCTATTCAAACGCCCCTGGTTCACTTCCTGCACCCCCTAGCCTCCTGATTCAATTTCTTGGGCCTAAGACCTTAAGGCCCACGCGCCTGGAACTACTCACACCCCCTAAAGTCTGTTTGCACCCTTCTTTTTATTGTTTTTTATTAGTTTTTGTTTGCTAATTGTTTTAATTTTTAGATTTAATTAGATGATTAAACTCTTAATTTTAGGTTGTAATTAGCCTTCTTTTAATTAGTTTAGATTTTAATTGTGGTTTAGAATTAATCTTGAGCTAATTAGATTTTATGTTTAATTAGGATAATTAGATTAGTTTTCTTTAAGATTAGAAATTAACTTGAATTAATTTTAGGATTAATTTTAGAACTAGTTTTAATTTTAGATTAACTTTTTACTTAGAATTTAATCTTGTTTTAATTAGCACTTTAATTCTAACTTGGTTATTTTTTATAAATTGTTGACCATGATTTTGATGCTTAATTTCTGATTAAATACTTGACTGCCTCTTGTTTGATTTTCTCTTTGTGATTGAGCTGTCTGGTGTTTACTTGTTGATTACTCTGTATTCACATGCTCCCTTAAGGCTCCTAGTCCGACTTAATTTCTGATTAAGCTCGGAGTAGGATAGACATTAGGCTCTCAATCCAAGCATGATAACATTAGGTTAGCTCCCTCCTAATCCTGACCTTAGGGCCATTTTGCATGATAACATTAGGACTCTTAGTTTCCCTTTAGAGTTTCCTTTGGGTCTTCTCTCTTCTCATCTCAAAACTTCTTGAAAACACTTAATAAAGATAAAGTGTATTGCGCACGAGCCTTAAGCGTGGGGAATGAGAAATGAGGGGCTTCCTCTCATCTTTCTAGAGTGCTTAGCGGGCGTCCTGTCTTGGGATGATTCGTTAAGTATTTGTCCCTGTGCCCTAGACTTTGGTGCAATGCAAGTTATGAACTAACTTAAAAAACATTTCTGTCTAAAAAACACAAAACAAATTCAAATCTTTTTATCCTTCGGGATTGTTGGGTTTCAAATTCCATTTTCAGAAAAGAGCTCGTCGCTCACGTAAAAAACACTTACCCATTCGTGATCGTACCCACGAACTACGGACGCTCTGACTTCCTCTCTCTGGATAGATTGAGGATACGTAGGCACGGGGATCCCTATCCTTGGCGAGCACCCTTCTCTCGCACCCATGCGATTGAGACTCTTCCACCCTTCCTTTCATTCCCCGTAGTTCCACGAACTACGGATGCTCTGATTCTCATTTCCGATGAGATACGTAGGCACGAGGATTCATATCCTTGGCGAGCACACTAACAACTAACTTCCCCTTTTCTCTCACACCCTTGCGATCGAGACCAACCTGTTAGCCGAGCCTTTTCTCTCGCCCCCGATGCGATCGAGACCCTTTCGACCCGTAGGTCGAACTACGACTACTCTGATTTCCTCTTTCTCGTCCGATTGAGGATACGTAGGCACAAGACGGCGATGTCTTGGCGAGCAACCTCCCCCCTTTAGTTCGTGTCCGAACTAAGTTGACTCTGACTTTCCCATTGCACGAGGGAATACGTAGGCATAGGACGAGCGATGTCCTATCGAGTCACTTCTTTTTCTTTTCTTCTTCGTTTCTTCATTCTTTTCCGTTCTCGTTCCTTCTCCGGTCCAGTAGCAGTGGAGCTCCAGATGACGACACCCTTTGATCGAGACAGCAAGTGTGGATTCCATCGAGTACGATGGACGCGTGGGGTGCTAACACCTTCCCCTCGCGTAACCGACTCCCTTACTCGTTTCTCTTGGTCGCGAGACCATGCTCTTTTCCTTCCCTCAGGTTTACGCAGTGTTTCATTTCCCTCGCTTGGGATAAATACACATTGCTGGAGACTCTGTTTTCCGCGCCACTTTCGTGTTTGTACCATGGATGCAAATCCTCGGGAGCGACAGCTGGCGACTCTGCTGGGGATAGGTTGACCTCTTGCTGGTCCTTCCCCTATGCGAGTCGAGTCAATCCTAGCGCTTGTTTGTTTATTTTCATTGGGTGTTTATTGTTGTGCTTTATTATGTTGTATATTACTGTTTTATAGCTTTTATTTGCATTGCATTTCATTTTATTACTATCATACTGGATATTGTTGTGTTGTGCTGGCTATTTTCTGTTTGATAGGTTGGGTTGTTCTGAGAGATAAGCCCAATACCCAGGCTTGAGTACACCCTAGGACTAGAGTGGAGAGTAGTGGGACCTACGTGCCATCTTGGTGCGTTTGTGTGTTCACGAAATTCAGAATCAGACGAGGCTATCTTGGGACACATTCTAACGTATGTGTCTTGCTCATGTTAGGGTGTTGATCTAGAGAGCTGTCGACTCTGGTGACCGTTTCTCCGATACCTCAGTTGTGCCTCTCCTCCCGACCTGTGATAATGGCAGACCAGAAACGGAAAACCCATTACACTTGTCGATCCGAGGACCCAATGCTGAGGGACTCGCATAGGATGACCTTATTTTTTAGGGGAATCAGTTGAGTCCTCCTCGATTGATGATGATGCCAAACCAGAAATGGTGAACGTATCATCATTTCTTGACCTGAGAGCCTGGGATACTGAGGATCCTTGATTTTCTAGAACCCACATGTGAGAGGGGAGGGTGTTTGCAGGTTTGCAGGTGACATTGGCCTTCAACCTACTTGGTATTCTGGTTTTCCTATCAGTGTGGACTTATCAGCCTGATATTCTGGTTTTCTTCATAACAGACTTGTGACCTTATTCAGTCATCGGCACAACAGTTATTCAGAATTTATGGAAGCTTTGATCCCATGTCTGCTGCATTCTTATTGCATTGCATTTGCATCTTGCATCATTTTGCATATCTGTCTCCGGCCTGATCAGAGTGCTCATCCATCCTTTGTCCTCGGCCTGTAGTTGATTTCCCGACTTTTGTGTCAGCTTTGAAAAAACCATGAATTTAGGAGAGCAGAATCAGTTTTTGACTCGGGCAGACGTTGAATTGATGAAGAGTCAGTTGGATCAACTTGTGGAAGCTATGGCAGCCATGAATAGGGGAGAAGCCAATGTTCGGAGGACTTCAGGAACTGGGAATGTCATTCCACCTCCGGTGAACAATGTTACTCGAGCTCAGCATGTGCAAATCCCTGTTGAGAATCAAGTTATACACGAGCGTGCCATCGTCCGAGATGGGCATTCTTCTTCTCTTGATGCCACAGACTATCAAAGCTTTGCCTTCTCTGTGCCAGATTTCCAAGGGGTAGTTCCAAAGATTAAACCTAAGGATCCAAGGGCCGTTGCGTTTGATGAAAGATGTCGTGTGTTGGAAGAGAAGCTTAATGCCTTAATGAAGCGTGATACCCTTGATTTGGATGCTTCGACCATGTGTTTAGTGCCTGGTCTTGTGATGCCTCCGAAATTTGAGATGCCGAATTTTGAGAAATACAAAGGGGATAGCTGTCCGAAGCTACATTTGGTGATGTTTAGCCGAAGAATAACCTCACATGTCTATAATGACAAGCTTATGATTCACTGTTTCCAGGACAGTCTGAGTGGGGCATCATTGAGTTGGTATATGCAGTTGGAAAGTGGTAGCATTCGATCATGGTCGGATCTAGCCAATACCTTTGTAAAGCAGTACAGTTATAATCTAGACATGGCTCCTAGCCGCCTGCAGTTGAAAGGTTGATCTAAAGCGGATAACGAATCATTCAGAGAATATGCTCAGAGATGGAGAGAGTTAGCTGCTCGCGTTCAACCACCACTTTTGGAAAGAGAATTGGTTAATATGTTCAAGGATACTTTGCAAGGACCATACTTCGAAAAGTTGATTACTGTATTAAAATTCTCTGACTTGGTAATACTTGGAGAACACGTTGAGTTCGGTATCAAGTGTGGAAAAATCCAAAGCGCCTCGAAGTTCCCAGCTAATGAAAGTGGATCTGTAGTCAGTGCTCAAGAAGAATGGGAGGAAGAAAGTAATTCCATCTGGGAACATCCACCATCTCATCCTCAATATTCAGATGCATCAATTGTTCAGAGTCAGCAATCTTCTGGATCTCAGAATCAATGGTCGTACCGCCGTCAGCCGCGTCAGCACGCCCGACAAAGACCTAGGAAGCCAGAGAGGCATTTCACTCAGTTTCCAATGTCGTTCAGTCAGATGTTGCCAGCTTTAATCAGAGGTGGACTAATAGTGCCGAAGGAATTGAAGCCGGTACCTTTTCCTTATCCACCAGATTTTGATGTCAATGCCCATTGTGACTACTATGCTGGGGCACATGGGCATTCAACTGAAGACTGTAAGGTGCTTAGGAGCAAGATTTAGACTCTTCTTGACTCCAATATGTTCTCATTCACGCCTCAGGGTATTCAGATCCACAATTCTCCTTCATCCAGTCATGTGGGTTCATCAGTTCAGGTTATGGAAGAAGTCACCGAGAGCAGTTGTGCAAATGATTATCAGACTGACTTCGACGAGCAATTCTGAAGATGGCTAGTTCAGTAGCAAGTCAAGCTTGGAAAGCCCAGTTCCCCGAAGCTGGCAATTTTTTAGATCATGTCATTTCTTTGCATTTGTAGTTTCTTTTCTGTTAAAGTGCAAACTCATTTGTAAAACTCGTCTGTTTTCATTTGATAATGATAATGAAATGAATATGCATGTTTTGATTAAATCCGTCTTTGTTCACTCATTTTTTTCTTTATTGATATCTAACCCTTGTTTAAGCAGGATCTGAGGGAGGATGATGAAATTCAAAGACGTAGAACTTCTGATGGTATGCTTTTGGGACAAAACCTTGCTGATGATGTACAGGCATTGTTTTAAATCCCTAAACATCGGAGATATAAGGAAGATAATCCCTTGTCAACCCCTTTGAGCCTAGAAGTAGGAGTTTCTTTCTGAAAACGAAAAAAACCCTCAATCTTAACCTGGGGTAGGGTAGGTGTCAGTTAATTTGACCGAGCGTTCAAATTTCAAAGGAGTGTCCCATTCGAGGATCAAATCACAATGGTTATCCCTCACCAACCGAAGAGTGAGGCAGTCACATCCCTTTCAAACAAGTCAGACAAGCCAGTGTCACACGATTTGTTCAAAAAAAAAAGAATCAAAAGAAAAAGAAAGCCCGCTAAGTCGAAACATGAAAACAAATGGCTTAGGCAAAAGTTAGGGCATCCCGCTGGACTTCGAAATCGAAAAATTCAAAAGAGTTAGTCCAGGAAAAATCAGGGAAAATCAAAAGAATAAAAAGCGAAAAAATGGAAAAAGAAAAATCCTCAAATAAAGAACAAGTCGTGTGTTTACAGACACCAAAGGCAAAAGGGGTGGCTGTCACTCTGAAAACCGTGTGGGTTCTTTCTATCCTCATACTATTCATTACCTTGTTGAAAGGTGAGCGCTTATGTCGAGTTAGATGAACGTAGGACTGGAGAACATCAAGGAGAATGGGTGGGTTAAAACGAAACTTTGAGCCTTATATCATTTCTTTCTCAAACCGTGAACCAAGCCACGTTACAACCTTTAAAAGACCTAATTGAAGCAAGGTTGTTTCGAAAGCATAATTCGGTAAAGATCGCGTCGAACCTGACTCCTAAAAGGATCTTCTTACCATTCATGTTGTTATCAGTGACATTTTGATTAGTGATTCATTCACTATATGTCACAACGTTTTTCCAGTGAACAGACTTGGATTTCAAAACTGTCATATGCATTGCATTAAAATTGTCATTTTCAAAACGAATTGTTTTACTTGCGAGTAAGTGCTTGATCAGGGAAGTTTTTGCAATGAAAAGATTGATCAATATAAGTGCAGAGTGCCTAAGTACTCTGTTGAGCAGGGGCAAGCCATCAAATAGTCATATCAAATGGGCAATTCATTCCAAGATTCAGCCAATCTGGGGCAATCAGGTAGAGATTCGACAAATCTCTCGAAGGTCAGCCAGTCAGAGGTACTCCTTCACAGATCAGCCAGTCAAGGGCAAAATCACTTCAAGGCTGGGGCATGTCACCCCAAGAGCAAAAGGGTTTTTCTCAGGAGAACGGTTAATCAAGATCATGGGGCAAGATATAAAAGATCTTCATGAGACCTCCCGAAGACAGGTTCCTTTATGGGCTATGCTGTATCAGGGCATCTTTTTGGTCATATCCCATCTGCAGGGTTCATGTTGATGGTCGACACGTGACGTCCCCAGTAGAGTTTCTCTCCCCGACAGAGTAAGGGTAGAAAGTAAGTCTCCAGCAGAGGAGTAAGCTCAATGTTGTCCCCTAGCAGAGTGGATATCATCAACCGTCGTTCCCCGAGCAGAGTTGTTGGTGATGGCTGGTATTCCCCAGCAGGTTAAGGGTGTTTCCCCGACTATAGGCTAAGTTCAATGATATTCTCATGCAGGTTCGTTGTTATTGACTTCATTCCCCAAGCAGGTGATAGTCATCTCAATGGCTTGATCAACAGTGGTTGACATCCCCACCAGATTCAAAGTCCAATGGTTATTGACACCTCTTCCGTAACAGATCTTTGGGGTCCATCTTCAAGGTTTAATCGTAATCCCCAAAGGAGTGGGAGTTCTCTTCGGGTTTCATCTTCAGCAGTGGTTATATCAGGAAGGCCGGTCAGTGTGACTTCCTCGGCAGGGTTCGTAACCTCGGAGACAGTTCAGTTCGCCATCCCCAGCGGATTTGGCCTCTTCTCTTCAGCATTTATTTTGCTGGAGGGGTCTCTTTTGCATATAGTAAGCATACTTGCATTTCATCTTCAAACGCGTAGCATTTCCATTTCGTATGGAGCATTACGCCATAGAAAGAAAATTCAAACATATGCATGTGAAGCATAAGCCAGATTTGGTACCTTGTACAAAAACCCGAATCAATTTTCAGTCAAGACGGTGACATATCCCCAACAGACATTACAATTACCCCTCTGCTTACCTTTCTTTTGGGTCGTAGATCATACGTCGATCTTACCCTCGGCCAGTCTTTGTCCATCAACCCCTTGATGATGACATTTCGGTCAGGTTTCCTTTCCATCAAACCCCTTTGATGATGTGTTTCCTCGTATGGTTTTCTTTCCGTCAAACCCCTTTGACGATGTGCTCTCTAAGTCAGGTCTTCTTTCTGTCATCCCTATGACAATGTGTCCCTTCGGTTGGGTGTTCGGGCTGTCTTTCCATCAATTCTTTGACGATGTGGTCCGTTGGTTATCTTGTCTACCGGTCAACCCTTTGACGATGTGTTCCGAGCTCAGGTTTCGTACCTTCGGATGTTTTCAGTTTCTTTCCGTCAACCCTTTGACGATGTGTTCCGAGCTCAGGTTTTGTACCTTCGGATGTTTTCAGTTTCTTTCCGTCAACCCTTTGACGATGTGTTCCGAGCTCAGGTTTCGTACCTTCGGATGTTTTCAGTTTCTTCCCGTCAACCCTTTGACGATGTGTTCCGAGCTCAGGTTTTGTACCTTCGGATGTTTTCAGTTTCTTCCCGTCAACCCTTTGACGATGTGTTCCGAGCTCAGGTTTTGTACCTTCGAATGTTTTCAGTTTCTTCCCGTCAACCTTTTGACGATGTGTTCCGAGCTCAGGTTTCATACCTTCGGATGTTTTCAGTTTCTTTCCGTCAACCCTTTGACGATGTGTTCCGAGCTCAGGTTTCGTACCTTCGGATGTTTTCAGTTTCTTCCCGTCACCCTTTGACGATGTGTTCCGAGCTCAGGTTTCGTACCTTCGGATGTTTTCAGTTTCTTCCCGTCAACCCTTTGACGATGTGTTCCGAGCTCAGGTTTCGTACCTTCGGATGTTTTCAGTTTCTTCCCGTTAACCCTTTGACGATGTGTTCCGAGCTCAGGTTTCGTACCTTCGGATGTTTTCAGTTTCTTTCCGTCAACCCTTTGACGATGTGTTCCGAGCTCAGGTTTAGTACCTTCGGATGTTTTCAGTTCCTTTCCGCCAACCCTTTGACGATGTGTTCCGAGCTCAGGTTTCATACCTTCGGATATTTTCAGTTCCTTTCCGCCAACCCTTTGACGATGTGTTCCGAGATCAGGTTTCGTGCCTTCGGATGTTTTCAGTTTCTTTCCATCAACCCTTTGACGATGTGTTCCGAGCTTAGGTTTCGTACCTTCGGATATGTTCAGTTTTCTTTCCGTCATCCCCATGACGATGTGTTCCTACGGTGGAATTTTCTTTCTGTCATCCCTATGACAATGTGTTATCTTTTCAGATTTTCTCCGTCATCCCCATGACGATGTATTCCTACGGTGGAATTTTCTTTCTGTCATCCCTATGACAATGTGTTATCTTCATCAATTCCTTGACGATGTTTGGCTGTCTCCCCTACAGAGTTGTCTGTTTAGATTTCTCCTTTCCCTAGCGGAGTCATCTTTGTAGATCTGTTGATTCTACTAATCTTTGAAAGAGCGGTTTCGGTCGGTCTTTCCTTTCGAGTCCGCTTTCGGTCGTACTCGTTCTTTCTTTTCGAGTCCGCTTTCGGTCGTACTCGTTCGTTTTGTTTGAAATTCCATCTTCGGCCGGTCTTTCTTTTCGAGTTCGCTTTCGGTCGTACTCGTTTTCATTTTTATTCTCATATTTACCCACAGTTTGCAAATTTCCGGGTTCTTTTTGTATTCAATCACCTTCTGCCTTGAATGTCTGAAAGCCGTTGCTATCATCCCTTCAGGTTCAAGTCGATTGAATAGGGGCAGCTGTAACACCCCAAAATTTGCCCTACCTTTTTCTGGCTTATGTTTCTTTCTCATTTTTGCATCATTAGGTCATGGTTCATAATTAATTATATAATGCATTGGTCTTCTAAGGCATGGGATTACAACATTTCTTTAAATAAGGGTTTTCTATGTGCAAGAGTTTGAAGTCTGGTTCTTGTAATATTCTTATTCAGAGGATTCATCAAAGGCTTTGGGTCAGAGGTGTGAATCAGGGTTTAATTTCTTCTCAGTTCAAGTCATCTTCTTCAAGATTTATCAGTGTACATCAAGGTGAATTAGGGTTTGTTTTCAAGGTTGAGTTGTAGACTTCATCAGGTTGTCAAGCAAGAGTTCATGTGAGGATTCACGTGATCAAAGATTCAGAGGATGTTTAATTTGGATTTTTTGTTTCAAATGGAAAGATTATTCAGTGTTAGCTGTGTGCACTTTATTAGAGGCTCGTGAAAAAGTTTGGGATTGGTTTTGGATTCATTTGGCTACCCATTTGCTAAATCATGTTCTTATCCACCTTTTGATTTTCAAATCCATTGTTCATTTCCTAATATCCATATCCATTTTTCTAAACCAATTATCCATTTCATCTCATAACCATATTTCATTTTTAATCCATTTAAATCCATTTCTCAACTCTTAAATCCATATCCAAACCTATTCATTTTTTATTATTTTATCTCTTAACCAATTTCTAAACCCAAGTCAAATGCCCAATTATCCAATTCAAAATCCAAAACCATATTCACTTTTTAAACTTCAAAATCCTATCCAAATGCCATTTTAATGTTGAAAAGTTCCATGAAAAATTTGAGGAATTGCACCATGCTGCTCGTGAAACGCATATGGAATTGTTGGAGTCCAGGCTGTGTAGAACCGTGTGACCCACACATGCACCAAAATTTTCCATAACAGAGAAAAAAAAAAGAGAAATCACAAGAAAGAGAATGTAACAGAGTTTCTCAACAAGTGCATAACAGAATTTTTACAGCAATGGCAAAGTTACAGCAGCAAATTGAAGAATGAAAAAAAAGTGAAATAGAGGGAACATTTCAATAAAAAAATTCCAAGAAAATATCCTCTAACAGCATTCACAAAAACAGGGACCCCACATCCAACGTGAAAATGATTCACGCAAAGGCAAAGTTTTCACAAATTCAAAAGAATAGGTGCAACACGTGATTACATAACAAACTCACAAATCACTCACGATATTCCCTAACAGAATTCCAAATGAAATACTATTCTACCCTCACCAAATTCCATATAAGAAGCAAGCTGCAGCGAATTTCAGATCAACATCATCTCTATTCTCCTGCTGCAAGAAAAAAGCTCATGAATCACCTTCAAGAAACCTGCAGAAACCGCAGCACACACTAAGCCCTCTTCAATTTCTCACCAATAAAAAAACCACATCTCATCTTCAACCTTCACAAGCTTTAGCCACGGCCTTCAACTCACCATAATCAATTCAAAAAACCTACAACCAAATTCAAGACAACTCAATCAAGTTCTGCAACTCAAGGATTCAATAGATTCACATATCACAAGAACAAAGAAGTTACACATAAGAAGAATTCCAAAACAGATTCAACATCAACAAATCAAGTGCAGTTCCAATCGTAACAAGTTCACGGAATCACTCAGACTTTGCTAAATCGAGAAAACAATTTGAAGAACTTTGCAACGCATAGCAAGAGTTGATCCAGAAGAAATCAGAAGCAAGATCGACGGAGTTTCGTACCTTAAGTGTTGCAGAGTTCGATCCGTCTTCATCGTTACGTGATTCCGGTAATCTCGCTCTGAACTTTGAGTTTGTGCTTGGCTTGAATCTCTTCTACGATTTACATTAGCCGTTGTTTTGTTGTGAGTATAGTTGGTTTGATTCTCTTCTTTGATGTGCGTAAGCCGTTGTTGCGAGTATTTTGCTATTAGCTTGATTCTGTGTTCGTTTGTTCATGTGCTATGGTTTTTGTGGGTTATCTGAGTCGGACGAGGAAGATGAGCGAGACTGTGGAGGTTTGTACGTTTGAGACCGTGTGTTACGCTGTTTTCGTTCTATTAGAGTTGCGTGAAGAGATGGACAAAGGGGATGTTAGAAGCGATGCGAGAAAGTGACGAAGGGAATGGCTTCGGAAAGATGAAGGGGAAGAGCGAACGGAAGCAGAGAGATGAAGGAGATGGAGAGGAAGGAGTTGAGGTGTTGATTAAGTTTTTGTTGAATGAACGGAGAGAAGATGGCGCGACGGACAGAGATTGAGACGGAGGAGAGGAGAGCTGTCGCCGGCCGTTTGGAGAGGAAGAAGAAGAACGGTGCACGATTGAGGTTAAAGAGACGAAGATGATATTGTTGAACCCAGTAAATAGGGTTCTTGCTTTTGCACTTGGGCCAGGTTATTAAGTCCTTGGTAGTTTTTTTCTTTGCACCCCTTTTCAGCTCACACCCTCCCTGGCTTCTTGATTCAATTCTAATGGGCCTGCTGAAGCCCACACGTCCAGATTTCTATTCAAACTCCCCTGGTTCACTTCCCGCACCCCCTAGCCTCCTGATTCAATTTCTTGGGCCTAAGACCTTAAGGCCCACGCGCCTGGAACTACTCACACCCCCTAAAGTCTGATTGCACCCTTCTTTTTATTGTTTTTTATTAGTTTTTGTTTGCTAATTGTTTTAATTTTTAGATTTAATTAGATGATTAAACTCTTAATTTTAGGTTGTAATTAGCCTTCTTTTAATTAGTTTAGATTTTAATTGTGGTTTAGAATTAATCTTGAGCTAATTAAATTTTATGTTTAATTAGGATAATTAGATTAGTTTTCTTTAAGATTAGAAATTAACTTGAATTAATTTTAGGATTAATTTTAGAACTAGTTTTAATTTTAGATTAACTTTTTACTTAGAATTTAATCTTGTTTTAATTAGCACTTTAATTCTAACTTGGTTATTTTTTATTAATTGTTGACCATAATTTTGATGCTTAATTTCTGATTAAATACTTGACTGCCTCTTGTTTGATTTTCTCTTTGTGATTGAGCTGTCTGGTGTTTACTTGTTGATTACTCTGTATTCACATGCTCCCTTAAGGCTCCTAGTCCGACTTAATTTCTGATTAAGCTCGAAGTAGGATAGACATTAGGCTCTCAATCCAAGCATGATAACATTAGGTTAGCTCCCTCCTAATCCTGACCTTAGGGCCATTTTGCATGATAACATTAGGACTCTTAGTTTCCCTTTAGAGTTTCCTTTGGGTCTTCTCTCTTCTCATCTCAAAACTTCTTGAAAACACTTAATAAAGATAAAGTGTATTGCGCACGAGCCTTAAGCGTGGGGAATGAGAAATGAGGGGCTTCCTCTCATCTTTCTAGAGTGCTTAGCGGGCGTCCTGTCTTGGGACGATTCGTTAAGTATTCGTCCCTGTGCCCTAGACTTTGGTGCAATGCAAGTTATGAACTAACTTAAAAAACACTTCTGTCTAAAAAACACAAAACAAATTCAAATCTTTTTATCCTTCGGGATTGTTGGGTTTCAAATTCCATTTTCAGAAAAGAGCTCGTCGCTCACGTAAAAAACACTTACCCATTCGTGATCGTACCCACGAACTACGGACGCTCTGACTTCCTCTCTCTGGATAGATTGAGGATACGTAGGCACGAGGATCCCTATCCTTGGCGAGCACCCTTCTCTCGCACCCATGCGATCGAGACTCTTCCACCCTTCCTTTCATTCCCCGTAGTTTCGCGAACTACGGATGCTCTGATTCTCATTTCCGATGAGATACGTAGGCACGAGGATTCATATCCTTGGCGAGCACACTAACAACTAACTTCCCCTTTTCTCTCGCACCCTTGCGATCGAGACCAACCTATTAGCCGATCCTTTTCTCTCGCCCCCGATGCGATCGAGACCCTTTCGACCCGTAGGTGGAACTACGACTGCTCTGATTTCCTCTTTCTCGTCCGATTGAGAATACGTAGGCACAAGACGGCGATGTCTTGGCGAGCTACCTCCCCCCTTTAGTTCGTGTCCGAACTACGTTGACTCTGAATTTCCCATTGCACGAGGGAATACGTAGGCATAGGACGAGCGATGTCATATCGAGTCATTTCTTTTTCTTTTCTTCTTCGTTTCTTCATTCTTTTCCGTTCTCATTCCTTCTCCGGTCCAGTAGCAGTGGAGCTCCAGATGACGACACTCTTTGATCGAGACAGCAAGCGTTGATCCCATCGAGTAGGATGGACGCGTGGGGTGCTAACACCTTCCCCACGCGTAACCGACACCCTTACCCGTTTCTCTTGGTCACGAGACCATGCTCTTTTCCTTCCCTCAGGTTTACGTAATGTTTCCTTTCCCTCGCTTGGGATAAATACACATTGCTGGCGACTCTGTTTTCCGCGCCACTTTCGCGTTTGTACCATGGATGCAAATCCTCGGGAGCGACAGTTTTGAATGATGAAAGAGCTGGAAAGAAAGAAACAAATGAAAAAGAAAAGAAATTGGGCATGAATTTCCAAAAAAAAAGCTCAAAGTTGTAATGATGCCTCAAAGAAAAGAAAACAAGAAGGTTAAGGTCTTGAAGCTCTATGATTGTGAGAATATAATTCTCTCTTAGGAATAGGAATTTTTGTTTCAATGACTTTGATAAATGACCCTTCCTTATAGCCAAGCTAAATTACAACCCTAGAAGACCTTGTGATTCCTTCTTTTTCAGTCATTAATGCATGTTGTTTGTTGAATGCATAATTTGTTCCAAATGTTTGCAGGATTATTTGGTCAGTGATAAAACCTCATATTGTTTTTATCCATTGATGAATGTGTGCTTAGGTGTGATTCATGTTGAACTTGTATTGCTCAAGAAGTTTCGAATTGTGTTTTTGCACTTAGCAAGAATTTCATCTCCATGATGTGTTTAGAGTTTGATAAGTTATCTTGTTTGTACTTCTACTTTTTGAATCATGAAATTGTCGTTGTTCTATTAGGTTGATTATGATTTCTTGTGCGGGTTTTCGGGTTCTTTTTTAGTTTGAGACACTTTTGTTTGAGGACAAACAAAATAATAAGTTGGGGAGAGTTGTTAAGAGCCAAATTGTGCATACTTTTGATTATATTTTATGGCCCTTTCCAATGGTTTCCTTGTTATTTTAGTAGTAAATCTATTCGTTTTAGTGTAAATATGCAAGTTTTCGATTTTATTGTAAATGTTGTGAACTATGATCATTTTGGTGCTTTTTGACAGATCTTCTTACTTATATTTGATGATAGGAACCTATGGTGAAAGAAAGAAGGCCTAAAAGATCATTTTCGAGGCCATCGTGTCGGTAACTCGCGCTTAGGGCGCTTTTCATGTTCCAACATGTTTTTGTTGTTGAGACAACAACTAAGGCCTTCAACCGCGCTAAGCGGCCTGCTACCGCGCTTAGCGCGCTTTCTAAGAAATTGCCTCTGTTTTGCAGACCGCGGTTAGCGCGCTCCTGATGGCGCTTAGCACAATGCCACTTACTGCACTTTGTGCACTTGCTATAAATATCTTCCTTGGAAGATATTTTCACCAACTATTGTAATATTACACTTTTCAGCATTTTAGAAAGGAGAAATGGTTTTTAGGTCAAAAAAGCTTAGAAACTCAAGAAGAAGTGAGAATCAAATCTTTGGAGCATCAATCCTCAATTCTTCGACTTTGATGCTAGCAAAGCTTTCTTTTTTTTCTTGTTGATCAAGCTACCATGGTGATGGGTAGCTAAACACTTTTGTGTCAAGATTAAAGGTAGTTAATATTTCTATTATGTATTTCTTTTTATCTTTTGTATGTGAACAAGGTTTATGATCAATAGATGATGAAGAACTTTGCTTTTAATGTTGTATTTATGGTTTCAATCACTCTATACATAGATTTTCCAAGTATTGATCTAATTTCTTCATCTATTAACCAACAAAATCTAGACATAGATTTGAAAGTTAATATTTGCTTTGTATCGATCTTTATGTTTATTGTTTCGATTGTTATTTCGAGAAATTATCTATTGATTAAAACAATAATACTTACGGAGCTGCTTTAGAAATAAACAGATTTTTGTGGATACACAATTTTATTGATCGAAACTAAGTTCACGTGCTTCATTAATCGGATACGTATGAAAGGGGTTAACGAGATCTAATCTTGACATGCTTTTCTTAAAACAAAACATCCATTTTCTAGTTTACTCTTGGCTATAAAACTTATGTTACAAAACAAGAACTCTTTGAAAAACCTTTCTCTTAGAACGTTAAACTATTGAATGGCGAGCATCTAAATATCTTAACACAATCCCTGTGGATGCGATAAAACAACCCACCGAAGATACTTTTCAACAACCACTAATATGAGACTTTTGATCGGAGGTATAAATGCTGACATTGAAGAGAGAAAGAGTTTTTTAGAATGGATATTGGGAATCGACGATGGAAGTATTGCAGATGTTAATGACATAGATATCACAATGCAGATACCACATGATCTGTTGATTCCTAGCTTTGGCGATCCACTTTCAGCTATTGGGGAAAACACGTAGCCAAATCTATTACGCAACTTGAATGATCCGTCTTTTTCTCAAGAGAGAGAAATATTAGCTACTAAAAATACCATTGTCGACGCCCTTAATGATTATATGTTGGATTTAATACCTGGAGAAGAAAAAACTTATTTGAGTTATGATTCTCCATGTAATGCTAGGTCAGACGTTAATATGCCAGATGATGTGCATACTCCTGAATTTCTAAGCACCATTGTATCTCCTGGACTACCAAATCACAAGTTGAGATTAAAAGTCGGAGTCCCGGTAATGTTGTTGAGAAATATTGATCAGTAGTTGGGATTATGCAATGGCACTCGATTGATAATTACAAAAATGGGAAGATATGTCCTTAAAAGTAAGATTATATCAGTTAATAATGTTGGTCAGAAGGTTTTTATTCCAAGGTTATCGTTAACTCCAAACGATAAAAGAATCTCTTTCAAATTTCAACTTCGGCAGTTTCCATTGATTGTATCATTTGCTATGACAATCAACAAGAGTCAAGGCCAGTCACTTAAATATGTAGGAGTATATCTTCCCCAGTCAATTTTTTCTCATGGGAAATTATATGTTGTGTAACGCCCCGATTTTTGTTAGATTTATTTAATCGAGTCGATTTAATTATTTTTGGTCTTTATATTATTTTATTCTTGGTTATTATGTTTTATCGCGTTTTGGGAACATTTGCGAGGAAATTTGAGTGTAGGGGTATTTTGGTCTTTATGGATTGGTTAGATATTGTTTTTCATTAAAATAGAAAAATAGAAAGAAAAGAAGAGAAGAGAAAAGGAGAGTGAGAAGAAGAAAAAGAGGAAAACTTGGAGTGTAAGAAACCGATTCAACCAACAGTTTGAAGCGCGATTAATCGGGTAAGGGTGCGAAACTCGGTTATGATATGCTTTTTTATGATTATGTATGTGTGTGTTGGAATGTTTGTTGGTTTTTCCTAGCTTTTCAATTCTAGGTCGAATGAGATAAAACGATAGAAATTGATGTTTTCGCGGTTGAAATGAGGTATAAATGTTGTAGAATACTTGTTGTTATGTTTGGGATATGTTCTGGTTGTTATGTTATGGTTTGGAAGTGTTTTGGTGGAGAAAATATTGTGTTGGAGTGAACAACAGCGCTGCTGGGATTTCTGAGTTCGCAGGTTCGCACTACGAATAGGGCAGCGAAAGTTCGCGGGAGGTTCGCATTGCGAACTTTCTGCTGTTTTTTCTCTGCCACGGTTCGCAGGGAATTCGCATTGCGAAGGGGAAAGCGAAGGTTCGCTGGGTGTTCGCATTGCGAACTTTATGCTATTTTTCTCTGTCATGGTTCGCTGGGGTTCGCATTGCGAATGGGAAAGCGAACAGGGCAGATTTTTCCATTTTGTTCTTGTCATAACGTTTGGGTCATAAGTCGGATTGAGGCGCGGTTGGATGCGTTGGAAAGCTATTGAAATGTTCTTTCTTATAAAATGGTTTTAAAACTAGTGGCCGATTTAATTGTGTCGAGAATTGGAATAGTGTCGTTTTGTCGACTGTTACCGTCATAATTGTGTGCGATTGATGTGTTATCATGTGGTATGCTTTTAATATATATCGTATAGCTTGTGTGTTGTTGTATGGTGTGAATGCATGTGATGAAATATTGTGATGATGCTTTGTGGCCTAAGGGAAATAAATGCATTGTGTTATGTTTGATTGTATATGCATGATTATGGATGTTGAAATGGTTCACATGGTTGTATATGTGTATGCATTTGATTGTCATGAGTCATTGTATGCCAAGCATCATGATATGCATTCTTGTCATGTCATGTGCGCTAGTGGGTGTGAGCGACGAAACGATTCCCGAGGGAATCTGCTATAACGGTCGTGAGCCTTATACAAAGAGGACCGAAAGCGACGTTATAAACGATCGTGAGCCTTATACAAAGAGGACCGAAAGCGATCGGATCGTGAGCCTTATACAAAGAGGACCGAAAGCGATCCATAAACGTCGTGAGCCTTATACCAAGAGGACCAAAAGCGACGGGGAACATCGTTTGCCCAACGGGGAGTTGCACTAAGTAACAAGCGATGATTCCAATAATTCCTGAGTGAATTAATTATGAGAATGACGGATGGAACGATACCGCATTGCATTTGCATAGAGTCGTTGTGTCGGTCTCTTTGCATTTGCATAAGTCATGAATGGATTGATTATGTGGGAGAATTGTGAATGGAATTGATGAGTTGATATATACATATGTTGGTGATAAACGTATTGAGCATAATTGATATGCCTTTGTGATGGATGTATGAGATATGAATTGTGTTGTTTGTATTTGAATTATGGTGTAAGTTGTGGTGAGAATGTTTTACATTGTGTATTTTGTATTATTACATAATTGTATGCAACTATATTATAATTGTGTTTCTCACCCTTCTGCTGTTTTGAATGCTCTACGAGGCATTGCAGATTAGATGCTGGAGGTCTTTTTGTGAAGCTTATGTCTTCATTCTTTTGTCGGTCGGCTCTGATATGTAGCACCGGGTAGTCGGAGAGATCGTTATGTGACTTTATATATATATATATATATATATCTTTTTGAATTTTACATGTATGACTCTGTGTATGACAGACAAACTTCTATGTTTATATATATGAGATTTCAGTTGCAGATTTCCCGCTTTTATTCTGTATCTGAATTGTGGGTGTTAGGAACTGAGTTCCTCTGTTTATGTTGCTACCTAATTGTTACATATCTTTACGAGTAGGTTATTATATTTCATCATCGTGATGTGACGCTCCGTCTATGCCTTGAATGTTTTAATTATACTCTGATTATCTGTTATCGCTTTAATTAATTGGGGGTATAGATTGGGGGTGTTACATTAAGTGGTATCAGAGCCAGTTTGTGTCAGTCCGTGCCAGTCCGTGTCGGTCGTTTTGACCAAGTTATTTGTTGTGCGTCAGTTGTGTTCTGGCGAGCTGATTGTTTAACCATAGTTACTGTTATTGGATATGAACAGAATATGGCTGAAAGGAATGACACTGCTCTTGCTGCTGCGATGCAAGCTATGGCTCAGGATGTGCAGGGTGCACCTAATGCTGGTGGGAATGATGAGTTCAGGAAGAATAAACTGCATATCTTCAAAGGAAGGCATGATCCTGATGGTGCTCAGATTTGGCTTTAGGAGATTGAAAGAATCTTTCGAGTGATGGACTGTGCTGAGGAACATAAGGTGAGATTGGGTACTCACATGTTGCAGGAGGAGGCTGATGATTGGTGGGTTAGTGCGCGTCATGTGTGGGAAGCTACAGTTGAAGATGTCACTTGGGCTTTGTTTAGCCGTGAGTTTTTGAGGAAGTATTTTCCTGAAGATGTTAGAGGAAAGAAAGAGATAGAGTTCTTGGAGTTGAAACAGGGTTACATGTCTGTTATTGATTACACTGCTAATTTTGTGGAACTTGTTCAGTTTTATCCATATTATGCTGAAGCAACTGCGGAGTTTTCCAAATGTGTGAAGTTTGAGAACAGGTTGCGTCCCGAGATCAAGCAGGCAATTGGTTATCAAAGAATTAGGAGGTTTTCGGATTTGGTGGATTGTTGTAGAATTTATGAGGAGGATAGCAAAGCTCGTTCTACTCATTATAAGAGTGTGAACGAAAGGAAAGGAAAGCAACCGTTTCGTGGCGGTCCTTATGTGTCACCAGCTGACAAGGGTAAGCAAAGGGTTAATTCTGATAAAAGGCCAAGTGGGGGAGGTACGTATAATCCTCTGAGATGTTATAGGTGTGGTGACTTAGGACATCGTCAGTTTGAATGTAAAAAGGATATAAGGAAGTGTTCCAATTGTGGAGGTATAGGACATGTAACAGCTGATTGCAAGAGGAATGTGGTGAAGTGTTTCAACTGTGGGGAACCTGGTCATATTAGTACGAAGTGTCCGAAACCAAAGTAAGCTCAAGCTGGAGGGAAAGTATTTGCATTGGCAGGAACTCAAACTTCTAGTGCAGATCGTCTGATCAGAGGTACTTGTTTTATTAGTAGTACGCCTTTAGTTACTATTATTGATACCGGAGCGACTCATTCATTTATTTCGTCTGAGTGTGCGCAGCGTTTGAATCTTTTGTTGTCATCGATGGATGGAGAGATGGTTATCGACACTCCAGCAATGGGGTCGGTAACTACTTCTTTGGTTTATTTAAGTTGTCCTTTGACCATTTATGGTAAAGATTTTGAGTTGGATTTGGTATGTCTGCCGTTGGAGGGTTTATACGTGGTTTTGGGAATGAATTGGTTGCAGTTCAATCGAGTTCATATCGATTGTTATCATAAGTTGGTAAGATTTCCTTCTCTTGAAGAAGACGAGGAATCGAGTTTCTTATCTACCAAAGAGTTGAAGAAACTTTTGGCTGATGAAGCTCAGTTGTTCGGGTTGTTTGCATCGTTGACCGTGGATAGTCAAGTTGCAATTAATGTGGTTCCTGTCGTGTGTGATTTTCCAGAGGTGTTTCCGGAGGATATTTCTGATGTGCCGCCAGAGAGAGAGGTGGAGTTTTCCATAGATTTAGTTCCTGGTACTAGGCCTGTATCTATGGCACCATATCGTATGTCGGCATCTGAGTTGGTTGAGTTGAAGAAGCAGTTGAATGAATTGTTAGCAAAGAGGTTTGTGAGGCCGAGTGTATCGCCTTGGGGTGCTCCAGTTTTATTGGTGAAAAAGAAAGATGGAATTATGCGATTGTGTATTGATTATCGCCAGCTAAATAAGGTGACGATTAAGAACAAGTATCCTCTTCCGAGAATTGATGATTTGATGGACCAGTTGGTAGGTGCGTGTGTGTTTAGTAAAATTGATTTGAGGTCAGGTTATCATCAGATTAGAGTGAAAGAGGAAGATATTCAAAAGACGGCTTTTAGGACACGATACGGGCATTACGAATATTCCGTGATGCCGTTCGGGGTTTCTAATGCGCGGGGAGTGTTTATGGAGTATATGAATCGCATTTTCCATGAGCATTTGGATCAATTTGTTGTTGTGTTTATCGATGACATATTGATTTATTCTAAGTCTCGGGAGGAGCATGCGGAGCATTTGCATATTGTATTGCAAATTTTGAAGGAAAAGAGACTTTATGCCAAGTTGTCCAAGTGTGAGTTCTGGTTGTCAGAAGTGAGTTTTCTTGGGCATGTGATTTCAGGTAATGGTATTGTTGTGGATCCATCCAAAGTAGATGCAGTTCTACAATGGGAGGCTCCTAGATCTGTTACTGAAATTAGAAGCTTTTTGGGTTTAGCTGGATATTATCGAAGATTCATTCAAGGCTTTTCCAAGTTAGCACGTCCTTTGACCCAACTGACTTGTAAAGGTAAAGCGTTTATTTGGGATATTCAGTGTGAGGAAAGTTTTAGTGAGCTGAAGAGAAGATTGACTACAGCTCCGATTTTGATCTTGCCGAATCCTAGTGAATCATTTGTGGTGTATTGCGATGCGTCTTTGATTGGGTTAGGTGGAGTGTTGATGCAGGAAGGTAAGGTGGTGGCTTATGCTTCGAGGCAATTGAGGGTTCATGAGAAAAATTACCCTACTCATGATTTGGAATTAGCGGCTGTGGTTTTCGTGTTGAAAATTTGGAGGCATTATCTCTACGGTGCAAGATTCGAAGTCTTTAGTGATCATAAGAGTTTGAAATACTTGTTTGATCAGAAAAAGCTGAATATGAGGCAACGGAGATGGTTGGAATTTTTGAAGGACTATGATTTTAGCTTGAATTACCATCCTGGTAAAGCTAATGTGGTAGCCGATGCGTTAAGTCGGAAATCTTTGCATATGTCCGCTTTAAAGGTTAAAGAGTGGGAACTTTTGGAAGCATTTAAAGATTTGAGTTTGGTGTGCGAATTGACATCTGTTGGCGTGAGGCTTGGTATGTTAAGGGTCACTAATGAGTTTCTGTTGACCGTTAGCGAGAAACAGAGGCAGGATGTGAAATTTGTTGATTTGATGACGGTTGGAGATAAAGGTGTGAATGGTGAATTTAAAGTGGATGGTAAGGGTGTTTTGAGATTCCGTGGTAGAATTTGTATTCTTGATGATTCGGAATTGAAAAAGATGATTTTAGAGGAAGGACACCGGAGTAGTTTGAGTATACATCCGGGAGCTAATAAAATGTACCAAGATTTGAAGAAGATCTTTTGGTGGTCTGGATTAAAGAGGGATGTGGCTCAGTTTGTTTATGCGTGTTTGACGTGTCAGAAGTCAAAGGTAGAACATCAGAAGCCTAGTGGATTTTTGCAACCGTTGGATATTCCCGAGTGGAAATGGGACAGCATTTTTATGGATTTTGTGACAGGGTTTCCGAATACTCAGAGGGGACATAATGCCATTTGGGTGGTTGTGGATAGGCTGACTAAATCGGCGCATTTCATTCCGATTGACATCAGTTTTTCTTTGGAGAGGTTGGCTGAGATTTATATCCGTGTGATTGTGAAGCTACATGGTGTTCCGTTATGTATTGTTTCAGATCGAGATCTGAGGTTTACTTCTAGATTTTGGGAAAGTTTGCAAAAGGCGTTAGGTTCCAAGTTGAGATTGAGTTCTGCTTATCATCCGTAGACGGATGGTCAGACCGAGAGAACTATTCAGTCGTTGGAAGATTTGTAGCGGGCTTGTGTTCTTGAGCAAGGTGGTGTTTGGGATAGTTATCTTTCGTTGGTTAAATTCACGTATAACAACAGTTTCCATTCGAGTATTGGAATGGCACCTTTTGAAGCGTTGTATGGAAGAAGATGTCGAACACCGTTGTGTTGGCATGAATCTGGTGAGAGTTCGGTGGTTGGACCGAAGTTAATTCAACAAACTACGGAAAAGTGAAACTTATTCGTGAGAAGATGAAGGCTTCTCAGAGTAGGCAGAAGAGTTATCATGATCGAATGAGGAAAGATCTCGAGTTTCAAGAAGGCGGTCATGTATTTTTGAGAGTTACACCGGTAACGGGTGTTGGACGTGCATTGAAGTCGAAGAAGCTTACTTCTCGGTTTATTGGTCCTTGTCAGATATCCGCGAGAATGGGTGTTGTGGCTTATCGGGTGGCGTTGCCACCAAATCTTTCGAATTTGCATGATGTGTTCCATGTTTCACAGCTTCGGAAGTATGTTCCGGATCCGTCGCATGTGATTCCAATGGATGAGGTTGAGGTAAGGGAGAACCTTACGGTGGAGGCATTACCGGTGAAGGTTTTGGATCGCAAGTTGAAGCGGTTAAGAGGCAAGGATATTGCGCTTGTGAAAGTAGCGTGGGGAGGCACTGCTGAGGGCAATTTGACTTGGGAGTTGGAGAGTCGGATGCAGGAATCGTATCCGGAGTTGTTCGTCTCAGGTAATATTTTCGAGGACGAAAATTTCTAAGTGGGGGAGAGTTGTAACGCCCCAGTTTTTGTTAGATTTATTTAATCGAGTCGATTTAATTATTTTTTATCTGTATATTATTTTATTCTTGGTTATTATGTTTTATCGCGTTTTGGGAACGTTTGCGAGGAAATTTGAGTGTAGGGGTATTTTGGTCTTTTTGGATAGGTTAGATATTGTTTTTCATTAAAATAGAAAAATAGAAAGAAAAGAAGAGAAGAGAAAAGGAGAGTGAGAAGAAGAAAAAGAGGAAAACTTGGAGTGTAAGAAACCGATTCAACCGACACTTCGAAGCGCGATTAATCGGGTAAGGGTGCGAAACTCGGTTATGTTATGCTTGTGTATGATTATGTATGTGTGTGTTGGAATGTTTGTTGGTTTTTCCTAGCTTTTCAATTCTAGGTCGAATGAGTGAAAACGATAGAAATCGATGTTTTCGCGGTTGAAATGCGGTATAAATGTTGTAGAATACTTGTTGTTATGTTTGGGATATGTTCTGGTTGTTATGTTATGGTTTAGAAGTGTTTTGGTGGAGGAAATATTGTGTTGGAGTGAACAACAGCGCTGCTGGGATTTCTGAGTTCTCAGGTTCGCACTGCGAATAGGGCAGCGAAGGTTCGCGGAAGGTTCGCATTGCGAACTTTCTGCTGTTTTTTCTCTGCCACGGTTCGCAGGGAATTCGCATTGCGAAGGGGAAAGCGAAGGTTCGCTGGGTGTTCGCATTGCGAACTTTATGCTGTTTTTCTCTGTCATGGTTCGCTGGGGTTCGCATTGCGAATGAGAAAGCGAACAGGGCAGATTTTTCCATTTTGTTCTTGTCATAACTTTTGGGTCGTAAGTCGGATTGAGGCGCGGTTGGATGCGTTGGAAAACTATTGAAATGTTCTTTCTTATAAAATGGTTTTGAGACTAGTGGCCGATTTAATTGTGTTGGGAATTAGAATAGTGTCGTTTTGTCGACTGTTACCGTCGTAATTGTGTGCGATTGATGTGTTATCATGTGGTATGCTTTTAATATATATCGTATAGCTTGTGTGCTGTTGTATGATGTGAATGCATGTGATGAAATGTTGTGATGATGTTTTGTGGCCTAAGGGCAAATAAATGCATTGTGTTATATTTGATTGTATATGCATGATTATGGATGTTGAAATGGTTCACATGGTTGTATATGTGTATGCATTTGATTATCATGAGTCATTGTATGCCAAGCATCATGATATGCATTCTTGTGATGTCGTGTGCCCTAGTGGGTGTGAGCGACGAAACGATTCCCGAGGGAATCTGCTATAACGGTCGTGAGCCTTATACAAAGAGGACCAAAACCGACGTTATAGACGATCGTGAGCCTTATATAAAGAGGACCGGAAGCGATCAGATCGTGAGTCTTATATAAAGAGGACCAAAAGCGATCCATAAACGTCGTGAGCCTTATACCAAGAGGACCGAAAGCGACGGGGAACATCGTTTGCCCGACGGGGAGTTGCACTAAGTAACAAGCGATGATTCCAATAATTCCTGAGTGAATTAATGATGAGAATGACGGATGGAACGATACCGCATTGCATTTGCATAGAGTCGTTGTGTCGGTCTCTTTGCATTTGCATAAGTCATGAATGGATTGATTATGTGGGAGAATTGTGAATGGAATTGATGAGTTGCTATATACATATGTTGGTGATAAACGTATTGAGCATGATTGATATTCCTTTGTGATGGATGTATGAGATATGAATTGTGTTGTTTGTATTTGAATTATGGTGTAAGTTGTGGTGAGAATGTTTTACATTGTGTATTTTGTGTTATTACATAATTGTATGCAACTATATTATAATTGTGTTTCTCACTCTTCCGCTGTTTTGAATGCTCTACGAGGCATTACAGATTAGATGCTGGAGGTCTTTTTGTGAAGCTTATGTCTTCATTCTTTTGTCGGTCGGCTCGGATATGTAGCACGGGTAGTCGTGGAGATCGTTATGTGACTTTATATATATATATATATATATATATATATATATATATATATATATATATATATATCTTTTTGAATTTTACATGCATGACTCTGTGTATGACAGAAAAACTTCTATGTTTATATATATGAGATTTCAGTTGTAGATTTTCCGCTTTTATTCTGTATCTGAATTGTGGGTGTTAGGAACTGAGTTCCTCTGTTTATGTTGCTACCTAATTGTTGCATATCTTTACGAGCAGGTTATTATATTTCATCATCGTGATGTGACGCTCCGTCTATGCCTTGAATGTTTTAATTATACTCTGATTATCTGTTATCGCTTTAATTAATTGGGGGTGTTACATGTTGCACTGTCAAGAGTTACTTCAAAGAAAGATTTAAAGATACTGATAACCAACGAGAAAGGAGAAGTTACAAATATAACTGAAAATGTCGTTTACAAAGAAGTCTTTCATAATATTCAGTATTTAGTTGTTTACTTATTTCTTGATATGTATGTCAATTCATTTATGATATTGAAAATTTTCTAATTTAAAAGTTATTCAATATTTATTTATGTTTCAAAATTTATTTAATTTTATTTTTGATATTGAAAACTATTTTAATTTCATTATTTCAATAATTACATTATAGACAATATTTAAATGTTATATATATATATAGGTTCATATCTTATGAGAATACCATTTTTATGTAAGAACAAGAGAATGAATCTGAACCATTAGATTTTAAAATAAATGGTGAAGATTATTTGTGATTTTTTTTATCTCCTCCATTATTAAAATAAATGATGGAGAAGAGAGAAAAAAAATCTGACACATAATCTCCACCATTTATTTTAAAATCTAATGGTTCAGATTCATTCTCATGTTCTCACATAAAAATGACATTCTCATATGATACGTTATATATATATATATATATATATATATATATATATATATATATATATATATATATATATATATATATATATATATATATATATATATATATATATATATATATATATATATATATATATAATATTTTATTATGTAAATAAAAAATTAAATATAATATATACTCTATCAGTTCCTTTTTAAGTGTCATCTTTTTATTTTTTACACATACCAATAAAATTAATAAATATTATTACTTTTTAAATCATAAATCTCTTTTTACCTATTATATCCTTAATTATTTATTACATTTATTTTACTTATTTTCTCTCTATACTAAATACATAGGGGGTAATTTTGAAAAAAATGTAATTATTATTACATTGAATTTTGCAAATAATAATTAAAAATAAATAAAAAATTTTAAAAAAGTGACATTTAAAAAAAAATGGAGGGAATAATATATTAAGAAATATATATATATGCATCGCACGGGTCAAAGTCTGGTTATATAAAAAAGTCTGATAAAAACACATCCATTTTAAAAAAACCAAAAAAAAAAAAATTAAGCATAAGAAAAACGGTAAAAACATACTCTAACTCAAAGAAGTGTGGTATATGAGTGAGTAGGGGTGGACAAATTTGAACCGACCGATTGAAACCGACCGATCCGTTGTCTATTTTGTGCAAATGGGTCGGGTCGGGTCAGGTGTCGGGTTGATTCAGTTGCTTAATTTGGATATTATAGGGTTGCTTCGGTCGGTCTCGGATGCTAATTTTGAATCCGACAAAAACCGAAACCGACCGAACTTAATTAATATATTTTTTATTTATTTTTATTATTATATAAATGACTCACTATAAAAATGAGATTCATAATGTTGCAGGATACTATCATTTTTATAAATTGATGATTGCATTGTATACTCTAAAAAATACAAGATATCTAATATAAAATTTTGTATATTATTTAGTTTATCGGTTAAAGTATGATAATGATCAAAATTAATATCAAATAATATTAAAAATATTATTCCGTAATAATAATTTTTATTAAAAAAATAGTTTTATTCTAAAAATTTAATATTTTTTATACAAAAATTTAAAAAGTCATTTTTATAAATTTTTTCTAATAAATATTAAATCGACTAAATCGATCTGACTTAACCGATAAACCGACTTAACCGAATCCGACGAAAACCGAAATTTTATCGGTCGAAATTGGGCCATAAAAATGAAACCGTGATTTACGTCAGATTTAAATTTTAGGCCCGAAACCGACCGTAACCGACCGATTGTCCACCCCTATGAGTGAGCAGGACGAAATCTTCATTTCTTCGGTCAAAACACTTGACCCTAACTGATCTGAGAAATCAATAATAGTTGGTGGGGGAACAAGTATTGGCAGGGTCACAACATTAAATTTCTATGACTTTTTCCCTTCAACAAACATGATCACTAGCTGTCCAAAATAAATATTTTGTGACGTTTTGCCAATCTTTTACTTGTGCAATTGCATGTTCATGTTTAGCTACTCTACAATGTCACGTTGTCAGAGTTCACTGACATACTTGAAAAAAAATTTCTCCCTGCCATACTTTTGCAAACAAATTTTCAGAATGTTATACATTTTAAAATATTGTACAAAATGATATTATTTCAAAAAAAAAAAATTGGGTCGGACAGTCATTAAAAAGGCGACACACTTTAAAAATTAAGACAGCCGCTCATTGAAAGAGCGAAGAACTTATTTTTTTCTTATAATTGTTGTAAATACTGAATTAGATATATATATTAATATTAATATATATTAACATTACTAATATTAATATATATTAATACACAAATAAAACATTGATATTAATATATATTAATATTAATTAAAACATTATTTTTATAAATAAAAAATACTTAATTAAAATTTAATTACACAAATAAATATAATAAAAAAATTAAAAAACATAAGTTCAAAAAAATTAAAACACTAAAATTATTAAAAAAAATTAAAACGTGTACACTGTCGCCCATTGAAATGACGACACCTTTTTATTTGGCACTCTTCCGTCCATTGAAAGAACAGGAGCCTTGAAAAAAAAGTGATTTTTTTCAAAAGATGGCATTATGATATTTTTCATGAAACTTATGGCATTTTAAAAAATACTTTCTAATATTATGGTAGGGCAGCAAATTTTTAACATACTTGAACTCCACCCTACCCAAATAGAAAAAGAAGTCAAGTTTTTGTTGATATAATCATCTTTATTTTAGTTTTTTAATGATTTTTATAATATTCCATATTTTTATTTTAAAAAAAATAATTTAAATTGTATTTTTTTTAGATATTTTTTTAATATCAAAATTTCAAAAATCATTTAAATTTAAAACTATTTTGAATAGTTTTTCATAAAAATTATTTTTTTAAAACATTAAAATTTTAGTTTCTATTATATTTTAATCTACGATAATAAAATTTTTTTAAAAACATTAAAACTTTTGTAATTGTAAGATGTCTATATATGATAACCACTAAATGTGTCCAAATAGTGCTCTAGTTGAAATGATGTCACATTTTACAAAACCACCTAGTTTCCATCATGTTTGAGAAATAAATTTTACAATGAAAAACAAGTAGTAGGATCACAAAAAGAATTCAGTTAGTATAAAGCAACACCATCCATGTGATGTGAGTGACATGAACTTAATTTCTAGTAAGATTGTGCTGATGAATGGGGAAGCTGTTAAATAGTTCAACCATCTTGAATGTATTACTTGCTGAATTTGTGCCTTATTGATTGCATACCAAAGGCCCATGAAAAAACGATGTTCTCATTTCTTCTTATATTTTTTTTTTGTCAATTACCCTCCCAAAAGTCAAACAATACTTTGTTTGAATAGAAACTTCAAATTATAATCCCAAAAAGCAACCTTAAAAATAAGAACTATATTTTTTGTCTTTTATTAGGTTTTTATAGGAGCATTCTATTCTATTCACAAGTCCTTATTGCCTCATAAATTTTTTTAATAATTGATAATACATTTTTATGCTTAAAAAATTAAGCATGTTCAAACTATCATAGAGAATGTTTGATCAATTATGAAGAGTTTAATATAAAATGATTCATATATCTTTTGAAGTATAATTGATTTACAACTTTTAAATTTAAATCTGTTTTTTGCATTGAAATTTTCAATAATTGATTCTCTCTTGAGGATTTTTTTTTTTTTTTTGATATATGTGGTATTCTCTCTTGAGATAAATTTTATAATTTTTGAAGTTAAACTTAATTTTACATTGAAATTCACAGTTTAATTCCATATAAATTTATTCAAATATAAATTATTTTATCTTAAAAACTCAGCTTTACCTAAAATCAATTATTCATGCACAAAATCAACATACTAAACAACTTACAAGACACCCGGGACAATAATGAATGAAATGCTCTCTAGATTGAGTTCGAATCCAGAAGCTATGTTCAAAATATCTCTTATCTTCTTAAAGACTTTTGTTAAGAGCTTTTGGTAAAAGGTCGAGAGATTTCTTATAATCTCCTCTAAAGGCTTTTCTTAAGAGATTTTGGTAAGAATTGATTTCTTTCAAAGTGATTTTCTAACAAAACAACTATAAATCAAACTTAATTAAATTTCAGAACAAAATAATTAAAAGTCGTGTGCTGTGGTATATAATAATACATGATCACAGTGAATAGAGAAAGTTTATAGAATATTACTAAATTGAATATTATTATTATTATGAATTTTAATAAAGTTTGGATAGGGGTCCCCATGTGAATAAGAGAGAAAATGAGAAGAGATATAGATGATATGAACAGAATCGACGCAAGTAATACAGTGACCAAACAGAAGCAACTATCCTTTCTATATACTATTGGACCACACCTATATTGAGGAGCTTCAATGGAAAAAATTTGCAGCTTTTTGATAGGGTTATAACTTTGATCAAGTGGCTCCTACTCCAAGAAAATCAATAAATGGAATTGCATCTGATGGAGGGGGATCACTCATCAGAACTTGATCTCTTTCTTCTGCTGCCACAAATGATAGCGAAACTTCACTGTTCAATAACTGTGCTCTTGTTGCTAATGTGGTTGAATTTGATGAGAAACTGTAAATATTAGTACTATTATTGTGATTCTTGTATTGCTGTTGCTGTTGCATTGACATCATATGTTGGGGATGACTATGGTAGAAACTCATTGGACTAAAATACTCATTCATGTGAATTGAACCATTTAAGCCACACTCAAAACCACCATGAAAAGATGTGAATGGAAAACTAGTCATATTAAAGCTATTTGGGAAGTTGAAAGCACTATAGGATGATGAAACTGGATCCATATCTCTTGAGACAAAGCTTGTTGTGTTATCTTCTATTCTTCTGTAAACCGATTGATGCAGTCTCCTTCTCCTGTTAGCACTTGATTGTTCTCTGTACTTTCTAGCCATTATAACATGCCAGTGATTCTTAACTGCATTATCAGTTCTACCAGGGAAAAGCCTTGCAATCATAGCCCATTTGTTGCCATAAATCCTATGAGCTTGCATTAGTCTTTCTTCCTCTTCTTCACTAAAAGCTCTTCTATTTATTCTTGGATCTAACTGGTTGAACCATCTAAGCCTGCAACTCTTACCTTCAAATACAAAAAGAGAAAATCTCAACAAAAGAAAATGACCCAAAAAAAAGGACACAACAAAAAGAGGAAAAGAATAAAAGACGTTTAAACAAGAAAAGAAAAAAAGACTTTCTTTTTGAACAAGTTTTGTTCACAAACCTGATCTTCCTTGTAGCTTTTCAGCAATGAAGTTCCAGTTCTGAGGACCATAAAGAGCAACAAGATCTTTGAGCTTAGAATCTTCCGCAGGTCTCCAATGACCTCTTGCACATAGTTTAGAATGTCCGGTATTATTCTCATTAGGGTTCGGGTCTTCATTAAGGTCGATTTTATCACTGTTTTCTTCAACATCATCACCGGAATCAGAACCATTTCCTTCCCCAACATCATCACTGTTGCTGTTTTCTTCAAAGTTTCTTGTAAGATAACATTCTCTCATAAGTGGTGAAGACCAGTTAGTATTAGTACCCTCCTTAGAGACATAGCAGTCTTGAGATGAAGAAGAAGCAGCATAGTTAAGTGATAGAGAATCCATATTTGCATAGACAGTTCCCATTGAAGGAGAAGAATAACAAGATTGGTAATGAGTGTTATCTTTAACACTTGCTGCTTTCATCTTATATAGCATAAGAGAATATTTAATGTGATGAGCAAAGTATTACAGGACAAAGAGGAAACAAATAGTGAAAGGTAAGAAGAGAAGAAGAAAATGGAAAAGCAGTTTTACTGCATAGGAGCAGTAACAAGAACTTAAAACAGATAAAGGGTTGAGAGAGAGAGAGAGAGAGATTGAAGTAGATATGTGTCCAGAGTGAGGTAATGACACTGGCATTCTATTTTAATTGAACAAGTTGGTGTCAGTGTTTATTTATTTAATTAATAAAGGAAAAAGAGCTTTGGTCACACGTGTGAGATTGATGTGTTACAATTGCAGGGTCATAGGCTGTCTCTCTCTAAAATGACAGGAATGACAGACACACCTATGTGATGGGTGATGCATAACAAAGCAAGGGACATAATATGATATCTTTCTTTTCAAAATAAAAAAACAAAACAAGATTTGAGAGGGTCTTGTTTATTGTTTTTGTTAGTTTGCTATATAACGGAACAAGTATTGTCATCTTCATAAACACTAACTAATGACCCTATCATACATAGAGCTGTCAAATTGATCGATCTGGTCCAACCCGCTTCGGTTCGGGGACCAAAACATATTGAAGTGGATCTATCCGATTATTTTATAAGCTATTAAAAATAAGTTTGGCTTAATTTCTATTGGATTATGTGGCTAATGAGTCAGTCCGAAAGACTAGCTCGATCTATATTTCGATATTAAATTTTTAATTTTATAAAAAAGTTGTAATGGACAAAAACTAAGTAGAGAACAGTCATAAACTTAATTAGGTGATGTTTAAAATATTCATGAAATAAAAAAAAAAAAACACACACACACATATATATATATATATACAACATAATAACATCTATGTTAAAATAGAGATTAACTAAATATTATCCGCAATACTCATCAAAAACTTTCTTGATCTCGCAATCAATTCTTTGATCACATCATCTTAAAAACATATTTTCATCCTTTTTAACTTTTCTTTTCATGTGAAACATAGTTATTCAATCATATCTTAACTCCGTATCAACTAAAATTATTTTATAAATTTATTTCTAATGGGCCAGCCCGAAGCCCAGTTGACTGGAATGGCCTGACCCATGAAAAAACATAGGTCCAATGGGTTGGTCCAAAATATAGAGTTGTGTTTTTTAAGATTTTTTGCGGCCCGATCCACTCTAAATTATAGGGTTGATGGGTCAGCCCGATGAATCGAGTCTAGTTTGACAGTTTTAATCATTCATACTCCTTTTGTCTAAAAAAAAAATGTAAGGTTGTTGTACACAAATTAAGAAAAAGTAATGAGTAAAAGAATAATTGTAACAATTTTACAAAATTGTCCTTAATTGTTATTGGTTATACATATATTGTCATAAATACATAGTGAGATTTAATGCTTTGAGAATAATGCAGACAATATTAATTAGGGATACAATTGATAAAATGAATTAATGTTGCATTGACAAAGTAAAAATATATTAGTTTGAGACAAATTTTTATGTTAAAAAAACACTTACTTTAAGACAAAGAGAGTATTTACATATCATATATCTCTCTTTCACTCTCTTGTCACAATTATCATCACTGCTTGTAGTACTACTACATTAGTAGTAGTAACTTGAACGACTCAATTGAATTGAAATAAATAATTAAAGTGGGTTTTTAATAACTTCGGTTTATGTTAAGGTAACTTCTTAGTTTTCTAGACAATGAGTCGGGCTGGATGATTTTGGGCGCAAAACCACCATCCAGCCCAAACTGCGGGTAATAATAATAAATCTATTTTTGCCCAATTTTAGAGTCGGTTTAGATGGGTTCGCGTTAATACCTACGAGTATTTCTAATTAATGGACTGATTCAATATTTAGCTAAAAAATATTTAAATTGATTTAATACAGATTTTATACATCTTGATTTAATACATATTAATTTAATACATATTGATTTAATACAGAGCCCGTAGTATGCAACTTTGGCAGTATATATAAGCTAGTGTTTGACAAACTAATCACTACATAAACTAATCATAACTTTGACCATTATACATATTGATTCAATAATTCTTCATATTACGAGAAGCTCAGTTAACACAGCACAACTAAGGTTATTAGGTTATTAGGGAAGAGAAAGCTAGCACAACACAACTTACGTGAGCTTCTCTTATCTATGAATGATAACTTGTTAATATAGTTATTTCTTTAAACCTTAGAATAATAAAAGATTACTAAAATAAAATAAAACTTTAAATTGGAACTTGAAGTCATTTACAAATTCAAAATAGAGAAAAGAGAATGTTGCATCACATTAATAAGGGGGAAAACACTGCTCAATATAAAATTTACTTTGGTAAACTACCCGATTTCAAAATATTTGAACATTATAAATTGACAAATTTTCCTGTGAAAGAATGGCATTGTTGTGGCATTAAATCTATTAGTTCTAAAGGTATGTGATACCTTCTTCTGAATCCTCCTATCAGTTGTATCAACATCTACATGATATCCTGCTTGGTGGATCATATATTTGTATCTAGAAAATACAACACAAAAATGTTACACAATAATTAACACCTGGTTTTTCAGCTAAAAATATTAGTATTCAACAAAAGTAGAATTAGAACAATAACAAAATTAGGTAATAAAACTATTTAAGGAATATTGCTCAAACTTTATGACGTTACCAAATAAAAAGTAGATCTAAAAAGGCTTGTTGCAGACTCAAAATACATGAACTGGTTCAAGGATTTGATGCAATTGTTTCAGCTGCATGGAGAGAATGAGAGAATCAATTACACATGTTAGTATTGTTTTTACACCAAGTTGCAACATTGAATTATCATGAAGTAAAAAGTTTGAATTCCCATATGATATTTTTGTATATCCAAGTATTCATTGTGTTTGTGTGCAAGCGCACAAAATTGAAAGAATTCACTGGGTACCCTAACTTACATATGAATGTTGTAGCAATCTGAAACACCTACAGAAATCCATATCAACCTAATCAGTGAGAAAGATAAAAGTTATATAATCATTGGTTCGTACCCCAACATCTGCATTTTAATTATTTACAAAAACAACGCCTCATACATCTTGGTTTATTTAAAAACTGAGGGGTTAGATAGTTTGTTTTTTTATAAATGAAACTCATTACATTGTTTACACAGATATTATATTGTTTACACAAAATATTAAAGTAAAAATGTTATTCTTCATCGTCATCGTTGTCGGTGAAGAACATATGTTGGATATCTTGGAGAAGATCAAATGTTGGGGATCCTCGTTTCATTGATCTTGAAGAAGATCCAATATTTTCTTTTGCATTCATTTGTTTCTTATAAAAAACAAAAAAAAAAGGTTAGATAAATAAATAAATATTCGGTTATATTATTATTTAAGAATACAAACCTTGAACCCATGATAATTTTTTGCTCTTGCAATCCGCCACATAAATCTCTGGCAATGTAAATACAATATCACCAACCACATATTGAATAAACCTAAATTTTTTCTGCTCTTACGATTTATCACATTGATAATTGTTGGAAATTCACCACACCCTATGATGATTTCGCTTCAATCTTGATCTCAAGATTGATCACCAACCCACACAATACGTAATGATAATGAAGAACAAGGAACAAAGAAAGAAGAAGAACACACTAACAGCAAGAAAGGAGAATGAGAGAGAAGAGAAATATTTGGAGAAAAATTGGTACCCACTAACTGTGGGGTTTCTGAATATATTTCACTTTCACTTGCTACCCGCAAACTGTGAATACAATTGTTGTGTTTACAATGCAAGGGATACTCCCTTTATATAGATTTAGATTTACAAAGGCCCAAAAACTTTAAAGCCCAAAATATCAAATCTAATCTAAATCATATAAAATCTAATCTAATCAAAACAGAATCCAATCAAATCTAATCTAAGATGCATCTGTCGAAATAATTCGACACTCCTAGGTAATTCGACACATGCTAGTTTCGACACACTATGAATTACAATTTAATACACCACCTAATTCATTGTGTCTAAACTATCTACATTCATCATCGATCTTAGCTTCTTGAATACTTCGACCTGCACTCCCTTCGTCATGATATCTGTAATCTGATTCTCAGTTCTGCAGTGTTCCAAATTCATCTTCCCTTCTGCTACCTGCTCTCGAAGATAATGGAACCTCATTTCGATGTGCTTGCTTCGATCGTGAGCTATTGGATTCTTCGCCAAATTGATAGCTGACATGCTGTCGATCTTCATGGTAATTGCTCCATGATTCTTCCTTGTAATCTCTTCGACCAAGTTCACCATCCAAGTTGCTTGACATGCACAAAGAGAAGCAGCTATATATTCTGCTTTGCATGATGACAATGCCACTACTGGCTCCTTTCTCGAACTCCAAGCAACAGGTGCACCACCTAACATAAACATATATCCAGCTGTGGATTTTCTATCTTCTGCATCACTACACCAGCTAGAGTCTGTGTATCCCACTAACTTGCACTCTTTCCCTTCGTCAGCTGCATCACTTCACAAATTCCTTTTCCCTTAAGAAGCTGTCGATTTTCTTATTCCAAGCTCTTGGAGCTTGCTTAAGTCCATACAAGGATTTATGCAGCCTGTACACCTTTCTTTCTTCGCCTCGTTTAACATACCCAGCTGGTTGTGCGACATAAACTTCTTCGTCTAAGGGGCCATTAAGGAATGCACACTTCACGTCCATCTGACATGTGTGCCAATTGTTCATATTTGCTAGACCAACAACCAACCTGATTGTTTCGATTCTAGCAACAGGTGCAAACACTTCATCGAAGTCGATTCCTTCCTTCTGAAGAAATCCTTTTGCCACAAGTCTCGCCTTGTGTCGAGTTACTTCTCCTCTAGGATTCACCTTTACCTTGTAAACCCACTTCACATTAATTGCCTTCTTGCCTTGAGGCAATTCGACAAGTGACCATGTGTTGTTGACTTCGATGGATTCTAACTCTTCATTCATTGTTTTCACCCACTTCGAATCTTTCAATGCCTCAGCTGCATTGACTGGTTCGACATCTTCGTAGAAAGCATAATGTACCAGCTCACCCTCTTCATCGACCACATCATCTGATGTAATTACACATTCTTGCAACCTTGCAGGCATGTGTCTTGTTCGTCGAGGTCTGCTTGAACCTGCTTCATCTGCAACTGGTTCCTGTCAAACTTCTCTTTCGACTTCAGTGGCTGGTTCTTCACAAGAAATTCTCACTGAATCTTTCTTGGCTTTCTCTTTCCAATCCCATTCTTTAAGCTCATCTATGATCACGTCTCTGCTGATCACTACCTGCTTATTCACTGGGTCGAACAGCTTGTAACCTTCAGTCGAATGATATCCTATCAAGATCATCTGATTCGACTTGTCATCAAGCTTCCTTCTCAACTAATCTGGCACATGTCTATGTGTTATAGATCCAAACACTTTCAAGTGACTGAGACTAGGCTTGTCACCAGACCAACATTCTTCTGGTGTGACTCCTTCAAGCTTTTTTGTCGGACATCTGTTCAAAAGATATGTTGCTGTCGAAACTGCTTCTCCCCATAATTCTTTGGGTAGATGCTTTCCATTCAACATACTTCTTACCATGTTCATGATGGTTCTGTTCTTTCGTTCTGCAACTCCATTTTGCTGTGGTGTATAGGGTGGCACCACCTTATGCACAATCCCTTCTTTTTCACATAATGTATCGAACTCTTTCGACACATACTCTCCACCACCATCTGTCCTCAGAATCTTCAACTTTCGACCACTCTGTCTTTTGACCATGGATTTGAATCTGGAAAATACCTCAATCACATCACTTTTCTTCTTGATGAGGTAAGTCCACAACTTTCGACTGAAATCATCTATAAACGTGACAAAATATCTCTTGCCACCAATCGAATCCACCTGGATTGGACCACATACATCAGAGTATATGACTTCAAGAATTGCCTTCGACTTCCTTCCTGCATCCTTGCTGAAGCTATTCTTGTGTTATTTCGACTGAACACACTCTTCACAAACTTCACTTGGAATGTCGATTTCGGGTAATCCTGAAACCATATTTCTTCTCTTTAGTTCTCTGATGTCATTGAAGTTGAGATGGCCTAGTTGAAAATGCCATAACCACTCATCTCTGCTGGCTGCAGTTGCTAAGCACTTGTGTTCCATAACTTTGAGTTCAATCTTGAAGGTCCTATTCTGAGACATTGGAGCCTTCAAGATCAACCTACCATCTGCGTCGAGAACTCTCATCATCTTGTCTTCGACAACTACCTTGTAGTTCTTTTCGACTAGATGCCCTATACTGAGCAAATTACTCTTCATACCTGGAATGTACAACACATTGGAAATTGTTGACCTTTTGCCATCTTTCCTCATAATCAGAACATCACCAACACCTTCAGCTGCTAGAGTGTTGTCATTTGCAAACTTCACCGTGTTCTTCGACGAGGGCTTCATGTTGACAAACCAATCTTTCCTCCCAGTTATGTGTGATGAGCATCCTGAGTCCAAGTACCACTGATCTTGGAATCTTTCTTCATCTTTTGTTGTGACCATCAGCAACGTCTCTTCTTCTTCATGCTTCGCCATATTTGCATCAGTTTCTTGATTTTTCTTCTTTTCTGGACAGTTACTAACATAATGGCCATACTTCTTACAATTGAAACATTGAATGTGAATTTTGTCAGATTTTTGATCACCACCTTTTCTTCTACTTACAGCACCACCTCTTTGGTTGCCTTGGTTCCAAGGTTTCTTCTGATTCGACTGGTTTCCTCCTTTGTTGCCATTCCAGCTTCCTTTACCTTTCCTTTCCTTTTCTGACTGCGCCTGCAAAGCCATATCACTCTTCGACTTTCCTGCAGCTCTCTCAGCCATCCTTTGTTCATGAGACTCAAGCGTCCCTTGAAGCTCTTCTTTCGTCAATACTGACAAGTTCTTCGACTCTTCTATGGCTACTACCACATGGTCGAATTTTGGAGCCAATGACCTCAAGATCTTTGGAACAACTGATCTTGATGTCAACACCTCTCCACATACTTTGATTTGATTCATAAGCTTTGTAACTCTGGTGAAGAAATCTGAAATACTTTCGTTGTCTTCCATCTGAAGCAACTCATAGGTTCTCTTGTGAGTTTGTAACCTCACCTCTTTCACCTTCTCTGCGCCTCCAAGTGACTTTTCAAGAATCTCCCACGCTTCCTTTGCTGAATCTACATCGCTAACTTTTTCAAAGTTATCTGGATCAACACACTGGTGGATTATAAAGATTGCTTTATATTCTTTCTTCTTCAACTCTTTGTGTGCAGCCCTTTCTTGATCCGTCGCTACTTCTGCAAGCAGTGCCACTCCTTCCTTCACAAGATCCCAATGATCTTGATAATAGAAAATAACCTTAATCTGCTTGCACCAATTCTCATAATTATCTTTCTTGAGAATTGGTAGAGTCGCCAGAAAATTCCCATTTGGATAGTTCATCGCCATCACGAATTTCCTCCTTGAATCGCAACCGGAGCTCTAGATACCAGATGTTGGAAATTCACCACACCCTATGATGATTTCGCTTCAATCTTAATCTCAAGATTGATCACCAACCCACTCAATACGTAATGACAATGAAGAACAAGGAACAAAGAAAGAAGAAGAACACACTAACAGCAAGAAAGGAGAATGAGAGAGAAGAGAAATATTTGGAGAAAAATTGTTATCCACTAACTGTGGGGTTTCTGAATATATTGCACTTTCACTTGCTACCCGCAAACTGTGAATACAATTGTTGTGTTTACAATGCAAGGGATACTCCCTTTATATAGATATAGATTTACAAAGGCCCAAAAACTTTAAAGCCCAAAATATAAAATCTAATCTAAATCATATAAAATCTAATCTAATCAAAACAGAATCCAATCAAATCTAATCTAAGATGCATCTGTCGAAACAATTCGACACTCCTAGGTAATTCGACACATGCTAGTTTCGACACACTATGAATTACAATTTAACAATAATGTTACTTTATAAAATCTCCTAGCGCTCTAATTAAACATAGAGAATTTCACAACAATGTTTGGGTTTCTTGTTGATTCACTACTATCAATTTTAAATATTCAGAATGATTTTATGATGAAGCTTTTAGATTTCACGAGGATCACTAGTGGCAGTGTCTTAAGCGTCATACTCATTAAGTGGACAGTGAAGATTTGTTTAAGGACGGTGAAGAAACTGAATAAACACGCTTATATTTTACCTCGGTTATCACTCAAAACTGAGGTAAAATATGTTTCTTTTTTAAATAAAAAAACAATAAAATATGATCCGTCTCAAGCCACATACCTCTCGTTTTCTATTAAACATCGAAGGGGAAAAGCTTTTTTATTTATATTTACATTGTTTACATAGAATATTAAAATAAATTACTTAAACAAATCAAGAGTTTAACAATGGATTCTTGGAGAACAAATCAGAGGAGTAATTTGTTCCAAACAAGAGAAATTTTTTTATATTTACATTGTTTTCAAATTTCTGAGAAGTCATCTATTCCAACCAAGAGAAATTTTTTTCTGTACTTGCAATCCATCCCAGAGAGATTTCATTATCTTGAGCAAATATTTTCATGGGAAATGCTTTCACATCAAAGAGAATATGAAAGAGAAATGGATGATTGTGTTTAGAAATAAATTTCTCAATGATGTCAACCGAGGAAAGCAATAAATGTCTCAATGTTTTCTTTTATTAACAACATAGGAAGGTTATTAGCATGTGAGATAGATTGCAAGGGCAAAAAAAAAATATTTTGTTCGAGATTGAAGAGCATTGGAGATTTTTCCTGTCTTGAAGTTCATCCCAAAGAATGATGTGTAAGACTTTGGAGCGGCGCATATATGTTAGGTTTAGGATAAAATCTTATTAACGAGAGCTTTTATAGTAAAATATAATGATTTAATCCCTCGTTTATTAAATATAACTGAATGAAAAGATTATTAATTTAAAACTTAAATATAAAATAAAAAGAAATATGTCATTTTTAAAGAAATAAAAACATAAATTATTGATGATAGGATTTGAAGCGTGTCCTCAAATATTTTACCCATTGGCTTTATTTTATAACCGAGAGAATATGTGGCATTTATTAAAAAATAATATAAAACATGACGCGCCTTGAGTTGTGACCTCGGTTTTGGTAGGGTGAGGTGAAAGTTTTGTCATGAAATGTATTATTTGTAGTAGTGAACTACATTAATTGGTAGATTTTGATTAGGTTGACCCCTCGGTGAAATAATGAAGGAGCTATAATCAGCAACTACCAATAAAATAATAAAAAACTATCAAACAATCCCAGAAAAAAGTTTCATATAATACTTTATTAGATTACAGTTCCAAACAACAATATCAACCTAAAACATACTTGAATACACTTACAAAACTGAGAGGTTTGCATATAACAAGAGAACTACACAATATTACATCAGTTTAAATAATTTAGTGTGCATGGATTGGGATTGCAATAAAAAATGAACTCATCACAAATAAAATCTTCTGTATATGTTAGCACAAGCTGATTGTAGTGAATGAATGAGCAAATACATATTGATTCAGGTTTTTTTTTTCTCTTAAAAACAATGTCACTGGTACAACATATAATTTTAATAAATGTTAAACTTGGTCATAGAAATGCTTTTGAAAAAGGAAATATCTACAATTTAACTATAACTACCAACTAGTGCTGAATAATTTCAACCAAGATGGCGATATAAGATTGGTTAACCCTCTATAAAATGTATTTGAAAAAGGAAATATATGCAATTTAAACATTGTTACATATATACCCATGATACAACAATTAATACAATACATAAGTGAGTAAGTTAAGTGAGTTGCATTAGAAACATGAGAACTAGAATTGTACTTGGGTTAAGCAATCTGATTATATAGACTAATTTGCATACATAATCATACACCACCAATCTCACACGCTACCAATCAAACTTGGGTGAAGAATGTGGTTCATTACACACTACAACTTATAAAATAGTGTGCATACAGTTTGCATACATAATCATACACTACCAATTAATCTCATACACTACCAATCAAAATCAAATATTTGATACGAAATGTAAACAAAATACAAATAATATCGAAAAACAGTTGAATATACTTATAGTTACATTTCCCCTGCTTTAAAACTCTTTCCACGCCACTTAGAAATTGATCCATCTATCTAAATCAAAACAAAAAAATTAGAAAATCAAAATAACAAATCAGAAAGTGTCACATGGAGTTTCATCAGAAATAGATTGTTGAAGAAAAAATTTGATAAAAATTAATGGTTGAGCTTAATCTAACTAGAAAAGAAAGAGCCACATATAGTTTTTTCAGCACAATATAGGGTTGTCACAAAAATCCTAGCCTATTTAGCCCTTTCTTCAGCCAACCACTTGCATACAATCCCTCTTCAAGAACTGTATGATCTGAATAAAAACCAAGAACTACTACCAGATGACACATCTAGATACTAAATCAAAACTAAAATGGGTATTCAAATCCCTAAATAACAAAACCTAATAAAACAAACCTCTAAAACTGAATCAAAATCACAACCTTGCAAACGAAAGTAAAACAATGGTAGAACAAAGATCACAACTTTAAATGGTGTTTGTGGACTAGGGGTTCACCGTGGCAGAGTAGTGGCGGCGATGAGAGTGGGCAACAATGGTGAGTGATGAAAGGAGAAGAGAAATGGTGGAGTTTATCACTCTGCTAGGGTTTCATTTCATCAGAGAGAGAGAGAGAGAGAGAGAGAGAGAGAGAGTGTGTGTGTGTGTGTGTGTATGTTGAAATAAAATGAGTGAATAAGAGAAATGAGAGCACTGCTGAGGGGAATCCTAACAACCATTATCATCATTTTTTTTAACAGAATCATCATTGATTACATATACATTAGTAATTTTTGAATGACTCAATTGAATTGAAATATATTATCTATTATATTATTATATATTAAATCTAAATTGCATACCATTTTGTTATTCATCTTATTTGTCACGTCAATTAAAATTTGATGTAATATTCTATAAAATTTAGTATAAAAACTTTTAAATTTCATTTTTCTTTCAACATAATTGTAACTGTTACTAATAAAATCATTAAAACACTTTTATTTTTATACTTTACAATTCACGTCATTTATTTCATTTGATCAAAAATCATTTATAAATATTATGTTATTGTTACACTATTTTTTATTTTGTACATCAATTTAATTTCTATAAAAATATTTTTTTTATTATTTTAATTAAAAGTGCGACATATTAATTCCTTAAATTATTACAAAAAATAAATAATTAATTCCTTAGAAACTTCTCATCAATTAAAAAACATATTATAAAATTTTACTCCAAAAGAATTGTAAATAAAATATTATTAGTGGAAAGAAAAATCATTTATATGTATCATAAGTTTTAAAACCATACTACCAAAAAAGTGTAGTTACAATTCTAAAAATAAAATAATCAAATAATACTCTTACACTTTACTTGTATGTTTAAAATAGACAAATAAAAACCTTGAATTATTTTTTAAATTATAATTCCTAATTATACTTGCAAAAGTACAAGAGTTTGAAAAAAGAAACTGTCACATAGGAATTGCAAGAGATTTTATGTTTTTCTCTATGAAATTGTAAATGCTTTTTTTCGAAGTAATATAGAGGACCTATGGGCCAAGAAAAGCGATTTCTTTCTCTTCTTTATGAGTAACAGAAGATTAGTTGTTCCCCAAATTGTAGAGGACACGTTTTTTCTCTTTTGATTAATACTTCCATTTTGTTTCTACTTGGACACCTCATATGTCACATGTATTAAGCGAAATAGACCCTAGTTACTAGTTCAGGTGACTAAGCTCACTTCGAGCGTTGAAACCTATTTTAGACGCTCACCCAACCTTCCTGCACTAAGTCCGCTCTTGCCATGGGTTGTTTTATCATTGACCATTCCTTTTTAGCCTCAATAAAATTGTATTAGTCCATAATCCCTTAAACACAAGGCCTTGAGAGAGTGAAGTGATTTGATTCAAGTGTATTACTCTCTTAAAGATTTCGTGAGTCCTTTAAATGAAGTTTAAGGCAATTCCCTCGAGTGACGCATATGACGTCCCTAAAACTTTGCTTAAGGAAGCACATAGAATATTAAATGTTTCTCATGATGGGTTTGTCTAAGGAAGCTAAGTCTGCTGAGGATCCCTAGGTTCCTCACAGATGTCAAGAAGGGAGATACGTGAAGGTTCACCTGGTAACCATTGTGGTGCATTTATGGGGGAACCTACCATGGCCTACGCGATCCAGGTTTCTAGTCTTATAAGAGAAGGCCCTCAACTCATTTTCCATCCATGTTATTTCAGAGTTTTCACTTTAGCATGGCAAGTTGCATTCAAAATTCTCAAGCTTAACTTTATCACCTTTCTTCATAAAACATGTATAACCTCTTCTTCCCTTTCTTCACCATTTTTATTCCTAGAAATGGAAACCATTTAGGAGTTAGTTAAGATTGCTAACTTGATTGAACCTTTCAATAGTAGAGAAATTACGAAATTATATGAAAATTGCATGTAAAATGCAAGGTGAGTTGATGGAACAATTAACTACACACTCCTGTAAATAGGGATGTTTAAGTGTCATGCGTGAAACTCTGATTCTAGTAGTGATAGTGTTTTTTCTCAAGAAATCCAAAGTTGTCAATGGCGGCCAGCTCATCCAAACGTTCATGAGTGGAGGGCTTCGAGGCAGAGGAATGGTTTGTGTGTTATGTGAAGATGGAGGCGCACTTAGTGAGCTAAGGCAACAAAGACAAATTATAGATGAGTTGACATTTCTTAGCAGATAAGATCATAGGCGCACTAAGCGCATATGGGAAGTGTGCTTAGCAGGAATACCAGATCTGACCCTATAAATATGGGTGTCATTCAATTCAAATGGTGATCATTAGTGGATTTGAGGTAGTTATCAAAGAAAGTTTGGTTAACACCACAAATCACAACAAGAGAGAATAAGAGGAAGATTGAGGGCAGAAGAGTTGCTCGAGGAATCATCACAGATGTTGTTCAACTTCTTTCTTTTATGGTTTATTTATAAAACTACGATGAGTAAGCCTCGCTAAATTTCTTTTCTTACATAAAAGTTAATTAAATCCATTGATTATTAAACCATTTGAATTGTTATAGGCAGAATACTTATTTCTGATCTTGTATCTTGTACCTAAAGTTCATTTTGGTCTCATAATTTTAAAAGTACCATAATGGTCCCTTAACTATATAAACTAAACCATGTTATTCATTTCCATCTATTTTCCTCAAACACGGTTAAAAATGTCTGCATGGTATACATGTCAGCAGGGACGGACCCAGAAATATTTTGTTGTGGGAGCAACTTAAATAAAAATATAGCATTAAAATTATAATTAAAAATAAATTTAAATTGTTTAAAAAACAAAAATTTAAGATATTGAATATTTATATCCTAAAAAAATTGTTCAAAACTGTGAATACACTTAATTGAGATATATTCTATATATTGTAATATTTTTAACATAGAACATATATACTTCACCCACAATGATTATAGTTTGTATAAAATTAATATAAAAACATATTTACATATACACTAATTAACAAATAAGTTGTTTGTAGTGGGGCTAGGACACCCACAGGCTTGGTTGTGGGTCCGTCCCTGCATGTCAACATTGTGTAGCATTGACACATTTGAATTCTTGCGACCGATTTAGAGATAAAAAATAGGTCATTAAAAGGTATTTTCTTTGTTTTAAACTAGTAACAAACCCGTGCCTTCGCACGGGTTCCGTTACGGGGACACGCATTTGTTTCAGATGTATAGTTATGTAAAAAAAAATCTATAGTTTCAAAATAATAAAGAATTAGTGTGAAAAAAAATTAATTCATAGTGTCTACAAAAAGCAAGAAAAAATTTGTAAGCAATAAAATAAAAGAAATAAATGGTTTTTATAATAAAAGAAAAATGGGAATATTCTAAATTAAAGTTTTGAGGATTATAAGAATAGCTAAGCTGTATATTTGTGTAAAAAAAAGTTTATAAATAGAAAAAGGAATAAATCGTATGATTTGTTTGAAAAAAGGTGATTTAATAGAAAAATCAATATTGAAAGTGATTAAATTGAAGAGGATAAAATGTAATATGTGAGGTAGGGTGTGTTGTAAACCAAAAGGAAAGGAAAATAATAAAGCCCACTTGACACCAGTCCAGGCCCATAACTGTTGGAAATGAAAAAGCATGTCTTCCTAAGGTCACAGTTGGTGAATAATGCATCTGTTGTCCAAGGGTTTTGAAGTTTCCAGAAAGGCATCGAATTCTCTCGTCATGGCGGCGTCCCAATCCTCCATATTTCCGGCTCCAAATTTCGGTCCATTCTCAATTGACGTTTATGCATTTCTGGAGGAAACTTCGGTTGAGTGTTCAAACGCGGAGGTTGGTGGAAATACATGTAAAACGGCTAAAGACCGAAAAGGAAAGGGCATTGTAGATCGTCGTTCTCACGAAGCGGATAACGACATGCACAGCCTGTGGGAATCGGAAGCAGGGACTGATGACGGTGTCGGGAAAGGAGAAAATGCCGGTTTCGAAAAGGGTTTGAAGAATCGCAGGGACCCAGTCTCAGGTGGTGTGGACGTGATATCATCTTTCAGTGAAGGGTAAGTATTTACAACAACTGTAGGTAATTTGTGTTTAATGGTCTGAATGTTGGAATATATGAAATGATAAAAAAGTTGTTGTTATAAAAAAGATGTAATGATCGTAGGGTTTGTAAATCGAAATAAAAAATTTGGATGAGTTATGTAATGAATTGGTAGGAAAATTCTTGTATGTGAATGTGCTGCTTGCAGTTTTGACCAGGGAAGTAGTAGTTATTTAATGGTCTGAATGTGAAGAAATATGAAATGATGGCGTAGGTTTGTGCAAATGCTGTAAATAGTTATGACCATACTCAATTCTTTGCAATAATTACTATTTACAATGAGGCTATTGTAGGGAATTCGAATTCAAAAAAAAAAAATAATGAGTGATAGGTTATTAAATGGTAGAAAAATGATTGTATCTGAATATTTTGGTTGCAGTCTTGATGAAGAAAGTAGCGATGAGGAAGTGTTGGAGTGGCCCGATGACTCTGAAGTGAGGGAAGAAGTACTTGGTTCACTTGGAAGGACATTTCTGTGGAAAATGAAAATAAAGTCGCGACGGGTTTTAAGGAAAAATGTTCATGTAAGTCTGTTAGTAAACAAAAACTAAGTTGTAGAACTTCCTGTTGTTTGTGTTAAATTTACTGAAACATTTTTCAATATGCAACAATTGCCTCAAAAAGTGATTCGAGATTGTCTTATGGTCGGGCATGAGGAAATTACTCTTGTTGATTCAGACGTTGGTAGGAAGTATCATTGTGTGCTGCACTTTTCACAACGCAAATACTGCATAAAGAGGTTTATATATATCAAGGATGGACCGACTTCGTAAGGAACAGGAAGGTAAAAAAAGGCGACAGAGTTGGATTCAGTTTGAGGGTCCCTTCGGCTGAACAATTGGTGGTAACCGTTTTGAAGGGTAGGAAGTCGTTGAATTGAATGCGCAGCTGGAACGGTCTGTGTCCATAGACGACAATCCATGAAAGTATATCAGTAATGTAATTAGTGTTGGATGTTTTGTGTAGGAGTTGTATGTTGTTATCCCGAACCTTGATTGGTTACGTTATGATAAGTGTAATGAACTTTTCATGGCCATGCAGTCCAAAGTCAGATGCAATTGTGAAAATATTATAGCCACGTTTAATGTTAATAGTTTCTTGTTTTATGTTTAAAGAGTAGTGTGTTTTGTCCAGAATGGTCTATGAACCATTTAGCTTATAATATTATATAATGTTGTTGTGTATGTTTAGAGATTAGTACAATTACAAAGCAAAAAAAGCTTTATGAGAGTTGACAGCAATAGGTGGGGTATCGCTCCAGTTCCTGAGAGTTATGACAAATAAATATAACATGTCGTGTTGGTTTGTGAGCCAAAGATAGATGCCATGTGAAACCTAAAAAAAGGAGTCAAAGAAATACAATAGTAATAAAATAGTAATAATAGATGGAAGACAAAAGTAGTGTGTGTTACAGGCCCTTATTATACACATGTGAGGAATATATTCTTTATGGGACATAAAGAAAAAGATTCCAAACACAAGAGTGCTTCTTTATTGTTAGCTCGTGAATGAGAATATATAATAGTAATAAAAGATGGAAGACAAAAGTAATCCATGTAAAAGTTTGTTCGCTAATTTGCAAAAGGCATTTCACTCGTGAAGTTGCTTTGAAATTGGGTAATAGGCACTTATTGTAGACATAAAGAGAAAGATTCCAAAGACACGAGGGCTTGTACTGTTAGCTCGTGAATGACACTAAAGTTTGGTGTGCTTTAGTTGAGCAATAAATAGAGGGGCAATGACGAAGAAAAATGCAAAGTGAGTCAGAAGAAAACTCAACTGAAATAATTTCTCATTCTCCCTTCTTGTAACCCACACTGTCCTCAGGCATATCAAAATGGAGCTATGCGGAATTCTCAAACACTCAGAAATTGTGGATTATTTTATAATTGCCAAAATCTCAGCACGAGTTTGGTTTTTATTTCTTTCAAATAATTACCAAAATCTCAGCACATGTTTCCTTTAAATTTATTTAAAATAATGTTGTTGTAAGATTGGTAGAAAAAGAGAATGAGTTAGATCATGGTTTGTTGCTTTCATGTTTTTTCCATTTGCAGTCATACCAAGAAATTGACCCCTCATTTGTGAAAAGCTGTGGAAATGAAATCTCAAAAAATTGGACCATCATGAACAACCAAGGGGTGCATCATGAACTGATCTATAACCAATTGGAGTTTCATCCTCTCATTATTAGTGGGTGGCCTTGTATGGAATCTTATTACAATCTGCCTTCTGAAGTTGTCCTGACGGTTGGTTATTATGGTAACAACAACTATGGAATTTTATCATTTAAGGAGGTGCTGAGACCTCGGCATTTACCGTGTTTTCACAGTATAAATGTTCGGTACAAGGAATTATACATGTTTGACGTCACTCTGATGTCGTTCAGCATAGATAAACAAAAATTAGTTGAGTTGTGTTTCAGTTATGTATTTGAATTTGTGGGTGAATATGTCGTATAGTAAAACATTAACAACTAAATTATAATTGGGTTGCAGAGATTGCAGGAGGACTTTGCAACTGTACTGAGAGACAATGGATATGAAGAAATTGTGCTGTGTTGTGACAATGGGAAGATTAAATTAATGTCGTTGTTCAACACTGCAGACACTCGCAAGACAAAGTTGGGATATGGTTGGGACGAATTCTGTAAGTCCAATAACTTCAAAGCTGGAGATACAATTCGATTTAGAATTGATGTTACTTCTTTGGACAAAACATGCTATGTATATTTATTTCCTTAAGCGTAAGACATATGTCTGTTGTTAATATGGTTTTCCAAATGCATTAAATTAAAATGAAGTGTTAACGGTATGAAGAAAAAATACATGTTGATAGCACGGGTTTCCAATTGATATTGTACATCAACGCACATTATGTTAAACCTTAAGGATTTAAAACACTGTGTGAAAGCCCAAAAAAACTATAACAGTACCATTAGATACAAAAAATATTGTGGATAGGTTGTTGTCATCACTGTAGCTGTGGTGTTGAGAGGAAAATAGAGAGACACAAAATGAAATCTCTGAAGGAGTGTTTTAGCTGCAAAAGCAAAGCCAAAAATAGAAGTTACAGTTAAGAAAGATGTGGCCACCAACTTCTAAGAAATAATTTCAATGGAAACGTACAAAAGCGTTACCTAAAACAGGGAACATTTATATATTGTTGAAAACCTCTTTGTAAACAACGTTCGTAGTTGTCGACTTTAGCTTGTTGTATTCATCATAAACCAAAATTTTTATTCCTTTTTTGGTTGTGACCCTTGATATGGCGACATAGATTTGACCATGAGTGAATACGTCTCTTGGCAAGTAAAGTCCGACTGTATCCAGAGATTGTCCTTGAGATTTGTTGGCGCCGCTTAAGTTTGAATGGCCAAGGAGACTGCGAGGGTGACATATCCATTCGAGGGATGTACACCAAGTTCCCATAACCTTTTCCGGCCATTATTTTCGCCTCAATGACATAGTTGGCCATCTTAGTTATCATTACCCTGGTGCCATTACACAAACCTTCTGACTGATCTATATTTCGCATAAGCATAACCGGTGTGCCTACCTTCAACTTAATGTGATGGTTAGGTAACCCTGAGGTACTTAGTGAACTGAGAAACTCGGGTGTTAGGATATCCACTACATTGGTGTCATGAATTTCAGACTTATCGACAGAGTTTGAGCTGTAGTAGTCTTTTATGTCCCCTAAAAAATAAAGATTGGCATGTTAGTGAATGAAAGCAATATGTGCGATAATTTGAAGGTCCGGAGAGAGAGTTATAACCTGGCATCAAATCAAGGACGTGATCGTTTATTTTATCAACAACTTCTAATGTAGAAGCAAGTATCGCGCGCCCTTTGAGGTAGTCGTTGGATTGGTAATGAAGGATAAAATCAGGGTATGTACTATTTACAATGGCAACAATGGGGGGGTCGTCATAATCCGTAATTAAAAGCTCAGGTGGTAAGTCAATGTCGGTAAATCCATCATTTGGCTCAGAGAGTTTGCCTTCACCAATTTGCAACAGCCACTTTGAGAAGTCTGCTAATTCTTTCTTTTCATCTTCATTTGGGCCGGATTGCAGTCGCATGTTCTGTGTTAAAGTTAAAACTTGAACCGAACGCCATATGTAAGAAGCATTTATCGCGGAGTGTACAATATCAAAACGACTCCCCTTGGGAACAACATGCAAAATCTGTCTAAAATCACCACCGAATACAACCACCTTGCCACCAAACACGTCTTTTGAATTACTGTACGTACTCATGACATCCTTCAAAGTTCGGTCGAGTTCTTCAAAATCATGCTTGTGTGCCATTGGTGCCTCATCCCATATTATAAGCTTTGTCTGCCTTAGAAGCTCTGCGACATCATCTTCGTAGTCGATTTTGTAGGTGGAATTTTCCAGCGTTGGCACGGGTATCTTGAATTTAGAATGTGCAGTTCTACCGCCGGGCAATAAAAGAGACGCTATTCCACTTGTTGCAATGGTTAAACATATATCATGTCTGGACCTCAATGCACTTGCAAGTGTTCGCCACATGTAAGTTTTTCCGGTTCCCCCGTATCCGTGAAGGAAGAACACCCCACCGTTCTGAGCTTGGACAGACGCCATAATTTTATCAAAAATTCTCCTTTGCTCATCTAAGGAAAAGTCAGAAAGCATAAATGTATGTGACGAATGTAACGGATGGAGAAAGTCAACAAACACGGATGAGTACGAACCTGTTAGAGCATCGAAAAGGTTTGTGAATTCGGATCTCATTGCAGCCACATCATAACTTCGTTCATCATATATTAGTCGGTTGCCTATTTGTTGTAGAACAAACCCGTCTGGATATGGGATTAGTTTGAATTTGGCGAGACTTCGTCGATTTGCCTGAAGTAGTTTTTCAATCTTAGTTAAAGTCAGATTCAGCAACTGGTCTTCAGTCAAAACAAATTCTGCTCCATTGATAATACAACACAAAGTCATTGCGGAGTTAGTATCCAGCTGTGGATATATATAAAACAATCATAGAATGCATGATTCATTAGATGGATAGATTGTTGTGACAGTGAATCAATGTGCATGAAATAAGTTTTAGATGGGTTAATATTATTGATACGAGATATGCATAAGATGTATTATGTATATTAATCAGCCGTTTCATTCGTAACATCTTTGAAAATAGTTGCCATTATTGCATGAATCTGTGTATGCATGAGCCGATGCTAAGCATTGGTTTAAAGTAAAACAATAGATATTATTACATGGATGGGTAGAACCTGTATTGTGAGCCAACAGTCTTTGTTCATGCAGCAGACCATCGGATAAAAGCATCCATGATTCGTTCCAAACATGAGTCGGCCTATTAACGGCGCCGGACAAAAGCATTACTACGAAAAGTTTGCGGAGAAAATGGCCTGAACCCCATTGACTCGCCTCCTTTATTGCCCCAATGTATTCTTGATCGTCTTCGAGGAAGCCCATTGCAAAGTAGGCATCCCTAAACGTATCGAATTGAGTGTCACCGACTTTGCGTATTTCTTCATACATAGAGGGTCCCCTGACTACCGTCAACATCATTCTCAGAAAAAAGAGTTCTCCAGTGGTTGGTGGAACCCAAATTAAACGGCCGATGGTGAACCCCTTTTTCCGTGGTTTCCACGTTCTGGACCTCTTTTCGTAAATAAATTTAGAGACAAATTGACCATATGTCAGTGATCTTGCGTCTTCGTATTTCCCGTTAGCGACTAACCAAGCAGTGAACATTGATTCCGTGACACTTGCTTTTTCCAATATATTCTCCATTCTTGCATGGTCGGGGTAGTAAACCGCTTTTTCGCCTACTAAATGATAAAACATACGTTCCACTGCCGGTTTCCTGCCATGAATGTTGTAAGAGTAAATTCTCCAACACGCTTCACTTGGGGAGACATACCTACAATCGAGATACTGTTTGATCTCATCAACTGGCTGTTTGTCGTTCCCTGAGCTGGAGTTTGAAGCAGAAATTATGGTTGTGATTCTATCAAATCCTTTGTGTATATACTTGAAGAGATATTTGATAGATGTAATTTGGTTACACCATTCCATGTTAATATGTGCATGGTACTTCAAAAGGAATCTTGTATTGTAAGGTACAACGTGTCGATTGTCCAAAGCGATACCATTTTTGAGAATCACATGTGAATTGGACCATCTTCTATAAAGAGGATACCCATCTGCATCAACAACCGTTGTTTCCTGATTCTTTTTTGGGAAGTATTTGGAGCATTTTCTATTTTTCATACACGGTGAATTCAGCCGTGATTGGCCACATGGTCCATGCATCATGTGTGCCGACACCAAGTTGTATAACATTGGATGAACATTGGGATCCGGGATCTCAGCACTTATGATCTTATCTATGTCAGATGGTGTTGGGTATTTGCTCTGAGGGTGTAAAAAGACCAAGATATGAGCATGTGGCAATCCTCGCTTCTGAAATTCAATCGTGTACATAACTGTGACAAAAAAGGTCAAGTTAAGTTTTATAATTGTAAAAAACAGAAAGTCTGAATATTTGCATATAGACGCTTTGGCAAGAACACTTACATGTGATAACCTTCCCAAGCACATGCCGTTTGGTTATGTCAATCATGAGGTCGTCAAATTTAATTTTGAAAACTTTGGTAAGGAGATCTGGTCTATCATGTGGCTTTAAATTTGTGTCGGACAAGGCACGTGTTATTTCAGGCCAAGCAGGATTGCAAGTAAAGGTAACAAACAAATCAGGGAATCCTAGGTTACTTGAAATGGCCATACCATCAAAATAAAGTTGATCCATGTATCGCTTGCTTCCAACAAAGGTTGATGGCAAAACAACACGTTTTCCTCGCTTTGGCGCTGTATTTGGTTGAGTACCACAACATTGATCATTCAATTGGTTATATTTTCCAACGCGCAACTTGGATTGATTAGTCCGCAACCAATTGAGTCGTTCGGACTCCATCATTGCGAAACCGTCAACCAAAAACTGTTGAAAAAGCTGTCTTGAATGAAGCAATGTTTTTGCCTCTGAATGACGCTCCTGCAACCGGAATGATAGCCAATCTTTGATGGATTAACGGTTTTTCCTGGTAACCTCATGTTCATGGTCATATCTGTGAAGAATATTTTTTCGGTATCCATCCTCGCCATACACAAAAATGCGAGGGTATTGGTAGGCTAAGTATGCGGGATGAAACTCAGTAATTTGTTGCAAACCGCCACTGAATGCGTGAATGATTATGTCTCTAGGTGTTGTAGGATCGATATCTCCAATAATCAGAGCAGCAACCTCCGACACAGTTGGTGTGTTGTAGACACGACCATCCTCGGGTCTGTCACTGATTAGCCTTAGCTTTAAGTCTAAGAAAGCGTTGGATCTCAAAAGATCTTTGGCCATCCGAAAAGCCTTTGCATGTGGATTGCAGTCGTCTAACATCACCTTCAACTTGCCTACAATATCCCGGTTGACTACTTTGTTGTCCCTGCATGTTGTGTTAAAAGGGATTGTTAAAATGAGGATATTCATGTGATTCTTAAGTAATCCATTGCTGAATAAGTACAAATACCTGAAACATTTCATTCGGTTATCGATTTCATTGTCGGTGCCAAAAATATATAGTTGAGCATATTGCGGAGGATGTCCATCTTCTAGAATCAAACTACCTATTCGATGACAGGTTTGACCGTGTAGTCTTAAAGTATGTGGCCATCCTCCATGCGCAAAGTTGTTGTCGAATTTCATTCCAGGTGAAGTGAATGAAAACATGGCATTGTATGTTCGAATGTTGGCCTGGTAGTTTTTGCTCTCGGAACATGTTCCATTATATAGAAGATGTTGCAGCAGTTGCGGCGGATCTTTTAGAAACGGCAGCATAACTTTTCCACTCCTGCAACACCGAGTGAACTTAGGAACTATGGTATGTCGTGTTTTCCCCTTGCGTTCGTGATACCACATGGAGGTCTGACAGAATTGACATTCCCACATTCGACCTCCTATGTCATAGTATTCTACATTTCGAAGTTCGTTTGAGTAAATAAATAGTTTATAAGTTAAATAGATTACAACAATGAGTATCCAAACTTACCTTCTAAATGCGAATCAACGAAAGGCTCATTATCAACTTCGTCATCATCGTCTGAACTATTATCCAGGTTCAATTCATCTTCGGAATTAGAATGGCCATCATCTGAAAAATGACCTGCTGTAGTAACATTAGATGTTCCATTGTGATGGGTAATCGGGTCATTAGAAGTAGACGCGATGTTGGTGTTGCCAACAGGTTGAATTGCTCGGTTAAAACTTGCGAGTAGATTCGTGACAGGATTGCAATGTAACCTGGGTTTCTTATGAGGTAGAGGGTGATGGAAATGTCACTGTGTTGGGGCCGTGTTTCTCAAGTTAGATACATTTTTAGATAACGGTACACGCGGCCCGGACGTCGGTGTTTTATGGGGGATCAAAACAGGTTGACTGTTGTTGGAAATATTTTCCTTGTTTGTTAAATGATGTGCATTCCTCTTGTTAGACAAGATAACCCTCGTCTTATTTATAGCAATTGATGAGCCAGCTGAATTTTCCAATGAATGATAGTTAGTGGAAGTAGGGGTTCCATTTGAGAAATTGTGTGTTGTTATGGAACAACCACCATGTTCCAAAGAAGATGACTTTTGTAGGGGGCGTAAAACTGCCTGTGTAGAGATGGTAGAACGTTGAGTTTCTCTAACTTGACGCGAGCGTCTCCTGGCCGACAGTATAAGTCTTCGTCTATGTCTGACAACAAAAGCAGGAGAGATGGTTTTTGATGTAGAATTGGCATCCATTGTTGTAATGCAAATGTTGAATAAATAACTGCAACACAAAAATACGACATGCATAAGTGATCAGAAAACAATAATGGACAATATGAAGTTGTTGTAAACCATTTGAATGGAAGAATGCATGGTGTGATATGTATACGGAATCATAAGGCAGCAGTTCTAACTTGTGAACATACATATCATTCAGGTGAGTAGTCAAATGAGCATGTAAGGTTGTAGAAGAGGTGTAGCTGGAGATGGAAAACAAAATATTGAGGGTAAGTTTGAAAAGTATAAATTTCCCTCGACTTTAATGAAACATTTGAAAGATAACAGTAGTCATATATATAAATATATATGTATGACCCGAAATAATAATTAATCCAATTGGTGGATGTTGAAAATCGTGACGTAATCATTTGAATTACATATTATATATAACACACCTTAGAAACTTCATTGGGAAGGGAAAATTAGAAAAAGAAAGGGGCTGCACATGCGTGTGGAAATGAAAAAAGAATGGGATGTTATTATTAGTTTACATAGGCAGTCTGTAGTGTTATTATTATTATTGTATGCATGTTAATTATTATTATATGCATGTTAATAGAAGCCAAAGAGAAACTTTATAGGTTCTTTTAAAAGGGACAGTTTGTGTAGTCACAGCTATGTAGGGACATAGGGTGGCTGGACATCCACGTATAAGATGGATGGGGGCAGGTAATGATTTAGTTGACCAGTTGGAATTTGACAATTATATTTTTTAGTTTTGTCCTGTTTAAATGAATAAGAAGTATCCCATGTGAAAATAATGTTTGGCTAAATATGAATAAGTGGAAATAAATGTTTTATCCTTTTAGGGCCATTGGAATATGAAGCATTATTGTACTAAGGTCATTGGAATATTATGTATGTTATGTGTGATCTGGAAAAATAGCGAAATTGAAATTGTGTATGCTAGGTATGTTGAAGCATGATAGTTATTATACATGGAAAAGATGTAAATGAATTACACGTGGAAGTTATTTTGTTGCGGTTATTGTTCCACATTTATATGACGAGATAACAACAATGTAAAAGCACAGTAATCGTACAAAATGTTAGAAGCAATACCATTCAATTGTTTGGAGTTTTTTTTCTTAGGGTCGTATAGTTAAGAGGACTACACGACCGTGTAGTTAACATGACTACAGTTAATAACAGTAGAAGACAAAGTAGTTTCAAAAAAACATGGCAAAGCCAAAAGCCAAAAGGACTACACTTAACAACAGTAGGACACAAAGCAGCATCAAAATAATATGGCTGAAGTGAAAAGGCAAAAAAGATGACGACAGTTAATTTGTCTTCTCCAACTTGATGATCTTTTTAAGTTTTGTTGATGATAGTTCTCCATCACACAGACCGCCAACGGTTGTCGATTCGCTTGACGCATCATGGATCTGCCTTTTTGCAGTGGGGGTTACAGGATCAGGGTTATGCTTAGATGTTATCTCCAGATCCTGTAAACATTAAATCCAAATGAACAATGGCGATAAACGACTTTTTTACATGAATACAAGTTGAAGTTTTTGATAGAAGGATACCGTAACAATCTCACAGTCTTCAGCAGCACCAGTGTTGGCTTCGTCAACGCTCTCCTTAATCTGCACAATATAAACACAGGAAGTTGGTTTCAATGCATACCAATTAAGAAGCGGACAGGGCGTCTAATTAATTGATATTTACTTAAGCCACGAACATACCTGCAATGGCAAGGATGTTCCGGAAGGTTGAGTACTGGGAACCTTGGTGTCGTAAACAGATAAAGACATCAGCTTCATTGTGGAAATTGTAAATAAAAAAAAAATAATATGTTAGCAAAGTAAAACCTGGGTATCTTCCCATGGAGCCTTTAGTTGTTTTATGAATGGACCATCCTTAAGGAGCATGACAACTGAGCAACTGTCCCAGCTGGGTTGCCATTTAACTCTAAAAGCCAGCTCCAACTTCAACATGACATCAAGTGCTAATGGGAATTCCAAAGGATCCGTAATTCCAGCCTAAATAAGAAATAGTAGCATTAGTGTACGGGGCAGTGAATCTGTGTAGTAGTAATTAGCAATCATGTATTGAGGAACTAACCTAGATCATGGTATCGCGCATCTGCGCAGCAGAGACACGCAAAATATCCGTACATTCCCTGTCCCAGAATATAAACTTGCAAGTTGTTCCCAAATGGACAGCTTCAATTTCAATCTTATACCTAATGTCACATGACATGTGAAGGTAAGAAAGAGAAATGGACGAGGTAATTGCAATAAAATGTAAAGGTAAAAAAGTATTGATACCTATAGATTTCCGTCTCAGTCTTATGCCCATTATCGCATTCGAATGGAGGTTGATCATCACGAGCAGCTTTAGTGCATGCATGGCAGGCTTGGTAATACCAGCCATAAGAAGAAGCGATAAGCTTATCCGTTGTAGCAACGGTAGCACAGAATGAGGTCTGAATGAAAGAAGAAAAACATATTGTAAAGCATATCAGATGCATATCATATATATATATATATGTCATTAAACGAATAACTTCGATGACGCATAACGCAAACCTTTTGCAGCTTTTTAATTTGACTCAGAGGTAGGGCAACAGCACCGGAAATTAATTTATGACTTGGAAGATGTCTACCATTTTCAGAATTAGAGTTGCGGGAGTACCGCTGAGTTTGAGAGCTTAGTTGGCTGGAAATGCTACGCAAAGATTCTTTAGGGATACTGCAAGACGAAAGTACAAAAGCAAACATACGGGTGTATGTCAAAGTTGTAATATATGGAAAAAAAATGGTAGAGCATAGAATGAATTGCAGGAGCAACCTGTCGATGAAGTGTTTGAATTTCGGCAAATCTCCATTGATAGAGAGCTTTGTAACATGGAAGGTGTTGGTAACCGAAAGTGGATACTGCCCTACAGTCACAAACATTAAGCCAAATGAGATTAAACATCATCACGACACATTGTGGTTTTAATCGAAAGAGAAGAATTCGTCTAACCCTCTTCTTTAACTTTTGCATATTGAAGCAGGATGATTGTTGGCCCAGACGTATTATCCCTCTCCTGGTTAAAGTGAAAGAATTGTGCTGCATAGGCCTCCCAAAGGGTGCAATTGATTGTGTTGTTGCTGGTGACAGTGCAACGAAGTGGTTAGAGCACGATAAATATATTTGGAGGCATGCAGAACAAAGTTGTAACGAACACTTACCTTGCATCCCTAAGGATCAAATTAACCTGTAGTTTTTTCCCGCCTATCTGTGACTGGGTATATCCAACACTCTCAATCATACCGATAATATCTGAGTAAAAGGTATAACTGTCAAACATAAATGTATGCAATATTATAAAATATTGAAAGGTGAGTAATTTAAAGACAACATAATGTTACCGATCAGCACATCTTTCTGAAACTTCCCGGTAATGATATCAGCGAAACTGGTAAAGTTGCTTTGTTTGGGTGGTAAGACGTGCTTGTTAACATCAGAAACATATGTTCCTGCAGTAAATTTCACCAACCAGTTGTGGGTGGATGGTTTAAATACCAAGTTGTTTGGATGAACTTTAAAGTTCGACACAGTGTAGGTATGGTCCAATGCAAACTTGTCCTTGTATGCAATCATATATGCAGTTGGAACAACCACATGGATATCACACCCCTGACAAAGTTAGAAACTATGTAAGCTTTTGAAGTTTGTATAAAATTAATATAAAAACATATTGACATATACACTAATTAACAAACAAGTAGTTTGTAGTGGGGCTAGGACACCCACAGGCTTGGTTGTGGGTCCGTCCCTGCATGTCAACATTGTGTAGCATTGACACATTTGAATTCTTGCGACCGATTTAGAGATAAAAAATAGGTCATTAAAAGGTATTTTCTTTGTTTTAAATTTCACCTTCATATTCTTCATTTTTTAAATTCCAGATATAAAACTGTAAATAAGTTTTTCTCTATATCCCCAAATCAAAAATGTAAATTTTTTTTTTTTTTATATTTCCAAATCATAAATGTAAACTCTAGCCTCCAAATTTTAAATCCATTTCACCACCATCAACAATGACAACGAAACTTTTCTGAGCATCTCAAGCGACAACTCTTTTTCGGCATGCACTGTCCTTCTGGTGTGCACGAACAATCACATGCACATCGTCGATACCCAATTTTACATTCAAACCAAATGAGGAATATGGATTATGTATCAAATAATGGAACAAAAATATTATGGAACTTCATTTTAACCAACTTTTACTCAGTAAAATGTCTCTAAAGCATTGTCATTACAAATTTGGTATTGATTGTTTTTAAAGTGGAGTAAATTGAAATTATAGTTTTCTTGTGTCATCGAGATTTAGTGTAATAGAGAAAAGAAATCATGGGAAAAATATTTACTCCATTGATAAAATAAAAAACGTTTAATTGATCTGTTATTATGGGAATAAAAGTTATGGTTAGATTTTTCACATGGTTTCTATTGTGAGGTAGTATTCTTTGACAATTGTATTGTCATTTTTTTGGCGGTGTATCAATGTGGGAGTTGGTGCGGAGCTCACTTCTTTTCCTTTTTTCTAAATATTTTGGATGTGATTGTTAATGGTGGTTCTTATATCTATTTTCTTTGTTCAGTGCTCATGTTTGTTTGCTTCTTATTGCCTTCTAGTTTGGCATGTCTTATGCCTGTTGTACCCTTCTATTTTTCTAAGGAATTTAGCCTAATTTATTAACATATTATTTGATCATTCAAAATAAAAAATTGTTTGGAAACCAGAGTGAGGTGTTAAAGTCTTTGAAAATGGTAACACTAGTTCCTACATGAGCCTTCTTTCCTTTTTGAGAAAATAAATTTTGAGATGATTTTATGAAATATAGGTTTAGGGTTTAAACTTTTTTTTAAATAAAAGTTATTATTTACGTGGAATACACAATGATTTCCACCTTTACAAAATAAAGTTACATATAGTCGTCTAATAGACTAGTTCAATGAATTTGACCAATAGAGTAGTCAGAAAGAGATTTCTGCTAGAAATAGTGCAACCACAATGTTGTAGTCCCTTCTTAGGATTAATGACTCACTCTTGTTTCATAGGTCTCAGAGTGGCTGAAGGAAACGAATGTCAATATTGGGTTCTTCATGCTTGTATTAAAAGTAGAAAGAGGAGGAATGCTATATTGGTTCTTCAAGTGGGAGATGGTTAGGTGAAAGGTGTGAATGAGATTAGGTCTCAAGTGTCTATACTTTTTTCTGATCATTTTCAGGAACATTATTCGTATATACCTCAGTTGGATAATGTGCCTTTTCAATCTCTACCGTCTGATGACGTTGAGATGTAGTTTTCTCCTTTTCTTCATTCAAAAATTGATCTGAAAGATTCTCTTTTTGACTGGGATAAAAGTCCTGATCTGGATGGTTTTAATTTTTCTTTCACTAGGATATTTTGGTATCTCTTTAAAGATGATGTATGGTTTTTATTCGATCGATTCCATTTCCAAACATCTCTTCCTAGGAGTTTCTCGTCCTTCTTTGTTACCTTTATTTTGAAAGTGGATCCCCTCCCACTCAAATTTGGAGGATTTTTGTCCTATTTCTCTTGTGGGTTTGGTATATAAGCTTAAGCTTATAAACAAATTTTTGGCTTCTAGGTTGTCTAAGGTTATTGATAACCTAATATCTTTGAGCCAATATAATTTTCTAAAAGGAGACTTTTGGTTGATGGGGTGGCGGTGTTAACAAATTAGTGGATATGGAAAAGAGATATAAGAAACATTTTCCCATATTTAAGGTGGATTTCAAAAGGCTTGTGAATCGGTTGGTTGGAGTTTCCTATCCTATGTGCTTTCTAGATCTGGTTTTGACCAGAAATGGCGTGCTTGGATGCCTGCATGTGTCTATTCTTGTAACATTTTTATTTTTGTTAATAGGAGCCCAACTTAAGAAATAAGTATTAAAAGAGGGTTGAAGCAATGAGGTCCTTTAACTCATTTCCTCTTTCTTCATGTGACTAAAGGTCTTAGTAGTATATTTCTAGGGCCTTAGAGTTGAATCTTTTCTTTGGGTTTAAAGTTGGATCTTCACATTTAGTTTTCTCCCACCTTTAGTGTGGATGATACTCTTGTTTTATATGAAACATCAAGGGAGAATCTATGGCTTATCAAAGCTATTCTTAGGTATTTTGCGATAGCTTCGGGGATCTGAGTCACTTTTTCTAAGAGTTTTCTCATTTACTTATCTTGGCCTTGTGTTGGAGCTAATCCTCGTATTGATCTAGACCCTTTGATCGACCTTATTATTTAGGAGATTGATTGCACGACGTCATAGATATATTAGTTTGGGAAGGAGAATGATCATGTTGAACTTTGTCCTTAATTCTATTTTTGTGTTTCACCTTTTTTCCTTGAAAATGCTAGTGAATGAGTGGAAGAAAATAGTGAAGATCCAAATAAGGTTGCTTTGGGGGTGTTAAAGGTGATGTTAAAATTCCTTGGGTCTGTTGGTCAGACATTTGTAATCCTAAGAGCTTTAGAGTGCTAGGGATTAGGAATCTTTAGCTAGATAATTTAGCTTTGCTTGGTAAGTGGCAATGGAGATTGGTATATCAATCTACAAGTCTCTGGAGAGATATCTTTTCTGCTAGGTACATGTATTATGTGATTTCTTCTCATATTGGTGATAGATGTCTAGCCTTTAATCAACTTCATCTTGGTGGAAAAGGGTCTTGTTAGTAGGTTCCAAAGTAGGAGATTCTTTTGATTGATTTGTAGAGGGGTTCAGTCGAAAAAATAAGGGATGGTGAGAACACCTCTTTTTGGAATGATCCTTGAGTATGATCGATCCCTCTAAAAGAGAGGTTTATTAGGTTGTACCTGATAAATACTAATATTGGTAGATCACTGGGCGAGGTGGTGGGAATTTAATGAGGTATTTTAATAGGGGACTTCCAATGGAGGAGAACTTTCTTTATTTAGAACTTGTCATAGTGAATAACTCTTTTATTGTGCCGCAATGGGTTACTATTTCTCCTGGCAATGATTGTTGTTGGTGGAATGCGGGAAAGGATGGGATCTACTCGGTTGCTTTAGCTTATACTTTCCTCATCCAGAATAAGCTCAGCCTTTCTCTTTCTTTAATTAGGAGAAATTGTGTTCTGACTACTATTTGGCATAGCTAGGATCCTTCAAAAGTAATTGTGTTCTCTTGGAAACTTCTTTTGGATAACAATTTTACCTCATTTCAGAGGACGAAGTAATGTAAGGTGTCATAACAAATGGCTACTTTCTTCCTCGGCCATTGACAGATAAAGTAAAAAGTGGCGTTCGTAATAGGTTCGATTCCCAAAAATAACATTTGTAAAATGGAGCATCGTTGTTTTTCCTATTGGTTGGGAGTAATAAGAATTGTGAAATATAATATATCCCCATTTGCCCTATATTGGAACTTTTAATAGAGAGGATATGTGTTAGTTGATAACTTTTCCCTCAGTTGAAACGTTTAACCGAGGGAGAATCTAATAAATCTTCTCTCACTTTTATTTTGCTCTTTACATGTTCAATTGAACGAAAAGCATAATCATTTGTTTTTTTTATTAATAGGTATTTCATAAAAACCCAATTTTTTGTCCAACAAAGAAGAAACTACATCATATAGAAAATAATTGCAACCCAATAAAAAATGGTAAACGATAAGATTTTGAAAAGAAAGCAACACAATGTGTTGCTTCCTTTTCAATTTCTTATCAATCACCATTTTCTTTTTGGGTTGCAATTGTTTCACTAGATGATGCAATTTCTTATTTGCTAAAAAAATGACTATGCTCTTATGAAATAGATAAATTAATAAAAAATACAAATGTTTATGCTTCAAAATAATTTTATTTTATTAAAGCAAAAATATCAAGAACATAGCACATAAGACACAAAAATAAGAAAGCCACCATTAACATAAGGAATACACAAATCTAACACATTACCTTATCATTCCAATGAACCATGGCATAAACAATTTCACTAGGCCATCCATTAATGGCACTACCGTATAAGGAATTTAGTGTTCTCCCTGATGAGGATGTGTTATACACTACGCCAAAATTGGTTTTTGGCAGCACTACACAGACATCGCTTTTTCCCAAAGCGCAGCTATAGGTTTAAAAAAATTAAAACTAAGAAAAAAAGCGCTGCTAAAGGATAACTTTAGAAAGCGCTTCTGAAAAGCGCTGCTAAAGGCCATACATAGGCTACACCTTAGAAAGCGCTTTTGGAAAGCGCTGCTGAAGGCTAACTTTAGAAAGCGCTTTTGAAAAACGCTGCTAAAGGCCATACATAGGCCACACCTTATAAAACGCTTCTAGAAAGCGCTGCTATAAGCCGAAGAAAAGAAAGCGTTTTTAATGCAAAATCGCTGCTGAAGTTAATACATAAGAAATCGCTTTCAGAAAGTGCTGCCTTATGTCATTAATTTCTAAATAATAAAAACCCAAATTATTGAAACTATTACGAACCCTAACTTTGAATCTCTCTCTCGCGACTACTCCCTCCGACGTATCTCCCTCTTTTTGCAAGGTTACTCCCTCCGCCGTATCTCCCTCTCTTCGCAACTACTCCCTCCGCCGTAACTCCCTCTGTTTCGGAACTCCCTTTGTTCGTAACCCCCTCCGACCGGCTCCAGTTTCGGACATACTCCCTCTGTTCGTTTGCTCCACCAGTTTCGGAACTCCTTCTCTTTTAGCAAGGTATTTATTCTTTTCCTTTTTTGGATTTGCAAGCCATAAAATAGATTGTGATGTTGTTGTTATTTGAATTCAATTGAAGCTTGAATGACATTGTTGGTGAATTAGTGTTGAAGATGTGAAACTAATGATATTAATTGTTGGAATTAATTGATGAGTTTGTTTGTTGTTGAAACAATTGAAATGAGACTTTGATAGTGTTGTTGTTTAAATTTGATTTTGAAATTGTTGTTGTAGTAAGGTTGAAGATGATGAATAGTGATATTCGTGGTGAATTTATTTTGAGAATTGGTGTTAATTTTGTAAGTTGATGTTGAATGTTAGTGATGAATTGTTGAAATTAATTTATGATAATGACATTGTCGATGGATAATTGTTAGTGATTACTTTGTTTTGATCTAATTGTTGATTGAAAATGATAATGAAATTAATTGTTAATTGTTGAGGTTGAAGATGATGAATAGTGATGAAATTAATTGTTAATTGTTGAGGTTGAAGTTGCTATTGAGTTTAAATGTGGAATAGGTAATTTTGGTGATTGATTTATGCTCGAATTGATGATTCTTTGTTGGATAGAACTTTGTTGTGATAGTATTAAGGGCTGAACGGGAGCAGGTGCATTTGTATGTTCTGCACAATGACAATGAGGTTGAGCTGTATGTTGAAATACACAAGGATGTTCTTCGAGGTTTAAATCCGAATAGAACTGAAAATTGGATAGTACGAGAGCATAATCGAAGTTTTATACCATGGTTTAAGGATCATATTTATTCAAAGTTTTATTTAGATCCCGTTTCAATAACAGAAAGGTTGAGATGTTTAACATATGGTCCAAGTTTGCATGTGTTTTCTTATAGCGCATACGCAATTAATGGATTCATATTTTATATCAAAGAACAAGATGATAAAAGTACTATGCAAAATAGTAGTGTCATTATGGTAGCTGAATCAATGCACATTTCAAGTGTGAAGGACTTAAACCCCAAATATGCAAATCTGTCATATTTTGGGGTTATCGAGCGCATTTGGGTGTTTGATTATGAGAAGTTTCAGATTCCTATCTTTGGTTGGAAGTGGGTTGAAAATAACAATGGCATAAGAATGACTAAGTCAGGATTTTTGCAAGTGGATCTTAATAGGGTGGGGTACAAAGATGAGCCTTTCATTCTAGCCTCTCAAGCTAAACAAGTGTTCTATGTCACTGATCCGACAAGTACGAAATGGTCTATAGTGCTTTTATCTAACAAAGTAATTGATGATAACATTGGAGATCAAGGTGATATTGATGTTGAGAATGAATCGTATATTATAAATGATCAAGATGAGAATATTAGAGCGAAAGAATCATATATTAAAAATTATCATAATGAGGGAATTTGGATTAATCCATCCGTCCGTGTTGTTAATCATATTTCAATCAAGAAAAGAAAGAGATGTTAGTGAAAAAGGTACTAGTAAAATTATATCATCTGTCATTTAATAAAATTATATATTTGTCATTTTATATATTCAATGGATTATGGATTATAGATTTTTATATTTGTCATTTCATATTTATGTTTTTCTTTATTACAGGTCAAATGGCTAGTAACGAGGAAAACTCACATAATACTTCTAAGAATGATGGAAATGAATCAGTTCATGATATGGAAAAAGATATTACACGAGGAATAACTATTATGAAGGGAATCATTCGTGCAAGAGATAAAGGAATAAAATATAGCGTACATTGGAATGCAACAGACCAACTAGTTGAGCCTAACAGTGCAATGTTGACAAGTTACATAGGTGCACTTGTTCGTTCGCAAATTCCAATCGCTTGTGATAATTGGAGAACTTCATCGTTGAAACCCGCTAAAGAAAAAATATGGAGTGAGATACAGGTACCATATATGATGTTATTTGTTTTTGTTGACGATTATGTCTTTAAATTACTTATACTAACACACTCTATGTATGTTTTTTCGTAGAGGTCTTTTAACATTGGTGACCACCGAAAAAAATATTGTCTTCAATTGGCCGGAAGAAGACTCGGAGGGTTTCGGGCAGTTTTAACAAACACGTTTCTTAAGGATGCCCAAGGAAATTTTATTGAAGCAGAACGTCCAAAGAATTATGCAGACTTGATTTCACTTGAAGAATGGGAAACTTTTGTAGCCAAACGAAGAACCCAAGAATTCCATGTAATGTTAATTTATCATGAACATTGTATTATATACTTGTTCCACAAGTGTTCTAATATGACTTAAACTTGTTTATCCAGGATGTGAGTGACATAAATCGCCAATGAGCATCAAAGCCCTCGTATCCATACAAAAAAGGGCGTTTAGGATATGCACACTTACAACAAAAAATAGTAAGTATATATAAATGCTATGATATACTTGTTCCCCATGTGTTATAATTGATATTATTATTTGTCTTAATGTGTAGTTAGAAGAGGAGAAAAGTGAAGAAACATCTCTTCTAGAACATGTTTTGGGGAAGGCTGCTCGTGTGGGTAAGGATGGAGTTGTTACCGAAGATTTTCAACAAGTTTTTGAGCAATGTGTAAGTATAACATTATTTATTTAATTAAATCAAAAGTTTATTAACATATAATATTTATGCTTTTTAATCGCCACTAATCTTTTTCGATATGCATATAAATTTCGGGAGAATATATCTCAATCTTTAACTCTAACTGAAGACCATGATTGCAGGAGCATACTAAGTCGAGTATTAAATGTTCCTGAGTATTCCGGTCATGTGAGGGGTAAGGGATTTGGGGTCACTCCAACTTCCTTGTATAAGCATCCATAGAGTAAAAGTCCTAGCAAAAACAAGTGATGGAATCGTTGGAAGAATTAAAAGTGCAAGTTCGTGAATTGCAAAAGGATAAAGAAAGATATATGTCAGAGAGGCACGGTTCAGAGTTTAAAGATACTAGTGACAAAGATAGTATCAATTGTAATTTTCAAAATAAAATTCCTGAGTTAATTATATATATTATTATGAAATTAAATTAGCACAATTTTTTTAATTGACATATATGCACATTAACAATTTCTTATTTATTATTGGTTTAGGGCATTTCACCTTGTCAGCTCTATTTATCGTCACCGACTTATCGCATGGTTGGCAAGGGAAAAATGCATAACACTTTGGGAGATAAGCTTCACCATAAACCGCTCCTTACTGGAATTTTAAAAGTATTGATTGATATTGCTATAGAGGGGGTGCGTTATTACCTATACCTGACGATGTTTCAGATGCAACATTGGTGGGAGACGTAATAAGATTGTATGTTGCATGACCGTCAAACCTCATTTTCATAGATGACGAAGTATGTTGAAAACCATTATGAACCTTTTAGTATTCAAATATTTTACGAGCTATGTAAGTTATTCTTACATTTACGTACATTTTATTTACATGGTAATGTTAGACTCCTACAAAATCTAAATCAAAAGATAAGGAGATTGTGCGGCATACCGAGTTAGTTGCATCAAAAAAAGAGGTACATTGATATATATGCATAGAAAATGTTAATTCTATCCTTCGAATTCAAAAGCTTCATGATCTTATACATTACCTAACTTATATGATTTTTAGATTCATGTTCAAGAGTTTCAACAAGTCAGCAGGAATAAGAAGCCTGAATTTAGCAACATGTCCAGCAACAAAAAAGATCTTGCAAAGACCGAGCCTAAAAAAGTATCTATTTCTCGATTTAGGTTGTGCCTTGAAACATAAGTAGGAATAATAGATGTGATGGAAGGTGGTATTCGTGAAATACCTATGAAGGAAGGTATTTTTTGTTTTTCTTATACCGAAACAATTACTAAAGAAGATTTGGATCAGATTTTTCATCATTCTGAATTAGGCATCAGTGTTATGAATTCATACATCAGGTACTCCGATCAATTTTATTTAATTAATTGAACAATTTATTTACTCATTTCAATGAATATTCTAATGTTAAATATATGTTTTTATTTAAGGTTCTTGTATGACAAATTGATGCGCTCGTGTCAATTGACAGAAAGATTCTCTTTCTTATCTCCCAACTGTATCAACGCACGGTTAATCGATCAAAGTCCAAATGCAGTCAAAGATCACTTAGTCGATGTATTTATGACCAACAAAGATACATAAAAGTTGTATCTTTTACCATATAATACTGGCCATAGGTTAAATTTTCATTCTAACTTCATTTATTATATTTTTTTTTGACGTTGTGTAGAAAATTTCCATATAAACTTTTGTTTTATTTTACAGTGGACACTGGCTGTTGGTTGCGATTAATCCTATAGGAGAAATAGTATATTATCTGGATTTGTTAGATCGTGATCAATCAAAATACCCAGATATGAAGAAGATGGTTGATACGTAAGTGATGAGATTGTTATAAATATTCGTGTGTATATTTATTTATTTATGTGAGATTGTTCTAAATATTCGTTTATAATATGTTAGAGCTATACAAATATTCCGATCACAAAGACACAAATCTCTAAGTGATGAGATTGTTCTAAATATGGTGTCTTTCTTTCTTTTGTGTGAAGTTTATGGTCCTTACAGATTTTTGTTGTCGTGATGTTCTGTACTAGATTGGAATAGTTCTGGAAGTTGTTGTATAGTTCTGGAAGTTGTTGTATAGTTCTGAAAGTTGTTGTGAATTAAGGATTGATGGAATTTGAAATTATGTTTGGTGAATCTTTAGAAGTTAAAGGTTTTGGAAGTGGATGTAAAGACCATATAATAATACATGCATCAAATCATATATTATACATGAGTTTCACTTTTGGTACTGAAACATAATAAGTTCCTAGTTAACACATTATATATATAAATGCCTCTAATACAAAAGAACTAAAAGTCTAAGGCATTACATATACAAGATGTTCCAAAATGATAAAAACTAAGAACTAGATCAAAACAATGATCTCAAAACATAACGCCATTGCGGAAGCCATGCCATCACAAAACCACGATCCGTAAGGAAAGTCAAATAACCTTGTCCTTACCCTTCGCCAAACCTGCAGAACCTGTGATGTAAACAACAACAGTGGGGTGAGATACATCAAATCTCAGTGAGTTCCCTATCTTAAAGTCCTCTCGGCTTTACAAGGTTCTAACAAAGTCCTAACTCATGTCCAAGGGGAAAGGGGAAAGACCATGAGTACACACACACAAGTAACCGCCACGGTGAGCCTATAAACTCACACTAGTACCGAAGTACCTCTTGAGCCTGTAAACTCAAGGATTCACAAAGTACCGAAGTACGTTCTGAGTCCGTACACTCAAGAACTCACATATCAATAACCAATACCAAGGTATCCCCTTTTCCCGTACCCTTCTATGTAACACCCCCTTTCTATACCCCCAAATAATCACATAAATCATTTAGGCACATATATAAAAAAATATAAAAATTCGCCAGAGTACGATTAAAACATGGTATAAAAGAGGCATGTCACATCATACACACAATTAATACATACAACACCTGCTCATTATATTGATATGCAACAGTGGGGTAACTTGCCACAGAGGAACTTTGTCCTTACACCCGCATCTCAATATTTAGAATAAAAGCGGAAACATCTAAAATATTGAAGAACAACACATATGTACATCATCCAGTATGAATCACTAGCTACATCATGTTTATACACAAATTCATCAGCAAGATACATATGCAAATGTATCACAAAAGAATAATATACATCCTAGCTACCCGGTGCTACATATCAGAGCCAACCGACCAAAAGAATGAAGACACGCTTCACAAAAAGACCTCCAGCATACCTACTCTGCAATGCCTCATAGAGCATCATAAAACAGCAGAAGGGTGAGAAATATTATCATAATAACAATGCATACAATTATATATATCTTAACATAAAAATACACATATTACACATTCTCACCACAATTCATCACATTTTCATCTATATACCTCACAATGTATATATATATATATATATATATAACAAGTATATTCATCATGCACACTTTCACATTTCTCAATCATTCCGTATAAACATACACAATTATGTTCATTCAACAACACATCATTATAAAGATGATAAATGCAAATCATAGAGACCGACTCACGACTCTATGCAAATGCAATGCGGTACCGACTCAATCATCACTAGTTCACTCAGGAACTCTGCTGGAACCATCGCTCGTTACCGAAGTAACTCCCCGTCGGGCCTACGATGTTCACCCATTGCTCACACCCCACATGGGCACACAATGTTTATGGATCGCTCACACCCCACATGGGCACACGACTCGATCGCTCACACCCCACACGGGCACACGATCCGATTGCTCACACCCCACATGGACACACAATCATTCGTAATCATCGCTCACACCCCACATGGGCACACGACGTTACGACGGATTCTCATTAGAATCGCACAACACAAGAATGCACATCATGATGCTTCACATGCAAAATGACTCAAAAGACATTCTTGAAATGCATACATATTCACAATATATTCATGCATTCATCTCATACAATCACATACAATCTATATACATTCACATCAATGCACTATTGTATGATTCACATTCAAACACACAGTCAAAACGGTAAAAGTCGCTAAATAGCACTATTCCCGACTTTCCGACATAATTAAATCGGCTAACAATTTTCAAAACATCATAATAAGAAAGTACAGCTCAATACCTTTCCAACGACACTAAGAATGTAAAAATCGGATACTCGGAACAAAAGTTACGGACGAAACCGAAAACGACATTTTGAAAAATCCCATTTTTACATTCCTCCTGTCCATACGCGTATCACCCATGTCCATACGCGTACGGACATAACCCATTTCCTTCACAAATTCCTCGTTCCAAAACCCATACGCGTATTGGCCCATGGCTCGCCCCTGTTACGCGTAATGCCAATATTCATACGCGTATTGGCCCAAAAATAAGCCAATGATACGCGTATTGCCTTGGCTCATACGCGTATGAACATGCCCCTTACGCGTATGGCCAGAGCATACCCAGAAAAATTCTGCAGAACGAAGTTCTGCGTTTTCCACTCCCCAATCATCCAAATCTTCACCTAATACTCAGAAAAATGCCAATTTGATGTATAACAATACATACCAATCATGTATAAACAACTATGAACACAATCAACATAAGTTTTAATACATTTGGATCAATTTCTAATCAATTTCTCAAAAATGGGTTATACCCTAAAACTCACAAAATTCATCAACAACAACAACAATTCATACATAATCATATACATTGATAAGATAACAATGTTTCACACCCTTACCCGGATTCCAAGCTTGCTAATTGATTGATCTTGATGAATTTCTAAGTTTTTCCTCCTTTCCTCTTCTTTTCTCTTCCTCTTCTTTCTTTCTCTCCTTTTTCTTTCTATCTTTCTCTATTTCTCTCTTATTTCTCTTTTCTTTCTATTTTCTTTCTCTCCTATTTCTTTTCTCTCATTTTCCACTAAATCAATTTAATTCATTTTTTTCTCACACAATTCTAATTCCACAAAATTTCTAACTTATAATTAATTGAGAAAAGACTAAAATACTCTCCATTCTAATTTCCCCGAAAACTCTCGAAAACGGTAAAATAACATTTAACACACCAATTTAACAAATAAAATAATTTATCACCCAATTAAATTAAAAGACTCAAGAATAATGGAATAATCAAAATCGGGGCGTTACAACTCTCCCCCACTTAGAAATTTTCGTCCTCGAAAATAATACCTGATTCAAATAACTCCGGATACGACTCTCGCATCCCACTCTCTAGTTCCCACATCATATTGCCTTCCGCAGCGCCTCCCCACGCTACTTTCACAAGCGCAATATCCTTGCCCCTTAGTTTCTTAACTTCGCGGTCCAAAATCCTAACCGGTAAAGCTTCCACCGTAAGGTTATCTCTCACTTCAACCTCGTCCATAGGAATAACATGTGACGGATCCGGAACATATTTCCGAAGTTGCGAAACATGGAATACGTCATGCAAATTCGAAAGGTTCGGAGGCAACGCCACACGGTAAGCCACAACACCAACTCGTGAAGTAATCTGATACGGACCAATAAAACGAAAAGTCAACTTCTTCGACTTCAAAGCACGACCCACACCAGTAACTGGTGTAACTCTCAAAAACACATGGTCACCTTCTTGAAACTCAAGATCCTTCCTTCTCTTGTCATGATAGCTCTTTTGTCTACTTTGAGAAGCTTTCATCTTCTCCCGAATAAACTTCACTTTCTCCGTTGTTTGTTGTACCATTTCCGGTCCAACTATCGTCCTCTCGCCAGTTTCATGCCAACACAAAGGTGTTCGACATCTCCGGCCATACAAAGCCTCAAATGGTGCCATACCTATACTCGAATGAAAACTGTTATTGTAAGTGAATTCAATCAACGCCAAATAACCATCCCAAGCACCACCTTGCTCGAGTACACAAGCACGCAATAAATCCTCCAACGATTGAATCGTCCTCTCGGTTTGACCGTCCGTTTGCGGATGATAAGCCGAACTCAATCTTAGCTTAGAACCCAAAGCCTTTTGTAAACTCTCCCAAAACCTCTATGTAAACCTTGGATCTCTATCCGATACAATACTCTTAGGAACTCCATGTAACTTCACAACCACAAGAACATAAATCTCGGCTAACTTCTCCAAAGGATAACTAATATCAATTGGAATAAAGTGAGCAGATTTAGTAAGCCTATCAACAATTACCCAAATAGCATTATGACCTCTTTGCGTATTTGGCAATCCCGTAACAAAATCCATCGATATACTATCCCATTTCCATTCCGGAATATCCAACGGTTGCATAAATCCACTTGGTTTTTGATGTTCCACCTTAGACTTTTGACAAGTTAAGCATGCATACACAAATCGAGCCACATCCCTCTTTAAACCGGACCACAAAAATATCTTCTTCAAATCTTGATACATCTTATTCGCACCCGGATGAATACTCAAATTACTTCGGTGTCCTTCCTCTAGAATCATCTTTTTCAACTCCGCGTCGTCGGGAATACAAATACGACCACGGAATCTCAAAACTCCATAATTATCAACCTTGAAATCCTCATTCTCATTCAACATCAAATCAACGAATTTCAAGTCCAACTTTTGCTTTTCACTAACCGTTGCAAGAAAATCATTCGTAACATGTAACATACCAAGTCGCACACTCCTCGGCGTCATTTCACAAACCAAACTCAAATCTCTGAAATCTTCCAAAAGTTCCCATTCTTCCATCATCAATGCGGACATATGTAACAACCTCCGACTTAAGGCATCGGCCACCACGTTTGCCTTACCCGGATGGTAATTCAAACCAAAATCATAATCCTTCAAAAGTTCTAGCCACCTCCTTTGTCTCATGTTCAATTCTTTCTGATCAAATAAATATCTTAAGCTTTTGTGATCACTAAAAACTTCAAATCTCGCACCATAAAGATAATGCCTCCATATTTTCAAAACAAACACCACCGCCGCTAACTCCAAGTCATGTGTAGGATAATTCTTTTCATGCACTCTCAATTTTCTAGAAGCATATGCCACAACTTTTCCATCTTGCATCAAAACACCACCTAAACCTGTCAATGAAGCATCACAATACACAACAAATGGTTCATTAGGATTAGGCAAAATCAAGATCGGAGTCGTTGTCAACCTTCTCTTTAACTCATTGAAACTCTCTTCACAATGAATATCCCAAATGAAAGCCTTTCCTTTACAAGTCAATTGCGTTAAAGGAAGTGCCAATTTCGAAAATCCCTCAATAAACCTCCGATAATAACCCGCCAAGCCTAAAAAGCTTCGAATCTCCGTAACCGACCTAGGAGCCTCCCATTGCATCACCGCATCTATCTTGGATGGATCAACACTAATACCACTACCGGAAATAACATGTCCAAGGAAACTTACTTCCGACAACCAAAATTCACACTTCGACAACTTAGCATACAATTGTTTCTCTTTCAAAATTTGCAACACAATTCTCAAATGCTCTTCATGCTCCTCTTGAGACTTAGAGTAAATCAAAATATCATCGATGAACACAACCACAAAACGATCCAACTGTTCATGAAAAATACGATTCATGTATTCCATAAACACACCCGGCGCGTTAGAAACCCCGAATGGCATCACGGAGTATTCGTAATGACCATACCGTGTCCTAAATGCCGTCTTTTGAATATCCTCTCCTTTCACACGAATCTGGTGGTATCCTGATCTCAAATTAATCTTGCTAAAAACATTCGCACCAACCAATTGGTCCATCAAATCATCGATCCTTGGAAGCGGATACTTGTTCTTAATTGTCACCTTGTTCAACTGTCGATAATCAATGCATAACCGCATACTCCCGTCCTTCTTCTTTACCAACAATACCGGAGCACCCCAAGGAGAAACACTTGGCCTTACAAATTTCTTGTCCAACAAGTCATTCAATTGCTTTTTCAATTCTACCAATTCCGATGCCGACATACGATACGGCGCCATCGAAATCGGTCTAGTACCCGGAACTAGATCAATAGAAAATTCAACTTCTCTTTCCGGCGGTACATCCGTAATATCTTTCGGAAACACTTCTGGAAATTCGCACACCACTGGGAACACATCAAGCTCAACTTTACTCTCCACCGACAATGATGCAAACAAACCAAACAATTGAGCTTCGTCCGCTAAAAGTTTCTTCAACTCTTTAGTGGATAGGAAACTCTCAAATTCATCATCTTCCAAAGAAGGAAACCTTACTAACTTGTGATAGCAATCTATATGAACTCGGTTAAATTGCAACCAGTTCATACCCAAGATTACGTCCAATCCTACCAACGGCAAACATACTAAATCCATAACAAAGTCTTTACCATACATGGTCAAAGGACAACTCATACACACCAAAGATGTAATTACCGACCCTGAAGCAGGAGTCTCAATAACCATTTCAGCACCCATCACAGTTAACGCAAGATTCAAACGCTTCGCGCACTCAGACGAAATAAACGAATGAGTCGCTCCCGTATCAATAACAGCAACTAAAGGTGTACTATTAATAAAGCATGTACCTTTAATCAAACGGTCCGCATTCGTAGTTTGAGTCCCCGCCAATGCAAACACCTTTCCGCCCGCTTGAGCTTGTTTCGGCTTAGTACACTTAGTACTAATGTGACCCACTTCTCCACAATTATAGCACTTCACCATATTTCTTCTACAATCTGTAGCAGCATGCCCAAGACCATCACAATTAGAACATTTCGCTACAGGCTTCCCACACTCAAAAGATTTATGACCTATATCACCACATTTGTAACACCTAACAACACCGGAACCTCCTCCTCCAGACCTCCTATCAAAGCTTCCCCTATGCTTACCCTTATCAACGGGTGTCACATAAGGTCCACTTCTAGCTTGTTGCTTCCCCTTCCTCTCATTCAAACTTTTGTAATGTGTAGAACGAGCCTTACTATCTTCTTCGAAGATTCTACAATATTCCGTCAAATCCGCAAACCTCCTTATCCTTTGATATCCCACAGCTTGTTTGATCTCAGGACGTAAACCATTCTCATATTTAATACACTTTGAGAACTCAGCAGTAATCGTAACATAATGAGGATGGAATTGAACCAACTCCACAAATTTAGCAGTATAGTCCACCACAGTTCAAGTTCAAGAAACTCCATCTCCTTCTTTCCCTTCACACTCTCAGGGTAATACTTCCTCAAAAATTCAGTACGAAATAAATTCCAAGTTACCTCTTCATCATCCACCTCAAGAACTTCACGCATACCGACCCACCAATCGTCGGCTTCTTCCTTCAGCATGTGAGACCCAAGCCTCACCTTATTCTATTCCGCACAGCCCATAACTCTGAAGATTCTTTCAATCTCTTTCAACCACAATTGAGCTCCATCGGGATCAAATCTTCCTTTGAAAACCGGTGGTTGATTCTTCCTGAACTCGTCATTAGCATTCACGTTAGGTGCACCTTGCACCGCCCTAGCCATTGCTTCCAAAGCAGCAGCCATCGCATTGTCGTTTCTACCAGCCATCTTCTGATTATTCCCAAAAATGACAACAAGGTTAAACAACAGTTCAACCAACACAACAACAAGACAGACACAACTGACTCAACTCTGGCTCTGATACCACTTAATGTAACACCCCCTTTCTATACCCCCAAATAATCACATAAATCATTTAGGCACATATATAAAAAAATATAAAAATTCGCCAGAGTACGATTAAAACATGGTATAAAAGAGGCATGTCACATCATACACACAATTAATACATACAACACCTGCTCATTATATTGATATGCAACAGTGGGGTAACTTGCCACAGAGGAACTTTGTCCTTACACCCGCATCTCAATATTTAGAATAAAAGCGGAAACATCTAAAATATTGAAGAACAACACATATGTACATCATCCAGTATGAATCACTAGCTACATCATGTTTATACACAAATTCATCAGCAAGATACATATGCAAATGTATCACAAAAGAATAATATACATCCTAGCTACCCGGTGCTACATATCAGAGCCAACCGACCAAAAGAATGAAGACACGCTTCACAAAAAGACCTCCAGCATACCTACTCTGCAATGCCTCATAGAGCATCATAAAACAGCAGAAGGGTGAGAAATATTATCATAATAACAATGCATACAATTATATATATCTTAACATAAAAATACACATATTACACATTCTCACCACAATTCATCACATTTTCATCTATATACCTCACAATGTATATATATATATATAACAAGTATATTCATCATGCACACTTTCACATTTCTCAATCATTCCGTATAAACATACACAATTATGTTCATTCAACAACACATCATTATAAAGATGATAAATGCAAATCATAGAGACCGACTCACGACTCTATGCAAATACAATGCGGTACCGACTCAATCATCACTAGTTCACTCAGGAACTCTGCTGGAACCATCGCTCGTTACCGAAGTAACTCCCCGTCGGGCCTACGATGTTCACCCATTGCTCACACCCCACATGGGCACACAATGTTTATGGATCGCTCACACCCCACATGGGCACACGACCCGATCGCTCATACCCCACACGGGCACACGATCCGATTGCTCACACCCCACATGGGCACACAATCATTCGTAATCATCGCTCACACCCCACATGGGCACACGACGTTACGACGGATTCTCATTAGAATCGCACAACACAAGAATGCACATCATGATGCTTCACATGCAAAATGACTCAAAAGACATTCTTGAAATGCATACATATTCACAATATATTCATGCATTCATCTCATACAATCACATACAATCTATATACATTCACATCAATGCACTATTGTATGATTCACATTCAAACACACAGTCAAAACGGTAAAAGTCGCTAAATAGCACTATTCCCGACTTTCCGACATAATTAAATCGGCTAACGATTTTCAAAACATCATAATAAGAAAGTACAGCTCAATACCTTTCCAACCACACCAAGAATGTAAAAATCGGATACTCGGAACAAAAGTTACGGACGAAACCGAAAACGACATTTTGAAAAATCCCATTTTTACATTCCTCCTGTCCATACGCGTATCACCCATGTCCATACGCGTACGGACATAACCCATTTCCTTCACAAATTCCTCGTTCCAAAACCCATACGCGTATTGGCCCATGGCTCGCCCCTGTTACGCGTATTGGCCCAAAAATAAGCCAATGATACGCGTATTGCCTTGGCTCATACGCGTATGGACATGCCCCTTACGCGTATGGCCAGAGCATACCCAGAAAAATTCTGCAGAACGAAGTTCTGCGTTTTCCACTCCCCAATCATCCAAATCTTCACCTAATACTCAGAAAAATGCCAATTTGATGTATAACAATACATACCAATCATGTATAAACAACTATGAACACAATCAACATAAGTTTTAATACATTTGGATCAATTTCTAATCAATTTCTCAAAAATGGGTTATACCCTAAAACTCACAAAATTCATCAACAACAACAACAATTCATACATAATCATATACATTGATAAGATAACAATGTTTCACACCCTTACCCGGATTCCAAGCTTGCTAATTGATTGATCTTGATGAATTTCTAAGTTTTTCCTCCTTTCCTCTTCTTTTCTCTTCCTCTTCTTTCTTTCTCTCCTTTTTCTTTCTATCTTTCTCTATTTCTCTCTTATTTCTCTTTTCTTTCTATTTTCTTTCTCTCCTATTTCTTTTCTCTCATTTTCCACTAAATCAATTTAATTCATTTTTTTCTCACACAATTCTAATTCCACAAAATTTCTAACTTATAATTAATTGAGAAAAGACTAAAATACTCTCCATTCTAATTTCCCCGAAAACTCTCGAAAACGGTAAAATAACATTTAACACACCAATTTAACAAATAAAATAATTTATCACCCAATTAAATTAAAAGACTCAAGAATAATGGAATAATCAAAATCGGGGCGTTACAACTCTCCCCCACTTAGAAATTTTCGTCCTCGAAAATAATACCTGATTCAAATAACTCCGGATACGACTCTCGCATCCCACTCTCTAGTTCCCACGTCATATTGCCTTCCGCAGCGCCTCCCCACGCTACTTTCACAAGCGCAATATCCTTGCCCCTTAGTTTCTTAGCTTCGCGGTCCAAAATCCTAACCGGTAAAGCTTCCACCGTAAGGTTATCTCTCACTTCAACCTCGTCCATAGGAATAACATGTGACGGATCCGGAACATATTTCTGAAGTTGCGAAACATGGAATACGTCATGCAAATTCGAAAGGTTCGGAGGCAACGCCACACGGTAAGCCACAACACCAACTCGTGAAGTAATCTGATACGGACCAATAAAACGAGAAGTCAACTTCTTCGACTTCAAAGCACGACCCACACCAGTAACTGGTGTAACTCTCAAAAACACATGGTCACCTTCTTGAAACTCAAGATCCTTCCTTCTCTTGTCATGATAGCTCTTTTGTCTACTTTGAGAAGCTTTCATCTTCTCCCGAATAAACTTCACTTTCTCCGTTGTTTGTTGTACCATTTCCGGTCCAACTATCGTCCTCTCGCCAGTTTCATGCCAACACAAAGGTGTTCGACATCTCCGGCCATACAAAGCCTCAAATGGTGCCATACCTATACTCGAATGAAAACTGTTATTGTAAGTGAATTCAATCAACGCCAAATAACCATCCCAAGCACCACCTTGCTCGAGTACACAAGCACGCAATAAATCCTCCAACGATTGAATCGTCCTCTCGGTTTGACCGTCCGTTTGCGGATGATAAGCCGAACTCAATCTTAGCTTAGAACCCAAAGCCTTTTGTAAACTCTCCCAAAACCTCTATGTAAACCTTGGATCTCTATCCGATACAATACTCTTAGGAACTCCATGTAACTTCACAACCACAAGAACATAAATCTCGGCTAACTTCTCCAAAGGATAACTAATATCAATTGGAATAAAGTGAGCAGATTTAGTAAGCCTATCAACAATTACCCAAATAGCATTATGACCTCTTTGCGTATTTGGCAATCCCGTAACAAAATCCATCGATATACTATCCCATTTCCATTCCGGAATATCCAACGGTTGCATAAATCCACTTGGTTTTTGATGTTCCACCTTAGACTTTTGACAAGTTAAGCATGCATACACAAATCGAGCCACATCCCTCTTTAAACCGGACCACAAAAATATCTTCTTCAAATCTTGATACATCTTATTCGCACCCGGATGAATACTCAAATTACTTCGGTGTCCTTCCTCTAGAATCATCTTTTTCAACTCCGCGTCGTCGGGAATACAAATACGACCACGGAATCTCAAAACTCCATAATTATCAACCTTGAAATCCTCATTCTCATTCAACATCAAATCAACGAATTTCAAGTCCAACTTTTGCTTTTCACTAACCGTTGCAAGAAAATCATTCGTAACATGTAACATACCAAGTCGCACACTCCTCGGCGTCATTTCACAAACCAAACTCAAATCTCTGAAATCTTCCAAAAGTTCCCATTCTTCCATCATCAATGCGGACATATGTAACAACCTCCGACTTAAGGCATCGGCCACCACGTTTGCCTTACCCGGATGGTAATTCAAACCAAAATCATAATCCTTCAAAAGTTCTAGCCACCTCCTTTGTCTCATGTTCAATTCTTTCTGATCAAATAAATATCTTAAGCTTTTGTGATCACTAAAAACTTCAAATCTCGCACCATAAAGATAATGCCTCCATATTTTCAAAACAAACACCACCGCCGCTAACTCCAAGTCATGTGTAGGATAATTCTTTTCATGCACTCTCAATTTTCTAGAAGCATATGCCACAACTTTTCCATCTTGCATCAAAACACCACCTAAACCTGTCAATGAAGCATCACAATACACAACAAATGGTTCATTAGGATTAGGCAAAATCAAGATCGGAGTCGTTGTCAACCTTCTCTTTAACTCATTGAAACTCTCTTCACAATGAATATCCCAAATGAAAGCCTTTCCTTTACAAGTCAATTGCGTTAAAGGAAGTGCCAATTTCGAAAATCCCTCAATAAACCTCCGATAATAACCCGCCAAGCCTAAAAAGCTTCGAATCTCCGTAACCGACCTAGGAGCCTCCCATTGCATCACCGCATCTATCTTGGATGGATCAACACTAATACCACTACCGGAAATAACATGTCCAAGGAAACTTACTTCCGACAACCAAAATTCACACTTCGACAACTTAGCATACAATTGTTTCTCTTTCAAAATTTGCAACACAATTCTCAAATGCTCTTCATGCTCCTCTTGAGACTTAGAGTAAATCAAAATATCATCGATGAACACAACCACAAAACGATCCAACTGTTCATGAAAAATACGATTCATGTATTCCATAAACACACCCGGCACGTTAGAAACCCCGAATGGCATCACGGAGTATTCGTAATGACCATACCGTGTCCTAAATGCCGTCTTTTGAATATCCTCTCCTTTCACACGAATCTGGTGGTATCCTGATCTCAAATCAATCTTGCTAAAAACATTCGCACCAACCAATTGGTCCATCAAATCATCGATCCTTGGAAGCGGATACTTGTTCTTAATTGTCACCTTGTTCAACTGTCGATAATCAATGCATAACCGCATACTCCCGTCCTTCTTCTTTACCAACAATACCGGAGCACCCCAAGGAGAAACACTTGGCCTTACAAATTTCTTGTCCAATAAGTCATTCAATTGCTTTTTCAATTCTACCAATTCCGATGCCGACATACGATACGGCGCCATCGAAATCGGTCTAGTACCCGGAACTAGATCAATAGAAAATTCAACTTCTCTTTCCGGCGGTACATCCGTAATATCTTTCGGAAACACTTCTGGAAATTCGCACACCACTGGGAACACATCAAGCTCAACTTTACTCTCCACCGACAATGATGCAAACAAACCAAACAATTGAGCTTCGTCCGCTAAAAGTTTCTTCAACTCTTTAGTGGATAGGAAACTCTCAAATTCATCATCTTCCAAAGAAGGAAACCTTACTAACTTGTGATAGCAATCTATATGAACTTGGTTAAATTGCAACCAGTTCATACCCAAGATTACGTCCAATCCTACCAACGGCAAACATACTAAATCCATAACAAAGTCTTTACCATACATGGTCAAAGGACAACTCATACACACCAAAGATGTAATTACCGACCCTGAAGCAGGAGTCTCAATAACCATTTCAGCACCCATCACAGTTAACGCAAGATTCAAACGCTTCGCGCACTCAGACGAAATAAACGAATGAGTCGCTCCCGTATCAATAACAGCAACTAAAGGTGTACTATTAATAAAGCATGTACCTTTAATCAAACGGTCCGCATTCGTAGTTTGAGTCCCCGCCAATGCAAACACCTTTCCGCCCGCTTGAGCTTGTTTCGGCTTAGTACACTTAGTACTAATGTGACCCACTTCTCCACAATTATAGCACTTCACCATATTTCTTCTACAATCTGTAGCAGCATGCCCAAGACCACCACAATTAGAACATTTCGCTACAGGCTTCCCACACTCAAAAGATTTATGACCTATATCACCACATTTGTAACACCTAACAACACCGGAACCTCCTCCTCCAGACCTCCTATCAAAGCTTCCCCTATGCTTACCCTTATCAACGGGTGTCACATAAGGTCCACTTCTAGCTTGTTGCTTCCCCTTCCTCTCATTCAAACTTTTGTAATGTGTAGAACGAGCCTTACTATCTTCTTCGAAGATTCTACAATATTCCGTCAAATCCGCAAACCTCCTTATCCTTTGATATCCCACAGCTTGTTTGATCTCAGGACGTAAACCATTCTCATATTTAATACACTTTGAGAACTCAGCAGTAATCGCAACATAATGAGGATGGAATTGAACCAACTCCACAAATTTAGCAGTATAGTCCACCACAGTTCAAGTTCAAGAAACTCCATCTCCTTCTTTCCCTTCACACTCTCAGGGTAATACTTCCTCAAAAATTCAGTACGAAATAAATTCCAAGTTACCTCTTCATCATCCACCTCAAGAACTTCACGCATACCGACCCACCAATCGTCGGCATCTTCCTTCAGCATGTGAGACCCAAGCCTCACCTTATTCTCCTCCGCACAGCCCATAACTCTGAAGATTCTTTCAATCTCTTTCAACCACAATTGAGCTCCATCGGGATCAAATCTTCCTTTGAAAACCGGTGGTTGATTCTTCCTGAACTCGTCATTAGCATTCACGTTAGGTGCACCTTGCACCGCCCTAGCCATTGCTTCCAAAGCAGCAGCCATCGCATTGTCGTTTCTACCAGCCATCTTCTGATTATTCCCAAAAATGACAACAAGGTTAAACAACAGTTCAACCAACACAACAACAAGACAGACACAACTGACTCAACTCTGGCTCTGATACCACTTAATGTAACACCCCCTTTCTATACCCCCAAATAATCACATAAATCATTTAGGCACATATATAAAAAAATATAAAAATTCGCCAGAGTACGATTAAAACATGGTATAAAAGAGGCATGTCACATCATACACACAATTAATACATACAACACCTGCTCATTATATTGATATGCAACAGTGGGGTAACTTGCCACAGAGGAACTTTGTCCTTACACCCGCATCTCAATATTTAGAATAAAAGCGGAAACATCTAAAATATTGAAGAACAACACATATGTACATCATCCAGTATGAATCACTAGCTACATCATGTTTATACACAAATTCATCAGCAAGATACATATGCAAATGTATCACAAAAGAATAATATACATCCTAGCTACCCGGTGCTACATATCAGAGCCAACCGACCAAAAGAATGAAGACACGCTTCACAAAAAGACCTCCAGCATACCTACTCTGCAATGCCTCATAGAGCATCATAAAACAGCAGAAGGGTGAGAAATATTATCATAATAACAATGCATACAATTATATATATCTTAACATAAAAATACACATATTACACATTCTCACCACAATTCATCACATTTTCATCTATATACCTCACAATGTATATATATATATATAACAAGTATATTCATCATGCACACTTTCACATTTCTCAATCATTCCGTATAAACATACACAATTATGTTCATTCAACAACACATCATTATAAAGATGATAAATGCAAATCATAGAGACCGACTCACGACTCTATGCAAATACAATGCGGTACCGACTCAATCATCACTAGTTCACTCAGGAACTCTGCTGGAACCATCGCTCGTTACCGAAGTAACTCCCCGTCGGGCCTACGATGTTCACCCATTGCTCACACCCCACATGGGCACACAATGTTTATGGATCGCTCACACCCCACATGGGCACACGACCCGATCGCTCACACCCCACACGGGCACACGATCCGATTGCTCACACCCCACATGGGCACACAATCATTCGTAATCATCGCTCACACCCCACATGGGCACACGACGTTACGACGGATTCTCATTAGAATCGCACAACACAAGAATGCACATCATGATGCTTCACATGCAAAATGACTCAAAAGACATTCTTGAAATGCATACATATTCACAATATATTCATGCATTCATCTCATACAATCACATACAATCTATATACATTCACATCAATGCACTATTGTATGATTCACATTCAAACACACAGTCAAAACGGTAAAAGTCGCTAAATAGCACTATTCCCGACTTTCCGACATAATTAAATCGGCTAACGATTTTCAAAACATCATAATAAGAAAGTACAGCTCAATACCTTTCCAACGACACCAAGAATGTAAAAATCGGATACTCGGAACAAAAGTTACGGACGAAACCGAAAACGACATTTTGAAAAATCCCATTTTTACATTCCTCCTGTCCATACGCGTATCACCCATGTCCATACGCGTACGGACATAACCCATTTCCTTCACAAATTCCTCGTTCCAAAACCCATACGCGTATTGGCCCATGGCTCGCCCCTGTTACGCGTATTGGCCCAAAAATAAGCCAATGATACGCGTATTGCCTTGGCTCATACGCGTATGGACATGCCCCTTACGCGTATGGCCAGAGCATACCCAGAAAAATTCTGCAGAACGAAGTTCTGCGTTTTCCACTCCCCAATCATCCAAATCTTCACCTAATACTCAGAAAAATGCCAATTTGATGTATAACAATACATACCAATCATGTATAAACAACTATGAACACAATCAACATAAGTTTTAATACATTTGGATCAATTTCTAATCAATTTCTCAAAAATGGGTTATACCCTAAAACTCACAAAATTCATCAACAACAACAACAATTCATACATAATCATATACATTGATAAGATAACAATGTTTCACACCCTTACCCGGATTCCAAGCTTGCTAATTGATTGATCTTGATGAATTTCTAAGTTTTTCCTCCTTTCCTCTTCTTTTCTCTTCCTCTTCTTTCTTTCTCTCCTTTTTCTTTCTATCTTTCTCTATTTCTCTCTTATTTCTCTTTTCTTTCTATTTTCTTTCTCTCCTATTTCTTTTCTCTCATTTTCCACTAAATCAATTTAATTCATTTTTTTCTCACACAATTCTAATTCCACAAAATTTCTAACTTATAATTAATTGAGAAAAGACTAAAATACTCTCCATTCTAATTTCCCCGAAAACTCTCGAAAACGGTAAAATAACATTTAACACACCAATTTAACAAATAAAATAATTTATCACCCAATTAAATTAAAAGACTCAAGAATAATGGAATAATCAAAATCGGGGCGTTACAACTCTCCCCCACTTAGAAATTTTCGTCCTCGAAAATAATACCTGATTCAAATAACTCCGGATACGACTCTCGCATCCCACTCTCTAGTTCCCACGTCATATTGCCTTCCGCAGCGCCTCCCCACGCTACTTTCACAAGCGCAATATCCTTGCCCCTTAGTTTCTTAGCTTCGCGGTCCAAAATCCTAACCGGTAAAGCTTCCACCGTAAGGTTATCTCTCACTTCAACCTCGTCCATAGGAATAACATGTGACGGATCCGGAACATATTTCCGAAGTTGCGAAACATGGAATACGTCATGCAAATTCGAAAGGTTCGGAGGCAACGCCACACGGTAAGCCACAACACCAACTCGTGAAGTAATCTGATACGGACCAATAAAACGAGAAGTCAACTTCTTCGACTTCAAAGCACGACCCACACCAGTAACTGGTGTAACTCTCAAAAACACATGGTCACCTTCTTGAAACTCAAGATCCTTCCTTCTCTTGTCATGATAGCTCTTTTGTCTACTTTGAGAAGCTTTCATCTTCTCCCGAATAAACTTCACTTTCTCCGTTGTTTGTTGTACCATTTCCGGTCCAACTATCGTCCTCTCGCCAGTTTCATGCCAACACAAAGGTGTTCGACATCTCCGGCCATACAAAGCCTCAAATGGTGCCATACCTATACTCGAATGAAAACTGTTATTGTAAGTGAATTCAATCAACGCCAAATAACCATCCCAAGCACCACCTTGCTCGAGTACACAAGCACGCAATAAATCCTCCAACGATTGAATCGTCCTCTCGGTTTGACCGTCCGTTTGCGGATGATAAGCCGAACTCAATCTTAGCTTAGAACCCAAAGCCTTTTGTAAACTCTCCCAAAACCTCTATGTAAACCTTGGATCTCTATCCGATACAATACTCTTAGGAACTCCATGTAACTTCACAACCACAAGAACATAAATCTCGGCTAACTTCTCCAAAGGATAACTAATATCAATTGGAATAAAGTGAGCAGATTTAGTAAGCCTATCAACAATTACCCAAATAGCATTATGACCTCTTTGCGTATTTGGCAATCCCGTAACAAAATCCATCGATATACTATCCCATTTCCATTCCGAAATATCCAACGGTTGCATAAATCCACTTGGTTTTTGATGTTCCACCTTAGACTTTTGACAAGTTAAGCATGCATACACAAATCGAGCCACATCCCTCTTTAAACCGGACCACCAAAAGATCTTCTTCAAATCTTGATACATCTTATTCGCACCCGGATGAATACTCAAATTACTTCGGTGTCCTTCCTCTAGAATCATCTTTTTCAACTCCGCGTCGTCGGGAATACAAATACGACCACGGAATCTCAAAACTCCATAATTATCAACCTTGAAATCCTCATTCTCATTCAACATCAAATCAACGAATTTCAAGTCCAACTTTTGCTTTTCACTAACCGTTGCAAGAAAATCATTCGTAACATGTAACATACCAAGTCGCACACTCCTCGGCGTCATTTCACAAACCAAACTCAAATCTCTGAAATCTTCCAAAAGTTCCCATTCTTCCATCATCAATGCGGACATATGTAACAACCTCCGACTTAAGGCATCGGCCACCACGTTTGCCTTACCCGGATGGTAATTCAAACCAAAATCATAATCCTTCAAAAGTTCTAGCCACCTCCTTTGTCTCATGTTCAATTCTTTCTGATCAAATAAATATCTTAAGCTTTTGTGATCACTAAAAACTTCAAATCTCGCACCATAAAGATAATGCCTCCATATTTTCAAAACAAACACCACCGCCGCTAACTCCAAGTCATGTGTAGGATAATTCTTTTCATGCACTCTCAATTGTCTAGAAGCATATGCCACAACTTTTCCGTCTTGCATCAAAACACCACCTAAACCTGTCAATGAAGCATCACAATACACAACAAATGGTTCATTAGGATTAGGCAAAATCAAGATCGGAGTCGTTGTCAACCTTCTCTTTAACTCATTGAAACTCTCTTCACAATGAATATCCCAAATGAAAGCCTTTCCTTTACAAGTCAATTGCGTTAAAGGAAGTGCCAATTTCGAAAATCCCTCAATAAACCTCCGATAATAACCCGCCAAGCCTAAAAAGCTTCGAATCTCCGTAACCGACCTAGGAGCCTCCCATTGCATCACCGCATCTATCTTGGATGGATCAACACTAATACCACTACCGGAAATAACATGTCCAAGGAAACTTACTTCCGCCAACCAAAATTCACACTTCGACAACTTAGCATACAATTGTTTCTCTTTCAAAATTTGCAACACAATTCTCAAATGCTCTTCATGCTCCTCTTGAGACTTAGAGTAAATCAAAATATCATCGATGAACACAACCACAAAACGATCCAACTGTTCATGAAAAATACGATTCATGTATTCCATAAACACACCCGGCGCGTTAGAAACCCCGAATGGCATCACGGAGTATTCGTAATGACCATACCGTGTCCTAAATGCCGTCTTTTGAATATCCTCTCCTTTCACACGAATCTGGTGGTATCCTGATCTCAAATCAATCTTGCTAAAAACATTCGCACCAACCAATTGGTCCATCAAATCATCGATCCTTGGAAGCGGATACTTGTTCTTAATTGTCACCTTGTTCAACTGTCGATAATCAATGCATAACCGCATACTCCCGTCCTTCTTCTTTACCAACAATACCGGAGCACCCCAAGGAGAAACACTTGGCCTTACAAATTTCTTGTCCAACAAGTCATTCAATTGCTTTTTCAATTCTACCAATTCCGATGCCGACATACGATACGGCGCCATCGAAATCGGTCTAGTACCCGGAACTAGATCAATAGAAAATTCAACTTCTCTTTCCGGCGGTACATCCGTAATATCTTTCGGAAACACTTCTGGAAATTCGCACACCACTGGGAACACATCAAGCTCAACTTTACTCTCCACCGACAATGATGCAAACAAACCAAACAATTGAGCTTCGTCCGCTAAAAGTTTCTTCAACTCTTTAGTGGATAGGAAACTCTCAAATTCATCATCTTCCAAAGAAGGAAACCTTACTAACTTGTGATAGCAATCTATATGAACTCGGTTAAATTGCAACCAGTTCATACCCAAGATTACGTCCAATCCTACCAACGGCAAACATACTAAATCCATAACAAAGTCTTTACCATACATGGTCAAAGGACAACTCATACACACCAAAGATGTAATTACCGACCCTGAAGCAGGAGTCTCAATAACCATTTCAGCACCCATCACAGTTAACGCAAGATTCAAACGCTTCGCGCACTCAGACGAAATAAACGAATGAGTCGCTCCCGTATCAATAACAGCAACTAAAGGTGTACTATTAATAAAGCATGTACCTTTAATCAAACGGTCCGCATTCGTAGTTTGAGTCCCCGCCAATGCAAACACCTTTCCGCCCGCTTGAGCTTGTTTCGGCTTAGTACACTTAGTACTAATGTGACCCACTTCTCCACAATTATAGCACTTCACCATATTTCTTCTACAATCTGTAGCAGCATGCCCAAGACCACCACAATTAGAACATTTCGCTACAGGCTTCCCACACTCAAAAGATTTATGACCTATATCACCACATTTGTAACACCTAACAACACCGGAACCTCCTCCTCCAGACCTCCTATCAAAGCTTCCCCTATGCTTACCCTTATCAACGGGTGTCACATAAGGTCCACTTCTAGCTTGTTGCTTCCCCTTCCTCTCATTCAAACTTTTGTAATGTGTAGAACGAGCCTTACTATCTTCTTCGAAGATTCTACAACATTCCGTCAAATCCGCAAACCTCCTTATCCTTTGATATCCCACAGCTTGTTTGATCTCAGGACGTAAACCATTCTCATATTTAATACACTTTGAGAACTCAGCAGTAATCGCAACATAATGAGGATGGAATTGAACCAACTCCACAAATTTAGCAGTATAGTCCACCACAGACATACTACCTTGTTTCAGTTCAAGAAACTCCATCTCCTTCTTTCCCTTCACACTCTCAGGGTAATACTTCCTCAAAAATTCAGTACGAAATAAATTCCAAGTTACCTCTTCATCATCCACCTCAAGAACTTCACGCATACCGACCCACCAATCGTCGACTTCTTCCTTCAGCATGTGAGACCCAAGCCTCACCTTATTCTCCTCCGCACAGCCCATAACTCTGAAGATTCTTTCAATCTCTTTCAACCACAATTGAGCTCCATCGGGATCAAATCTTCCTTTGAAAACCGGTGGTTGATTCTTCCTGAACTCGTCATTAGCATTCACGTTAGGTGCACCTTGCACCGCCCTAGCCATTGCTTCCAAAGCAGCAGCCATCGCATTGTCATTTCTACCAGCCATCTTCTGATTATTCCCAAAAATGACAACAAGGTTAAACAACAGTTCAACCAACACAACAACAAGACAGACACAACTGACTCAACTCTGGCTCTGATACCACTTAATGTAACACCCCCTTTCTATACCCCCAAATAATCACATAAATCATTTAGGCACATATATAAAAAAATATAAAAATTCGCCAGAGTACGATTAAAACATGGTATAAAAGAGGCATGTCACATCATACACACAATTAATACATACAACACCTGCTCATTATATTGATATGCAACAGTGGGGTAACTTGCCACAGAGGAACTTTGTCCTTACACCCGCATCTCAATATTTAGAATAAAAGCGGAAACATCTAAAATATTGAAGAACACATATGTACATCATCCAGTATGAATCACTAGCTACATCATGTTTATACACAAATTCATCAGCAAGATACATATGCAAATGTATCACAAAAGAATAATATACATCCTAGCTACCCGGTGCTACATATCAGAGCCAACCGACCAAAAGAATGAAGACACGCTTCACAAAAAGACCTCCAGCATACCTACACTGCAATGCCTCATAGAGCATCATAAAACAGCAGAAGGGTGAGAAATATTATCATAATAACAATGCATACAATTATATATATCTTAACATAAAAATACACATATTACACATTCTCACCACAATTCATCACATTTTCATCTATATACCTCACAATGTATATATATATATATAACAAGTATATTCATCATGCACACTTTCACATTTCTCAATCATTCCGTATAAACATACACAATTATGTTCATTCAACAACACATCATTATAAAGATGATAAATGCAAATCATAGAGACCGACTCACGACTCTATGCAAATGCAATGCGGTACCGACTCAATCATCACTAGTTCACTCAGGAACTCTGCTGGAACCATCGCTCATTACCGAAGTAACTCCCCGTCGGGCCTACGATGTTCACCCATTGCTCACACCCCACATGGGCACATAATGTTTATGGATCGCTCACACCCCACATGGGCACACGACCCGATCGCTCACACCCCACACGGGCACACGATCCGATTGCTCACACCCCACATGGGCACACAATCATTCGTAATCATCGCTCACACCCCACATGGGCACACGACGTTACGACGGATTCTCATTAGAATCGCACAACACAAGAATGCACATCATGATGCTTCACATGCAAAATGACTCAAAAGACATTCTTGAAATGCATACATATTCACAATATATTCATGCATTCATCTCATACAATCACATACAATCTATATACATTCACATCAATGCACTATTGTATGATTCACATTCAAACACACAGTCAAAACGGTAAAAGTCGCTAAATAGCACTATTCCCGACTTTCCGACATAATTAAATCGGCTAACGATTTTCAAAACATCATAATAAGAAAGTACAGCTCAATACCTTTCCAACGACACCAAGAATGTAAATATCGGATACTCGGAACAAAAGTTACGGACGAAACCGAAAATGACATTTTGAAAAATCCCATTTTGACATTCCTCCTGTCCATACGCGTATCACCCATGTCCATACGCGTACGGACATAACCCATTTCCTTCACAAATTCCTCGTTCCAAAACCCATACGCGTATTGGCCCATGGCTCGCCCCTGTTACGCGTAATGCCAATATTCATACGCGTATTGGCCCAAAAATAAGCCAATGATACGCGTATTGCCTTGGCTCATACGCGTATGGACATGCCCCTTACGCGTATGGCCAGAGCATACCCAGAAAAATTCTGCAGAACGAAGTTCTGCGTTTTCCACTCCCCAATCATCCAAATCTTCACCTAATACTCAGAAAAATGCCAATTTGATGTATAACAATACATACCAATCATGTATAAACAACTATGAACACAATCAACATAAGTTTTAATACATTTGGATCAATTTCTAATCAATTTCTCAAAAATGGGTTATACCCTAAAACTCACAAAATTCATCAACAACAACAACAATTCATACATAATCATATACATTGATAAGATAACAATGTTTCACACCCTTACCCGGATTCCAAGCTTGCTAATTGATTGATCTTGATGAATTTCTAAGTTTTTCCTCCTTTCCTCTTCTTTTCTCTTCCTCTTCTTTCTTTCTCTCCTTTTTCTTTCTATCTTTCTCTATTTCTCTCTTATTTCTCTTTTCTTTCTATTTTCTTTCTCTCCTATTTCTTTTCTCTCATTTTCCACTAAATCAATTTAATTCATTTTTTTCTCACACAATTCTAATTCCACAAAATTTCTAACTTATAATTAATTGAGAAAAGACTAAAATACTCTCCATTCTAATTTCCCCGAAAACTCTCGAAAACGGTAAAATAACATTTAACACACCAATTTAACAAATAAAATAATTTATCACCCAATTAAATTAAAAGACTCAAGAATAATGGAATAATCAAAATCGGGGCGTTACATTCTACGTCTAGAAGGCGATCCGAGTCATGGATCCTTGTAGCTACTTGGCATACGATTGGATTCGGGATCACGGGCCGTACACCGTGATCCGTCACTTCTCACGGACCGTACGCCGTCTCAAGTCTCTTTACCCGTAGGCTCCAATCGTACTTAACACGGGACTCAAACCTGCCAAGTAGTTGTGCATAACGTTTCAGAGGAGGTGCTCGAGTCTCATGAAACTACACCGCAAGAAACAGTGGTTATTGATAAACAGGATGCACACGCCTCGGCCTTTCATGCACGAGCGTTGCCACACATGGAACAATTCACACTTCCGACACAGTTTTGGTAATAATCCTCACCCTGCCTAGTCCATATTTTAACATGCATATATTGTCAATAATAATTATACACAATTAACAGATAAAAGTCGATAAAACGACACAATTTCAGAAATCCCGACTTAATTAAATCGGCCGACAATCTTAAAACCAAAGTAATAAGAAAGTACATTTTATTATCTTTCCAACGATATCAAAATTGTTCCAATCCGAGTTACGTACAAAAAGTTACGACATTGTAAACAATCGATCGGAAAAATAAATCACAACAGCAGAATTCTGTAACTCTCCTGGCCGTACGCGTATTGGCACTCCCCGTACGCGTATTGCCCAAATGCTCGCCCAGCCATACGCATATTGCCCCAAGCGATACGCGTATTGCTCAAAATCCCCGGCCATCCATACGCGTATTGCCCTTGCCGTACGCGTATTGACAAGCTCCATACGCGTATTGACATGCTCCATACGCGTATGGGCAGAGAAAAAATGCAGAAGTTCCTGCAGAATTTTTCTGCTACGGGTTGATCCAAAATCAACCCCAAATCCCATTTTCATCAATCAAAATGCATCAAAACATGTTATAACATCACAACCAGTATCACATATAATCAAACATTGCATTTAGCAGTTAGATTCATGAATTTTGTGCAAAAAGATTCAATTTTCACAATTTCAACCTAACTCTAAACTCAACAAAACTCTACTCTAAAGAGTCTAACTAGAACCCACCTGGATTACTAGACGAGGAGATTGATACTGAGACGATTGAACGAAAAACAGATGAATTGATGATGATTCTTGAGCTTCTTGAGAATTTCTCTCCTTCCTCTTTCTCTTCCTTTCCTTTCTTCCCTTTTTCCTTTTCTTTCTTTCTCTTTTAGCTTTTGTTTGATTTTCCAAGGGAAATGAAAAGAAAATAGATAGTATAGAAACTATCATTTTTAGTAACACTACTAAATGTCCAAAATTAACTCAAATACATCAAATTATAAAAACTCAACGTTAAATACTATTAATTTCATCGACTCTGAGTTCGTCAGTTTACTCTAATTATTTTATCAAATAATTACTCAGAGTACCCCGGAACCCAGTTGATCATAATAATATTAATCAGAGCGTTTATAAATTTACGGGGTATTACATCCTCCCCCCTTAAATAGAAATTCGTCCTCGAATTTAGAACATTACCTGAACAGATGTGGATAAGAATCTCGCATTTCCGATTCTAGTTCCCAAGTAGCATCGCCCGGATGCGTCATATCCCATTGCACCTTAACAAGTGGAATATCTTTGTTCCTTAACACTTTTGTTTCCTTTCCCACAATACAACTCGGTTGTGGTTCAAAAGTCAAATCCGCTTCAATTTCCACTGATTCAGGTAGAACTGGCTGAAGAGGATCAGGAATAAACTTACGGAGCTGAGATACGTGAAAAACGTCATGCATCTCGGATAGAGAGGGTGGTAAGGCTAATCTATAAGCAACTTCACCAATCCTTTCTAAAATCTGATACGGTCCCACGTATCTCGGACTTAACTTCCGCGACTTAAACGGTCCTTTCAATCTCAATCTCGGAGTAACTTTCAGAAATACATGGTCACCCTCCTCAAATTCCAAAGGTCTCCTACGATTGTCCGCATAACTCTTTTGACGATCTTGTGCTTGTTTAACCTTCTCGCGGATCATACGAATCTTTTCCGTAGTCTCTTGAATAATCTCGGGTCCCAAAATCCTATCTTCGCCAATTTCAGCCCAACACAAAGGTGTCCTACACTTTCTCCCATACAATGCTTCATAAGGAGCCATACCGATGCTCGCATGGTAACTATTGTTATAGGAAAACTCAATTAACGGCAAAAGTTCCTTCCAATCCCCTCTACTCTCTAACACACAAGCTCTTAACATATCCTCCATCGTTTGTATTGTTCGTTCAGTCTGACCATCCGTTTGAGGATGATTCGACGTGCTCAAACACAAATTCGTACCCATCGCTTGTTGGAACACTTTCCAAAATCTCGAAGTAAACTTTGGATCTCTGTCGGACACAATACTAGAAGGAATACCATGCAATCTCACAATCTCAGCAATAAACAACCTTGCAAGATGACTTGCCTTATAAGTAGTCTTTACGGCTAAGAAGTGTGCAGATTTCGTTAGTCGATCTACAATCACCCAAATAGAATCATACCCACCTTGGGTACGGGGTAAACCCACTGCAAAGTCCATAGAAATACTATCCCACTTCCAAACTGGAATATCCAAAGGTTGTAACAAACCGCCCGGTCTTTGGTGTTCAATCTTCACCTGTTGACATACCGCACATTCTGACACATATCCCGCTATATCCTTTTTCATCCCAGGCCACCAATAATCCTTCTTTAAATCCTGATACATCTTTGAAGAACCAGGATGTATCGTAAAAGTACCTTTATGAGCTTCGTCTAAGATCTTCCTTTTCAATGCCTCATCCCTCGGAACACAAATCCTTTGATTAAACAGAACAATCCCATCTGTCGCTCGTATAAAACCCGGCTGAAGTAACAACTCTTGTAACTCTTCCTCTAACAATTGTGCCTGTTGAATCTCAACTCTCAAAGTAGAATTGACATTCAAATTTCCCATAATCACACCATTCGGAGTCCACACAAATTGGAGATTAAGATCTCTAAACTTTTCCAATAATGAATACTCCAAAATCATCAATTCCGCACTATGAACCATTTTCCGGCTTAAAGCATCCGCTACTTTATTCGCCTTTCCTGGATGATACTTCAATTCTAAGTCATAATCCTTTAAGTACTCCATCCACCTTCTTTGTCGCATATTCAACTCCTTTTGATCAAACAAATACTTCAAACTTTTGTGGTCACTGAACATTTCAAAACGTACACCATATAAATAATGACGCCACACCTTCAGTGCAAACACTACGACAGCTAGTTCCAAATCATGAGTTGGATAATTCTTCTCATGAACTTTTAACTGTCGAGAAGCATAAGCTACCACTTGACCACCTTGCATCAGAACACCCCCTAATCCCCTCTTAGAAGCATCACAGAATACTTCATAAGAGTTGTTAGGATCAGGAATAATTAATATTGGAGCACTCGTCAAACTTTCCTTCAAATGCATAAAACTTTGTTCGCAACCTGAATCCCATTCAAAAGTAACATCCTTCCGAGTAAGTTTCGTCATTGGTAAGGCCAATTGAGAAAAGCCCTTGATAAACCTTCTATAGTAACCGGCCAATCCCAAGAAACTTCTGACTTCTGAAACATTTCTCAGTCTCTCCCAATTAATCACTGCTTCTACTTTCGATGGATCCACTGCCACACCACCTCGAGATATAACATGTCCAAGAAAATTAACTTCCGACATCCAAAACTCACACTTGCTCAACTTAGCAAACAATTGCTTCTCTTGCAAGACCGATAAGACAATCCTCAGATGTTCTCCGTGCTCTTGTGGAGTACGAGAATAAATAAGAATGTCGTCAATAAAGATTACCACAAATTGGTCCAAGTAAGCCTGAAATATACGGTTCATGTAATCCATGAAAACCGCTGGAGCATTAGTCACACCGAAAGGCATCACTAAGAATTCGTAATGACCGTAACGTGTCCTAAATGCAGTCTTTGGCACATCGGAACTCTTTACTCGAATCTGATGATAACCCGACCGTAAATCAATCTTCGAGAACACACAGGCTCCTTTCAATTGATCTAACAAGTCGTCTATCCTTGGTAAGGGATACTTATTCTTAATGGTAACTTTATTCAACTTACGATAATCAATGCACAAACGCATACCCCCATCTTTCTTCTTTACCAACAACACTGGAGCTCCCCAAGGTGAAACACTAGGTCTAACAAAATGCTTAGACATCAAGTCCTCCAATTGGTCCTTTAATTCTCTTAATTCAAACGGTGCCATCCGATACGGAGAAACGGATATAGGAGCCGTTCCCGGTATCAGGTCAATAGAGAACTCAACTTCTCTCTCCGGAGGAAGAGAAGAAACATCCTCAGGAAACACTTCAGGAAACTCACACACTATTGGAATACTCAGAACTTGCTGTTCACTACTTCCTTCCTTAGTAAGAACCATTAAAACAGATTTCTCTTTCTCAAACAAGAAATTTACCATTCCCACCGTACCTTCTAAAATCGTTGATAATACATCTTTCGGAGTAGTCTCAGCAGATGGAATAATAATTAGCTTCTCCTCACAACCGATAAAAACCGAATTAGCTGAAAGCCAGTCCATTCCCAGAACAACATCCACTTTCTTAAGCGGCAGACAAATAAGATCAATCTGAAAGACTCTTTCGTTCACCGACAACACACAATTTTCACACCTCAGTGGTGTTTCAACCAATTCATCCATGGCAGTAGTAACCACCATAGGAGGAAACAAAGGAATAGTTTGCAACCCAAGTCGCTTCACACATCTCAAAGACACAAAAGAATGTGTAGCCCCACAATCAAATAAAACAAAACAAGGTTGACCATTAACAAAACACGTACCCGCAATCAAGGAATTATCACCCTTTTGCCTTCCTCGCATCCAAGGTATACACTCGGCCCGTAGTCTTCCCTTGTGTCTGATTTCTACCCTGAGGACAATCCCTTGCCCAATGACCCATCTTGTTACACTGATAACACCGTATCCCATCCGAATAGCACCTACCAAAATGACTCCTTCCACAAGTGCGACATACCGGAGGCACACTAGTTCTAGAGCCCTGTACTTGCTTCCCTTTGGAAGACTGTTGCCTTTGCCTAAACTGTTGATTCGACCTTCCACGGTCACTTTGAGTTACCCTGTTCGAATCCACCTCCATTTGTATCTTTTTCAAGCTATTTTCCGCCACATAACATTGTCTTAACATTTCAGCATAAGTAGCAAATTCCCGTTGAGACACGCTGTGTGAAATCTCAGCCCTTAACCCAAACAGAAACTGATCTATCTTCCACCTCTCATCAGGAGCATACATGGCCTGTCTAGAATAGTCAGCCATGATCTCAAATTGTTCCGCATAAGAAGCCACTGACAAATTTCCCTGTCTCAACTGTTGGAACTCAAACTCCTTTTGAGACCTTAAAGAACTCGGAAAATATTTCTCCATAAAGATTACCTTAAACTGTTCCCACACTTTCGGCACTTCCTGAGTTGTCATCAAGGCTGAAGCGCTCTCCCACCACCTCATGGCAGGACCCTTCAACCAGTGAGAAGCAAAGACCACCTTATTCTCCTCACTGCAATGAACTATCTGAAAAATCCGTTCCATTCCTGTTATCCATTCGTGTGCCTTCACCGGATCTAGCCCTCCTTGAAACTCCGGAGGATTCATACGAACAAATTCCCTGTAGGTTCCTCCCGTAACTTCCGGAACAACCACTGGAGGATGCAGACCATCAGCCATTTGTTGCATCATTCCTTGCATAAACTGATTCTGCTACTGCTGCATCTGTTGCATAAATTGGTACAAAGGGGCATTCCCTTCATCACCTTGTGGAACTGTCCCAGCTGGAGTAGTTCTTGGTCTTCCACGGTTGTTTCTGCGTCTATCAGCCATGTTCCTGAATTCCATACCAATAGGATTAAGTTGATCAGACTCAATACCATAAATATAACAGACAAGACCCATGGCGACACGCCGCATATGAAACGGAAAGAAACACTTATTCTATTTCATGGCTAGGTCGAGGATACGACCTGCTCTGATACCAACTGTAAAGACCATATAATAATACATGCATCAAATCATATATTATACATGAGTTTCACTTTTGGTACTGAAACATAATAAGTTCCTAGTTAACACATTATATATATAAATGCCTCTAATACAAAAGAACTAAAAGTCTAAGGCATTACATATACAAGATGTTCCAAAATGATAAAAACTAAGAACTAGATCAAAACAATGATCTCAAAACATAACGCCATAGCGGAAGCCATGCCATCACAAAACCACGATCCGTAAGGAAAGTCAAATAACCTTGTCCTTACCCTTCGCCAAACCTGCAGAACCTGTGATGTAAACAACAACAGTGGGGTGAGATACATCAAATCTCAGTGAGTTCCCTATCTTAAAGTCCTCTCGGCTTTACAAGGTTCTAACAAAGTCCTAACTCATGTCCAAGGGGAAAGGGGAAAGACCATGAGTACACACACACAAGTAACCGCCACGGTGAGCCTATAAACTCACACTAGTACCGAAGTACCTCTTGAGCCTGTAAACTCAAGGATTCACAAAGTACCGAAGTACGTTCTGAGTCCGTACACTCAAGAACTCACATATCAATAACCAATACCAAGGTATCCCCTTTTCCCGTACCCTTCTACATCTAGAAGGCGATCCGAGTCATGGATCCTTGTAGCTACTTGGCATACGATTGGATTCGGGATCACGGGCCGTACACCGTGATCCGTCACTTCTCACGGACCGTACGCCGTCTCAAGTCTCTTTACCCGTAGGCTCCAATCGTACTTAACACGGGACTCAAACCTGCCAAGTAGTTGTGCATAACGTTTCAGAGGAGGTGCTCGAGTCTCATGAAACTACACCGCAAGAAACAGTGGTTATTGATAAACAGGATGCACACGCCTCGGCCTTTCATGCACGAGCGTTGCCACACATGGAACAATTCACACTTCCGACACAGTTTTGGTAATAATCCTCACCCTGCCTAGTCCATATTTTAACATGCATATATTGTCAATAATAATTATACACAATTAACAGATAAAAGTCGATAAAACGACACAATTTCAGAAATCCCGACTTAATTAAATCGGCCGACAATCTTAAAACCAAAGTAATAAGAAAGTACATTTTATTATCTTTCCAACGATATCAAAATTGTTCCAATCCGAGTTACGTACAAAAAGTTACAGCATTGTAAACAATCGATCGGAAAAATAAATCACAACAGCAGAATTCTGTAACTCTCCTGGCCGTACGCGTATTGGCACTCCCCGTACGCGTATTGCCCAAATGCTCGCCCAGCCATACGCGTATTGACCCAAGCGATACGCGTATTGCTCAAAATCCCCGGCCATCCATACGCGTATTGCCCTTGCCGTACGCGTATTGACAAGCTCCATACGCGTATTGACATGCTCCATACGCGTATGGGCAGAGAAAAAATGCAGAAGTTCCTGCAGAATTTTTCTGCTACGGGTTGATCCAAAATCAACCCCAAATCCCATTTTCATCAATCAAAATGCATCAAAACATGTTATAACATCACAACCAGTATCACATATAATCAAACATTGCATTTAGCAGTTAGATTCATGAATTTTGTGCAAAAAGATTCAATTTTCACAATTTCAACCTAACTCTAAACTCAACAAAACTCTACTCTAAAGAGTCTAACTAGAACCCACCTGGATTACTAGACGAGGAGATTGATACTGAGACGATTGAACGAAAAACAGATGAATTGATGATGATTCTTGAGCTTCTTGAGAATTTCTCTCCTTCCTCTTTCTCTTCCTTTCCTTTCTTCCCTTTTTCCTTTTCTTTCTTTCTCTTTTAGCTTTTGTTTGATTTTCCAAGGGAAATGAAAAGAAAATAGATAGTATAGAAACTATCATTTTTAGTAACACTACTAAATGTCCAAAATTAACTCAAATACATCAAATTATAAAAACTCAACGTTAAATACTATTAATTTCATCGACTCTGAGTTCGTCAGTTTACTATAATTATTTTATCAAATAATTACTCAGAGTACCCCGGAACCCAGTTGATCATAATAATATTAACCAGAGCGTTTATAAATTTACGGGGTATTACAGTGGATATGTTGTTATTAGAATTATGGATGATTTCTTGGTGTATGAGGTTTGTGTTGAATTATAATGGTTATAAGGTTTATGTGTTGAATTATAATGGTTATAAGGTTTATGTGTTGAATTATAATGGTATATGTTGAATTATAATGGTATATAAGGCTTATGTGTTGAAATAAAGGCTTGTGTTGAATTATAAAGGTTTGTGATAAATTTTGATAAAAATTTGAATTATTAACAGTTTGTGATGCCATTTTATAATTAAAAAATAAGACTTATGCCAACGCTTTTAACAAAAAAACGCTTCCTAAAAAAGTGCACAATAGACAATGCTTTTAACAAAAAAAATGCTTCCTAAAAAAGTGCTTTTTAAAAAAGTGCTTTTAAAAAGCGCTATTTACGTGGAGAATAGAAAGTGCTTTGTAAAAAAAGCGCTATCTAAAGTGGATATAAGAAAGCGCTTTTAAAAAAGCGCTGCATAAAGTGGATAAAAGAAAGCGCTTTTAAAGAAAGCGTTGCCTAAAAGATAACTAAAATATACATTAGACAACGCTTTTAAAAGCGATGACTAAAGGGGAACAATAGAAAGTGTTTTTCAAGAAAAAGCACTGCCTAAAGGTGACTATAGAGAGCGTTTTTAAACAGAACCGCTGCCTAAAGGGGACATAAGGCAGCGCTTTTGCATTTAAAAAAAGCGATGTCTTTACCTACAGCAGCGTCACTTTAGGCAACGCTACTAAAGGCCAAAAAAACGTTGTCTTTTGTATTATATGGCGTAGTAATATCAATATCAAATATAAGGAATTGATTCATCTCAATGACAACAATAGTATACCAACAAGAGCATCAACAAAAACAACAACAATTCCTAGTGGTGTTATATCAACATCAACTACAATAACAATAACAACAACAACAATAATTTTTTCCACCTTATATATAAACAACAACAACATTAAACATTACATGACAGAAAAACAATAAAATAACTTTCATTGCTAAGTTGAATCCACGATTTCATTGTCTTGTTAGTGTTGGAGAAGAGATAATGGAGATACAAAAGTTTTTATTGGAAAAAATGATGTTTTCGAGTTTCTTTTATGCTTTAAATGATATTTTCGAGTTTGATTTAGTGGAAAAATAGTAGTTGGTTAATGGAAGATGAAGTTGAGTTTGGAGGTAGATGAAAACAAGTTCATCTAGAATTTCCTCTAAACAAGTTAAAAAATTTAAAATGTTTTATATACTTTGGAAAAACAAAATTGATTAACTTTTCCCCTCGTTAATAGTAACAACCAGGGGGTAGATTCTTGAGCCTTGGAGGTAGAATTACTCTTCTTAAATCGGTGCTCAATAGCTTAGCAATTTTTCAGCTCTCTTTTTATAAGATCCCAGTGAAGATTAGGAGAAAGATTGTCAAAATTCAAAGTGGTTTTCTGTGGGGTTGTACGAAAGAGAAGACGAAAGCGCATTGGATCAATTGGGATTTTCTTTGTTTGCTCTTTGATAAAGGTGGCCTTAATTTGAAAGGATTGATGATTTTAATATGGCCCTTCTCAACAAGTGGAGATGGAGAATTCTTGTTGGCTCGGAAAATTTGTGGTTCAAACTTTTACAAGCGCGGTACGGGGACATTAAGATGATGATGTCCGACAAAGGTTCTCATTTGTCTTGTGGGAATTCTTCCTCTACTTGGTGGAAGGACATTTTATCTCTTCGGAAGCATTATCCAGAAGATATTTTCATCAACAATTGTTCTTTCTCGGTTGGAGATGGTTTCTCCACTTCCTTTTGGTGTGCTACGTGGACTGGGGTGGATAGTTTAAATACCTTGTTTCCTCGGGCTTTCGAAGCTTCGAGTTTAAAGTTTGTGTTGGTGGCGGCTTTAGGTGGTTGGGTGGATGGTGATTGAGTGTGGGGGCATTTCGGTATCAATCTGGCAGATGGTATTATGGAGGAGGATGATGTGGGTTATAACGCCAACATTTTGGAGGGCACTGTGTCGAATTCTGGAAATGGGCATGTTGTTTTTCCTAACATTTTGCTTGCAGGAATGGCTAATGAGGAGGATCCTTGTATTCTCCAAGGAGGGAATGATCCAGTTCCTGCGTCTGGCATTGTTCTCAATAGCTGCAGAACCGATTTTGGTAACTATAGAAGTAGCAGGGAGTATGTGGTTCAGACGTATAATAACAGTGCAGCTGGTATGAAAGAGGATAATATGCATCAATATTTAACCTCTGTTACTGGTTCTGCGGGGAATTTGCACAATCGTGAGTCTATTAATGCTCTCACTGGCAGCGTTTCTGTGCCTGTCCAGGAGGGACCTGATGTGCTTCGGTCTTCTGTCCCCATCGCTGGTCCTGGTGCTTGTGTAAGTTCCGGGTCGTTAATGAACGATTTGGCTTCGTTGACTTTATTGTTGGAAAGGAAAAAGCCGCTCCCGAATTCGAAAGACCATATTAGGTGGATTATTGGGAATGAGGAATCGTACTCTGTTAATTCTTTCTATCGTTTAATCGACGAGTTTCGCATTCCTTACGGTCCGGCTAATAGGGATGATGCGGCTCTAAAATTGGTGTGGAAAATGGTGGCTCCTCTTAAAATTAAGGCGTTCGGATGGTGGTGCCTTCTCAATAAAGTACCGACGAAAGATTTGTTGGAATGTAGAGGTATTTTACCAAATTCGAGTGATAATTATTGTGTGTTGTGCAACTCTTCCGAGGAAACCTTGATTCACACATTTTTTAATTGTTCGGTTGCTAATCTTATTTGGAGGGATGTCGCGGTTTGGATGGGAAGGTCGGACATTGATCGCTCTAGTCCTAAGAGTAGTTTTTTGGATTGGTTCGCCTTCTGTAAATCTAAACGCGTTAGGAAAGGGAGAGAAGGGTGCGTTTGGTTGGCGGTCTGTTGGAACCTGTGGAACCTCATAAATGGTATCATTTTTAAGAACATAAGGTGGAATGTGGTCGATATAGTGTGGTCGATTAAGTTTTCGGTCTGGCGTTGGTCCTTTATAGGAGATATTACCCATCCTAATTGTAATTTGTTTGAGTTTGACAAAGACCTTTTGTTTTACTTATCTTAAGTTTCAATTGATTGGTAATCTCTTTGTTTTTCAAAGTGTTGTTTTCGCTCTCTTGTATTCAGATTTGAGTACCCTTTGTACTCACTTTAATATATTTCTTGCTTTTTTTTATTAAAAAAAAAGTAACAACCAGGGAAAAATGTAAATAGTTGTCGTTGAAATACGAACTCATGAACTTTAAAAAAAAGTTCTTTATTAAGAGGTGTAACCAAGATGAAACGTTATGTAATTTTAATTAAAAGAATAGGTTTGTGCATAGATTGACTTATTAAATTTTTCTCTCCGGGTGTAACCTTCCAATTAAGAAGAAATGTAATTTATTTTTCATTTAAAAATAAAAATAAAAAAAGACGATCAATTTCAATAGTTTCATCAAAATATGTTTTGTTGTAATGATATTTGCTATTAAAAATATTTGATAGTATGTTTTAAAAAGTTGAAGATTTACGTGGTTCTTTAAAAAATATGGGAGAAAAATAAACTACCGGAATGAGACAAACACAAATACTAACAATATGTTTGAATTGATTTTTGGAATATTTAGAATCAATTCTAAAGAGGTAGAATTGATTTTTTTTTTTTTTGTGATTGTGAAGTATTTGTTTTATCAAAATTAGAATTTATTCTACTTTTAGAATTTATTATACTAGAAGTTAAAATTTGTAGCTTCAACCTTCAGAATTGATTATACGAGATTTTTACATTGCAATTTATTATTTAACTCATTTTTATATAAATGTATCTAAATATAAATCAATTCTATTAATCTCAATTCTATTAAAATTAATTCTATTTAAAACAATTTTGCTAAAATCAATTATGTTAACCGCCAATCCAAACACACCCTAATTCATGTTTGTATCATGCCTGCCATTCACTCTAATGACTTAAAATTTAATTATAATTTGGTTTATAAGTTTTCATCAATATAGTAATTGATTACTCCATAAACATAATCAAGAAAGTTTCTATTGGTTTTAAATTTGTCATCAAATCATTTGTTTAATTTAGATGGAAGACAACAAACATAAGAACACTTGTTAAAAATGTGGTTTTGCACTAGTGTAATATTCTTAATGTACACTATTTATTCAGCAAAATCTGAGATTTAAGTTTAACATAAGAAAAAGCCTGCAATTTAACAAACCTATAGTAATTACTAGTTACAAGTATATTTAGAAAACCATCACAAATGCCTGAAAAGGAGACATGGGAACCCTCCAAAACTGGAATAGGTTACCTGTTTCTTTTCCAACACTTGAGTATGGGGTCCTAACCAAAGGTCACATTATTCTGTTACATCTTTAATAACAACTCAGTCAGTAATAATGTTTGAAAAGGTTGATCGAGATGTGTAGGGGAAAAACTACAGTGCTAATTCTATGCCATTATTAGTAGTTGCGTATGTGAACCAAATATCAGAGATTTTAGTTGGCTTTTTGGTGATGAAATATTCATTCTGCTGCAGATAGAGAAAGAAATTACATCGGGAACCTGCGAGATGCATTAAGCAAGCAGCCCTTCTCTTTTTAGTTCTAGTGTATTCAAGCTCACGTAATATATCTCTCTCTCTTAATGACAAGTTAAAATTCAAATGAATTTATTTTGAATGATAACTTATATTAGTTTTAATGTGTATTAAAATTCAAATAAATTATTTGAAATGTGCAATTAATTTTGTTTTACTGTATATACATTATTGAAAACATTATTGAAAACTTTCTGTACGTTAAAATGGAATTTGTTTCGTACGGTTTGCAATTTCGTTTGAAACTTTTTTTTTTTATAAACAATGATTATATTTAACAAGAGAACTAAGAATTCTCAACCTTCTTACAAATAGCGAGAACAAAGTTCAGCAAAGAAAATTACACTTCAATTGAAACTTAAGATAAATATAACAAAGAAAATTTGCTAAATACATAGAAGTTACAATTGGCTCGAGTATTCTTAAAAGAAAATAATGAGAATTAATATGAGAAATATAATCAATAGTTTTTATTTTATCAATTTACAACATTAACCGACGACTATGATATAAGAGAGTGTGAGAAAAAAGATAGAGATATGAACAGGAAAACTTAAAAAGAGAGCCAATTTACATTATATTTTTTTCCACAAATTTATATTATAATTTTTCATTAAAAATTATGGGTCAAAACAAAATATTAATTTTGCAAGTATTTTTTATTTTTCGAGAAGAGTTTATTAAATTCTGAAGGATTAGTATAATACGCAGAAAATCTTTGAAGACGGTGCGGTCAGCAATTCATCTAACATTTCTTTTACGACATGATGATGAACAAGATTGTGCAAGTAGCTTAAGCATAATCTGTTTTTTTAATTTTGAAAATTTTTGAGTTGTTTTTTTTTTAATTCTGAAATTTGTTTAGTTTGATCATATCATTTATTTGAAATAAGATGTTGTATCCATGTCTGATGCAATTCAATTTTTTTGTTAAACATTTCAAAATCGTGTCTAATACGTATTGTACACGTCAACACATTGTGTAAGTAGCATATCGGAGTTTTATAGGTAGGAAATAATCCATTACACTGAATTTTGGAGATATATATATATATATCTCCAAAAATTTATATCTCCAAAAATTATCCACAAATTTATATTTGGATAACACATATATATTATATTTAAAAAGAGAGCCAATTTACATTATATTTTTTTCCACAAATTTATATTATAATTTTTCATTAAAAATTATGGGTCAAAACAAAATATTAATTTTGCAAGTATTTTTGATTTTTCGAGAAGAGTTTATTAAATTCTGAAGGATTAGTATAATACGCAGAAAATCTTTGAAGACGGTGCGGTCAGTAATTCATCTAACATTTCTTTTACTACATGATGATGAACAAGATTGTGCAAGTAGCTTAAGCATAATCTTTTTTTTTTTAATTATGAAAATTTTTGAGTTGTTTTTTTTTTATTCTGAAATTTTTTGAGTTTGATCATATCATTTATTTGAAATAAGATGTCGTATCCATGTCTAATGCAATTCAATTTTTTTGTTAAACATTTCAAAATCGTGTCTAATACGTATTGTATACGTCAACACATTGTGTAAGTAGCATATCAGAGTTTTATAGGTAGGAAATAATCCATGACACTGAATTTTGGATATATATATATATAGCATGCTGACACACACTATGGGGCTTTTATCACATCGGAGTTTAATCAAAAAGCCACATACTCTGACACCCATTGAAATATTCAAAATTGAGAATGTCGAAGATGCTTATACGAAAATTAATGCATATGAACAAGATCTAGTGATTGTGAATGAAAAGTTAAGGATGTCAGAAGAAGAAATCGCTAAACTAAAGACAGAACTCAAAAACTACAGATCCTTGGATTTAGGAAATATCGTTAGTGGCGTCGATAAGGAACTGGAGGTTCAAGGAGGCATTGATGGTGTGGATAAGGAATTGTTCGAGCCGAGTAATGACAATGTGGCACTTACAGAGGAGCTTCGAATCGCGAAAGAAAATCTCAAGGCTTCCGACACGCATGTTGTTTCACTGAAAACTGAGGTGCATAAATCCAAGGAAAGAATTCAGCAGCTGCAGGAACAACTTGATTAGTATTTTTAGCCAATTTGAGCCTTACTTGATTCCTTATCATAATCCATGCATCCCTCGTATTCATCTTTTCATGCATACTAAGTGTCTCTTTGGCACACATCCATTTTGTTTTTAATTTTTAATGGTCCACACACAAGAAATATTGTTTGAATTCATAGGATTAATTTGACACACATTAGCATGCATTTGCACTTAAAATTAAAATTAAAAAAATTATATCCTCTGCGTTAGAAAACTCATGACACATTAACATATTTACATATTGTTTTCTTGTTACATAAGAATGAGGTTCAAAAAAATATAAAGACCTAATTCTAAAGTTGTCAAAAAAACTCCATTTACTTTCTTTTGTTACTTAAACTTCAAGCATTCCTTTGCCATCCATCTTCAAATATTCAACCTAAAGTCATGCCATGACCATCATCAATGAAGACCTAGTATAAAAATGAATCCATCAAAGACCATGAATCAAAGTCATCTAAACTTCAAAATTTTTAAAAACAGAGGGAAGCGAAATAAGTTACTGGTGCAGTAAAAACAAGTACAAAAAGGTTTCAAGTGGTCACAACAAGACAAATTCAGTATGCAGTAAGGTACAACAACAAGAGTTACACAAAATTGCAAAAGCACAATTGACACAACTTTTATTCCTCTGCACCTTTCCATATTCATCAGCACACAACTCAAACAAACTTTAATTTTACACAATAAATTAGCAGTAAGCATAGCAAATGAGGAGAACAGAAAGAAAAAAACCCTAATGCTCATGCGAAGAATACCTGCTAATACACGAAAATCAACCTCCAAAGCCACATGGAAAAAAATATTAGCAGCTATTACCTTCACATACATCATAGACAAAAAAAACTAGCTGCAACAACAACCAGGGTATCAAAAAAATCATCACAAAAAAATATTAGCAGCTATAACGTAACAAGTGACACACACTATGGGGCAAAGATGTTTGAATGAAGATATATATATCCAAAATTCAGTGTCATGGATTATTTCCTACCTATAAAACTCCGATATGCTACTTACATAATGTGTTGACGTGTACAATACGTATTAGACACGATTTTGAAATGTTTAACAAAAAAATTGAATTGCATCAGACATGGATACGACATCTTATTTCAAATAAATGATATGATCAAACTCAAAAAATTTCAGAATTAAAAAAAACAACTCAAAATTTTTCATAATTAAAAAAATAGATTATGCTTAAGCTACTTGCACAATCTTGTTCATCATCATGTCGTAAAAGAAATGTTAGATGAATTGTTGACCGCACCGTCTTCAAAGATTTTCTGCGTATTAAACTAATCATTCAGAATTCAATAAACTCTTCTCGAAAAATAAAAAATACTTGCAAAAATAGTATTTTGTTTTGACCCATAATTTTTAATGAAAAATTATAATATAAATTTGTGGAAAAAAATATAATGTAAATTGGCTCTCTTTTTACGTTTTCCTGTTCGTATCTCTATCTTTTTTCTCACACTCTCTTATATCATAGTCATCGGTTAATGTTGTAAATTGATAAAATAAAAACTATTGATTATATTTCTCATATTAATTCTCATTATTTTCTTTTAAGATTACTCGAGCCAATTGTAACTTCTATGCATTTAGCAAATTCCCTTTGTTGTATTTATCTTAAGTTTCAATTGGAGTGTAATTTTCTTTGCCGAGCTTTGTTCTCGCTTTATGTAAGAAGGTTGAGAACCCTTAGTTCTCTTGTTAAATATAATCATTGCTTTTAAAAAATTTTCAAACGACATTGCAAACGTACGAAACAAATTCCATTTTAACGTACAGAAACTTTTCAATAATGTATATACAGTAAAACAAAATTAATTGCACATTTCAAATAATTTATTTAAATTTTAATACACATTAAAACTAATATAAGTTATCATTCAAAATAAATTCATTTGAATTTTAACTTGTCATTAAGAATTATTAACGGAATGAATGAAACTTTAATTTTGTTGAATATTAACGAAAACAATATTTTAATAATGATTAATTATTATAATTAAAAAAAGATATAATTTATTTGTCAAAATATTTTAATTTATAATAACAATAGTTATTTTTTTAAATAAATAATAACTACAACAATCCCCCACATATATAAAAAAATATTTTAGAAAAATTGAAGAAAAAACTTTAAAATTTGTCTGGGTTAACATTTTAGATGTAATGCATCAAACTGGTGTAGCAAGCTATATGAACCAGTCTTAGAATGATAAAACATAACATACAGTGACATTGAAATCACAAGCTATATGAACCAAAGACATTTGGTATATGTTAGAGGTCTACCATTCACATCAGACCCCCATAATTCTTATTGTTGACGTTGTGGAGCGCTATTAGGCCGTGCGCGTGCCTGGTTTTTGTAAGTGATTTCCAAAATATTATTTGGAAAGTTTGAATTTAAAAAATAATGAACCAGTGCCTTGCCATCAGACCAATGCAACTTTTGTGAAACAAAGTGAATGTCAAAAGGTTATATTGCTTCATTATTTCAGGTTCAGAGTTTAAATTAAAAAGTGCATCTTTTCACCAAGTGATGTCAATTTCTTTATAAATAGGGACACTTGGAAAACAGAAAAAGGACACAAAAATAACAATATTCAAATCCATTTTTCACCATTTCAATTATTCTAAAATCATCACTTACTTCATTAATGCATGAGTGAAGTATAGGAAATAATTTTTTGTAAACTATTATCAATAGATAAGATTAGTGTGTTTGTGCAATTCACATTAAGGTATTCATAGTATCTTGAAGAGAATTCGTCGTTAATCCTTATTGCATCAAATATATAATAATTGGTAGGGACGAATTGAACCTAAAGGAATATTAGCTAAGAGGTTTCGTAACCACTCAACTTCACTACCAACCAATTCTATAGCTATGAACTCTAATTTCATAGTTGATCTAGCAATAATGGATTGTTTGACTAATCTCCATACAACTGCAGCTCCACCGAGTGAAAAAACATAACCACTAGTGGATTTTATCTCATCTGAGTCAGATTTCCAATTAGCATCACATTATCCTTCTAGTACAGCGGGAAATCCACTTTACTCAATACCATAATTCATGGTACCTCTCAAATATTTAAGAACTCTAGAAAGAGCCTGCTGGTGATCATGATTGGGGTTATGTGTATATTTATCCAATCTACCTACTATATATGCAATATAAGGTCGAGAAAATTTCATTAAATGCAGTAAGTTCCCAATAATTTGGGCATATTGAGTTTGATCAATAAGATCACCTTTATTCTTCTTTAATTGAGAGTTAGCATTATAAGGGGTACTCACCGATTTTGAATCATAATGACCAAAATTCCTTAGAAGTTTCTCAACATAATGTCCTTGTGATAGTATTATACTATCCAGTATTACACTTGCTTCACCCGTATCATTCATTTCAAATTAGAAGCAAGAATTTTTTCAGTTCTAATTACTATGTCAATACAAGTACCAAAGATGAACATGTCGTCAACATATAAACATATAATCACACATTCATTATTCAAAGATTTTGTGTACACACATTTATCAACTTCAATTGATGAAAATCCATCACTAATCAAAACTTGATTAAAATTTTCATGTCATTGTTTTGGTGCTTACTTTAAACCATATAATGATTTAAGAAGTTTACAAACTTTATTTTCTTGACCAGAAACTACACATCTTTCGGGTTGTGACATATAAAGTTCTTCTTCTAAATATCTATTTAAAAATTTTGTTTTTACATCCATTTGATGAATAACCAGTTTATAAATAGAAGCAAGAGTTGTTAAAACACGAATTTATGAAATTCGGGTTATTGGAGCAAAAATATCAAAATAATCAATATTTTTTTTTGAGTAAAACCTTTTGCAACTAATCTAGCTTTATATTTTTCAATAGAACCATTCGGAAAATATTTTTTCTTACAAATTCATTTACAACCAATTAGTTTTGCTATATAAGGGTTGTGATTTTATGAGCAACCCAAAAGAAACAATAAGATGATAAATGGATGAGAACTATTGAGTTTTGATTTAAGAGTGTGAAATTACAATTAGATTAGAATTCAAAATAAGATGGAATACTAGTAGGTAGATGAAAGCTAAGTTCAAGACTTAAGCTATTACTCTACAAAAGTGTACCAAAGAGAAGATGAGAGACTTCATCAATTTTCTTCCTGCCTTTGTTTCCAATCAAAGCTCCCTTTTATAGAAGGTTAAAAGAATATTTCTTGTTAGTTTTATTCCCTTAATTCATGGATCAAGTGACACGTGTCGTTTTTCTTTAACTATTTTAATGACTCACTTGATGACATGACTTTTCTCTAATTTGAATCATAACATTACCTCCCCCATTAAAATGAACCTTGTCCTCAAGGTTGAAGCTAAGGCAATATTGGAAATAGTAGTATCTACTCAAATGGCTTCCAAGTCAATTGAACATCCACTCATATCCCATTGATTGATTTGTGAGGATACTTTGGTATGAACAAAACAACCATTTTTCAGTACTGCATTGCAGTATAGCTTTTGAGTAGTAATGATTTTGCTCATAATTGTTGCTAATTGTAAGCTTTTAATAGCAGCAAGGACACAAATTGCAGCAGTAAAATAAATTAAATTCACAACTTCCATAACACCATCATGAGAAAGAGCATGCATGTAGCTCATACAGTGAACATGATATGATTCAGTAGCCAACTTTTGTAGTTGTTGTAGAACATCTTCCAGCATACCAATCAATCTCAATTTTAGCTTATCAAACGACTTAGAAAGAAACTGTTTTGTGTTGTTTGAGAATCTTTTAAGAATATTGTCCCAATCATTCCAATTATGATCACCAAACTTTTCTCTTTCACTTCTCATATAACCTGTTTTCTCCAAAACAAACAGTAGATCTCCATTCCCACATTTATGAACCTCTAGAGTTATGTAAGTCCTCCCTATCTTATCTAGATTGTCTCCATCACTGAATATGTTGACCTTCTTCCTTTTTCCCCCTAAAGAAACCTTAATAGATGTTTTCGTAAGAGGACTCTAGGAAACTTGGAGTGTCGGATTGTGGTTGTTATCAAAACCAACAACATGTACATCCAAAATATTCCTCTGAGACAGATCTCAGCTATCACTAGGAAGCTTTTGCAGGGAAGATATGTTTTGACCTCTATGGATACACACCTTGGTTGAAGATGCAGTATCATGGGTGATTTGATGAGCAATAGAATCTACGGAAAATTCAAAGTTGGGTAAAACTCCAATATTATTTGCAATATGTGAATGTGTGGGTTTTGAACCCTAGGACTGATATGCTATTTTTTTACGAACAGTGAACTCCATAGAGCTAAGTCATGATCGCATCAATTCTATTCGGCGTCTTGAGATCCCCAGAATCCGAACTTGCGTGACTTCGGTAATGCATGGAAAAGGCTGTTGAATTCACAATGATGTTGTCTAAGACACTCGAGTCTGATAACTGTTCCGGTTTGATGAAACTAGTAGACACATGACCGCAAATTTCGTCATCATTATTAACACGTTTATCCAAGCCAAGTACTTTCCTAGAAAATGTTCCAGCTTCCTCGAGTTCATATTCTCCATAGAACATTAAGTTTGATGCTTTGAAAACGTGAAACATTGCACTCAAGACATGCTCAGAATGTCTCTCAATCTCAACTAATTTCTTCATTATTTAAAAACCAACAAAACCAAAATGGTGATACTTGGAATCCATATGTCCGCATGAACTCAAATGCCAAAGTATATTTCTGAAATGGTAAAACCTTTATATTCCATGCTCTTACCACTAAATTTGGATCCTCATTATAAATCCTATAAACTTGTGACAAAATTGTTTCATTCTCTCTTACAAAGTACTATCCCAATCCCAACATCTGTAATTGGTTAGCAATGCAGAGCTCTATAGGGTCCTCATTCATGGGATATGTTTGTAGAACATAATTAACAAGCTTATCCAATTAACAAGCTTATCCAAGACAAGAGAAATACCAGAGCGTTCCAATTCAAAGCTAATGAAATATTCATAAAATAATTCCTTGCATTCCACTTAGATGTCAATAAAATCATGTGCAAAAGATTCAAGACTTTGTGAAAGAAATGTAGTTTCACCAATATCATTGACTAAACTCGTAATTGAAATGTGTAGATGAGGATACAATGAAAGTTTGGTATTTCCAGAGATTTCCATGTGCTTATAGCTTGAATATGCATTGTGATTACCACTTGAATCATCAAAACTATGATGTAGTGGCATGACCTTACAATCCAAAATCCCGTTAAGAGTGAAGTTATGCACAACAAACATAGCAAAATGATGGAAGCCTAATAGTTTCATTAGTTAGACTTGACCAATTCTTTCAACAACCAAAAATGACAATAAATACCAACCATTTAGTTTGCTTTGGTCATGAGATGAGGATAATACTAGTGGGAGTTCATTGTGGCAGCAGTAGAAAGGACTCTCAGCATCATAACGACTCACATTACGATTCAGAATCATACCGTGAGAAATACAAGCAAAGTTAACATATATATCATATGGAAATGAAGATGATCCAACACAGACAATTAAACCAAACTCGGGCACAAGTCCACTAGATGGGGAAGAATGACTGAATTCATGATAATTATGAGACAAAATAGAACTTGCAGTATAGTTACAAGTGTCCATATCAACTTGTCCAAAAAAGCAGGAATTTGCATCATACCCAGCAGACTTGTAAAAGTGTCACAAGAGAAACCAAAAGGTAGGGGCATTTGAACGAACAGATGATGGGCTTCACATAAGGACACAATTTTGATATAAGCATATGATGAACATGTTAGCACATACACACCAGGAATTCGGATATAAGTTGTGGGTGTACTATGAAATTGAGTTCCAAATAAATTCTTATGTTCAGATTGGAAATAGAGAGAAAGGTTGTTTACTTTGGATGAGGGTGAGGACTTAGGTGGTCTTGGATAAACTGAGTGATGTAGCAATGGTGGGGCGAGTGGCGGTGGCGGAATGGATATTAAGTCAGGTGGATCTGATAGAAGAATTGTAGGCAGGGTAAGTGCGACAACGGTATTGGAATCACGTAAGAAGCTCATTGGTGAACACTCTGGTCGTTTGCTATAACCAAAGGGTCTGACTATGGAAGGAAAAAACCTTTGATTATGGGAACCACATAAAAATATGAAATCGACGGTTCTATCACTCGATCACTACTCAAAATAGAAGCATCAATAACTAGCAAGGTCTCTCTTAACTCTTCTGAAACATTCATCTCGGCAACTGCATATGGTGTAGTCGAGACCTCAACATCCAGCAAATCAAAAGCATTGATCTCTTCTTGCGATTTGTCGGTCATGCTTGTAAGCATTAAGATTGATTGATTCTCCAAATATTGGGAAAATGAGTCCAAACCACCATTAGAAGCAGAACTCAATTGAAGTGCAACCAATTGCTCCTCAACGCGGTCCATACGCAAGGCATCAGTTGTGCGTAATATCACGTACTCAACATGGTGTATATCTTCCTATTCCATGAATTTCTTCATTGTGGCATTGAGACTTTGGATGGCTGCCTCCAACCCATTCATACAATTAGTATCTGCCATGGTGATGGTGATTAATGAAAGCACCAATGTAAGGGTTGTGATTTTATGAGCAATCCAAAAGGAACAATAAGATGATAAAATGATGAAAACAATTGAGTTTTGATTTAAGAGTGCGAAATTACAATCATATCAGAATTCAAAATAAGATGGAATATTAGTAGGTAGAAGAAAGCTAAGTTCAAGACTTAAGCTATTACTCTACAAGAGAGTACCAAAGAGAAGAGGAGACACTTCATCAATTTTCTTCCAGCCTTAGTTTCCAATCAAAGCTCCCTTTTGTAGAAGGTTAAAAGAATATTTCTTGTTAGCTTCATTCCCTTAATTCATGGATCAAGTGACACCTGCCACTTTTCTTTAACCATTTTAATGACTCACTTGATGACATGACTTTTCTCTAATTTGAATCATAACATGCTCCTTCCGGTAAATCAACCAAAATCCAAGTATGATTTTTTGAAATTGAGTCCATTTCAAATTTAATAGCTTCTTTAAAAAAAATCATCAGGAGAAGAAATTGCTTCATAAAATATTTGAGGTTCATTTTCTACAAGATATGTATAGAAATCACTTCCGAAGGATGTCTCTTTTCTTTGTCTTTTACTTCTTCTTAATTCATCACTTGAATTTTAATTTGAAATATCTAAAGAAGATTTATTCACAATATTTTGAACTTTAAGAGGAAAAACATTTTCCAAAAATTCAAAATCTTTAGTTTCAAGTATAGTGTTATTAGCAAACACATCACTTTTAAAAACAATACATTTATATCCAGCATTTTGTTATACATAACCAATAAACAAACAGTCATATGTCTTAGAACCTATTTTTCTTTTCTTTGAATCAGGCAACATGACTTTTGCTAAACACTTCCACACTTTTAAATATTTCAAATTTGGCTTATAACCTTTCCGTACTTCATATGGCGTTTTACAAGTGATTCTATGTAGAATTCTATTTTGTAAAAAACATGCGGTTAACAAAGCTTCAACCCAAAGGTTTTCAAGTGCATGTGAACTAACAAGCATATCATTCATCATTTCTTTTAAAGTCCTATTTTTTGTTTCAGCTACTCCATTTGACTGAGGAGAATAACGGGGAGTTATTTCATGAATTATTTCTTATTTTTCATAAAAATCATTAAAAAATATAATTTCCTTCTCTATCAGATCTAAATATTTTTATTTTTCTATTTAATTGATTTTCTACCTCGGCTTTGTATAAAATAAACTTATTGAACGCTTCATCTTTATGTTTAACAAATAAACTTTAGTGAATCTTAAAAAATCATCTATAAAAGTTATAAAATAGTTATTTCATCCTCTAGATGTAGTTTGTTTTAAGTATCCTATATCGGTATGAATTAGGCTAAGAAGATCAGATTCACATTGCACAAACATACATTATTTCTTTGTTAATTTTGATTCTAAACAAATATCGCATTCACCAGATTGCTTATTATTTAATATAATCATATCAAGACTTTGCATTCTATTAATATAAGAAGAATTAACATGTCCTAATCTAGTATGCTATATATCATAAGAATTAATCAAGTAAGCAGAAGAAGAAACTTTATTACTCATAACTTCAGAAATGTTCCATACAAAGAGTCATTGGTCACAATAAGCTTTTCCCACAAATACATTATTCTTTGTCATTACAATCTTTTCAGATTCAAATAACACTTTAACACCACCCTTGCTCAAAAGAGCCACAAAAATTAAATTAGTCCTAATATTAGGAACATCAAAACTTCACTTAAATCCAAGGTCTTTCCTGATGTGAGTTTTAACATAACTTTGCCTTTTCCTGAAACTGCAACAGTTCGAGAATCACTAAGATAAACTTGTTCTTCTCCATCCCCCACAGTATTGTAGGAGGTAAAAGCATCTTTATTAGCACAAATGTGCCTAGTAGCCCTAGAGTCTACTACCCATTTTTTTCACATCAGTCATAATATTTGCTTGAGCAATGACAACAACAATAATATCATCTCCTTCAGCTAAGTTATCTTTAGGAAGATTGTTATTCCTCTTGCAATGTCTGCACTGAGTTGCATGATGACCTGACATACCACAAACATAACATTCTCCTCTTTTTTTAAAAGTGGGATTAGTAACACGTGGAGTAAAATTATTATGATTATTATGACCATGTTTATGATCGGGTTTGTGATCGTACCACTTTTTCTAAAACTTATTCTAAGTATTATTCTGGACTAGTTTTGCTCGAGAAACAAAACTTTTTGCCTTTGCAGCCTTGCCATCCTTTCTATTAGTATCCTCAATAATGATGTGTGTGATCAAATATGCCAAAGGTAATTTTTTTTTCTTGGGTTTGAGTTGATTCTTGTAATCTTTCCATGATTCCGGCAACTTCTCTATGAGAATTCTAGCAACAAATTGGTCTGGCAGAGTAATGTTTTCAGCTTTCAATTCTTCCAACAACTTATGGTACTCGTTGATATGCATCTTGATGTCTTTATCTTCAGACATTTTCCAATGGTAGTAATTTCCAATCACAAATTTTTGTTTTCCAACATCTTCAGTGGTATACTTTAGATTCATTGAATCCCATATCTCCTTTGCTTCCTTGTAAGAGCAGTAGACATCAGACAAATTTTTAGAAAGTGTACTTAATATTGTGTGTCAACATACCTTGTTTGCATGTGCCCATTGATCGATAACTTTTTGAGTTGCAGACGACGTTGGTTTTAGTTCTGAGAGAGTAGAGGAAACACCGTGCATGTCAAGGATGGAGAACACGCTCATACCATTTGCGAAAATTTTGACAGTTGAAAACTTCAATTTTGGACACATAGAGAAAGATTTAGCATAATTGATCGTTGGCATAATGAGAGTTATTTGTTGTTGTTGAATAGTTTCAACATCGTTGATTTGAGGCTGACAATTAGAGTCATCACTGGAATTGTCTTTGATAGCCATAAATCCTTGAGGTTGTTGATGAATTCGCTACGAAGACCTGCAAAATAAAAACCGATGCGATAGTCTAAAACGTGCTGACTGCACCGTCCTCAAAGATTTTCCACGTATTATGCTTATTCTCTGGGATTTAACAGACTCTTCTCGAAAAATCGAGGATACAGAACTTACAAGAATAATATTTTGTTTTGACCCATAATATTTTTAATGAAAATTTTTAATATAAATTTGTGGAAAAAAAATATAATGTAAATTGGCCCTCTTTTTACTTTTTCCTGTTCGTATCTCTATCTTTTTCTCACACTTTCTTATATCATAGTCATCAGTTAATGTTGTAAATTAATAAAATAAAAACTATTGATTACATTTCTCATATTAAATCTCATTTCTTTCTTTCAAGTTTCCATGGCATTAACTTACCGAAACTTTTCAATAATGTATATACAGTAAAACAAAATTAATTACTCATTTCAAATAATTCATTTGAATTTTAATACACATTAAAAACAGTATAAATTACTCATTCAAAATAAATTCATTTGAATTTTAACTTGTCATTAGGAATTATTAATAGAATAAATGAAACTTTAATTTTGTTGAATATTAATGAAAACAATATTTTGATAATGATTAATTAATATAATTTTAAAATAAATAAATAAGATATAATTTATTTTTCAAGATATTTTAAATAATAATAATAACAATAATAATAATTTTTTAAATAAATAATAACTACAACAACAATTGGAGCACATACTCATTTATCCATTCTTTGAAGAGAAACAAGACGACACCACATCGAGCGGAAGCTTTGTATATGTGTACATAATAACCTTCGACTTCTATCAAGGAGCACTCCCCAATATCATAAAGAGGAAAGTAAAATGTTGAATGTTGTTAAAGATGAGTTTGAATCATTAGATGACAAAGCATTTCTTAAAGTTGCTGACTTGTTTTTGGATGAGTCAGACTTAGAGGCTGTCATTCTCATTGTTGAGTGACTAACTAAGATATTATTTGTATCATTTTGTTTTGGAAAATTTATGTTTTTTTAGTGAAAGTACTAAGTTTAAATTAAACATTTGTGTTAAAAAAATTTAAATAAACATAAATTTTACTTTTTATTTTAAACTCTTTATAAAGTGTACTCATAAATTATATTATTATATTAATATATAAAATATATGTAGTTGTGTTTGTGTCCTATGTTTTTTTATATTAATGGAATACTTGTGCTCATATTCGTATTGCATATTGTGTATGTGTCTGAGTTCAGGCTTCATAGTTTCCTACCGCCTAGAACTATTCAATACATTTTTGGCTTAAATGCACTTTTAGTCCCCCTATTTGCAAATTTTTAACTTTTAAGCCCCCCTATTAATTTTTTCAGCATTTTGGTCCCTTTAGTTGTAAATTTTTGAGATTTTTGTTAGTCCCCCATAGATTTTGATTATGTGGCGCTTTTTTGTCTGAGTTGGCATTGTGTCTCATTTGACATGTCATTTTTTGTCATTCCATATTATTAATAATTTATAATTAAACATCATTTTTAAAAAACATTAATTGGAAGTTGAATTTTTATTTAAGTGTGAACCCTAATTTGTGTATGTTCATCCCTTTTTTGTTGAAGTTGAAGTTGAATTTGTATATGCTTCTCACGTCGTCTTCTTCTTCTCATGTCGTCTTCTTCTTCTCACGTATTGCTTCTTCTCACGAACCCTAAATCTCCTAAGTCTCTTGACGTTGCTGAAGAATTGGAAGCTCAAACGCACACTGACAATGGAGAACGAATGGTGTCCAAGTGCGAAATCGAAGGAAAAAGTGAACTTTTGCATGAGGTTAGTCGTATTTCTTTACAATATTTAGGGTTTTTGATTTTACCAAAATGCTACCGTATCTGAAACATGTGGTCCCAACCTTTTTTTACCTTATTCTGAATGTGGTCCAAACAATGTTTTTTAACTTGAATGTGGTCCTACAAGTGTATTGTTGTTTATTCTGAAATTAGGGTTTGTTGTTGTTTATTACGAATTAGGGTTTGTTGCTTATTTTTGTTATGTTATTTAAATTGCAGACCAAGCCAAAGTAAAGGGATTAGGATACGATTTCATCTTAGGGGAGAGTTAGTGTCCAAACCTGTTAAGTGGTATATCAATGGGGTAATATCTGAAATGAATTGGGAATGGGATATGGATTATGTGTCTTATATGCAGTTAGAAAAGATGATTCACAATGAGGGATACACAAATATTAAGTGTTTATGGTAATGTGAATGTTGAGGATAATGTGAATGTTGCTGAGAAGGATAATGTGAATGTTGAGGATAATGTAAATGTTTCTGAAAAAGATAATGTGAATGTAGAAGATAAAGTGGATGGTAATGTGGATTCATTGAGTGAAGGGGATGACGAGTATGTTGTAAGTGAGGATGATTCATCAAGTGAAGGTGATGAGTATTTTGCAAGTGGGGATGAAACTGAGTCCATTAATGTGGATTGGACCACAGTTTTACAAGGTAGTGAGAAGGTTCTTAGAAATGACAAGAAAGAATGTGAAGATGATTCTGATCAGCTGTTTACTCCTCCTAATAGTGAGCATGATAAAGAGACTGAAAAATTCCCAGCTTATAGAAGTGGTGAAGTATTAAAGTTTCAGTTGGGCATGGTGTTTAACAACAAAGATTTAGTGAGAGAGGCTGTTAAGGACTATGCAATGGATATGAAGAAAAATGTATTCATTAAGAAAAATGATGCGAAGAGGATGGTAGTAAGGTGTATGGAAGGTTGTAGGTTTTACATGAGGCTAAGAAAAAGGGTTGGTAATCAGTTTTGGCAAATTGTAAGTCTTGTGGATGAACATGACTGTTGTAGAACCCCTAAAAATAGGCAAGCAACAACAGGTTGGCTAGCTAAGAAGTTTACTAATATTTTAAGACATAGCCCTAATATGAAACCTGTTGGTTTAATTGCTGAGTCATTTGATAGATGGGGTGTTAAATTGTCACATGAAAAGCTTACAAAGCACAAAGGAAGGCAACATATATGATTCAAGGAGCTGAAATTGATCAATTTTCACATCTAAGAAGCTATGCTGAAGAACTTCTAAAGTCAAATCCAAATAGCATAGTTTATGTGCAATGTGCTGACTCCAATGATGGACCTATGTTTGAAAGAATATATATTTGTTTGGAAGCATGCAAGTATGGATTTGCCAAGTATTGTAGGCCATTAATAGGGTTAGATGCATGTTTTTTGAAGGGTGACTTTGGTGGGCAATTGATGGCAGCCATTAGAAGGGATGGAAACAATCAGATTTTTCCTATTGCATATGCAATTGTGGAAGCTGAGACTAGAGCATCTTGGGAATGGTTTATTTATTTGCTACTTGAAGACCTTTTGGAAATTAATCACAGGCCTTATGCCTTCATTTCTGATGAGCAAAAGGTATGCTTTAAATTACTTGTTCATTCTGATTTGTATTTAAATTACTATGTATGGTTTGGTTCCTAATTTGTATTTAAATAACTTGTTCATTCTGATTTGTATTTAAATTATTATGTAGGGTTTGGTTCCTGCTGTTCAAAGTGTAAGTGAGCATGTGGAGCAAATATTGTGTGTGAAACATCTCTATGGCAATTGGAAGAAGAAGCATCTCGGACTTGAATTGAAAGAAGCAATGTGGAGTGCTGCAAGAGCTACAACCATTCCAGCTTGGGAGAGGGGAATGCAAAGGTTAAAAGCTCTGAAGGAACCTGCTTGGAAAGACATGCTTGATATTCCTACACATTTATGGACCAGGTCACATTTCAAAACATACTCTAAGTGTGATCTCCAAGTTAACAACATGTGTGAGGCATTTAATAGGGCAGTTCTAGAATGTAGGGATACGCCTATAATTACACTGTTGGAAGGTATTAAACACTACTTAACTAAAAGGATTACTAGTCAAAAGAAGTTAATGACCTCATACAATGGTGATCTATGCCCTAGAATACAGTTGATAATTGAGAAGAACAAAAACATGCAGAAAGTTGGACACCTACTTGGCATGGTGATGATGAACTTGCAATCTTTGGTGTCACAAATGGTCTAGAAACATATTATGTGAATCAGAAACAGCATACATGTGCATGTAGAAAATGGGATTTGACAGGAATTCCTTGTAGTCATGCAATTTCATGTATCTGGCAAAACAAAAAAAAAACCATGAGTATTATGTATCTGATTACTAAAGGTATGTGAATTATTGCATATTGTTGGTTTATGTTTGCATAGTATGACTTAGACTTATAGAGTTGAATTGTTGTGCAGGAAATCTGCTTTCATGGACACTTATTCTCATATAATCTACCCCACAAATGGGCCCCAACTTTGGCCTTTGTTGGAGGATCAGATCCCAATCAATCCACCTGTTCTAAGAAGGGCCATAGGTCGACCAAAGAAGCTGAGGAATAAAGTGAATGATGAGCCAAGAAATCCCCATGTCCTCCCTAGGAAGCTTACAACTGTTAGTTGTCACAAATGTGGTGAAATGGGACACAACAAAAGAAGTTGCAAGGGCAAAAGAGCTGCTGAGAGAGCCATTCCAAAAGGTGGTAACAAGAAACCCAAAGGTGGTAGCAAGACAAATGTGAATGCATCAAAGGATGGAAAGAGGCTGAAAATTGAAACAAAAGGTGAAAAGAAAAATAAGGCAGCATAAATTGGGAGTTCATCACAAGCCCCACAACCTTCTCAAGATTAGATCATCTTAGGGTCAATGTTATGTCATTTTGTACTAGTTAATATGTAATGGAACAAGTTATGTACTTTATGTCATTTTGAATGTCAATTTTGAACAAGTTATGTACCTTATGTCATTTCGAACAAGTTATGTATTTTGGAACAAGTTATGTAAGTTATGCAACAAGGTTTATGTACCTTGTGTGATTAAGTAGAATGTACTGGTGTTTGACATTTTGAAGTATAATGCATTATAAACTACCTTTTGCTGTTAGTATACAAATGTTACTACCTACTACTGTTATTAGTTGTGACAGGATGATTGGAACAAGTTGTAGAGTCCCTACTGATGTTACCATAAACTAATTGGAACAACTTATGTAGTGACAAGATTCATGGAACAAGTTATAAAGTACCTACTGCATTCATGGAAAAACTTATAAACAACTAACACTACAAGAAAATCACATTTTAGCCTAGATATATTAGCGTCGGCCACGACACCGACGCTAATAGTGTTGCAAATATGTCCCATTAAACCGACACTACTAGCAAAAACACATGTGACGTATTTCTTATGATACTAGCGTCGGCCTTTAGCGACGCTAATAATGAATTTAATTTATTTCACTTTACATAATTTTTTTAATGTTTAATAAATATTAAATATTGTATTTTTTTTTATTAGTGTCGGCTGTAACCGACGCTAATATTGGTACGAAAAATATCCATTCCCTCCACAAATTTCGTTTGCCTCCTTTTGCTTATTGTTTTAATAAATTATTTATTTTTTAAATCTAGCGTCGGGTTAGTGCGACGCTAATGTTGATGCGAAAAACATTCATTTCCCCACAAATTTCATTTGCCTCCTTTGTTTATTGTTTTAATAAATTAATTATTTTTTAACACTAGCGTCGGTTTATTGAGACGCTAATGTTGGTGCGAAAATTATTCATTTCCCCCCACAATTTTCTTTTGGCTCCTTTTTTTGTTGTTTTAATACTAGCGGCGGTTATGGCCGACGCTAATGTGGAGTAGAAAAATGTTGAGTTTCCCCATAGATTTAGTTTGACTCCTTTTTTATTGTTTTAATTAATTATTTTATACCAATAACAATATATAAATTAAACTATAACATAAAAACTATAAATTAAAATTAAATTTATTAAATCAAATTTATAAAATTCCTAACTTCCACCATTTTTTCTTAAAATTTATTCTAAAAATAAATTAGATAAACCTTAATATAAATTTAAAAAATTAAAATTAAATAAAATTAATAGCATAAAATTAATCCGATTTATAAAATAATATCTAAATTATAAATTAATAAATTAAAATTAAATAAAAGATATACTATAAAAAAGTTATAAAATAAAACTAAATGAAAAAATAAAGAAACAATATATATTAATAAAATAAAATTACAATTAAATTAATACTATAAAATTAAATAAAATTAAAAGAAAAAGAAGAAAAATCGTTCCTTCCTCCTCAAACGTTTTGCAACTCGTTCCTCTTTGCAATTCTCTCTCGGCCGTTGAAAAAACCCTAAGCTCACATTTCCTTCACACTTTCTCTCTCGGCTGTTGAAAAAATCCGTTACTTCCGTCTCACCTTCTCTCTCTGCAAGGACGAAATTGTTTCAGTTTCCATCGACATTTAGAGCTCCAGATTTTTCACCCCTGCTTCTGCTTCTGTTCTGATTTTCCAAGGTTAGTTCTAATGTTGGTCTTTCTTAAGATTAATTTAGGTTTAGAATTTAGGTTAGTTCACAAGATAGCTTTATTGATTTATCCATGTATAGTGTCTTGAAACTGGATTTTAAGTTTAAGTTTTAATTGGTTTTATACTCATTTTTTTGTCAAGAAAGATAAGTCGGGTGTTAGGAATTTGAATTTTGGATTGGTTTGACTTTTGAGTTCAATTTCTTAGTTGGGTTTTTTGTTTTGGATTGTGATATAAGACATATTTGAAAAACAACGGTGCTTCATGGTTAATTTTATACAGTGTTGTGTGTTGTTACATTATATGATGTTTAATTTTGTAAAATATGTTACTTTATTGCTATGTTTTCATTTGGAAATTCTTATGAACAAGAGAAGAGGGAATTTACATTGCCAAAATTTGTTTAATGTTGTTTATAGCTGTCAATATGTTGAGAGTTGTTTGTATGTTGTGGGTGCTATAACTTACATTGAAAACTTTGTTGACTCACACCTCTGTTTGTGTAGTTTTGTTTCTTGTTTCATGATATACAGGTTAATAATTAATATCATCTATGATCTGTTTTGGTAATCATGGTGGTTTAAATTTTATAATAGAATGTTAGCTTATCAGAATTCCTTTCCTTATGATTCAGATCAGGCTTAAACCTCAAACCTCAAACATACGAACCTCAATCGCATTCGTTCCTCTCAATCGCATTCGTTCATCTCAATCGATTTCGATTTCGTTTCAGGTATATTTTAATTTCACATTTCGATTCTTCAGTTCGGTTTCGTTTCAATCGTTCATCTCAACTTTTAATTTCGATAAGCTGTTTCGTTTCAGGGTTTTGATGAAGTGGCTTATGTTGGATGTGGTTCATTAAGATTTTCACTTTAAATGACTTGAGGATTCTGGTTGTGAATTTTGTCTCTCAAGGTGAGAGGAAGATGAATATATGTCTGTTTATCAGTAGAAACTATGAGAGATGTCTGTTTATCACTTTTAATGACTTGAGGAAGATTTTCTTTTATGTTTAACTCTGGTTGTGGAATGCCCTACTGACAGGAAATCCTGCTGCTTCTTTCTGCTGCACGACGAGTTTGACAAGTTCCACCTTCAATAACTAGCAGTAACTTTCGATTCGGTAATGGTTTCAGACTTTGTTTTCATTATGTAATCGATTCAAGTTTGACTTTGTTTGCATTGCATTGTGTTGATTTCATATTGTGTTTGAGTATGTAAATAATCATAACTTGTTATGTTTCATATTGCATTATGTTTGCTGCTGTGATATTCATTTTGGCTTCCATTCGATTGCATCGCATATCTGCTATATTATGCGTTTCGGTTCTGTCTCGATTGCATCCATGTAATTATGCAAATAGTATTTGTTATTGAGTGCATCGCATATCTGCTATATTATGCATTTCGGTTCTGTCTCGATTTCATGGAAGTTAGTGAATCTCTTCAAGTGTATGTTTGGACTAACATTTAGCTAGTGAGAATCACACTCCAACATAGAGAGATTATAATATACACACTGAATTTAATCTAATATAAAAAGCATGATTATAGAGAGATTAATATTTGTTAATAATAATTAATAGAATATAGTAATGAATGCATTATGTAACAGTTTTTGACTTTTTGTGATGATTACTTTACACTTGACAATTTTTTAAATTTCTGTAACTCTGGCATCATTTGGCCGTTGCTGGAAACAGATCTCCGTTTTCAAAATTGATGATTATGATGATGAAGATATAGTAACTGAAAATTTGCAAATTTATTGAATGGGTTGCTATATTTGTTGTTCTATGCAGTTTTCAATTTTCATTGGAAAAAAGCTTATCAACTTCAACATCATCGGCGTAGTTTTCATCACGGATTCTTAGTTTCAGGTAAGGAATCGCTTTTGTAATACCCTTTGATAAGATTTGTTCTGTTAAAGACTGTTTTTTTGTTTTTGTTTTTGTTGCTCTTTATCTGTTTGTAGAAATGCCCAAATGTAAAAAATTCAGTTTTTTTGCTAGTTTATCTGTGATTTGTGATTTTCTGCATTTTGGGGTTCTGATTTGGGAGTTTGTATCTTTGTGTAGTACCTTGATTTTGTGCTTTTAGCTTAGGAGTAGATTGATGGTATTTAAATTGATTGGTACTTCTGAATAATAAAACAGTATCTGAAAAACTAAGGATGTTAAGACTACTCTAAAGTAGGATATTCATGATAAAGAGGATTCCCTGTTCCACTTCAATTTTGTTCCTTCCCTTTTGATTGTAAAGTAATATTTGTATAGCTTTGTGGATGTTCAAGTTCCAATTGAATTCTCAGTCTTTTATAAAATCATTTTCAAATTACAGTACTTTTTTATAACCATGGTATAAAATCCTTTTTTTTCTCAGACTTTTACTTTTTTATCATGGCTTTCTCTTTGATAAAGAAAGAATTTAGTACTTGATTTTGTAGGATTGATAGGTCTGTGAACTCTATACGAGATTATGTGATTTAATGCGACTAGAGGATGTATTTACATATGAGGTGTCTTCTTTGTTGGAAGGAATGAGAGAATGTGATGAACGAGTGAGTCTGGCAAAGCACTTATTCTGTCTTCTTTTTGTCGAATGCGAAGTCGAAATCGTGACATTACTGTGGACGTGTTTGTGACAACAAATGAATCTATTGTCGTAGCCTAGGTTTTATAGTCATCTTCCTCTATGTATGTTACTCACGAGGACCATGCAAAAGAAAAAAAAATGTTGCGTGAGTATATCAACATGTTTACCAAGGTTTCAATAGAGGTAAGAGGTTCAGATGATGGATTGAAGTGTTGGATCTTCAATAAAGGGTTAAGATCATACTACATGTTCAGATAGAAATCTGGACTTCACCTTTGTGATTCCCTTGCTTTGAACCATTCTAATGCCTTCAATTACTCCCCTTTTGTGGAGTTTTGTTCATATTTATGCTCATGTAATAACTCTGAACCTTGTCCTATATGTCTTTTGTGGAGTTTTGTGGCATAACATAATCTTCCACAAACATTATTTGGTTCCTCCAATGTGACAAGTTGTAGCCCAAATAGCCTTCCACTTACCACTTTTGTTGTAGCTAATATCCCTGCTAAAATTAAAATCCAACCAATCCTGCAGTTGCAGACTAAAAAATCGAGATCAGTACCTTTATCAACTATCCTTAACCAGACTTGTATGCTACAGTTGCAGTCATGCAGAACATGTAAGACCGTTTCTTTAATTCTAGTGCATTCGATACAAAAGGGCTCAGCTAAGTGTCTTCTAGCTAACAACTTATTTGTCTTTAGGCCCTTCACGTGCAACAAACCAGATAAACAATCAGATTCTCAGGAGCATGGAGCTGCCATATTTACTCCCAATCATGTATTTATTAGAAAACCCTGCATCAGTAAAAAATAGCCAGCATGCATTAGATATTGAGAAATACCCGTTGGATGATTCGCTCCATAGGAAAACATCATGTTCAGCATTAACCGTTGGAGAAATACCCGTTTAATGCTTAGGTGACTATAAATCCAAGTTGAACTTGAACAACATCTATCAAGGTTCAACTTCCGGGAAGATATTTATTGATTCATAACTGATTCATAAAGTTAGTTATAGGTTGTTAACTTTCTGTTTTAGTTTGTTAGAAAGTTGATATCCTGTAATACAAAGTAATTAGTTATGATGCACAAATTATAAGAGAGAATTGTTCATCTCATTCAATGTAAGATATTTTGTTTTAGTTATAATACAAAGTAATTCTTTGATCAATGTAAGATATTCTGTTTTAGTTATGATGAACAACATCTCACAAAATATGATGCACAAAATATAAGTAATTAGTTATGATGCACAAAATAAAAAGTTGATATTCTGTTTTAGTTATAATACAAAGTAATTCTTTGATCATTGGAGAGTACAACTAGACGAAAGCACACTCAACCACTTGCACAAACAAAATACAAAGAAGTATAATAAAACCATGGAAAAGCTCCTCGTTCGAAACCATTGAATAGTTATTAATTAAAGATTTTATGACAAAAAAATATTTTGTAATTTGAAATTTTACCCATCATACAAACCCTGTATGTAAGATATAACAATTGGGCTACTTACTATTTTCACATTTGAACTGATTAAATGTTTAAAACAATTCTCTTTGATATTTCTTACGGTACAATATTGATATTTCTTATGGTACAAGATTGATTTCTTTACAAGTTTAACTTGATTTCTTACGGTACAATAGAAGTCAATTGAACAAATGAAGATTAGAAACTTATATTTGTTTTTTATGTAGAGAATGGATCGAAGTTGGATGTATGATAGAGTAAACTCCGATAGGTATGGTTTGAAGGATGAATTTATTAGTGGAGTTGAAGAGTTTGTCAATAAAGCGATGAATCGACCTCAGTTTTTAAACGAATGAGGGATAAGGTGTCCTTGTGTAAATTGCGTCTGCATTCTCTTGAAAATGCCTAATGAGGTCAAACACCACTTGTACAAAGATGGTTTTTTATCCAACTATTATACATGGACTGATCATGGAGAAGAGAATCAAAATGTGGATCTTGATGGTCATTCTAGTAGTGGCGGGAATGCTGGTGGGGATAATCTAGGTGATGAAGAACAATTTGATGCAATGAATGAAATGGTCTCTGATGTTTTCAAGCCATTTGTTAATGTCCCAAATGTGAATGCTAATATGGAAAACGAAACAATTAGTGAGGGTGAGGTACCAAATGAAAAAGCTCAATGATTTTATGATGAATTAATCTCTGCAAACCAACCCATTTATGAGGGAGCTTCTGAATCCAGACTATCTATTTCAGTTAAGTTGTTGGCTGCCATGTCTAGTTGGCATGTTCCTCAAAAGGCCATGGATTTTTTCTCTCAAATGCTCGTTGATGTTTGTCCAACTAAAGAATGCTTACCTGGAAACTATTACCAAGTGAAGAAGTTGGTGTCTAAGTTAGGATTGAAAGTTGAGAAAATTGATTGTTGTGTGAATGGGTGCTTATTATATTTTAAAGAAGATAGTACCTTAACTCAGTGCAGAGTTTGTGGAGCTGCTAGGTATGTTCCTCGAAAGTGTGGAATGGGAAAATACAAAGATGTGGCAGTGAAGAGAATGTTCTATTTTCCAATCATTCCTAGGTTACAACGACTTTATGCTTCAAAGGAATCTGCAGCTCAGATGAGATGGCATCGTAAGTAGTGGAAATTTTTACGGTTGTTTGCTTAATTTAATTAGGACAGTATATGACAGATTAACATTTAGATATTGATTCGCTCACGGACCACTATTGTCTGCCATCAAAATTTCTCGTATTTGTCATAGTTATGCCATAAAAATTGGACAAATCGCATTTCAGGTGCGTTATTAAACTCAAAACACGCAGTTGATATATGAGCTGTCTAATCTTGATCTGGTGGCCCATGATCCGTGACAGAAAAAAAAAAATGAAATCCTTATGCTTATTAGCATGTGAGTGTGACAAACTTTTATTCACAACAAGAAAAGAGAGTGAATTTTTGGATGTTACCAGAATATCAAGTTTTCCAAATTGGGATTTGACAAAATGTGCAAGAGCCGCTATACTTGAAGCATCAGCAACATCTAGTCGATGAAAAACAACAAAATCTGATAAACCAGATGCTTTGAGCTTTTCCAATGCTTGAAGACCTCTTTTTTCATCTCTTGCTGTAAGCACCACTTTGATCCCAAATGAAGCAAACTGCCTAACTATTTCTAACCCAATTCCTTTGTTTGAGCCTGTCACTACTGCATACCTAACAAACTCAACCCAAAACTATAAGGATCAAAGCACAATATAACAAGAATTTAATGCTATTAAATTGCAGTATCTGCGATTTTGGTCACATATAAAGATTTTAGCGGTCTCGACAGCAGCATTGCAAGTGCAATTGCAGCAGTTTCAGCCTTATTTATACGTATTTTTCTGCAATATCAAAGTTCATAGTGCAACCTCTGACCGTAAAAGCACAATTTAGAACATGATTCTAATATTACCTTTTTGCAGTTTTTCCCATCTTTAAGGTTCAATGTTAATGTCTGAAATATGAGTAGAATGTTTTTAACAATGAAAACATAGACAATGAAACACAGCATGTAATAATATACTAAAATATTACTACTATGCATGTATTCATGTAATGTAACGCCCTTTTCCTGCCAGCTTGTTATATTTGTCATTTTGCAAATTCGTCATTTGGGTTTTGGCTTTTATATATGTTGTCTTTAAGGTAAGTAAAGTATGACCTGATCAACATTCCATTAAAGAAGATATATGCTGGCTTTTATATATGCTGTCTTTAAATCATTTTTTTTGGACATGTTAGCTTTAATGGGATATAATTATTGAACTTGGAATTATTAGTGATCATGTCTGTAAGACTTTCTTTTTTCTTAAGTAAATTTAAATATTTTACTATAAGATGAGTCTCACAATATAGAAGGAGATAGAAACCCTAGTCCAAAAGCTTGTAAGAGGAAAAACATACACTGTTTTAAGGTGGTAGTTGCATTAGGATCTAATGTGTGTGCTATGTACAGGAAAAATTCTGCAATAGCTTGACACAAGTTGGTGATGAAGTGGAAGGATCAACAAGAATAAAAATTTGGAAAGAAGCCGCCGGGGGTAAAACACGGGGGCGATGTTATGGCACTGGACAATTGGCACGTAACATAAGATATGGAGTAAACTTTTTGACTCAGGTGTCAATTACAAATCCACATAGAGAAGCCGATAACCAGGCCATTGAGGCTGCCAGAGCCGAAGCTGCTGCTGCACGTGAAGAGGCTGCACGGGCTAATGCGCAGACAGATGAATTATCAAAGAAATTTGATGAATTGTCAAAGAAATTTGACATGTTGCATTCTCTTCAGGCGGGTCCTTCGAGTGCTCCTGTGAGTGGTCATCCTGATTATAACGATTCGGTACGTTCAATTTTTCTTTGAGTTAATGTGAATTGTTAATCATCTTTTGACGGTTATAGTTTAAAATTGATGCGATATGAATATTTAGTTCATGTTATGGGCTGAGTTGAAATATGCTTGATTTCTAGATGTTATGAACTGAGTTGAAATATGCTTGATTTCTAGATGTTATGGACTGAGTTGAATTTTTAGATGTTATGGACTGAGTTGAAATATGCTTGATTTCTAGATGTTATGTCTAAATTAGTTCATGTTTTGAATCGGAAATTGGAAATTAGTGACTGAATTGATAATTAGTTCATGTTTTGAATTGGAAATTAGTTCATGTTTTGAATCGGAAATTAGTGATTTGTCTAAATTCTGCTACACACCAGTCCTTATAAGCCCTATAGTCACTGTTTGGCAACATTTTTTTTCTACAAAATTCTGCACATGTTATGCAGTGGGATCTTTATTGAGCTGTCTTCAATTTGATATTGTTTTGGTCATCTCTACTGAGACTTTATCACTTGAATTTTTATGTGTCTGACTCATGACTATTTATTTTGGATGTTGCAAGAGGAGGAGGATTATGAGGATGATGATGAGGAAGTTGATGTTGGTTATCATGATTAGTATGTAGATCGTTTAGGAGATTATCAGTATTTTAGAACTCACTAGTATTTTGGAACTCACTAATATGTTGATGTATTTTGGAACTCACTAGTATTTTGGAACTCACTAATATGTTGATGTATTTTGGAACTCATTAATATATTGATGTTGGTGTATTCAGATTATGTATTTGTAAGTAAAAAATTTTTGGATCACCTGAATTGTGGTATTGTAAAACAGGTTTTGATCAGAACAGGTGGTTTGAGTGGCGCTGGTATAAAGCGAACGTGACGATTTCAAATTAAACCAAACCAACAGTAATAGCAGTAGTGTCAGCCATAAGACCGACGCTACCATCAAAATATGGTAATTTCAATTACTAGTGGCGGCCACGATGCCGACGCTATAAGCAAAAAATACGCTGTCTCATAGGATTAGTGGCGGCCACGATGCAGACGCTACAAAGAAAAAAATACGATGTCTAATAGTATTAGTGGCGGCCTCGTGGCCGACGCTATTAGCAAAAAATGTGATGTCGAATATTATTAGTGGCGGCCACGTGGCCCACGCTATCAGCAGAAAATAAGCTGCCTAATATTATTAGTGGCGGCCACGTGGCACACGCTATCAGCAGAAAAGTCTCTGGCTAATATTATTAGTGACGGCCATACGGCCGACGCTACTATTGTATATCATGTTGGCTAAAAGCACGTGGCAAAAACTTTAATGACACTCTACCCAATTAAAAAAGGACACCTGTCAGTATTTAGCGTCCCGGGAAACCGACGCTAACGCACTATTTAGATGCGTAATTTTGGTCAGCAACTAGTGGGGGTTTAATGGGGGCTTTGGGCCGACGCTACATGAGCGTCACACTAAAGCCGACGCTAAAATTATTAACTTCCAGCTTTGGAAAGTCCACCCAGACACCCCCGCTAAGCCGACGCTAAACCACTTTAGTGTCATTTTTTTTTGTATTAGCGAGGGCTTTTTGGCCGACTCTAAAACTGTGTTTTCTTGTAGTGTAAACAAGTCTTCATTCATCAATTAGCAAACAACAACAATTCTCATTCATCAATTATCAAAGGGTTACAACACACCAGAGATTTACAAACAACAACACCTACTTCATTACATTTGAAACAACTAAACCTAATAACAAGACAAAACTCATAAAACAGGTAAACTTCAGTTGCATGTTAAGAAACTTGATATTCATCTTCAACTCTTCCTCTTTGAGCTTGCCTTCATTAACCTTTTTCTTCTCTGCACTTAATTTTTCCTGCAAAGACGTAATCAGTTCTTTCACTCTTTCGTTCATCTCTTCGTCGTACCAGACAAAATGACTACATCTATTTTGTCTAGCAAGCTTGTAAATTCCGCAGCCATAAAACCGTCGTCCCAGGTTAGATTCCGTCCATGAAGTCATCAGTGGAGCATCGAGTCCACAAAGGCATTCACGTCGGTTTATTCTGAAGCTCGATTAGGATCTTGTGCGACTGTAACCTTGAGAAGAACCTGACATTAATGCTTAGGATCTTTGGTATGCAGAAGAAGACGAGAGAAGAAGCAATACGTGAGAAGAAGAAGACAACGTGAGAAGCAGAACTGATTTTTTCTGGAGAACAAAAGAGGGATGAACATACAGAAATTAGGGTTCACACTTAAATAAAAATTCAACTTCCAATTAATGTTTTTTAAAAAAGATGTTTAATTCTAAATTATTATTAATAACATGGAATTGCAAAAAATGACATGGCAAATGACACACAATGCCAACTCAGCCAAAAAAGCGCCACATAATCAAAATCTATGGGGGACTAACAAAAATGCCAAAAATTTATAACTAAAGAGACCAAAAAGCTGAAAAAATTAATTAGGGACTTAAAAGTTAAAAATTTACAAATAGGGGGACTAAAATTGTAGTTAAGCCTACATTTTTCAATGTATTACGGGAAATTCTTAGAATTTACAATGAATATTGTTAATATTAGTAAGTGTTTTAAAATTGTTTCTTCGAAATAGATAAATAACTATGCTATAGAAAAACGATCTAATGATTTGTGTTTGTATGACAAATGTTTAACTTATATTTTTAAGATAGCAGTAATCTTTTAATCATAAATTTTTAAGCAATGTTTTAGAACATTTGTTATAGGTTTAGAAGTTTTACTTGTTGAGTTTATATCTGAGTGTCTGAATCTTAAGCCGCTTACAAATGAGTAAAATATTTAATTTAAAAAAAAGACAAGACCCATCTATCTAATGTTTAAAAATTTTGGGCAAAGATGTGACGTGTCTTTCTTTTATGATTTTGTAGCGTTGAATTTATGGATGAAAAACGAATATGTCTGTCTTGCAAAAAAAAAAAGATAACATGGGACAAACATAATTATTATAGTGTAATAGATAGTGTAGGCATAAAACTTTAGCTTGTCCCAAAAAATATGAGGGTGAGGCAGACTCGCAAGCCCTGCACCTCTAATAATTAAAAGTTTCAAAAATACATACTTGTCCTGTTAATTTTGCGTCCACACAAAAATTGTGTAAGGTAAGTCACATAGTAGATGTGAGCCTAAAATCTTTGTTTGTCCTATGAAAAAATGCAGGCATAATGTGCATGTCTATCGGGCATGACCCGTTTTTCCAACTCAAAATTTGACATTTTGTTATTCCCAAACACACATTCATGAACGACATATCACCTAATCATTCATAATTTTATGCAACACAAAGCTAAACTCAGCTAGTGTCACTGAATGGAGGTAAATATAAAAATATTTATGAGTTTCAATTCACCTTTAAGGCTGTTAGATAATGTTCTAGGCCAACCGTTGGCCTCAAGAAGTAGAAGCCCAATAGCAAAGTAATAAGCAACCATGTAAAAAATATGTAGATTAGTTTTGTTATGCGTCAAAGAATACCTATCACAAGAATACCATGCCAATCTCCCATATTAAACCAACGGCTTGCCGCATTCCACCCACATGCAATTATCAACCATTTCCCCTATTTAAAGAGGAAAATGTGTCAATCCTCAGGTATTCAAATCCTTTACCACTCAAAATGAAGAAAGTCTGATAAAATAACTCATAGACCTTGGCGGACAAAATTACTCGAATTGAAGAAAGTCCGACAAAGCCAACTTGAAGAACAACACTGTGCAAGCGAAGCACTTGCACAAAACCGCTGCTTTCGAACGACGAAGGGATCTTGAAGAGGTCCAGAAATCTCCAAGCCAACGATATCACATGCGTCATACACCTTTCCTTAAACCCGAAGGAAGGGGAGGAATCTCCCAAAGTTCGACGTCATAGGAGGTGGGAAATGTACAAAGAAGATGCTCCACCCCAACCTTGAAAGAAAAACCCCATTGTCTGCTCACATCTTAGATAGTAGGATCTCGAAGTCGCTAGAGAAGCCTCAAAAGCCCCAAAATTATAACGGAATTGGGGATTACGATGAGCACGTCGAGCACGTGGATGATTTGATGGAATATTACCCTACCAATGGAGATGTGAAGTAAAAGATTTTTGCACTAACATTTATCGAAAGCTGCCATAGCCATGTATAAGTCCCTTCCGAATGGAAGCATAAATTCTTGATCTAACCTACACAAGGTCTTCACCTCCCATTTCACTGAAAGGAAAATACAACCAACAACAATGATAGTGTTGTGTGGAGTCACATAGTGTAAGAAAGAAACCTTGTGCAACTATATTAATCATTTCACTAAGGTGTCGGGTGTTTGAGGCTCATATTAGAGCTTAAAGTGCGAGACTTTTTTAGAAAGGTCTCAAACCAGATTGTGTGTTCCGCGAGAAGATAGGGCATAATCACTATGTCAAAAAATAGTTTAGGCAACACCCATTTACCAACACTTGTTTATAAAACGTGTTGCTAAAAAAACATGAAAGGACATTAGACAACGTTTTTGAAAATAAGTGTTGGCTAAGATATTACTTGAAACATTTTTTAATATAAGCATGGTTGTATGTTAAATAAAATATAATAATGTTTAAAAATTATATATTAGACAACGCTTTTACTTTAGACAACTCTTAGTATGAAAAGCGTTGTCTTAAATTATACACTAAGAATCACTTATTATTTAAGAAAAATACTTCCTTAAATAGTACATTAAAAAACACTTATTACTTAAGACATTGTCTTAAGCAATACTTTAAACAACACTTATAAAAGTGTTGTGTGTATAACTTTAGACAGCGCTCAATTAAAAATTTAACAAATTATACTAAAAACTTGCACTTAGCAAAAATCAAACCCCTATTTCTCTGCATTGGGTCTACGTACTTAAGCATCTTAGCTATAGTTCTTTTACTAATATATTTTCCTTAGCTAAAATAAAAGTCTCTTTAGTTAAAAAAAATTATTTTAAAATAAGTATTATTTTACTTTTTCAATGCGACATTAATTAAATTTTACCAATTTTATTCCTAGTTATTATTGTCATCTTTCTAGTCATTAAATCACATTATGTAATTACGACAATGTATAATAATTAATAATAAATAGGGATAATTTTGTAAAATTTTCTTATTTATTTATTCAATAATTAATTTTCATAAAGTTTCTTTAAAAACTTTAAAAGACTTTTATTGAGATGGAAGGAATACATAATAAGTTTAAGAAGAAAAAAAAAATCACAAACAATTATTGAGACGGGAGGAATATGTAACTACTATTATATATATATATATATAATGTATCATATGAGAATACAATTTTTATATGAGAAAATAAGAATGTATCTAAACTATTACATTTTAAAATAAATTGTGGCGATTATGTGTCAGTTTTTTTTTCTATCTCCTCCATCATTTATTTTAATAATGGAGGAGAGAGAAAAATAAAAACCATAAATAATCTCCACAATTTATTTTAAAATCTAATGGTTCAGATAAGGGGTGGACAATCAGTCGGTTTCGGGCCAAAAACTTAAATCCGACGTAAACCACGGTTTTAGTTTTATGGCCCAATTTCGACCGATTAAATTTCGTTTTTCGTCGGATTCGATTAAGTCGGTTTGTCGGTTAAGTCGGGTCGGTTTATCGGTTTAATATTTATTTGAATAATTATATAAAAATGACTATTTTTTAAATTTATTATAAAAAATATCCAATTTTTAGAATAGAACAATACTTTTTAAAAATTAAAAGAAAAACTATTATTATGTGATAATATTTTCAATATTATTTGACATTAATTTTGATCATTATCATACTTTTAACCATAAACTTAATAATTCTCAAAATTTTATATTACATTTCTAGTATTTTTAAGAGTACACAATGTCATCATTAAATTATAAAAATGATAATATCCTCAAACATTATAAATCTCATTTTTAAAGTGAGTCGATCATATAGTAATAAAAATAAATAAAATATATATTAATTAAGTTCGGTTAGTTTCGGTATTCTCATATATATATATATATATATATATATATATATATATATATATATATATATAACATATCATATGAGAATGTCATTTTTATGTGAGAACATGAGAATGAATCTGAACTATTAGATTTTAAAATAAATGGTGGAGATTATATGTCATTTTTTTCTCTCTCCTCCATCATTTATTTTAATAATGGAGGAGAGAGAAAAACAAAAACCACACATAATCTCCACTATTTATTTTAAAATCTAATGATCTAGATTCATTCTCATGTTCTTATATAAAAAAGACATTCTCATATGATATGAAACATATATATATATATATATATATATATATATATATATATATATATATATATATATATATATATATATATATAGGGTTCATATCCTATGAGAATGCTATTTTTATGTAAGAATATGAGAATAAATCTGAATCATTAGATTTTAAAATAAATGTTGAAAATTATGCGTGGTTTTTGTTTTTCTCACTCATCCATTATTAAAATAAAGGATAGAGGAGAGAGAAAAACTGATACATAATTTCCATCATTTATTTTAAAATTTAAAGGTTCAGATTCATTCTTATATCAACTATCTACCCATTACTAATAAGTTGACCAAACTCTCTAAATTGCCCTTCCCACTAAAAAAAATTACACTACAACAAGGACTTTTCTGTAACTAACAAATTCAACAAAATGCTTTACTTCTTTTCCCTAACATGACACCACGTGTCAGCAATGTATTGGCATAATGATACTACCTTTTTCCACTTTTCTCTCTCTTGCTGTTTCATTTCCCATTTTTCTTTCTCTTTCTCCGGTTTTCTCCCTTCCATCTCTCACTTTCCCACAAACCCTAAACATGAACCCCCGCCGCCGCCCCCCTTTCTCCGCCCTATATACCACCACCCCCACCTCCAATGAAAAAAATCAAAGCCATATACCCACTCTTCATCTCACGACATTTCTAATGAACCGGTAGGAATTTTGTTTCGATCAACTTCATCGTTGACAGTTTTTCTCCTTCCCCTGCTTTTCTCCCATCTCTTTGCTTCATAAACTGGTTTCGCCTCTAAACTGACGATTAGGGTTTCATTGTCCATGGTGAGTGTTTGTTTTATCTTTATTTTTTATTTTATTGTTTGTTTTCTTCCCAAATCTGTGTATTATTCCAGAGGCAACTCCTGCTCAACTGTATGGGTATGTTGATTTTGTTTTTCAATTCCTGCTCATTTATGTAAAACAATATGTTTTTTGCACCATATCAACATGAGCCTTTTACATTGATGTGTATTATTGATTTTCATGTGTCTGGTCATAAAAGGCAGAAGAAATTATTTTATTTTTTTAGAAATTTATGAAAGCAAATTAAATTGTTAGTCACTTAGTATGATGTCTATTGATTCAGTAAATTATCATGCTTTTGATGCAGATGAATTGGAATCCATACTTTCAAAGCATAGAGGTTTAAGAGTTGTACTTTTATCATATCATAGTTGTAAGTGTCCCTATTCTACCATCACTTAATTCATGTTTACGGCTTTCTCACGTTAAATATTTTAGATATATTTCATTGAAGTTAAATATTCAGGTGTTGTTCAAATCTTTTTCATGATTTCTGTTTTTAAAACCCAAGTACAGTAAAATAATGTTAATCTACAAAATTGGATGGGAACATGAATCTGGTACCAAATTGTGGTAGGCCATTTTCTGCATTGTTTAGTAAATCTGCTTTGATTTTTCCATTTTCTGAATTCCAAATGTGTAATGATTTGTAGACTTGAATCATCCTTTTGAGCAATTGCTTTTCCTATTTTAGTTTTCTGCTGTGTGGGGGCCCTTGCTATAACAGGATCATTAGATCTTATTGACAAGGACCTACTTGGTTGGTGATTATGTGAGCGACAAGTTAAATCTGGTGGTCTAAATGGGCGTCCAGAGAAAGATCCTGATGTGAGTAAAGCTTTTAAAGTTTAGTTTTATTGTTGTTTTAAGAATTCTTTTCTGAACTTTGTATCTTGGAAGAGAGATCTTTGCTTTTTAATGTGTATCTTGGTTTCTCTTTTCTGTTCTGTTAGTAGCAGGTGTGGGAGGGGATTTGTAGTGGTGTTGTTGGATGGTATGTTCTGCATTGTTGGTTTTTATTCTATATTGGTGATTGTCTTTTGTATCAGTGGCAGCTCTTATGCCTTTGTCATCAATATAAAAGGTTGTTTTGGCTTTCAAAAAAAAAAACAGCCGCCACCCTGCCGATCCTTCTATGCTTCCACAAATCTGCTGAAAACTGTTGATGACATGTATATCTTGGTGACTCCTCATAATGCTGTAGGGAATTGTATTATTTATATAAGGCGATAGAGTGAAAGTTTGACCAATTTAACAGATATCGCATTCTGAACTTTCTATTCGCCTTGATGGATTTTGTTATATATTTTCTTAACTTTTCCTAGAGCTGCTATATATTTTTTCCTTCGCTTTCTTAATAATTTCTGAGGTTGGATGTACAGGATTTAAAAACAATGACCACTGCTGCCAAACACAGACCAGTAATCTTAATCAACGCTAGGCTTAAGGTTCATTTCCCATTTTCCTATTATGTAGTTCAAGTTTACTTACAAGTTTTTCAGATTTGCCTCTAGGAGTCCTAAACTAATACATTTCGACGAACTCAGAATTTACCTGCTTCGAGTGGTATTATGCAAGTGAGTACTAAACCAGCAAGTTGACGATAACAATTTATTCAAGAGAAAAGTAAGGCTATATTATATAATCTTGTCTTCTTAATCACTAGACAATGGGGCGAGACAAAAGACTCGAGTATGCAGCATCATTCGAAAGTTGTTATCTCTTTCGGCTTCTCTATTATCCAGGAACCCAGTATCCCATAATGGGAGCTCTCGGGTTAGATTGTTACATATATTTCTATCATTAAACTTTTTTTAATCATATGTATGGTTGAGAAAGTAACTAACTTGGCCGGACCGGTATGTAGGATGTCTTATCCATATCGATATGAGCTGTACAGAAGAGTAGATGAGTCCTCTGGAAAGGATAAGTATGTAATTTTCTCTACTTTTCCTGAAATGCCTACCATTGAAGAAGTTTACGATTCCTTAGAAGGAAAACCAAGGTAACAGATAATCTAAACATTCTAAAACCATATTTTCAATTATGCTTAACATTTAAACTTGACATTAAATTGTTTTTGTAGAAATGGATCCAGGAAAGCCTCAGGGTTTTGGTTAGAAACATCTTTCCTCAATCTATTATTAGTTGTTTAAATTTTTATAAACTTTTTTCATTGCATGGATGTACTTATTTTCTCTGCAGGGGCTACTTGAGTGGATTATTTTGAGCATGCTGGACGTGTCAAAGTCTTTACTTTTATACATTGAGAATTTTCTCAAGGGATTATGGCAGAGTCAGAACTTGTGATACAAGTTGATACTGTCATTGGTAAGGCTTTTTTTTACTCGCCGTGCAGAATTGAAATTCTTATACACACGCTGATACTCATAATAGCTGTCACTTTTAATACAAGACGATATATTTCAATTATTTGTTTGACAATAGAAAACTACACTTAATCATGTTAAGGTTGTGGGGCTTCTTGGTAATGGCTTTGGTTCTATGCCTGAAATGTGCAAAAAGAACTTGATATGGGTAGTTACACTGATGCAAGTTGTTGTTGATCGTTATCGTACGTGGTAAGCCACCCAGACTCACCTCACATGTTGCGTTTGTAATATACACATGTATCCATGCTAGGATGCCATTTCTGTTAGTTGTTTTGTTTTTATGAGGAATGGTAACTCTAAATGTCTCATGTTCATTATTGAACCTATTTATTTTATGGTTAGTTGGCTTATTGGTGTCAATTGAAGTAAATAGTCTGTTATGTGGAATATTACAGGTATTCTGAATCTGATCATTTTACATTGAGTGTTGAATTTCATAACACCCTAATTAGTGGTTTAATGAATATAGAAATCTTGCCTTGTATGTGAATCTCAATCTGATTATCTAAGTCATCTGAAATTATGCAATCCTGTGAAATCATGCCATATTAGTGTTTTTCTTCTTCTGACTTTTGAATTCAATGATATTAGTTATGAACAAATCAGAATTGTAGTGCCATATTCATATGATCAAATGCATATTTATGTATCTTATTTTGAAGCTCTGAATGCTCATTATAGTTCAAGTTGAATGCTCATTATAGTTCATATAGTCGCACGGGACACGACCCGTTAGTTTCCGCCAAGAAAACAAGCATATATATTATTGGCCAAGATGCTGTATAAGAGCTTCAAGCCTACATAAACACAGATAAGTGAGTTTTGAAAAAAATCTACATTATGGAAAGTTAGTCACACTTGAATGATGTTAAAAAACTGATTAGTGTAACTTTCGTTATAATGCCTTTTCTATTTTTAGGAACCCCATCTCTAGAATCTACCCAACAATAACTGTTGTTGGTACGAAACCTGCTCCAGAAGCAGTACCTTTCTCTTCCATGGGGCCGAATATAATTACACCAGATATTATCAAGGCAAGTTTACACATTGTACTATGTTTTCTTTGGATAAACAATTTAACTAAGTGCTTTGTCAACAAGTTGAAAACAAATTATGAATCCGAGCTATAAATACTTTTGTTTATCGAAAATGCAGTCGGATATCACAGGACCTGGACTGAATATTCTGGAAGCATGGTCTCCGGTGGCTATGGAAGCCACAGTTGAACAATGATCTGTTGACTATAACATCATGTGTGTCCTCCGTGCTGTGGTTGGTGCTGGTGTGCTTGCCGATGATATTGTGCATAGAGAAAGCAGGACATTTAGTTAGAAATTTAGGAGACATAAGTGATACTATAAATATTATAGTATTATTCTTATAGTTATTGAGTTGAGTTTGTGTTTGTTTCGTATTAATTTAAGTTTTGTACATGTGACATGATGAATGCATAACAACCAATAAACATAGTGAAGAATTTGTACGTTGGGTGACATAAGCTTTTATTTTGCTGTGCATGCACTTAACATGTGTGTCCTCCATATTCTTTATCAAGGTTATGAATTAATGTATTGTAAGAGTCAGTTTTTTAGCAGAAATCAATTGACTTCTACTCCTTGTGGGTAGATAGAATAATTCTAATTAATATGTTCGTAACAAACTATTGGCAATGTTTGTTTTCATTCCATATTGGATAAATCAATTCTATTATAATTTTATCTTGATTGAATTTACTCAATTCTATTGGGTAAAGTGTCTTTTTTTTTCAAATTGCATCATTTTATGAGTCAAAGTTATTGTTTAAAGGTAACTTGAGTTGCATTGTAGGCAAAGTTATTGATTATCACATGTAGTGTTTTGTTCACATTCTCTCTATAACTTCTAATATATTTGGAAAGGAAAATGCAACTATTAAAAAATCCTTTTTGAGAATGCTATAACTAATGATGTTGATGTAATTTTATGTTCGTTAGGTTTAATAGGTTTTTCTATACACTTAATTCAACCTATTTAAATTAATAGGCTTTTTAAAATGCACAAGTCTAATCTTTTTATCAAATGAGATAAACTAATCCGAACTATAAGTAGACTCGAGCCGCGGATTAACCTACTATTACCTCTGCTTAAGATGATATTTATGTATATTTTCTTTTAAATATATTTTTGTCAACATGTCATATGAGAATGTCATTTTTATTTTTTATTTTTGTGTACAAGATTTGTATAAGCTATAAAGGATTTATTATTGATTATGCAATTTTGGTTAAAATATATGAATATAAATGTTTACAGAAAAAAGTCATTAAAATCTATGAATTGTTGATGGTAAGATTGTAGCTGTATTTAGATTTTGGGAAAAAGTTCCCACAAGATCTGAGAAAGCGAATGAGTACGGTAGATTATTTGTGAGCTTTATTTCTCACACAATTTCATTACTTATTATTATTATTAATGATTAATAATTAATTATTATTATTATTATTATTATTATTATTATTATTATTATTATATGTAAAACTTATACTTAAAAAAAGAATTTTTTTAGAGTTCATCTTTAATAATGACTTTGATTCCTTGTACAAACTTATTATTATTGTATTACTAAAATTATTATATGTGATTATCTTGTTTAGTAAAATGGATGGGTATGCTTCACACCCAATCCTTGGAGACATATGGCAAAGCCTACTAGAAGAAATTTGGTTTTTTTTTTTTTTTTTTTCCATACTAAAGTGAATGTGTTTATTTAGACATGAATTCATTGATGTGATAAGTCTTGTTTGGAAATCATAGATTTTTATTTAAAATGACTTGCGTCCTTTAAGGTGTTAATAATTTCTTGTGTTACTTTTTTAAATAGGCAGGTTTCATTCAAAGTTAGAGTTGAAAATATGATCAAGTATATAATAGTATTAGAAGTGAGAGCTTCCCCTGCCTGTGGTATCTCTTCAACGATGGATTATTATTGAGCTGCAACTACAATTTATTTAATTCACAAGTTTTCTTATTAATAAAAAATTACTTTGTACAGTAATTTATAATTTTGTTCATTGACTAACTATTGTAATGACTCCATTTAGGATAAAAATGTATGTAGTTTTATTATATACATTAATGTATGTGATTAAAGTAATAAATTTTAATATGTTTTGTATGATGCAAAGTGTTATGTTTATGTTCGAAAAACAATATATTTTAAAGGCGTATTTTTTTAGTATTGAAAGATGACTTTAGCCAAATAAAACCATTGTGTAATATATATATATATATATATATATATATATATAAGACAATGTTTAGTAGCAGAATGTGCTGCTTATACCGGCGCTTTTGTAAGAAAGTATTGCTTAAAGAGGACTTATACCATCGCTTTTAATAGAAAATAATGCTCTCTAAAGAGTATCTAAGTTAGCGCTTTTAATAGAAAGCACTACCTAAAGATGACTTACGCCAACACTTTTAACAGAAAGTGAAGCCTAATAATGACTTAAACCAATACTTTTAACAGAAAATGCTGCCTAATGATGTCTTATGTCAGCGCTTTTATCAGAAAGTACTGCCTAAAGAGGACCTACGCCGGTGCTTTTAACAAAAATTCTTCCTAAATTCCACCTAAGCAAGCGCTTTTGCAGTAAAAAAAAACGTTGCCTATAACTACGCGAGCGTCAGAATAGAACACACTTAAAAGTGTTGCATAAGGTCAACAAAGTGTTATCTAAGGTCTTCTTTGGCGTAGTGAATGAGGCGTATAATATAAAGAATTTGTCGAGTAGGGCTCAGGTCGACATCAACTATTTAGAAAAATAGTTGTCTGACAGAGACAATTAGGGGTTAGGAAATACCGTGTTCATGAGACCTTCAAAAAAAGACTATAGACGATTTAAACAAGAGAATGAGCAAAGAACCAAGATCAAAGTTTGATGCAAATACTCCTCTAAACACTTCTCTAGAGGGAATCATGAAGGAGTGCGGTAACACTGAGTTCAAGTAGGATGAGATAAAGAGCCTCATCCGGTTATAGAATTCGCACAGACTAATAAGTCCAAGTACTTCTGTGTCCTGCATTGTTTGGATTTTTCATATATTTGTAGAAACTGTTTCTTTTTTTTTATGAAAAAGAGGGTTCAGTCATTGGTCCTATAATTTAGTGAGAGAGAGTATACTAAGAATAAACACAATTGGTCATCACAATCTTACTCCCCCTTTCTTTTTATGCGCGAACAACTGTCCTTTTATAAATTTTGAGAAAAATCCATCCTCCACCAACCCAAACGCGCCGCCTGGGGAACTTTGTTGGTTTCATTCCTCTTAGCCACATAAAACTATGGTTTCTTTCTATTTTTATAAATTCCAAACATGCCCCTTTGAGTTTTTATAAAAACTAAATCAAAATAAAACAATACTATCTTAAAGAATCGAAATTAAATCAAAACAAAATGTGGACAGTTCTATTTAATTATTTTGAACTTTTCAGACAAAAAAATAAAAATAAAAGGACTCACAATGAATAAAACTTGAGCGCAATTGCTCGAAAAATTAAAATGAGTGCGTTAAAATGATCAACGTGAAATAAACCTCTCTGAAACATACATGTTTTGATCAATTTTTAAAATAAAAAATGACCAATTAAAATGCTCAGGCTTATCAAAATTTGACCAAAAAAGGAGTCGAAAAAAAAAACGGGCATGTCAGGTTGAACTACGTGAACCGTAGACTAATGAAATTGACGTTTGCAAGGTCAATTTCAAAATTTGTTGTCCGCTAATTTCACATACATTTGAGGATCAGCTTGATCGGTTTGTCTGTAGATCCAAAAATTTATTATGGTTGATATTTTAGGCATCATGCAGCATGAAATGCATGTTATGTAATGCAGATGATGCGAAAGTCATGATGAATGTATCGATTTATTGAATGAGGGGCAAATTTGGGGTATGACACCTAAGCGTATACATTAAATCGCTATAAGCATGGTTTAGCCTATATGGTATATAATCAATGCAATCTTACAAATATGCAACATCAAATATGAATGAATGAATGCTTGTAAAGTAATAGGGTATGGATAGGGAAAGATACATAGAGATATATAGTGCTTCGACATTCGTACTCGCTTTGCCTGCATGCACTCTTCAATAAATGATGCCATCAAAACATAATCAATGTCTTCCACTAGGATGATAAAATGTTTACAATGTTTTGATTATAAATAACAATCACACGATAAACCCATCTGAAGAAGAAAACAATAAATTGCTAACACAATAAAAGATCCCTTAAGATCTTGATCCAATAGCCTTGTTATCCATAATGACCTACTCCAAGTGTTCGTGTGTGGTGATCCTCCTAATACCTCCGATTTCTTGTCCAAGCGATTGCCATTAACTGAGCGTATATTAGACAACTCCCAACTTTATCTGTAAGCAATCTTTCTCCAACGCTGCCAAAGATAGACAATTTTCAACTCCGCCTCACAGATTGTTGATACTTGATTCTGCCAAATACTTCCTTGGAGTATAGTGGAAACTCTCATCTTGTTAGATAATAACTCAATGCTAAACTGCACTCAAGAAACGATACATGCACCTATTACAATAAAAAAAAAACAGTTATACACAAAAACATTAGATACCCTAATATTCCACCAGTCTCCCTTAAACTCAATCTTTAGAGGAGGGTCCATAAACAAGGAAAAGACTAAGGATGAAGATGGTGAACAATGCCAGGAAATCTCAACAACAATTGACATTACAAGTGATTCGTCAAGTAATTCAAATTTGATGAATGAAGAAAACACACACACACACACACACATGATTTAATCAAGTTTCTAGATAAGTGTGTCTTGGTTCTTTATTGTTATCAAGAGCTTGATCAATTTTCAACAAGATTGATCAACTTATTCTCAAATTCGCACAAGAACAACAACCAAATTACACAAAACAAGATGCAAAAAAAAGATAAAGAGTTGACACGGGTTCAATATTAAAAATTTCACTACTACAAAACGCTAAAACAACAACGCCAGGCTTACAACGCATCCTTTTATGCCGTTGTAATAGGTTAAAAATTCCGCGCCAATTTAAAAACTGAGTCATTTAATGACGGTTGAATGAAATCACCATAGTAATAAATAAAATGTATCAAGCTTCGATTCCATGCAACTACATTTTTTCCATTTTTTTAGAGTACATTTAGCGTGTTTCAATTAAGTCCATTATTTAAATAATAAATTGTAAACTATTTTACAACGGTTAAGATGAACAACCGTAGTAATAAATGAAATGTAACAAGCTTCGATTCCCTGCAACTACATTTTTTCCATTTTGTAGAGTACATTTAGCGTGTGTCACTTAAGTCCATTATTTAAAAAATAAATTGTAAATTATTTTACAACGGTTAAGATGAACAACCGTAGTAATAAATGAAATGTAACAAGCATCGATTCCCTGCAACACATTTTTTCCTTTTTTTAGGATACATTTAGCGTGTGTCACTTAAGATTCCACGACGGTTTGTTTCTCCAACCGAGATTAAAAGGTTTACTAATCGAACAAGTGAGCCAGAGACGCCCTAACCTTTACTCTCTTCATATCCATTCATTTGGAGCTCAAATATTGCTCAAATAAGGTACTCTTCAACATCTTCATTCCTTTTTTCTTGGTTTATGCTCAAATATAACCGTCTTCATCATTCATTTGCTTCTTCAGCTTCAAAGTAAGGTTCTCTTTAACATCTTCATTCCTTTTTTCTTGGTTTATGCTCAAATATTGACCGTCTTCATCATTCATTTGCTTCTTCAACTTCGAAGTAAGGTTCTCTTCAACATCTTCATTCCTTTTTTCTTTTTTCATATTGTATATGCTCAAGTCAGAATGAGATGTTTCATATGCTTTACGTTTAGTATGAGAGTACATCTTCATTGATTTTTTCTTTGTTCATATTGTATATGCATATGCTTGAGTTTTTGGATTAGATTTTGGTGTGTCATTCACATTATTATACATGTATAAATTCCAGAAGTTGTAATGGATCATAGTTGGATGAAAGCCAATAGATTAGATCCGGTTTATGAGAACAGAGTTTGTGAATTCCTTGAATACGCTGATAAACATCTTCCCGACAATGATGGTATCTTTTATTGTCCTTGTGTTGTTTACGCTAATATCAAAAAGGGTACAAAGAAAGAAATACACAATCACCTTTGTTGTGATGGTATATGTCAAAATTATATAATATGGACGTGGCATGGTGAGGTGGATAATAAGGAAAGTCGGGCGTCACAAAATCAAAGAGTGGAGGAAGATGAATATATGGAAGATCACCTAGAGGATATGTTCCGTGATATTGGGGAATCTTCTTTTATAAATGCTCATATTTATGGTAATTTATGTCGTGATAAAGACACCCCATTATATAAGGGATGCACAGAGTTCACACGATTGTCGGCGGTGTTAAAGTTGTTTAATCTGAAGGCAAAAAATGGTTGGTCGGATAAAAGTTTCACGTAATTACTTGAATTGCTACAACAAATGTTACCAGAAGATAACAAATTGCCGGATTGTTGCTATGAGGCCAAGAAGATATTGTGTCCACTGGGTCTGGAGCATATCAAGATACATGCTTGCCTTAATGATTGCATATTATACCCGAAAGAGTATGAAGACTTGTTTCAATTTCCGAAATGTGGTGTGTCGCGTTACAAACTGAAGGCTAGCAATGGTGATGACAATGATCACTATGACAATGTTAGTAGGAAGCATCCTCCTGCTAAAGTGTTATGGTACTTGCCAATACTTTCACGATTAAAGAGACTTTTTGCTAATTCGAATGACGCAAAGAATCTTAGATGGCATGCAGATAAAAGGATTTGTGATGGAAACATTCTCCATGTAACTGATTCTTTGCAATGGAAGAAAATTGAATCGTTGTTTCCGGATTTTGGAGTCGAGCCAAGAAATCTTAGGCTTGGGCTTGCCACCGATGGAATGAACCCCTTTGGTAATATGAACACTAATCATACTTCATGGCATGTTCTTCTCACTATTTACAACCTATCTCCTTGGTTGTGCATGAAGCGCAAGTATATACTGTTAAGTATGATGATTTCTGGACCACGGCAACCTGGTAACGACATAGATGTTTATCTTAGTCCATTCATTGATGATTTACGACTCTTGTGGGATGAAGGCGTTGAAGTTGGTGATGCATATTCTAGGGAAAAGTTTAATATGCGTGCAATGTTATTTTGCACAATTAACGACTTTCTGGCTTACGGTAACTTGGCGGGATACAGTGTCAAAGGACATAAAGCGTGTCCTATATGTGAAGATGATACTTGTTATCACCAACTTGAGTTTGGAAAAAATACTGTTTACCTTGGGCATCGAAAAATTCTAATATCGGGTCATCCTTATCATAGATTGCGAAAGGCTTTTAATGGAGAGCAAAAGTTTGGTGAGGCTCTTAAACCTTTAACCGGGGATGAAGTTTATCAACGGGAGGAATACATTAATGTTGTCCTTGGGAAGAGAGAAAAAGAAAAAGGTGGGAAGAGAGAAAAAGAAAAAGGTGGGAAGAAAGGAAAAGAAAAATGGGCAGTTACGAAAAATAGATGGATAAAGATGTCCATCTTCTTTGATCTTCCATATTGGGCAAGTCTTGATGTTAGACATTGTCTTGATGTGATGCTCGTGGAGAAAAATGTGTGTGATAGTTTGAATGGAACACTTCTAAACATTCTGAGCAAGACTAAAGACAGTAAGACTTCCCGTCTTGATATGGAGAAGATGGGTATACGAAAACAGTTGGCTCCAATAGAGAAAGGAAAAAGAACTTATCTGCCTCCAGCATGTCACACTCTATCTAAAAAGGAAAAAAAGATGTTATGCGAGTGTTTGCAAGGTATTAAAGTTCCGCAAGGTTACTCATCAAACATCAAGAAACTTGTATCAATGAAAGATCTCAAGTTAATTGGTTTAAAATCTCATGATTGTCATGTATTGATGCAACAACTTCTACCAGTGGCTATCCGTGGGATCCTTCCAAAAAATGTGAGAGTAACTATAACGAGACTGTGTTTATTCTTCAATGTCATATGTAATAAAGTTCTTGATTTCAAAAAATTGGATGAATTAGAAGATGAGGCTGCCATAATCTTGTGTCAATTGGAGATGTATTTTCCGCCATCATTTTTTGACATTATGATTCACTTACTTGTTCATCTCGTAAGAGAAATCAGAATTTGTGGTCCAGTTTATTTAAGGTGGATGTATCCAATAGAGCGATATATGAAGATCTTTAAAGGATATACAAAGAATCATCACCGACCGAAAGCTTCGATTGTTGAAAGGTACATCACAGAAGAAGCTGTTGAGTTTTGTACAAACTATTTGTCGGATGCAGATTCTATAGGAATTCCAAAGTCTCGTCATGCTGACACAGACGGAAGAGGTATTCAAGGTCTAAATGTTAGGTCAATGGCTCGGGATGTAGTTATTCAATCACATTTCTATATATTGAATAATATAGATGAGGTTCAACCTTTCATAGATACTCACAAACGACTTATGAAGAAAAAATATCCCCGAATGAATGACAAATTGTTGTTGATAGAGCATAACAATAGATTCATGGATTAGTTTAATAAAAGTGTATCTAATGATCCTAGTGCATCCGAGATTCTTAGATGATTGTCGTATAGGCCAAAATTTTGTGTCATTACCTGGAGTGCATACGACATTGGTCATTATACCTTTTATACAAAATCAAAAGATGATCGTAGTACAATGCAAAATAGTGGGGTTATGGTTGAAGCCGAATCGATGTATTTCTCTAGTTCGAAAGATAGGAATCCGGTATTGGCAACTACCGCGTTTTATGGTGTCATTGATGAGATTTGGGAGATTGATTATGTTATTTTCAAAGTGGCTTTATTTAAATGCAAGTGGGTTCCCAATAATAGTAATGGTGTAGACATTGATGATTTCGGATTCACCCGGGTCGACCTTGGCAAGGCATCTTTTAATACAGAACCATTCATCATGGCTTCTCAAGCAAAACAAGTTTTCTATGTTTCCGATCCATCGGACAAATCGGGGAAATGGTCAATCGTTCTCCAAGGAAAATACATTCCTCTTAGTGATGAAAGTCTTGATATTCCGTCCACACCTTCTTACACAACACAAGTTCCTACCTCATATGATGAAGTTGATGGAGATGTCGTGCATGCTATACGACTTGATCATGAAGAAGGCATATGGGAAAATTAACAAGTACGTAATTTATTATTTATTCATAATATATTAATTGTATGTTATAGTTTAGAAGTATTTTTACTAACAAGTATAATTATTTGAAATCATAGGTACACCAGGCCAGGAGACAAGACACCAGGCCAGGAGACAAGACACCAAGAGACAAGACACCAATACACCAAGTTACAATTATGTGAAGTTATGTAATGTGTGTAAATTGTAATATGGTATATGTAATATTTTATTTATGTAGGTTGTTTGTTCTGATAAACTGTAATCTGGTATATGTGATATTATGAATATGATACGATTAATATTATTATGAAAACTGTATCACAAAATGTGAATTGTTTTTTTCTGCTGTGCTGAGATATGGAGAACAATAATACAGGTAAAAAAATGGGATTAATTATAAAAGCAGGATGATATTTGTTAATTTTGCAGAAACTTTAACGACGGTTATATTTCCTAACCGTTATAATATCTGGCACGCTGTCCAGCAAAAAATAAATATCAAAACTGTGATGCTGGGAATTGAAATGAGCACAATTATATTTATTACAACGGTGTAATGTAAAACCGTTGTGATAGTTAGCGCGTTTTCCTGTTTATTGCAACACATACAAGGTTGTCGTTGTAAGTATCATATATACAACAACAATCTACATAACAACGCCCTCACATGCGTCATTATATGTCATTCCCAACCATTGTTAAATGGGTTTTTTCGTAGTAGTGTTCGGTGTTTTGAGAAGAAGAGAGAAGAATAGTGTAAAGATGAACACACTAATAAGACAAGACAAATATCACAATTTTTGTCTCTATGGGTCACCATAGGTTTTCCACACTATTTACTTTCACCATAAGAAACAGTCATTTAAATAAGTGATGGAAAATTGGATTTTTTAAGGTTGGATTTGAATCAAGAAGAATTTGTGATTCGAATTAATCTGGACGGTGTTAAAAATAGAATTTTTTAACGGTAATGATTCAAATCATTATTTACACTTGATTCAAATCAAATGAGGTTATGATTCGAATCATGTTCAGTTTTTTATCCGAATCATTTGATCCTGAATGATATTCCAATTTTCCATAGTTGATTGATTTGAATAATGTATAAGATGATTCGAATCAAATACCAAATCATCAAAATTCAAATGTTCTAATTTGTAATTCAAGTCACTCATGTGGAAATGACAAAACAATAACTTTCATAAGATCGAAAAGAAAATATCTAACAAAGATAAAATGAATATATTATAAAATATAAAGGGTTCTCAGTGGTACAATTAAGTAGCCGAAGTGATTACAATCAAATGGAAAGAATATTACAATCATGCAGATGAACTGAAATAATAGACAAATTACAAATATGCAATGAAACAATAATCGGATTATAAAACATCAAAACATAATTGATACTTAAAACACGTAAACAATACCAAATTATACTATTTGTTTTCACTAACCTTCTTTTCAGACAAGAAGAAGTGGCTGACCTTAACTAATCTTGACAATAATGATTACCACTAACCTCACAGCCAACAAGCAACAATTATGCGGCTCAGTTATGTTAATTTCAATTTCTTTATGTAAAATCAAGATGTATTATAATCTGTTAATTAACGAAGAAAGTAATTTTTACTTACTAAATTATCTCTTTCGTTTGTGATTATGAAAGGTAATGGTAAGTTTGGGGTATGACTAGAGAGATCAAAGCCCCCACTACAAAGATTCAGGAGTGTTGTCACAAATGTCACAGGTATATGACTAAAGCAATAAAAACCCCATGATGCCAACACTCACACACACACACACACACACACACACACACACACACACACACATACACACAAAGCAAGCCTAAAAATTGTCAATTAATCGACTCACCTCTTTTGGTAACTAGCCAATCCAAAGGCACTCGTGGGTCTGCCAATTCATGACCTCAAACTAGGTTTTCACCAAAGGGCATGAAAGTCGTAGCGAACCTTATTTGATAAAGGTTCCCAAAGATATCAAATAAACTTCAAGCAAAACTTAGAGGGAAAACTGAATCCGTGAGAAATGAACTTGAAACTTATGAAGATGGGAAAGTAGTTTCTTTGGAAGACTAGCCCTCTCCCCCTCTATTTTATGACCAACTTGCATATACCAAACATTTGCAACTTTGATAAATAATATGATATTTGTTTTTTTTTTCTTGCAATGTATATTTCAATTTGTTAGTTACCAAATTTACCTTTTTATGAGGTCTTGCTATGGTCCCAATTTTGTTACTCTGGGACTCAACTTTCCCTTCGTGTTTTGCCCAAAGTTTATTGTACAACTCTGAGGGCCTTACCTTTTAAGGTTATGTACTCCTTTCCATGCTCCCAGGTGAAAACCTAGTTCGAGGTCAACACATTGGCGGACCCACCACAGTCTGTGTAATGGATAACTACCAGGAAAGGGGGAGCCATTTTACTTTTGTTGTGCGTGTGTGTTACCATCATGGAGTTTTGATTTCTTTAGTCATAAGGTTAGGGAGTTTGTTATAGGACCCCCAAGCCTTTGTGATTGGGTTCCGATATCTCTATTCGTACCCCAGACTCGTTATTACCTTTTATAATCATCAAGGAAAAATATAATTCCTTCTGATTTAATAAAAAATTGATATACTACGTTATTATATTTTGATTTTATAGAAAGAAAAAGAACTTGAAATTAATGTAACCAAGTGGCATAGGTATTGCTTGTTGGTAATCTCTAAACTCTATCCAGAGGCAACCATTTTTTTCTTGCCCGACCAAGACGGTTGTCTTTTAGTTGTCTGATCAAGTAGGCCATATTTATCTCCAACACCTTAGCTTCCCCTTCTTTTTGTTCTTGCTACAAGGCCTTGCAATTCCGCTTTGATCCTAAAAGGTCGACATTGACTTTGGCCGCTTCATTGTGTACATAGTGATATTTGATCTTGAGATGGATGGGGGAAGCCAATACATCCAGTGTTGTTGTGAAAGGTTTACTTATGATTTTGTTGTACACACTCCTGTACGGAGATACCAAAAATTGGGCATCAATGGTTTTAGTATCTCTTTCCTCTCCAAGGTAACCATCAATTCTATGTATCCCTAAGGGTGAGTCATGGTGTCGTGAAGTTTTGCATATCAGACCTCCACAGGGTCAGGAATTTTATTTCTTAAATCGCACCATTTCGAAGAGAACTGGTAGTGAATGTTCGTTGGGCAAAGTTGCAGCGAAGGACCAGCGAACCATCTGAGATTGAAGTCAGTAGCTAAAGGACCATAAGTTCGCAGTGCGAATTTGTAGCAAAGTAGTTTGCAGGGCGAAGAATTGCTTGGACAACGAACTTTATAAATTCCTCAAGGGAGGTTTAACTGTTAAGAGGTACTTCAGGTTCCATAAAGTAGAGTTTGCTGGACGAACTTGACAGATTCTAGTTGTACTATATAAGTACTTTTCACACTTTTTTGGGGATCATAACCCATTTTCACCTAGAAACCTCATTTCTCAGCATTTCTTCACCAAAAGGTGATATTTTGCAAATAGAAGCTGGATTCGCATCCGAGTTTGATTCTTCCACGTGGATGGTCATTCATCTTCTTTCATTACTTGTAAAGCAAGCTACCATGGTTATGGGTAGCTAATTTCCTTTGTATCAAAGGTAGAGGTAGTCTACCATTAATTTTAGGGTTAAATATACAAAACCCCCCTGCAATGTTAGCGAATTCTCATTTTAGCCCCTGTAAAATTTTTTTTTAAACACCCCCTCTTAATATCCAGATTCCCTCACTTAGGCCTCTGGCTGCCACATTGCAGCAAAGATTCCCTTCTCTTGCTTGCGTGGCATGCCAGGTGGCATTTTTTATATTATTTTATTATTTTATTATTATTTTATTATTATTTTTTATTTTTTTATTATTTTTTATTATTTTTATTATTTTTTATTTTTTATTTTTTTTTAATTTTTTTTTTTAATTTTTTTTAAAAATTTTTTTTAATTTTTTTTTCATGGGGCTAAAATGAGAATTCACTAACATTGTAGGAGGGTTTTGTATATTTAACCCTAATTTTTATAATTTTTTTTCTTTTTTTAAAATTTTTTTTTCGCCTTGCAACCGATGTAAAAACATACATTTTAAGAAATATAGCATACATTTTACATCGGGCCAGAAACGAAACCGATGTAAAAAAAACATTTTACATCGGGCCAGAAAGGCAACCGATGTAAAAACATACATTTTACATCGGGCCAGGAAGGCAACCGATGTAAAATGTGCATTTATTTCTATAAAAAAAGTTAAACCCATATTTCACATCAGACTTAATAGTCAACCGATGTAGTAGATGTATTTTTCACATCAGACTATGGCCCGATGTAAAATGTCTTTGATTTACTACATCGCTTAGCTTTACATCGGACCCAGAACCGATGTAAAATGTGTTTTTCGCCCGCTGTAAAAAGTCTTTTCTGCACTAGTGTAATTTTTAAAATAACAATTTGTTTAAAATAGAATTAAAAATAAAAATTAGGTCCAAAAACGAAAAATAAAAAAAAATAAATAAAATATAAATAAAAACGAAAAAGAAATAAAAAAAAAGAAAAAAAAATTATAAAAATTATAATAAAAGCAAATAAAACAAATAAAACAAAATAAAACAAAAAAGTAAAAAAAATTAAAACAAATAAAAAAAAAATTTGAAAAAAATTATAAAAAAAAAAAAAAAAAAAAAAAATAATAATAAAATAATAAAATAATATAAAAAATGCCACCTAGCATGCCGCGCAAGCAAGAGAAAGGAATCTTTGCTGCAATGTGGCAGCCAGGGGCCTAAGTGAGGGAATCTAAATAAGATGAGGGGGTTTTTAAAAAAAAAACTTTGCCAGGGGTTAAAATGAGAAATCGCTAACATTGCAGGGGGGATTGTATATTTAACCCTTAATTTTATGTATTTCTTTTGATTGGCCATGTATGTGAACAAGTGATGATTAATATATGATGAATATTTTTGTTTTTAATGATCCATTTATGTTTTGTAAAACTCTAGACGTAGATTTTATGGAACTTGTCCTAAAATATTCATTTATCGATTTATAGATTGGAGAGATTGGTCTATGGTTGATAGTTGCTTTGTGTTGAACTTAAAACTTACTATATTGGTTGTTATATGGAGAGACCGTGTAGCGATGAATATGGTATTTCTCACAACGTCGCCTTAGAGATAGACGATGTTGAGAGAATACATGACGATATTAATCGGATTTGGTTTCACATGCAAGATTGAAAGAATACGTATAAGTTAGGGTAGATGAAAACTACTTTTGATATACTTTGTTACTCAAACACTTTAGAAATTTATAAGCTTTGCTACTAAACACGTGACAATTTATGAACAAAACTTTGAAAACTATTGAATGCCAAGCATCCAAATATCGATACAATACATGTGGAGACGATAACAAAAACCCACCTATAGTACGATTCGAACAAAATGGAACTGTTGCTAGGGATTGTTATGATATTACAAGTATTGCAATTGTTTATTAATTTTTAGACCTTTGTATTGTGATCTCTTACCTCTGATTATTTTTTTTGTTCTGTTTAATTTGTTTGGTTAAGTGTTCAAATTCTGTTTATGTGAGGAAGTGTACCTGCGGACTAACTTTTTTTCCATCCTGAGATTGAAAGAGTCGTTCATAGGCTCAATAGCAGAACTAGGAAGAGGAGGAAACTTACCAAGAAAAGACAAGAGCACGGAGAAACTTCTTCATCTACACCCATTGTTATGCCAAACATGGCAGAAATACCACCACCACCACCCCTGCTTCAACCCCATGTGTTAACAGTCCAAGACACAACGCTCAGTTTGCGCGCAATACCCACAACGAGAGGAATTGTGAGATGAAAACGGGAATCCTTGCTCTTTTATATGCAAATATCTTTACGAGGATGGACCATGAGGATCCGTTTACACATCTCACGTTTTTTATGAGATAGCGGGTGCAACTGGAGCTCTGGAAGTCGAAGAGGAACCTTTGTTCAAGAGACTATTCCCTCATTCCTTAATTGGGAAGACAAAGGAATGGTATCTTGACTAACCTACTCTTGTGATGATAGATTGGAACATATTGGAGGAGAATTTCATTGAACAATTCTTCCCTCACAATCGGTTTATGGAGGCCATGACGGTGATTTCGGTATTTGCGCAATAAGGAAGTGAATCTCTCAATGAAGCTTGGGAGAGATTCAAATCTATACTGAGAAAGTGCAAGGGCCATGGTTTTGATGATTTTACTCAAGTTCAAATTTTTTGCAATGGACTTCAACCCATTCATAAAACTCTTTTGGATGCTACAACGGGTGGTTCTCTAATGTCAAAAAGCGCGGAAGATGCGGTGTCCATCATTGATAGGATGGCACTAAATGATCATCAAGGTCAACAGAACCGTGGTACTTCACAAAGAGAGCTGGGAATTATCGAGTTGGGAACGAATGATGCTATTCTTGCTCAAAATAAATTACTCTCGCAACAAGTGGAGTTGTTGACAAAGCAAATGTCAAAACTTCCAAAACAAATCAAAGAGATGCAAGAAGTTCCCAACCAAAATCAACATGTAGCAAGTTGTGAAATTTGCAAAGGTGATCATCCTACCGACTATTGTCTACTGTTCATTGAAGAAGCCAACTATGCGGGAAACCAAAATCAAGGCTATCAACCAAGACCACCGTATAAGAGCAATAACCAAGGCTACCAACCGAGAGGTAATAGCCAAGGTTACCAACAAGGGTGGAGGTAAGAACCGGGATCTTCTAACTGTCAACCTTACCAAAGTTATAACCAACCGCAACAAAACCAAGGTGAACGTTCAAAGATTGAAGAAACTTTCAACCAATTCATGTAAATGTCTATCTCCACTCAAAAGAGTACGGTGCGATAATTAGGGACCTTGAAACTCAAGTTGGACAATTGCCCAAGCAACTAGCCGACAAACATAAAGAAACCTTTTCGGCTAATACTCAAGTGAATCCAAAGGAGCATTGCAAAGCCACATTTACTAGGAGTGGGAGAACAATTGGCGTGGGAGTCGATAAAAATGTTGAAGTTGAAAAGGAGGATGGAATTGTGGAGGAAGTTGAAAAAAATAATGATAAGGATGAAGTAGAAAAGAAGTTGAAGGAGGAGAAGTTGAAAAAAAGTAAGAAATGAAAGGAGCATGAAGGTGAAGTTCCAATGAAAAAGTTACTGTACCCTATTACTCCTACGAAAAAAGACAATGAGAAGCATTATGCTAGATTCTTGGACATATTTAGTCGGTTGCAAATAACCATTCCATTTTCAGAGGCTCTAGAGAAAATGCCAAAGTATGAAAAATTCATGAAGGGCATACTTACAAAGAAGAAGATGTATACAGATAAAGAAACCCTTGAGCTCAATGCAAACTGTAGTGCAATCGTCCAAAGCATTCTTCCATAGAAGGAAGGAGATCCGGGAAGAGTAGCTCTACTTATAACTATAGGTAGTGATTTCAAATGCAAGTCTTTGATCGATATGGGAGCTAGAATTTATTTGATTCCTCTATGCCCGATATAGAACATATATATTTTATACTTGTTAACCATTGGATTAATTAGAGATTTTTTCTTCCACCCTCGAAATTTGATTTGACATCCCCCTAGTTTTCCTTAATACCCTTGTAAAAAATAACAGACGAAAAATCCGATGAAACTAGTGAAATTTCCAGTACAAAACAAAAATCCAGTAGTGTATTAAAAAATTTGGTATACCGATTATTTTAAAAAAAATGAATGTGTGGAAAAACATACCAGATTTTTTTATCGAATTTTCTTGCAAAATGTTGAAAATTTTGGTAGTTGAAAAATACTTGTTTTTTTTCAATCCTTCTGCATATACCATATATTTTTTAGTAGCTACGAAAAATCCGGTAGTGTTAATTTAAGGGTTGAGATTTTACCGACAATTTTGTATGAATGTGGTTGCCCTAACCATTTTTTTAGTCCATAATGAATCCAAACTTGAAAAAATAAGAATAATGTGTTGTTATTAAAAACATATTACAATGTCTCACTATTTGTTTAAGACATAAGTATACTTCAACAGGGTTAAACCTCATGTTGAGTTTGGGCTCCCGGAGGACAACACATGTCTCTCTCTTTTGAGATCCAAATTGAATAATATGTTTCCTGACACCGAGAACAAAAAGGTGAGTAAGATCGAGTTTCTTGCACCATAGATTGATACTAATGCAAGGGTGAAATGCGATTGTATTGAGTTGAAGAGTGATGAAGATTTGAAGGTTGCATGGAGAACATATCATCGTAGGCTAACTAAGGGACCGATCAAGTTTGATGCCACAATTTCTAGCTTATTCGGTGATATAATCAAGATGTTGAAACGTCCAAAATCATCTTGTAGTGTTTAGGTTTTGTTATTTATTATTGTTTTTTATAAGTTATGTAATTGTATGTAGAAAATTATGATAATCATAATGTGTTATGCTATTTGTGAATTGTTAAGTTATGTTCATCCTGCAACAATGAAAGTGACAAAATGTTATCTAATAAGTTGTACGATGCAAATGTCTGAGTAATAATACACATAATATAAAAATAATGCAAAAATGATAATAAGGTCTAAATAGGTCCCTCGCGGGATAAGAGTGCTGCCTGTGATGCCAAAGTATAAACCTCACTATCTGGGTTTACCACACGTAAGAAGTTATCCAAAATGATTGCTATCATCTGCAGATGTTGAATGTCATTCGTACCATGTGGTTGTGAAGGCGGAGAAACCTCATTAGAAGCTCCTATAGCATAAGAAGGTCCAACATAATCTCCATGATGCATTGATGGGATGCTATGAGAGTGTGATACAACAAGGTACCACTCCAAGTATATATAAACAAACTACACATGAAACTGAACCTCCAGTGCACAATTTCTAATAGCATGGGCATAACAGATAAAGGAAAATGTGAGAACCCTTGTAACCCTAAACTCCTCTATCACTTGCTCCTCAGTAACTCTCAAGTCATGTACAACAGTAATATGTGTTAGTTGCTGGCTAATGAAAAGAGTGTTAAAGAAGCTACCTACCAGGGTAAGATGGAAGATAGAGGAGACATCATCCAAGGTAATCGTCATATCACCAAATGGATGATGGAAGGAAGATGTCTCCTTATGGAAGGAAGATGTCTCCTTATGCATCTCTCAATAAACGCTATCAGTAGCTGACCATCGAGCATCATCAACGAATAATCTACTAGTGAAATGAGACTGCACTCTTCGATAATTCCCCTAACCTCTCATCGGGGCATCCAAGAACTTCTTCAGCTTCCCCCCATTGGTGGGCACCTTCAGCGTCGGTCGATCTTTTAAAAGATAAAGTAAAAAGCATCTGTTAATTTGAAAGTATTAATAATATATAAAAAGAAGTTCAATATAACATATACACCTCTCCTTGCCATAATTTGAATGCCACATGATTAGCAAATCCAGTGAGCACGAAACAATCATTGAGCCTTTCAAGAAACCCGTCATCTGTGTATACAAATGACTTTGTCGATGTCGGAGCAGTAACCTTTGTCTCAACCAGATGAGTAACCTCTATATCACCGATAGTAGACACCTCAGTAGTCTTCTGCGGAGTAACATCTGTAGTAGTTGGAGCCTTCGTCTCGGTAGGACGGGTGTAATACCCCATATTATTTAATTGCTCAAGTGGATATCAGAGGAGATCAACTATTTTATTAAAGAGACGGATTGATATTTATTGGTTTAAAAGAGGATTTTAAGGTAACTCTAATAATTGATCAATTGGAATGAGACGATAAAATATCAATTAGAGATATTTTACCCTATTGGATTATATTATATAATATTAGTATTATATATATTTGTTATAAAAGAGAAAGAAAAGGAAAAGAAGAAGAAGTTAGTAAGAAGAAGAGGAAATGGAAGAGAAAGAGAGAAAGTGGAGAAAGAGGAAGAATAGAGAAAGCTCATGGATCATCATCATCTTCTTCAACCTCCTTTTCGATTATCAGGTGGGTTCTAGTTAGAAACTCTAAGTTCTAGAAATTCATAATTTTGAACTTAGGTTAGATTAATAGAAAATGATTAAATGGATAAATCAATGAAATCTAACGGATGAAATTTGATATAAATTGCATAGTATAGTCGAACCATGTATATGATCAATTGTTGATACTTGTTTTGAGGTTTGAAACTGATTTGGTATGGTAAGGGTGAGAATTTGGACCCTTGGAACCATGGAAAATGCAGGAAAGAAATTCTGGTTCTGATGCGATTCGCCAGACGAATTTGGATTCACCATGCGAATTAGGTCTCTCCACTGTTTCGCCAGGCGAAGTACTAGCGAAGGGGAATTCTCCAGGCGAAATCCATACTCGCCAGGCGAAAATGAAGAAACAGAACATGTGTTACTACTGGAACTTTTGGGTTTTCTGGGAATGGAACTTCGCCGCTGTTTTGCCAGGCGAAGTACTGGCGAAGGGGGATTCGCCAGGCAATATTTTTAACCGCCGGGCGAATCTGGCAGTTTTCCAATAATTTTAGTTTCTTCAAAAATTCATAAATTATGATCCGTAACTCGGATCGAGACGTTCTTGGTACCGTGAAAATATTGATTATGAGGTGGGATTAATTAATTAGTGGCATTTGAATGATAATAATGTTATGTGATATGTTGGAAATCCATATCTTTTAGATCATAAGTCTGATCGAGGCATAGTAATAGCCGTTGGAAAGTTGTGAAAATATCCTACGGGATAAGAGTAAGAAATATTGATTTGATACCCGATTAAATGATCGTAGGGAAACCAATAGTTATGTGACTTGTGGGTGAATCATTATATGTGATTCTATTATCCAATTGTAATATGTTTTTGTATAACTTGTGATGAAATTATTATATGTAATTCAAATGTGCAATTGTAATATGCTTTGCCTAATATCGTTGTTAAACATTATCAAGAGAATATGCATGCTTAAAATATGAATTAAGTAGAGTGAGGAAACTTTACCCCAAAACAAATGGTATAGTTTAAGGTTGTGACTAGAAATTGATGAATGACTTAATGACAACGCTCGTGCAGAAGAGACCGAGGCTTGTGTCCATACCGAATGATATAGACAAGAGTGAAACACTAGTATGGAACATGTGTGTAAACCATTGTGGTTTTTTGAAAAGGCAAAAGAGGCCTTAAGGTGAATGTGGCCTTGTGATTGTCGAATACAATACCGTTGTGTATATGATCACGTAATCGTAACCGTTTTCCTTGAGGTGTAGTTTCATGAGTCTCGAGCTCCTCCTCTGAAACGTATGCACAATTACTTGGCAGGTTTGATTCCCGCGTGTGAGTACGAATAGAGCCTACGGTTAAAGAGACTTGTGACGGTGTACGGGCCGTGTGAAGTGACGATTTAAGGTGATAATATGTCCCTTATTTCTGAATCTATTTCATATGTCAAGTAACTTCAAGGATCCATGACTCGGGCCGACTTCTAGACGTAGAAGCGGACGGAAAAAGGGAATGCCTTGGTAAGGTTATCAATTAGTGATATATTTTGAGTTGATGAACTCATGAACATGTTTCTATATAGTGTGAGATTGTGAACTCAAGGTCATTTTTTCCTTCCCCTTGACTTGAGTAAGGATTGATAGAACCCTGTAGAGCCGAGAGAATCCATAAGATAGGGAACTCACTGAGATTTGATGTATCTCACCCCACTATTGTTGATTATTTTCAGGAGGTATTTGCAGGTTTGATTTACAAGTAGAGCTATGCTTGGATGTTTCAAGAGAAGCTTAGCTGAGCTTATTTCCGCTGTGTATTATTTGTTGTATACAATTGAGAATATTGTATATTGATCTTAGTTTTTATTGTTTTGGCTAGTTTTTATATCTTGTACCATAGATTGTATTATGTTTTTAGAAATTGTCAAGTATGTGAATTATGCCAATAGGTTCTTATGATGGTGTCAGTACCAAATAAAACACTTGTATGGTATTATTCTAGATATATATTATACAGGGCGTTACAATGGGGCACCTTTGTCTTCATCACCATCTGTATGTCATCCTCAACTATTGTCTGGACATCCTCAACAACATGCTTATCATCAGGATCTCTGGTCCAACCAGCAGGTTTAGATCCTCTATGCCGGATATTGCGGGGTGCACGAAACTACTCAGTCGTCATTCGTCTCGTGAAAAATGGTCAAGGTTACTCTCCATGCTCGAATATGTGAGTCCTCAACGTCATCTCCCCTCCCACTAGCCTTGGCTGCAGCAACTTCAGCTCAGTCACGCTGCCTTGAAGCAATTGTGTTGCCTCAATTTTTTTTAAAATATCCGATAGAAGTCATGCATTTTTACCAGATATTTAAAAAAAGTCAGAACAATGCAAGCATTTTTATTGGTTTTTTGAAATGCATGCGGAAAAAAAACCGGAGATTTTAAAAATTGCGGTAAAAATGCATAATTTAAAAAAATGGTATAAATATAAAAATTCAATAAAAATTGATACTTACTGCTCATAAATTCGATAGTTTGTTTGAAAAATCTAATATTGACGAGAACTTTTCAAAATACTCATAATCTTACAACAAAAATGTAAAATGAATTTTTATAGTTTACAAAGTTAATATGATAAATACATAAGTGTTAGGGTTCCATGCCAGATTTTGGGGTGGCGAGACAAAATCTCGATTAATTGATTAAAAGAAACATTGGATTAATGAAATATTACACGAGATAAAGTTGGTCCACTAGATATTCCCCCGGCAAAGTTTTATGTTGCCTAAATAAAAAATGCGGTGCCGTTTACCGTAAGAGACCTTAATAGGTTTTTCACGTAAGAGACTATAAATTTAATGTATTTTATTTAATTTAAACCATTTAACGGCGGTTTTAAACCACTACAAGTTTTCATTAATTATTTTGTGACTGTTTAAAACTACATCTAAATATTTGAAAAGAAAAAAAAAGTGCTCATTTTGTGTTCATTTGAGGTATCTCTGATTAGACTGAGCCCAAAAACACCACCTTGCTTACTATTTCTCTGTTTTCGTTTTCTTCAAATAAATCTTTCCACTGTTTCCATGTGTACTCTCATTTGCACATGCAATGCTGTTCCACAGTCTACATTTGATTACCCTACACACCACCATTATTGTAACTAACTGTTTCTCTTCCTACTTAGGATCCACACTATTATCCAATGGTTCCCTGTCCTTGTATCCAAAGACTAGAGGCAGGTCCCATGCATGCTTTTTGTTGAATTGAAATGAAAAAAACTGAAGCGCATGACCACAAAATATTAAGTAATAGTACCTTGAATTGGCAATCATAAATAAGAAAAGATTACTTGATTGATGAGTCAACATCTATGAAATTTTATTTATGCAAAAACTAGGAAGAAGTTAGTTATATTGTAACCGTGCATTCCAATCTCCTGCAAGCTTGAATTAGTGCTAGGCCATACACTGGCCCATTGTTGAAATTTACATCAAGACAGGACATCATTTTCTTGAACACAATAAATTCATCTATAGCTAGCTTAGCTACAATTATTAATTTCTTTGAATTACACTCATTTTATCAAATTATCCTATGGTTCCCTGTCCTTGTATCAAATTTACGTGATTCTGAAGTGTTGGTTGACATGGTTTTAAGGAGATGTAATATTAATATAACAAGTTCTATTTTGATTCGGCGTTTTGTTAATTTATGAATAGGCTTTAACAACTTCATGTTATCCATATTATAGGCCTAGTTTTGACCAATCAAATAACTGATTTTATTTCTTTCAATATTTGGTTATTCCATATCAGTAAATTTGGCCGATATATGACAAATATTGGACAAGTAATTGAGTCATTTGTGAATCTATTGTACAATTAAAATTGTTCCGATATATCCAAGTCCAAGGGCAATCAAACTCAATCTCGATGAGGTTCGGTCCAGGAATGTGCATGGCAAAGCATTAGTGATCTTGAGCACACCATTATTAGAAATAATCGAACACCTCTCACGTGAGGTACCAAATCACATAGGGACGATACTAATATCTCATACTATATAAAGTCTATCACGCGCCATTTCATATTCTCTCATTCACACACTGAAACTACTCTCTCATTCAATCACTACCTTGAGCGTTGGAGTGTTAACCTTACAAATTCACCCACCACACTCCTTCGTATTAAAAGGTCACTCCACTGCATCAGAGCTCAAGTCCACGAGATCTTTATATTTTTCTAGTTCCAGTATAGAACAATGATGCCATTTGTGAGAATCGACTTCTAATTGTCATGAATTCCATGATCAACTTCTCTGATCCCAAAATCACAAATCATTACTACAATCCCGATCCAAAGAAGGCAATGGCGTTCAATTCACCTACTGAAGTCACCACAAATATCTCTACTCCAAGATCATCCCATTACCTTGTAGTCTCTCCGGTCGATGATGGATCCTTTAGCAAGGTGAAAGAGAATGAAAAGAATCCACCCAAAACTCTTCAAGACCACTAGTGGTAATGTGGAAGCAGGAAGAAGATAAAACTATCTTAGGGTTTCGAGACCGGGAGAAAGTGGATTGAGTTCCAAACGCAGCGCTTCCAGTGGTTGTAACAACCACCATAGTGGATCACTCATTGTCATAAATCATCATCGATGACGGGAGTTCTTGTGACATCATATACCTTAATATCTTCAAGAGATTAGGACTTTGCGAGTGGAATCTTATGCCATATGAAGGCGGAGATCTCATAGCCTTCAATAACCATTCTATTCACCACTCTGGTACCATATAACTACCAATTTCTGTCAGAGAAGGAAGTGACTAGAGGACCATGGGCACATGTAGACATGTCAGCAAAACCCGTACCCACGGGTATCCAACCTAATCCACCTCAAGTTTGACGGGAAAAATCCGTTTTAACTGGGTTTGGGTATGAGTTTTTGTTTTCTTGGATTTTAAAAGATGGGAAGGAGGGTAAGAGTACCCACCCTAAACCTATCCCCGAACCCGCCTAATTGATAATTGATAATTTTTCATTTTAATAATTTATAATATTAATTATTTTGTTAGTACATTGATATTTTGGTTTGTACTTAATTATTTGAAATGTATGTTAGAAAATTTTCTCGATTGTTTAATTTATTATTTTTAATGTTTATTAGAATTCAAGACAAATTATTATTTTGCGGAAAATTACTATTTCACTTTTAAAAAATTAATTTCGATGCAGGGATGAGACAGGCGGGGAAACCCGAAGCTGTTTGGGACAAATTTTTGGTTTAATTATTTATCTATGTTTGGCTTTGGGGCGGGGGAATGGGTATACACTGGGTTTCAGGTTTGGGTAAGGGAAAGGTAAATCTCGTCCCCGCCCTGCCCCGTTGCCATTCCTAGGCACATGATTTTTGGCAATCCTATGTGAAAGCGTGTACAATGTCGTCTTCGGGAGACCATTCCTTCTGGCATTAGATTCATGGATTCTATATTCTCTGTGAAGATTTAGAAGCATTATGATTTTGGAAAATTGGTTGTCATTTCATACGACATATGTGGGGCTTGCTTGATACATGAAACTGTACGTAATAATCCCTTAGTGACCATGGTCTCCCATGAGAAGAAAAAGAAGAAGAATTAGAGGACTATCGCCAACATGGTCTACCTCAACGTATGAGAATATGAAACCCTACATGATGATGAGTTCGGATCTTCGTCGAGTGTCAAATAAAACATCTTGAGGAGGGCTCTAGACAAAAACTTTGAAGTTTTATAACTCAAAGATAATCCAAGAGATAAAGCCTTAAAGCTATTTTTGATCTATTTGTAGTTCACCCGACAAGATGCTCGTCATATACCCAGACGTGGCTTGTCACCAATTAAACATTGACCCTCTCCGCCTTTTTAGTGGTAGAACGAAGAAGATGACAATTTCTAAAAAAAAGGTATAAACAATTATGACTACAGTTCGAGGTATACTTAACGACAACTTTATTTTTGAAATAAAATATATTGGATGGTTGTCCAATGTTGTACTAGTCAATAAATCGTCGGGTAAATAGAGAATGCACATTGACTACACCTACCTCAACAAAGCCTGCCAAAAGATTCATATTTGCTCCTAAACATTGAAAAGCTAGTAGACACTACGTCTGTCTAAAGAATTTTATCATTCATGGATGCATATTCAAGCTATAACCAAATAATCATATTCGAAGCATAGAGGGAAAATAAAACCTTCATAACTAAACGAGCTAACTATAATTACAATGTTATGCTCTTTTGCATGAAGAATGCAAGAGCAACATGTCATAGGATGATGAACAAAATCTTCAAAAAAGAGATACGCGATAAATTAGATGTTTACATGGATGATATGAGCTTCAAGTCAAGTGAAGAAGGATCGCACAAAGAACACCTAGCTAGCATTTTTGAGGGGTTTGACAGTAAATAAAATGCTCAACTCAAAGAAATATACCTTTAGGGTAAGAGCTAATAAATTCCTAGGCTTATATTTGACAAAGATGGGCATATCAGAGAACTCAGATAATTACGAAACAATCATTAAGATGGGAGTTCCAAAGGCAATGAAAGAGGTAATATAATTAAATAGAATGCTTCCGGCCCTAGGATTATTCATCTCGAAGTCGACTCAACATACATTAATATAATACAAGTTATTTTTGAGTGGACTCTAAAGTGTGAGCAGGAGTTCGTAGCTCTTAACAAAACCTTATCAACCCCACCAGTGTTATCTAGATCCGTGGACACGAAAATGTTGTTCCTTAATTTATCCATCTCTATCAAAGCAATTAGTTTCATCCTCATCTGAGGAGTGGATTCTAATTATATTCTTGTGTAATTCATATCTAAGGTGCTAGCCAGACCCGAAACACATTATCAAAAGATAGATAAAGCAAGATTAACACTAAGGACTCCACCAAGTAAGTTGTGGCGTAATTTCTTGGCACATGTTGTTATTATTTGTACCGATCTACAACTAAATGAAGTTCTCCACATGTAGGATCTAGCGGAGCGGTTAACCAAGTAGTTTATTGAGGTGTTCGAGTTTGACATATGCTTCGAGCCTATAAAAGTGTTGAAGGCCTGATTATTCAAAGAATTCATAGCATAAGTGTTGTGATATTAATATGTGCAAGTATTCACATTGAAATTGCAGTAAGTGATGAAAAGTAAGAGTATATATCTGATAGAAATTATATTAAGTTAAATTGATTCTCAAAGTAATACTTTGTGAATAGTCATGAGCAAAGGATTATAATAAAGATTGGTTGTCACAGATTCAGGTTGAGCAGTAATGAGTAAGAGTAAGGAAGTCAAATCAATAGGGAGGGGCATGTTTGGCAATGGTCCATTTAATGAGTCTCATCTTTTGTGTCAATGATGAGGTATTTCGTGACATATAAGTCCAAAAAGTGATCTATTGAAGTATGTCTACAACATCAAAGCATATGCATTAAGTTAAGAAACAAATACCCAATTCTCACAATAACATTAATGCACATCTTGTATAACTTCTTATTTCCCCTAGGGATGTAGCCATTTATGTCTATAGTGATTAATCTAGTAAATATGTTTATCCTACTATTTTCAACCAAATTACCACGAGTTCCACTTGCCAAATGGTCTCTTAACATTAATAAGCTTTTACCTATTTCTAAGATAATCAGTTAAAGAAACATATATATTTAATATTTCATATGATAAATGCATCACTAGTGAAATTCTGGCATAGCAGATAACAGATGTCCTAACACATGTCAATAAATTATTCTCTGCACAACTTTAAAACAAGAGCAGAACAAACAAACCAATATTCAGAATGTCAGTAACAGCAGAAACATAGATGTTTCGACATCTGTTACAACATGTTAATCAAAACTGAACTATAAGTTGTAGAATGATAAACAACACAAAATATGATAACCCAGTTCGGTGCAAATCACCTACATCTGGGGGCATACCAAGCCAGGAAGAAGAATCCACTATCAGTAGTATAGTTTTATGTAAACAACCGCTGGTTTACAGTAAACAACCGTTGGTTTACAGTAAACAACCTCTGGTTTACCTATCACTACCCAATGGAAACTTTATCTAAGAACTCCATCCTAGATAAAAGAAACCCATCTCACTCCCATAATCACAACCTGTGATTATCTAACAGTTATAGTCACAATAACTGTATCATCCTACTTTAAAGACACCCCTTTCAATACAAAGTTCAGTAAAGCATTCTTGACTAACAAGCTAACTCGGATTTACTTAAAAGCTTCATCCAAGAACAATACACGATTCATTAGCTACGGGTTTCTGAATCTGTACAAGTATCTATGTCTTCCACAATGCATCAAATCGATACAGAGGGAGACTTACAAGAAAGCCTACGACTCTCAAAACCCTAAACCCTACTTTACAAAATTTTACAAAATAAAATTCATAAGTCTATGTCGTTCTCTCTCTCTCTCTCTCTCTCTCTCTCTCTCTCTTCTGGCCTAGAACTAGGTCTTCCTTTATAGTCTTCTGCTTTGGGCTTCAAATCTTCTATTGGCTGATTCCATGATCCATGCCTTCACTCTTGGAACTGATCTACAAGTATCCTGCTGTTAGTAACAGACTCGGTATCCTAACACCGTGTTGGGACATCTTGTCCGACATGTCTTCTTTCAGCATAATTCTTTTGGTTGGAACATCTTGTCCAACATCCTGTTTTACCAAAATTTTCTCAAATCTTTAGAGCCTTCAATCTCCCCCTTTTGACAAATTTTGGCTAAAACTCATTTTGCACAATAAACCCAGGATGCTCCAAAACCAGAGTAGAAAGTCCCAAAGTCATTTCAGCCGGAACCTTACACTCTTCTCATGTTCCCATTACACGTTGTCCTGGTGTACATGAGGAAGAAGATGCACCCCACTCCCCCTCAAACCTAGGACCAATACTAGTTACCAGAGCAACCAAACACCAACCTGACTTATCATCTGAGACTCAGTCAGAATGTCATAACATTCTGTCCAACATCCTTGCAAACCAACTGCAAGGACAAACTCAACCCTTGTACTTTTCTCCCCCTTTTGGCAAAAAATTAACAAACGTGTCCAAGACAGGCCCATACCCAAACTGAGCAAACCCAACAACGGATAAACCCCACGAGAACCCAGTACACCAGAAAAGAAAACCTGAGACAAGATGTGGTCGAGAACATCCCTTTAAATACAAGAGTGTTTTTCTTAGGATGTAACGAACCATTGGAAGTAACACATGTCCATTCAATGTGAGCATTAAATGAAAGGATGTAACTTCACTGACAATAGTGCACCAGCCAAATTGCTTTTAACTATTTCTTATTTTAACGAGGAGCATCCAAGGAATGCGCATTACCCGAGATGCATGTTTAACACGCATTTCCTAAGACACATTCTCTCCACCATCCAAAGCAATCAATGAGGATATAACCATACATCCTAACCAATGTTCTGACATCTTGTCAGACTTTGTTTAGTCCCTCTTGTAACATCTGATGCATATTCACAATCCCTTTCAACAAGAAGACCAAGAATAACTGACCAAGATGTTAAGACATTTCTTCAAACATCTCTCAGATAGCACCCAAGACTCTCATCATACTTGTATCACTCTGATTCAATCCATTGACACCCAATGGCAGAATCAGAATAACCTGATAAGTCCACCTAGAACTTATACCAGAAGCGCAATGTCACGACATCTCGTCTGACATTTCATCCTCTGAGGCATTCTAGCAGAAACTGCTTGAAACCTCAAACAATCTTGATAAACTACTGCACTATTGCAGCAATATATCCAAAACAGAAGTTCAACTCCCCCTGTCTAAGATACCAGTGCTCATTTGCAAGAAAAACACCTTAAATGAATGGAAAATATAAGACGCATCTTCATGTCTTCAAGAGCGCACCCTCTGTCTAACACACCTGCTGAACGCATTCACCTAATGCATGACCCTCAAGAAATCCATGTACCACACTAGTACATTTAATAGACATAAGTTCTTCCACTATCTTTCACAAATGATGCTCCTACAACAAGAAACACCCCAAAATCACCACATGATATCCCATGACAGCTTCATAATCATATAGTGAGAAAGTACCAGGACCACATCCTTGTACCACAACCAAAAAACTCTTGGATTGAGACCAAAAACACCATTGATCCCTCTCATCCAAAAACCATCCATACCCTGAACAAATCCACCTTGAATTTTACAACCATATATATCCTTGTTCCTTGAGATACAATCTAATTGAATCTAGAATGCTTCACATTCCTCAAAGAGACAGACAAAGCCCTTTAGTTTGCTAGCTCTCCCAGATGTTCTTCACATTTGAAGAACATCAAACACATGCCCTAGAGATCCTCAGCTTACTTCCTTCACAAGCACCAAACTTATCCATTTCTCTCTAGCATGACTTGTAGCAGAAGAAACCACCTCTCCACAAGCATTCTGACCTCCGCAAGAGTCAGTCTTCCAGATAAACACCCCATGATCCAAGACACTCTTCCATTTATCATTCTCCCATATGATAAGATAGAACACTTCTGATTCAACTAGTGAATATCAACTTTCACAATCTGAACTCTAACATCAATTAGCACATCCTGATCATATTACAGACACCATACACTATGGTTCTTGATACAATTACCACTGGACTTACTATCTGCATAGTAATCTAACTGAAGATCTTCAAACAATAGTGTGCCACCAGTTTGATCAATAAGAACTCCAGATAGCCAAAGAGAGAAATAAACTCTCATTCAACTCCCAAAAGAAGGTAATATTCCATAAGAAACTTAGGGCTTCTACCACAAGCTCCAAGATATGAACAGAACCAGAACCTCCTTTGATTTTCAACCAACTACCCTTCTACACAAGAGCAATTAGTTCCAAGCACCCTGCTTGAATGCACTTATAGAAATCAACTAAATGCCACTTTTGATTAATCTCAGCTTTCTTCAGAGTTCCAGAAAATCTTCTGATCCACCAATGAAACCTAATCTTCAAGTCACATAATCCACTTGCTCCATAGCAAGCCATCTTAGATACACCAAGACTCAGACATGTAACATTTACTCCTCGCAACTCCAGCAAACTGCATGAGATAGACCTTTTTGAAGCATTAATTCTATTTATTTATGAGAAGATCAACTTATCTTACGATGATGTGCCACAACATCAACTAAGACCCTAAAATATATGCTTGATGTCACATCACTTGATCAGACATCTAGCTGAAGAAATCAGCTCTTCCTTCTACCACTTAGAAGAACTTTCACCCTATAACAGGACAAGAGTTCCATGTTCTCATATACTTGATCAATGATATCAAGTTAGAGTATACAACCTCCATCCTGCTTTGTTGTACTGCTACACTCACCTCCTCTTCAGATATCCCAAACCTGCCAAAGTTTGATTCTTTAGAAGAGGTTAGTCACACAAGATCTTTACAAAAGGAATCCCACCTTCCTTAAGTAGAGACTTCTGCAGAAAGTCAGAGATAACTGCCACTTATCCTTGACCTCTAAGATGAGCAAAATCACATGCTTCTACGCACCTAGATTAGAAATAAACTGACCCAAGCAGTGCTATCACTAGCACCATATTCTAGACAAGTCTCTTACCAGGAAACTTTCCAGATAAAGATCAAATACTTCTAGTAAAAACTGGAACACACCTGCTACACTCCAATACTCCTAGGTCAGAAATAAACTGAACCAAGAAAATTTTCTTCATCTTCACTTCTAACAGCACCACATTCTAGTCAAGCTTCCTGCCACGAAACTTCCTAGTTTGAATACATGCCTTGTATTAAAGACTGATCCTACCACACATACGTGTATGGTACCAAGATCATCAGCTACAACTCCTTTTGCTCCAGAGATTCACTCCTTGAATCAACAGGCTTCTGAGCATACTCCACTGTCAAGATGTTTCAACATCTTATAGAACACCAGTTCCTTATCTTGATTGTACCCATTCTCTAAAGAACAGATCCTTGAGCAGATGCAACAAGAGATGTTGTACTCCTTGATGTACCATTTGTCTTCAGTGATCTTGTACTCCAATATCCAAGGATAATCAATTAAATATTTGTAAATTCCACAAACAGAAATTGATCTTAAATCCTTATCCTCAAAACCATACATCTTGTGGGATATATGATCTACCAAATATCAACACAACTGTGTCAATATCTTTCTAGTCAAACAACATGTTGAGACATCAAGTCTGCCACCCTCGACTCAACCTGCCTATGACTTGCCTTTGCTAATAGAATCCTTGTAAATCACGAATGGTGAAATTAAATCACCTCCCATTATCTCCAAGTTGAATAACATCCATCAGCACCAGAGATCTTCAAAAATCCATCTTCAACAAGAGAACAAATTATCCTTCTGAAAGAGCTCTTCAACTATGACCACATATGCCTTTATGAGTGGATTTGAGTGAAAGCTCAAGTATCTTTGGCAACTATGTCGAAAATCACATTCACCAAATTCACAGATCATGAATTTGATAAACACATTCTCAACTCACCTTCTCTTCAAACTGACTTCAAGATACAAGATGGAACCAACCTTCCAAGTACCAATTCAACATGACAGACAACAATAAACAACTCTTTTCATTCCATTGCTCCCGACTTTGGAATGAATAAAAGATGATATCTTCAAGTATAGAAGCCATCAGTCAAGATCTTCCACCATCTTTCTTCAATCGCAACTCCAGAATCCCATAAATACCAGAGTTCTTCCATTAGAAATATGTGCAGCGGAACCACCAAGGAACATCTTCAACATGCTCTAATAAGACATCAGAACATCTTATAAGACATTATACAAAAGAACTAGCCACTCCTCCTGTAGTTACTGTAGAAACTCCTCAGAAAATATGAACAACCACCAGTAGTTGTTACCTTCGATCCAGAACATCCATCCCATCCATTAATACCCTTGAGTATGTCCGAGGATCTGATCTCCAAAACTCCTCCTTGTTTAAAGCGCCAGAAAGTATCTCCCAAGATCTCATCCAAAAACAGACATGATGCCTGCTCTGATACCAATTGAAATTTTGGCATAATAGATAGCAGATGTCCTAACACATGTTAAGACATTGTTCTCTACACAACTTTAAAATAAGAGCATAACAAACAAATTGATATTCAGAATATCAGTAACAGCAGCAAGACAGATGTTTCGACATCTGTTACAATATGTTAATCAAAACTGAACTGTAAATTGCAGAATGATAAACAACACAGAATATGATAACCCAGTTCGGTGCAAATCACCTACATCTGGGGGCATACCAAGCCAGGAAGAAAAATCCACTATCAGTAGTATAGTTTTATGTAAACAACCACTGGTTTACAGTAAATAACCTATGGTTTACCTAGGTTTATCTAGATAAGAGAAACTCCATCCTAGATAAGGGAAACCTATCACACTCCCTATATCACAACCTGTGATTATCTAATAGTTATAGTCACAATAACGGTATCATCCTACTTGAAAGACACCCCTTTCAATACAAAGATCAGTCAAGCATTCTTGACTAACAAGCTAACTCGGATTTGCTTAAAAGTTTCATCCAAGAACAATACACGATTCATTACCTACGGGTTTCTGAATCTGTACAAGTATCTATGTCTTCCACAATGTATCAAATCGATACAGAGGGAGACTTACAAGAAAGCCTATGACTCTCAAAACCCTAAACTCTAATTTACAAAAGTTTACAAAATAGGATTCCTAAGTCTATGTCGTTTTCTCTCTCTTTTCTGGCCAAGGATTAGGTCTTCTTTTATAGTCTTCTGATTTGGGCTTCAAATCTTCTATTGGCTGATTCCATGATCCATGCCTTCACTCTTGGAATTGATCTGCAAGTATCCTGCTGTTAGTAATAGACACGATGTCCTAACATACTGTTGGGACTTCTTGTCCAACATGTCTTCTTTCAGCAGAATTCTTTTTGTTGGAACATCTTGTACAATATCCTGTTTTGCCAAAATTTGCTTAAATCTTTAGAGCCTTCTGTCATACCCCAAATTTTGAACCATAATACCTCATTAGTCTCCCCGAAGATAGGTGAGCATCCATTACAATCAAACTTAGGGTTTCAAGCCCTCTCATAGCTCTTAGATAAAGGATCAATCAAGAAATGACATGATCTTCAACTTGTCTAAACCTCTCAAACATCCACAATGGATCAAGAGGACTCCCACATCAAGAATTAAGCACAAGGCTGCAACATTCCAAGTGGATTAAGCCTCAAGATCACCAGTGTCACCAAATTAGGGTTTTGGTCGACCAGGGCCTCCAGATGGAATTTTTTCTCTGGGCATGAGCCAATGCTTCAAAGCACAACCCAAAATACTATAAGGGACCTCATAAACCCAATCATCAAGTCAATTTAGCCTCAGGGGATGCATTCATAAAAAAATCAAGAATTAGGGTTTCTTGACCTAATTCACCCGTAAGTTGACCTTTGGGACAAAGCATGAGCCAAAACCTCAAGACATGATTTGAGGGTCCCTAATACACTACATTTATCCATTTGCAACAATGGATTAATCCAAGAAGCTTGATTCACAAGTTTCAAGTTCATCAGAACCACAGTTAGGGTTTCGCGAAAAAAGTCAAATGTGCCTTTGACTTTTGACCAGGACATCCTCCCAAACCTTGGGACATGATTCAATACACCCTATAACAACTATGAAATCAATCCATCAACGGAGTGAAAATCCCTTTTAGCCTCAATTTTGGGCTTTGTACAAGACAGAAATAACATTTTCCCCGAAAAAGTCAAACTTCTAGCCTCCTCTTAGGCTTTGTATAAAAAAATCCCCGGTTGAGTCAATCAACCTTTTAGCATCAAATTTGAGCCTTGCTCACAACATACAAACATCAACAATTCCTCTTTAGAGATGACAAATTCCCTTTTAGTCAAAACCCTTTAGCTTCACATCTTGGGCTTTGAACAAGATACAAATCACCTTTAGCTTCAATCTTGGGCTTTGAACAAGACACCAAAACATATCTTTTTCTCCCATAGAATAGGAGGAACTACGATCGCTCTGATTTCCCTGTTTCGTTAAAAAACTCAAAGTCTAGTACCTTCACACATCCATCAAAAACATCAGACCTAGTACCTTACCAAAATCCTCCTGTACAGTCACGACACTCCGTTCTTAAACGAAATAACCTAAAGACAGACCCCCCTATTTTTATAGCATCTGTAAACCAACAGTTTTGACTGTTTAACCTCAGTATGTAAGCAGGGTTAATTGGAGACATCTATTTACCTTCCTTAATCAGCTTCACAGGATAAAAAATGAATTGAACTGTAGTACCAAAGTGATAGTGATTCAAAACCACAAAAATCGCGCTACACCTTCAACCAGAATCATACCATTTAACACAAAAGACTAGTTTTCATTAAACTTCACATTGCTCAACATAAAGAGTTTAGCTCATAGTGAGCAAAATAAATGCAAAAACTCAATGTATTAAAGTTAACATTTCTTAATAATAATGGAAAGAAATGGAAAACCTAAGTGTAACACTTATAGTTCTTGCAATATTCAATCAGCAAGTGGTGAGTTCTGTCACGCCTGATAGCGTTGCACTCTTCAAAAAAGGAAAAGTGAGAGGTTCTCTTAACTTAATCTTCAAGTTTCTTCTTCTTCACCCAAGATGTGATTTTTTAAGTTATTTCTTAAGTATCTAAACTTCTCTATGGAGGTCTATTTATATCCTCATAACTTTTAGGGTTTCCTTTAGTCATTGGATCATGGGTCTCGTAATTATCCATTGATTTGGCCCATGAAAATAAGCGTATTTCCTCTTCTTATCTTTTCGTACCATAGTTCCTCTAATTTTGGGAACATAAATGCATGCAAAATTAAAGTGTCTTATGGAAGACCTTTTCTGCAGAGAGACAAGTAGAGCATTCATTTCATCCTTATCCATTCAGCTTTCCAGCTCATCTAATGCTTCCATTCTCAAGCTTCTGCCATGTTTTCCTTATTGTTAAGACCATTCAATCCTTTCAGTGTTTTCAAGATCTAATTCTAGTTGGGAAGTGAGGTTGTAAAGAGGTTACATTCCTGGCGTGAAAGGACTTGTCATCTGAGTAATCTTACATAAGCACAAACCACATAAAACTCACAAAAGAGAGCACCTAGTGTGCTCCATGCTAAATAAGCTAAAAACAACAAAACATACTTAATTCAACTTAATTATACTTATCAAAACAAATTAAACTCAAGTAATAAGGTCTTCAATATCTCATATATTGAGAGTTATCACACTCCCAAACTTGAATCATTAATTGTCCTCGGGTGATGCGAATGATAAAAAAATAAGTAATAGAGGAAATCTAACATTAACAATATATTTCACAAAACTCCAGCTTTACTTATTGAAATTTATTTTAAACATTAGCACAACTAATCATGTTACAGTATTAGCACATTCATTGTGTGTGTGTGTGTGTGTGTGTGTGTGTAACATGTGACGCCCAATGTCATGCCAAAAGTCTTCATTAAAGATATAAATAGTGTATACCCTATTTTGGTTGCCTTATCCTATGATCCAAGACATCAACTTTCCAATTTAAAAGGGGGAGTTGACTAGCTTATTAAATCATAGGCTTTTTTTATTCTTTGTAACTTTGGGGATTCTACTTGCACTACTTTTTTAATCACTTTTTGCTAGGTACTCCACTTTTTCACTTGACGCGAACTCACTTGTAATGAGTCCAACCTATTACTCAGAGTAGAATATCCATAGTTCCTCCAATTTCGGACACATAAACTCATTCATCACTTTTTTAGCATTTCCAATTATGTTTGCAATTCTTTTTCTCTTTTTTTAACATGCATTAGTAAATGCAGTAGTCCCAATTTAGACAACCCTAATTACTAGTGTTTTCTCCCCTAAACTAAAAGCTACACTTATACTTATTCCATACTCAAAAGGAAATACATATTAATTAAAAGACTAACTACTTTTCTGACTTCTTTTGGCGTGACAAGGATTTATCACTTTCCCAAGTTACTATTTCGTGCATGTTTCATTTTAGCTTTTTCAACCGGCCTTGTTTTCAACATTATTTTATCAGTTCATAATTCTAAGCTTTTTATTATTCTTATTGAAAATTTTGCTGATGAAAAATTAACTTAGTTAAAATAAAACAAAACAACATTAACTTTTTTTTTATTTTTTTTTATTTTTTTATTTTTTTCTTAAACATAAGCACTAAAGACATAAAACATAAAAGAACATAAACTTAAAATTCTTCATTGATTAAAACAAACTAGCAGATAAAGGTGCCATACATCCCCCAAACTTAAAGTAAGTTTTCAGTAATTCTCATTATCTCCCAATTGGACAATTCAACTTTTCCATTACTTTGATGATGGTAGGTTGTAGCAACCATATGTTTGACCATATTATTTAGTCATTAAATCCTCCAAAATTTTATTGTAAACATGGGTTCCTTCATCACTGATGATGGTTTATGTGTGCCATGTCTAGAGAAAATGTTTTTGACTAAAAATTTAGCCACAACCTTGGTATCCTTAGTGGGAGTTGCTATTTCCTATATCCACTTGGACACATAATCTAGAGCCATAAATGTAAATATTTACAAAGGATTGGGGAAATGGTCCCATGAAGTCAATGCCCCACACATCAAACAATTCAATTTCCAAAATATTAGTGAGTGCATTTCTTGCCTCATAGGAATATTCCCTATTCTTTGGCATCTATCAAAGGTTTTAACTAATTCATTTCCATCTTTGAACAAGGAAGACCAAAAAACTTGATTTCAGAACCTTGGCGGCAATTTTGGTTCCTCTAAAATGTCCCTCATAAGGTGCATTGTGGCATGCCGACAAGATCCAGCGCACCTCTCGGTAGTCCACACATATTCTTAGAAGTTGATAATCACATTTCTTGTACAAGACTGTCTTATCCCAATAGTAATTCTTTGAGTCGAGAAAGAATCTTTTCCATTGCTAAGAGTTGAATTTTGGAGGGACATACATATTTATGAAATAGTTCACAATATATGCATACCATAGTGTCACGACATAAGTCATCATAAGAAATTGTTGATTAGGAAATTCTTCTTTCATTTCTTCTCTGTCGTGCCTCTGGACATCATCAAGAAGTCTTGGCAAATGGCAATCCACCAAATTCTTCACTTCTTTTTTATCTCTGATTTCCAAGTCAAATTCTTGCAGTAGCAGTACCCATATTATCAATTATGGCTTTTTTTCCTTCTTGGCAGTGAGGTATTTGAATATTGCATGGTTTGTGTATACTATCACCTTTGTGCATACCAAATATAATTTGAACTTATCAAAATCAAATACAACAACTAATAGCTCTTTCTCAGTGGTGGTGTAATTAATCTACGCCTCTATTAGTGTATTACTAGCATAATAAATGGGGTGAAATAGTTTATCATGCCTTTTCCCAAGAACAAACACAATGGAAAAGTCACTTGCATCACACATGGGCTCGAAGGGTTTTGTCTAGTTAGGGGCCTTCATAATTGGTGCATAGATCAAGGCCTTTTTGAAAGCCTTGAAAGCCTGATCACATTCAGGATTGAAGACACGTGGAACGTCATGCTGCAATAGTTAACGTAAAGGTTTTTTTAATTTTGTAAAATATTTTATAAACCTTCTATAGAAACCAACATGAACACAAAGCTTCTTATTCATTTGATGTTGGAAAGGGTGGTAACTTTTCAATTACTTCAATCTTGGCTTGATCTACTTCCAATCCTTCCTTTGAAATTCTATGTCCTACAGCTATTCATTCTTTAACCATGAAATAAAATTTCTCCTAATTAAACACCAAGTTGCTCTCCTCACATCTTTTTAGTACTAGTTCCAGATTGTTAAAGCATCTTTTAAATGATGCTCCAAATACTGGAAAAAAAACATCCATAAACATTTCCATGGAGCATTCAATAAGATAAAATAAGATATCTATCATGCATCTTTGGAGGGTTTATGGAGCATTAGATAATCCAAATGGCATCCTTCTAAAGGAAATGGTTTCATATGGACATGTAAAGGTTGTTTTCTCTTGGTATTCAGGGGCTATTGTAATCTGATTATAGCCTGAATATCCATAGAGGAAACAATAAAATTCCTTTCCAACCATCTTATCCAACATTTGGTCAATGAATGGAATAAGTAAGTGGTCATTTCTTGTAGTCTACTTTAACTTCCTATAATCCATGCATACCCTCTAACTATTAACAACCCTTGAAGGAATTATTTCATTTCATTCTCAATCACAGTCATGCCACCTTTCTTTGGGACATATTAGATAAGGCTCACCCGCACATTATCAGAGATAGGGTAGTTAATGCTTGCATCTAACCACATGATGATCTCCTTCTTCATTATATCCTTCAAGATAGGATTAAGTCTTCATTGACTTTTTATTCTATTCTTGGTAATTTCTTCCATTTTAATTCTATGCATGCAAAAAGTAGGATGATTCCCTTAATTCCAGATATTTCCCAAGCAATAGCTTTCTTGCGCTTTTCCAAGCAATAGCTTTTTCAGAAGTGCCATAAGTTGACACCTCTTCTCTTTAGAAAGATGAGTAGCACTAATCACAAGCAACTTATGTTCTACCTCAAAGAAAGCATATTGCAAGTAGGAAGGGAGTTATTTTAATTCCAATTCAGGTGGTTTTTCTATGGATGAGACATTGTGTTCCACCAAGTCAATTGTAATTTCCAGAGTTTCAAAGTGTTCCATCCTTCTCTCAATTAGAAGATAGGGTCCACTTATGATACCTTCCCTTACTAATTCATCTTTTTCTTTCTTACTCAATTCATTTTCCATCTCATCATAACTCTTTATTACCTGTTTGTGAATAAAAGAATTCCAACTTACGATCAACGAACAATAACCTATATCTTCTTCAGGATATTTCAATGCTTTGAAGATATTAAATACCACTTGCTACGAATTTACTCTCAGAGCGATTTCTCCTTTTTCAACATCTATCAAAGTTCTTCCTATTGTAAAGAACGGTCTTCCCAATATAATATGGGTGTCTTCATCAACGCTGAAATCCATGATTACAAAATTAGCTAGAAATACAAAAACTTGTCAACCCTTATTAACACACCTTAAATCTTCCCTTTTGGGTAAAAAATGCTTTGATCATCTAGTTGAAGTGTGATAGTTGTTGGCCTTGCAGCTCCAATGCCTAGCTTCTTAAAAATAGACAAAAGCATGAGATTAATACTTTCTCAAAGATCACATAGTGCCCTGCCACAAAAGGAATCTTCTATGTTGCAAGCTTTACTTGAACGACCTGACTACATTCTTGGGGAAATACCACAATAGAAAATTTTCCCACTCATTTTCTCTTTGTTAAAACATTCTTCATGAACTTAAAATAATTTGGCATTTGTTGAAGTTCTTAAATCAAAGGTATATTGATAGGAACCTGCTTCAAAATTTCCAAGAATTTGCCAAATTGTTGTTCTTCTTTGTGAAGATGTTAATCATCTACCATAGGCTGGTTTTGATGAAGACAAAAGCTTATTAAAGAAGAAAGATCAAAGAAGAAAAAGATTAAAATCAAGTATCAAGATTGCATAAGCTTTGGAAATCAAAATATTGAATCAATGAGATTAAGGTACTAAGGGAATTTCATTTATGTATATATTTTAGGTGCTCAAACATTTTCATCTAATATAGATAAATTGATTTACCTTCCTGGGTAAATTGATTTACCTCTGTAACTTTGTGAAAATTTCTAAATCAGTTTAATACCTATTCAGGGCACATTTTCATAACACCTTTTCCAAAACATTGCAAAATAATTCTAATTATTCCTAAAGCATTGCCATTGTTTTCAAAGGGTATCTTGTAACTTATAAGTAGCAAAATTTTCCATCGTTTGAGTCACCTCTTCCCATCTTATTTTTCAAACAATTCATCTATTATTTCTATATGTTCCTAACTTTTTTTGTTAGAAACTTTTTGTGCATAAACTTTATACGTTAGATAAAGTTATCTTAAACATATTGTGCACTTCAGATATATATATATATATATATATATATATATATATATGGTTCATATCCTATGAGAATGTCATTTTTATGTAAGAACATGAGAATGAATCTGAATCATTAGATTTTAAAATAAATGGTGGAGATTATGTGTGGTTTTTGTTTTTCTCTCACCTCCATTATTAAAATAAATCATGGTGGAGATTATGTGTGGTTTTTGTTTTTCTCTCACCTCCATAATGAACGTATCATATATCTTGTGTCAATTTTCTTTACTGCACTTTATTTTTCTTGCTTTATTGTTCATCCATTCATCATATCTTTTCGGAAAAATAAAAAGTACCATAACATCTCTAAAATAACTAATAAAGTATTAAACCTAATTCACCCCAACCCTCTTAGATTGAACTCTATACTTAAATTTGGCATCATAGAAGGTTAAGGTAACTTGCTCTGCGATCCAAAAACATGGCTCCCGCTAATTCTGTTTTTAGAGATGGTGGCAGTGACTGAAGGTGAGAAAAGTACACAAGAAGGGGGGTTTGAATTATGTTTTCCATTTTCTTAGTTTGCATATGATCAGAGTTCAGAATCTAAACGGGTGTTTAGATTCTAGTTAATTATTAGCAGCAGAATGTTAACATAAGCAAATAATTAATAGCAGAAGACATAAATATTTATATTGTTTCCTCCCAAACTGAGAGTATTTCAGTCCCCTTGTTTCATAAGAGATTTTCACTATAATCAAATAATGATTACAATCGCTTATGTATTCTGCATAATACTTTTACAATTGCTCAGACCCAAGGTCCAAGACTTCTGCTCAAGATCCTTACTCGAGACTTCCTACTCAGGTTCCACGAACCATAGACTTCCTTACTCAGCCCCTCAGCCCAAGACTTCTGCTCCAGGTCCCATGAAACAAGCATCTCTGCTTGTACCCCCCAGGTCAAGACTTACTGCTCCAAATTTCATGTACCGGGCTCTCCTGCTCAAGCCCTCTGGCTCAAGACTTCTTCTATAGGCCCCATGAAATGAGCCTCTCTGCTTGTACCCCTCAGGTCAAGAATTGCTGCTCCAAATTTCATACACCGAGCTATCCTTGCTCAATCAATCTACTTGATTAAGACTCTCACTGCTCAAGAAAATAGCAAGAGACTTATGTGGCTCGAGACTTCCTTACTTGTATCCCAATGATACAAGACTTCTGCTTAATCACTCCACTTGATTAATACTTTCACAGCTCAAGCACATAGCAAGAGACTTACGTGGATCAAGCATCTTGGCTCGAGACTTCCTTGCTTGTATCCCAATGACACAAGACTTTTATCTAAATTTTTGAACAAGCTCAGCAGAATAGAGAGCAAGGTGTACATGATTCAAGTATCAGAGGTACAGGAAATCACCATAATAAGGAACTAAAGCACTTAAGATTTCTAAGATATTCAATGTGTAAGAAATCTTAAGGCTTTTACAATTACAACCTACATCAGAAAAATCTGCATATGCAATGTGTTGATAATTGCTGATCTTGTTACTCCTTCTTCTAGATGATCCTTATTAAAGATTCATATAGAACCTTCAGCCTTATTTATAGCTTTTTCAGAAACTAGCCGTTGAAGAGGTAACTTGGTCAAGAGTTTTTGATGTTACTCTATAGTACAAGAGCCGTTGAAGATAGATACACTAGAAGATCTTGATCTAATGTGTAACATGTTTAACCTTTGAGTCTTCAAGAGTTTCTGTATTATTAGAGTCGTTGAGAGTAGATATCCATAAAGCATCTTAGCCTTTCTTGAGCCTTGTAATCTGTAGACTCTACCTGACAAACTGATTTGACAATACAACTTCAGCTTCAGAGTCTACGCCAAACAATTATGTTGCTTCTTCTGATGCTGAGACCTTCAGCTTCAGCGTCTACGCCAGACATCACTTAGCAAGTGTTCTTCAGATTATGCCACCAGAAGCTAGCAATTCAGCAACTTTCAAAGTGTGCTTAATGTAACACAGATTCTGACTATAATATTTACAAGTATTAGAACCTACACATATGTAACACACATCAAATAATTCATTGTTATTTCAATACTTTGTTATCTTCAAAACCCAAGGAAGATATGTCATGAACAAATCTTGTTCTAACAGTGATAACAAACCTCCATGTTTCGTCAGTGAATAGTATGTGAAATTCTGGCCAAGCAGATCACGAAGATGTCGGACAGGATATCGTGACACTTGATCTCTGCTTCTCACACACAGATAATAAGGAGTAGAATACAAATAGCAGAAAACACAAAGACACACAAGAATTGTTAACCCAGTTCGGTGAACAACAACACCTACGTCTGGGGGCTACCAAGGCAGGAATGAAATCCACTAAGCAGTATTAGTTCTAAGCTAAACTCCACCATTTACAACTTGTCACCTAATTACTACCCGTGCTAAATTTCTACCTAAGACACTCCTAGGTATGAGACCCTTCTCAATTCCCTTTCAATCACTGCAGTGACTGAACAATTACAACTCAATAACACAGTCCAACTCAGGTATTCACGCAATACAAGAGAGGATCACAAAAGTACAAACCCTAGTACTCACTAACAACCATGTATCTTCACTGCCTATTCTAGGTTAAATCCACCTATTTATAACAATAAACAGAACTGGATTTGGGCTTCAGAATCGCAGCAATTCAGCTCCGTAGAATCTGCACCTTATTCTTCTCTAGAATAGTTTCTTCAATCCTAAGTTTCCTAAAGTGTCTCCACACTTAGAAACCGCATCTTCCATTTAAAATCAGAATCTCTGATTCCTCAATATTGGATGCCACCTAGGACAAATACACATTCCCATAAAATCTGGAAATCAGAAACACCAAATAATAGTTATCACAAACTGTAACAGACAAAGATGTCGAATCATCAGCTAGGACATCTTGTTTGACAACTTAATCTTCAGTCAATTCAACATGTTAGGACATCTTGTCCAACATCTTTCAGTTAAGTTAGTTTTACCAAAATTGATGCCAACCTCAAATGCTTGGACTCATCAGTATGACTTCTGGAAAATTCGGATGTAAGCGTATCTAGAAGCACAAGGAGAATAAATATGGAATGCTGTGGAAAATGTTGCATACGTTCCTAAGACGGTCATCAATAATGTAGAACGAGAAAAAGTAAAAGGCTCTTTGAAAGAAGATGACAAGAAGAATGTGGTATTTGACAAAAAGGCAAAGAACATTCTTCAATTAGCCCTAGGTGTGGTTTAACTCTTTCCTATATGTCTTTGTAAAATAGAAAAAGAGATTTGGGATACTTTGTAAGTGACTCATGAAGGTACACTTGAAGTAAAAAGATCGAAACTAAACACTTTATCACAAGAATATGAAATGTTTATAATGCAGCCTAGAGAAACAATTCTTGATTTGTAAAAGAGATTCTCACACTTAAAAAATCATTTGATGGCTGTTGAAAAATAATTTACAAATTATGATTTGAATCTTAAAGTCCTTAGATCGTTGACAAGATCATGGCAACCAAATGTGACGACAATACTGGAAAAGAAAAGTCTCTCCAAAATTTCTTCGGCCGCATTATTCAGTAAACTTTAATAACATGAAATAGAACTTGAAAGACTAGCAAAGCATGAAAATCCATAAAAGAAACCCAAAAGTCCTGCCTTAAAAACTTAAATTAAAGACCATGATACTAAACAAGAAAATGTTCAAAACAAAATAAAATTATTTTATCTCTAGAAAACAAGGCTAATGACACTAATGTGGAATTAGAGAAGATAAAAAATTATGCATGTAATAAGTGTATAGAATATGAATCCCAAATTGTTGAACTAAACCAAATTATAAAGAAACCTAAAAAATGTCAAATTGTTTTAGAAGATGTGCTAAGTAGACAAAGATTTTCAAATGATAAATGTGGACTTGGCTTTTATAATTTTGATAAACCAAGAACAAGTAAAATATCTTTGTTAAAGCTATCACATAATTCAACAATGTGGAACCAAATAAAAAACACATTGTCAAATCAAGATTGGTCTTTCAAGATACAAGATTTGTTTTGTACCTAGAAAGTACTATTATTTATTTTGTAGGTACTTGAAGACCATATACTAGTATTGTCAAATCAAGATTGGTCTTTCAAGATACAAGACCATATGATATGGTGGATCTAAAGTTTTATTTGATTAAATATGATTTGAAGAACATCAAAATTGATATCGTCTTTGAAATCAAATCATTGTGGAGAAGATTAGCATTTGTCTTGTTCCTTTTGATTGACTGTATTATGCAAAACAACATGGAGTGTAAAAGATGTTTTGGTGAAGAAACGACACATGTGGGACACGATGTTCCAGTATGTGTGCAACATCTGACCTTTGTCATCAGACCATGGTTGTTATTATGAGCAAAATTTTGGTTGTGTTTCAATCAGATTTGTTGTTATATTTTATCAATGTGTTAATTATATTTGTTTGGTTGATTGAATAAGATCAAATCTAATTATTTATAGATTTAAATTTGAATAAAAACAAATCAAATCTTTTTGTTGGAGGTTTTTGAAAAAAATATCAAAAAATAATTCTCTACAAATCTAGATGTGATCAAATCTTAGGACCATTGGAGAAAAGTCCAAAAGCTGCATTGTTATTTAAGGAGACTCAAACCTAAAGTTTGAAGTGTGCGTAGGAATTGGAGACCTTTGTGTTAGGGTTTCTATTTTGAGTTTTTGTTTGTGCTATTATTTGTACACCACTCTAATGCTTGCATTCATATCTAAGGCATAGAGATTGGTTGGTTAGTTGAGCTGTAATTCAACAATCAATATTTTGATCATTGTATTGATCACTAGGGTTAGTGGTTGAGAGAAACTGAAAGGGGTCTCATATTTAGTGGGATTCCTAAATAGAAATGCATAGGTAGAATTATGAAGAGAGGCATTGAACAAGGTTTATTCATCTAAGGCACTTTATACTAATTTTATTAAGAGTGGATTTCCTTTCGTAGGTTGGAAGCCCCCTAGACGTAGGTAACGTTGCATCGAACTGGGTTACCAATTCTCTTGCGTTCTTTAATTACTTTATGTTTAATCATCTTATTTTTTGTTATCCATCAATTTTGTTATAAGATGTTGAACACATTGGCTTAGGCATTTGGTCCTACATATGTCTCTGCTAGAACATAATTTCCAATTAGCATCAGAGCATGCACTCTGTTCTATTTGGGTGAGCTATAGGGAAGATATTTTCTATTCAAATGGACAATACTAAGGATGGAGGATTAGTAAATAGACCATTTATCTTGAATGGGACTAACTATGATTATTGGAATGCTAAAATGGTTGCTTTTCTTAAGTCCATGGATAATAAAACATGGAAGGTTGTGATAAAAAGGTTGGAAACACCATGTGATTACTTCTGAAAATGGAACATCAATCTTAAATCCTGAAGTTGATTGAACAAGGACTAAAGATGATGAAACTCTTGGAAAATCCAAAGCCTTTAATGTTATTTTCAATTGTGTGGACAATAACATGTTTAATTTTATCAAAATATGCATTGAAGCCAAAGAAGCATGAGATATTCTCGAAAATGTGCATGAAGACACATCCAAAGTTTGTATGTCAAGTTTCCAGCTCCTCACAACAAAGTTTGAGAATTTGATAATGAATGAAGATTAATCCATCCCTGACTTCAACATCAAACTATTTGACATTGCCAAAACTTCTTTTGCATTAGGAGAAAATATGTGTGAAGAAAAGATGGTAAGAAAAATCCTCAGATATCTACCTAAGAAGTTTGATATGAAGGTCACATGTATTGAAGAAGCCCAAGACTTAAGCAACAACAAAGTGGATGAACTTGTTGGATCTTTGTAAACCTTTGAGATGGAAATAAATGATAGAACTGGAAATAAAAATAAGAGTATTACCTTTGTATCCAACACTGAAGAGGGTGAAGATCAAGGTGAAATCCTATCAGATGCTATAGCTCTTGTTGGTGGAAAGTTTAACAATACTTTAATAGGGTTCGATAGAAAATGGAGGACAAATGTCCAAGAGAAGATGTCAGACATCAGTCCCTAGAGCAAGATCAAGATTAAAACAAACCTAACAGAGGCAAATGAGCATAATATTATGAATATGAAAGGTTTTGTCACATTAAAGTTGAATTTCCTACTTTTATAAAGAAACAAAAAAGGGATTGTCAATCACTTAGTATGATTATGATGATGAGAGTGAAGGATAAACAGCTAACAAAGTGATGGCTTTTGCTAAAAAAATATGATTCTGGTAGTGAGTCTAGTGATGAAGAAATCATTGATGAAGAGTTAGTTGAAACATATGAACTTTCCCTCACTCAATAGAAGGAAGCATGCATGGTAGTAGAGAAACAAAAGAAAACTATTAATGTTCTACTTCTAGAAAAAGAGAAACTTGGCCCAATCATTGCAATTATGGAAGAGGAACTAACTCTATTAAACTCCAAGGTTAAAAATATTTCAAAATATGTTCATATATTGAACAATGGTTCATATATGTCAGATGAAATCTTGGAAGTTGGGTAGATGTCAGGGAATGTGAAGGGAATTAGATTTGACTACATCTCAATGAGAAAAGAAGAAAAAGATCCCACTAAGACGTTTGTCTCCCTTGAGAGGAAACTGTGGTTTTGATGTTGGACCACATGTCTCAACATCCTGCTTAACATAAGTACCCTCAGTACAAAAGAAATAAGAGATCTTCATGGTGATGTCACCACTATGGAAGATATGGTCATATAATTCCCTTTAATTTTTTATAAGCTATATAGATACCCTCAGTCGTATAGTTATCAAAGGTTCGACAAAAATAAGGGTAAGAAACCTCAAGCAAGGAAAGTGCAGAAACCCAAAGAAACAACCATGTTGAGACAAATTTGGTTCATACCATGTATACTATAAAGTTTTGATGATAACAAAGTATTTGAAGAAAAATTAGGATTTCTAACTAGCTGGTTCATGTGTACAAAATTCAATTAACTTGATGAAACTAGTTTTGTCATGATAACAAGCTATGATTCGGTTCTGATCAGGCTTTTGTAAGAGAGTTTGACCGTAAATTCTCTTTTTCATATTTCAAAATCAGAAGTGTGTTCAAATTTATATTGATGACATAATTTTTGGTTCTACTAATGCATCTCATTGCCAAGAATTTTCAAAGACCATGCATGTTGAATTTGAGATGAGCATGATGGGTGAATTAAAATACTTTCTTGGAATTCAAATCAATAAAAGAAAAGAAGGTATATACATTCATCAGTTAAAGTATACAAGAGAAATTTTGAAGAAATTCAATCTTGATGATTGCAAAGTCATGTCAACTCCTATTCGCCCTGCCTGCAACCTAAATAGTGAAGACTGTAGTGCCAAAGTGGATCCGACTAAATATTGAGGTATGATAGATTTCTTACTCTATCTCACTACTTCTATACAAGATATTTTATTCATTGTATATTAGTGTGCAATATTCCAATAAAATCCTAGAGATACTCATTTAACAGTTGTTAAAAGGATCTTTAGATATCTGAAAGGAACGACTAATCTTGGGCTTCTTTATAAAAAATCCTCAGATTATAAGCTAGTTGGATTCTGTGATGCTGAATATCCTAGGAATAGAATTGAGAGGAAATCCACAAGTGGAAACTGTCAATTCTTAGGTGAAAACCTTATATCTTGGGGTAGCAAATGACAAGCAATTATTGCTCTGTCTACAACAGAAGCAGAATACATCTCAGTTGCTAAGTGTTGTACTCAACTACTATGGATGAAGAATCAGCTAGAAAATTATCAGATTTTTGGAAACAATATTCCTATCTATTGTGATGATCGCGACTTTGTGTATTGGTCAGATTACTACTGCAAGTATATAGCTTATCGCGTAGTTTCAAAAGATTGTCGAACCCGCAGGGACTAATAATCAACCTAGAGTGATCGATTATTGCGGTGTAAAGCTAAGGCTAGATTTGGCGGTAAAAGAAATTTGGTTTTTGACGGGATTTGAAAAACAACAATGAAGACGAGACCGGAGAATGATTTCTGTGCTCCCTGGGGACTCCGTAAAATCCGGGTGTTAACAAACGTCTCAAAATGGATCTGAAGGATATACCAGTTTAAAGGCTAGATCTCACGCTCTCGCGGTATTAAACAAGCCACGCCTAATGACCCCAAGATTTTTCTCTCGCTCGCTCAGTAATTAAAAGGTGCGTTTTGAAAACTAACATAACCTAAATGAGGCCCTAAAGCGCTCTCGCTGCATTTAGGCTCAATGTCTGATGCCTACTATCTGGTGATTACCACAAACTCTCACTCTATTGGACCCGCCTTGGTACGTTTCTCACTCTCGTGATGAAACACTGTTAAACAGCCTCTCGCTCTCACGACAAGGCTGCCTAAATTCATATTAGACACCTAAACCAGAATTTTGAAAACATTAAGTTAAACACTGATGGCTCTACAGAGTCTTGTCAGAACGACGGTCCTCAATCTACGGAATCATGCAAATTTACTCAGACATGTTTAAACCTAATGCTAACATGGTAACATTGCTGAATTTTATGACATACATATTGATTAATTTTTTATTAAGTTCAGATTCACGATTTATTGGTAAAACAGGTTGTATTGCATACAAGTACAATTAAATAATGCAGTGAAAATAAACAAGATGTAAATAACTTGAAATTCGAAGAAAGTAAAGGAAAAAAAAATCTTCAATTAATTGCAATTGATCCAAGGGTACATCAGCAACACAGAAAAGAAAATACAGCAATGGTATCAATCTCTCAGCGTGAGTGATCAATACTTTGGAAGGTAATGTAAGTAGGTAGGCTAGAATTTTCGGCAGCGCTTCCGCAGGGTTCTTGGATCTCCAAATGCAGACCTCTGATGGTCTATTTATAGAAAAAGAACGGCTCCAAGAACATAAATTTGTAATTTGAAGTCTAACTTGCAAACTGCCAGAACTGCCTCAGGAAAACTGCTCCCGCGAACCAACGGCGGTCGCCTTAGGCCTAATGGCGGTCGTCATTCAGTTAAACTTTGAATTTCCCTCCTTTTCTGCTATGGCGAGTGCCATTCCTTTTGAACTGGGAAGATGGCGAGCGCCATTCATCTGGATGTGGCAGAAGCTTGCAATTTCTTCACTTTTTCTTCTCTTTTAAGCTCGATTCTCATTCTTTCCTTCTATGGAGCTGATATAGGACCTTTAAATGGAAAATGAAAGAAAACATAAGTAAATAATGCATAAAACGATAATGACTCGATTAAAATACAATAAAACATGCACGAATTGAATCAAAATAAACGATACGGAATCGAGTCATCAAACTCCCCCACACTAAGACTTTTGCTTGTCCTCAAGCAAACTTCCAATGTAATAAAACAGTAAGCATGGTGTTTCGACTCTTAGGCACGACAAAAAAAATCTTAGCACAAGGTTGCTAGGCTAAAGTGAAACGAATATGTACTGGATAGTGAAAACAAGGATACCGTAATGACACAACTCCACAAAAGCGGACGAATACTCCCTTCCTATGCAATACCAATTCAAATCATGACATTATAACTAGACCTATATCCTTCATCTTATTTCACCTCTTTTTCATTCGAGCGCAATCACATTAAGCTCGTTATCCTGTGTACTTACATGGTAAGCGAACCTGTTACTGTTTATGATCTTTTATTCAACACAAATTTTTTTTCTTTTTCGCACATTATGGTTTCTTTTGCTTACGAATTTCAAGAGTCTGAACCTTTAGGCTAAATGGTCGGGTGAGGACCACCTAACTTAGCGGGAACATGTCTTTCATTCATTTTTTTTTTATAAAAATCACATAAATTAACTTTTGAGATCACACATATTTGCATCGGTTTGTTATTTAGTTCGTACACACGGATGGTATTGACTGCTAGTATAAACTAATAAAGAGGTTACTTCTAAGAAGCTAGGCATAAGGTTATGGCATAATGTCTATTTAAATCAATATCACATATTTAGGGAATCTAAGGTGTAGGAACGGTACCGATATTTTCAAAACTTTCCCAAGTCCGTCTACCTAGCCTAAATCAAAGGATGAAGCAACCTATACTATACATGTCATGCCTTTGAGTCTAAACAAATTTTTTTGAAATTGGGGTCAAATAAGGGAGTTATTAGACACAGGAAAAACGTAAAGTAAAAACGACTCAAAAGTGCATATGACTCGATAATGAAAAACAAACTAAACTAGAAAGTAAGAAATAAATAAAAGCAATAAATGACTCCTCCCCCACACTTAAACTAGACATTGTTATCAATGTCTTAGCCTAAGGTGAAAGAAGTAGCGATAGAACCTGGATACATCAATGATAGCGAACACGCCCTCCACGAGGGTGTCTGTCCTGCCTAATGGCTGGGTTGTCCTGTGGGACATGTTGGACATAATCTGCAATTCGGTTTACCTCCCTGCGCAGTCCCGCCATCTCTGAGACAACATCTCTCAAATCCGACTCGGCCCTGGCCATAAACTCGTACTGCCTCCTCTCTAACTCATGCATCTGCACATCACGCGCGGTATCTCTCTCTCTGCTGTCTAAGCTTTGACAGAACTTCATCCAATGACGAATGAATACCTGCAAAATGAGAAAAAGGTGTCGTGTGTGCTTGGGTGCTAGACCCAGGTATGTCAGTGGTATGGCTATGAGTACGGAGCTGCTCAGAATGCTGCCTCTTGACATCATGGGCTCCTAAATCAAATAGCTAATTGGCGCTTTGACGCACATTTATGTGCTCAGCATTTGGCCGAGAAAAACCTCGGAACTCATGTGTCCGGACCATAAAGTGATACTTGTTACGATGCAAACTCTTGACAAGCCGCGCATTACGGCAAAAGTCAATGTCAGCATAGAGACAAAGTATGCTCTCTTTGTTTTCTAAGTTGGCCCTTAAATCTAAAGAGATAGCTATGTCAGTAATGTTACCTCCTACGCAGATTGAACCGCCGACTCTGTTTGCTACACTAATAAAATGGGCTAGGAGGAATGGTGTAGGATTCACACGAGTTTGGAAAAGTGCACAGTGAATAAAGAACAGATCTTTAGAATTTACGTTCCCTGGGTTTTCTCGTCCGAAAATGGTGGAGGCGAGGGTGCGATGAAAGTAACGAATAACAGGGTTATGGATGGTCGTGGCTTTCAAACCCTCCCATTTGGTGGTTCTTGTGTTGGTTATTTGATGCCAGAATTGGAAGGCTCCTTCCTCCCAGTCACTGTCCAAGGGTGCTTGAGTCGCAAGACCCTCACTGGTAGGAAACCCAAAATATTCAGCTATCTGCTCATGAGTTAGAGAATAATCTACGTTAAACATTCTGAAGTAAATGGTTCCGGTGGTTCGGTTAATATCATGGACATAGCGGACTGAACTAAGAAATTCATAAGTAAGTCTAACGGAAGAGGGATTAAACATGGAGCAGAAACAAGTCATACCTAAGTTCCTGAGCATCCACGAGACGCTGTCATAAAGACCTAAGGTGCGAAGACTTTCCGGCTCTGTATATCTTGTGGCATAGACTGGCCTTTTGGATACTCGGTGAAAGTTCGAACGCATGGTGGCTCCAATTGTTCCTTCGGGGAACTCAATGCCCATGTAATCTATCTCTTGGTTAGCTTCCATAGTTGTTTCTTAGGAGGATAGTGTTTGTGAATATTTTTCTGAAATGGGTAGAGAATGAAAAGTGGGGTTTGAGAGAAATGATTGGAAATGTGTGGATTAGTGAGATTAAATGGATGAATATGGATGGTTGGAATTTAATGTGGGATAATGATAGGTTTACTAGGTGCTTAGGGGGTCTAGGGAACATGCAAGAATGTTTTAAATGAGGAGAAGAGGAGGCAAAATCGTGTCTTAGAAGCAAAACACACGTTCTGCCTTTTTAAAGGAATGGCAAACGCCTTATGCATAATGGCGAGCGCCATTTGCTTCAGACACGAATTTTGTGTCCTCACTCCTACATAATGCAGTGTTGTGACATATTTTTGGGTTTTTTCTTATTTTATTGACAAAATACAATAAGTTAAACATTAAAAACACTTAAAGGAGAGGAAACTTGCATTAAACGGAACTGTAGTGCATTACATTTACACGTCGGCATCCCAACGGTACACAGTGGAACGGAAATTAACAGTACAAATGATACAAGAAAGTGAAACACTATACATGTAAACAAACTATCCTAAGAAAAATAGGGAAATAGGTGCGGCTAATGGATCATCCATGATGTTGTCTAAGAGAGTAGACAATTTGGAACATATGGTCCAACTCCTCATGTACAACATCCATAAGTCCAATGAAGTCGACTCGGAGAGAGGAAATCTCATCTCGGAAGGAATCCACTTCGGACTGGAGAACATTAATAGCAGTAGCTACATTCAAAGGTGGTATATTAGGATCGAACTCGGAACCTTGAGTTGCCTCAGTATACATAACGGTATCTCGATTTTGGTAAGCTTGAGGAGAGTCGGGTGGAGTCAGAAACTCATTAACGAACTCCAAGTCATAGAGCCAATTGTCCTTATTGTGCACACTGGTCTTTTCATGGTTGGGTAGGGTGAAAGTATGGACTACAACATTATCGATAAGTAACTCAAATTCGACCGGGCCAAGGTTAGCAATAATGCCTCTGTTGAAACAAAAACTAATGTCCATCGAGCGAAAACCACCGAATGCAAAGGAACGGTTCAAATGGTACCTCATTCCAATTGCATCAGCAATCATAGTCACTAGCCCACCTATTAAGATTGGCTCAAAGGTATCATGGGCAATACGACTGAAATTAGCAAGCAAATACGGGGCTGCATTGACAGTCTTTCCTTGGGATGCGCAGAGCATGATATATAGCTCATCCCTCGACACAGATGTAATGTTCTCTTCTTTACCAAAGAAGGTGTGAGCAAGAACCTTATGGAAATATCTCCATCCAGGGTTGTGGATGTTTTCAGAAAACAAGGCATCAGGTTTGGCAGTACCGTTTCCAGCTATGGTACCCAGAAGTGTTGAAGATCATAGCTAGTGAAGGCATCAGCAAGGGTTCTGATCACAACATCGGGTTCATTAGGAAAACCCAATAAGTCGGAGAATTCATGGTGGGTGAATCTGTACTTGTTTCCAAATAACCTGAAGGTAGCCAATCTACGGCCAAATCTGAAACCACGGGTGGCATCATAGTAGAGGGAGCTTAGGAACTCCAAGGTCAGGCTACGGTAATTGCTAAATCTCTTCTCTAAAGCAAAGTGAGACCAGCCTATTTGACTCAAAAGGAAAACAATACTGTCTCGGATGCTAAGGGTTTGCATAGCCGAGTTGTCAGGGTAGATGGACAGACCAAAGTTTCTTTGTGACAAAGCCTCAAATCGACATCTCTGGACATCGTTCCTGAAAACAACGACACGGTTCTCTAATGTCTGCATGGTTTCTGGTCAAAGGTTACTTAGAGAAGGGTGTCCTGAAAAATTTAAAAATAATACACTATTAGGGAAATAATACTATTAGCTACGCGTTAGTAAGATAAAAATAGTAATAATAATCATAATACTGATAATGATAGAAACAATAATGAGATGCAACAAACAGTGATGCATATTGCAAAAACTTTATACTAAACATGCATGTAGTATTCTAAAACTAACAAAAATAAAAGCAAAAGATCGTGGTTTAGCTCCCACGGAGTGCTTTGTTTAATGTCGGAAGCTTGACATTAGAATAGAAAAGGGCATCATTTATCGGGAAGAGCGGGAAGCACTTCCAACTTGTAACTAGTGATGAATTCCTTGTTTTCTACTAAGTCGTAGTGCTTGAGTCTCTGGTCGTTCACAAAGAACGTCTCATTCGACTTTCCTCTAATTTCAACTGCTCCATTGGTAGGACTTTTGTAATTTCGAAAGGACCAGACCATCTAGAACGTAATTTTCCAGGAAAGAGTTTAAGCCTAGAGTTAAAGAGAAGAACTATATCTCCTTCGTTAAACTCCTTCTTTGTTATCCTTTTATCATGCCACTTCTTGGTTCTTTCTTTGTATATTTTGGCATTTTCATAGGCATCCAGCCTTAGTTCCTCTATTTCATGGATATCTAGAATCATTTTCTCGCCTGCTGCCTTATAATTCATATTCAGGGTCTTAATGGCCCAATAAGCTTTATGCTCAAGTTCCACAGGCAGATGGCATGAATTTCCATAAACTAGTTTGTACGGTATGGTTCCTATAGGGGTCTTATAGGCTATTCTGTAAGCCCACAGAGCTTCATGAAGTTTAGTAGACCAATCTTTCCTAGAGTTTGCAACGGTTTTCTCTAAAATTTGCTTGATTTCCCTATTTGACACCTCTACTTGTCCACTAGTTTGAGGGTGATGGGGTGTTGCTACTTGGTGTCGTACTCCGTATTTAAGCAATAGTTTCCCAAAAACATTCGAAATAAAATGGGAACCGCCATCACTAATGACAATTCTTGGTACACCGAATCTGGGAAAGATTATGTTCTTGAAAAGTTTCACCACCACTCGTGCATCATTTGTAGATGAAGCTATCGCCTCAATCCATTTTGATACGTAATCAACTGCGACGAGTATGTATTTGTTTCCAAAAGAAGATGGAAAAGGTCCCATGAAATTAATACCTCATACATCAAAGACTTCAACTTCCAAAATTCCCTTTTGTGGCGTCTCATCGCGTCTAAAAACATTTCCAGTGCGTTGGCACCGGTCACAGTTCATAACGGCAATGTGAACGTCCTTCCAAAGGTTTGGCCAAAAGAGGCCAGACTGCAATATCTTTGTGCATGTTTTTGATGTACTCGCATGTCCTCCATATGGTGCAGCATGGCATTGGGATATAACATCCTCTACTTCTGATTCAGGGACACATCGACGAAATATTCCATCGGCGCCTCTCTTGAATAATAGGGGTTCATCATAGTAATCTTGTTTAAGGTCATGGAAAAATTTCTTCTTCTGTTGGTATGTTAGATCCGGTGGAAGCACCTTGGCTACTAGGTAGTTGACAAAGTCAGCATACCATGGCAATGTGGTTTTTGTATAGATTGCTTCTACTACTTCATTTGTTTCTGCATCGTTAAATAACAAGGAACATTCTACAGTTTTGTTTTCCCTTTCCAACTGGGCTACTAGTCTGTCGTAAGGAAAATCATCGTTTATAGGCACTCTTTCGGGCTTTAGATCCTCAATCCTAGAGAGATGATCTGCTACCATGTTTTTGGTACCTTTCTTATCTTTAATCTCTAAATCGAATTCTTGCAAAAGCAAGATCCATCTCAAGAGTCTTGGTTTGGCATCCTTCTTAGTCAACAGGTACCTAATAACGGCGTGATCCGTATAGATAATAATTTTTGCTCCTACCAGATAGGAACGAAATATATCTAAGGCGAACACAATAGCCAGGAGTTCCTTTTCTGTGGTTGCATAGTTCATCTGTGCGTTGTCTAAGGTTCTACTTACGTAGTAAATAGCATGAAGCCTTTTATCCTTTCTTTGTCCTAAGACAGCGCCTACAGCATAGTCGCTAGCGTCGCACATTATTTCAAATGGTAAACTCCAATCAGGTGGTTGCATAATTGGTGCGGTAATAAGAGTATTATTCAAATGTTCAAATGCTTTCAAGCATTCTTCATAGAATATGAATTCAGATTCTTTCATTAGTAGTCCAGTAAAAGGTTTTGTAATCTTAGAGAAGTCTTTAATGAATCGTCGGTAAAAACTGGCATGTCCTAAAAATCTTCGTACTTCTCTAACTGTTTTTGGTGGTTGAAGGCTTTCTATGATTTCTATCTTTGCCTTGTCTACTTTAATACCTCTATCGGATACTACATGTCCAAGAACTATACCTTGTCGCACCATGAAATGACACTTCTCCCAATTTAGCACAAGGTTCACTTTGATGCATCGTTCAAGTACCATCTCAAGGTTTGACAGACAGTGTTCGAAACTTCCCCCACATACAGAGAAATCGTCCATAAAGACTTCCATTATGTCGTCTATGAAATCTACAAAGATCGACATCATGCATCTCTGAAATGTTGCGGGAGAATTACACATTCCAAATGGCATTCGACGATTGGCATTCGACGTTAGGCAAATGTGCCATAGGGGCAGGTAAATGTGGTCTTTTCTTGGTCATCAGGATGAATAGGTATTTGGAAAAATCCTGAGTATCCGTCTAAGTAACAGAAATATGAATGTTTGGCTAGCCGTTCAAGCATTTGGTCTATGAAGGTTAAAGGAAAATGATCTTTTCTAGTAGCCTTATTCAGCTTTCTATAGTCTATGCACATCCTCCATCCAGTTTGAGTTCGCTTGGCTACGGACTCGCCTTTTTCGTTAGTTACAATCGTAACACCACCCTTCTTTGGTACGACATGCACTGGGCTAACCCATTTGCTGTCAGATATCGGATATATGATTCCTGCTTCCAATAGTTTTTGCACTTCTCTCTTGACACATCGCTTAGGACAGGGTTCATTCGTCGTTGATGTTCTCTGGATGTCTTACAGTCTTCCTCCATCATGATGCGATGCATACATATAGAGGGACTTATCCCTTTTAGATCGGAAATGTTACATCCAAGAGCTGTGGGATATTTCCTCAAGACTTCCAATAGTTTCTCGGTTTTTATTTGTCCTAAATCAGCATTAACTATTACGAGTTTTTCGAGTTCAGTGTCTAGGAATTCGTACCTTAAAACTTTAGAAAATGTTTTGAGTTCTACAGATGGTTTCTTTGGGCAAGGCATAGGATCGGGTGTGAGTACTAGGCATTCTCTTAGACTGTCATCTTCATATGGATCAGGCCAGTTATCGTCCTCGAATATTGGAGGGGCTGGAATCTTTAGCACTTCCGTGTGCGTTGTCGGTTCCTTCTCCATTACTCTGATGCATTCGCCAATAACGTCTAGAAAATAGCATGAATCGTCTAAAACAGGGGCTTTTAGGAATTGGGCTAAGATGAATTCGACTTTTTCTTCTCCAACTTCAAAGGTTAACTTTCCCTTCTTCACATCTATTATAGCTCCAGCTGTTGCTAAAAACGGTCTACCTAAGATGATTGGTATATTAGAGTCTTCCTTAATGTCCATTATCATGAAATCTGTCGGGATATAAAACTGACCTATGCGAACTGGCACGCTTTCTAGCATACCTACAAGATACTTCATAGAACGGTCTGCTAGTTGTAAAGACATCTTTGTTGGCCTCAGGTCTCCTAATTCAAGTTTCTTACATGTGGATAAGGGCATTAGGCTAACACTGGCTTCTAAGTCGCATAACGCTTTGTCTATGACAATCTTTTCGATTACACAACATATGGAAAAGCTACCTGGATCTTTTAGTTTATGAGGTATGTTATTTTGAAGTATGGCGCTACACTCAGCAGTGAGCATAACGGTTTCATTGTCCTTTAACTTTTTCTTATTTGATAGGATCTCTTTAAGGAATTTGGCATATGAGGGCATTTGCGTAATAGCTTCTGTGAAAGGTATCATTATATTTAGTTACGAATTTCTTAAACCGTCCTTCGTTTTTGGATTTAGCTAGTCTTTGGGGATAAGGCACAGGTGGTTTGTATGGTGGCGGAGGCACATAGGGTGTCTCTTTCTCTGTGCCCTTTCCACTTTCATCTTCCTTCTCCGTGTTAGGTTCTCTTATTTTCTCGGTTCCCTTCGGTAAATTTTGGTGCATGGCTGAATTTTTGAGTCTCGGGTTAACAGGTCTATCGTATTCTATTCCGCTTCGCAAAGTAATAGCGTTAGCATGACCTTTTGGGTTTGGTTGTGGTTTGCCAGGAAATGTTCCAGCGGGGGCTGTGTTAGTTGATTGTTGTTGGGCTACCTGAGTGATTTGGGTTTCTAACATTTTATTATAAGTAGCCATAACATCAAGCTTGCTTGCCAATTGTTTCATCAATTTACTCGTGTGAGCGTTTTTATTTGCGAAATCCCTATTTTGCTGAGCTTGAGCATTCATAAAGTTTTCCATCATGATTTCCAAATTTGATTTTTTTTGTAGTGGTGGAGCGGGTTGCGCTCCTTTCTGAAATCCAGGTGGAATAACGGGTGTTGGGTTAGGTGGATGTAAGGCATTGTTATTCTTATATGAAAAGTTCGGGTGATTTCTCCAGCCAGGATTGTAAGTGATTGAATATGGGTTCCCTTAAGCGTAATTTACTTGGTCGGTAGGTGTACTAGCCAACACTTGACATTCAGCATTTGTATGCCCAAGGTTTCTGCATCTTTCGCAATTTGGTGTTACCGCAGCTACGGTAGCTGCTGGTGGTGCTATCGCTAGACTTTCGGTCTTTTGAGCAAGCACGTCCACTTTAGCATTGACTCGGTCTATACCGTTAACTTCGTGCATTCCTCCTTTCGGAGTTGGTTTCTCTACTCCAGCGCGTTCACCTCCCCATTGGAAATGGTTTTTAGCCATAGTCTCAATGAGTTCATAAGCTTCTAAATACGGTTTATCCATTAGAGCGCCGCCTGCGGCAACGCACAGATTCATTTTGGTATTGTACAATAGCCCGCCGTAAAAGGTATGTATTATCATCCATTCTTCAAGTCCATGGTGCGGGCATAACCTCAACATGTCCTTGTATCTCTCCCAAGCATCGAATAAAGATTCGTTGTCTTTTTGTTTAAATCTGTTAATTTGGGCTCTCAGCATAGCTGTCTTGCTTGGTGGGAAATATCTGGCTAAGAAGACTTTCTTTAACTCGTCCTATGTCGTCACTGAGTGGGATGGTAGAGACTGGAGCCAAGCTCTAGCTCTATCTCTTAATGAGAACGGAAAAAGTCTTAGTCTAATTGCTTCTTGACTAACTCCATTGGCTTTTACGGTGTCTGCATATTGCACGAATATTGATAAATGAAGGTTCGGGTCATCCGTAGCATTACCTGAGAATTGGTTTTGTTGAACTGCGGATATTAGCGAAGGTTTCAGCTCGAAATCATTACGGTTAATAGTTGGGGCGACAATGCTGTTATGTGGTTCTTCTTGTGATGGAACAGCATAATACTTTAGAGGATGGTCTCTCGGTCCTTCGACCATGTTTTGTTCTGGTTCTGATTCGGTTTCCGAATCTGAGTACGGAATAAGAGGATCTGGGATGTTATATCTAAGAAGGAATTCGTTAATTCAGCGTCTCAGAAGGATGTAACGTTCGTTTTTGTTGATTGGTTGCTCCAACTCTTCGCCTTGTGAGCGAGTGTTTGGCATACAATTGACAAATTGAAAAGGAAAAATAAAAAGTTGCCTTAGTCTATACTGTGCAACGAAAGTATCACAATATTGACTAAATAGTCCCCGGCAACGGCACCAAAAACTTGATCGTGACTTTGTGTATTGGTCGGATTACTGCGGCAAGTATACAGCTTATCGCGTAGTTTTAAAAGATTTTCGAACCCACAGGGACTAATAATCAACCTAGAGTGATCGATTATTGTGGTGTAAAGCTAAGGCTAGATTTGGCAGTAAAAGAAATTTGGTTTTTGACGGGATTTGAAAAACAACAATGAAGACGAGACCGGAGAATGATTTCCGTGCTCCTTGGGGACTCCGTAAAATCCGGGTGTTAACAAAGGTCTCGAAATGGATCTGAAGGATATACCAGTTTAAAGGCTCGATCTCACGCTCTCGCGGTATTAAACAAGCCACGCCTAATGATCCCAAGATTTTGCTCTCGCTCGCTCGGTAATTAAAAGGTGTGTTTTGAAAACTAACATAACCTAAATGAGGCCCTAAAGCGCTCTCGCTGCATTTAGGCTCAATGTCCGATGCCTACTATCCGACGATTACCTCAAACTCCCTCTCTATTGGACACGCCTTGGTGGGTTTCTCACTCTCGTGACGAAACACTCTTAAACAGCCTCTCGCTCTCATGATAAGGCTGCCTAAATTCAGATTAGGCACCTAAACCAGAATTTTGAAAACATTAAGTTAAACACTGATGGCTCTACAGAGTCCCGTCGGAACGACGGTCCTCAATCTATGGACTCATGCAAATTTACTCAAACATGTTTAAACCTAATGCTAACATGGTAACATTGCTGAATTTTATGACATACATATTAATTAATTTTTTATTAAGTTCAGATTCACAATTTATTGGTAAAACAGGTTGTATTGCATACAAGTACAATTAAATAATGTAGTGAAAATAAACAAGATGTAAATAACCTGAAATGTGAAGAAAATAAAGGAAAAACAAATTTTTAATTAATTGCAATTGATCCAAGGGTACATCAACAACACAGAAAAGAAAATACAGCAGTGTTATCAATCTCTCAGTGTGAATGATCAATACTTTGGAAGGTAATGTAAGTAGGCAGGCTAGAAATTTCGGAAGCGCTTCCGCAGGGTTCTTGGATCTCCAAATGCATACCTCTGATGGTCTATTTATAGAAAAAGAATGGCTCCAAGAACATAAATTCGAAATTTGAAGTCTAACTTGCAAACTGCCAGAACTGCCTTAGGAAAACTGCTCCCGCAAACCAACGGCGGTCGCCTTAGGCCTAATGGCGGTCGCCATTCAGTTGAACTTTGAATTTCCCTCCTTTTCTGCTATGGCGAGCGCCATTCCTTTTGAACTGGGAAGATGGCGAGCGCCATTCATCTGGATGAGGCAGAAACTTGCAATTTCTTCACTTTTTCTTCTCTTTTAAGCTCGATTCTCATTCTTTCCTTCTATGGAGCTGATATAGGACCTGTAAATGGAAAATGAAAGAAAACATAAGTAAATAATGCATAAAATGATAATGACTCGATAAAAATTCAATAAAACATGCACGAATTAAATCGAAATAAATGATACAAAATCGAGTCATCATGTGATAACACTGCTGCTATTTGTCTAATGAAGAATTCGATTCAATATTCTAGAACTAAGCATATTGAAATCAAACACCATTTTATTAGGGACTATGTTCAGAAGGGTATAAGAGATATTCAATTTATTGATATTGACCATCAGTGGGATGATATATTTACAAAAACCTTACCTATCATAAGATTTGATTTTATACAGAAAAATATGAACATGGTTTTTGTTGATGAATAATACTTAAACTCTGAATGGAATGTCAAAACCTGTTGGTAATCAGAAGTAGTATGAATTAGAATTTGTCAAACCATATTCTAATGATAGACGGGTTTTGAGAAACATCAGTGTTTTGAAACTCTAAAGGAAACTTGGACTCTTATAGCACTCAGTTGGAATACAATATATCATTAAGTCTGAAATTTTTTCTAAGTATGGTCTATAAGCTTTGATTGAAGAGTTTGCTGAATCTTTCTCATTCTTGTTACTTTATTACTTAAGCACACAGTAAATGTTTAACTATATGCTTTGTGCTTTGAATTAACAATTGGACTAATTTTGAGTTTTGATAAAATAAGAATCTTTGTCTTATACTTTTTCTAAAAGAACAAGTTTTGTAAAATATTGACTTGATGGTGGAAAGTAGTCTCAGAAACTCGATGTCTAGTGAAATTGTTAAATACATTCAACAAGCAAGACTCAAAGTATACTTCTTTTCAAGCAAAATTACCTTAAGTAATCAGTCTTGGTTGCTGTGTTTTCTAAAAAGTAATTGTCCTCGAGACTGAAGGGACATTTCTATCACTCTTGCCTATTTTCAAAAATTGTCTTGAAATTTGGTTCTTCAGAGGAGTATACTGACAAAGATTCTTATTCATTTTTAATCAGATCATTACAGTCCAAACATTCAAATACATGCTTGTTCATTCATCATAAATTAGTATTCCATGTGTTGTGTGACTGTATCTAAGATTTAGCCGATTTTTATGTATTATCTTCTATATAAGATAGTATTGTAAAATCATTGTTTTCTACTTGAACTTATTTCTCTTTCAGTATGTCTGCAAAAACCATTAATGGAACTCAATGAATTGATGGTTGTTAACCATTATTGGATAGTATCAGATATTCATTTTCAGAAATGGGATGGATATTTTGCAATGCTTAATGGACCAACCTATCCATATCTTGTGAAAGAATTTTGGGCGAATGCTCACGTTCATCAGGGTGAGTTAGATGTTTGTTAGATTCTATCTATTATCTATGGTTTTCCTGTTGTAATCAACTCTAAACTTATATCGCAAGCAATAAATTGTGAAGAGGATGGAGTTACTGTTGAGGAATACAGACATGACAATAGATTCCTGAATCTCATCAACAACATCTATGACAATGTTGGTAAAAGCTTGGTACCGAATTATGGGACCAATCTAAGGCCCAGAGAAAAGGAATTAGGATGGCTTTCTCTTGAGGATAAACATTTCATTAGGTTCCTAGTCTCAAGAATAAAAATCAACTTACCTTAAACCATGTTCAACTATCAGAAAAAAGAGATCTTAAAATCTAGTGAGGAATTTTTTTCTCATTCCTTTTGGTAGGATCCTTTCTATGATTCTTGTTCAATTGGGTGTTGTTGCTCATGTGCAACAAGATGGGTTGATTAATAAACTTATTCTTGACTGGTGTCCAGAAATGAATTGTTCAGAAACCATTATTAATCACTAGTGTTTACTTGTCTGTTTTTTTGTACTGTTATCTTTTTGTTGATGACAAAGGGGGAGAAATGGATTAAGTACTCTACAGAGATTAATCTTGGAGTGGATATAATTATTCTATATAGGGGGCTTACAAACATCACCTCTTAGACTTCACAGATAGGACTCAGGTGGAGCTTACAAACCTCGCATCTAAGACTGTTTGAAACAGGGGGAGCTTACAAACCTCAGATCCTAAAATTTGTTGAGTAATTAATCTATAGTTGATTATTTTAAAAATACTTAAGGTTGTCATCATAAAAAAGGGGACGACTGTTGAGACAAATTTGGTTCAGACCATGTATCCTCTAAGGTTTTGATGATAACAAAGTATTTGAAGAACAATTAGAATTTCTAACTAGCTGGTTCATGTGTACAAAATTTAATTTACTTGATGAAACTAGTTCTGTCACGATAACAAGCTATGGTTCAGTTCTGATCGGACTCTTGTAAGAGAGTCTGACCGTAAAGTATATTTTTCATATTTGAGAATCAGAAGCATACTAACCCTGCCTCTAAAACTGATGGATGTCAACTCAAGCTCAGAAATCACGAAACTCGAGAGTAGTTGACATTATCTTCAAAAGATTGTGTTGTACTTGTTTTACAAAATAGTTCTCTAGACAAAGGCCTTGTTCAGTGGGTAATTCCTTAGCTACGAGTTCCAACAATTGCTTTATTGGAAAAGAAGATGTGCAAAAAGATTTGATTTGAATATATTCGTTAGGCTGCTTCAACGACTCTATTTCTCCAGCTATAAAAGAAGCAGAAAAGTTGAAGATCAATCAAGAGAATAACACTGCAACTACAACTGAAATATACATGTACTTCAAACTATTTGTATCAGTTCAAGAGAAGCTAATCTTTTAGGAGTTCTTTTTCTTGTATAGCTTAAGGATCTTTTGTGTTAAAGTGTGTTGTATTATATTTGAACAACTCTGATTGTTAATCAAGTGTTATTGTAAGTTATTCCTTCTTTAAATAGTCAGTTTAGATAAAGTCTCTTGTCATGGGCTTGAGCATTGAAGTCTTGGATTCGTGGAATCTGAGTAAGGAAGTCTTGGAATGTAGGTATATGCAAGGAAGTCTTGTACTTGAGGGTATAAGCAGGGAAGTCTTGAATCCAAGGGGTTTAAGTAAGGAAGTCTTAGGATCAGAGGATCTAAGCAGGAAGTCTTGATCAAGAGCTGATTGAGCAAGGAAGTCTTAAACTGTAGGTCTGAGCATAAAAGTCTTATACTTGAGGGTATAAGCAGTTGTAATCTTGTTGATTATAGTGGAAATCTCTTGTACTGCAAGGTGACTAGAGTACTCTCAGTTGGAGAGGAACCATGATAACTTTTGTGTGTTCTTTTCCTTTTTATTTACTTCTGCTATTTTACCCACTGCACTTATGAATCAGAGTCTAAACTTCTATTTAGATTATGAACTCTGGTTCATAAGTAAAATCGATATGGCATACATAACTTAACCCCCTTTCTTGTGTATTTTTCTCACATTCAAACCACTAGTCTCATAGCTCATACATCTCTTAGAGTTCCTCAAAAGAATATTAGTACTTTGATAATGGATGTTCCAGGCACACGACTGGAGAAATGAACTATCTAGAAGAGTGTAACCCATACCCCAATAGTTATGATACCTTTGGGGATGAGGCAAGAGGAAAAATTAAGGGCATAAGCAAACTAGTATATCCAGGTCTTCCAAGTCTTGATGATGTGTTGCTGGTAGAAGGATTGACTTTAAACTTGATCAGTATAAGTCAACTATGTTATCAAGGTTTGAATATAAACTTCAACGAGGCTGAAAGTATTATTACTAGCTGATCGTACCTGGATCAGACAGTATCTGGTGGCCAACAACGTCGTCTGGGCTTCAGCTCTGGTGAGGTTGAAAGACGGCCGGGGGGGGGGGTGTACCTGCAAGGTACTCCAACGCTCAAGTAAGGTAACTGTCAGAGAATAGCAAGTACAGAGATGAGAGTAAGAAAGTGTGTGTAACCTGACCCTCTCAAGTGAGAGGGTATTTATAGAGAGCCCCCAGCACGAGGCCAACGATTACTTGTATTGGGATGGATTGCCAGGACCAATCCAAGTAACTGCCAGAGCTTACGTGGCGTAGTGAAGACCAGCACGTGGTCTTCGCCCTGGGGTAACCATTCCTAGATCTCCGGAATTAGGGCGGACCGATTCCATCGGGAGTGGGTGGTTACATGAGAACGTGTCCTCGTGGGGAGGAGTCTTGCGTGTCAGGGAGAGACGTGTCCTAGCGGGGAGGACTCACTTGTGGGCGTAGATGGCTCCTCTTGGGGAGGAGCACATGAGCGTTGAGGAGAGGCGAGCTCGGGGAGGCTTACACCCGAGGTTAGGCGTGTGGCCAACCCTGTGGAGGTGAGCCTGTGCTCGACAGAGGTCTTGCTAGGAGCCCTTATTGGGCCATCCCAGGCATTGTGGGTTGGGCCTGCTCAATGGATGAGCATGCCCCGGCCCTGTCCAGAACAGGAGCCCCCTAAGTCGTTGCTCTGAGCATCAGAGCGATGACTTAAGGGCTAGCCATGTCGAGGACTCATCGAGGAAGGGATGCTAACGAGGAGTGGTAGGTCAACCGGGGGGAGATAAATTGATCCCTCGGGATGGGTTGACCGAGGATGCGCGACGTCGCGGGGATATGAGAAGTCTGAAGCGAGGCGAATGGGAAGGCGCGCGTTGGGAAACGAAAAGACACGCGTGGGGAAATGTGTGCCATGCGTCACAACTCATCATTCCCTAGGGCGGCTAGCTAGGGTAGCGTAATCGATTGCCTAGCCAATCCTCGAGTCCCGTGAGGCCCTTATAAATAGGGACCATCTCGTTTCATTTGCACTTTTGCTCCCCCTTTGCTCAGACTTTCCATTCTCTTTTTCTCCATTTTCCGCCGCAGTTTTCCATCGTTCTCCGCCGTTCTCCACCGACGATCGCTGTGCCGGAACCCTAAAACGCGTATTTCAAGTAAGTTTCTTCCCTTTTTCTCCTTTTGTTTGCATTTATAGGGTGAATCTTATGGTGAACTGGTGAAGTTCCCATGGAATTCGCGAAATATCTGGCGAAAATGGCAGAATTTCATAGTTTAGTCGTTGAATATCGCGGGGAGGGATGATGAAATCCCCGAGGACATGAAGAATATCCCGGGGTCATGAGATGAACGTTTCTCAGTTCTTTTGTTGAATGTCCTGGGGAATAAGGACGGGATCCCCGGGGAACCGAAGGTTGTCTCGGGGACATGGGTCGAATCTCTCGGGGTCCTGCCCAACATCGCTCCTCGCGGAATCGAGGATGGCTGCGGGTTCGTGTTCCCCGACGTTTCCTCCTCGCCCTTTCACTTGATCAGTGGTGGAGGGGTGGATTTGATATGGGTCATCGAATTCACCATCTCCTTCTGCTTTTCAGGTAAATGGACGTGTTGCCCGTGGCCGAGGGATCTTTGGATATTTACGACAGGCCGGATTCCCCTATGGCAGAGACAACCAGTGGCGGGGAGAGTTCGTACGATGAATGGGCCTGCGAGGAGGCCGTAAACATGATGTCTCTCTTCGTCGATGGGGACGAGGACGACATCTTCTGCACCGTCGAGCACCGCCTGGTGGGATCGTCGAAGTCATGGAACGTGTTCAGGCCGAAGGCACATCATCGGATCTACTCGACGTACAGCGCGATGCAGTTTTCTGTCTATAAGTTTATGTTTGACGAGGCGGGGTGGCGTCTGCCTTTCACGGATTTCCAGCAGGCCGTATTTACCTGGCTGCGTTTGGCCCCTTCCCAGCTCCACCCCAACTCTCTTGCTTTCATTAGGGCCTTCGAGCTAGTGTGCAAATATCTGCAGATCGGGGAGACCGTGCCCTTGTTTTTCCATATTTTCCACCTCCAGCGGCCGGTCGTCGATGGTAGGCACGGTTGGGTTTCCTTCAAGCAGGTGAACAGCCTGTTTCACACTTACCCGGACTCTGTGCGAGACTTCAAGTACCGGTACTACCTCGTGAGGCCGATCACACATGAGGCCGTAAACACAGTGTACCGTCAGGTTGTCGAGGAGGTAGATGGGCGGCGAGAGGAGGTCCTCGTGCCCAGGTTTCCGTTGTTCTGGACTGAGGAACACTTCAAGTACGGAACAGACAGCTACAAGGTCAGGCCTAGCAGTCTCGACGAGGGGGATCGCTTGGCCTACGAGCAAATAGTAGTGTTCGTCAACAGTTTTAATAGGGGCAAGTTCGTGACGATGGACGGGGAATTCGTCCGGGGGGACGACGGGCAGGTGTTGATGAAACGTCGTCTGATCAACACGAGGGCCCTCCTCGAGACGTTCTCCGACGAGGATGCTCTCAAGCTGCTATGTGGTACCATCCTCTTCGACTTACTTCTTCTTCGTATATTGACCTCCGGTTTACTAACATGTTTATTTTCTTTTTGCAGGAAAGATGTCGAGTGCTGAGGAGCGCTTTAAAAAGTTGAAGGCCAACCGCGCTGCGAAGAAAGGAGGCAAGAGTCGTGTCGAGCAGCTCCGAGTACAGGAGCCCGTACCCAGCCCGACACCCGGGGGTTCCTCTGGTTATCACCAGGACAGTGATTCTCTCAGTCCTCAGAGCTCCCCGAAGAGGCAACGGCTTGCCAGCATTGTGGACATCGACCTTACCGAGCACGAGAGCCCCCCTGCCGTGAAATTTGTGCTCCCGCCCTGTCACACAAAGCTGAACTTCTTCATGGGGAATAATTCGCTATGCGTGGGTGCCCCAGAAGCTCAGGCCATCTTAGGCGTCGATAAGGCTTCTCAGAGAAGGGTGCTGGTGGAAGACGTGTCTGCTGTGATGCGGGTTTGCGCGGATGCCTTGGTTCTGAACGACGAGGGATGCCCCGCAAGCAAGCTGAATAAGCTGCGAGAAAGTTTCCAGTCCATCTCGGCCGAAATGGAGAAGGTGGGTAAGGAGCTGGCTGACTGTAAAAGCCAGAACCAGGCCCAAGTCGAGCTGCAACAGAGACTGAAGGAAAAGTTGAAGAGTGCTGAGAAGGAGCAGAAACGTCTCATCGACATTGAAGAGGAGAGGGATCGTCTCTTGGCGAGGAACGCTGTATTGGAGGAGGCTGTCCGCACAGCTGAGGAGGAAACCAAGGAGGACAGGCTGCTGACTTCGCAGGCAGCGCTGATAGCGAAGCTCCGGGAAGCCGAGGAAGACAATCTCACGGTAGCTGACATAGGTTTCAAGAATGCCGTGGAGCAGCTTCGGGTCCTCAACCCCCACCTTTCGACCGAGGGGATCGACCCCGACTAAGAGGTGGTCGACGGTCAGATCGTGCAGCTGATGCGAGTCGACGAGGTTCATGATCCCGAGCAGCCTGAAGGGACCGTCGCTGAGTAGGATTTCTTCCCCGTTCTGTGCGGCCTGCGATCCATTTTTATTTATTGGGATATTTCTGCCTGGCCTGCGTGCCAGGGACTTTTTGACATCTGTTTGTAATATTTGTACAATAGGCTTCTGCCTGCTTTAATGCCTTTTTTGTTTATCTGCTAGTTTGTATGGTTTTAATTGTGTGTGATGTTGTTGCTTTTGTTATACTTTGTTTTTGTCTAAGTAATAAAGAACTTGGGATTTGCTCGACCTTGATAGTCCCTGACCGCGTGGAGAGCTGGTCGGGTGGTCGGAGACGTATTCCGACCATCAACGAGGCTAAGAGCTCGATCGAGGTCTTAGCTTCATGGCGTGAACCTCCCATCACGAGCTGGGGGTTCTGCCTTATTGGTACAATGACGGCGGAGCTCGATCACAGTATCCCTATCGGATCAAAAGTCCTCGGGCGCACACGACGCGGCTTTTGAACATCGTGTTCTGTATAGGGGTGAAGCGCTTGTACCTTAGTGCGTCCCCGTGATCGCGGTGTTCGTGAGTCGCGGGCAGTGCTTAACTGTAGTATTGTTTGAGCTTCTCAGCATTCCATGGTCGAGCAAGTTCTTCCCCGTGCATATTTTCGAGGAAATAGGCTCATGTCCTCATTTTCGCGCGGACGCGGGACGGGCCCTCCCAGTTCGTGGCGAGTTTGCCTTCTCGCGAGTCTTTCTAGTTCCTTCGTAGGACGAGGGTGCCCACCTGAAAATCACGTTTGATAACTTTGTCATTATAACGTAGTGTGATTTTCTGCTTAAGTGAAGCTTCTCGGAGAGAAGCGCCCGAACGTGTCTCCTCGACAAAATCGAGCTCTTCCCTCAGGGCTTTGTCGTTTGCGTCCCCGTCGAGGGGGGCTTCTGTCCTCCTCGAGGGTTCCCTGATTTCCACGGGGATCACCGCTTCCGTTCCGTAGGTCAGACGGAAATGGGTCTCCCCGATCGTGGAATGTGGGGTCGTTCGGTAGGCCCAAAGGATGCTGTGTAGCTCCTCGACCCACTGTTGTTTGGCATCGCCTAGTCGACGTTTCAGTCCTCGTAGGATTACTCTGTTCTCCGCCTCAGACTGTCTGTTTGTTTGAGGGTGCTCGACCGACGTGAAGTGCTGCTTCGTGCCTAGCTTGGAGACGAAGTCTTGGAAGTTCTTGTCGGTGAACTGTGTTCCGTTGTCGGTGACAATAGCTTGAGGCACGCTGAATCGGGCGAGGATGTTCCTTTTGTAGAAACGCAATATGTTGAAGGCCATGATTTTGGCCAATGCTTCCTCCTCAATCCACTTCGTGAAGTAGTCCACCCCGACGATGAGGTATTTGTTTTCATATGGACGAAAGGTCCGAGGATATCCATCCCCCACCATGCAAACGGTCACGGGGAGGACAGTGTTTTGAGCTCATTGGGAGGAGCAAGGTCCATGTCCCCGTGTCTTTGGCATCTGTCGCACCTCTTGACGTGTTCCTTGACGTCCAGTTGCATGGTGGGCCAGTAATACCCTGCTCGCAGCGCCTTACGGGCTAACGATCGCCCGCCAGGTGCTGTGCATTGATTCCTTCGTGGATTTCCTGGAGGATGCCGGGGACCTTGGTCTCCTCGACGCACCTGAGGAGGGGGATAGAGAACCCTCGCCGGTATAGCTTGTCCTCGACTATCATGTACAAGCATGCCCGCCGCTTGACCATTCCGGCCTCTTTGGGATTTTCGGCCAGTTTTCCCGTCGTGAGGTACTGTACACGGGGGTCATCCAGCAATTGCTGTCAACAATGGCATTTATGTCCGCCACTGGAGTGGGTTTATCGATGCTCAGCTGAGAAAGTACTTCTTGTATGACGGATTTGTTTCCACCTTTCTTCTTTGTGCTTACCAATTTGGACAAGACATCTGCTCGGGCATTGTGCTCGCGGGGGATGTGAGTTACTTCCGTGGAGGTGAACTTTTTCATCTTTTCTCTCACCAGGGCCAAGTATTCTATGAGGTTGTCGTTCTTGGCCTGGTATTCTCCTCGGACTTGTGAAGCCACGAGCTGGGAGTCGGTGAAGAGTTTAACCTCCTTGGCGCCGAGGTCCTCGGCCAGCCGAAGTCCGGCGAGGAAGGGCTCGTATTCCGCTTGGTTGTTTGATGTCGGGAAGGATAGTTCTAGGGATACCTCGATCAGGATGCCTTCCTCGTTTTTGAGGATGATGCCCGCCCCGCTTCCCTTCGGGCTGGATGCTCCGTCGACATAGATGGTCCATTTCTGGGATCCATTGGTCGAAGGTTCTGGGACGGTTATCTCCGCTACAAAGTCGGCCAATACTTGAGCCTTCAGGGCTTTCCTCCCTTCGTATTGGATGTCAAACTCGGCGAGTTCGAGCGACCACCTGAGCATCCTCCCCGCCATGTTCGGTCGTCCAAGGAGCTGCCTTATAGGCTGTTCAGTCCTTACGACGACAGTGTGGGCAAGGAAGTAGTGGCGTAGCCTCCTGGCCGCCGTGACGAGGGCCAGGGCGACTTTCTCTATCTGCTGATACCTAAGCTCGGGGCCTTGGAGGGCTTTGCTCGTGAAGTAAATTGGCTTCTGCCCGTCCGGGGTTTCTCGAATGAGGACGGCGCTGACTGCTTCACTCGTGATTGCAAGATACAAGAAGAGTGTCTCCCCTCTCTCAGGCCGTGAGAGGACCGGGGGCTACGACAAGACTTGTTTTAGGTGGAGGAGTGCCTGCTCGCATTCTTCGCTCCACTCGAACTTCGCTTTTTGTCGAAGAAGTTTGAAAAACGGGAGTGTGTACTGTGCAGATTTAGCGACGAAGCGGGAGAGCGGTGAGCATCCCGTTCAATGATTGTATCGACTTCTTTGAGTCCGGAGTAGGGAGCTCGGAAAAAGCCCTTCACTTGTCGGGGTTGGCCTCGATTCCTTGTTCTGTGAGGTAAAATCCGAGGAACTTACCTGCCCGAACGCCGAAGGTGCATTTGTCGGGGTTAAACCTCATGCGGCATCTCCTCGCCGTGTCGAACACCTTCTTGAGGTGCGCGGCGTGGTCGAATTCTTCTGCGGATTTGACGATCATGTCGTCCATGTAGACCTCGAGCATGTCGCTGATTTCATCCCGGAAAACCATATTCATCATCCATTGGTAGGTCGCACCGGCGTTCTTCAGACCGAAGGGCATCACGTTGTAATAGTAGTTGTCCGACGCGGTCATGAAAGCCGTGTGCTGTTTGTCGACCTTGTCCATGGGAATTTGGTTGTATCCCGAGTAAGCGTCCATGAAGGATAATAGTTTGTAAACTGCAGAATTGTCGACCAGTTGGTCGATGTTAGGCAAAGGGTAGCAGTTTTTCGGGCAAGCCCCGTTAAGATCAGTATAATCAACGAACATCCTCCATTTTCCATTATTCTTTTTAACAAGTACAACGTTGGACAGCCAGGTTGTGTACCTGGCTTCCGAAATAAAATTCTCCTCTAGGAGGTCTTTTACAACTTTTTCAGCAGCCTCCGCTTTCTCGGGAGACTGCCTACGCCTACGTTGAGCTATGGCCCTAGCGGCCAGATCTACTGCGATCTGATGGCAAGCCACCTCGGGGTCAAGGCCAGGCATCTCGGAGGTGCTCCACGCGAACAGATCAGCGTTTTCCCAGAGACACGCCTTCAGCTGCTCCTTCGCCAGGTTGGGGATTCCGGTGCCAATCTTCACGTTACGGTATGGATCGTCCCCGAGTACCACGAGCTCAAAGTCTCCGTCGGGGATGGGATGCGTTGGGTAGAGGGGGCGCCCGTTATTTTCCGCCTGGAGGTCGAGGTCTTCTGCCCCGTCTTCATCGGGTTCTCCTGGGAACCTGCTGTCGAGTTCGACCGCATTGACGCGCGGGAGAGGTACCTGCTCGGCGTCTGGGGGTAGCTTGGCCACGGTCTTAGGTTTGGCGCCGATGGAACTCATGCCTTTGATGGCGGCGTCAAAACATCTTCTGGCCACGTCTATGTCCCCGTGCATTGTTACCACTCATCCCCTAGCTGTGTAGAACTTCATTTTGAGGTGGACTGTTAACGGTACCCGCCGTAAGCTCGGCCAGGGTGGTCCTTCCGAGGATGCAGTTGTAAAGGGATGGGCATTCGACCACCAGGAAACGGATCTTCAGCCCCAAATGTAACCATCAGGTCAACGTATCCCCATGGTCTGGTGGTGGTTCCGTTGAACCCCTGCAGATCTGAACCGACGTACGGGGTCAGATGTCTCTCGTCGAGCTGAAGGGTCCCAAACAGATGGGCATACATGTTGTCGACCGAACTTCCCTGATCGACTAGGATCCTTCGAACGTCAAAGTTTGCCATCTGTGCCCTGACCAGGAGGGGAATAATGGCGTTTGGCGTTCCCCCGGGGAGTTCCTCGAGGTAGAAAGTGATAGGGTTGGAGTTTCCCCGTACTGTCTCGAGAGTGGTCGTCTTCGCTGATGTTACGGATTCCAGCTCATCAAATTTCCGTTTGACCGATCCGACGGACAACTTCTCGGGACCACCCCCGGAGATGACCATCGCTTTGGGGAAGCTCTCCTAGGTGCTACGGGCAGCTATTGGGTCCTCGTGGGGGAAGGTCGCCCACATGTTGCGAATTGCTTCTTGGCCTTCAATGATTGGGGGGACAAAGAAATCTTTGGGTCGAGTGACACTGAGGGCGACCTGAAGCCGACTCTCGTCGGGAGTAGGTGTTGTCTCCTCGATGTTCTGGGCTTCCCAGGAGCTGGGACGAGGAGTGTCATTCTTCTGAGCGTATTTCTTCAAGTGTCCTTCCTTGATGAGAATTTCAATTGCATCCTTGAGATGGATGCAGTCTTCTGTTACATGCCCGTGACTCCGGTGGAACCTACAGTATTTTGACTTATCAACGTTTGATTTGGGGGCAGTGGGCTTCGGAAAACAGACTCCTCCTTTCACAAATTTTGAGTTCTGGCACTCGGAGAGGATTCGCGCACGGGGATCGTTGAGCGGGGTGTATTCAGTGAACCGGTCGGCTGGTCCGCGGGGTTCACGAGGTTCCCGAGGGCGATTATCTCTCTTTCTTTCTCCTCCTCGTCAGGGAGGAAAGTCTTCTTCTTTGTGGCCGCGGGGGCCTTCTTTGCATCTCGATTCAAGGGCGATCTGTGCTGCCTCCGACTCCTCGAGCTCGATGTACGATTGAGCCCGTTGGAGGAGATCCTCGAGACGGTGGGGTCTGCGGAGGCCCACGGACTTGGAAAAGTCAGATCCAAAATGTAGCCCATGGATGATTAAATACTTCTTCATGTCGTCGGTCGTATGGACCTCGACAACTTCTCTGTTGAATTTCTCAATGTAGTGCTGGAGAGATTCGTTCTTCCCCTGGAAGATGCTTCCTAGGCAGCTTCCGTCTTCGGGTGTCGACGAGATGCAGTAAAATGTTTGGTGAAGCGTTGTCTCAGTTTCTTCTAGGATGTGATCGACCTGGGTGCCAGACCCTTGTACCAAGTCATGGCGCCCTTCCGCAAGGTGGTGGGAAAAAGCCTGCACTTAATGTCTCCCCTGACGTTTCTGAATTCGAGCATGGCTTTGAAACTTTTGACGTGGTCGTCGGGGTCGGCCAGGCCGTCGTAGTTCCCTAGTTACGGAGGTTTCTCCATGCCCGCAGGAATTGGGGCGTTCATGATCTCCCATGATAGAGGGGTTCTCTGGTCATCGTCGTCACTTCCTGTCGGGGACCTCGAAGGGGATCACTGATGCCGTGGAGGGGAATTCCTTGAACGGTTCCTCGGCCTCTCCTCGGTCTGTTTGGACTTCTTGGTAGTGGCGGAGGCCCTGGGTTCCTTCCGAGGTGGGGAACGAGGGTGTTTCTCGGAGATTGTCGGCTGGGGACGCTCGAGACGTGGTCGGCGGCCCCGGCGCACCGGCGAGGGTGTTCTAGACTCATCGGAAGGGGTCCTTCGCGGGGAAGGAGAACGGCGAGGTGACGGTGGACGACGATGTCTTCGCGGGGAAGATCGTCGTGCCTGCCCTTGCTCCAGTGCTTCGATTCTGGTATTCTGGTGTGCGATCAGCTGGTTGGTCTGATTGATCAGGGCAAATAGGGCCACGGTGCTTGAATCTGCATTGGGCGGAGGAGCAACTGGCTGGAAAATGGCTTGTTGATCGTCTTGGTGGGTGGCGTTGTCAGCCACGTCTTGGGAGTCCGGGGAGGCGGTCTGGCCGTCTCTTATGTTGCCTTCATCGTCGCTGAGGATAACAGCGTCCTCGTGGTGGTTTCCATTCTCGAGTTGTGCGAGGACGGTGTCCAGAGCTTTGTGAGCAGACGGATTGGCCATGTTGGTGATGGATGAAAGGATTGCTTTGGTTTATCGAAGGAAAAACGGGGAAGCAAAGGATTCCTACAGACGGCGCCACTGATCGTACCTGGATCAGACAGTATCTGGTGGCCAACAACGTCGTCTGGGCTTCAGCTCCGGTAAGGTTGAAAGACGGCGGCGCCGGGGGGGGGGGGGGGGGTGTACCTGTAAGGTACTCCGACGCTCAAGTAAGGTAACTGTCAGAGAATAGCAAGTACATAAATGAGAGTAAGAAATTGTGTAGGGTATTTATAGAGAGCCCCCAGCGCGGGGCCAACGATTACTTGCATTGGGCTAGATTTCCAGGCCCAATCCAAGTAACTGCCAGGGCTTACATGGCGTAGTAAAGACCAGCACGTGGTCTTTGCCCTGGGGTAACCGTTCCTAGATCTCTGGAATTAGGGCAGACCGATTCCATTGGGAGTGGGTGGTTACATGAGAACGTGTCCTCGCGGGGAGGAGTCTTGCGTGTCAGGGAGAGACGTGTCCTCGCGAGGAGGACTCACTTGCAGGCGGAGATGGCTCCTCTGGAAGAGGAGCACATGAGCGTCGAGGAGAGGCGAGCTCGGGGAGGCTTACACCCGAGGTTAGGCGTGTGCCCGACCCTGTGTAGGTGAGCCTGTGCTCGACATAGGTCTTGCTAGGAGCCCTTATTGGGCCATCCCAGGCCTTGTGGGTTGGGCCTGCTCGACGGATGAGCATGCCCCGGCCCAGTCCAGAACACTAGCTAAGATCAAGAAGTGTTAATGATGAGTTCAAGGTCCAAAGACAACTGTTATATGTGGATATCTCAACCCTCATCATGTTTGATATCCAAGGTTGATGAGACTAAGCTATGGAACCAGAAAATTGGTTATCTCAACCTCAAGAGCATGAAGAAAAACATATCTGAAGAAGCCGCCAAAGGTTTACCAAACCTGAAAATTGAAGAAGGCAAAATCTGTGGAGAGCGCCAAATAGGCAAGTCGGCCAAGATATCCCACAAGAAGTGATAACAAGAAAATACATAATATATTTTCACTCAATTCACATGCATTTTAGTGCAGTTTATATGACTTACAGTGTTATGCTGGTATTATAGGTGTATTACAGGACCATGTTAATCAAAGACTTATGCAAGAAAAAATAATGAAAAACGGCGAAAATGGGACAAAATACGAAATTTGATAGCATGACGCCCGTTAGCCCCAACTGACACCCACAGCGAGAGAAAATACATAATTTGACAAGATGACAGCCATCAGCTAAAGAAAGTATGTAATTTGACAGCATGACGCCCGTCAGCCCCAGCTGACGCCCGTCATGATGGTGAAATCAGATTTTTCGCCAATTTTCTCAGATTTATTCTTTCTCACTTCCTTACTTTTCTCCATCACTTTACCCACTACGTGTCAGTTATTGTGTAAAATTTTTTGCTATAAAAGGCTCTTTTAATTTCAGTTTTCAGTGTCCAAGTTTTTAGAGTATTGATTTTAACCAGAAAATCCACCATTATAAAAGCAGTTGTTTCTTACATTTATAAACTGCTTCACTTTAGCATCAAAATTTAGGAAGTTTTTGTACGTTCATGGATCGATCACAAATTAATCTTGCCGAAATAGTTTTCCAAAACTATATATATATATATATATATGATGAATATATATATATATATATATATATATATATATATATATATATATATATATATATATATATATATATATACACACACACATTGCTTTTGTTAAGAAACTAAATTAATTGCAGGATCAGTTTGGTTTACTTACATTTCAATAACAATATGTTAGGTATTTTTAACATGTTTGGCTAAGCTTCTAGAGCCCAGAATGTGAGGATCGTCGTTCCTACTAGACTCAATAAAATAAATAACACTAATTTTTTAATATTAAACTAGTTTTCTAGTTCTGAATTTTGATTTTATAAGTTAAATTTTTTGCGCAAAAGCAAAAAATACTCAGATATTGGTTTCAGCGCGAAAGTATGAAAATGATATATGATCGTTAAAATTTAGATTTTTAATTTCTAAAACCAGTGACAGTGCTTTAAAAATTAGTTAAGGTTTATTGATTTTAAAAAAATGTTTCCAAATTGTAACTTGTACGAGCGACAAACGACAACTACAGTTTCGAAATCCTACACGAGCTTTGCGAAAGTAAGTAGTGTTTTTAAATTAATACTCTTTCAAAAATGATTTTTAAAACAAAGTAAAGTGTTGAATTTTATCTGAGTCCCGAAGGTATCCGGAAATTACATTCCAGTCTTCTTTTCAATTAATTCTAAAACAAACATTTTTATTCCGACTTTGAGAAAAATTTGTACCGATAGCCTTAGATTTACAAAGCAACAACAGATAACGGTAGGTTGACATTGGTATCTCTGGGTTCGACATTAAGTGTTTTGGCGTTGCTGCCAAGGACCAACAATCAATATTGTGATTTTGTTGTAGCACTGTATAGACTAAGACATTCTTGTTTAAATTCCTATAATCCTTGGTGGATGGATCACCCTAATTTTCTCTACAATAACCATACCTAGTATTTTGAGGAACCGCAAGATTCACATAAATCTGACCTCGAAACATTAATTGAGGAGTTCATTGTGACACAAGCTCTCTCTAGGCTAGAATATATGATTGAGCGCTTTGTGGAGACACAAAGTATTAAGAATGAAGAGTTTAGAAAACAAAATTTACATACTAATGAAATCCATGGGCAGCTGAACTTTGTGGTCGAGTCCCTCGTGACTCACTATAAGACATTGGAAACTCAAATTTGTCTACTTGCACAGACACCTCTAGGATCCTCACCCGAGAGACGTGAGGATGTTGTAAAAACCAGTAGTGAAAAACAAATTGAAAATCCTAAGGAGAGTGATAATGAGGTTGAGGGGAGTTCTGGTGAGAAAAGAGTAGAGATTGAGAAAAATTCACCGACACCACCCAAAAGGGAGATTGTCTAAGAGGTAGAGAAGGAAACACATTATATTTTTCCTCCTCCTTATAACCCCGATTCCTTTCCCGCAATGGTTTTTGGAAGGTAAGGTAGACTCCCTATCCAAAAGGTATGTGGAGGGATTGGAAAATATCCACACCAATACACCTTTGTATAAGGTCCTCCATAAAAAGAGAAAATTAGAGGACCATGAAACTAGGGAAATCATTAGTGTTAAGATTGGAAGGTTAGCCTTTGAGGTGGTGGATGAAATATTTAAACCCAAACCTGAAAAGCTGAGACTCAGGATAGAGCCAATAACACCCCCATAAGTTCAGAAGTGTGAACCACCACACAAAAGGAAGAAAAGAAAATGTGAGGGATATGAGGGATGGCTTGATAAGTGGCCATGGAAACCAAATATTATTTTGACCGAGGAATCATTCTCAAAACAACCACCATGAGTGCTTACACTCTTGAGCCGTCGAGCTATCGACGTTAAAAGAAGCGTTGCGTGGGAGGCAACACATGGTTTTTTTTTATTAAGTTGCAATGTTTGTTTGTTTGAAAATAAAGAGATGGATCGCTTGACTTGATCTTCTCACCGGGTTATTCCTACCCCTCTTACACTTATTTTCGTACATTAAGGACAATGTAAGATTTAAGTGTAGGGGACGCGTTTACCGCTTTTATTTACTTTCTATTTTTCCGTATTTTGCTATTATGTTAGTTTTATGTCATTGATTGTTTCTTATGTTATAGTGTAGTGTATGTTTTGAGTCATTAAATGAGTTGATGAGTCATTCACACGTGGTTTTCTTCTCATTATTGAATTTCTTGATTTCTTGAGCCACACCAATTTTTTTTAAAAGACTTAGAAAGCTCAATTTGATTCAAAAGTATGTAGGCTGTGAAGAGACGAGAGGCTAGAACGAGAAGACTCGGGAAAATCTGACAAGATCGGTATTGCCCTAACACCTCTAGACTCCCAATTATTTGCATTACTTTAAATCCCCATTGAATTTTAGTCTTAAGCTTCTATTTATCGAAAACATCCTCAAAGTAGTTTATTTATCCATTCAGGCACCATCTGTAGTCACTAAATAGGTCGGTCGACGAATAATAAGTGAATGATCTTTTGTGCAGAAAAAATGAATAAAATGAAAAAAGCCTCATTTTACTAAGTTTGGTAACTCTCACCCGGTCATTAATTCCAAAATAAGTGGTTGAATCCCTTAAAATAAAGAAAAATGCATCTTTGGAAAAGAAATAAAATTGTTAAAATTTGAAAAAGATGTTTTGATCATAATCACTAACAGACCGCATACCATGTTGCATGAGAGATAAAGGGCCTTAATATGACTGTCATGAATGAAAGAGGATTTTAAAAAAATAGAGAAATTATACTTTTATTCAGTGGTATGATTGGAACTAGTGTACATAGGAGGGAGACTTGTATCCACGAGAGTGGTTTGTGTTGTTACAATACCATTAGTGTTGCATTAGTACCTATTGAGTCGATCCTAGCCAAACAAATTCTCATCAGCCACCCAAGAGTAGTTTCGATGCTTTTCTATTCTTATGTCTTTATAATTATGATGCTGTATTTCATTGATTATATGCTAGCTAACTTACATGAGGACAAACAATGGTTCAAGTGTAGAGGAATTTGTTAACACGAAAATACATAATGTATTTTGACTCGATTCATACGCATTTTAGTGAAATTTTATATGTTTTATAGTGTTAAGCTGGTATTATATGTGTATTTCAAGTACATGTTAATCAGAGACTTGTGCAAGCAAAAATAGTGAAAAACGACAAAAAGCGGGTCAAAATACGAAATTTGACAGCCTAACGCCCGTTAGCCCTAGCTGATGCCCGTCAGCCAGAGAGAATACGTAATCTGACATCATGACACCTGTTAGCAGGAGAAAATACATAATTTGACAGCATAATGCCCATAAGCCAGAGAAAATACATAATTTGATAGCATGATGCCCGTCGGCCATTTTCTTAGATTTAGTCTTTTCCACTTCCTTTTTTTTCTCCATCACTTTACTGACTATGTGTCAGTTATTGTGTACAAATTTTAGCTATAAAAGACACTTTTAATTTCAGTTTTCGGTGTCCAAGTTTTTATAGTATTGATTTTAAGCAGAAAATCCACCATTGTAAAAGCAATTGTTTCACACATTAAGGAATTGTTGCACTTTAGCATCAGAATGTAGGAAGTTTATGTACGTACTCGGATCGATCGTGAATTAAACTTGCCGAAATAGTTTTTTCGGATTTCAATTTCAGAATTTTTTTTTCTTATAGATTTTATTTGCAGGTTCAATTTATTTATTAGTTTTTTAATTTCTGTCTTCATTTTGAACTGATATATATATATATATATATATATATATATATATTGTTTTTTTTTAAACTAAATTAATTTTATGATCAATTTGGTTTATTTACATTTCAATAACAGTATGTTAGGTATTTTAACTTGTCTGGCTTAGCTTCTAGAGGCTGGAATGTGAGGATCGTCGTTCTGGAGGGACTCAATAAAATAAACAACACTAATATTTTAAATTAAAATTGTTTTCTGGTTTCAAATTTTGTTTTTAAAAGTTAGATTCTTGCGCTAAAGCGAAAAAATACCCAGATACTGGTTTCAGCATGAAAGTCTAAAAACTGTATCCGATCATTAAATTTAGATTTTTAATTTCTAACAATAGCGACAACGTTTTATAAATTAATTAAGATTTATTGATTTTTGAAAAGTGTTTCAAAACCGTAACTTGTATGTGCGACAACAAGCAACTACGGTTTCAAAATCCAACACGGGCTCTGCGAAAGTGAGTAGTGTTTATTAATTAATCAAGGCTTAAATGCACTTTTGGTCCCTATGAGTTAGCGAGTTTTTGAGATTAGTCCATGTAATTTATTTATTTTTGTATGAGTCCATATATCTCACTTTTTGCGTGCGTTTTAGTCCCTAAAGAAAAAATCAGAGGAAAATCCGCAGGAAACTTGCGGTTTTCCTACGGATTTTGGCTTTAGGGACTAAACCACACGCAAAAAGTGAGAGATAGGGACTTAGACAGAAAAAAATAATTTACATGGACCAAACTCAAAAACTCGCTAACTTACAGGGACCAATAGACTATTTAAGCCATTAATAAATCTTTCGAAAATGATTTATAAAACAGTAAAATGCTGAATTTTATCTGAGTCCCAAAGATACCTAGAAATTACTTTTCGGTCTCCATTTTAATTATTTATAAAACAAACATCTCTATTCTGATTTCGAGAAAAAATTGTACTGATAGCCTTAGATTTACAAAGCGACAACAGATAACGGTAGGTTGACATTGTTCTCTGTGGGTTCAACATTTTTTATACTATAACTGGCATTTCCGTGCACTTGTGGATAAGCAACCATCAAGAAGCTCTAGCATCTTACCAACTCTGAATTTCTGGAGTTACTTCATATGAACCTCATGGAACCCATACAAGTGAAAGCCCTAGGTAGAATAAATAGCACCCTATGTGTGAAGAATGATAAAGGAAAACATATTTATGACTTTGTGTTTTGTGAAATTTCATACGAGATGTTGGAACATTACGTCTAACTAATACACTATGAAGTTGAGATAATTCTAGGTGGAGAATTCACATACATTCTAGGGTATCAAGTAAAAAAAGAAGGCATCACTTTTATTTCTCAAAGCAAGTAAGCAAAGAAAGTGGAGTTTGAAAGGCTAAGGGGAACTCTTGGCATTTGCATGTATGAGAAATTAAAACAAAGGAGGTGTGAAAAATGAATCTTTCTCTCTCTTGTTATGATTTTGGCACAAGAAATAAGGCATGTCATTCTTATATTAGTTCATTTTCAAAACATCTCCATTTCTACACGCCTGAAGGGGTATCTCTCTCATTATTGTTTTAACACAATTGTCCTTATTCCTCTCTATTAAAATATTGAAACTTGTAAGTGCAAGAACAAGATTTGGTTCTACATCTGGCCATTAAGTTTTGATGATAACTGCACATATAATCTAAGAAAATAATTATGTATGATATGATTTCTCTCTAGTGTGTGGTTGTTGTCAATATGATTCTGACTTTGATAAAAAAAAAGCGTGTGACTTCATCAGACTCCATTATCAACACTCTGGAAGAAAACATATGTGGGGGTACAAAGTAAAGTCAAGATTCATGAATGTTTCTAAGACAACGGTTCTAATGAACGTTAGTTCTGAACATTCTAATTAAGACTTTATGAGAAAGGTCTACAAGCTCTGAAGACTCTGAAGACATGGTTCAAGTGAACAAGCTCTGAAGATTCTAAAGACACATTTTTTGAAGATCAAGTTCTAAAGAGTTTCAGAAGACAAGATTCTGATTAGACGAAGTAAAGAAGACTCTAAAGACAAAGAACGTAGTTAATGAAATATGAAGACTCTGAAGATAAGGTTCTGAAGTAACAGGTTCTGAAGACTCTGAAGATTATGCTTCTAAAAGAACGAGTGCTGAAGATTCTCAAAATAGATTCTGCTGAACAAAGATCTTGGAATTCTGAAGACTGAGTTTCTGAAGACTACACAAAGAATGACCCTTCTACGACACACTTCATCAAATCAATATCTGAAGCCTCTGGAGATTCTAGAAGACTGAAGATCAGAATGGTTTTAAGTTGAATATAATAGTATTACAACTCTGTATCCTCTACCTCAAGAAGGTGGCGTAGGAGCAGCTTTTTATACAGTGATGTCGACCATTCCTTCATGTGAACGTTGGGATTTTGCTGTTGGAATATATTTCCAAGAATACCCCTCAACGGATCTATTCTCTCTTGCCCTATGCATTGAAGACTTGGAAGCTTGAAGAAATGTTGGTCATGGATAAAAGCTCATAGATTATTGCTGAAGCAGCCATTGATCACAAAAAAGAAAGATAAAAGATTGTTGATTATTGTTCATACAAAAGATTATCACTCAACACAGCAAACAAATCAACATGCAGCAAGCAAAGATGAAGCTGCTACTACAAGTGTGCACAAACGATGAATATCCTACACCATATGAAACTACTCAAGTGAGACATTATAAGTGAATCATAGTAGCTTAGTTGAACTTGATGGTTGAATTGGAAAAAGCATTATATGCTCAAGAAAGGAGTACAAGATGCTGAAAGCTGAAGCTTAAATGAAGAATGCTCCATGGAGAAGAAGCTGAAGCAGAACGATGAAGAACACATAACGTTGCAACATGCTAAAGCCATGTGAAACTCATCAATTGAAACATTATTAAGTGAAGCATAATAACTTAGTTGATCTTGATAGTTAAGCTGGAAGAAGCATCAACTACTCAGAAAGGAATATAGAAGCTCAAAGCTATTGATAAGAAGCCGCAATGCTTAATAAGAAAACTTTTAAGCAAATATAGAACTAGGGAGCTTTATAATATCTTAGAGATTTATTTTTAGATAGTGTTTATATTAGAAAGCAAGGAGTTGTTGCTCTCAAATAGCTATTGTACTTCATTTGTGTAATAAGCTTGTAAGAAGCATATTAGTGCACAAGAAAATCCTTGAAAAAGGTAATGTTCCTGGAGCGGTCGAATGGTGACCAGAATGCTCGAGAGGGCCAAGTCGTGGTGTAGCGGCTTGGAGGATGTTTCCTTGAGAGGCGAATGAATGCCAGGATTCTCAAGAAGGAAATGGAGGGTTTCCATTGTGGTTGTAATCATGTTGATGATTAGTGGATTATGTCCTCGTGATAAGGCGAAATCGCCTTGAGGGGTGGACTGGAGTAACTTCGTTAACAGTGAACCAAGATAAAATAATTGTGATCATTTATTTTATTTACATGTTAACGCAATTGATTTAAATTCCGTAAATGGGGACAAATTATGAAACCCAATTCAAACCCCCCTTTCTTGTGTGTCTCAACCTTCAATTGGTATCAGAGCTCCGGTTCTATTATTGATGTTTGTCAAACACTTAACCGTGTCAGATAAAGATTTGGACGAGCTTTGAGAAATACTCTGGTTATACTTCACAATCTACAGTTTTAGTCTCATACAATGATGAAAAGATTGACTACTGAAATGACAAACCGGAAAGGTTCATTCTGGATTATGTCACTGATTCATAGAGCTGGTTGCTATTGACAATATAACCCTCTCTTATAATGCTTGCATGAAGATTGAAAGCAAATTTGAAGAATCAGCTGGTAAAAGGATAATAAACTCATTAGATAATTTGAGGAATCTGATGAATGTTATTCTTGGAATACGTTAGTTGAGAACTACGTATCTTCTCAAGGTGATTCCTAGACAAGGCTTAAGAAGGATCAACAAGAATCATCAGAAAGCAAGAAATTTTGTTTGCTGGAAGTTATTCTTTCTGAGTATGGGATTTTTTCAACAATCAAATTTGTCTACCATTGACTTTCTCAGGATTGCTCATCAGGAACTCTTTCATGTGAAGAAGAGAAAATGCTTGAGTCATGATATTGAGGCATGAACACTTCAAAGTGAAGTATACTGAAGATGTTAAAAATTTTGTTATTAAGATTTTAAATCATGACTGCAGAATTTAAGATTCTGAATGATGATTTCTTCGTTAGGATTCTTGAAGAAGATGATCAGAAGCTTGCTATTTGAATAGAAGCTAATGATAATTGATCAAGCCTGAAAATTAACTTTGGAGCTTATTATCAGGATTCTAACTGTCTGCACAGAATGAAGACGTCTACTCTAATTCTGGAAAGGTTTGAAGATTTCTGAAGTGATCAGAAAGGAAGATTATCAAGTTGTCAGAAGTTTGGAAGAACAACACATGCATGATCAATTTTCTGAATTATTGACATATGTGTTCATATGGAAAATTGGCGTGACATAAGACAAGCGAGTTGTTAGCTTGAGAAATGTATCTCATTTGAACTAACTTAAGTTTTTCAAAACGTTATTCTCAGAAACTTCAGATACATGAATGTATCCTTCTGTACTCACCACTTTCTGGACTCATGCGACTAAGTGAAAGTATGAGCTTAAGAAGCTATATGATGAAAAGAAGATTCTTATGTTCTAAGTTATTCAAAATCAGATACAAATGATTGAAGAATAGAACAAGCTTGAAAAGAAATGGCTAAAATCATGATACATGAGAAATCATAATGATAAAGCATTTCTAAGAAGCAGCTAGCATGTTTATTCAGAACAGAATATGATTCGAATCTACTATGATGTCTATTCTGATTAGATTGCTCTGAATATCCAAAGGATACTGAAGCACCTTCATTAGAAATCAAAACAATGTCAAATTTGATGATAAGCTTGGAAGTCAGAAACCAAAGCTTAGTAGAAGAACACAAAGCTAGAAACTATCTTCTCTATGATGAAGAAAATGGAGCCGCATAAGAAGTATCAGATCAGAAGATGCTTAAATTAGAAGTCATCAAAGTTCACACTTTCTAAGAAAGGAAAGACAGACCTTCTGATGATTTGGTTATGGTTCATAAAGATCAAATCAGTAAGAACAAGATTATCATTCAAACATTCAAAGGAAATAGATTTTGGTTTGATGATATATGCATCTGGTGAAGATCATCATTTATTCAATGATTGAGTTCTGATGATGCGAGACGATTCCAACAAGTCTCTTTAGCACATAAATGCTCATTGGTTTGTGTTTAAGCTGAAAAACTTTTGGTCTTCTAGAAATAAGCCTTCTTGAAGAAGTTATTTTCTGATCTATGTTGAAGATAGAAGATGGACCATTCTAAAGTGACGATTAGAGAAAGATTTGGTTCCTCTTCAATGATCAAAGGTAAAACCAACGTCATAAGAGATGTTCTCACCCTTCAGAAAGGAAGCCATGAAGATAAATGTGTCTCTGCACAACGTTAAAGATTCCTATGAAGATTGAAGCAAAATGAAGACAATGGAAGAAGAAATGATTCTAGTGATCCAGCTAGAAATGATGCCAACAAGTCATCTACCGCAGAAGTTGAACGCTTGGTGATTCTAAAGAAGTCTCAACATCAGAAGCTGGAATCTACAGAAGTATTTGGGTAATGTATTTCTATCCTTTACTGTTTATTTTCTATTTAGAATTCAATTCTTATATCTTAGAAAATCAAATCTTTAAGAAATTATATCTTGAGAAATAAAATCGTGTGAACGGTTGAGATCTTTGTAACCGTTGGAAACTGAAAAGTTAACCCTCCCAAACATGTTGTCAAGTATGTGAAGAGGCTATACCTCGATTTAAAACATTTGTCCTTTTTGCTATCCATGTTCAATCATTATTACCCTAAATGACTAGATGTGTCTTGGGATTACAAGCTAACTGACTTTACTTCTATCTATGTCTAGACGGTTCCGTTTCTCAATATTCATAATCATCATAATTCTCTCTATTTATTTTCACGTCACATCACATCACACACCTACGCTACATCTTGTCAATACCTTTATCCCTATAACCTATTTGTTCTCTCTCCCTAAACTGTGTGTGCTTTCAAATGGATATCTTAACTGTGGAACAACTATTGGATCTCAAAAAATAGCGATTGGAAAATCACTTGGACAATAATCCAAAATTCAAATTAGCTCTACCTATTGAACTTCTTTCAGTCATTTTTGAACATAATGTAGACTTCGGAGATCTCCCCATACATGGTTTTGACTTCTCTGAAACGCTTAATGTTCAAGAATGGAACACATACTTTGATCTTCTTAAAGGACCAACCTATCCAGAACTGGTCAAAGAATTATGGGAAAATGCCTATGTTTTCAATAACATTATGGTGTGTTCAAAGATTAAAGGTCATAGTATCAACATTCAATTGGATGACGTTGCTAAACTTCTCTCTCATGACAACACTAGACTTAAATGTCACAGCAGAAGGGAAGTTATGCTGAGCAACAGTCTAAGTTTTTCTGAGCAGATTCAGTTGATTCCTCATACCATATTCAAAGATGGTAAGGATTCCAACTTAACCTCAAAATTGTATGATAATCTAAAAGTGTGGCTTTATATCATCTATGGAAGACTCTATCATACACTCAGGGTAAATTTAACAAAATTTGATCTTGATCTAAAGTACATGTTGTTATATCTGGCCAAAAGAAAGAAGATCACTCTACCATCCTTTCTCTTCAACTATGTACGTGAATCTGTTTTTCGATCAAAGAAAATGCTACCAACCCAAAGAACCTAGATTCCTTATGGAAGGCTAATCTCTGCTATTCTCATTGACAAAAAGATCATTGAAGTGATAAACCCTCCGGTAACACCTGAAATTGTTTATGGAAAATACTTTCACGACGGAGATTTGGCAAATTTGGGTCAAGCAAGAACATTTGTAGTACGCAATCCAGAAACAGGTTCAAGTAGATAAAGGTAAAGAGCAATTGGTGAAGACAGTAAAGAAAAAGAAGTGACTGAAGAGGTTGTCATTAAAAAGGATTTTGCAGAAATCTCCTTTAATCAGGCATTTCAACCAAATGAACCACAATCCTCTGAAGTTAATATGTTCTCTCAAGTTTTAAATACCTTAATAGATGTGCAGAAAGAACAGAAGAGACTCAATGCAAAAATTGATGAACAAGAAGAGGTCACCAAAAGTATTCTGGAGATGGTCACTCAGCTGTATCAAAGAACCCTTTTAATCCCCAAACCTTAGGCACTTTAGGATTTCTTCACTTTATGCTTATTTTGCTCTTTCAATGATATTGTCTTGCATGCCATTATTGTTCTCCTTATTTAAATGAAGTATTTTTATATTAATGAAATTTTCTTTTTCATATTACTTAGTCAATTTCGTTTCTACACCTTTTTGATTTCTGAAAAAGGGGGAGAAAGTGATATATGATTTTGATACCCAAATATAATTAAATATGTTGAATATGTTTTAATTCTAACCACATGTTTAAGAATTGATCAGGAACTTCGCAAAAGTTCACTGTATGTCAGAACAGGTTATCAGAAGACAGAAGATAAGACATATCAGAAGCTATGATATATCAGAATACATAATTTGTATTTGATAAGAAATCAGAAGATATGTTATATCAGAAGACATGTACAAGAAAGAAGAATACCAAACAAGCTTGATCTGATAATATATCTAGTATTGATTACAAAGTTATCAGAAACAAGAGATGTCCATGAATTTCATGCTGATACCCAACACTTGTCAAAAGTTGTTAACTTTCTGAAAGGATGATTCAATTGGTATCTAAAATTCAATGGTATCCAAACCTCACATGGTATCTAAACTCCAGCGTTGAAAGAATGAGAACTCTTTGTAGAAGAAATCAAGTCATAGTCATAAAAGAAAATATTTGGTTTCTGAACCATAAAATGACTTAAGGATATATGCACTTGTTGATGATCTATGCTAAGTTATTGAAGATTTGGTTTTGATACATGATGCGTGGCATCTAAGAAAGTATATACCAGTTTCTGATATACATAATGCAAGACATCAAGTCTGACGAGACAAAGCAGTTTCTGATACGTCTACAACATTCTGATAGTAAGCTTGGTTCTGAGATGAAAACCAGCTAGTTCTAGTCAGATTCTGATGAGACATCACTGAGAAGTAAGCCTTCTCTTTTAGACATGATTCTACTTCAAAATCATTTTATGAGTCTTGGGATCTGGGAGAGACTCTGAACACGCATAAATGGATTTTAAAAGTAACAGAATCAGGGGGAGCCTGTTAAGCTTATCTCTAACTCTGTTGATTTCTGGTGATTACCCTATACGAATTGCTCTATCAAAATGCATTGTTTGTCATCATCAAAAAGGGGGGGATTGTAAGAACAATATTTGGTCCTACATTTGGCCATTAAGTTTTGATGATAACTACACATATAATCTAAGAGAACAATTCTGTATGATATGATTTCTCTCAAGTGTGTGGTTGTTGTCAATATGATTTTGACTCTGATAAGAAGGTGTGTGACAGCATCAGACTCCATTATCAACACTCTAGAAGAAAAAATATGTGTTTGTACAAAGTAAAGTCAAGATTCATGAATGTTTCTAAGACAACGGTTCTAATGAACGTTAGTTCTAGACATTCTAATTAAGACTTTATAAGAAAGGTCTACAAGACTTTCTAATTAAGACGTGCTTCTAATGTTACAAGATCTAAAGACTCTGAAGACGTGGTTCAAGTGAACAAGCTCTGAAGATTCTGAAGACACATTTTGTGGAGATCGAGTTCTGATGAGTTTTAGAAGACAAGATTCTGATTAGACGAAGTAAAGAAGACTCTGAAGACAAAGAGTGTATTTAATGAAATCTGAAGACTTTGAAGATAAGGTTCTGAACGAACAGGTTCTGAAGACTCACAATATTATGTTTCTAAAAGAACGAGTGCTGAAGATTCTCAAGATAGATTCTGCTGAACAAAGATCTTGGAATTCTGAAGACTGAGTTTCTGAAGACTACACAAAGAATAACTCTTCTACAACACGCTTCATCAAATCAATATCTGAAGCCTCTGAAGATGCTAAAAGACTGAAGATCAGAATGGTTTTAAGCTGAATATAATAGTATTAAAACTATGTATCTTCTACCTCGAGAAGGTGGTGCAGGAGCAGCTTTTTATATAGTGATGTTGACCATTCCTTCATGTGAACGTTGGGATATTGCTGTTGGAATATGTTTCCAAAAATACCCCTCAGCGGATCTATTCTCTCTTGCTCTATAAATTGAAGACTTGGAAGCTTGAAGAAATGTGGCTAATGGCTAGAAGCTCATAGATTATTGTTGAAGTAGCCATTGATAACAAGAGAGAAAGATAAAAGATTGTTGATTGTTGTTCATACAAAAGATTATCACTCAACACAGCAAATAAATCAACATGTAGCAAGCAAAGATGAAGATGCTACTATAAGTGTGCACAAACGATGAATATGTTAACACCATATGAATTTACTCAAGTGAGACATTATAAGTGAAGCATAGTAGCTTAGTTGAACTTAATGGTTGAATTGGAAAAAACATTATATGCTCAAGAAAGGAGTACAAGATGCTGAAAGCTGAAGTTTAAACGAAGAATGCTTAATGGAGAAGAAGCTGAAGCAGATTGATGAAGAATGCATAATAGTGCAACATGCTAAAGCCATGTGAAACTCATCAAGTGAAACATTAATAAGTGAAGCATAGTAACTTTGTGGATCTTGATAGTTAAGCTGGAAGAAGTATCAACTGCTCAGAAAGGAGTATAGAAGCTTAAAGCTATTGATAAGAAGTCGCAATGCTCAATAAGAAAGTTTTTAAGCAAATACAGAACTAGGGAGCTTTATAATCTCTTATAGATTTATTTTTAGATAGTTTCTGTATTATAAAGCAAGAAGTTATTGCTCTCAACTTGCTATTGTACTTCATTTGTGTAATCATCTTGTAAGAAGCATATTAGTGCATAAGAAAATCCTTGAAAAAGGTAATGTTCCTTGAGCGGTCGAATGGTGACCAGAATGCTCGAGAGGGCCAAGTCGTGGTGTAGCGGCTTGGAGGATGTTTCCTTGAGAGGCGAATGAATGCCATGATTATCAAGAAGGAAATGGAGGGTTTCCATTGTGGTTGTAATCATGTTGATGATTAGTGGATTATGTCCTTATGATAAGGCGAAATCACCTTGAGGGGTGGACTGGAGTAACTTCGTTAGCAGTGAACCAAGACAAAATAATTGTGTTCATTTATTTTATTTACTTGTTAACTCAATTGATTTAAATTCCGCAAATGGGGACAAATTATGAAACCCAATTCAAACCCCCCTTTCTTGTGTTTCTCAACCTTCAGTAAGAACATGAGTAAAAAATTGAGGAAACTATGACTACTGAACCCAAGTCTGTTACCAATTTGTATAGGGTTAAGATTCTTGGTGTCAATTTAGGAGATAAATCTAAAAGAAGAGAACTAGGGGTTTTGGATCTAGCAGCAATGTGTATGAACCTGATGTGATTCTCAATCATGTACCACTACAAATGGTTGTTCTAGTTGACATTTCAACAAATAGATCAAAGAGTGATGCCCCCCAAAAGAAGAAATCATATGAAAAGGTTAGTACCTTTGAAAAGGAACCACTGAAAAAATGGTTGTTGAATCTATGAATACTGATATAGAAGCTGATTCCAATGCCAATGAAAAAAAATCATTCACACCCAAGTTAAATCATCAATGCGCTTGGACTAATGGTTCACTCGTCACACACCATCACATCATTCCAATAAATGATTTTTTTTCAAAACCTACATGAGTATCGCATTAAAATTACCATTTTTGAATGAACAATTTTAACTGCAAGTCAGTACTCGACATCACGAAAATTCCAACAAAGATTAATCAGAGAAAAACTTGATCATTCAACAATGATGGCCAGAATCAAGACCACCTCATAACCCTATGGATTGAGGGCATTGGCATGCAATGATTATGTTGACCAAGGAACCGGTCAGTCTGAAGCAAGTCTCCCGACATAAGTTGATTAGGGGAAAATTGTTCAAGATTCCATTGGTCAAGGGCGAACCATCTTAGGACTCTATCAAATAGGGGCAGATCACCTAAAGGTTATGTTGACTAAGGGAAGATCCCTCCAAAGATCAACCAATTTGAGTTAAGTCACCAAAAGGATCATGTTCGGGCAAGCCACCTCAAGGGCGTATCAAATCCAACTACTCCGAGAGTTGGTTAATCAAAGACAAATCCTTTCATGACTCGAAGTTCTGGGGCAAGCCATCTCAAGAGTATATTATGGTACAGTTGCTTTAAAGACACCACATACCGGGGCAAGATGAGCCACAGAGAGGAAATACTTTCCATGCCTTTAAGCTGCTCAAGCAAACTCTTTCTTACATCAGCAAATGTCGAGTTCAAGATGATGGTCGGGGAATTATACTAGTACCCTCATTAAATAACCTTGTACCTTTTGACAGACAAGAAGCTTTGCTGCAAAAGAACCTCCATCCATTACCCACCAGGGGCATTTTGGAAAACTTCACATCATTGCATAAATCATCCTCATGCATTAGTCATGTCTCTTCGATCTAGCATAAAGCCATGCATATATCATTCATTGGGCATAACCCCACAATATGAATCTGACCTAAAAAACGCCTTGTTACACAAAATCATTTCAAAGTCCAGTTCCCGTCTAGAAAATCATCTCAAAGTCCAGTTCCCGTCTAGAAAATCATTTCCAAGTCAGTTCCGGTCTGAAAAATCATTTACAAATACTAGTTCGTGTCTGGTAGACAGCTTTTTAAACCAGTTCTCGTCTGGTCACCTATTTTGATATCAGTTCATGTCTGGTAGTCAGTCTTCTATAGCCAGTTCTTGTCTGGTAGCCTATTTTAAAAAAAAGTTCTCGTATGACAAACAAAAACAAACAACACTTCTCATTTAGTAGCCAATCTAAACACCAATTCTCATCTGATGGCCAATTTAAACATTAGTTCCCGTTTATATACAATACCTTTGCACCAGTTATAATATGGTAATCTATCATTCAAATTCAGTTCTCGATTGGCAGTTCACATTCAAAGTCCAATTTCGTTAACAAACCAAAATCAACCATACAAAAATCCAATTACCTTCTTGCATTCCCACATGCATTGCATAAACCATACATGCATAAATTTCTTGCCGAAACAGAAAGTTTCATCAAAGAACCCTCTCGCCAAAACAAGAAGTTCTCATCTAACATGCATAGATTTTCTACCGAAACAAAAAATTCACCCATCACTCTCTCACCGAAATGGGAAGTTTCACAAAGAATTCTCTCTCTCCAAAACGAGAAGTTTTCCTCACTGGCATACATAACTCTCCCGTCGAAACAGGAAGTTTCACAAAGAACTCTCTTGCGAAAATGAGAAGTTCTCATCAAAGATGCATCATTGCATGCATATATTTTCTTCCGAAACAGAAAATTCACCCACAAAATTTCTTGTCGAAACAGGAAGTTTCATATCAAAGGAGCTCTCCTGCCGAAACGAGAAGTTCTCATCAAACATGTATCACTGCATGCACAAATTTTGTACTGAAACAGAAAACTCCATTATAACTTTCCTGTCGAAATAGGAAGTTTCAAAAAGTTCTTTCACCGAAAAGATAGGTTTCAATCAAATCACATACCTCATTTCATTCACAACCTTCATGCCGAAACAGGAAACCTCACAAAAACTTTCACCCTGAAATGGGAAGTTTTTGAAAAAAAACCAACTATCCATTTACACTCAAATAAATATCCTACTGAAACTGAAATTTCATCAAACATAATCCTATTAATCATCTGTATGCCCATATACATACATGCATAGCCTTCCCCCTGAAACAGAAAGCTTAATAAGAAATGACCAAAATTGTGTCAATCATTAACATCCATACATACATATACAATTCTCCAACAATTGCATCCCTACATGCATCTCATGCATCATCCTATGCATGGTACCTCCATCCAAAGTGGAATATCGTACAGAATATCATAACATACATAGCATAAATCAGGATCCAGGGTCAGTCACGAGTATCCAGGACAATCCTTATTTAAGTCGGTCGTAATTCTCTCAATAGAGTTCTTACTCCGCGTGTGCTCGTGGAATTATTTCCCAGCAAGTCATTCTTAAAATTTATGGTTGATAATGATATTCCCCAGCATCTTTGCTTTCTTGCATCCCCAACCAGAGGTTACCCTAAAAAGTCTCTTATGAGCTTCTCCATTGCAGAGCTTTGCCAATAAACTTATTCTTCCTGAATTTCATTGCATTTTTTCTCTACATTTCATCTTTTACACTTCGAAGGACAAAATTTAGGGTCTATTCGTATTTAATTATCTTCCACTACGAATGTACGAAGACTGCTGTCATTCATACCTTCTGGTTCAAGATAATTAAATAGTGGCAGTTGTCATACCCCGATTTTGTCTGGGCATTTTAAAACATTCATACATCTGACTTTACTTCACTTTGCAGCCTCTGCATAGCATATCATGCCATTCATCACTCATAATTCCTAAAATATCGACCAGGACGAATTTTCAGATATACAAATAGACCAGTAAAAAAATTTCTCAATTGAACGTAAAATTAGCAGGCGAAAAGTTTCAAAATCTAGCTTGCAGACATCAATATTATTAATCTATGGTTCACATAGTTTAATCTTGCATGCTCGTTTTATTTTTTCGACTACTTTTTTAGTCGCATTTTGGTCAGCCTGAGCCAGTTCAATCGAACTTCTTTTATTTCAAAATTTGATCAAAACCTGTGTGTTTCCGAGAAGTTTATTTCGCTCTGATAATTTTAGTGCGTTTAGTTTAATTTTTCGAGCATTTTTGCCCGTATTTTTTATTCATTTTTATTCATTTTTTTTCTTTTGTAAAATTGATAAGGATAATTAAATAGAATTTTTCATGTCTTCCTTTTATTTTTATTGTATTTATTTGAGAATGTGTGAATTTTAGTGGGATTAGTTGATTTAATTTCTTTTCAAAATTCATACAACTTCTAGAAAGCGCATTCTAGACATTTTTAAAGTTGGTTAGAATTTGTGTTTCTTTGACTTAATCTTGACCTTCGAAATCAAATTAATCAAAGACCCATGTTTGCAATCCTTGTCTATTTGTATCATCCAATCAAAAATCAAATAATACTAATATTACTAATAAAGAAAAATCAGAAAAAAATAAAAACATCTCTCTCCTTTCATCAAGGGCATGCCACACATCCTCATTTTGTTGGATACTTTTTGTCATGATCTCTCTCATTGGTTGATTAAATAGAAGGAGAGGAATTCACCAATCACAAAAATCCATGTGTCCCCAATGATACATCACACACTTGAATTTTCCTCTCTCTCTCACTCTGGGAATAAAATGAAAAATATTTATCTTTGAAAGGAGGGTAGGGCATTTAATCAGTTTTCCCTATATCCACTGATACACTGCCCTCGCAAAAGAAGAGGAAAAGAGGTTTCATAAAAACCCTCAAACAAACGCGTCCTAGAGGGGAGGACCCCCTCTTTCCAAAATTTCTCTTCACACTCTGAATATTCATTAAAAATAAAATTCTTCACTCTTCAATCTACCATTCTTTTCCTTCTTTTCTCATTCCCTCGACCCAACAAAACTCACTCACCTTCCTTTTTTTTTTGTCTCTGTCGCAATACACCATCAACTACCACCACTACATCCTTCAAAACTCAATTGCGTTGAACTACACAACAGAACCATCTTCTTCTTCGACCATACATCCGCCCTCAAAACTACCTTTAAATCGCATCACCACCACTATGCTTCATCACTTGAACTCTCTCTAGCTAATTCTCTTCGCGGTCCTCACCGTTAACCAAAAACCCTTCCTTCCACGATCCAATACATAACATATCTCAATTTAATTAGATACGGAGAATAGTGCAATGCAGATCCACACCGAGTTCGTTTGTCACTTCAGCTTCCTCCAATGACGACGCTTTTAGATCAAACGACAGCGACTGGCATTTAAATGAAAGCATCATCGATAAAGTCGTGTCATCCAAGAAGTGTTTCGTTTCATCTCACTCGGTTCAGAATCACATCATCTCAAAATCAAACGCCAATCAACAACGTCAAATTTATTCATACATGTAACTCTTCTACGTATCAACATCACCATTGACAATAATCCAGTTTCAGTAATTTCTGGTTTTCAAACTCTCTTGCGTGATTTATTGTTGATTGGTTATGCGATTTCAGTTCAATTGAGTTTTGTTCATACTGGATTTTCTGTTTGAGTTATTATTAAGATTGGTATTTTGTTTGTAAACATGATGAGATCTTAATAGAAAGAGAGGTGTGTGTTTAGTATGTGTTCATAAGAGTTTGAGAGGAAATTTGTTCGAACAAGATTTGTTCATGACATATTCTCTTTTAGTTTTGATGATAACAAAAGTATTAAGAGAACAATGGTTTATTTGATGTGTTTTTTATTTATGCAAGTTCTTGTTCTTGTACATAAATAATCAGAATCTGTTTTACTTAGACACATTTGGGAGTTGCTTCATTGCTAGCTTCTGGTGCCAGAGTCTGAAGAACAATTTTTAGTGTGGCTTGATGCAGGCGAGTTACTACACTTGGTAATTGTATATCAGCTTCTGGTACCATTCAGAGTTGGTGATAAAGTTATGGATTGTTCGTACTACAGAAAGCAAGTTGTATTGTCTTATCAGCTTGTCAGCTCGAGTCTACAAGATTGCAAGGCTCAAGAAAGGCTGATACGTTCTATGAATGTCTGCTCCCAACGGATCTATCAGTACAAAACCTCTTGAAGACTCAAAGGTTAAATGCGTTACATACTGGATTCAGAATCTGATGTGCATCCATCTTCAACGTCTCTTGTACTATGGAGTAAAGGCAAAGATACTTGATCAAGACAGTTCCTCAACGGCTAGTTTCTGCAAAGGCTATATATATGGCTGAAGATTCAAGTTTGAATCTTAACAAGGATTCTTCTGATGAAGGAGCAGCAAGATCAAATAATTATCAACTCTAATGTAATATGCAGATTTCCTATTTTAGGTTATAATTGTAAAAGCCTTAAGATTTCTTATCATTAAATATTATAGAAATATTAAGTGCTTTAGGTCTTTGTTATGGTAATTTCCTGTACCTCTGATGCTTGCATCATGTACACCTTGTTCTCTATTCTGATTAGCCTTCAGTAGTTTAGATTAAGTCTCTTACTATGTGCTTGAGCAAAAAGTCTTGTCTCATTGGGATTCAAGCAATAAGTCTTGAGCTAAGATGCTTAAGCCACGCAAGTCTCATTGCTTAAGTGCTTGAGTTGTGAAAGTCTTATTCAGCTAGTCTGATTGAGCAAAGTGGGGAAGACTCCGTCTGATGGGCGTGAGCAAGAGAAGTCTTATACTTGTGCTCTAAGCAAGGGGAAGTCTCAGTTTGATGACCAGAAGAGCAGGTAGCTCGGTCAGAGGGTGTGAGCAAGATAAGTCTTAGACATGTGCTCTAAGTAAGGGGAAGTCTCAACCTGAAGATCTTGGAGCCGGTGGCTCAGTCAAAAGGTGTGAGCAAGGGAAAGTCTTAGACATGTGCTTTAAGCAAAGGAAGCCTCAGACAGTTGGTCTGAGCAGTTGTAAAAGTCTTATGCAGAAGAATAAGCAATTGTAATCATGAAGTGATTATAATGAAAATGTCTTATGAGGCAAGGGGACTGGAGTACTCTCAATTAGGAGAGGAACCCGGATAAATCTTTTGTGTCTTCTGCTGTTATTTTATTTACTTTTGTTATATCCATTGCTAATGAATTAAACAGAATATGAATTCCAGTTCTGATTTTGATACTCCGATCAGAAGTTAAATTAAAAGAAAACGTGAAACACAATTCAACCCCCCCCCCCCCTTCTTACGTACTTTTCACACCTTCAAAATTTTGTTTGATTTGAAAATGTAGAGGGATGAGAACTTTCAATTAGTATTTTGATTGTGCTATTTTAGGAATAGAACACAATTTCGGTTTGTTGCTCAATTTCACTGTATTTTGATGAATTGATAATGTACATAATTTCAATTATCATTTTGATGTGCTATTTTGTTTCAATAAAATAAGTAGTACCCAATTGCACAGGTATGCTAGCAGTTCTACTATTTTGGAAAATATGTGCACTTTTGATAGATACAAAGGTAGGTGTGTGTGAAGTCGACCGAAGGGTATCAAATTTTCGGGAATACCTCTACTGCAATATTGAGCATTTTTTTGTTGGAATTATTATTATTTTCCTTTTTATTTTTCTTTTGGTTTTTCCCTTTGCATTTTAGTTTGGGCTCATAGTCCATTGCGTTTTACTCTAATGTCTTGTATTGTTTTGTTGCTCATTCTTGGTTAATGTTTGGTAATAACCGTTGAAAGCACCTGATGATTTGACGAAATTTATGTAAAACATAAGAAGATTTAAGATGAAGAATCTGCTCAGAATAAAGATGTCGAAGAAGATGTCCTAACAGCAAGACACGACATCCTGGAGTGATTAGCAGGATTTAAATTAGTAATAAATTTGTCTGATATTTGTTGAAGATTTAAAGACTGGATCAAGGATCAAAAGATGAAAAGCCCGACAACAGAAGACTATATAAAGAGACTTAGACCTAGGGTTAAGAATAATACTTTTTGTATCACTTATTACTTTGTAACCTAATTCTCTCGTGTTGAATAAGGGTTTAGGGTTTAAGAGTCGTTGGCTCTCTTAGGAGTTGTAAGTCTCCACTCTGTAATATGGGATGCAGAGTGGAAGGCATAGGTACAGGGACACAACCAGAAGCCTGTAGGTAATGGTTGGTGTATTGTTCTTGGACGAAGCTTTGAAGCAAGTCCAAGATAACTTGGAGGTCAAGAAACCGCGACAGGTTCTGTATTGGCAAAAGACAGAGATATCACAGGTTGTGATTAGGATGTGAGTGGGGTATCTCATATCAAGGTTGTAAATGTTTGAGTTTAGCCTTGGTAAATATGTTCATTGGGTAGATGTTAGGGATAAAGTTGTAAACGTGGGATTTTAGCTTTGTAATAGTTCTACAGATAGTGAAGTCTTCATCCTGGATTGGTATCCCCCAGATGGATGTTCTGGATCGAAAGGAGCAACCCGGAGGTTGTTCATGTTGCTGAGGAGATTCTACAACAACTACAGGAGAAATGGCTAGTTCTCTTGTTGGTGTGTCTTATAGGATGTGTTGAGTGCAGAATAGGGCAAGCAAGCAAAAATATTTATTTTCGGAAAGAATTCCCTCCGGGATTTATGTCGTGTCCACAGAGATCGGTTCGAGGGAAAGAATGTCGTTCGACAATCTCTCGCGTTTATGAGTTTGGATTAAAATGGTTTACAAGTAAAAACAAACAGAAAAGTAAAGATGAACATAAAAAGAATACATTCTTTGAAGAGAAGAAACCTATCAAGCATGAATATACACTACTCAGAACAAACGTAAACCTATTGATCGGTCGCATTCAACATACAATACTCATCAAAATCATCACGTATCGCTCACAACAAAGGTTATGTCTAACGCACAGTTGAGAGAGCAACCGTATTACTCTCGTCGACGCTCTCGCGCACGACGCCTCGAAACACGGAAGACATTAAGTTCCGACACCATAAAGATTATTATCTAAATCTATCTCTAGAGTCTAGACAATAGATATCCCTCCCTAATCAAGATTAATGATGGTTATCTCTAACACAACACAAATCCAAACATAAATGCAAAAAGATCAAGGAAAACATCGATAATGATTTGTAAAGCATATATATTATACAACCATGATCAATACATGTACATAGGTTTAGAGTAACAATACAAACATAACCCACAAAATAGAGAAATACATAGAGAAGAAATGGAGAAAAACCAAACATCTCAAAAGTTGTCGGCTCCGATTGATGAAGGATTCGACTCCGGATCATCCTAATTCATGCTCCAATGTGTTTTCTAGCCTAATTACACTCAAAAAATGCTATTGGATGGATTTGGAACTAAAAATATCAAACCCATAACTAAAAAATGATGAAAAATGGCTTAAATGGGCAATTCTGCATTTCCAGGTTCGCCTAGCGAGTCCCCGTTTGCTAGGCGAACGTAAACCGCCTTTCTGTTGAGTTTTTTCACGATTCTGGAACTTTTCGTTCGCCCCGGTTCGCCTAGCGAACAAGCTAGCGAGTGTTCGCTACGGGGCTCGCCTAGCGAGCATGACAGAAAACCAGAATTTGTTTTCTTCATAACTCTTGAACCGTAACTCCGATTGACGCACGGTTTGAAGCGTTGGAAAGCTTATTCAATGCTATTTATGAATATGGAAACATCCCATTGCTGGAACACCTACAAAAATAAATTAAAATCGATTAAACTCAATGATATTTACACGGTAACGCACTATACACACGAAAACGTAAAGTAAACGTATTTACACATAAAATGGGGTTTATTCAACCAATTTTAACACAAAGTAAGGATAAGTGCAACAAAACTTATATACAAAAATAGGTACAATTTGCACTTATCAAACTCTCCCCAACTTACATAATTGTTTGTCCACAAACAAGAATCAAACAAACTTGAAAATGCGCAAGAAATATCCAAAGAAAGACGAATCAACAGGTTTTGAAAAACGGAAACGAATGAATGATTCAAATGACAACGGTACACACAAAAAGTAAATACTTACCACTAAACTGCAACGATAACATAGTCACGAAACAAAAGCAAAGTACAAAAGTCATGCCAAAAATTCTAAAACAACACAAGTTGAAATGTGAATCACACCTAGCAAAAACAATCATCGGTAGATGAAAAACACAAAATGAGGTTCTTTCACTCACACAACAATCTTGCAAACAAAAGACTAAATTATGCATACATCCACAAATTCACATTGAAAATACAAAGGCAAGAATCACAAGGGCTTTTCAAGGTTGTAGCGTGGTCGGGTAAACAAACAAGGGGCAATTTCTAAAGGTAATTGAAACAAAAACTTGCCTAAACCTAAGGGAGTGAAAACTCACAAAGATTCACACACAAAATTTCAACCAACTTCTTCCAAAATCCCAAGTGCTACACAACACACAATACTTATTTAGCACAATTATTGCAACTCTTTTTGTTTCCTTTTTCAAGGATTTTTCTTTTTTCTTTCTTTTTCACTTTTTTCTTTTCTTTTCTTTGTCATATTTTTCTCTTTTTTCTTTTCTTTTTCAATCCTCATAGAATTCAACCAATGAGTACACACAATCATCCTCTCCCCAACTTGAATTCAACCGCACCATCATGTGAATACTCCCTACTTTCTAAGGCAAGGAAAAAATTCATACAACAACACAAAAAGTTGAGGGCTCAAGTAAAAACAACAATCAAGATCCACACAAAAATATGAATTTGACACTCATAGACAAGCATCAAGCTCAAACAACATGGATAATGACCAAAGGCTCAAAGGGGTTACAAATGATCACACACTCACAAGGTGAATTGACTATTTGGCTAAGGTAGTTGTGCTCAAAATGAAAAAATTGCCTTGATCCTTTTCATGCATTCATATAATCAACACAAATAAAAGATTCAACATAATAAAATCCAGTTAAACAAGAATGTTGGTTCTCCGCGCATATATGAACAATAGAAGGCTACCTCACAAAAAGGTGGGAACTAAAGTGATTCACAATAAGAACAAGTATACAAAAGAATGGATGGCATGGAAGTTTGTAAAATGCCTAAGTATCATGAATATGCTACAGTATAGAAAGCGATAAATACATACCTCGGACGTGTACAAAACTTAACAATATCATTACCATACATCCGCAAGTTGAAATGCACCAACTTGGAAAATCACAAAAGCATCCTCAAATAAATCAATCAAAATCTGTGAGCAAACAACAACCAAAATCTTAGCAGCCTTCGCCTAGCGAAGGAATCATTCGCTACGCGAGCCTTCGCTACATCCTTCGCCCCAGCGAAGTTTTGGTGTTTTCAACCAAGAAACTTTCTGCCACCCTTCGCTGGCACCTTCGCCTCGCGAACACATCAGCGAGCATTCGCTGGCTCCCTCGCCCAGCGAATTTACCCAGTTTTCCTACTGAAGGCTTTTGCATACTTTCTGCCACTCCCTCGCTGGAACCTTCGCCAACGTTCGCGAGGCGAACCTTCGCTGGTGACTTCGCCAGAACTCGCTTAGCGAGAACAAGAATTATTAATATAAACAAACGAAAATAAAGGGAGAAATTTCATTAAACAAGTTGTAAAGTGAAGATTTGAGAAGTTTACGAAAAATCCGAGTACAACTTGTTTAATGAAAGTTCACCACACAACCAAAGAAAATAATACAACATGCTTGTTTTACGTCGTAAGCTCGACGCCTTTACAGTGCTTAGCTAGCAAACTCACTTCCTTCATGCCATAGTGATGCCTCACCGCGCAAACCTAAAGTAAGTGTCCTAACCAAACATATGAACAAACGGTTACGGGAACAAAATGTATACAACACTTGAACAAACATAATGGAAATAGACAATATATACGATATATACAAAACTCAAAAACAAAGAAACTATCGCAATGCGATTCAATATCAAAACCAATCCCCGGCAACGGCGCCATTTTGTTGAGTGCAGAATAGGGCAAGCAAGCAAAAATATTTATTTTCGGAAAGAATTCCCTCCGGGATTTATGTCGTGTCCACAGAGATCGGTTCGAGGGAAAGAATGTCGTTCGACAATCTCTCGCGTTTATGAGTTTGGATTAAAATGGTTTACAAGTAAAAACAAACAGAAAAGTAAAGATGAACATAAAAAGAATACATTCTTTGAAGAGAAGAAACCTATCAAGCATGAATATACACTACTCAGAACAAACGTAAACCTATTGATCGGTCGCATTCAACATACAATACTCATCAAAATCATCACGTATCGCTCACAACAAAGGTTATGTCTAACGCACAGTTGAGAGAGCAACCGTATTACTCTCGTCGACGCTCTCGCGCACGACGCCTCGAAACACGGAAGACATTAAGTTCCGACACCATAAAGATTATTATCTAAATCTATCTCTAGAGTCTAGACAATAGATATCCCTCCCTAATCAAGATTAATGATGGTTATCTCTAACACAACACAAATCCAAACATAAATGCAAAAAGATCAAGGAAAACATCGATAATGATTTGTAAAGCATATATATTATACAACCATGATCAATACATGTACATAGGTTTAGAGTAACAATACAAACATAACCCACAAAATAGAGAAATACATAGAGAAGAAATGGAGAAAAACCAAACATCTCAAAAGTTGTCGGCTCCGATTGATGAAGGATTCGACTCCAGATCATCCTAATTCATGCTCCAATGTGTTTTCTAGCCTAATTGCACTCAAAAAATGCTATTGGATGGATTTGGAACTAAAAATATCAAACCCATAACTAAAAAATGATGAAAAATGGCTTAAATGGGCAATTCTGCATTTCCAGGTTCGCCTAGCGAGTCCCCGTTCGCTAGGCGAACGTAAACCGCCTTTCTGTTGAGTTTTTTCACGAATCTGGAACTTTTCGTTCGCCCCGGTTCGCCTAGCGAACAAGCTAGCGAGTGTTCGCTACGGGGCTCGCCTAGCGAGCATGACAGAAAACCAGAATTTGTTTTCTTCATAACTCTTGAACCGTAACTCCGATTGACGCACGGTTTGAAGCGTTGGAAAGCTTATTCAATGCTCTTTATGAATATGGAAACATCCCATTGCTGGAACACCTACAAAAATAAATGAAAATCGATTAAACTCAATGATATTTACACGGTAACGCACTATACACACGAAAACGTAAAGTAAACGTATTTACACATAAAATGGGGTTTATTCAACCAATTTTAACACAAAGTAAGGATAAGTGCAACAAAACTTATATACAAAAATAGGTACAATTTGCACTTATCAGGATGTTGTGACATCTTATTAGGGCAAGCAGGATCTGTTCCTTGGTGGTTCCGCTGCATGTGTTTCTGATGGAAGAGCTCTAGAATGATGGGATTCTGGAGTTGTTACTGAAGACAGTTAGTGGTAGGTCTCAATCGTCGGCCTCTATATTTGAAGATATCTGCATTCTTTTATTCCAAAGTCGGGAGCGATGAAGTGAAATGAGCTGTGGTTGGATATCTGGTATGATGACTTGGTACTTGGAAGCTTGGTTTCTTGGTGCAGTTGAATTTAGTTGAAGAGGAGAGGAGTTGAGTTTAAGTTTATCAGGTTCTTGCTCTAGGAGTTTGATAAATTATTGGATGGCTAGGTTGTCAAAGATACTTGAGAATTATCTCAAGTCCACTCATAAAGGCATCTATGTCGTGTATCTGGAGTCTTCTAGTTACTCTTCTGACTAGAAGGTGTTTTTTTGAAACACAATCTGAAGAAAGTGGAGGTGATTTATTTTCACCATCCAAAAACATCAAGGAAGGATTCATCTCTCTTGACCCTAAGAGTGGATCCAATCTGATTGAAGAATTGTTGAGGTAAATAAGATTCGTTCAAAGAAAATCTTAGTTACTTGAGTCAAGGGTGGCAGCCTTGGTATCTCAACATTGTCCTTTGAAGAAGATACTTGCAAAAAGATTGAATACTTTATAAGTGTTCATGACATGATCTGGTGGAGCTCAGCTACAGCAGTGAAGAAGGGTTATTGGACAAGGATTTAAGATTAATTGCTATTTGTGAAATCCACAAGTATTTAATTGATTATCCTTGAAAGTCAAGATTGCTAATGTTCAACAAGATGTTGGAACATCTCATCATCAGAGTTTATGCAGAATCATGGGAGGGGTACTGCATACGCTTTAGCATATGTTTTAGTCTTAGGTGGTGACCTAAGAAGTGGCTTCAATCGGGTGAGACAGAAGCATGTGTTCTCTGGAGAGTTTCCTGGCAAGAAACTAGTCTGGAATTTGATGCTGTTGAAGATGAAGATGAAGACATCATAATCTTGATGGTTACAGCTTGGATCGTTTTATTTCTGATCTAGGTGCTTTAGAGCATGGTTTTTGCTCTATTTATGAAGGTCGAGGATAAGTGGCAGTTATCTCTGGCTTTCTACTGACGGCTCTACTTAGGAAAGTGGCATTCTTTGGTATGGCTATGGGGTAGTCTTGGACTACTTATCTTCTAAAGATTCAAATGTGGCATGTTTAAAGTCTTTGGAGTTTCAAAGCAGGATGGAGGTTGTCTACTCAAACTTGGTTGTTGAATCAAGTCTATGAGAGCATGAAACTCTTGTTCTGCGAAGGGAGGAGGTTCTTTTAAGTGGCAGAAGGAGGAGCTGAATTCAACAGTTGGATGTCATATCAAAATGTTCTGACATCTAGCTCAACATCAGAAGTCTCAGCTGGTGATGTGGCACATCATCTTAAGATAAGGTGATCTACAGGAGAATGGAAGTTATGGATTCTTTAAAAAGGTCTATCTCATTCAGTTTACAGGAGCTATGGATGGGAAGATGTTACATGACTAAGAGGCTTAGTGGATCCAAGATGTCTTGCTATGGGGCAAGTAGTTCATGTGACTTGAAGATCTGATTTCATTAGTGGATCAGTGTTTCTTGTGGGAGTTCTGAAGATGAGTGAGGTCAATCAAAAGGTGGCATTTGGTTGATTTCACAATATGCATTCAAGCAGGATGCTTGAAACTGATTGCTCTTGTACAAGAGAGTAGTTAGTTGAAATTGTAAGGAGGGTCTGGTTCTCTGGGAGCTTGTGGCAGAAGTTCTGGGTTGAGAATGGAAGCATACCTTCTTTTGGTGGATGAGAGTTTATTTCTCTATGGGTTTCTGAAGTTTTCTTTGTTCAAGCTGGTGGCGCAGTGTTGTGCGAAGATCTTCAGTGTGGATTACTATGCTGATAGTAAATCCAGTGGTGGAGCATATCAAGAACCATGGTGTGTGGTGTCTATGATGTGTGGAAGATGTCCTAACTGATGTTAAAACATCTTTGGGTTAGTTATGCTTGGTGAAGGATTTCAGGTTCTGTGAGGAACTGGGTACTTGCATTGTGTCTAAGAAGTATCTACATTGTTATACGAGAGAATGATGGAGTAGAAGAACTGTCTTGGAGGTTTGATGTAAGGTTTTCGAAGACTGGAGTGGATCACGGGTTGATTGCATGAAGGTCTGGTTTTAAATGCGTTCAGAAGTGGATATTCGCCATAAAATCAGGAGTATTCTAGGTTATCATAAGGGAGAATGATAAGGAATGACTGTCTTGGATTGTGGGGTGTCTATATCAATTGCTAACTGGGTTAGGTCAGTGGAAAATCTTGTAAAAGGGATGTTGCCATGGCTACAAGTTATGCTAGTAGTGGATCAGTTTAGCAGATGTGAAGTTCTGGAGCATGCATACTATAGCTGACATCGTTATAACAAACTAAGAGGCCCTGTGCGTCTCTTTGAGGAATGTGAATCATTCTGATTCAATTGGTTTGTGCCTCAAGCAGTTGGAGGTCTATACATGAGAATTAAAGAGGAGTTCGTGTGGTGTGTAGATGGTTGCAAGATGGGGGGGATCAATGGGACTTTGATATCAAGCCAAGAGTTTGTTATGGTTGGTATACACTACCTCACGGGTAGCATGATGGTGATCATGTGTGAGGGATTATTGTTTCTTGTCAGAGGAAGCAATAAGAGAGTTCATGATTGCGTTCAGTAGATGTGTTAAACAGAAGGTGCGCTCTTGAAGACATGAAGATGCGTCTTATATTTTCCAGTCATTAGCTTAGGTGTTCTGGGGAGGAGCACTGGTTACCTTAGAAAGGGGGAGATGCTTCTTGATCTAAGATGAATTACTGCGAGGATGCAGTTGAAGTTCCAGTTTGCATTTGTGCGTCAAGCAAGCTGAGATGTCAAGGAGGATGTCTTAACATTATTTAATTATTGCAAGTAGGGGGAGACTTGGCAATACAGAATTTATGATTCTTGTTGGATGCTTAGAGAATCATTGGAAGAGTCTGGGAGAATTTATTTTTCTCTGCAGATTAAAGTCATTATTCTGTGAATTTGTCTCTGATTGATAAGCTGATATGAGAAGTCTTGTCAGGTCTGAAGTTGAGTGCATGTAAAGAGAAGACATTGTCTAACATAATGTCAGGACATTGTTATTCGACATGTTTGCATGTAACTGGATTATTTGGACGGTTTTCTTAAAAGAAGAAACAGTCAACAGTCTTGGCCGGTGCGCAGGTAGTTGAGCTAATTCCTTTGGATAATGGTCCTTTAAATTGACCAGCGTATTTTTTGGTGGTTTGTTACTTCCTAAGGAATTTCTTTGCTATAAATAAGATTGTTTTGGTTCTTCTTAGTCTCATTATTCCTTATTTAAGTGAGTGTTCAATGGCGTTCTTCAAATACTGGGTGAGTTGCGTTTGGATTTGGAGTTGTCTGGGTCACTTTTGCCAAGTTTTAGCTAAAAAGGGGGAGAAGATAGTTTTCTGGTTCTTGGGATCATTTGTGCAGTGGCAGTGCAAGAATGTTGGAGAAAGATGTTCTATCATCTTAACATTCAAATTCTATCTTTTTGTGTCTTGTGATCTGAATTGTGAAACAGGTTGTGTCTTGTAACTTGAGTTACATTACAATTACTGTTTCTTTTCTGGAGGAGTCTTCTGGTGTCAACCTCTTTCTGGGTCTTTCTTGGAAGGAAAAAGAAATGTGTGAGGGGAGACTCTCCCAGAACAAAAAGCTCCAATCAAATCCTCAAGATAGAGAAGTCTTGCCGAGAGCATAATGCAGAAGAAGATGTTTTAGCCAAAATTTGTCAAAAGGGGGAGATTGAAAGCACCTGATGATTTGACGAAATTTTGGTAAAACATAAGAAGATTGAAGATGAAAAATCGGCTCAGAATAAAGATGTCGAAGAAGATGTCCTAACAGCAAGACACGACATCCTGGAGTGATTAGCAGGATTTAAATTAGTAACAAATCTGTTCGAGATTTGTTGAAGATTTAAAAACTGGATCAAGGATCAAAAGAAGAAAAGCCCGACAACAGAAGACTATATAAAGAGACTTAGACCTAGGGTTAAGAATAGTACTTTTTGTATCACTAATAACTTTGTAACCTAATTCTCTCGTGTTGAATAAGGGTTTAGGGTTTGAGAGTCGTTGGCTCTCTTAGGAGTTGTAAGTCTCCACTCTGTAATATGGGATGCAGAGTGGAAGGAATAGGTACAGGGACACAACCAGAAGCCTGTAGGTAATGGTTGGTGTATTGTTCTTGGACGAAGCGTTGAAGCAAGTCCAAGATAACTTGGAGGACAAGAAACCGCGACAGGTTCTGTATTGGTAGAAGACAGAGATATCACAGGTTGTGATTAGGATGTGAGTGGGGTTCTCATATCAAGGTTGTAAACGTTTGAGTTTAGCCTTGGTAAAGATGTTCATTGGGTAGATGTTAGGGATAAAGTTGTAAACGGGGGAGTTTAGCTTCGTAACAGTTCTACAGATAGTGAAGTCTTCATCCTGGATTGGTATCCCCCAGATGTAGGTGAGTTGCACCGAACTGGGGGATACCAATCCAGGATGAAGACTTCACTATCTGTCGAACTGTTACAAAGCTAAACTCCTCCGTTTACAACTTTATCCCTTACATCTACCCAATGAACATCTTTACCAAGGCTAAACTCAAACTTTTACAACCTTGATATGAGATACCCCACTCACATCCTAATCACAACCTGTGATATCTCCGTCTTCTACCAATACAGAACCTGTCACGGTTTCTTGACCTCCAAGTTTCTTGGACTTACTTCAAAGCTTCGTCCAAGAACAATACACCAACCATTACCTACAGGCTTCTGGTTCTGTCCCTGTACCTATGCCTTCCACTCTGCATCCCATATTACAGAGTGGAGACTTACAACTCCTAAAAAAGCCAACGACTCTCAAACCCTAAACCTTTATTCAACACGAGAGAATTAGGTTACAATGTTATTAGTGATACAAAAAGTACTATTCTTAACCCTAGGTCTAAGTCTCTTTATATAGTCTTCTGTTGTCGGGCTTTTCATCTTTTGATCCTTGATCCCGTCTTTAAATCTTCAACAAATCTCGAACAGATTTGTTACTAATTTAAATCCTGCTAATCACTCCAGGATGTCGTGTCTTGCTGTTAGGACATCTTCTTCGACATCTTTATTATGAGATGATTCTTCATCTTCAATCTTCTTATGTTTTACCAAAATTTCGTCAAACCATCAGGTGCTTTCAATCTCCCCCTTTTGACAAATTTTGGCTAAAACATCTTCTTCTGTATTCTGCTCTCGGCAAGACTTCTCCATCTTGAGGATTTGATTAGAGCTTTTTGTTCTGGGAGAGTCTCCCCCTCACACATTTCTTTTCCTTCCAAGAAAGATCCATAAAGAGGTTGACACCAGAAGACTCCTCCAGAAAAGAAACAGTAATTGTAATGTAACTCAGGTTACAAGACACAACCTGCTTCACAACTCAGATCACAAGACACAAAAAGATAGAATTTGAATGTTAAGATAATAAAACATATTTCTCCAACATTCTTGCACTGCCACTGCACAAATGATCCCAAGAACCAGAAAACTATTCTTTTGACTTATTTAATATTCTGCAATTTACCGTTGTGTTATTGTTCTTGACTAACATGTTAGATCAGATGTCGTGACATCTGTGAGTATGCAGTTCTGATATTTAATGTATCAGTCTGCTGTTGCGCCTCTGAGTTTAAATGATTATGTAGCACAATGTCTTGACATGTGTTAGGACATCTGCTCTCTGCATAGGCCAGAATTTCAACCGTGTTTAAATTGATTTTGCTAGTAAGTTTATAATGATATCATAAATATATTTTATAAAGAGGTTACGTACTTTTTTCCAAATCTGATGCGGTTTTTTAGTGTTCCTAATATGAAGAATTAAGGGTTTTATCTATTTGTTTATTTTAACCAAGGATATCTTTTGAAGTTTGTCCACTTTATTTATTAATGGTGTTTGAGACATTTGAATAATCAACGACCTGCTAATTCCAAAATTTAATAAAGTTATACTAACGCGATTAATTGGAGCACGACTTTACTTTAATTTAATTGCTAAACAGTTGGAAACAACTCGACTATTTTCACAATTTAACTTGATTAAACATTTTCTTAATAAACATGAAGGAAGAGGATCCGTGGAGTCTCGCATTCCCTGAATCCTCAAATGATCGGTCCTGAGGTACACGTCTAGGGTTAGCCATTCGTTCACTCATTTGTTTCTAAAATACTTAAAATACGAACTTGGACGAAAAGAAGGGTCGTTGGAGTCTAGCACTCCGACAGAACCTTTGAACAATCAACTCTGAAGCACATCTCATTCTTGTTGGATGTTCGTTGTCCATCAAACAAAGTTTCATTAAAATTTTGAATGAAAAAGGGATCGTTGGAATCTAGTATTCCAGTAATACTCCGAATAATTGGTCACGAGGCTCACGTCTCGTTCTTGCCCCCGTGCGATTGAAAACTTCTTTTCACAAGAGCATTGTTTAATTCTTTCTAATGCGTATACAAACAAGCACTTAATTCTCCACCTTGAGCAAACAAGCCAACGTTGAACCATTAAAACATGTATTAAGCACTTTTTCATTAAAACAAACCAACCAATAACCTCTTTTTCTCGCCCCCGTGCGATCGAAACCTTTTCACAAATAGACACTGTTTAGTTTATTCTAACGCGCACATAAACTAGCGTTTAAGCCTCACATGCGCGAGCATACAACAACATGTTTAAACTATTGGAGCACAATCAAACAAGATCCCTTCTACCGAAAAACAAGCAACCGCTAAGTCTCTCATCCACGAGCAAACAAGCAAATGTTTAACCATTAGAATGCAACATAAACACCCATCCTCTAAAATCAATCAACCAACACTCTTGACTTCCAATAACTACGTAGCTTTGAGTTCTCCATCGCACCTGGAGATACGTAGGAGCGAGATTTACGTCTCGTCAAGCACTATAACAAAAAAAACACCAACAACATCTTTTGTATTGCCCCGAACTACGAAGCTTCGAGTTCTTCATTGTATCCGAGGATACGTAGGAGCGAGATCCACAATCACTTCAAGCACACTCTTTTATTGTTTGAAGAAAACAAATAATAATAGCTAACATTCAATCGCAAATCTAACTAAAAAATTCCCGTTGAGTACAACGGACGTGATAAATGCTAATATATTTCCTTTGCATAATCGACTCTCAAATCCGAATTTGATTGCGACGATCATTTTTTTTTTATTTTATCGATATTTTTCCTTTTCTTATTCGAATAAATAAAGCTAATACATAAGGTGACAATTGGGAACATCTTGCTTGTGTTTGTGTGTATAGTAGTGTAAATAAAATTGGACACATCAGAGTGAATGAAAGTGAGGTTTTCTATCATCCCAGCAATAAGAAAACTCCAAACTCACGTGCTAGAGTCTATTATTGGGAACATAATTGATGAACATAAAATTCAAGATAGACATGAATAAGAAAAAAGTTTAGAATTTGTCGAATGAATGACCCACAATATTAATAGTACGACATATTCATAAGATTCTATTGGAGCTGTTTCCTTGGATGTATTTGAAAATCAATTAGGCTATATATATCATCTCAAAGATATTAATTTCTCTTTGTTTTTTGAAAAATTAAATTATATATACATAAACAAATATAAAGTGATAGAGAAAAAAAAAAGAGTATGTCCAAGAAATAAAACACTCAGCATTTTGCCTATACATTTTTTATTGACTTGTTTGGTATATCTGAAGTCAGTTAGCATGTCAGGAATTATAAGAATAACAAGCACAAATGTGTCCCACACCATGTGATTTTCAAAAATGCTTCCTTTTTATTTTGGTCAATAATTAATATGTGGGTAGTGGAAAGTTATAATGTTGAGAATTTTCCCTAAGAGTAAATTTGCCACTTATATTGTGTTATTACCAAAAGTAAGATGTGTATTTGTAGTGTTCATATGGAAATTGACAATTGTTAGCGAGGGGAAGTGTCACATGTAGTTTAATGTAGTTGACACTTATGATGAATTCAAGGTCCTCCACATAAATTCGTTAGAGGTAGTTGATTTAATAGAATATATGGACTAATTCATAAGTTACTGCATTTTTAACTTATTTTTAAATATAAATCTAAAAAATTGTTAAATTGATAATCAAAGATATAATTGTTATGAAATTAAACAAAATAAAATAATATAAGAGAGAAAGAAAATAATAGAATATATTGTACTATTTCGAATATAATATGAGTCATATTTATAGAACATATGTAATGAATGGCGAATTAATATATGTAATGAACGAAGAATCAATATGGAATCTACTCATTTATGAACATCCATATTCATGTCGTTTATAACACTCCCCTTAGATGTCTAGAATATGACTCATTAAAACTTTATTAGAAAAAATTCTGTGAAAAAAGTCTTAGTAAAGAAAAAGGGTTACAACATTCTTTGTTAAGGAATTGTCACGTTACTAATCAATACAAATTATTTTAAATAAGAAAGAAAATTATTTGGGAGACAATCATATTTAACATTAATTATTCATAACACTACCCTTGGATGTTAGTTTATGATATGTCTCGTTAAAACCTTACTAGAAAAAATCCAATGGAAAAAAAAATCTAATGAAGAAAAAAGAGTACAATATCCTTTTAAGAAAAATTCATTTCTTCCCATCAACTGAACGGTCATTTCTTTGATGATGAAGACGAATCTTCTGTACTAGTTGGTTAAAAGTTTTATTTGGGATTGACTTTGAGAAAAAGTCTAGAAGATTATCACTTGAACGAATTTGACTGATGCTTATATTATCATCTTTTTTAAGATCATGAGTGAAAAAGAGTTTTGGAGAAATATCTTTGATAGTTGTACATCTGAATGATCATTTTCTTTCTATGGTTTGTTTTTCAAGTCTCCATGAAATAGTTGTACATGTTGGAACAAAATTGGTTAATACCATATCCCTTGGGTTTTATGATAACAAAGTACTTAAAGAACAATTAGGTTTTTCTAACATCTGTTCAAGTATGCAGGATTATAAAACTAAGAACAGATGAAAAGATGCTTGAGGATTCTAAATCTGAAGATCAGACTGTGGATTTGAAAATCACTTTTGAAGACTCTAGATCTGAGGGAAGATCTAAACTCTGAAGAAGTCAACTCTGAAGAAAGTCAGCCTCTGGTGATCTAGACTCTGAAGCTTCAAAAGACAAGAAGTAGACTCTAAAGATATATACCTCTAAAGAGTGAAGTTTGGAGAAAATCAAATTCTAAAGCATATTCTCTTCAATCAAGGCAACTATGACAGACTCAGAGACCTTTTGATCACATGAAAACTTAAGGAAAATCTCTTCTTTGTTGTCTGAGCTTCAATTGATATTTCCTCTTGCAGAAAGGTGCTTTCTTGATGTGTCCAATCAAGTACAAAGCCAACCCATCTTTTTGGTGAAAGTTTTAAACGTCTCTTTTCCTCCTCTCTATATACGGAGCAGAAGACCTGAAAAATAATACTAATACACTACACTACTAGACTCTAAACCATGACATTTCAAAGAGAAGTTACTCTGTCGAAAACAAGCTAGGCTTAAAACATCTAAACATTGTGTATATTTTTAGAAGTTCTTAAGTCTTAAAGTCTTCCTAAGTTGTATTCTGTCTACACCTCTGATTGTATATCAAGTGTAATTGTTATCCAAATCTCTTAATAGTTTGTTATAGAGCCAGAAGTATCTTGCTTTAGTGTTTGAGCATTTAAATCCTATTGTCTGTGTTCTTGAGCATATAAGTCTCTTACTTGAGGGTTTGAGTATTTAAAGTATCTTGCTTGTGTGCTTGAGCATAAAAGTCTCTTACCTGTGGGTTTAAGCATCAGAAGTCTCTTGCTTGGTGCTTGAGCATTTGTAATCAGTTTGGTTATAATGGAAATCCCTTAGAAGTACAAGGGGACTGGACTACTTCAAGTTGTGAGAGGAACCGGGATAACTATTGTGTATCTTTGTTTTACTTTCCTTGCTTCTATACTTATCATTCCCCTGCTATCAACTTTGCAACTCTGAGTCGGATTCTATTTCAAAATCTGATATAAACATTCAAAAGCTAATCTAGTATCTCTAAGTCAGACTGTGAACCAAGTGTTCAGAATCTGATTGAGATCCATCATAAGCAGGAGAAGAAAATTTTTATAAGAAAGAAAAATCCAACACAATTCAACTCCCCCCAATTCTTGTGTTTTTTTCATCTTCAGTTGGCATTAAAGCAAGGTATGTGCTAAAAACTTAACAGTGGTGTAGAAAAGTTCCGGAGAAAAATATATATTTTATCATGGCTGATTCTAGTGGGGGCACTCCAAATCCTTTTTGTACTGTTAATCATGATTATAATACCTCTGAGAAAAACAACTATATATCTAGACCTCCAATATTTTAGTGGAGACTCATGTTGAGTTTGAATGGTAGAAGAGCAAGATGTATATTCATATCATAGGTATTGATAATGAGTTGTCGGATATTTTGGAATATAACATTGATATTCAAGTCAATGGAGTTGGAATGGTGTCTTACGGAAAATCTCTCACACTTGCTCAGAAAATGAAATACTGAAAACATCATAGAGTTAGAGGTATCCTGGTTAATGCTCTAACTGATTCAGAGTGCAATAAAATCATTGATAAATCTACTTATAAGACCATTTTCAAATCCCTATATGATACATATGAAGGGAACCAACAAGTTAAGGAAGACAAGGCCAACCTTCTAGTTCAACAATATGAGCTATTCAGAATGAAGGAGGATGAAGACATTGAAACCATGTTTTCTAAGTTTCAAATTCTTGTACCTGGACTTCGGGTTCTAAACAAGAGCTACACTACCTCTGATCATGTCAAGAAGATTCTTAGGATTCTTCTTGTCCAATATAGACCCAAGGTAATAGCTATCCAGGAGGCTAATAACTTAAGTTCATCAAGTCTTGAAAGTCTTATCAGCAATCTCAGAGTCATGAGATAGAGCTCAATGGAGATGAACCTGTCAAGAAGTCAAAGTCCCTAACTTTAAAAGCTTATGCAAAATTTATAAAGGTCCCTAAAGTCTAGAACTCTAAAGAAGCTTTTGAATCAAAAGGTTCTGAAGGAGACTCATATGATGAGGAACTGTCCTTTATAATTAAAAGATTTCAATATTTGGCCAAGAAGAGCAAAAGATTCTCTGGTAGAAACAATGGCTTCAGAGGATTAAGTTCAAGAGATAATAAGGATGGTCAGAAGGGTTGCTTCAACTGCAAGAAGTCTGGTCACTTCATTGTTGAATGTCTAGAGCCACAAAAGGACAAGTCAAAGAAGGGAAGCTTCTAGAAGGATATCTTAAGAAACATATTCAAGAAGAGTCTCATGGCAACATGGGATGAACTTAACAATGAAGAAGATTTTGAGAAAGACGAAGAACAAGCCAACCTGGCTTTGATGTCTCTTACATCTTTTGAAGCAGAATTTTACTCAGATTGTGGTTTAGAATATGAAGAGAATGAGGTATTTTCTAAAATATCTCGTTCTAATTTAATTACCTTCATTCAAGATCTTATAAGTAGATATCAGAAAAAAAAAAGCCAGACACATGAAAATTCTAACAAAGCACTATGATCTTTTGAAATAAGAATTAAGATCTATTCAAAACAAAAATGAAGCTCTTAAGAAATATCACATTGCTCCTGTTAAAGATGTGTCTGATAAAACTCTTGATGAGCATGAAATGGCTCTTCAAGAATTTATTTTAACTGGCTTTAAAAGAACCAAACTTGCATCCATGATCTATGGTGTAAGTAGAAGTAGAGGTGAAGGTCTGGGTTACTAGAAAAAAATCTATTAATCCAAGGATTGAAGCCTTGATTAAATTATTAGATCCTTCTTCTTCAAAATATACTCAAAGGGGTTGGACTTTTATTTTGTATCTGATTCTAACAATGCAAAGCTTCTGAACTAATTGGAATCTAAAACTGTTGAGTCAAGGGTTCTAAAGAAACCAGAACCTGAGACACTAAAGTCAAAGGTTCTGAAGAAACCAGAACCTAAGGCTTCAGGTCATAAGGTTCTGAAAGGTTCAGAACTTAAGGTCAAGACTTATTCAAGACAAAAAAACTTCTAAATGAAAAGTATTGAATTATTCTAAGCCTGTCCATTTGAGAGAAAAGGTACAAAACAAGATAAAACCTGACATAACTAATCCTAAAGGACCCATACGACTATGGGTACCTAAATCTGAAATATTTTTTGCTACATATATGCTTTAAGGGAGAAGCAAAGCAGAAGTCATGTTACATGCGCAATGGCTACTCACGACATATGACAGGAGAATGGAATATGTTCCAAACCCTCACTTTGAAAGATCATTGGTACAAGTACTATTGGTAATTCCTATATCTCATCAACAATGTCTATTAGTAGATTGACTAAAACATAACCTACTTAGCATAAGTCAATTTTATGATAGTGGTTATGATGTAGTGTTTAATAAGAACATCTGTACAGTCATGAATGAATCTGATAAATCTCTAGTGTTCAATGGTAAGAGGAAAGACAATGTTTATAAAATTAATTTTTCTGAACTGGCTGATCAGAAGGTACTTTGCCATCTATAAATGAATGATGAAAAGTGGGTCTAGAACAAAAGGTTAGGTCATGCTAACTAGAGATTAATCACCAAGGTTAGAAAGGTAAAACTTGTTAAGGGGATGTCAGATCTTAACTATCATTCAGATGCTCTATGTTGAGCATGCCAAATAGGGGAAATTAACAAAATCTCTTTCAAAACAAAAAACTCTGTCTCTTCCTCCAGACCATTAGAATTGCTTCACATTGATTTGTTTGGTCCTGTTAGTACTACATCAATCAATGGGAAAAAATATGGACTTGTCATTGTTGATGACTTTAGTAGATGGACTTAAGTCAGATTCCATATAACCAAGGATGAATCATATGATGTGTTTAGTGTCTTCTGCATACAAGTACAAAATGAAAGGGAATAAAAAAAATTTAAAAGTAAGGAGTGATCATGGAGGAGAATTTGAAAATGAACCTTTTGAAAACTTTTTTGAAAAATATGGAATCATCCATGAGTTCTCTTATCCTAGAAATCCATAGAAAAATGGAGTTGTAGAGAGAAAGAATAGATCCTTACAAGAAATGACCAGAACCATGAGTCATGAAAATAACTTACCCAAGTACTTGTGGCAGAAGCTGTAATCATAACATGTTATGTTCAGAACAGGATCTACATCAGACATATTCTGAACAAAACTGCATATGTGCTTTTCAAAGGAAGAAAAACTAACATTTCTTATTTTTCATCTGTTTGGATTTACATGTTACGACTTAAACAGAAAAGACTATCTAAAGAAATTTGATTTTAAAGCTCAAAAGATTATCTTTTTAGGATACTCGAAACACTCAAAAGCATACAGGGTGTAAAAATCTGAAACCAAAATGGTTGAAGAGTTTATACATATCAAATTCGACGACAAAGAGCCTGATAGTAAGATGTCAGAGCTGGTTGAAAATGTGTCAGAATTTCATATATTAGAAGTCTCTCCATAAGTTGGTGGATCAGAAGCTATATTTCCTTTAGAGGTTCAAAAGCTAGATGTTCAGAAGCTGGTGGTACCTAACCAAACCTAACTTTTGAAAAACCTCCAGAGGAAGCAAGTTCTGAAGAAGCTCTATGTGATTCTCAAGAAGTTGCACAATACAGAAAGACCTTCAATTATAAGTTTTCTCATCCTGAAAATTTAATCATTGAAAACCAATATAGTCGTTTGTAAGCAAGATCTACATTCATAGAGGAACATTCAATGCTGGTACTTATCTCCATGGTATAACCAACTTATGTTAATGAAGTCTTATCAGATGATGGAAGGATTGTAGCCATGCAAGAAGAACTGAACCAATTTCAAAGGAATGATGTGTGGGATCTGGTTCCCATACCTCATCAGAAGAACATCATTGGAACAAAATGGGTTTTCATAAACAAGCTTAACGAGTAAGGAGAAGTGGTATGAAACAAAGTCAGACTGGTTGCTCAAGGCTATAGTCAGTAAAAAGGTATAGATTTCTCTGAAACCTTTGCACCTGTTGCAAGGTTAGAGGCAATCAGGTTACTCTTCTCCTATGCTATTTATCATGACATCATTTTATATCAAATGGATGTTAAGAGTTCATTTTTAAATGGAGTCATTTTTGAAGAAGTTTATGTAAAATATCCACTTGGATTTGAGGATTCAATCCATCCAGAACATGTTTTTAAACTTAAGAAGTCACACTGTATGGACTCAAACAGACTCCCAGAGCCTGGTATGAGACATTTAGTAACTTCCTCTTAGAAAATGATTTTAGAAAAAGGCAAGTTGATACCATACTCTTCAGAAAAATATTGAAAATGACATCTTAATTGTTCAGGTGTATGTAGATGATATTATTTTTGGTTATACTAATGCTACCCTTTGAAAGTAGTTTCTAAGACAATGCAAGCTAAGTCTGAGATGAGCATGATGGGGAAATTAAAGTTATTACTTAGAATTCAAATCAACCAAAGCAAAGATGGAGTCTATGTTCATCAATCAAAGTATACAAAAGAGCTTCTGAAGAAGTTCAAGCTTGAAGACTGCAAAGTCATGAACACTTTTATACATCCGACATGCAATTTGAACAAAGAAAGATAAAGCTCCAAAGTCTGTCAGAAGCTGTATAGAGATATTATTGGTTCCTTAATCTACTTAACAACTTCTAGGCCATATATTTTGTTCAGTGTGTGTATGTGTGCTAGATTCCAATCAGATCATAGGGAGACTCACTTAATTGTTGTTAAGAGGATTTTTCGATATTTGAAGGGAACAACTAATTTAGGGTTGCTTTATAAAAAATCCCTAGATTACAAGCTAGTTGGATTTTGTGATGCCGACTATGCTGGGGATAGAACTGGGAGGAAATCCACTAGTGGAAACTGTGAATTCATAGGTGAAACCCTAATATCATGGGATAGTAAAAGACAAGCAATTATTGGTCCATAACAAAAAAAAAATACATCTCAGCTGCTAAATGCTGCACACAACTCCTCTGGATGAAATATCAATTGGAATACTATCAAATTAGTGAAAGCAGTATTCCCATCTTATGTGATAATAATGTTGCCATATGTTTAACAAAAAATCCAGTTCAACATTCTAGAACCAAGAACATAGAAATATAACATCATTTTATTAGAGATTATATTCATAAAGTGTAATAGATTTATAATTCATTGATATAAATCATTAATAGGCTGATGTATTTACCAAGCCTCTCACTATAGAAAGATTTGATTTCATTAAAAAAACTGAACATGCATTTTGTGAAAGTTTACTGCTTGCTTCTGAATGAAGGATCAGAGTCTGATGATAATCAGAAGCTCTGAACCAGCTTATGAAGTGTGGTTTTTGTTTTAAAACTATCTTTACTATCTTTTGTCCACTTATATGTTACAAATCAGAATAGCCCTTTAACTTAGTCTTATATCTGTTAAAATTTCTGTTTTTGTAATGCTCTATCTTTGAGCTATATTAACTGTGAGATATTTTTGTCTGGTAAGATAAAGGCATATTTTGACAATCTCCTTGGACATCGATTAGTTTAAATGTGTGCAAATCATTTTTATAAAAATTCACTATACACACATGATTTTGGTGGTTGAAAATAAATTCAAACAAAGTTATGCGACAAAGATCTGCCTTTATTCATTAAGAAATGATTACATAAAAGTGCAATCCAAGTGACTATATCCCTCAATCATAGTGACTAGCCCACCCGCCTCTCATATAGAAGATTCTCCGATCCTCATCCCACTCATCATCAGATATCTCAATGATCTCATTCTTGAGGTTCTTCTTTGGGTTCTTCAACTTTTTCTCTGATGTTCTCCAACTCTAGTTGCTCCAACAGAAGTTCCAACACCTTTGGATGAGTTGGTTTGGTCATCTTTTTGGACTTTCAAAGTCTTTTTCACTTCTTATGAGGAACATTTGTTGGAGTTTTCACCTGACATGCTTATTTTGATCAAGAAGTATGTTTAAGGAGAGAAGGAGGAATGGATTTTCTGCTTGTTTAAACTGGCTTTTATAAGAAAAATGGGGAAAAGAGAAATCTGTCTAGTTTAACGTGCACCAATGAATCAATATAGAGATACATTATTGGTCTTTAGACTCCCTTTCCAAGGTTTGAGTGCTATATCTCATTGGCCAAGAAAAAGTTTGGAGTATCTCGTGAACTGCATAACCTTTTCCAATCACCCAATTCATCACATTTTCCTTTCCTACATGTTTTTTAATGATGATAAAAGGGGAGAAACAATCATGATTTTTTAATTTTTATTCAAACTTGGTAAATCCCATACTTTTTTTTTCTTCAGTGTCTTTTCTTTCCCTTATCATTTTGTTATTGACAAATGGGGGGAGATAAAAGAGTATTTAAGCACCTGAATCTGATGTCTATTCCTACTGCTGCTTAAATTTTGATGATTAATGATTGTGTGCTTTTAATAGAATTTAATTAACCTGGGTAGGACTTAGGGGGAGCTTACAAACCTCACCCTCTGGACTATCAGACTCAAGGGAAGCTTACAAAACTCAGACCCTCAAGTCAACATGTTAATTAAATTAACAGCCATTGCTCTTAAATACTTATGTTTGTCATCATAAAAAAAGGGTAAGATTTTTGGAACAAAATTGATTGATACCATATCCCTTGGGTTTTGATGATAACAAAGTATTTAAAGAACAATTGGGTTTTCTAACATCAGTTAAGGTATGCAGGATTATAACTAAGAATAGATGAAAAGATACTTAAGGATTCTTAATTTGAAGTTCAAACTATGGATCTCAAATTCACTTCTAAAGACTCTGGCTCTAATGGAAGATCCAGAATCTAAAGAAGTCAACTATGAAGAAAGTCAGGCTCTGGTGATCTAGACTCTGAAACTTTAGAAGCCAAGAAGTAGACTCTGAAGAGATCAGCCTCTGAAGAGTGAAGTGTGGAGAAATTCAACCTCTGAAGCATATTCTCTTCAATGGAGGCACCTTTGACAGGCTCAGATACCTTTTTATCATGTGAAGACATAAGGAAAAATCTCTTCTTTGTTGTTTGAGCTTCCTCTTACAGAAAGGTGCTTTGTTGATGTGTCCAATCACGTACAAAGCTAGCCCATCTTTTTGGTGAAATTATTTAACGTCTCTTTTACTTCTCTCTATATAAGAAGTAGAAGACCCGAAGAAAAAGAGTAATATACTCCAATATAAGACTCTACACCATAACATTTTAAAGAAAAATTACTCTATAAAAAAAACAAGCTAGAATTAGTACATCTTAACATTGTGTATATTTTTACTAGTTCTTAACTGTTAGAGTCTTTATTAGTAGTATTTTGTCTAAACCTCTAATTGTATATCAAGTGTAGTTGTTAACCAAATATCTTAACAGTTTGTTATAGAGTCAAAAGTCTCTTGCTTTAGTGCTTGAGCATTTGATGTCTCTTGCATGTGTGCTTGAGCATAGAAGACTTTTATTTGAGGGTTTGAGCATTGAAAGTCTCTTGCTTATGTGCTTGAGCATCACAGTCTCTTACTTGTGGGTTTGAGCATTGGAAGTCTCTTTCTTGATGCTTGAGCATTTGTAATTAGTTTGGTTATAGTGGAAATCCCTTGTAAGTACAAGGGGACTGGACTCTCTCAAGTTGTGAGAGAAACCAAGATAATTGTTATATGTCTTTGCTTTTACTTTCCTTGCTTATGTTCTTATCATTCTGTAGTTATCAACTTTACAACTCTGAGTCATATTCTGTTTCAGAATCTGATAAAAACTTTCAAAAGCTAATCTAGTATATCTGAGTCAGACACTGGACCAAGTGTTCAGAATGTGATTGAGATCGATCAGAAGCAGAAGAAGAAAAATCTTAAAAGAAAGAAAAAGTCAACAAAATTCAACCCCCCTTCTTGTGTTTTTCTCACTTTCACTTGGCATTAAAGCATGGTCTGTGCTAAACCCTTAACAGTGGTGTAGAAAAGATCCTGAGAAAAATAGATATTTTATCATGGCTGATTATAACACATGCGTCCACATGGTTTTATCCCATAAAGAGACTTGTTCAATTTGATGGAGTAGTTTTCTCGAGATTCAAATTTATATGTCTTTAGTATATTAAACCCATTATGGAGTTTAATGTAAATATCCTTATCAAGTGAATCATACAAATAAGCTGTTACAACATCCATCATGTTCAAATCAAGCCCTTCATGTTCTACAAGGCTAATTGATGAACATAAAATTCAAGATAGACATGAATAAGAAAAAAGTTTAGAATTTGTCGAATGAATGACCCACAATATTAATGGTACGACATATTCATAAGATTCTATTGGAGCTGTTTCCGTGGATGTATTTGAAAATCAATTAGGCTATATATATCATCTCAAAGATATTAATTTCTCTTTGTTTTTTGAAAAATTAAATTATATATACATAAACAAATATAAAGTGATAGAGAAAAAAAAAGAGTATGTCCAAGAAATAAAACACTCAGCATTTTGCCTATACATTTTTTATTGACTTGTTTGGTATATCTGAAGTCAGTTAGGCATGTCAGGAATTATAAGAATAACAAGCACAAATGTGTCCCACACCATGTGATTTTCAAAAATGCTTCCTTTTTATTTTGGTCAATAATTAATATGTGGGTAGTGGAAAGTTATAATGTTGAGAATTTTCCCTAAGAGTAAATTTGCCACTTAAATTGTGTTATTACCAAAAGTAAAATGTGTATTTGTAGTGTTCATATGGAAATTGACAATTGTTAGCGAGGGGAAGTGTCACATGTAGTTTAATGTAGTTGACACTTATGTTGAATTCAAGGTCCTCCACATAAATTCGTTAGAGGTAGTTGATTTAATAGAATATATGGACTAATTCATAAGTTACTGCATTTTTAACTTATTTTTAAATATAAATCTAAAAAATTGTTAAATTGATAATCAAAGATATAATTGTTATGAAATTAAACAAAATAAAATAATATAAGAGAGAAAGAAAATAATAGAATATATTGTACTATTTCGAATATAATATGAGTCATATTTATAGAACATATGTAATGAATGGCGAATTAATATATGTAATGAACGAAGAATCAATATGGAATCTACTCATTTATGAACATCCATATTCATGTCGTTTATAACACTCCCCTTAGATGTCTAGAATATGACTCATTAAAACTTTATTAGAAAAAATTCCGTGAAAAAAGTCTTAGTAACGAAAAAGGGTTACAACATTCTTTGTTAAGGAATTGTCACGTTACTAATCAATACAAATTATTTTAAATAAGAAAGAAAATTATTTGGGAGACAATCATATTTAACATTAATTATTCATAAAACTACCCTTGGATGTTAGTTTATGATATGTCTCGTTAAAACCTTACTAGAAAAAATCCAATGGAAAAAAAAATCTAATGAAGAAAAAAGAGTACAATATCCTTTTAAGAAAAATTCATTTCTTCCCATCAACTGAACGATCATTTCTTTGATGATGAAGACGAATCTTCTGTACTAGTTGGTTAAAAGTTTTATTTAGGATTGACTTTGAGAAAAAGTCTAGAAGATTATCACTTGAACGAATTTGACTGATGCTTATATTATCATCTTTTTTAAGATCATGAGTGAAAAAGAGTTTTGGAGAAATATCTTTGATAGTTGTACATCTGAATGATTATTTTCTTTCTATGGTTTGTTTCACAAGTCTCCATGAAATAACTGTACATGTTGGAACAAAATTGGTTGATACCATATCCCTTGGGTTTTATGATAACAAAGTACTTAAAGAACAATTAGGTTTTTCTAACATCTGTTCAAGTATGCAGGATTATAAAACTAAGAACAGATGAAAAGATGCTTGAGGATTCTAAATCTGAAGATCAGACTGTGGATTTGAAAATCACTTTTGAAGACTCTAGATCTGAGGGAAGATCTAAACTCTAAAGAAGTCAACTCTGAAGAAAGTCAACCTCTGGTGATCTAGACTCTGAAGCTTCAAAAGACAAGAAGTAGACTCTAAAGATATATACCTCTAAAGAGTGAAGTTTGGAGAAAATCAAATTCTAAAGCATATTCTCTTCAATCAAGGAAACTATGACAAACTCAGAGACCTTTTGATCACATGAAAACTTAAGGAAAATCTCTTCTTTGTTGTCTGAGCTTCAACTGATATTTCCTCTTGCAGAAAGGTGCTTTCTTGATGTGTCCAATCAAGTACAAAGCCAACCCATCTTTTTGGTGAAAGTTTTAAACGTCTCTTTTCCTCCTCTCTATATAAGGAGCAGAAGACCTGAAAAATAATACTAATACACTACACTACTAGACTCTAAACCATGACATTTCAAAGAGAAGTTACTCTGTCGAAAACAAGCTAGGCTTAAAACATCTAAACATTATGTATATTTTTAGAAGTTCTTAAGTCTTAAAGTCTTCCTAAGTTGTATTCTGTCTACACCTCTGATTGTATATCAAGTGTAATTGTTATCCAAATCTCTTAATAGTTTGTTATAGAGCCAGAAGTATCTTGCTTTAGTGTTTGAGCATTTAAATCCTATTGTCTATGTTCTTGAGCATATAAGTCTCTTACTTGAGGGTTTGAGTATTTAAAGTATCTTGCTTGTGTGCTTGAGCATAAAAGTCTCTTACCTGTGGGTTTAAGCATCAGAAGTCTCTTGCTTGGTGCTTGAGCATTTGTAATCAGTTTGGTTATAATGGAAATCCCTTAGAAGTACAAGGGGACTGGACTACTTCAAGTTGTGAGAGGAACCGGGATAACTATTGTGTATCTTTGTTTTACTTTCCTTGCTTCTATACTTATCATTCCCCTGCTATCAACTTTGCAACTCTGAGTCGGATTCTATTTCAAAATCTGATATAAACATTCAAAAGCTAATCTAGTATCTCTAAGTCAGACTGTGAACCAAGTGTTCAGAATCTGATTGAGAACCATCATAAGCAGGAGAAGAAAATTTTTATAAGAAAGAAAAATCCAACACAATTCAACTCCCCCCAATTCTTGTGTTTTTTTCATCTTCAGTTGGCATTAAAGCAAGGTATGTGCTAAAAACTTAACAGTGGTGTAGAAAAGTTCCAGAGAAAAATATATATTTTATCATGGCTGATTCTAGTGGGGGCACTCCAAATCCTTTTTGTACTGTTAATCATGATTATAATACCTCTGAGAAAAACAACTATATATCTAGACCTCCAATATTTTAGTGGAGACTCATGTTGAGTTTGAATGGTAGAAGAGCAAGATGTATATTCATATCATAGGTATTGATAATGAGTTGTCGGATATTTTGGAATATAACATTGATATTCAAGTCAATGGAGTTGGAATGGTGTCTTACGGAAAATCTCTCACACTTGCTCAGAAAATGACATACTGAAAACATCATAGAGTTAGAGGTATCTTGGTTAATGCTCTAACTGATTCAGAGTGCAATAAAATCATTGATAAATCTACTTATAAGACCATTTTCAAATCCCTATATGCTACATATGAAGGGAACCAACAAGTTAAGGAAGACAAGGCCAACCTTCTAGTTCAACAATATGAGTTATTCAGAATGAAGGAGGATGAAGACATTGAAACCATGTTTTCTAAGTTTCAAATTCTTGTACCTGGACTTCGGGTTCTAAACAAGAGCTACACTACCTCTAATCATGTCAAGATGATTCTTAGGATTCTTCTTGTCCAATATAGACCCAAGGTAATAGCTATCCAGGAGGCTAATAACTTAAGTTCATCAAGTCTTGAAAGTCTTATCAGCAATCTCAGAGTCATGAGATAGAGCTCAATGGAGATGAACCTGTCAAGAAGTCAAAGTCCCTAACTTTAAAAGCTTATGCAAAATTTATAAAGGTCCCTAAAGTCTAGAACTCTAAAGAAGCTTTTGAATCAAAAGGTTCTGAAGGAGACTCATATGATGAGGAAATGTCCTTTATAATTAAAAGATTTCAATATTTGGCCAAGAAGAGCAAAATATTCTCTGGTAGAAACAATGGCTTCAGAGGATTAAGTTCAACAGATAATAAGGATGGTCAGAAGGGTTGCTTCAACTGCAAGAAGTCTGGTCACTTCATTGTTGAATGTCTAGAGCCACAAAAGGACAAGTCAAAGAAGGGAAGCTTCTAGAAGGATATCTTAAGAAACATATTCAAGAAGAGTCTCATGGCAACATGGGATGAACTTAACAATGAAGAAGATTTTGAGAAAGACGAAGAACAAGCCAACCTGGCTTTGATGTCTCTTACATCTTTTGAAGCAAAATTTTACTCAGATTGTGGTTTAGAATATGAAGAGAATGAGGCATTTTCTAAAATATCTCGTTCTAATTTAATTACCTTCATTCAAGATCTTATAAGTAGATATCAGAAAAAAAACCAGACACATGAAAATTCTAACAAAGCACTATGATCTTTTGAAATAAGAATTAAGATCTATTCAAAACAAAAATGAAGCTCTTAAGAAATATCACATTGCTCCTGTTAAAGATGTGTCTGATAAAACTCTTGATGAGCATGAAATGGCTCTTTAAGAATTTATTTTAACTGGCTTTAAAAGAACCAAACTTGCATCCATGATCTATGGTGTAAGTAGAAGTAGAGGTGAAGGTCTGGGTTACTAGAAAAAATCTATTAATCTAAGGATTGAAGCCTTGATTAAATTATTAGATCCTTCTTCTTCAAAATATACTCAAAGGGGTTGGACTTTTATTTTGTATCTGATTCTAACAATGCAAAGCTTCTGAACTAATTGGAATCTAAAACTGTTGAGTCAAGGGTTCTAAAGAAACCAGAACCTGAGACACTAAAGTCAAAGGTTCTGAAGAAACCAGAACCTAAGGCTTCAGGTCATAAGGTTCTGAAAGGTTCAGAACTTAAGGTCAAGACTTATTCAAGACAAAAAAACTTCTAAATGAAAAGTATTGAATTATTCTAAGCCTGTCCATTTGAGAGAAAAGGTACAAAACAAGATAAAACCTGACATAACTAATCCTAAAGGACCCATACGACTATGGGTACCTAAATCTGAAATATTTTTTGCTACATATATGCTTTAAGGAAGAAGCAAAGCAGAAGTCATGTTACATGCGCAATGGCTACTCACGACATATGACAGGAGAATGGCATATGTTCCAAACCCTCACTTTGAAAGATCATTGGTACAAGTACTATTGGTAATTCCTATATCTCATCAACAATGTCTATTAGTAGATTGACTAAAACATAACCTACTTAGCATAAGTCAATTTTATGATAGTGGTTATGAAGTAGTGTTTAATAAGAACATCTGTACAGTCATGAATGAATCTGATAAATCTCTAGTGTTCAATGGTAAGAGGAAAGACAATGTTTATAAAATTAATTTTTCTGAACTGGCTGATCAGAAGGTATTTTGCCATCTATAAATGAATGATGAAAAGTGGGTCTAGAACAAAAGGTTAGGTCATGCTAACTGGAGATTAATCTCTACGGTTAGAAAGTTAAAACTTGTTAAGGGGATGTCAGATCTTAACTATCATTCAGATGCTCTATGTTGAGCATGCCAAATAGGGGAAATTAACAAAATCTCTTTCAAAACAAAAAACTCTGTCTCTACCTCCAGACCATTAGAATTGCTTCACATTGATTTGTTTGGTCCTGTTAGTACTACATCAATCAATGGGAAAAAATATGGGCTTGTCATTGTTGATGACTTTAGTAGATGGACTTAAGTCAGATTCCATATAACCAAGGATGAATCATATGATGTGTTTAGTGTCTTCTGCATACAAGTACAAAATGAAAAGGAATAAAAAAAATTTAAAAGTAAGGAGTGATCATGGAGGAGAATTTGAAAATGAACCTTTTGAAAACTTTTTTGAAAAATATGGAATCATCCATGAGTTCTCTTATCCTAGAAATCCATAGAAAAATGGAGTTGTAGAGAGAAAGAATAGATCCTTACAAGAAATGACCAGAACCATGAGTCATGAAAATAACTTACCCAAGTACTTGTGGCAGAAGCTGTAATCATAACATGTTATGTTCAGAACAGGATCTACATCAGACATATTCTGAACAAAACTGCATATGTGCTTTTCAAAGGAAGAAAAACTAACATTTCTTATTTTTCATGTGTTTGGATTTACATGTTACGACTTAAACAGAAAAGACTATCTAAAGAAATTTGATTTTAAAGCTCAAAAGATTATCTTTTTAGGATACTCTAAACACTCAAAAGCATACAAGGTGTAAAAATCTGAAACCAAAATGGTTGAAGAGTTTATACATATCAAATTCGATGACAAAGAGCCTGATAGTAAGATGTCAGAGCTGGTTGAAAATGTGTCAGAATTTCATATATTAGAAGTCTCTCCATAAGTTGGTGGATCAGAAGCTATATTTCCTTTAGAATCTGCATGTTCAGAAGCTAGAGGTTCAAAAGCTAGATGTTCAGAAGCTGGTGGTACCTAACCAAACCTAACTTTTGAAAAACCTCCAGAGGAAGCAAGTTCTGAAGAAGCTCTATGTGATTCTCAAGAAGTTGCACAATACAGAATGACCTTCAATTATAAGTTTTCTCATCCAGAAAATTTAATCATTGAAAACCAATATAGTCGTTTGAAAGTAAGATCTACATTCATAGAGGAACATTCAATGTTGGTACTTATCTCCATGGTATAACCAACTTATGTTAATGAAGTCTTATCAGATGATGGAAGGATTGTAGCCATGCAAGAAGAACTGAACCAATTTCAAAGGAATGATGTGTGGGATCTGGTTCCCATACCTCATCAGAAGAACATCATTGGAACAAAATGGGTTTTCATAAACAAGCTTAACGAGTAAGGAGAAGTGGTATGGAACAAAGTCAGACTGGTTGCTCAAGGCTATAGTCAGTAAGAAGGTATAGATTTCTCTGAAACCTTTGCACCTGTTGCAAGGTTAGAGGCAATCAGGTTACTTTTCTCCTATGCTATTTATCATGACATCATTTTATATCAAATGGATGTTAAGAGTTCATTTTTAAATGGAGTCATTTTTGAAGAAGTTTATGTAAAATATCCACCTGGATTTGAGGATTCAATCCATCCAGAACATGTTTTTAAACTTAAGAAGTCACACTGTATGGACTCAAACAGACTCCCAGAGCCTGGTATGAGACATTTAGTAACTTCCTCTTAGAAAATGATTTAAAAAAAGGCAAGTTGATACCATACTCTTCAGAAAAATATTGAAAATGACATCTTAATTGTTCAGGTGTATGTAGATGATATTATTTTTGGTTATACTAATGCTACCCTTTGAAAGTAGTTTCTAAGACAATGCAAGCTAAGTTTGAGATGAGCATGATGGGGAAATTAAAGTTATTACTTAGAATTCAAATCAACCAAAGCAAAGATGGAGTGTATGTTCATCAATCAAAGTATACAAAAGAGCTTCTGAAGAAGTTCAAGCTTGAAGACTGCAAAGTCATGAACACTTTTATACATCCAACATTCAATTTGAACAAAGAAAGATAAAGCTCCAAAGTCTGTCAGAAGCTGTATAGAGATATTATTTGTTCCTTAATCTACTTAACAACTTCTAGGCCAGATATTTTGTTCAGTGTGTGTATGTGTGCTAGATTCCAATCAGATCATAGGGAGACTCACTTAATTGTTGTTAAGAGGATTTTTCGATATTTGAAGGGAACAACTAATTTAGGGTTGCTTTATAAAAAATCCCTAGATTACAAGCTAGTTGGATTTTGTGATGCCGACTATGCTGGGGATAGAACTGGGAGGAAATCCACTAGTGGAAACTGTGAATTCATAGGCGAAAACCTAATATCATGGGATAGTAAAAGACAAGCAATTATTGGTCTATAACAAAAACAAAATACATCTCAGGTGCTAAATGCTGCACACAACTCCTCTGGATGAAATATCAATGGCAATACTATCAAATTAGTGAAAGCAGTATTCCCATCTTATGTGATAATAATGTTGCCATCTGTTTAACAAAAAATCCAGTTCAACATTCTAGAACCAAGAACATAGAAATATAACATCATTTTATTAGAGATTATATTCATAAAGTGTAATAGATATACAATTCATTGATATAAATCATCAATAGGCTAATATATTTACCAAGCCTCTCACTATAGAAAGATTTGATTTCATTAAAAAAACTGAACATGCATTTTGTGAAAGTTTACTGCTTGCTTCTGAATGAAGGATCAGAGTCTGATGATAATCAGAAGCTCTGAACCAGCTTATGAAGTGTGGTTTTTGTTTTAAAACTATCTTTGCTATCTTTTGTCCACTTATATGTTAGAAATCAGAATAGCCCTTTAACTTGGTCTTATATCTGTTAAAATTTCTGTTTTTGTAATGCTCTATCTTTGAGCTATATTAACTGTGAGATATTTTTGTCTGGTAAGATAAAGGCATATTTTAACAATCTCCTTGGACATCGATTAGTTTAAATGTGTGCAAATCATTTTTATAAAAATTCACTATACACACATGATTTTGGTGGTTGAAAATAAATTCAAACAAAGTTATGCAACAAAGACCTGCCTTTATTCATTAAGAAATGATTACATAAAAGTGCAATCCAAGTGACTATATCCCTCAATCATAGTGACTAGCCCACCCGCCTCTCATATAGAAGATTCTCCGATCCTCATCCCACTCATCATCAGATATCTCAATGATCTCATTCTTGAGGTTCTTCTTTGGGTTCTTCAACTTTTTCTCTGATGTTCTCCAACTCTAGTTGCTCCAACAGAAGTTCTAACACCTTTGGATGAGTTGGTTTGGTCATCTTTTTGGACTTTCAAAGTCTTTTTCACTTCTTATGAGGAACATTTGTTGGAGTTTTCACCTGACATGCTTATTTTGATCAAGAAGTATGTTTAAGGAGAGAAGGAGGAATGGATTTTCTGCTTGTTTAAACTGGCTTTTATAAGAAAAATGGGGAAAAGAGAAATCTGTCTAGTTTAACGTGCACCAATGAATCAATATAGAGATACATTATTGGTCTTTAGACTCCCTTTCTAAGGTTTGAGTGCTATATCTCATTGGCCAAGAAAAAGTTTGGAGTATCTCGTGAACTGCATAACCTTTTCCAATCACCCAATTCATCACATTTTCCTTTCCTACATGTTTTTTAATGATGATAAAAGGGGAGAAACAATCATGATTTTTTAATTTTTATTCAAACTTGGTAAATCCCATACATTTTTTTCTTCAGTGTCTTTTCTTTCCCTTATCATTTTGTTATTGACAAATGGGGGGAGATAAAAGAGTATTTAAGCACCTGAATCTGATGTCTATTCCTACTGCTGCTTAAATTTAGATGGTTAAATATTGTGTGCTTTTAATAGAATTTAATTAACCTGGGTAGGACTTAGGGGGAGCTTACAAACCTCACCCTCTGGACTATCAGACTCAAGGGAAGCTTACAAAACTCAGACCCTCAAGTCAACATGTTAATTAAATTAACAACCATTGCTCTTAAATACTTATGTTTGTCATCATAAAAAAGGGTAAGATTTTTGGAACAAAATTGATTGATACCATATCCCTTGGGTTTTGATGATAACAAAGTATTTAAAGAACAATTGGGTTTTCTAACATTAGTTAAGGTATGCAGGATTATAACTAAGAATAGATGAAAAGATACTTAAGGATTCTTAATTTGAAGTTCAAACTATGGATCTCAAATTCACTTCTAAAGACTCTGGCTCTAATGGAAGATCCAGAATCTAAAGAAGTCAACTATGAAGAAAGTCAGGCTCTAGTGATCTAGACTCTGAAACTTTAGAAGCCAAGAAGTAGACTCTGAAGAGATCAGCCTCTGAAGAGTGAAGTGTGGAGAAATTCAACCTCTGAAGCATATTCTCTTCAATGGAGGCACCTTTGACAGGCTCAGATACCTTTTTATCATGTGAAGACATAAGGAAAAATCTCTTCTTTGTTGTTTGAGCTTCAAAAGATAATTCCTCTTACAGAAAGGTGCTTTGTTGATGTGTCCAATCACGTACAAAGCTAGCCCATCTTTTTGGTGAAATTATTTAACGTCTCTTTTACTCCTCTCTATAGAAGAAGTAGAAGACCCGAAGAAAAAGAGTAATATACTCCAATATAAGACTCTACACCATAACATTTTAAAGAAAAATTACTCTATAAAAAAAAACAAGCTAGAATTAGTACATCTTAACATTGTGTATATTTTTACTAGTTCTTAACTGTTAGAGTCTTTATTAGTAGTATTTTGTCTACACCTCTAATTGTATATCAAGTGTAGTTGTTAACCAAATATCTTAACAGTTTGTTATAGAGTCAAAAGTCTCTTGCTTTAGTGCTTGAGCATTTGATGTCTCTTGTATGTGTGCTTGAGCATAGAAGACTTTTATTTGAGGGTTTGAGCATTGAAAGTCTCTTGCTTATGTGCTTGAGCATCACAGTCTCTTACTTGTGGGTTTGAGCATTGGAAGTCTCTTTCTTAGTGCTTGAGCATTTGTAATTAGTTTGGTTATAGTGGAAATCCCTTGTAAGTACAAGGGGACTGGACTCTCTCAAGTTGTGAGAGAAACCAAGATAATTGTTGTGTGTCTTTGCTTTTACTTTCCTTGCTTCTGTTCTTATCATTCTGTTGTTATCAACTTTACAACTCTGAGTCATATTCTGTTTCAGAATCTGATAAAAACTTTCAAAAGCTAATCTAGTATATCTGAGTCAGACACTGGACCAAGTGTTCAGAATGTGATTGAGATCCTTCAGAAGCAGAAGAAGAAAAATATTAAAAGAAAGAAAAAGTCAACAAAATTCAACCCCTCTTCTTGTGTTTTTCTCACTTTCACTTGGCACTAAAGCATGGTCTGTGCTAAACCCTTAACAGTGGTGTAGAAAAGATCCTGAGAAAAATAGATATTTTATCATGGCTGATTATAACACATGCGTCCACATGGTTTTATCCCATAAAGAGACTTGTTCAATTTGATGGAGTAGATTTCTCGAGATCCAAATTTATATGTCTTTAGTATATTAAACCCATTATGGAGGTTAATGTAAATATCCTTATCAAGTGAACCATACAAATAAGCTGTTACAACATCCATCATGTTCAAATCAAGCCCTTCATGTTCTACAAGGCTAATTATTTATCTAAAATTACTTGGATCCACTACATGTGGATATGTTTCATCAAAATCAATCTTAGGTCTTTGTGAAAATTATTGAGCAATAAATCATGCTTTGTAGCTTAAAATTTCACCATTCTTATTCTCCTTTTTCACAAAAACTAATGTATATCCAATTGGTTTCGCACCTTGAGGTGTCTGAACTACAGGTCCAAAAGCGAGTCACTTGTAAAATGAGTTTAATCCTTCTTCAATTAGATTTGTTCATTTTGTCCAATGTTCACTTTGTCTATAATCTTTGATAGACTTTGATTCACGATCCTTGTTATCATTTATCATCTTTAGCGCTATATTGTATACAAAGACATTGTCATGTCGACTTTATTTTCGTTCCATCATATTCCATTCATGAAGTAATTTATCGAGATCTCTTTGTTTTTATTATTTTCGGGTACATGGTTTGTTCTTCGGCGACTCAAAAATAAATTATGTCAAAGTACTCTTAGAGTTTTCATATCCTCACTTGAGTCATCTTTAATTTATTTCTTTTTTTTGTAGAGGACTTTTAATATTGGAATCAACTTTCCTACCACGCTTTATGTGCAGTTTCAACTCATTTGCAATATTAGATTGTCCAACATGAAAATCTACTTTGATTTGAGTATTAGCAGTGTATAATTAATTTTATAAACTTTGTAGATGAGAAATATATTGAACTTCTAGTTCATATATGTTTATACGAGGATTAAGATAATAATTTATTTTAAACTATTCATTTGAACTTTTGATTCACTCTTCAGCCGCTTAATCTCTCCCTCTAATAAAATTAATTTCTCAATTAATAATCAGCCTATCAGGCTACAATCAAGTATCATAGTATTTTCTCAAATTATATCTCAAAAATGAGATTCATATCAAATATATTTCCACAATATTCTTTCAAGACTCGTCTTAGTGTATTATATTTGATCAATTGGAAAATACACAACACATCCAAAAGTTCACTTAGATGAGAAGTATCAGGTTATTAACCTGAAATAAATTATATATCAAGGGAGGAGAAACTTATGATAATGTGTTGGCTTAATGCGAATAAATATCTTAATATTCATGCTTTGTGTGTTTCCAAAATCTAATTTAGAATTTATGTTCTCAAAAGAATCAGTCATACAATTAACTTTAGACGTCTAAGGAATGGATCTTCAAGTTCATTTTTTTATGAACATATGCTATGAGATGTTCAATATCAAGTTTAATAATATATGTGATACTTATCAAGAAAGTTCTGAAAAATTTAGTAAATGAGATCTTAGTTTGAGAAAACAGTTTCATAAACTTCTGGTTGTGAGTAGACAATAAAGATTTGCATAACATTTTAGTCGATGCAACAATTAATGTCACGCAAAACACAATTTGTCAGCTTTTTAATTTCCTTTAGAAATACACAAAATTTATTAGATTGGAGAAATTATGATTCTTCCATACTAGTTTTCGCATCGTAATACATATGCTTGATCGTTTAGTTAAGAATATAATTTCACAAACTTCTAGTTGTGAGTAGACAATAAACATATGCATGTTCTTTTAGTTAATACAACAATTACTATCATGAAAATACTCAATTTCTCAAATTTTTAATTTTTTTAGGAACACACAAAATTTATTAGATCGAAGAAACTTCAGGTTCTTTAATACTAATTTTTGTATCATATTATATCTGAAATGACCTAACCGGTTTTGTCAACGACAAACTAAAATTTGATATATAAATTTGTGGTTTATATAAAACATATATTTCAGTTATTATATTCTGTTTGAATCAATGATGAACAAATATAATTTGAACGTTGTTGTTATTCAGATAAAAATAAATATTCTAAACATTTTATTTATTTATTCTTCTAAATCATGTATTCATTAAATATTACATAGGAGCCTTACATTACAAACTTTATGCAACAAACATAACATCGTAAAACATACGAACATATAACTATAAATAGAATTGAAATAAAATAAAATAACTATGTGTTAATTGGAAACTAAATAAGAGGATGTATATGTATATTATAAAATGTAATATTTATATTTACTATAAATTAGATAAACGAAAAAAGTCAAAATTACACCAGAAGTCCTTTAAATTATTTTTATGTAACAAATTGATCCTTTAAGTTTTTTTTATAGCAACTTGGTCTTTTAGGTTGAATTCTACATCATTTTCCTCATATTTTGAACATTTTAGAAATTTGTGATGGCTGTATTTTCTGTCTTCATTTCATCATTTTCATACCACGTAAAATAATTACGTCTACAATTAACATTGTCACTCTATTAAAAAGGGCAACAGTGCACACATTTAGTAACTTAAATGACTAAATTGTTGCAAAAAAACTTAAAGCACCAACTTATTACACAAAAATCATTTAAAAGGACCTCTCGTGAAATTTTGCCAAGAAAAAACCATATAGAAAAATAATTTTAAGAGAGTAGTATCAAAAGTAAAATCATAAAAAGATATAGTTATTTAGAAACTATTAGAAATTATTCGTATAATAACACAAATATTAAATTTCTCATAATTAAAATTGATAAAAATGTCAAATTTATCTACATTAATATATTCTTTATCTTAAAATGAATAATAGTTTTAATAACCAATAAATTCTAAAATAAATGTGGAAATTAATCATGAAATTCTAAAATAGTTTCAATCATGATATCGTGTAGTTATTCAAGAAATTAATCACAAATATTCATCAAGAATAGACAAACTGTAAACATATAACTGAATCACAATACAAATATAATTATTGATATATCAATCCTTCAGAAATATATGAAATTATTCAAGAATGCTTTAATATTATTTTTATTATAATTTTTCACGAACTATATCATACATGTTCTTTATAATTCATAATTAAAAAAATATTATTCATTTTGCAATCCTTCTGGAATATTTTAGAATACTCATGTGAATAAATGTATGGTTTAAATGCATAGTTCTTCGTGAACTCAATAATGAATTTTTTATTGTATTATTTAAGAACTCAGTCATAAATCTTTATATGTTCTTCATAAATAGTATACACTTATTATTTTCTATCCTTTGGGGATACTTGATAATTTAATAAGATATAATATAATATCAAATTTTAAAATGGGTAGTGTAAAATAAAAGAATAAAAGACCATTATTTTATTTGATAGTTAACGCTTCTGTTGTACCCTAAATTTTTACCCTTAGATGTCATCCAGCTTTTGTGCATCTTAGGAGCATCTCTGCATTGTTTGAACTAGCCCATATCTTGTAGTTTGTTTCCTTGTGTTCAAATTAGGTTTACCCATCACCATGGAGCTCCACAAGATGTTTGAAGCAAGTCAATTCAACAGAAGACCTCCAGTGCAAGGACTGTGAAATTAGGGTTTGATGTGAAGAAGTTACTAAGGGATTGGCTCTATCAAGTCAAGATTTGTGTGGTTCACTTGCCATATGAAGTCATCTACATTCAAGGGACATCATTAAACAAGAATCCAAGGTCTATGGGTCTCCAACAAGATAAGTTTGAGCCTCAGTTTCACTGTGCCTCCAAATTAGGGTTTCTGTGGCACTTGTCAGCCAACAACTTTGATTTTCATCAAGATGGTCTCCCAAACCCTAATTCTTGGTTTTATTGGTTTGTCAACATCCTCAAGAGTCTCCTAAGACCTTTAGGTGAGATGAAAGAAGCAAGATTACAAGATCTAACCTCAATGTATTCACAGTCAAAATTAGGGTTTGACTGAAACCCTAATCTTTTGGAATTTTAGATCAAATGAAGAATTATTGGTTCTAATCATCATATTTTGTCTCATGGAGTATTCAAAGTATCCACACCAAGTTTCATGAGCTTTCTTGCAAGAGAAGTAGGGTTTTGACCAAGAAAGGTGTCATTTGTGAGATTTTTCCCCTAATAGCCTATTTCGAAAGAACCATAACTCCTAAACCACACATCCAATTGGAGTGGCCCAAAGCTCATTGGAAAGCTCTTTCCAAGACCTTCAATTTGTTCCATATGAATATTTGTCCAAAAATGCTTGGATTTTGAGTTATGGAGCTTACAAGGCATTTTGACCAACACTTAGAAAATTTTTCAGCATTTTTCATCACTCTTTTTCTCAACTTTGGGGCTACTTTTCACCCATTTCCATTTGGATTCAAGTCTTGAGTCCCAAATGAAAGTTGTAGAGCTTGATGAGAGCTTTCCAACCATATGTGGAATGTCTCAAGGGGATAAACGATTCTCAAGTTATGAATTATTCAAGAAGGGCACTTGAAGTTGTCAAAACTCGACACTTAGAAATTTTTCTAAGTTCTTTTGGCAGTTTTGAGGACACGATTTGTGAGCTATTTTGGTACTAGTTCAAGGCCTTATTTTAACAATCTTCCAACATCAAACTTGTAGTATTATCCAAGAGCTTTCATTTGAACCTAAGAGCATGAAAAATGGATCATTAAGTCATGAGATATAATTTTAACAATATGGCCACACGAAGATAATTGTTGCACCAAGAACACCATTTTGTTTTATTTGAATTTCGTTTCCCTCTCTCCAAGTACACTCTGCAGAGCTACTTGCCACCTTTTCCAACATCACCTTTCACCCTTAAAACACGCTGCCCATGCTTTGCTTTTGTACTCTTTATCAACCTTTGCAAGCTACCACAAGTTTATCCATCGTGTACATCCTTAAACCAAAGGATAGAAGTCAAACGTGCTACTTTTCTGACCTATTGGTATCAAAAGATAAAATTCACTTGGCTCTATGTGCTCAGAACAACCACAGCCATATCTCAAAATCTTTCCATGATTTTTTCTTCTCAAGTTAAACTTTTGGCACGTTGGATTATCACTCTCTCGGACCAGTTGAATTCCCTATAAAAGGGGCCTTCCTCCCCTTCATTTGAAGACACACAAAAAACCAACAACAACACTAAAAACACCCTAAAGTTGCTTTCTGAGGAATACACGAGAAGCTAGCTAGGAAGGAGAAGAAGTCTTGCAAACTTGCGTGGAAGAGAGGTAAGTTTTCTCAAACTCTCCTTTGCCATGCTCATTATATCATGCTAACTGTATTACATCCATGTTAGACCATTTATATTTGTTCTTTTATGTTTAAAATGCTTGCAATATATCATATATGAACTGCATGATGAATTTGAGAAAACTCTAAGTGGTTGCCCTAATGTCTTAATTCGTGTGTTTGTGTTGAATATGTTATTTGGTTTGGTCTTGAGCTCGTATGTTAATATACATGTTAATTTAATGCTTGCTGTTTTATTTTAAATGATGTTGTGAATGCCATGAATCCATGTTAGGAGGCTGTTTTGGTTTTGGTTTTGAACACCAAAACATTGTTCCTTGTGAATGTGTTATATATATATATATATATATATATATATATATATATATATATATATATATATATATATATATATATATATATATATATGTTAATATTTTGTTATGATATGTTGTTTTTATGAATCATGGAGTGTGGTTAAATGTGTTAGTATTCTGTTAAAATGACACTCGTGTACACATGTTTGCTAACCTATCTTGAAATACCAAATATCATGTCTGAAGCATAATGTGTATCAACCCATCTTGGATACTATTTTGTTGTTGCTTCTGTTGGTAAAATGTGTTGGCCATACATGTCGGTTTGATACGTCCTTTGTGTGCATGATCATGATCCATATCAGCTTTACAAATCGTTTCATGGTGCAGTGGTCACATGGCCATTTGGTTTTATATGTATGAGTTTTTTTGGCAGTTTATGATTGTATTTTTGGATGTTGGTTGCTTTGTTTTCTACTCACTATATCATGCTCACGAGTTCAGTGCAATCATGTTAAATTCTTTGGTGTTTATGTGTTGTTCTTAAAACTGCTTTTGAATGGTGGTGGGAGTTTAAGTGAGGTGAGTTTTTGTGTTGAATATATCATGTTGGCTGTTTGGTTTATGGTTATGTTATTGAAACTCTTAATATTTGGTTCACTCATATGTGGGAGTTCAAAGTTTGGTTACGATCATGTTGCTGTTTGGAATTAGTGTGTTTGGTTTGCTTATTGAAACAGAAAGTTGATTGTTTTTTTCTTAAACTGATCTCTATGTTTGGACCCTAGTTTCCAATTGCTCACTGCTCATATCTTGATCACTATCTTGCTTAGCTTTTGGCTGCATCATATTCTTCATGAAATATGCTTCAATTTGGTGTTTTATTTCATGTTATTTGGTTAAGTGTTGATTAAGTTAGATTGAAGTGAAGTTGAGTTTTATGTTAGTGTGGTAAGTGAAAAAAGGATTGCAGTATTGATTCTGCATGTTTTTTTTCAATTCCATGCGTGATTGGTAATGGGTGGCTCGCTGATGTTTTGCATGATATTTAAATACAATAGCATGTGCATGATTCTGCATGTTTCTTTTCCATTTTCCCATGCGTGATAATGATTAATTATTTGGTTGTTTCTGTTTTGTCTATTAGTGCATATACACTATCACATGTCTGTTGAGATCCCAATTCTGTACCCGGAACTAGAGTAACTTGTCTAGATTTGTTGTTTTCATCTCCCTAGTCTTGCCCAAAGCTAGCGGATTATTTTGTACAAGCCTCTGTTTTCAAACTTTAAATCAATGAAATGACTCTTTTGCTAAATTTTTGTTGTTTTGCTTTATTGCATTTTGTTTCTAAAAAAGAAATGGCAATCTTTTCAAACAAAGCATCTTCATCCCGCATGTTCTTGAATTATTGTGCTTTTTAATAATATAGGTCATTCTATTATGCAGAATGAATCATAAACCCATTGTATCCAATGACCTTGATCTTACAGTTGACTTCGACTCCCCTGTCTATCAAGCTGAGGAGGGAGAAGATTATGAGGTACCCAAGGACCTAACAGATATGTGCGACTATCAGTATACGGATCTCCAGCCTCATGAAGAGCAGGTGGATGTCACCAATCTTGGCACTGAGGAAGAGAAGAAAGAAGTTAAGATTGGGGCATCCCTGAAACCAGAAACTAGACAACGGTTGATTTCACTCCTTGAGAAGTATGTGGACGTGTTTGCTTGGTCCTAAAACCAAAGCTTCGCAGAAGTCATCCTGACATGGCCCTCAAAATTCGAGACGAAGTTAAGAGACAATTGGATGCCGGATTTCTGGCCGTTTCCAAGTACCCATAGTGGGTAGCTAATATTGTCCCTGTTATGAAAAAGAACGGAAAGGTACGAATGTGTGTGGACTACAGGGATCTTAACAAAGCTAGTCCCAAAGATGATTTCCCTCTACCCCATATTGACACACTGGTAGATAACACGGCCCATTTCGCCATGTTCTCATTTATGGATGGTTTTTCAGGCTACAATTAGATTAAAATGGATCCAGCTGATATGGATAAAACCACTTTCATTACCCCGTGGGGCACTTATTGTTATAAGGTTATGCCTTTTGGACTAAAGAACGCCGGGGCAACATACCAAAGGGCTATGGTGACTTTGTTTCACGATATGATCCACAAAGAGATAGAGGTGTATGTGGATGATATGATAGCCAAATCACAGAATGAAGAGGAACATGTAGATCACTTGCTGAAATTGTTCAAGAGACTGCAAAGGTATCAGTTGAGGTTAAACCCTGCAAAGTGTACTTTTGGGGTCAGGTCTGGGAAGTTATTAGGTTTCAGTGTCATCCAGAAGGGCATTGAAGTGGATCCAGATAAAGTACGAGCAATTCAAGAAATGCCAGCTCCGCGAATTGAGTCTCACGTCAGAGGATTTTTGGGCCGTTTGAATTACATCTCCCGGTTCATCTCCAACATGACTCCAATATGTACGCCAATTTTCAAGTTACTCCGTAAGGATCAGCCAGTAGAATGGAATGCTGAATGTCATCAAGCTTTTGAGAAGCTCAATGGTTATCTCCAAGAACCTCCTATTCTGGTACCCCCGGTTCCTGGAAGACCTCTCTTTATGTATTTGACCGTGTTGGAAGAATCTATGGGCTGTGTTTTAGGACAGCATGATGAGACTGGCCGGAAAGAACATGCAATTTATTATCTGAGTAAGAAGTTTGCAGACAGTGAAAGTCGTTACTCACTACTAGAGAAGACTTGTTGCGTTTTGGCTTGGGCCGCCAGACGCCTGAGACAATACCTGATTTGTCATACTACCCTATTGATTTTCAAGATGGATCCGATAAAGTACATCTTCGAGAAACCCGCTCAATCAGACAGACTTGCCCGCTGGCACATGTTATTATCTGAGTATAACATTTAGTATGTCACTCAAAAGGCCATTAAAGGAAGTGTTCTCTCAGAATATCTTGCTGATCAACCAGTTGAAGACTATGAACCACTCAAGTTTGATTTCCCTGACGAGGATATTATGGCAGTAAAAGATGATGAAGAGTCAAGTTCTGAAGAAGATCCCAAGGCTGAGTATAGATGGAAGATGATGTTCGACGGTTCGTCCAATTACAAGGGGCATGGAGTAGGTGTTGTTATAATTAATCCTGAAGGTGGCTACACCCCTTTTACAGCTAGGTTGGAGTTTGGGTGTACGAATAATATTGCTGAGTATGAAGCGTGCATTCTAGGTCTGGAAGCTGCAATTGATCTTGGAATTTGTTTTCTTGAAGTTATGGGTGACTCCGCTCTGGCATTTATCAAATCAGAGGCGAGTGGGAGACAAAAGATGAGAAGCTTATCCCTTATCAGGCATATGCTTTGGAGTTGATTAAGTGTTTCTATGAGATAACTTTTTGCCATGTGCCGCGTACTAAGAATCATGTGGCTGATGCTTTAGCAACACTGGCTTCGATGTGGCAAGTTAGATTTCTCAACGAAGATCCAGTAATCAGTATTGAAAGGAAGACTGAACCTGTTTACTGCCAGGTCATTGAAGAGGAATCAGACGGCAAACCTTGGTTTCATGACATTTTGAACTTCCTGAAGAATCAGGAATATCCGGTCAACGCCTCCACTCTTGATAAGAAGACTCTGCGAAGATTGTCAGCCAAGTTCTTCATCAGTAATGGTATACTGTACAAAAGGAATCATGATATGATTTTGTTAAGATGTGTCGATAAGAGAGAAGTAGACTTGTTGATCCAAGATATTCATGAAGGAGCTTTTGTCACCCATGCCAATGGGCATGCCATGGTTAAGAAGATCTTGAGGGCTGGATACTATCCGTTAACTATGGAGACTGATTGCATCCAGTATGCTAGTAAATGCCATAAATGTCAGATTCATGCGGACAAAATGCATGTTCCTCCTACTCTGTTGAATGTGCTATCATCGCCCTGGCCGTTCTCTATGTGGGGCATTGATATGATTGGGGCAATTGAGCCTAAAGCGTCTAATGGGCATCGGTTCATTTTCGTGGCTATAGATTACTTTACCAAGTGGGTAGAAGCCGCCTCTTATGCAAACGTAACTAAGAAAGTAGTTGCTCGTTTCATTAAGAACAACATCATTTGTCGTTATGGGATCCCGAGCAGAATCATAACTGACAATGGAACCAACTTGAATAACAAAACCATGAAGGAGTTGTGTGATAACTTCAAGATTGAGCACCACAACTCTTCACCATATCGTCCGAAGATGAACGGAGCGGTCGAAGCTGAGAACAAGAATATCAAGAAAATCCTTTAGAAAATGGTCAAAACATACAAGGATTGGCATGAGATGTTTCCATATGCACTACATGGATATAGAACGTCTGTCAGAACATCAACAGGGGCAATCCCTTTTTCGTTGGTATATGGAATGGATGTTGTCCTCCCTATAGAAGTTGAGATACCCTCTCTGAGGATATTAATGGAAACAAAGCTTGATGAAGCTGAGTGGATTCAAGAGAGATATGATCAGCTGAATCTAATTGATGAGAAGCGCCTGACGGTTATGTGTCATGGTCAGTTGTATCAGAAGAAGATGAAGAGAGAATTTGATAAAAAGGTCCGTACTCGTGAATTTCGAGTAGGCGAGTTGGTACTTAAGAAGATTTTGCCGTCGCAAAGAGACGCCCGTGGAAAGAGGGCACCTAATTATGAAGGTCCATACATAGTCAAGACAATGTTTTCAAGAGGATCTCTTTTTCTTACAACTATGGATGGTGAACAGCTTGCGCATCCTGCGAATCCTGATTCGGTGCGGAAGTATTATGCTTAAGACTAGGACACCTCTGTGATATCCAGGAATCCCCAGAGAAGCTCAAGTTTTTGCTACAACTGGAGTCCTTAGTCGTTAGGGTTTTTGGTCATTGAATACTATGTAACCATTGCTAAATTGCCATTTTGTTGCATTTGTAATATTTCTTGGGACTCTGCTATTTGGCAAGTCACCATTTTTCAATGAATATCAAATATTGAATCATCTTCTTGTTTAAAACGCTATCGTCTTTGCTTTTGCAAAACTTTGTCATTTTCACTTGATTTTTGAAAACGAAAATGTTGCAATTTCTAAGAAAACACAAAGATAAACTAAGTTTTACTCTGGAATTAAGATTGTTCTGGAATCAAGTTGGTGCAAGAAGAATTAGCAGTACTATTTTTGGCATGGATCTGCCATCTCTAGTGGAAAGAGGATTATCCTGGTTATCCTTGATGTTTGGATTTCAGGGTGTTGGCTTGTGCTTTCTTTTCTTCTTTCCTGTTTTGCGTCGTTCACGTCGTTTCTAGCATATAGCTAAGCATGTGCATCATACCCTAGCATCTTTGCATTCTTTGTGCTCTGCTTTGCTTGTGGTCTTTTGTTGTGCCTGTCTTTATTTCCTCAGTGAAGTAAAGACATTCCCGGTTTGATCTGTGTCGTGCTTGTTCGGTCTTAACCTTTGCGCGCCAGATTTGAATCTGTAAAATCTTTTTCTATTCCCCAAGAAGTTTAACTTTAAAGGAATTTTAGAACTGTTCTTGTTTGAATCGTGTCAAACTTGAACTTGGACTTTGTTTGAATCGTGCCAAACACTGTCTTATGTGTTCTTGTTTGAATCGTGTCAAACTTGAACTTGGACTTTGTTTGAATCGTGTCAAGCATTGTCTTATGTGTTCTTGTTTGAATCGTGTCAAACTTGAACTTAGACTTTGTTTGAATCGTGTCAAGCATTGTCTTATGTGTTCTTGTTTGAATCGTGTCAAACTTGAACTTGGACTTTGTTTGAATCGTGTCAGGCATTGTCTTATGTGTTCTTGTTTGAATAGTGTCAAACTTGAACTTGGACTTTGTTTGAATCGTGTCAGGCATTGTCTTATGTGTTCTTGTTTGAATCGTGTCAAACTTGAACTTGGACTTTGTTTGAATCGTGTCAAGCATTGTCTTATGTGTTCTTGTTTGAATCGTGTCAAACTTAAACTTGGACTTTGTTTGAATCATGTCAAACACTATCTTATGTGTTCTTGTTTGAATCGTGTCAAACTTGAACTTGGACTTTGTTTGAATCGTGTCAAGCATTGTCTTATGTGTTCTCGTTTGAATCGTGTCAAACTTGAACTTGGACTTTGTTTGAATCGTGTCAGGCATTGTCTTATGTGTTCTCGTTTAAATCATATCAAACTTGAACTTGGACTTTGTTTGAATCGTGTCAAGAATTGTCTTATGTGTTCTCGTTTGAATTGTGTCAAACTTGAACTTGGACTTTGTTTGAAATGTGTCAAGCAATTTCTTTTGGTGTTCTTGTTTGAATCGTGTCAAACTTGAACTTGGACTTTGTTTGAATCGCGTCAAGTACTGTTTTTTCTGTTCTTGTTTGAATCGTGTCAAACCTGAACAGAGTCTTTGTTCGAATTGTGTCGGACACTGACCCCTTGTTTTAAAACCGTTCTTGTTCGAATCGTGTCTAACTTGAATTGGGACTTTCTTTGAATTGTGTCAAGCACTGTCTTTTGTTTTAAAACTGTTCTTGTTCGAATCGTGTCGAACATTGAACCCTTATCTTGTTTCTTTTCTGAAATTGCTTTAAGCTAAGTTTCTTGGAACAAATTTATTCAACTTTAAGACTCCTATCTGGTGCGCAGAGTTGGTCTTTGCTTTCCTGGCTCTTTCTGAAGATCCCACTTTGAACTCTTCAGTTTGAGATCCCCCAGGAAGTCTTTGTTTGTTTGTTTGTCTCCTTTGGACTGATCTCTAGTGATCATGTTTTTCTTTCTGGTTTTGTGCCCAGGAAGAACGTGGGTTTGTTTTGTCCCCTGTGTAGTCTATCTCCCTGGATCTTTCCCCAGTGGAGATTGTTTTTGGTTTTCCCCAGTGTTTCTTTGGAGTCTCCCTGGTGAGTCCCCTTTGTTGGTTGGCCTGTATCCCCAGTGAGTCTTTGCTTGTGGAAACTAGTTTTCGTCTTTCCCCGGCGAAGCTTTCCTCGTGTGTTTGCTTCCTGTTGTCTTTGGTGTTTGGTATGTCTGCATCTTTTGCATTCCTGGCATCATATCATCATTTTAGAAGTTTATGGCATGTCAGCATTTGCATGTCTGTTGCTTGTCCTTAGCATTTGCATTCCATCTAAGGGCAAAATTTTTGGTTTGCTATATTTAAATACCTTTCACCTTGATGCCTCTAGAATCTCCGTTCCTCATGCCATTTAGCGAACCTATTTAAATAGGGGCAACTGTTGTACCCTAAATTTTTACCCTTAGATGTCATCCAGCTTTTGTGCATCTTAGGAGCATCTCTGCATTGTTTGAACTAACCCATATCTTGTAGTTTGTTTCCTTATGTTCAAATTAGGTTTACCCATCACCATGGAGCTCCACAAGATGTTTGAAGCAAGTCAAGTCAGCAGAAGACCTCCAGTGCAAAGACTGTGAAATTAGGGTTTGCTCTGAAGAAGTTACTAAGGGATTGGCTCTATCAAGTCAAGATTTATGTGGTTCACTTGCCATATGAAGTCATCTACATTCAAGGGACATCATTCAACAAGAATCCAAGGTCTATGGGTCTTCAACAAGAGAATTTTGAGCCTCAGTTTCACTGTGCCTCCAAATTAGGGTTTCTGTGGCACTTGTCAGCCAACAGCTTTGATTTTCATCAAGATGGTCTCCCAAACCCTAATTCTTGGTTTTATTGTTTTGTCAACATCCTCAAGAGTCTCCTAAGACCTTTAGGTGAGAAGAAAGAAGCAAGATTACAAGATCTAACCTCAGTGTATTCACAGTCAAAATTAGGGTTTGACTGAAACCCTAATCTTTTGGAATTTTAGATCAAATGAAGAATTATTGGTTCTAATAATCATATTTTGTCTCATGGAGTATATAAAGTATCCAAACCAAGTTTTATGAGCTTTCTTGCAAGAGAAGTAGGGTTTTGACCAAGAAAGGTGTCATTTGTGAGATTTTTCCCGTAATAGCATAATTTGAAAGAACCATAACTCCTAAACCACACATCCAATTGGAGTGGCTCAAAGCTCATTGGAAAGCTCTTTCCAAGACCTTCAATTTGTTCCATGTGAATATTTGTCTAAAAATGCTTGGATTTTGAGTTATGGAGCTTACAAGGCATTTTGACCAACACTTAGAAAATTTTTCAGCATTTTCCATCACTCTTTTTCTCAACTTTGGAGCTACTTTTCACCCATTTCCATTTGGATTCAAGTCTTGAGTCCCAAATGAAAGTTGTAGAGCTTGATGAGAGCTTTCCAACCATATGTGGAATGTCTCAACGGGATAAACCATTCTCAAGTTATGAATTATTCAAGAAGGGCACTCGAAGTTGTCAAAACTCAACACGATTTGTGAGCTATTTTGCTACTAGTTCAAGGCCTTATTTTAACAATCTTCCAACATCAAACTTGTAGTATTATCCAAGAGCTTTCATTTGAACCTAAGAGCGTGAAAAATGGATCATTAAGTCATGAGATATAATTTTAACAATATGGCCACACGAAGATGGTTGTTGCACCAAGAACACCATTTTTTTTATTTGACTTTCGTTTCCCTCTCTCCAAGTACACTCTGCAGAGCTACTTGCGACCTTTTCCAACATCACCTTTCACCCTTAAAACACGCTGCCCATGCTTTGCTTTTTTACTCTTTATCAACCTTTGCAAGCTACCATAAGTGTATCCATCGTGTACATCCTTAAACCAAAGGACACAAGTCAAACGTGCTACTTTTCTGACCTATTGGTATCAAAAGAGAAAATTCACTTGGCTCTATGTGCTCAAAACAACCACAGCCATATCTCAAAATCTTTCCATGATTTTTTCTTCTCAAGTTAAACTTTTGGCACATTGGATTATCACTCTCTCGGACCAGTTGAATTCCCTATAAAAGGGGCCTTCCTCCCCTTCATTTGAAGACACACAAAAAAACCAACAACAACACTAAAAACACCCTAAAGTTGCTTTCTGAGGAATACACGAGAAGCTAGCTAGGAAGGAGAAGAAGTCTTGCAAACTTGCGTGGAAGAGAGGTAAGTTTTCTCAAACTCTCCTTTGCCATGCTCATTATATCATGCTAACTGTATTACATCCATGTTAGACCATTTATATTTGTTCTTTTATGTTTAAAATGCTTGCAATATATCATATATGAACTGCATGATGAATTTGAGAAAACTCTAAGTGGTAGCCCTAATGTCTTAATTCGTGTGTTTGTGTTGAATATGTTATTTGGTTTGGTCTTGAGCTCGTATGTTAATATACATGTTAATTTAATGCTTGCTGTTTTATTTTAAATGATGTTGTGAATGCCATGAATCCATGTTAGGAGGCTGTTTTGGTTTTGGTTTTGAACACCAAAACATTGTTCCTTGTGAATGTGTTATATATATATATGTTAATATTTTGTTATGATATGTTGTTTTTATGAATCATGGAGTGTGGTTAAATGTGTTAGTATTCTGTTAAAATGACACTCGTGTACATATGTTTGCTAACCTATCTTGAAATACCAAATATCATGTCTGAAGCATAATGTGTATCAACCCATCTTGGATACTATTTTGTTGTTGCTTCTGTTGGTAATATGTGTTGGCCATACATGTTGGTTTGACACGTCCTTTGTGTGCATGATCATGATCCATATCAGCTTTACAAATCGTTTCATGGTGCAGTGGTCATTTTGTTATTACATGGCCATTTGGTTTTATATGTATGAGTTTTTTTGGCAGTTTATGATTGTATTTTTGGATGTTGGTTGCTTTGTTTTCTACTCACTATATCATGCTCACGAGTTCAGTGCAATCATGTTAAATTCTTTGGTGTTTATGTGTTGTTCTTAAAATTGCTTTTGAATGGTGGTGGGAGTTTAAGTGAGGTGAGTTTTTGTGTTGAATATATCATGCTAGCTGTTTGGTTTATGGTTATGTTATTGAAACTCTTAATATTTGGTTCACTCGTATGTGGGAGTTCAAAGTTTGGTTACGATCATGTTGCTGTTTGGAATTAGTGTGTTTGGTTTGCTTATTGAAACTGAAAGTTGATTGTTTTTTTCTTAAACTGATCTCTATGTTTGGACCCTAGTTTCCAATTGCTCACTGCTCATATCTTGATCACTATCTTGCTTAGCTTTTGGCTGCATCATGTTCTTCATGAAATATGCTTCAATTTGGTGTTTTATTTCATGTTATTTGGTTAAGTGTTGATTAAGTTAGATTGAAGTGAAGTTGAGTTTTATGTTAGTGTGGTAAGTGAAAAAAAGGATTGCAGTATTGATTCTGCATGTTTTTTTTCTTTCAATTCCATGCGTGATTGGTAATGGGTGGCTCGCTGATGTTTTGCATGATATTTAAATACAATAGCATGTGCATGATTCTGCATGTTTTCTTTTCCATTTTCCCATGCGTGATAATGACTAATTATTTGGTTGTTTCTGTTTTGTCTATTAGTGCATATACACTATCACATGCCACCACTACTGCGCATTCAGCTCTATGCGTGTGTTGTTTTACTTTCATTGTCATGTCTTTGTTTGGCTTATAGTTTTATGGAAGTGTATTATGACCGGATGAATACGCCGTCCCAACGGTCACACACATGCACTAAACTCGCCTATCACTTGCCATGCCTGGGTTCGATCCTTGGATCAACCCTTTTACTTTTTCTTGTTTTTTTCGCCTTTGCCTTGTCATTTTCCAATCTGGGCCTTGCGCCCCATTTTCCTACCAGCACCCCCTCTCAGTTGGGCCCATGTATTTCCTTTTGTTTTTTTTAACTGAACCAAAATACTCTCACAGCCCCCTGCGTTTTTATCTTTTATTTTTCTTGTATCTTATTTATTTTGGCTTAATATTTAATTTCAGCTTGGTCATTAATTATTGTTGTGTTTAATTAATTAATATGTGATATGTTTTATTAATTGTTAATTAATTGTTAATTGTTTATTAACTTTTAATTTTAATTATCAATTATATCTTGAATTACTTTGTTAATTCTAATTGTGCTAATTGTTATTTTTAATCATGTTGTTAATTCTTAAATTATCAATTTGTGTCTTGATTTTGAGATTTGTCATTTGTATTTCTAACTCTAAAATGTATGGTTGAATGTTAATTTTTAAATGTTAATTATCCATATGTAGTTAATTTTTAATTACCAACTTGTGCACTAATTATTAATTGTGTTGTCAATTAATTATAAATTGTGGGTTTGATTGTTAGCGCCTTTGTTGATCTTGAAATTTTATTTCACTAAATTGACTTGTTTAAATTCTTGAATTAATCTATCCATGCTGACTTGTCATATCTTTGACTTTTACATGAATGTCATCTCTCTTTAATTATCATCTTTAATATCATTCTATATGTTTGTCTTCCTAAAGATTGAAGCATATTGATGTGTTCTTTTAATCATTCTATATGTTTGTCTTCCTAAAGATGGAAGCATATTGATGTATTCTAATAATCATGTTCATCTTATCTTATCCATGAAACATATTGCCATCCTCATGCTTATGTTTGCTTTTATCTTCTCATATTATATCAATGTTTTAGCTTTCATGTCTTATCTATTTGTTATTTTATCAACTGTTTTCCCCCTATTCCAAAGGAAGGTGATAAATGTTGATTCTTAAAGTCATAGCCCTCATCTTAACCTAAGTAACCTCTTAGGAGAAACTTTATTTCTTGGCCTCATCAGAGCCATAGAAATCACAACTAGCATTAGGAGAGAGTTCCTCAACTCTTAGTGATATTCATCATAATGAATTTATCACTTCCCCCGCTAACTGACCTTTAGCATAGAACCTTTAGCAAACATAAGTTAACATATAAACAAGAGGCTCTCGTAGAGTACTACGGACGTTTAGGGTGCTAATACCTTCCCTAGGCGTAACCAACCCCCAAACCTTAGATCTTTCCCCTTAGGTTTTTCTAACGATCTTAAACCTTTCCTTTGGATAAATCAAAGTCGGTTGTAAAAAAAATATGATGCAAATTAATTAATAATTTGTTATCCAATTTTCACCGCAATAGCTTCAATTTTTGTTCTTTTCTAGTTTGGTAGTTTTCGTGTTGATGACGTGTTATAAAACTAAACAAAATAATATACGAGAGAAATGAGAATAATAGAATGTATTGTATTATTCTATTATCAGTGCCTATTTTGAATGTAATTTGAGTCTTATTTATAAAACATATGTAATGAATGTAGAATAAATATGAAATCCATTTATTTAAGGACATCCATAATCATGTCATTTATAACAACAAATTTAAAATAGAAAACTAAAACTTAAAAAATTATAATAGAGAATCAAAGTTACTTGGCTGAATTCCAAGATTGAACATATGATAAAATTTGTACATATGTTTAATAATGGTTCTGATATGCTAGATGAGATCTTGGATATTGGAGAAAAGAAGGTTATCGGGATTAACTACAAAAATAAAGTCAAAATTCTCCCAAGAAGATTATGGCTCTTTAAAAAAAAAGTGTTCCCAGTGAAGGACCACATGCTTCAGTATCGTGCTCAACACGTGTACCCTCACATCAGGGGTTAAAAAAATTCCTTTGTGAGGTGTCACCACTCTGGAAGATATGACCGTATAAGACCTTTAAGACCTTTTTATTCCAAGTTATATGGATATCCTAAGTCTTATAGGCAGCCAAGGCCCAAAGAAAAGAAAAGGAAGAACACTTATGCTAAGAAGAAGTGGAAACCCAAAGAAATAGACATTTGTCTTATAACTCATACATCTCTTAGAGTTTCCTCAAGATAAGATTGGTATTTTGATAGTGAGTGTTCTTGACATATGACTGGTGAAAAGATATATCTTGAAGAGTTGAAACCCTACTCAAATAGTTATTTTACTTTTGGTGATGGTGCAAAAGGAAGAGTCAAGGGTATAAGCAAAATGACCAGTCAAGGTTTACCTTGTCTTGAGAGTGTGCTGCTAGTAGAAGGTTTCACTGCAAACTTGATCCACATTAGTCAACTATGTGATCAAGGACTTAATGTGAAATTCAACAAGCCTGGATGTGTTGTCTCCAGCAAAGAGCAAGAAGTACTAATGCAGGGTTTCAGGTTCAAAGATAATTTCTATATGTGGATACCACGGCCGTCATCATGCTTGATGTCTAAGGTTAATGAAACTAAGTTATGGCACCATAAACATGGACATCTCAAACTCAAAGGCATGACGAACATCATATATGGAGAAGCCATCGAGGGTTTACCTAAGCTGAAAATCGAAGAAGGAAAAATCTATGGAGATTTCCGAATAGGTAAATAGACCAAGATGTCTCACAAGAAGCGCCAACATCTGGCTATCTCAAAGGTACTTGAATTACTTTACATGGACCTCATTGGAACTATGAAAGTAGAAAGTATTGGTGGAAAGATATATGTTTTTATTTGAGTGGATGATTTTTCAAGATATAATTGAGTTAGATTTATTAGAGAAAAATCTGATACTTTTAATGTGTTCAAAGATCCATGCCTTCGTATCTAGAAGGAAAATGGGAGTGAAATTGTAAGATAAAAAGAGACCATGGCAATGAGTTTAAGAACTCCAAGTTCTCTAATTTTTGCTCTGCTGACGGGATCAATCATGAATTCTCAGCACCTACCATGAAGTTGCTAGAGTTATGTTGTATGCTAAGGATCTTCCTTATAATTTTTGGGTTGAAGCTATGAAAACAGCTTGTTACATCCACAATAGATTAACTATCAGATATGGCACCAAAGTTACTCTGTATGAACTTTGGAAAGGAAGTAAACCAAATGTCAAATACTTCCATGTCTTTGTTAGTAAGTGCTGCACTTTGGAAGATCGTGAACAAAGGAGAAAGATGTATCCAAAAAGTGAAGAAGGGACATTCCTTGGATATTCGATTAATAGCAGAGCCTACATAATATATAACACTCGTATCAAGACTATGATGGAATTCATTAATGTTATTTTTTACGATACTTCTGAAGAAAATGGAGTTGTTGAAAATGAAGATGATATTTCCCCTCAACAAACAGATGTCCAAGACAAGGGGTCTGACATTGAGACCGAAAGTACAAATTCTAAAGAAATCCTTATCAACAAAGGACCTTCCATCAGAATTCAGAAGGGTCATCTTATTGATAATGTCATAGAAAATCTGAATGAAGGAGTTATTCCTAGATCCAAAAATATAATTGCCAATTCTTGCTTCACCTCCAAGATTGAACCTAAGAATGTCAAAGAAGCTCTAACTAATGAGTTTTGGATTAATGTCATGCAAGAGGAGCTATGCCAATTCCAAAGAAATATAGTGTGGGAGTTAGTTCCCAGACTTGAAGATGTTAATGTTATTGGTACCAAATGGATATTCAATAACAAATCTGATGAGGATGGAAATGTTACTAGTAACAAGGCAAGACTTGTTGCTCAAGGTTACACTAAAATAAAAGGAGTTAATTTTGATGAAACATTTGCTCCAATTACTAGACTTGAGTCCATTAGATTACTGCTAGGAATTTCATGCATGTTGAAATTCAGATTGTATCACATGGATGCCAAATATGTTTTCTAAATGGTTTTCTCAATGAAGAAGTCTATGTTGAGCAACCAAAGGCGTTCATTAATCTAAATTTTCCATACCATCTGTACAAGTTAAAGAAAGCTAATTATGGGTTAAATTAAGCTTCAAGAGCATGGTATGCATTGAAGAGTAATTCGGGGGGTGTTTTTATCGTATCCACAGGGATTGTGTGATATTTTGATGCTTGTCGTTCAATAGTCAAAATGTTTTACGTAAGGGGTTTTCAAATTGTTCTTGATTTTGTAACATCAATTTTTGGTAGCAAAGAAGTCAATTATAACAAAGATGTTGTAAGTTTTATAAAAGCATGTCAAGATTAGATTTCGCTAATCCTTCTCATACATATCCGATAATCAAGCATATGAACTTAGTTCCGACCAATACAATCGCGTATCCTTTCGAATAAGTTTATGTCTAAAACAAATTCGTGAGTATCGTTGTTTAAATCGTTAGATGATGTCTCACGCTAACAATCAAAACAACAACCGTTAAGATCAATACAAAGCGAATATTAAACCCCAAATCTATGTCTAGAGTTTGGTTTTTAAGAGATGAAGATATTAGGTCAAGATTTGGAAAATCTATGTCTAGAGTGATTCAAACCACAAATACATCATTAAGAACAAACAACTTCATCATATATTGATCATCAACCTTGTTCATATACAAAATATCAAAAGAAATACATATAAGCAAGATTAACTACCTCTAATCTTAACACAAGAGGTGTTTAGCTACACATTTTCATGGTAGCTTGGATAACAAGTTTCAAGAGGAGATGAAAGAACATCCGCGTCGAATAATCGAGATCGGATGTGACTTCAGCTTCTCTATGTGAAAAATCACTCTTGGATGATCAAAACTCAGAAAAGTATGTTTTGGTGTGAAAATATCAAGTTATGATCCCAAGAAAATGTAAAAAACACTTTATAGTATACTTGGGATCTGATACATTCGCACTGCGAATGATCCATTCGCCTAGCGAATGAAGAAAATGGCACCTTAAGTGCCTTCTGAAAGTTAAACTGCCCTTGGCTGTTAATCTGAGTTCGCAAAGCGAATAATTCATTTGCAAAGCGAACCACTCGCCAAAACATTCGCAAAGCAAATTTTGGGTCCTTTTTCCCCTGCCTTACTCGCTGAGAGCTTCGCCAGAGTTCGCAAAGCGAACTTTCCCTAGGGACTTCGCCATGGTTCGTAAAGCGAACCAGCTATTGTTTTCCTCTTTCTTTGGCAGCTTGCATCAATTCTTTGTGTCTTCTTTCTTTGATCAATTAGTGCACTTTCTTGCATAATAGCACACAAATTACAAGCACCAATGGTATAAATATAATGCATGAAGAACAACAACAATTCACTACAAAAATCCCCAATTAAGACATGAAAGTAATGAAAAATGCCAAGTATCAAATACAAATATATAGCATGTTTGACATCTAACAACTCTACCCAACTAAGTCTTTGTTTGTCCTCAAGCAAAGTATGCCTCTCATTGAAAACAAGGGGATTTGCTCGAGCATTTGATTCAATCCAAGAAAGGATAAACATCTCAAATAAAAAAACAATTGTAACAAAGCACAATTACATAATCCTAGAATCAACAATGGAAAATAACTTGATTCTTAAAACAAATCTGAGACAATGTTTCCAGAAACAACTAAACCATCATGCTCATGTCACTCTAACACTTCTCTTCGAAACAGGATTGAAGGAAATTAACTCGTTTGCAACCGCGGGGCAATTTCCCTCGAATGACAAATGAAGCAAATACTAAGCAATTCATACAATATCTAATCGATCGTAAGAAATTATGGAAGCAAAAGATCACTAAGGGCTTTTAGCAGTTGTAACTTGGTCGGGGTTAAAAACAAGGGACATATGTACACGACCATTGAAACAAGAAAGGGTAAAGACTATGAGGAGCATTCTTTTTCAAAATTTTCAATCTTGTTCAATCCTTATTTCTTTCTTTCACAATGCATTCTCTTCTTTTGATTTTCTTTTCTTTTTGTTCTTTTTCTTTCTTTTCTTCTCGTTTTTTTTCAAATTCTTTGTCTTAGAATGCATTGTATCACCAACTCCTTTTTCTCTTTTCAAAATAAACCACTCTCCCCAACTTCAACATTGCCATAAGCTTGGCTTAAATGCTCTTCAAAACGGGTTAAAATCGGGTTCATGATTCCAACAAAAAATTCATTTCGGCTTAAAAGAGGTTTCAAATATGCGCAAACTCACAAGGTGACTTGAAGAGTTTTTGGAATGGTGGTTATACTCAAAGTGCACGAACATTGCCTTTATCATTTCTATGCTTCTACAATTTCAAAACAACAAGCAAGATAAAGCATGAATTATAAGTATAAAACAACATTCATCATCAATCCAAAGCATTTAGTACAACATGGAGGTTTCTCACTTTTGTGGTTTTTGGACCTAACTGACACAAGCAATCAAATAGAATTGTAACAAGAAACAACATTTTCATTTGTACAAAGACAACAAAGTTCCAATACATTCTAAATTCTAGAACTAGGTAACTATGTACCTTGCCGCAACATCATGCGTAAAGTACTATCATAGCCATCCAATCTTGGAGGAATCTTCTTTGATGCACAATCAGCACCAACCTAAGTTTCTTCCACAAAACATCCAAAAGTTGGAAATATTAACTTCCACAAGCAAACTAACATAAAACAATAAAAAACATATTAACAGCTTAAGAGTTGAACATTCGTAAACTGAAGAATTCAACTTTTAATAACAACAATTAACACAAAAGCATACCAACAATTTAAAAGTTGAGCATTCGTAAAAACTGAAGAACTCAACTCTTAATAACAATAAGTAAAACCGAAATATTAATAAAATTAAAAACAGAACACTTTACTGAAAAACAACATATATTACTAATAATAATAATAATAATAATAATAATAATAATAATAATAATAATAATAATAATAATAATAATAATAATAATAATGTACTGGTGTGAACACACCTACAAACTCAAAAGTACCACAAAAGGGTACAAGTACATCATAAAAACCAAAATAATCCAACAAAGTGTATAGAGTACATTAAAACGCTAAAACAACAACGCCAGGCTTACAACGCATCCTTTTACGTCGTTGTAATAGGTTAAAAATTTCGCGCCCAGGCAAAAGCTGGGGTATAAACAGTCATTTTATGACAGTTGACTTAAACCACCGTAGTAATAAATAAAATGTAGCAAGCTTCGATTCCCTGCAACTACATTTTTTTCCATTATTTAGAGTACATTTAGCGTGTGTCACTTAAGTCCATTATTTAAAAACTAAATTGTAAATTATTTTACAACGGTTAAGATGAACAACCGTAGTAATAAATGAAATGTAACAAGCCTCAATTCCCTGCAACACTTTTTTCCATTTTTTATGATACATTTAGCGTGTGTCACTTAAGATTCCACTACGGTTTATTTCTCCAACCGAGAAACAAAACTTATTTTGTATTTCTATCATAAGACGCCCTAATCGAACAAGTGAGTCAGAGATGCCATAACCTTTACCCTCTTTGTCTTCATTCATTTGCTTCTTCAGCTTCGAAGTAAGGTACTCTTCAACATCTTCATTCCTTTTTTCTAGGTTTATGCTCAAATATTGACCGTCTTCATTCATTTGCTTCTTCAGCTTCGAAGTAAGGTATTCTTCAAAATCTTCATTCCTTTTTTCTTGGTTTATGCTCAAATATTGACCGTCTTCGTTCATTTGATTCTTCAGATTTGACGTACAGTACTCTTCAACATCTTCATTCCTTACGTTCATTTGATTACAGCTTTGAAGTACGATATTCTTCAATATACTCATTCCTTTTTTCTTTGTTCATATTGTATATGCTCAAGTTAGAATGAGATGTTTCATATGCTTTACGTTTAGTATGAGAGTACATCTTCATTGATTTTTTCTTTGTTCATATTGTATATGCATATAGATTAGTATGATTTGCGTTTAGTATGATTTTTTGGATTATATTTTGGTGTGTCATTCACATTATTATACATGTATAAATTTCAGAAGTTGTAATGGATCGTAGTTGGATGAAAGCCAATAGATTAGGTCTGGTTTATGAGAACAGAGTCTGTGAATTCCTTGAATACGCTGATAAACATCTTCCCAGCAATAACGGTATCTTTTATTGTCCTTGTGTTGTTTGCACGAATATCAAAAAGGGTACAAAGAAAGAAATACACAATCACCTTTGTTGTGATGGTATATGTCAAAATTATATAATATGGACGTGGCATAGTGAGGTGGATAATAAGGAAAGTCGGGCGTCACAAAGTCAAAGAGTGGAGGAAGATGAATATATGGAAGATCAACTAGAGGATATGTTCCGTGATATTGGGGAATCTTCTTTTATGAATGCTCATATTTATGATAATTTATGTAGTGATAAAGACACCTTTTTATATAAGGAATGCACAGAGTTCACACGATTGTCGGCGGTGTTAAAGTTGTTTAATCTGAAGGTAAAAAATGGATGGTCGGATAAAAGTTTCACAGAATTACTTGAATTGCTACAACAAATGTTACGAGAAGATAACAAATTGTCGGATCGTTGCTATGAGGCGAAGAAGATATTGTGTCCACTGGGTCTGGAGTATATCAAGATACATGCTTGCCCTAATGATTGCATATTATACCGTAAAGAGTATGAAGACTTGTTTCAATGTCTGAAAATATGGTGTGCCGCGTTATAAGCTGAAGGCTAACAATGGTGATGACAAGGATCACTATGACAATGTTAGTAGGAAGCATCCTCCTGCTAAAGTGTTATGGTACTTGCCAATAATTTCACGATTAAAGAGACTTTTTGCTAATTCGAATGACACAAAGAATCTTAGATGGCATGCAGATGAAAGGATTCGTGATGGAAACATTCTCCATGTAGGTTATTCGTTGCAATGGAAGAAAATTGATTCGTTGTTTCCGGATTTTGGAGTCGAGCCATGAAAACTTAGGCTTAGGCTTGCCACCGATGGAATGAACCCCTTTGGTAATCAGAGCACTAATCATACTTCGTGGCCTGTTCTTCTCACTATTTACAACCTATCTCCTTGGTTGTGCATGAAGCGCAAGTATATACTGTTAAGTATGATGATTTCTGGACCACGACAACCTGGTAACGACATAGATGTTTATCTAAGTCCATTAATTAATGATTTATGACTCTTGTGGGATGAAGGTGTTGAAGTTGATGATGCATATTCTGGGGAAAAGTTTAATATGCGTGCAATGTTATTTTGCACAATTAACGACTTTTTGGCTTATGGTAACTTGGCTGGATAATGTGAAGATGATACTTGTTATCACCAACTTGAGTTTGGGAAAAAGACTGTTTACCTTGGGCATCGAAAATTTCTAAAACCAGGTCATCCTTATCGTAGATTGCGAAAGGCTTTTAATGGCGACCAAGAGTTTGATGAGGCTCCTAAACCTTTAACCTGGGATGAAGTTTATCAACGGAAGTAACACATTAATGTTGTCTTTAGGAAGAGAGAAAAAGAAAAAGGTGGGAAGAGAGGAAAAGAAAAAGGGGTAGTTGCGAAAAATATATGGAAAAGAGGTCCATCTTCTTTGATCTTCCATATTGGTCAAGTCTTGATGTTAGACATTGTCTTGATTGGCACACTTCTAAACATTCTGGGAAAGACTAAAGATAGTAAGACTTCCTGTCTTGATATGGAGATGATGGGTATACGAAAACAGTTGGCTCTAATGGAGGAAGGAAAAAGAATTTATCTGCCTCTAGCATGTCACACTCTATCTAAAAAGGAAAAGAAGATGTTTTGCGAGTGTTTGAAAGGTATTAAAGTTCCGCAAGGTTACTCATCAAACATCAAGAAACTTGTACCAATGAAAGATCTCAAGTTAATTGGTTTAAAATCTCATGATTGTCATGTATTGATGCAACAACTTCTACCAGTGGCTATCCGTGGGATCCTTCTAAAAAATGTGAGAGTAACTATAACGAGATTGTGTTTATTCTTCAATGCCATATGTAATAAAGTTCTTGATTTCAAAAAATTGGATGAATTAGAAGATGAGGCTACCATAATCTTGTGTCAAATGGAGATGTATTTTCCGCCATCATTTTTTGACATTATGGTTCACTTACTTGTTCATCTCGTAAGAGAAATCAGAATTTGTGGTCCAGTTTATTTAAGGTGGATGTATCCAATAGAGCGATATATGAAGATCTTTAAAGGATATACGAAGAATTATCACCGATCGGAAGCTTTGATTGTTGAAAGGTACATCACAGAAGAAGCTGTTGAGTTTTGTACAAACTATTTGTCGGATGCAGATTCTATGGGAATTCCAAAGTCTCGTCATGCTGACACAGACGAAAGAGGTATTCAAGGTCTAAATGTTAGGTCAGTGGCTCGGGATGTAGTTATTCAATCATATTTCTATATATTGAATAATATAGATGAGGTTCAACCTTTCATAGATACTCACAAAAGACTTTTGAAGAAAAAATATCCACGAATGAGTGGCAAGTTGTTGTTCATAGAGCATAACAATAGATTCATGGATTGGTTTAATAAAAGTGTATCTAATGATCGTAGTGCATCTGAGATACTTAAATGGTTGTCGTACGAGCCAAAATTTTGTGTCATTATTTGGAGTGCATACGACATTGGTCATTATACCTTTTATACAAAATCAAAAGATGATCGTAGTACAATGCAAAATAGTGGGGTTATGGTTAAAGTCGAATTGATGTATTTCTCTAGTTCGAAAGATAAGAATCCGGTATTGGCAACTACCGCGTTTTATGGTGTCATTGATGAGATTTGGGAGATTGATTATATTATTTTCAAAGTGGCTTTATTTAAATGCAAGTCGGTTCCCAATAATAGTAATGGTGTAGACATTGATGACTTAGGATTCACCCGAGTCGACCTTGGCAAGGCATCTTTTAATACAGAACCATTCATCATGGCTTCTCAAGCAAAATAAGTTTTCTATGTTACCAATCCATCGGACATATCGGGGAAATGATCAATCGTTATCCAAGGAAAATACATTCCTCTTAGTGATGAAAGTTTTGATATTCCATCCACACCTTCTTACACAACACAAGTTCCTACCTCATATGATGAAGTTGATGGAGATGTCGTGCATGCTATACGACTCGATCATGAAGAAGGCATATGGGAAAATTAACAAGTACGTAATTTATTATTTATTCATAATATATTAATTGTATGTTATAGTTTAGAAGTACTTTTACTAACAAGTATAATTATTTGAAATCATAGGTATTTTGAGTCCAGACACCAGGCCAAGAAACAAGACACCAGGCCAAGAGACAAGATACCAATACACCAAGTTACAATTATGTGAAGTTATGTAATGTGTGTAAACTATAATATGGTATATGTGATATTTTATTTATGTAGGTTGTTTGTTTTGATAAACTGTAATGTGGTATATGTGATATTATGAATATGATACGATTAATATTATTATGAAAACTTTATCACAAAAAGTGAATTGTATTTTTCTGATGTGTTGTGATATGGAGAACAATAATACAGGTAAAAAAAATGGGATTAATTATAAAAGCAGGATCATATTTGTTAATTTTGCAGAAACTTTAACGACGGTTATATTTCATAACCGTTATAATATTTGGCGCGCTGTCTAGGAAAAACTAAATATCAAAACTGCGCTGCTGTGAATCGAACCGAGGACAATTATTTTTATTAAAACGGTGTATTTTAAAGTCCGTTGTGATATTTAGTGCGCTTTCCAGTTTATTACAACGCCTACTAGTTCGTGGTTGTAAGTATCATATATACAACGACAATCTACATAACAACGTTCTCACCCGCGTCATTATATGTCATTCCCAACCGTTGTTAAATGGGTTTTTTGTAGTAGTGAAAACTTCACTTTGATGCTCAAAGGAAGTACAAAATCATAACAACAAAAAATCAGTCCTCCTCGAACTCTGAAGCATACACCTTGAAATTCTGGTATCAGATATGTGATGTTAAGTGTGATGTCACAACAACACAATCTGCTATATGAAACAAGGTAATAAAATAACAGTAAATCAACACAGAGAATTGTTCACCCAATTCGGTGTAACTACCTACATCTGGGGGCTACCAAGCGAGGGAGGAAATTCACTATTAGTAGTATTAAATTACAGACTCAACAATCCTAGTCGACAATCCACTAACTTAATCACTACCCAATGACACTTCTACCTAAGATACACTTAGATATGAGAAACCACTCACTCCCCCTTAATCACCTCAGTGATACAACTCTAAGATTACAAAGTATAGAAGTCACACTTCCAAAACACAACTTGATCTTGCTTAAAAGCTTCGATCAAGAACAATTAACAACTCAAAACAATTACACCAATTCAAACATGAATGGCTTACGATACACATACGAAACACACACTTGACTCTCAGTCTTTAATCTCTTGCATTCGTACCTTCCAAGTAGGGTTGAGGCTGCTTTAAATAGAAACTCAGACTTGGGCTTGGACTCCTCCAAATATCTGATTTGATTTGAATTAAAAAACAGATTTTATCTTCACATCTTTTCGTATCTTTCAGCCCTAAAAACAGCAACAAGATCTGCTTCATATCTGATTGCAACAGAAAGGATCTAATCCAAGGTCTTCGCCTGCAATCTCTCAATCAGATCTTCTAATAACTAACTAAAACACGCGCAGCCCTAAAAACACAACAACTGATGTTCTGTCACTCAATGTCAAGACATCGTTTTTGACATCAGTACACAAAATTGCAATCCTAACAAACTTAATGTTAGTAACTCATGTTAAGACATCAGACATATGACATCTTCAACAACAACATTGTTTTACCAAAATTCTAGCCAATACAAGAACTAACAATCTCCCCCTTTGGCTAATTTTGGCTAAAATAATCTCAGCCAACACCAGAGATACCATCAGCGGAAAAAAAACAATACAAACAGCAGCAACAACTTCCAAAGCTGCACAACACAAAACTCCCCCTCAAAACAAGAACCACAGCAAACAGCTAGGTAACTCTCCCCCTTTTTAGCCACAAATTGAAAACCTTGAACCTATCAAAGCATCAAACACAAAGTCCTGACATTTACTATGACAAGGTCAAATAACACGCTTCCCAAAAAGAACAAGTTCCAAAACTTTGACTGGTCAGGCGATACAAACAATGCCCTCTCTATGCATTATAAAAACCAAGCCTTCTTGCTTCTAACAACAGAACTAGGAAATAACCATGAGTCAGTCTAACAGAGATGCAGGAAAGAAACACATGCAAGAGGTCAAGAAACCAGATCCACAGTTGAAGAACAAAACACTGTCTACAACTGGGGCAACTCCAGGAGCAACAAGAAAAACATCAGAGACAAGGATGAAAACCATCAAAAAACCTCCAGTGCAACTTCATGCTTCTGATGATGAATGGGATGAAGATTGGAAAAACTTTTCTTGATTCAGGGGGTTGGGATAATCTTTAGACCCTTTGTTTATTGCTTTTGATGTACTAAAATCTAATCTTGTATGCTTTCAGCAGTTGAATAAAATTATGTTTCCTTTAAACTAAACATATGCAATAAAGTTCACAACTGCACAAGACACCTCCCAGCACACTTAATCCTCATATATGCAAATTCCTAATTTGCTTCTTAATTTTTCAAATTGATTTGCATCTAAGGCCTCAGCTAATTGCTGTTCAGTAGCAACATGTTCCAAAGCAACTACTTTGTCTTCAACCAAATCTCTTATAAAGTGATGACGTATATCAATATGCTTAGTCCTGCTATGTTGAATTGGGTTTTTAGAGATATTGATAGCACTCAGATTATCACAGTACAATGTCATGACATCTTGCTTGACATTGCATTCTGTTAACATTTGCTTCATCCAAACAAGTTGAGAACAACTACTCCCTGCTGCTATGTACTCAGCTTCAGCAGTAGAAAGAGACACACAGTTCTGCTTTTTACTGAACCAAGAGATCAGATTATTCCCTAAGAAGAAACAACCTCCTGAAGTACTTTTTCTATCATCGGCACTTCCTGCCCAATCAGCATCACAATAACCACATAACTCAGTGCCTGGCCCATGACTGTAAAGCATGCCATAGTCACTAGTCCCATTGACATACTTCAGAATCCTCTTTACTTGATTCAAGTGACTAACCTTAGGCTCAGATTGATATCTGGCACAAACTCCAACAGCAAAAGAAATATCAAGTCTACTAGCAATGAGATACAATAGACTACCAATCATGCTTCTGTATAGACTTTGATCCACACTCACACCGTGTTCATCCTTTGACAACTTTAAGTGAGTAGGAGCAGGTGTCCTCTTGTGATTAGCATTTTCCAGACCAAACTTCTTAACAAAGTTCTTAGCATACTTGCTCTGAGATGAATATGGAGTCTTTCATTTGTCTAACTTGTAGACCTAGAAAATAGCTGAGCTCTCCAACAAGACTCATTTCAAACTCAGACTGCATCTATTTCACAAAATGTTTAACCATTGCATCTGACATCCCACCAAATACTATGTCATCAACATATATTTGAGCTATCATCAGTTTTCCTCCTTCATCTTTGACAAACAAAGTCTTGCCAATCCCTCCTTTTCTGTAACCATTCACAGCCAAGCTCTTGGTGCTTGCTTCAAACCATAGAGAGTTTTCCTAAGTTTGTAAACATGATTAGGAAATGTTGGATCAATAAATCCTTTTGGTTGATCTACATAAACCTCTTCATTTAAGTACCCATTCAAAAAGGCACTCTTAACATCCATCTGAAAAAGCTTGAATTTGAGATTACAAGCCACACTTAAGAGTAATCTAATAGATTCCAGTCTTGCCACAGGAGCAAAGGTTTCATCAAAATCAATTCCTTCAACCTGAGTGTATCCCTGAGCAACCAATCTGGCCTTGTTTCTGGTGACCACTCCTTATTCATCAGATTTATTCTTGTAAATCCACTTGGTGCCTATCACATTAACTCCATTAGGCCTTGGTCCAAGGTCCCACACTTCATTCCTCTTGAATTGTTCCAGCTCTTCATGCATGGCATTAATCCAGAATTCATCAGTCAGTGCTTCTTTGACATTCTTGGGCTCAATTTTGGACACAAAACAATAATTTGACACAACCTCTCTTGATCTAGTGCTAACCCCTGATTTTGGATCACCTATGATAAGCTCTTTTGGATGGTCCTTTTGCACTCTAATAGATGGTTCTTTATTAGGTTGTTCAGGTTCAGCCTCAGTATCAACAGGACTGGGAGCAACACTTCTATCTTTAGTTTCTAATGTAACATCTTCAAACGATGTTCCAACATCATCTAGGACATCAGCATCTTCTTTCATGTCACTGTCATCAATTATCACATTTATAGACTCCATCATAACCTTGGTTCTGGAGTTGAAAACCCTATAAGCTCTGCTATTTGTAGAGTATCCCAGAAAGATTCCCTCATCACTTTTAGGATCCAATTTTCTCCTTTGTTCACGATCTGACAAAATATAACATTTACTTCCAAAAACATGAAAGTTCTTCGCAGTTGGTTTTCTCCCTTTCCACAGTTCATACAATGTAGCTGAAGTGCCTCTTCTCAAAGTAACTCTATTGTGAATATAGCAAGCAGTATTCATGGCTTCAGCCCAGAAATGGTAAGGAAGCTTTTTGGCATGAATCATTGCCCTAGCAGATTCTTGGAGAGTTCTGTTCTTCCTTTCAACAACTCCATTTTGCTGAGGGGTAATAGGAGAGGAAAACTCATGCTGATGCCTTCAGCAGAGCAGTATTCAGCAAACTTGCTATTTTCAAATTCCCTCCCATGATCACTCCTTATTCTGATGACATTACTCACTTTTTCTCTTTGGAGTCTTTGACATAAATCTTTAAACACATCAAACACCTCTGTTTTTTTCTTTGATGAAGCTTACCCAGGTGTACCTAGAATAGTCATCTACAACAACATAAGCATACTTCTTCCCACCTAGACTTTCTACCTGCATAGGTGTAATACCCCATATTATTTAAATGCTCAATTGAATATCAGATGAGATCAGATGAGTAGCTACGTGCTCTATCTTTGGATAATTGGATTAATGGAATCCTCTAAGTACTTTAAATATTGACATTTGGGATCAATAGAGCAACTGGAGAACTCTCAAGAGATCAATTATTTTATTAAGGAGACGGATTAATATTTACTAATTCAAGAAAGTAATTTTTGGTAACTCTGATAATTGATCAATTGGTGTAAGACGATAAAATATCAATTGGAGATATTTTACTCTATTGGATTATATTATATAATATTGGTATTATATATATACATATATATATATATATATATGTGTGTGTGTGTGTGTGTGTGTGTGTGTGTGTGTGTGTTAAGAAAAGAAAAGGAAAAGAAAAGATAGTAAAGAGAAAGAAGAAGAAAGAAGAGAAAGAGAGGAAGTGGAGAAAGATGAAGAAGAGGAATTCATGGATCATCATCATCTTCTTCAAACTCCTCTTCGATCATCAGGTGGGTTCTAGATAAAGACTTTAGAGCAAATTTCTTAAGGTTTTAGAGTTAGGTTAGATTTTGATAAAATGAGTAATTTTGCTAAATCAATGAAATCTAACGGATAGATTGATGAAATGTATGTCTAAATGTGATCTAACATGTTGTTTTGGGTATTTAGATGCATTAATATCATGTGGGTGAAGGTTTGGATCATTTTTGGGTCCCAAACCCGTTTTGGGAGAATTCTGGTTTGTCCAGATTCGCCAGGCGAGTAGGTGGCGAGTCTGATTCGCCAGGGATTCGCCAGGCGAATTTACCTGGGACAGCAAAACATTATTTTTCGTATTTTTGCCATAACTTTTGATCCGTAACTCCGATTGACGCACGGTCGGAAGCGTTGGAAAGCTAATTTTATGCTATATGAGATGGTGAGGTAGAAACATGGTTGTATTCCATGGATTGATGAAATAATTTTTATGTGATATGTTGTGTTAAATGTTTTACTTGTGTACATTATGTTATACCATGTCTATTTAATTGTGAACTGTGAATGAGAGAATATGCATGTTAAAATGAATTAGGAAGAGTGAGAAAACTTACCCCAAACCTAATGATATGATTCTAGGTTGTGACTAGAAATTGTAGACAATTCTAGATGGCGATGCTCGGGCACGTGTTGTTGGAAGATACATCTTTGTCGAGTATTAGCCTAGTTGAGAGTGAAACACTAGTATGGAACATGTGGTTAACTTTGTGGTTTTAGAAAGGCATGAGAGGCCTTAGGGCATTATAGCATTCTGATTGTCGAATACAATCGTATTATTGTGTATGATCATGTAATCATAACCGGTTTATCTTGAGTGTAGTTTCATGAGTCTCAGACTCCTTTGAAATGGATGCACAACTACTTGGCAGGTTTGATTCCCCGTGCTGTACGAATGGTGCCCATGGAGCGTATGCTTGTGACGGTAAAAGGCCCGTGTGAAGTGACGGTTCATAACGGTAAAAGGCCCGTAGAACCCGAATCCATTCGTATGTCAAGTAAGTTACAAGGATTCATGACTCGACTCGACTTCTAGACGTAGAAGCGGACGGGAACAGGGGATACCTTGTTATGGTTATCGATTAGTGATATTTTGAGTTGATAAACTTATGACATGTTTCCATATAGTGTGAGATTGTGAACTCAAGGTCATTTTCCCTTCCCTTGACTTGAGTTAAGATTGATAGAACCTTGTACAACCGAGAGGATCTATAGGATAGGGAACTCACTGAGATTTGATGTATCTCACCCCACTATAGTTGCTATATTTTAGGTGTGGTCTGCAGGGTTGATTTACAAGTGGAGCGATGCTGGGATGTTTGAAGAGAAGCTTAGTTAAGCTTATTCCGCTGTGTATTTTATTGTTCTTGTACAATGAGGAATATTGTATATTGATCTTAGTTTTATTTTATTTTTGGCTAATTTCCATAACTTGTACCATAGTTGTATTATGTTTTAGAATGGTCAAGTATGTGAATTACGCCATTAGGCACTTATGATGTGTAATACCCCAAATTTTGACCACTTAGATTTCCCATCATTGTGAAAATCATCATCACAATATGGATGAACCATCATGCTTCATCAGTCTCCCCAAAGATGGGTCAGCATCCACTATAATCAAAATTAGGGTTTCAAGCCCTCTCTGAGTGCTTAGACAAAGGATCAATCAAGAAATGACATGATCTTCAACTTGTCTAATCTCTTAAATATCCACCATGGATCAAAAAGGACTCCCACTTCAAGGATTAAGCACAAGGTTGCTCCCTTCTAGGTGGATCAAGTCTCAAGATCGACAGTATCACCAAATTAGGGTTTTGGTCGACCAGGGCCTCCAGATGGAAATTTTCATCTGGGCACAAGCCATTGATCCAAAACATAACCTAATATACTTCATGGAACCTCATGAACCCATGCATCAAGTCAATTTTGCCTCAGGGGATGCATTCATCAAAAATAAGGAATTAGGGTTTCTTGACCTAATTCACCCCTAAGTTGACTTTTGGGACAAACCATGAGCCAAGACATCAAGAGATGATTTGAGGGTCTCTAATATACCATATTGATCCATTTGGGACAATGGATTAATCCAAGAAGCTTGAGCAACAAGTCTCAATTTCATCTGCACCACAATTAGGGTTTTAAGAGAAAAGTCAACTGTAACTTTGACTTTTGACCTGGACATGCTCCCAAGCCCTATGACATGCACCAATATACCCTATGACACCCATGGAACATGTCCATCAAGTTTGATTTAGGTCAAGGACATGATTTCCTGAAGAATTGCACAGTTTGGAATTCATCTGATAAAAAGTCAACTGTGCACAAAAGTCAACTTTGACTTTTTGAGATTTTTCACCAAAATGGATTTTTAACCCTAAAATGATGTTAATGTATGATTTGAATCATCATTCATCAATAAAAATCAAGAAAAGTGAGATAACTTGTAAAAGGGGTAACCATAAAACTTAGAAATTTTTCTAAGTCAAAAATAAAGTGGCAAGGGTACCAACTTTGGAGGACCATAACTCTTAAAACCACAAGGCCATTTTTTCTCATCCAAAGATGGATTTGTAGCCCTCATTATCACCTACAAAAACTTCAACTACAAGTCATTCCAATTCATTAAGGATTTTGAGTTATGGAGTGATCAAAGTGGCTGAAAAGTGAAAAAGTCACTTTTTCCAACACTTAGTGAAATTTTCACTAAGTCAGATTCTGCCTCACTTTTTGCCAAATGTAGGGGGATTTTTCACTTGGAATCAAAAGAGATCAAAACCAAACTTGTTCAAACAGTTGTTGTATCATGTAAGAGCTTTCCAAAATGGCCAAGAACATTGCCAAATTCAACCTACACCATGAGATACAACATTGCCAAGTTGCCTTGCTGAAAGCTGTCAAGGCAAGGCAGAATTTGCAACTTTGGTCGATTTGCCAAAATCAGCCAAATTCAATTGCTCCAATCCACTTGGACACCTCTGAGGATTGAATCCAAAGGGGACAATCACTGAGCCAAGCCTCCAAGGTCCAAGGAACAAGGAATAGCATGTTGAACCTAGAGTTGCCAAAATAGGGACAAGACTTCAAATTTGGAATGAGGCATTCAATGGAACCATCAAGGTGGCATGGACTGAGCCATTCTCATCTGAAATCAGTCAAGACTTATCCAAGACCAAAGGGACCAAAGCTCTGTGCCCTAACCTCTAGTCAATGGCTAGAGGAAACTTGGATTTTCATTTGCCAACATTGGCCAAACCTACTTACCAGCTGCCATGCACTATTCCTTGCAAAACAAACTTGCTCTACTATAAATAGAGCTCAATTGTGGTCAGTTTGAGTACACCAAAGCCATCTAACAGATGCTTTCATCAAAATCTCTTTCTCTTGGCAAAAATGCCTTTCTTAGTAAGGTAGCTATCGGGTTTTGAGTTTGAGAGCTTTTCCAATCAAACCAATCACTCACACACCTCACATACATCACATATGAGCTGATCAAACACTTAGATTACTTCTGAAACATCAATTTCATGAAATCACCAGCTGGTTGCTCAAGGTTTTAACCAAAGTGCAGCTGAGGTACCACAAAATGATCCAGCCAAATATCAATCAAGTCCAACCATCCAAACACAATCCATAGGGTGTAGGGAAGCTGTTCAGATCATCACCACTCATTTGTAACACCTCCAAATCAAAAATCACTTTGAACTTGCTGTCACGACTTGAAGGTAAGCACATACTTGGTCATCTCTCAATCTATGCATATTTCCTCGCACAATAATTTGGCCATATGTTCATAATCATGCATGGAATGTTTTCCCTCAATTAATTGCATTGTTTGAATCGTGTATCAAAAATCCTAGCCTTCATGCAGAAATTAGGGTTCTTTAGGTCTCTTCGTGATTTCTTGTTGTATGTTTAATTTAAATGAAATTAAAGTACATAGACATGATCGTGAGGTTGAGGCGAGCATAATGATATGTGGATTGCATGATATAATCAAGTATTCAGTGAGATTGGATAGAAAATGCAAATCAGCCAAACCCAGAAAACGCGCGTGTTCTTGCTTGTGTTCTTGGCGCCATTTTCAGATTTTCAAATATTTGAATTTTGTGATTTTGTTTAATTGATTCAAAAATTAATTTCTCTCTGAGTTTTAATGATTTTGAGTTGATTCTTTTTTTAATAATTCACAAAAATGTTAAAATATTTTATTTTCACAAAAAATCCCAAAAATATTATTTATTTCATATAATTGATATTTTTGCAAAGAATTAATATTTTGATTGTTTTTGGCATTTTAAATATTTTTTCTACATTGATTTTGCAACTTTTAATGCTTTTTAATTATTTTGTAGGTCAATACTTAATTTTTGAAGCATTAATCCAAGATCACAATTTGTTTTCCATGTGTTAAACAATTTTTGATCATTTTAATTGAATTTTTATTCAATTAAATACATTTTGAAAACAAATTAGGGTTTTGGATTAAGTCAACCCTCATAAATCACTTTCAAAACTCTTTGGGCCTCTTGAGAGAGTGTAAGACCCATCCCCCTTGTACAAAAACTTTTTGGGCCTCACTCATTGTATAAGTCCCTCTGTACAAGTAAACGGCGCGACCGTCGCCCGTTTAAAAATAAAAATCATCTGGGCCTCTCCTTGAGCTATAAGACCCATTCCAAACACTTTGGGCCTCTATTATAGTGTAAGACCCAATCCCCCTTTTAACCAAAACATTTTGGGCCTCACTTATTGTATAAGTCCCTCTGCGTTAAAAGAAAACCTCGGCGCGATCGCCATTTTTAAACGAAAAATCATTTGGGCCTACCCTCGTGTTATAAGCCCCTCTCTTTTCCTTTAAACCTTTTTGGGCCTCTTGAGAGAGTGTAAGACCCATCCCTTTGTACAGAAAACCATTTTTGGGCCCCAGTCACTTGTATAAGTCCCTCTGTACAAATTCAAACAGTGCGCTCACTGATAAAACCCTGGGCCTCTCCTTGAGCTGTAAGCCCCAAATCTTTCTTTTTCAAAGCACTTTCTCCTATGATTTTGAATATACTGTTGTTTTCAATCTTTCTTTGTTGAACAACTAACCAAACAGCATGGAAGCACTTCAACCGAGTAAGTGGTTATCGCTTTCATTTACTGCTTTCATATATATTATAAACTGTATTGTGGGGCTGCTCACTGTAAGTCTCCTTTCATAAACTCATATCTACTGTGTAATAATAGTATAGATATTTCGAGTTTCCCCGGCTACTACGTCTAGAACTAGGTGACGCAGTTTCATTTATTCGTAGAAATAGACGCCTAGATCCCCAATAGGAGCACCAGATACAGTCTTCTCTTCGGCTGTCCTCCTTAGGAATCGTCAAGAAGCTCTACTCCCCAAGATGAATGTATTCTCCGTGAATGGCATCTTTGAGTTTCTTCCAAATTCTCGAACTTTCCTGACTTGATCTATTCCTCGTGGATAGCTTGCCTTGAATGTCTCGGGGTTTGGGTACCCACTACGGTCATAATCTTGGACCTTAACTAAGGAACCCTCTTTAAAAGTTAAAAGTCGCTGGATAGTAAACCTCGCACGTTTACCAGTGGTTTTTATCTTTAAAAGAGTTATCTCTCCTAATGGAAAGGAGATGATAGACCCACAGGCTTCTTAAAAGCATCGGCCTCCTCTTGGGCATTATTCAAGGACACTACGGCTTCTTAGAAGTATTCACAGCCTCCTCTTAGGCTTCGTATAATGATCTCTTCCTTCGGGAATGATAGCCTCCTCTTGGGCTTCGTACAAGGACCCGTCGGCTTCTTAAAAGTTTCCAGCCTCCTCTTGGGCTTCGTACAAATTGTCCCGACGACCTCCTAGAGGTATAGGAACAGAACCTAGTCATCTTCATAGAACAGTCCTTTCATAGAGTCTACTACTGTTTCTCAAAGCATAGTACGAAAGAAAAAAACTCTAGACACGGACAGTCTAACTTCCTTGAGTCTCAAAGACATTCTCAAGTGACCCCTTCGTTAAATAGGAAAGAAACCCGTAGACTCGGACAGTCTCAATACCCTTTGGATTTCCCGTTTCCTCAAAGAGAAGGAAATATCCCTGATCCTCAAATCAAATCCCTGAGTACAGTGTTGCTCATATAAGAACTGATTTTCTCTTTTAAAATCAGTATATTGGATCTGTCACTCAACTGAAACAAACCTTTAGCCTCCATCTCGGGCTTCGTACGAGACACAAAAACACTCTCTTGTTGAGTATCAAAGACTCTCTTGTTGAGTCAAAATTTTAGCCTCTATCTCGGGCTTCATACGAGATACAAAAAACTCCCTTGTTGAGTCAAATAGCCTCCATCTCGGGCTTTATACGAGATACCAAAAGACTCCATCGTCGGGTCAAAACCTTTTAGCCTCTCTCTCGGGCTTTGTACGAGACACAAAATAGCCTCCTCTTAGGCTTTGTATAATGATTTTCCTAGCGGAAATTAGCCTCCTCTTAGGCTTTGTATAAGAAAACCACTGGTTGATCCAATCAACCTTTTAGCATCAAAGCAGTGCCTCGTTCACAGTACACAAACATCAAACTCCTTTCCTTTCATCTAATCGCTGTAAGCGGCAAGCCTCTGGATCATCTACATCCATGCCACTGTCCCTCTTTTAGCATAAGAAATTCCTAAGGAAAGATGGCATTGCTCTACACTGAGTTAAAGTCTTCTCCTTCAGGTTAAAACCCTTTCTTCGGAAATTATGGCATTGCTCAGATCCGCGTATCCCAGTTAAAGTAATTCTCCTTCCCCCTCTTTAGAAATGACAAATTCTCTCTAAAGTCGAGGTCTTTCAGCTTCACGTCTTGGGCTTTGAACAAGACACAAATAGACCTTTCAGCTTCACATCTTGGGCTTTGAACAAGATACAAATCACCTTTCGCTTCACGTCTTGGGCTTTAAACAAGACACCAAAAACCAATTTCCTCCCATAGAATAGGAGGAACTACGAACGCTCTGATTTCCCTGTTTCGGTAAACGGGAATACGTAGGCATAAGATCGAAAGAAAAGATCTTAGCGAGCGCAATCAACAAAAAACCCAAATCCCATATCTCCATCAATTAAAAGCAGTAATTCAAAAGCGTCAGTCCTAACATCCTAATCCTTGTTCCCCGCCAGAAACCTTCTGCCCAGGTAAAAAAGAAAGAAAACCGTATTGGCGAAAATACAAATAACCAGTACAAGGCCCCCCACATTGATAGCATCCGTAACCTAACAGACCGCTGTTTAAACTCAGTATGCAAGCAGTGTTAATTGGAGACATCTATTTCCCTTCCTTATTCAGCTCACAATAGGATAAAAAAATGAATTGACCTGTAGTTTAAGCTCAAACCGCAGAGAGCGACCAGCGCTTAAGAACTGTGTCCAAAATCGCTCGCTACATGATGGTGTCAGTACCAAATAAAATGCTTGTATTGTATTATTCTAGGTATATATTATACAGGGCATTACAGTTGGTATCAGAGCAGGTCGTGTCCTCGACCTAGCCTTGAAACATCATAAGTAAATCTATTCCTGCCTCTTAAGTGTGTCTTGCCATCATGAAACTTAATATCATGCTATGTAGTGTAGGGTCTGATCAACCTAATACTATGTAGGTGATAGGTAGAATCATGGTTGAGCGACCACGAGGACTCCGTAGTGTTGTCGGGACTGGTGCTGTGAGGGAAGACTCAAGCCACAAGTCAGTAGTGAGGAGTTTTGGTCAGCTCAGTTGAGGTCCTAATAGAAGTTGTGTTGTGGGTAGCATGGAAATTAAAGAGTAGTGTGTTGTTCAAGTAATCCTTAAGGAATGGATGGAGTCCGAGAGTTAAGGATCTCTATCGGACGTTTTGATAAGGTATTAAGGAATATGTAAAGTCGCTAGTAGAGCTGGATTGGCCACTGATATGGATAAGGATTTCAAGTAATCTCATTCCGTGGAAAAGAAAGGTTGTTTTGTGGAACGCGTGGCGTAAGGTCCAGAAGTGAAATAAGTATACGCCGGATGAAGACTAGGAGATAAATTGTGTATCTTCGGTTATGAAGAGAGATTAAGTTCGAGATATTACATCGGGATTTTCTGTATTCTATTAGAGACCAATTTGGAAATTGAAAATGTTTTGGTTTGGAAAAGTTGGATTTTGAGGTGTGGGAACCATTAAGAACGCAGCAGAAAATTCTACTTCTGGTGTGATTCGCCAGGCGAATCAGTAAATTGCCAGGCGAATGGGGTCTCGCCGCGGGTTCGCCAGGCGAAGTGCTGGCGAAGAGGAATTCGCCAGGCGAATTACTTAGTCGCCAGGTGAAAATGAAGAAATAGAACTGGTGTAGCTACTGGACCTTTTGGGGTTTTATGAAATGAGGATTCGCCGCATGTTCGCTGGGTGAAGTGTTGGCGAAGGGGGACTCGCCAGGCAAAATTATTAATCGCCAGGCGAATCTGGCTGTTCCAATAATTTTCCTTTCTTCAGAAATTCATATCTTTTGACTCGGGTGTCCGATTTAAGCAATCTTTGTATCGATATGAAGCTATGGAAGTGTTCTATGTTGTGGAAAGTGAAAATATTGTGTATAAGGTGGATTTTATTCGATTATGTGGAATAAACGGTATTAACAGTATGTTATAAGAAAGTTACACCTTGGTATTAAGAACAAGCGTAGTGGAGCACCTTGGTCATGAGATTACGTGATGGATTCTTATTCTTGAGACAAGTGTGAAGGGACGTACCTGGTAAAGCAGTGAGTATTGTATTTTAGGAAGTAAGTGTGCGGTAAACAACAAGAAGCAAACCAAGATTTATTATGGACTAAGTATAAATCATGGAACGATTTATACCAGAATGGTTTTGTAGATAGTTGAGGAGAATTGTCGGTTGCGAATCTTCCATTAAGTGATTTGGTAAGTGAAATGTCCAATGGACAGTGAAGGACAAGAAACCCCGGTTAATGTGTACGTAGTGATGGAAAGGTTCTTCAAGAGGATATATTGCCCTGATTTATTTGCAAGTATGGAGAAACTTCTGTATTTGTAAATAATCGGAATATTCGGAATCTACCTTTTGTTGGACTAAGAATGTTGTTATTTTATGTCCCACCAAGAAGTTCAAGTGAGAGAACAAGGTTATATGTTGAGTCTTGGTTGTGGACGAATCAGGTATGAATTGTGATTAAAAACCCCAGAATATCGTCATTATTGGTTTCCCGCAAGTGAAATTGTTTGAGTAGAAAAGTGAACTATCCCGTAAAAGTGTTGTCGTGTGACCGCGTTAGAATTTAGAATTCTACCTTGTCACTTGGTTGGAGTGTGTCATCTGCATGTCTTGACTTTGTCGGTTTTACCTGAGTGGATCATGGTTGGTGAATGTTATACCAGTTAAGGGACCGCGAGTTGGAAAATGATATTTCGAGTTAGAACAAATCGGATTGATGGTTGAGTATGGATGACATTGAATTAAGAGGAAAACTGATTTGTAAATTCTGCAGCAGTGTTAACTGATTAACCAAGGTGGCTAACCGATTAACATGTGCATTGAAGGTGTTACGTGGGATTTGGAGAAGTTAACCGATTAGCTCAGATGGTTAATCGACGAACGTATGGGTAAGCTTATGAAATCTCTTGAGAACCATCATCTGTGTTTTGTTACCTTATGTTGTTACGAGTTGAGAGTATTGTGCGAATGGAAAACGGGATTTCAAGTAAGTGAAAGACGGATTTATGTTTTGAAATTGTAACTTCTAGAAAGGTGTTGCATAGTTGACCACTCGTTCAGATGATGAGGGAGTTACTTTGGAAAAGTAATTTTGCGAACTGTGTTGAGTGTGAAAAAGTCTTAAGTGTATTACTGTTGAAGGACTTAAGGGCGAAGTTGGAAGATACTCTCGAAGTGTTGATCTCGAAAAGATCGTTTCGGTAATTTAATTTATGGTGTTATTAAGGAACGACCAGTTGGCCGGAGTTAGTAATTGTTATCTTTCGTGAGTCCTTGGTTTTGGATTTAGACCCCGTGAAAGTGGTATCAGTTGTGTGCAGTTGTGTTCTAACCAGAGGAAGAATTTGTAGGTTATCTTTCCAAGTACTAGTAAAAATTGGACGTTCCGAAGTTAAGTATGTAACTTGGAATTGTTTATGAAATGGAACGAATGAGAAGAGTTGATTCAACCGAGAAGTGTGTGTATGTGGAGTGTTGTACGTGAATTGGTGAGTAATATGCAAACTCACAATTGTGCTTTGGACAGGTTAAGTTGATAAGTGGTGACTCGCGTATGATTGAAGTATCGTGATGGTGTTATGTAATATTTGTTGAGATCTCGTGTCAACAAGGAATTTTTGAGAAAGTCGGAAAAATCCGTAAGAGGAATCGATTTGGAATGTGGTAATCAGAAACGGAAGTTGTTAAACTACTTTTGGATGAATTATTTCGAGTTTTGAATAGAATTGGAGTTGTATGGTTATGATAGTAACAGTGTAACTCCTGCACCTCTATCGTCTGGAGAGTGTTGGAGGGATGTTATAATATTGTGTATCGGTGAGGAAATTGTTCTACTAGGACGTCAGTAAGTTCTTGTATCATTGGTTAGTAAGGATCCAAGTGGACAAGTGTGTTCCTCCACTGACTGTTATCTACTTTGTGGTGCTTGAGGATTTGTGGTGTTCCACTGTTTGGATTTGGATTGCGCAGTGAAAGGTGACAGACGAAGGAATTAAGCCAGGATAATAAGAATTTAGAAGGATTGTTGCTTAGAAGTATGGAAATAAGGAGATTTTGTTTTGAGTGTGTTACCTTTGGCGTGATACGAAAGAAGGGAAATATCTGATTGAATGAGTATAGGGTACAACATCAGACCAGATGGAACTGGTAAAAGAAGTTGTTTGACTAATTGGGAAGTGGTTTGAATGTTAAAGGATTTGATGAGTGCTTGTTATCCTAAATCAAGATAAGATATTACGGTTTGGTTTGTGACTCAGTAGAGGAATGTAGAATGGTACATTCTTTCCGAAGTAAGATGCGACCAAGTGTTTTGGATGGATCAACAAATGAATTATGGAAAAAGCAAGTTGGAAGTTAAATCAATATTGGAATAAGAGTATAACTAAGGACACGAAGTTTGTTAAATTTTGAAAATACGGATTGTTGGTCGGTGAAGTCAAGTTAGAATTGGAATACGTCAGAAATTTGGACGGACGTAAAGTTAAGTGTGGATCTAAGACAGGGGTATAAGTTGCAATTGTTGTTGAGTAGAGGAAATTCGGGGGCGAATTTCAATTTAAGGGGGGGAGAGTGTAATACCCCATATTATTTAAATGCTAAATTGGATATCAGATGAGATCAGATGAGTAGCTATGTGCTCTATCTTTGGATAATTGGATTAATGGAATCCTCTAAGTACTTTAAATATTGACATTTGGGATCAATAGAGCAACTGGAGAACTCTCAAGAGATCAATTATTTTATTAAGGAGACGGATTAATATTTACTAATTCAAGAAAGTAATTTTTGGTAACTCTGATAATTGATCAATTGGTGTAAGACGATAAAATATCTATTGGAGATATTTTACTCTATTGGATTATATTATATAATATTGGTATTATATATATATATATATATATATATATATATATATATGTTAAGAAAATAAAAGGAAAAGAAAAGATAGTAAAGAGAAAGAAGAAGAAAGAAGAGAAAGAAGAAGAAAGAAGAGAAAGAGAGGAAGTGGAGAAAGATGAAGAAGAGGAATTCATGGATCATCATCATCTTCTTCAAACTCCTCTTCGATCATCAGGTGGGTTCTAGATAGAGACTTTAGAGTAAATTTCTTGAGGTTTTAGAGTTAGGTTAGATTTTGATAAAATGAGTAATTTTGCTAAATCAATGAAATCTAACGGATAGATTGATGAAATGTATGTCTAATTGTGATCTAACATGTTGTTTTGGGTATTTGGATGCATTAATATCATGTGGGTGAAGGTTTGGATCATTTTTGGGTCCCAAACCCGTTTTGGGAGAATTCTGGTTCGTCCAGATTCGCCAGGCGAGTAGGTGGCAAGTCTGATTCGCCAAGGATTCGCCAGGCGAATTTACCTGGGACAGCAAAACATTATTTTTCGTATTTTTGCCATAACTTTTGATCCGTAACTCCGATTGACGCACGGTCGGAAGCGTTGGAAAGCTAATTTTATGCTCTATGAGATGGTGAGGTAGAAACATGGTTGTATGCCATGGATTGATGAAATAATTTTTATGTGATATGTTGTGTTAAATGTTTTACTTGTGTACATTGTGTTATACCATGTCTATTTAATTGTGAACTGTGAATGAGAGAATATGCATGTTAAAATGAATTAGGAAGAGTGAGAAAACTTACCCCAAACCTAATGATATGATTCTAGGTTGTGACTAGAAATTGTAGACAACTCTAGATGGCGATGCTCGGGCACGTGTTGTTGGAAGATACATCTTTGCCGAGTATTGGCCTAGTTGAGAGTGAAACACTAGTATGGAACATTTGGTTAACTTTGTGGTTTTAGAAAGGCATGAGAGGCCTTAAGGCATTATAGCCTTGTGATTGTCGAATACAATCGTATTATTGTGTATGAACACGTAATCATAACCGGTTTATCTTGAGTGTAGTTTCATGAGTCTCAGACTCCTCTAAAATGGATGCACAACTACTTGGCAGGTTTGATTCCCCGTGCTGTACGAATGGTACCCATGAAGCGTATGCTTGTGACGGTAAAAGGCCCGTGTGAAGTGACGGTTCATAACGGTAAAAGGCCCGTAGAACCCGAATCCATTCGTATGTCAAGTAGTTTACAAGGATCCATGACTCGGGTCGACTTCTAGACGTAGAAGCGGACGGGAACAGGGGATGCCTTGGTATGGTTATTGATTAGTGATATTTTGAGTTGATGAACTCATGACATGTTTCCATATAGTGTGAGATTGTGAACTCAAGGTCATTTTCCCTTCCCTTGACTTGAGTTAAGATTGATAGAACCTTGTACAGCCGAGAGGATCTATAGGATAGGGAACTCACTGAGATTTGATGTATCTCACCCCACTATAGTTGCTATATTTCAGGTGTGGTCTGCAGGTTTGATTTACAAGTGGAGCGATGCTGGGATGTTTCAAGAGAAGCTTAGTTAAGCTTATTCCGCTGTGTATTTTATTGTTCTTGTACAATGAGGAATATTGTATATTGATCTTAGTTTTATTTTATTTTTGGCTAATTTCCATAGCTTGTACCATAGTTGTATTATGTTTTAGAATGTTCAAGTATGTGAATTACGCCATTACGCACTTATGGTGGTGTCAGTACCAAATAAAATGCTTGTATTGTATTATTCTAGGTATATATTATACAGGGCATTACAGTTGGTATCAGAGCAGGCCGTGTCCTCGACCTAGCCTTGAAACATCATAAGTAAATCTATTCCTGCCTCTTAATTGTGTCTTGCCATCATGAAACTTAATATCATGCTATGTAGTGTTGGGTCTGATCAACCTAATACTATGTAGGTGATAGGCAGAATCATGGTTGAGCAACCACGAGGACTCCGTAGTGTTGTCGGGACTGGTGCTGTGAGGGAAGACTCAAGCCACAAGTCAGTAGTGAGGAGTTTTGGTCAGCTCAGTTGAGGTCCTAATAGAAGTTGTGTTGTGGGTAGCATGGAAATTAAAGAGTAGTGTGTTGTTCAAGTAATCCTTAAGGAATGGATGGAGTCCGAGAGTTAAGGATCTCTATCGGACGTTTTGATAAGGTATTAAGGAATATGTAAAGTCGCTAGTAGAGCTGGATTGGCCACTGATATGGATAAGGATTTCAAGTAATCTCATTCCGTGGAAAAGAAAGGTTGTTTTGTGGAACGCGTGGCGTAAGGTCCAGAAGTGAAATAAGTATACGCCGGATGAAGACTAGGAGATAAATTGTGTATCTTCGGTTATGAAGAGAGATTAAGTTCGAGATATTACATCGGGATTTTCTGTATTCGATTAGAGACCAATTTGGAAATTGAAAATGTTTTGGTTTGGAAAAGTTGGATTTTGAGGTGCGGTAACCATTAAGAACGCAGCAGAAAATTCTACTTCTGGTGTGACTCGCCAGGCGAATCAGGAAATCGCCAGGCGAATAGGGTCTCACCGCGGGTTCGCCAGGCGAAGTGCTGGCAAAGAGGAATTCGCCAGGCGAATTACTTAGTCGCCAGCCGAAAATGAAGAAACAGAACTGGTGTAGCTACTGGAACTTTTGGGGTTTTATGAAATGAGGATTCGTCGCATGTTCGTCGGGTGAAGTGCTGGCGAAGGGGGACTCGCTAGGCGAAATTATTAATCGCCAGGCAAATCTGGCTGTTCCAATAATTTTCCTTTCTTCAGAAATTCATATCTTTTGACTCGGGTGTCCGATTTAAGCGTTCTTTGTATCGATATGAAGCTATGGAAGTGTTCTATGTTGTGGAAAGTGAAAATATTGTGTATGAGGTGGATTTTATTCGATTATGTGGAATAAACGGTATTAACAGTATGTTATAAGAAAGTTACACCTTGGTATTAAGAACAAGCGTAGTGGTAGCACCTTGGTCACGAGATTACGTGATGGATTCTTATTCTTGAGACAAGTGTGAAGGGACGTACCTGGTGAAGCAGTGAGTATTGTATTTTAGGAAGTAAGTGTGCGGTAAACAACGAGAAGCAAACCAAGATTTATTATGGACTAAGTATAAATCATGGAACGATTTATACCAGAATGGTTTTGTAGATAGTTGAGGAGAATTGTCGGTTGCGAGTCTTCCATTAAGTGATTTGGTAAGTGAAATGTCCAATGGACAGTGAAGGACAAGAAACCCCGGTTAATGTGTATGTAGTGATGGAAAGGTTCTTCAAGAGGATACATTGCCCCGATTTATTTGCAAGTATGGAGAAACTTCTGTATTTGTAAATAATCGGAATATTCGGAATCTACCTTTTGTTGGACTAAGAATGTTGTTGTTTTATGTCCCACCAAGAAGTTCAAGTGAGAGAACAAGGTTGTATGTTGAGTCTTAGTTGTGGACGAATCAGGTATGAATTGTGATTAAAAACCCCAGAATATCGTCATTATTGGTTTCCCGCAAGTGAAATTATTTGAGTAGAAAAGTGAACTATCCCATAAAAGAGTTGTCGTGTGACCGCGTCAGAATTTAGAATTCTACCTTGTCACTTGGTTGGAGTGTGTCATCTGCATGTCTTGACTTTGTCGGTTTTACCTGAGTGGATCATGGTTGGTGAATGTTATACCAGTTAAGGGACCGCGAGTTGGAAAATGATATTTCGAGTTAGAACAAATCGGATTGATGGTTGAGTATGGATGACTTTGAATTAAGAGGAAAACTGATTTGTAGATTTTGCAGCAGTGTTAACTGATTAACCAAGGTGGCTAACCGATTAACATGTGCATTGAAGGTGTTACGTGGGATTTGGAGAAGTTAACCGATTAGCTCAGATGGTTAATCGACGAACGTATGGGTAAGCTTATGAAATCTCTTGAGAACCATCATCTGTGTTTTGTTACCTTATGTTGTTACGAGTTGAGAGTATTGTGCGAATGGAAAACGGGATTTCAAGTAAGTGAAAGACGGATTTATGTTTTGAAATTGTAACTTCTAGAAAGGTGTTGCATAGTTGACCACTCGTTCAGACGATGAGGGAGTTACTTTGGAAAAGTAATTTTGCGAACTGTGTTGAGTGTGAAAAAGTCTTAAGTGTATTACTGTTGAAGGACTTGAGGGAGAAGTTGGAAGATACTCTTGAAGTGTTGATCTCGAAAAGGTCGTTTCGGTAATTTAATTTATGGTGTTATTAAGGAACGACCAATTGGCCGGAGTTAGTAATTGTTATCTTCCGTGAGTCCTTGGTTTTGGATTTAGACCCCGTGAAAGTGGTATCAGTTGTGTGCAGTTGTGTTCTAACCAGAGGAGGAATTTGTAGGTTATCTTTCCAAGTACTAGTAAGAATTGGACGTTCCGAAGTTAAGTATATAACTTGGAATCGTTTATGAAATGGAACGAATGAGAAGAGTTGATTCAACCGAGAAGTGTGTGTATGTGGAGTGTTGTACGTGAATTGGTAAGTAATATGGAAACTCACAATTGTGCTTTGGACAGGTTAAGTTGATAAGTGGTGACTCGCGTATGATTGAAGTATCGTGATGGTGTTATGTAATATTGGTTGAGATCTCGTGTCAACAAGGAATTTTTGAGTAAGTCTGAAAAATCCGTAAGAGGAATCGATTTGGAATGTGGTAATCAGAAACGGAAGTTGTTAAACTACTTTTGGATGAATTATTTCGAGTTTTGAATGGAATAGGAGTTGTATGGTTATGATAGTAACAGTGTAACTCCTGCACCTCTATCGTCTGGAGAGTGTTGGATGGATGTTATAATATTGTGTGTCGGTGAGGAAATTGTTCTACTAGGACGTCAGTAAGTTCTTGTATCATTGGTTAGTAAGGATCCAAGTGGACAAGTGTGTTCCTCCACTGACTGTTATCTACTTTGTGGTGCTTGAGGATTTGTGGTGTTCCACTGTTTGGATTTGGATTGCGTAGTGAAAGGTGACAGACGTAGGAATTAAGCCAGGATAATAAGAATTTAGAAGGATTATTGCTTGGAAGTATGGAAATAAGGAGATTTTGTTTTGAGTGTGTTACCTTTGGCGTGATACGAAAGAAGGGAAATATCTGATTGAATGAGTATAGGGTACAACATCAGACCAGATGGAACTGGTAAAAGAAGTTGTTTGACTAATTGGGAAGTGGTTTGAATGTTAAAGGATTTGATGAGTGTTTGTTATCCTGAATCAAGATAAGATATTACGGTTTGGTTTGTGACTCAGTAGCGGAATGTAGAATGGTACATTCTTTCCGAAGTAAGATGCGACCAAGTGTTTTGGATGAATCAACAAATGAATTATGGAAAAAGCAAGTTGGAAGTTAAATCAATATTGGAATAAGAGTATAACTAAGGACACGAAGTTTGTTAAATTTTGAAAATACGGATTGTTGGTCGGTGAAGTCAAGTCAGAATTGGAATACGTCAGAAATTTGGACGGACGTAAAGTTAAGTGTGGATCTAAGACAGGGGTATAAGTTGCAATTGTTGTTGAGTAGAGGAAATTCGGGGGCGAGTTTCAATTTAAGGGGGGAGAGTGTAATACCCCATATTATTTAAATGCTCAATTAGATATCAGATGAGATCAGATGAGTAGCTACGTGCTCTATCTTTGGATAATTGGATTAATGGAATCCTCTAAGTACTTTAAATATTGACATTTGGGATCAATAGAGTAACTGGAGAACTCTCAAGAGATCAATTATTTTATTAAGGAGACGGATTAATATTTACAAATTCAAGAAAGTAATTTTTGGTAACTCTGATAATTGATCAATTGGTGTAAGACGATAAAATATCAATTGGAGATATTTTACTCTATTGAATTATATTATATAATATTGGTATTATATATATATATATATGTTAAGAAAAGAAAAGGAAAAGAAAATATAGTAAAGAGAAAGAAGAAGAAAGAAGAGAAAGAGAGGAAGTGGAGAAAGATGAAGAAGAGGAATTCATGGATCATCATCATCTTCTTCAAACTCCTCTTCGATCACCAGGTGGGTTCTAGATAGAGACTTTAGAGTAAATTTCTTGAGGTTTTAGAGTTAGGTTAGATTTTGATAAAATGAGTAATTTTGCTAAATCAATGAAATCTAACGAATAGATTGATGAAATGTATGTCTAAATGTGATCTAACATGTTGTTTTGGGTATTTGGATGCATTAATATCATGTGGGTTGAAGGTTTGGATCATTTTTGGGTCCCAAACCTGTTTTGGGAGAATTCTGGTTCGTCCAGATTCGCCAGGCGAGTAGGTGGCGAGTCTTATTTGTCAGGGATTCGCCAGGCGAATTTACCTGGGACAGCAAAACATTATTTTTCGTATTTTTGCCATAACTTTTGATCCGTAACTCCGATTGACGCACGGTCGGAAGCGTTGGAAAGCTAATTTTATGCTCTATGAGATGGTGAGGTAGAAACATGGTTGTATGCCATGGATTGATGAAATAATTTTTATGTGATATGTTGTGTTAAATGTTTTACTTGTGTACATTGTGTTATACCATGTCTATTTAATTGTGAACTGTGAATGAGAGAATATGCATGTTAAAATGAATTAGGAAGAGTGAGAAAACTTACCCCAAACCTAATGATATGATTCTAGGTTGTGACTAGAAATTGTAGACAACTCTAGATGGCGATGCTCGAGCACGTGTTGTTGGAAGATACATCTTTGCCGAGTATTGGCCTAGTTGAGAGTGAAACACTAGTATGGAACATGTGGTTAACTTTGTGGTTTTAGAAAGGCACGAGAGGCCTTAAGGCATTATAGCCTTGTGATTGTCGAATACAATCGTATTGTTGTGTATGATCACGTAATCATAACCGGATTATCTTGAGTATAGTTTCATGAGTCTCGGACTCCTCTGAAATGGATGCACAACTACTTGGAAGGTTTGATTCCCCGTGCTGTACGAATGGCGCCCATGGAGCGTATGCTTGTGACGGTAAAAGGCCCGTGTGAAGTGACGGTTCATAACGGTAAAAGGCCCGTAGAACCCGAATCCATTCGTATATCAAGTAAGTTACAAAGATCCATGACTCGACTCGACTTCTAGACGTAGAAGCGGACGAGAACAGGGGATGCCTTGGTATGGTTATCGATTAGTGATATTTTGAGTTGATGAACTCATGACATGTTTCCATATAGTGTGAGATTGTGAACTCAATGTCATTTTCCCTTCCCTTGACTTGAGTTAGGATTGATAGAACCTTGTACAACTGAGAGGATCTATAGGATAGGGAACTCACTGAGATTTGATGTATCTCACCCCACTATAGTTGATATATTTTAGGTGTGGTCTGCAGGTTTGATTTACAAGTGGAGCGATGCTGGGATGTTTCAAGAGAAGCTTAGTTAAGCTTATTCCGCTGTGTATTTTATTATTCTTGTACAATGAGGAATATTGTATATTGATCTTAGTTTTATTTTATTTTTGGCTAATTTCCATAGCTTGTACCATAGTTGTATTATGTTTTAGAATGGTCAAGTATGTGAATTACGCCATTAGGCACTTATGATGGTGTCAGTACCAAATAAAATGCTTGTATTGTATTATTCTAGGTATATATTATACAGGGCAGTACAATAAGTCCCATCAAGTCCATATGAAGAAGTTCCAAAACTTTGGAGGTGGTGTTATGTTGAAGCTTCTGATGTGACATCTTGGTCTGCTTCCCTATTTGACAATCTCCACAGACTCTTCCTTCTTCAATTTTGAGTTTAGGAATTCGTCTGACAGCTTATGAGGATATGATTCTCTTTATTCTCTTTATTCCCTAGAAGAATGGAGCTTAACATCCACCAACAAATTCTTCACTCCTGTCATGTGTCTTGAACACCCACTATCAAAGTACCAGTCTTCTTTGGTAGAAACCCTAAGAGAAGTGTGAGCTATTAAGCTAGTAACTTTACCTTTTAGAACCCATTGCTTCTTAGACTTGATGGCCTGATTACCTTTGTGAAAATTCTGTCTGGGAGTATACTGATGTGCCTTCTAAGGATACCCATGAAGCTTATAATAGTAGGCCTTTATGTGTCCAAAACGCCCACAATGATGACATCTCCAGCGCCTGAATTTCTTATTGGAGGGAGGCCTGTCAGGATGTTTAAACATCTGTTTTAACATCACTGGCTTGAAACTGGTAATAACATCATTTGAAGTTGATACATTGTCGAATCCCAAACCACTTTTGTCTCCAGCAGTTTTTCCAATGCTAATAATGTTGTCTAGAGCATCAGTTCCATTATTCAACATTCTGACAGTTTTTAACATAAAATCCAGTTTAGAGTTCAGCATACTGACTTCATTTTCCAGCACAGTTTTTTCATCCTTTAACTATACAATGATTTTCTTTTGCTTTTCTCCTTCTAGACAGACTTGTTCACTTCTAATGCACAGTTTTCTATTTGAGGTAGCAAGCTCTTCATATGTAACCTCATCATCACTTGAATCATTTTCAGACTCACAAATCCCAATAATTGCTCTAACAAGCTTAGCTGATTCTTCTTCAGGTTCACTATCAGTATCCTCATCAGACCAGGAAACAAATAACCCCTTTTTCTGCTTCTTGAGATATGTAGGACATTCTTTTCTGATATGACCATAACCTTCACACTCATAGCATTGAATTCCTTTGTCATCATTGGACTTTTGTTCATCTCTTGATTTCTTCCCCTGATCACCTGACTTGTTTGTGTCAGATGTGATGTTCTTGACATTAGGTTTGTAGCTCCTGTCTATCCTTTTTAGAACCTTATTAAACTGTCTTTCCAGCAGAACAATGGCACTTGAAAGCTCCTCCTGAGTTTTAGGACCACACTCTTTCCTTTCATCTTTAGACACCAATGTTATGTTTTGGTCTTCTTTTCAGATTCCTCATTCATCCCTAATTCAAATGTCTGAAGAGAACCAATCAACTCATCTACCCTCATCTTGCTGATGTCTTGAGCTTCTTCTATAGCAGTCACCTTCATTTTATATCTCTTGGGAAGGGATCTAAGAATCTTCCTCACCAGCTTCTCTTCAGTCATCCTCTCTCCTAGGGCACTAGAAGCATTTGACAGCTCAAGAATGTTCATGTGGAAATCATGAATGGTCTCATCATCCTTCATCTTTAGATTTTCAAACTTTGTTGTCAGAAGTTGAAGTCTTGACATCTTGACTTTGGAGGTTCCTTCATGAGTAGTTTTTAAGATATCCCATGCTTCCTTAGCTACTTCACAAGTGTTGACCAGCCTGAAGATGTTCTTGTCAATACCATTGAATATCGCATTTAAGGCTTTAGAATTCCCAAGGGCAAGCTCATCTTCTTCCTTGGTCCATTCTTCTTCAGGTTTCTGCTTAGAGCTATCATCTTTTTCCACAATAACAGGATGTTTCCATTCTTTCACAACTGCCTTCCAAGCCCTGCTGTCTAAGGACTTCAAGAATGTAACCATACGAGGTTTCCAATAGTCATAATTTGAGCCACTTAGAATAGGGGGTCTACTCACAAATCCACCACACTCCTTGTCCATTGTACCAGAAAGTAACAGCCCTAGATCTCACCCAGATGCAGAACAGGATGCCTGCTCTGATACCAATTGAAATTCTGGTATCAGATATGTGATGTTAAGTGTGATGTCACAACAACACAATCTGCTATATGAAATAAGGCAATAAAATAATAGTAAATCAACACAGAGAATTGTTCACCCAGTTCGGTCTAACTACCTACGTCTGGGGGCTACTAAGCCATGGAGGAAATTCACTATTAGTAGTATTAAATTACAGACTCAACAATCCCAAATGACAATCCACTAACTTAATCACTACCCAATGACACTTCTACCTAAGATACACTTAGATATGAGAAACCACTCACTCCCCCTTAATCACCTCAGTGATACAACTCAAAGATTACAAAGTATAGAAGTCACACTTCCAAAACACAACTTGATCTTGCTTAAAAGCTTTGATCAAGAACAATTAAAAACTCAAAACAATTACACCAATTCAAACATGAATGGCTTACAATACACAGACGAAACACACACTTGACTCTCAGTCTTTAATCTCTTGCATTCGTACTTTCCAAGTAGGGTTGAGGCTGCTTTAAATAGAAACTCAGACTTGGGCTTGGACTCCTCCAAATACCTGATTTAATTTGAATTTAAAAATAGATTTTATCTTCAAATCTTTTCGTATCTTTCAGCCCTAAAAACAGCAACAAGATCTGCTCCATATCTGATTGCAACAGAAAGGATCTAATCCAAGATCTTCGCCTGCAATCTCTCAATCAGATCTTCTAATAACTAACTAAAACACGCGCTGCCCTAAAAACACAACAACTGATGTTCTGTCACTCAATGTCAAGACATCGTTTTTGACATCAGTACACAAAACGGCAGTCCTAACAAACTTAATGTTAGTATCTCATGTTAAGACATCAGACATATGGCATCTTCAACAACAACATTGTTTTACCAAAATTCTAGCCAATACAAGAACTAACACACCTCGACCTCCTCCTCCTCTGAGCCAGATCCAGAACCAGATACCTCAACCTCAGCACCATCACCCTTCTCATCAACATCATCATCAGCACCAACCACGTCCTCTCCCCCTCCGAATACTAGTCGGCCTCAGGCCAACCAGCATGTGCAAGGAACTGCTCCTTTGTCATCATCGTATGCTCAGTGGCGGGATCGCGAATCTGTAGCTGCAGTACCTGCATGGAGTCATTTAAATCAGTCATTGCGCGCTGAGAAGCCGCCATCCAGTCCCAATTATACTGGCATATCTCCTACTGATAAGGGTAAAAATCTGAGACCTAGAACCAGAAGCATCTCCACCCATTGTACTGGCCTCAGCACCAGCACCCGATGTCTCACCCCTTGTCCCCTTAGGCTTGCAAAACTTGCCGACATAATGATCATTGATCGCAGAAGGAATAGTGACATGGTGGCGTGTGGGAATATCAATCCCATCACCCATACACAAAGACATGATCAGACAAGGAAAAGAGAGATGGGAATTCTTCTGAGAAGCGGAACCACCAAGGCCACTCTCGACAATTGCCTTTATCTCATCGGTAATAATACGAGCCACATCTATCTGCACGTTAGTCAAAATACTGTGGACAAGGGGAGCTAGTGGAATAGGGATGGTAGACGAATGCGACTTTGGCTTGATGTTGGTTATCACCAAAAGCAATATAAGCTGAGCCAAAGGTTGCATATCCTCCCGTCGGTACCTAATAGCAACCCCAGATGGGTTGAGTTCAACATTTTTTCCCGGACGAAGGAGATCTCTGGTCATTTGTGGAATATCTCGGTGAAGGTGCAGGTCCCTATGGTAATCATCAATCTCGCTAGCTCTTAAAGGCAGAGGACTTCCAAGAACAATACTAATGGCCCTATTGTCAAATCTCACCACCTTCCCCCAACGAAGGTTGTCCAACTAAATTGCTCGCCATCATCAGGAAGGGCGTTCGCATAAAATTCTCGGACAAGCTCAACATTGTAGCTATCAACTGGAGTTATTAGTCATCCCCATTTTTTTTCTTCCAAGAGTGCAGCCACAGACTGATAACTCCCTCTGTCACTCAAGTTGAATCTCTTTTCTACCAAAATGGTTCTCTTTTCTAAGGTAAGATACCTTGCTGCTTGTTTGGCACCCCTAAAGTGAGTGTCGTCAAAGTAGATTGGCACTTGTCTTGCAATGCTGGCCATTCGCTTTTTAGTGGGGTTGATCTTAGGGGCCATCTGCACGAATCAACAAATAAAACAGCAAAAAGTAGAAACACGGTCATTAGAATTGGCAGCCAGAACAAAACCACAACTGAAATATCATTAAAAAAATTCAGAGTTCTGATATGTTCGCTCCAGAGTTTGCAAAGCCAAGGCTGGCGAACATTCGCCCAAGATTCGCAAAGCGAAGGTCTGGCGAATGCTCGCCCAGGTTCGCAAGGCGAACTGAACAGCGAACCCGTGAAAATTCAGAAAAACAACAACAGCCAAGAAGTCCAACATTAGAGACCCTTTACAAAATCATTCTAATCTAAGGTTTGTACAAATTTCAACATGCATCAGTATCTAAACTTCAAAATAGAAGTGAAAATCCTAGAATCCAAAAATGTCTCTAATGTTTAATCTACAATCCTAACTATATTTCTACACATAAATTAAAAGAAAGAGAGATTTGAACCTGAGTTTGTAATTGAAATAGGGGAAAGAATTTGGTGAAATTTGAGGAACAGTGCACGTGAAAGATTGAGTTCTTGAGAGATTGAGTTGTTTTGTTTAAATGAGAGATGCAAGAGTAGGAGTAGGGTTTTCCCTCTCACGTTCAGAAAATGATATGGGTCTTGGGCCCAAGTAATGGCCCACCCAAAAAAAAATTAAAACCCTTTTTAAATTGAGGTGGCAGCAAACATACTTCCCCTGTCTCGCTGGGTTCACAAAGCGAACTGGCTGGCGAATTCTCGGCCCAGGTTCGCAAAGTGAACGCCAGCGAACATGACAGGTTTTGAAAAATTTTTCTGCACTGCTGCCACTTCCAAAACCACTCTAAACATCAAACATCATTAAAACAGCAAATAAAGCAATAAATACTTACAATGTTGGGGTGCCTCCCAACAAGCGCTTGTTTAACGTCGGCTAAGCTCGACGGTCCAATGCAACCTCAAGGATCGCTAAACGGTACAACGGAGGGATTTCGCTCGAAATCACCACCTAGATAAATATTCAACCTCTAACCATTTACAGTCCAACTCTCATTTGACTTTGTGTCTTCAATGGCTATTGCCCCAAATTGCTTGATCTCACGAATCTGGAATGGACCAGACCACTTAGATTTTAATTTATCCGGGAACAGTTTTAATCGAGAATTGAAAAGTAGGACCAGCTGCCCTACTTCAAACTGTTTGGCCACTATCTTTTTGTCATGGTAAGTTCTGACTCGATCTTTATACAGCTTGTTGGAATCATAAGCTTGGAGGCGCAATTCCTCTATTTCATGCAATTGCATCTTTTTTCTTTCTCCGCTTAAAGTTGGATCAAAATTCAGAAATTTCAAGGCCCAAAATGCCTTATGTTCCAACTCCACCGGTAAATGACAATTTTTACCATAGACCAATTTAAAAGGTGTGAGACCAATCGGAGTTTTAAAAGTTGTTCGATAGGCCCACAAAGCATCATCTAGCTTATTTGACCAATCCTTTCTTGAGGATGACACTGTTTTTTCCAAAATTCTTTTAATTTCCCGGTTTGATACCTCTGTTTTCCCATTGGCCTGAGGATGATATGGTGTTGCAACTTTGTGCTTTACACCATATTGCTCCAAGGCTTTTCAAGCTGACTGTTACAAAAGTGGGTTCCTCTGTCACTTATCAACACCCGCGGAGTACCAAATCGAGAAAAAATGTTTTTTTTCAAAAATTTTATCACAGTTTTTCTGTCTGCCTTAGCACATGCTATTGCCTCTACCCATTTGGATACGTAATCAACTGCGACCAAAATATACTAATTGGAAAATGATGATGGAAAAGGTCCAACAAAGTCGATTCCCCAACAATCAAACACTTCAATTTCCAACATGTTGTGTAAAGGCATTTCATGCTGCTTTGAAATTCCACCACTCCTTTGACACTTGTCACAACTTTGCGTATGCGCATGCGCATCTTTGAATAAAGAAAGCCAATAAATGCCCGATTGGAGGACTTTCATTGCTGTTCTTATTCCGTTAAAATGCCCTCCATATGGAGAGTTGTGACAATGCCAAAGTATGCTAGTGGTTTCATATTTTGACACACATCTTCTCAAAAGGTTATCGACACCAAGCTTAAACAAATATGGTTCATCCCAAATAAAAGACTTGGCGTCTGATGAAAATTTCTTTTTCTTATGGTGAGTTAGACCATCCGGTATTAATCCGACGACTTTGTGATTAGCCATGTCAGCGAACCGTGGTCTAACTTGCACCATATACAACTTTTCGTCCGGAAATTCCTCCTTGACCTCTAATTCCTTTTTGGTCACTTCAACATTTACAAGGCGGGATAAGTGATCCGCCACCAAATTCTCAGATCCTTTCTTATCGCGAATTTCCAAATTAAATTCTTGTAACAAGAGGATCCAATGAATTAGCCTTTGTTTTGAATATGGCTTGGTGAGCAAATACTTAATCGCCGTGTGATCCGTGTAAATAACTACTCGAGACCCAATTAAATAAGAACGAAATTTCTCCAATGCATACACTATCGCAAGCAACTCTTTTTCAGTTGTTGCATAGTTTACTTAAGCTTCATTCAAGACTTTGCTCACGTAGTGTATAGCATGAAAATTTTTTGTTTTTCGTTGACCCAAAACTGCACCCACCGCATAATCGCTAGCGTTACACATGAGTTCAAATTCCATTTTCCAATTGGTCGCGATGATTATGGGTGAGGTAGTCAAACTTTGTTTTAAAGGATTAAAAGCGACCATGCAAGACTCGTCAAGATCAAAGGACTTATCTTTGTTGAGCAAATTGCTCAAAGGCTTTGCTATCTTTGTGAAATCCTTGATGAACCTCCGATAAAATCCCGTATGTCCAAGGAATCTCCTTATACCTTTTACATTCAACTGTGGTGGAAATTTCTCAATAACATTAACCTTGGCTTGATTGACTTCAAGGCCCTTTGAAGAAACTTTGAGGCCAAGCACAATTCCTTCGGTCACCATGAAGTTACATTTTTCCCAATTGAGTACCAAGTTGGTTTCCACGCACTGTTCCAAAACTGCATCCAAATTTTTCAAACAAATATCAAACGATTGTCCAAAAACTGAGAAGTCATCCATAAAAACCTCAATTGTCTTTTCGATCAAATCTGAGAATATTGCTTGCATACACCTTTGAAAAGTCGTCGGTGCATTACACAACCCAAACGACATCCTCCTATAAGCGAAGTTTTCAAAAGGGCATGTGAAAGCAATTTTTTCATGGTCCTCCGGGTTCACAATAATTTGATTGTAACCCGAATAACCATCCAAAAAATAGTAAAGTTGTAGACCGGAAAGTCTCTTGAGCATTTGGTACATAAACGGGAAAGCAAAATGATCTTTCCTCGTAGCTTGGTTTAGCCTACGGTAATCTATGCACATTCTCTGCCCGGTCACGGTTCTCGTTGGGATTAACTCATTTTTCTCATTTCGGATAACCGTCAATCTTCCTTTTTCCGACACCACTTGTACCGGACTAACCCATGGGTTATCAGAAATGGGTTAAATCATTCTGGCATCTAACATTTTTACCACTTCCTTCCTAACCACCTCTTTTATGGTAGGATTTAAGCGGTGTTGCGGTTGAGCGACCGGTTTGAAATGTTCTTCCATGAATATTCGATGCATACAATAAGAGGGACTTATTTCTTTTAGATCGGAAAGAGTCGATCCCATTGCCTCTTGATTCTTCTTTAAAACACACATTAATTTTTTCTCCTCCAGTGTGGTTAGCTCCGTGCTTATTATCACCGGTTTATGCCCCAAATCATCAAGAAAACATACTTAAGATGAGACGGCAACAACTTCAATTCAAGCTTAATTTCCTCATTGTTTTCTTTTTTCAAAACTTCCACCTTTTCTTTCAAAGGAGGAATTTCATCCAATTTGTAGCGAGCGATTTTGGACGTGGTTCTTAAGCAATATCGCTCTAGGGGTACTACAGCTCGATTCATTTTTTATCCTATTGAAGCTAATGAAGGAAGGAAAATAGATGTCTCCAATTAACCCTGATTGCAAACTGAGTTTAAACAGATGACTGTTGGTTTACAGACGCGGTTTAGATTGTGGGCCTCTCTCTGCTTATTTTGTTAAGAATGAAATGACGGGACTATTCATGGGGATTTTGGGATAGGTACTGGATTTGATGTTTTTAATTAGTGTGCTCGCTAAGATTCTTTTGCAATCTTATGCCTACGTATTCTCGTTTAACGAAACAGGGAAATCAGAGCAATCGTAGTTCCTCCTATTCTATGGGAGGAAAAAGGGTTGTTTTGGTGTCTTGTTCAAAGCCCAAGACGTGAAGCTAAAAGTGGTTTGTATCTTGTTCAAAGCCCAAGATGTGAAGCTGAAGGGTCTATTTGTATCTTGTTCGAAGCCCAAGATATGAAGCTAAACGGGTTTGACTTTAGAGAGAATTTGTCATCTCTAAAGGGGGGTATTTGGTCTGTTTGCCACAACTGTTGGGTGACCGATTATAAAGGAGAATTACTTTAACTGGGATATGTGAATCCAGCAATGCCATAATTTCCTTTATGGGAGTTTTTAACCTGAAGGAGAAGACTTTAACTCAGTTTAGAGAAATGCCATCTTTCCTTAGGAATTTCTCATGCTAAAAGAGGGACAGTGGCGTGGATGTAAATAATCCAGAGGCTTGCCGCTTATAGCAATTAGATGGGGGAAAAGGAGTTGTTGATGTTTGTATACTGTGAACGAGGCAAAACTTTTGATGTTAAAAGGTTGATTGACTCAACTGGGGTTTCCTTTTACAAAGCCTAAGAGGAGGCTATTGACCCAACAATAGGGTGTTTTTATGTGTCTCGTACGAAGCCCGAGAGAGAGGCTAAAAGGGTTGACTTAATAAGAGAGTGCCTTTGTATGTGTCTTGTACGAAGCCCGAGATGGAGGCTAAGAGTGTTTGACTCGACAAGAGAGTCTTTGTATCTCGTACGAAGCCTGAGATGGAGGCTGAAAATGTTGGACTCAACAAGAGAGTCTTTTATACTCAACAAGAGAGTGATTTTTATCTCGTACGAAGCCCGAGATGGAAGCTAAAAGGGAAGTGACTCAACAAGAGAGTCTTTTATACTCAACAAGAGAGTGTGCATAGGTTAGCTCCGCTGGGGAGAATCATTGTACAAAGCCCAAGTGGAGGCTAGTGTGTTGGTGACTGTTTCAGTTTAGTGACAGGTCCAGTATGTTGGATAAAAGAAAGTTGGGATTGATCAGAGGATCAGGGTTATTTCCTGTTCTTTAAGGAAATGGGAAATCCAAAAGGTATTGAGACTGTCCAAGTCTACGGATGTTTTGAGAAATCGATTCTCAGGTAGTGAATGATCTTTGTATAATGCCCAAGAGAAGGCTGGCATGTTAAGGGATGAAGGTCAACCCATTAACTGGTCTGACACTTGACTCAGAAAGACAGCTCTAGTAAATTAATGACTAGGTTCTGTTCCTATACCTGTAGAGGTCTCTGGGTCCTTGTACTAAGCCCAAGAGAAGGCAAGAAAGCTTTTAAGAAGCCGAAGGGTCCTTGTACAACGCCCAAGAGGAGGCGGGGATGCTTTTAAGAAGCCTGTGGGTCCCTAAACCTCGAGAAGTTCAAGACAATCCATTCACCGAGAATAGATCAAGCCAGGAAAGTCCGAGAATTTGGAAGAAACTCAAGAGATGCCATTCACGGAGAAAAGATCATCTCTGGGGAGTAGAGTCTCTTTGACGGTTTCTAAGGGTAACAGTCTAAGAAAGGATTCACCGAGAATGCTGCCTTTCACGTCTCCATATTGTTTAACCCCAAGAGGAGGGAAGACTGTGTCTGGTAATCCTATGGGGATCTAGTTTTGTTTGTATTTAAGAGTAACCAACAGGGCTTTACCTAGTGCTAGACGTAGTTGTCGGGGAAAACTCTAAATAGTTATACTAGTATTACACAGTTGATATTTGACAAGCATATAAAAGTTTGTGAAAGGAGACTTACAGTGAGCAGCCCCACAATACAGTTTATATATATGAAAGCGGATAAAGAAAGCGGGTAAACACTTACTCGGTTGTAGAGCTTCCATGCTGTTTGGTTAGTTTGTTCAACAAAGAAAGCTTTGATAACAATATTATATTCAAGATCAAAGGAGAAAGTGCTTTGAAAAGGTTGTTGGGGCTTACTGCTCAAGGAGAGACCCAAGGTTTTATTAGTGATTGCACTGTTGTTTTGTACATTGTACAAGGACTTATACAAGTGACTGAGGCCCGAAAAGGTTTTTTGTACAAAGGGATGGATCTTACACTCTCTCAATAGGCCCAAAGGTTTATTTTTGTATAAGTGGTGGGGCTTACAGCTCAAGGAGACACCCAAAGGGTTTGATTTTTGAATTGGCGATCGCGCCAAGGTTTTCTTTTAATGCAGAGGGAGTTATACAATATTTGAGGCCCAAATTTGTTTTGGTTAAAAGGGGATTGAGTCTTACACTCTATTAGAGGCCCAAAGTGTTTAAAAGTTTTGTTGGAGTGAAAATCAAGGAAACCCTAAATTTGTTTTCTTTTAAAAAAAAATATTTAAAGAAAATTAAATAAAAATGATAAAAATACCAAATAAGTTTGAATAAACCACTTTTGATTTTTTTTGAAGGTTTGAAAAATGAGGTTTTAACCACAAGATAAATTAAAACTCATTTGGTTTTGATGTTCAAGATAAATATTCACTTTTAAAATGTTTAAAAACAATTAAAAATGAATTTATTCTCAAAAATACCAACTATATTAAATAAATAATATTAATTTAATTTTTTTTGTGGAATAAAATATTTCAACATTTTTGTGATTTTTTGCAAAAAGAACCAATCAAAAATAATTAAAATTGAGGGAGTTATTAATTTTTCAAATCATTACAAATAATAAGAAAAACAATAAAAAGTGGAGAAAATAGCAAAAAGAGGATCTGGGGTGAGGGGGATTCGAACCCCAGACCTCTTGTGTATAGGGCGCGCACCTTACCACTGGGGTGGTTATACATCCGTTGATAGAAACACAACCACAAATATACAAGGCTTGCCTTGTTTTTAGCCTGGCACAAGGCAAGGCAAGGCAAGGCAAGATTTTGGTTGAAAACGTGAAGGCCGTAACTTTCTCATTTCTCCATGGATTGAGACAAAATATAGGTCTATCCTGCCTATAATTTCACAAGGAATCCAATGGTGGTGGTATTTTTTTCAGATCATGCTCCTATTGAAAAACCCGATAGTGGTTTTGAAATAGGCCATGATTTGCATTTTCTATGCCATCTCTTTATACAAGCATGAATTACATGATAAATTGGTGCAAACACAACACATATAATATGTATAAGGGATGCATGATCAGTGGACATCAAAAGAAAGCATGATTCAAATAATCCAAGTTTTGATGCTTACCTCTTTTTGGAGCTTTTGTGCAATCTGCCAAGCCACTTGTTCCAGAAATGATTTGATGCTTTAACAACCTCAAATGATCTCTTAGAAGCTTTTAGGATGGTTGGAATCAGCTGGAAACCTCAGGAACAAGTTTGAGCTCTTTCTTGCAAAAGGGGCAAAAGTGACCAAAATAGCAACTCTCTCAAATGGTGTTCCAGATGTGTGGAACCATTTGGGACAGCTCAAGGATGATATTTAGAGTGTGTTTGAGGTTTTATCTGTTTTGGAAAGTGACTGAATCAAGACATGGCTTGAAAAATGCACAAAAGTTCTATTTTGAGGTTTTGAGAGGTGAATTTGTGATTTTGGTGTTACAGGTCACTTGTGAGAGTTTGGACAGCTTAGATATGATATATTGGATGTGTTTGGATCATAAGCTATGGTGGAATTTCTCTCTAAGTCAAAAACTCAGAGTTACCTTGCTAAAGAATGTATTTTTGCCTAGAGATAGAGATTTTGAGGAAAGCAAGTGTTGTAGTGCTTTGGTGTACTCAAATTGAACACAATTGAGCTCTATTTATAGTAGAGCAAGTTTGTTTTAGCTGTAATAGTGAATGGCAACTGCAGCAGAGGTTTGGCCAATGTTGAGCAATGAGAATCCAAGTCTCCTCTAGCTATTGACTAGAGGTTAGGGCACAGGCTACTGGTCCCCTTGGTCTTGGATAAGTCTTGACTGAATTCAGTTGGAAATGGCTCAGTCCATGCCACCTTGGTGCATCCATTGAATGCTCCAATCTAAAATTGGAGTCTTGTCCCTCTTTTAGGCATTTCTAGGTTTGGCATGCTATTTTTGGTTCCAAAGACTTAGGAGGCTTAGGATCAGAGTTGGTTCCTCCTTGGTCACCCCTTGAGGTGTTCAGATGGATAGAGTTGCTCCCCCTTTGAAAAATTTGAGCAAATCGAGCAAAACTCTCAAATCTGCCTTGCCATGACAGTTTGCAGCAAGGCATATTGGCATTGTCATATCTCTTGGCTCAAGTGGACTTTGATGGAGTTCTTGGCTATTTTGGAAAGCCCTGATATAATACAACAACTGTTTGATCATAATTGGTTTTGATAATTTTTGGATCCAAGTGAAAAATGCCCCTACATTTGGAAAAAAAGTGAAGGCAGATTCTGACTTAGTGAAAATTTCACTAAGTGTTGGAAAAAAGGGACATTCTCACTTTTTGTGATTTTGATCATTCCATAACTCAATATCCATGAGGATTTGGAATGATTTATGTTTGAAGCTTTTGTAAAATGCCATGAGAGCTACAAATCCAGCTTTGGATGGGGAAAAATGGCCTTATGGTTTAGGAGTTATGATCCTCCCAAGTTGGTACCCTAGCCACTTTGTTCCATAACTTAGAAAAATTTCTAAGTTTTTATGGTTACCCCTTTTACAAGTTATCCCACTTTTCTTGATTTTTTTTTATGAATGATGATTCCAATCACACATTAACATCATTTTAGGGTTAAGGAACCATAATTGTGAAAAATCTCAAAAAGTCAAAGTTGACTTTTGTGCACAGTTGACTTTTTGTCAGATGAATTCCAAATTGTGCGATTCACTATGAAATCAAGTCCTTGACCTAAATCAAACTTGATGGATTGATTTCATAGGTGTTATAGGGTGTATTGAATCATGTCTTAGGGTTTGGGAGCATGTCCTGGTCAAAAGTCAAAGGTACAGTTGATTTTTCCGCGAAACCCTAACTGTGGTTCTGATGAAATTGAAACTTGTTTCTCAAGCTTCTTGGACCAATACATTGTTGCAAATGGATCAATGTGGTATATTAGAGACCCTCAAATCATGTCTTGAGGTCTTGGCTCATGCTTTGCCCCAAAAGGCAACTTAGGGTCAATTAGGTCAAGAAACCCTAATTCCTGATCTTTTGTGAATGCATCCCCTGAGGTTAAATTGACTTGATGATTGGGTTCATGATGTCCCTTGGAGCATCATAGGTTATGCTTTGAAGCATTGGCTCATGCCCAGAGGAAAATTTCCATCTGGAGGCCCTGGTCGACCAAACCCTAATTTGGTGACACTGGCAATCTAGAGGCTTAATCCACCCAGAATGTTACAGCCTTATGCTTAATCCTTGAAGTGGGAGTCCTTTTGATCCCTTGGGGATGTTTGAGAGGTTAGACAAGTTGAAGATCATGTCATTCCTTGATTGATCCTTTGTCTAAGAGCTCTGAGAGGGCTTGAAACCCTAATTATTGTTTGTAGTGAAGGTTCACCCATCTTTGGGGAGACTAATGAGGCATGATGGTCCCTCCATATTGTGATGATGATTTGTACAATGAAGGGAAATATTAGTGGTCAAAATTTGGGGTATGACAGATGCCCCTATTTAATCTTCTTGGACCCAAAGGTGTGAATGGCGAAGGTATTCGGACATTCGGGGTGCAAGAGGATTAAATATCGGAATACCCAAAATTTTGATGGTGGTTAAAAATGGTAGTTCACGCATCCTTCTTCTTTTGCTAAGCAATGATGCTTAGAAAAGGTAAAAACTTCCCCTCGATCCTGGTCTTCAGCCAAGGAACTAGTCTCAATTTTCTTAAATAAACTTTCCCTCGATCCTGGTTTCCTACCAAGGAATTGGTCTCAGTTTCTGAAATAAACTTCCCGTCGATCCTGGTTTCTTACCAAGGAACTGGTCTTAGTTTCTTTTGTCAATAAGCTTTCTTGACAACAGACGCTGTTCGTAGCGGTCTTCCTCAAACTTCTCGCCGAATTTTCCTAGGGAGATGTCATTTGATGGGAAAAACTTTTGATGTCAGACTTGCTGGGGCACCCATCTGTCTGAATTATAGAGGGGTACATACTTCTCTATTAGAGATGCCGTTTGTCGACTCTATCTGGGGAAAACGAGTCTCTTGAGAGACTGCTTTCGCTTGGGGATATTGCATCATACTTTTCTCAGAGATCTTCTCGGAGAAATGCCATATGATGTGATCCAATTTTGAGGTGTTGATGACCTTTTCGTCAGCGGATTTTTCGGAATAAAACTGATGTTTTGCCGAATCTCTGATTAAGAGGCTTTCTCTGGGGATTTTCCTTAATCCGGGAATGTGAAGATATCATCTTCAATAGTGAAGAGTGACGTTTGTCGAAAGCTTTCTTGCTTTTCAGAGGTTCAAGTTATCAAAGTGGTCAAGGGCCAACTCCAATCCAGAAATAAACTGGAGGAGAGAGATAGCACAGACGCAACATTTCCTGACGAGGAAAGAACTGACAACTCGATTGAGAGGATTTTTATCACTAGGCGATAAGACCGACTAAAGTGATAGTGATGCAATATGAATGCAAATGTAAATCAATAATGCATGATGTATGTATGTGTATGCTGACAAAACTGACACGACATACAGACTAGTAGATGAACACGACTGGATACTCGGCCACAGGGGGAGATAAAAAGTATCACTGGTCCAAAAGTAGCAATTCTGCCTTGCTTAGGAGAAATAGTCCCTGCGGGAAAAAAACGTTGGTCGGGCTTAGGAGGTAAGAACTTTGTCAGGGATGTCGGACGAAATATTCGCATCTGACACGGCTGATCCTTCATTCAGGTGTACTGGTTTAGAAGGAGTACTTTGATTCTGCACTTTGAAGCTCGAACACTTTTGGAGACGCAATTGATGTTCTTTCGATGTTCAACAGTCAAAAGAAATTGCCGTCTTTATTTTAAAAGCAGAAAAGCTTGACAAGTAAATTCATTTTTGTTTCGTTTCAAGAATCGTTGATCATGTTAAAATGTCGTTCTATAAAGCTAAAACAAATAAGAATTGTAAACAAAAGCACAAGGGTTCAAATTTTATTGATAAGATGGAAATCAGCCAAACGCGTGATTCCATATAGTGTTTATAAAGTTTAGAAAATGGTAATTTAAGGGAAAAGGGCTACATTGAAATATAACGACCACTATCCTTTTACCAACTTTGAATTCGGGACATCCTGAGCTTCTGTCGAAGATGACCTTGACTGGAGTTTTCTGACGGATGGCATGACTGCTGAGGAGCTGAATTGATCAGACGTAGTTACTTGCCATTATCCCAAACTTTTGCCTGGATTGTACTTTGATATTTCCAATCCACCGGGATGATTTTTGATTATGTCTCTAATTTTTTCCTGGACCGCCCTTTCGAGTTTTCAATCCACCGAGACTTTTTTTTTCATTCATTTTTTTTATTTAGGTGAAGTATTTCTTGACTACATCAACATTTGTGGGGTAGGCAAATTCCTCTCCGTCCATGGTTGCAAGTCTCAAGACGCCGCCTGAGAAATCTTTCTTGACCACATAGGGGCCATCATAGTTCGGGGTTCATTTGCCCCGGGAGTCAGTGAGAAATGATTGTTTCTTTTTTAGCACGAGGTCCCCTTTTCTGAAGACGCGAGGTCGAACCTTTTTGTCAAACGCTTTCTTCATTCTTTGCTGATACAACTGACTGTGGCATAGAGCCGTGATTCGCTTCTCTTCGATCAGGTTTAATTCATCGTGTCGACTTTGACAGCATTCATCTTTTGTTAGCTTAGCTTCCATCAATACCCGGATTGATGGGATCTCTACTTCTATGGGGAGCACTGCCTCCATGCCATATACTAGAGAGAAAGGGGTTGCCCCTGTTGAAGTGCGGACAAATGGGCGATAACCGTGAAGAGAAAATGGTAGCATTTCGTACCAGTCTTTGTAGGTTACAACCATCTTCTGAATGATCTTTTTGATGTTCTTGTTAGCCGCTTCTACCGCTCCGTTCATCTTGGGTCGGTAGGGAGATGAGTTATGGTGTTCGATCTTAAACTCTGTGCACAACTCTTTCATCATCTTATTGTTCAAGTTGGATCCATTATCAGTAATGATCTGGCTAGAAACACCATAACGGCAAATGAGATTGCTTTTGATAAAGCGGATCACCACTTATCGGGTTACATTGGCGTATGACGCTGCTTCGACCCACTTGGTGAAGTAATCAATGGCTACCAGGATGAACCGATGTCCGTTTAAAGCTTTGGGCTCAATCATGCCAATCATGTCGATTCCCCATATGGAAAAAGGCCATGGGGAAGAAAGAACTTTGAGATGTGTTGGCAGTACATGGATTTTGTCTGAGTATATCTGACACTTGTGACACTTCCTCATGTACTTGTAGCAGTCGGATTCCATGGTTAACCAATAGTACCCTGCTCTTAGAATTTTTCTCGCCATTGTGTGTCCATTGGCATGAGTGCCAAAGGATTCTATATGAATTTCTTTTATCAGCATGTTTGCTTCTGGTCTGTCTACGCATCGGAGCAAGACCATGTCAAAGTTCCTCTTATAGAGTGTATCACACCGCTCAGGAAGAAGTTGCCTGCCAGCCTTCGGAGGGTTTTTCTGTCTTTTCTTAGTGCCCCGGGTGGGTACTCTTGTTTCTGAAGGAAGCATTTGATATCGTGATACCAAGATTTGTCGTCTATGACTGCTTCAACTGTGAAGATGTAAGCAGACCGTTCAAGGTGCATTATGTCGATCTTAGGTAAGTTGATCCATTGACCTACACTAATCATGGAAGAGAGAGTGGCTAATGCATCAGCCATGTAGTTCTCATCACGAGGGATGTGATGAAACTCGATTCTGTTGAAGAAGAGTAACAACCTTCTTGCGTAATCTTTGTAAGGGATCAGTCCGGATTGGTATGTGTTCCAATCTCCTTTGATCTGATTGATAACTAAAGCTGAGTCGCCATATGCATCCAAGTTCTTGATCCTCAAATCAATCGCTTCCTCGAGACCCATAATACAAGCTTCGTATTCGGCCTCGTTGTTTGTGAACTTGAATGTAAGTCTGGCAGTGAAAGGAATGTGGGTACCCTGAGGTGTTATGATGATTGCCCAAATTCCATTTCTGTAATGATTGACAGCTCCGTCAAAGATAAGTCCCCATTGGGAACCTGGTTCTGGCCCTTCACTGGGTAGCGGTTCATCGCAGTCTTTCATTTTTAGATACATGACATCTTCTTCTGAGAAGTCAAACCTGACTGATTCCTGATCGTCAATCGGTTGATGAGCCAAATGATCGGCTAAAACACTTCCCTTAACGACTTTCTGAGTGTGGTATTCGATGTCGTATTCTGATAACAACATCTCCCAACAGGCAATCCTTCCTGTGAGAGCAGGTTTTTCAAAGACATACTTGATTGGATCCATTTCTGAGATCAACCAAGTAGTGTGACCAATCATATACTGGCGAAGACGTTTGGCTGCCTAAGCTAAAGCGCAGCAAGTTTTCTCAAGCATAGTGTACCGAGTCTCGCAGTCGGTGAATTTCTTGCTCAAATAGTAGATGGCAGACTCCTTCCTTTTTGTTTTATCTTGTTGGCCAAGTACACAACCCATGGAGACCTCTAGGACTGTTAAGTATATAATCAATGGTCTTCCTTCCACTAGAGGTGATAGAATCGGCGGATTCAACAGGTATTCCTTAATACTGTCGAAGACGCTTTGGCAATCTTCTGTTCAAACGCATTCCTGATTCTTTTTTAGTAATTTGAAAATCGGCGCACATGTCGCGGTCATGAGGAATATGAATCTGGAAATGTAGTTCAAACGTCCCAGGAATCCCCTGACTTGTTTTTCAGTTTTTGGAGAAGGCATTTCTTGAATGGCCTTGACCTTGTCAGGATCAACCTTAATTCCTTTCTGGCTGACGATGAATAGTTTTGACAGGTGGGTCACATGCTCCTCTTCTGTCTTAGATTTGGCAATCATGTCATCGACATATACCTCAATTTCCTTGTGTATCATGTCATGAAAAAGAGTAGTCATGGCCCTTTGATAGGTTGCCCCGACGTTCTTCAAACCAAATGAAATTACCTTTTAACAAAAGGTACCTCATGGGGTAATGAACGAAGTTTTCTCCATGTCTTTCGGCGCCATTTTTATCTGATTATAGCCCGAGAATCCATCCTTGAAGGAGAAAACTTTGAACTTTTGTACTGTCTACCAGCATGTCAATGTGTGGTAAAGGAAAGTCGTCCTTTGGACTAGCCTTGTTCAGATCTCTGTAGTCTACACACATTCTGACCTTTCCATCCTTTTACGGAATGGGTACTATGTTGGCTAACCATTGAGGATACTCCGATGTGGCGAGGAAACCTGCGTCAATCTGTTTATGTACCTCCTCTTTGATTTTGATGGCCATGTCGGGGTGAGTCCATCTCAACTTCTGTTTTACTGGCGGACATTCTGACTGTAATGGTAAATGATGTTCCACGATGCTGGTATCCAACCCTGGCATGTCCCGATAGGACCAAGCAAACACATCGGGAAATTCTCTGAGAAGCTTTGTTAAACTCTCTTTGGCAGTTGGACTAAGCAGTGCCCCAATCCTGATTTCTTTTCTCTCTTATTCTGAACCCACGTTGATCGTTTCCAACGGCCCTTTGTGAGGTTCAATGGACTTTTCCTCCAGTCTGAGTAATCGGGAGATCTCTTCTAGAATTTCATCGTCAACTTCTTCTTCAGCCCCAAATACCGGGAACTCAAAGTTGGGAGAAGGCATCGGATCGTATGTTTTAATGGGGTTTAAAACAAGCAATCTGCATGACGTGATGATTTATGTTTAGAAGAGATAGAGAAAATGCAAGTGTGTGTGCAGTGTTTTTTCTTTGAAAACTACTTGTTTTTATGATTGATTTGTTTTTTAGGATTACCATTTTCGGAAAAAGTAAAAAGAAAACAACAATTAATGCAAAAATTACAGAACGACGTTATTTTATTTATGAACAAGTCGATTCTTGAAACTACAACCCTATAAAACAAAACTATGTCACTTTGGGCAAAGCGAAGAGGGAAATTTACAGAAAGTGAGCCCTATCAAAACATCCGTTTCACCTGGGCAGGGTGAAAAGTTAAAGACGGCAATTACTTTGACTTATGAACAATATTCGAAACATCGATTGCAACCCATTGGCGGCGATCTCCTCGATGAATCACAACGTCTGGTACCTTCCTTGATTTGTCTTCAGAAATAACACTGATTTCTGGTGGAGCAGGATCATTGGAATATGTCTCCCAGGCAGAGTTGTCGTAGGAGGATTCCTCAGGAAAATCTCTGGCACCTTCCTTGTATTTTGCATAGTATTTGTGTTCTCAGTAAAATCTCCCCATCCAGTTGGCTGGATATCTTCAAACTTGATACGAGAGCTTTCGGGAGTGGTGTACTTGACCATGAAGTCAAATTTTCCACTTTGTTGTCCTAAGGTGTCCCACACTTCTTTGGAACTGGAGGAGTCGTCTCTTTCGATGACGTTGACCTCGGGAAAAGCATAGTTGATGAATTCTAGTCGGCAAACTTTGTGAATTCATCGTCGTGCGGGATAGGTTCTGAATACCCTGAGTGTTGATCCCATGACATGGTGGGGACGCAGGTATTCTTTTCAATGACGCTCAGTTGATTTTCATTGTTCGGATGATTTTCTTGTCCCAAGTCTCCTGGGTACGGCTGCCAGATAGGCAGGCTATCCATTGGGCCATAATAGTCATAGTCAAAGTTGTCCTTCATAAGAGTGTCCTTCTCTAATGAGTTTGGTGGAGCACAGCATCCTTCCAGATCATAATCTACGTATATCATTTCGACATCTGACCTGGGTATAAATCTCGGACTCTGTGCGGGATAGCAAAATGGTGTAGGCACCTCTTCCTGAGACATATAACCGTCCTCGTTGAGATAGGACTTCCATTCCTCATTCGTATCGGAGAGATCTCCCTCATTGAAGGTATGGACTGCTTGAGACACTGGGTGAAGGAAACCTCCACTGTGGAAGAAGTCCTGAATGGGATGAAGACTTTCATCGTTGGTAACAGACTGGGTACAGGTTGCAAAAAAACCAATACCCTTCTTTGTTTTATTATCGAGCTTCCTTTTTCTTATTGATTCTCATTGCTCACCGATAGTGCTTGGAACTGGGTTCCAACAACCTCCTCGGGTTCTACAAAAGTAGATAATGACAAGTTGCTCATGAGCAAGGCTTGTTCTCCACAAACCGTGATGATTTGATCATTCTTGACGAACTTCAGTTTTTGGTGCAGCGTCGAAGTGACTGCCCCAGCCTGGTGTATCCAAGGTCTTCCTAATAAGCAACTGTATGGTGCCCGGATGTCCATGACCTGGAAAGTGATTAGGAAAGTGTGAGGACCGATAGTTATGGGAAGGTCGACTTCGCCGATAACTGCTTTCCGAGACCCGTCAAATGCTTTGACGATGACCTCACTGCCCCTCATCGGGGGTCCTTTGAATGATAGTCGCATTAAAGTAGACTTTGGCATAACGTTGATGGCTGATCCTGTGTCTACCAGTACGCTGGCTAAAGCATCGTCCTGGCAGTTAACTGTGATATTGAGCGCCATGTTGTGGCTTTTTCCCCCCACTGGAAAATCCTCATCACTGTATCCTAAGTTGTTGCAAGAAGTGATGTTAGAGATGATGCTATCGAACTGTCATATTGACACATCCTGTTCCACAAAGGCCTACTATAAGACTTTTTGTAGAGCCTCTCTGTGGGCTTCGGAACTGAGTAAAAGTGATAGCACTGAGATCTTTGAAGGAGTTTGTAACAGCTGATCAACAATGTTATATTGACTCCTTTGGATGAGCTTCAGCATCTCATCATTGTTTTCTGAAAGGTCGGGATTACTGGATTAACCGACTGGTGGATCAGGAGCTTCTGTCGAAAGTTCCTTTTCCTTGTTAGGTTCTCCAACTCCTTGGTTGAAGATTCGACTGCTCCGTGTTACTCGACTGATGTCTGCAATATTCACGACGGAGGGTAATGGAAGTTCCTTTCCATTCTCAATTATTGTTGCACCGTATTTGTAAGGGATCGCCGCAGATAGATAACTACAGGAGCCTTCTGATTTTTCTGACTGTCGTAGGTAACTTCAATCAGTTCCTGGCTAGGAACATTTGATTCGTTCAGTAGAGGGATGATGGTACAAACATCCTTGTTCCTCTCAGGGCCAGAGATTACAACCACGTCTCTGATTTGATCAGCGAAGTAGTCCGGAGTCCAGTCGACGGACCCCGAAGCTAGGTATGGGTGAATCTCCCTGCGATCCAACTGACTCTGAAGGGCTGCTCGCACGAGGTAACATCCTTGGTTATTTTCCGAACAGACTCTACAGCGTTCATAGTTGTGTGGTGGCACCTGGCCACGCCCGCTTTAAATGCAGTGCAACCTTACCAGGTTTATTTCCATAGATCAGACATCCTGATTTTAACGTCGAGTAGGGTTTCCATTAAGCACGCTGATTTGTTGCGTGTCTTCATCCAGATAGATTGGAAGCCACCAGTGGTTTAACAAGTGTTGTAAAGTTCTGTGAATGAGAGCACACCCTTGGTTACTCTCACAACATACTTTGCAGTTCGGATAATCATGCGAAGTGAGAGAACCAAGTTGGACCTGCCTGGCATGTAACTCCACCAAGCTGGTATTCATCAGATGAATATCAAAGATTTGAATCATGTTGATCTGATAGGGATTCCTATCATGGTAGTTCTGGATCCATCCTAGATCCATCTGACGCTGGAGTGACTCATGTACAAAAGAGCATCCCTGTTTGTTTACCGAGCAAGCCAGGCATGAATTATAATCGTGACGCGGCAGATTATGATACTGGCTTTGCCTCGAGTACATCGCCACCAAGTTGACATTCATTGCACAGATGTCGTGGTTCTGAATGATGTTGGAATTCGTATAGGTCATGTTGACTCCACGAGCTCGATGCTCTTGGATCCATCCGAGATCCATTTGTTCCTGTAGAGCTGGTTGCACCACAGAACATCGTTGATTGTTTTTAGAGCAGATATCACAGTGGTGATAATTATGAGGTGGAACATGGCCATATCCACTCTGTCTATAATGCATCTTGACCAGATTGGCCCTTAACAAGAGTACATCATGAATTTGATAAGTGTTGTTAAACTCTCCCTCTATCAAATTGACTGCAGCTTTCTCGTGTTGAGGCAGCGGGTTTGTGAGAACATTCGAATTAGTATCTTTGAAAGATAAGACCCCGCTCCTAACAAGCTTTTGCACATCGGATTTGAAACTGAGACAGTTTTCTATGTTATGCCATGGTCCTCCTTGATGGTAAGGACAAGTCTGATCCGTTTTGAACCAAAAAGGCAGATTTTCCGGTACTGTAAGAGGAGACCTGGTTTGGACATGCCCCTTGACTAGTAGTAACGGAAGCAGTTCTGGGTACAACATGAGAATAGGGCCGAACCCTGGTGGTCGCGTTGTATGGTTGTTGTTGTACAGAATACGAGTCTGCTGAAGAGACTGTTGTGTCCTTTGCTGAAATTGCTGTTGATTCGGTTGGCTCTGCGCAACCTAAGATTTATACGTAGGAACAAGCATGGGATTGATAGCAGGAGTTACAGCTACTACTGGTTGATATCGTCGCCTTTGCTTTCCGAGAGAGATATTCCCAATATCCTGCTCTTTTTTCTTAGGGAGAGCACTACCGTATTGTTTTATACTACTTGATGATCCAGCGTCTTTTACTAAACGTTTTTCCCGGACTGCTTCCTCAAAACGAACCCCCATGCCCACCATCTCAGTGAAATCACTGGGCGCACTGGCGACCATTCTGTCATAGTAAAATGAACTTAAGGTCTTTAAGAAGATCTTTGTCATCTCTTTTTCCTCAAGAGGTGGACAAATCTGGGCGGCAATTTCACGCCATCTCTGAGCGTACTCCTTAAAGGTTTCCTTGTCCTTTTGTGACATTGATCTGAGTTGATCTCTGTCTGGTGCCATGTCCAAATTGTATTTATATTGTTGAAGGAAAGCAGTGCCAAGATCTCTGAACGTGCCGATCGTAGCGCGGTTTAAACCCATGTACCATTTTAATGCGGCACCGGTTAAACTATCCTGAAAGTAATGAATTAGTAGCTCCTGGTTCTTTGTTTGAGCTGACATTCGCCGAGCGTACATCACTAAGTGGCTTTGAGGGCAAGAGTTACCCTTGTACTTTTCAAAGTCAGGCACTTGGAACTTGTGTGGAACTTTCACATTGGGGACCAAGCAGAGGTCCACAGCATCTTTTCTAAACAGATCCTGACCGCGAAGGGCTTGCAGTTCTTTCTGCATCTCCAGGAATTGTTCCTGGAACTCATTCATTCTGTCGAACATGCTGTCGTTTCCATCAGAAGGTATTTGTGGAATCTGTCCTTCCGAGACAGTGTGTACCACGGGTGGTGGTATAGTCATTATGGCCGAGACTCTTGGTGCCTCCCGAAGTTTGTAACCTTCAGGAGTTGCTGTCATGCCCCTGGCATCTTCACTTTCCCGAAGTTTGTAACTTTCAGGCCCAGCGGCTCCTGCTACGGTTCCCTGATCCTCAGCGATCAGTGGAACATATCTTCCGGGATATAATTAATAGGCATTCCCCAGGGACGATCTTTCGGCATTTTGTACCTAGGATCATACTTCTCCACTATAGGCGTTGATGAGATCTCTAAGAACACAGTCATTTGTTGTTGCATCTGAGCTTCTACTAGAGCTTGCATGTCGTTATGAAGCTTTCTCAGCTCCCCTTTCAGAGTGTCGATCTCTTCTCTCAACTCTCTGTTCTCTTCCTCGAGATCATCCATCTTTTTCTGACGATTGGCCCGAGTATTGTACGAATGAGACAGTTTGACTCTAGAATCGAGACGCAAATGTGAGATTCGTAGGTAAGAAGAATGCGTTTATGAGAATGATGAATGCAATGATTATTAATAATTTTTGTTTATTCAAAGTAAACTTCAACAATTAGATTGCAAATATCAAACAGTGGGGAAACCCCGTTTTATTAAATTCAAAGGATTGCGGAAATAGAAATACAGTAGATTACAAAGTGCTGAAAAAGGAAATCTAAACTAATGGATCTTGAGTCGTCTCTGAAGATAGCTCAAGTGCTGGTTCGAGTGCTTTCCTTTTCTTTGACCGGGGCTCTTGGGCTGTTGTCGGGTTGTCATTCCTTTGCCAAGTGAAAGGAGCGAGCAAATTCCTTTGGTCATCCTGATTTTCTACAGCATGTTGCTCTAAAATCCCAATCAGAGCATCTTTTTCTTTTAATAGCTGTTGTATTTTCTTACACTCTGCATTGAGAATACGGTACTTGTTCCTCCAAGACCTCTTCTCCTGCTGAACTTTGCTGAGTGTAACCTGAAGTTTTTCCGTGTCAGACATGAAATAAAGGGCAGAGTCCCTTAATGGAAGAACCTCCTGACGAGGGTAAGGCATCCTCAGCTTGAGAGCTCTAGTTTGTACCCAATGGAGATAAGGCTCCATCGAGACACAGTCTGGTTTTCCTAGAGACTCTTGTCCTTTCCTATGAATTTGTTTCTAAGCGTGCACTATTTCCGTCTTTAGTGCCCTGTCATTTTCTCCTTCCTTGAAGAAAATACTTTCCAGATGAGCATTCTGTGGGACGTGCCTCATCGGGTATCCAAATTGACGAAGAACTAACACTGGATGATAGTTGATTCCCCCCTTAGTTCCTATAAGGGGTACATTTGGGAAATTTCTACAATGGTCAATGACCCTGATCCCGTCGTAGATTCGATTGTACCAATCGATGTCAGAGTTGATAAGAGACATGATTCTCTGTGACCAACGTAAAGTATTCTTTTGATCCCGAAATGCAGCAGACTTGGGCAAATGGGAAGTGAACCATTTGTATAGCAGGGGTACACAGTATGTGATCATTCCTCCATTGTATAAATTCCTTAAATGTACCGAATGATACGCATCTGCGAGTAAGGTCGGTAGGGGGTTTTCGATCAGGAAAATCTTAATGGTGTTGATATCTACAAAGTTATCGATGTTGGGAAACAAAAATAACCTGTAGGTGAGCAAAACAAAGATGCTCTCGAAAGCGGACACGTTCCCTATACTAGCAAAGTACAGAGCTTTCTTTGTTAAGAACTGGGCTGGTAAGCCCTGGATGCCACCCTTAGTGGTCATGTGAGTCCTGACTTCTGACTCATCCAAATAAATTGCTCTTGCAATAGTTTGATCCTATGGAATTTCTTCCAGTCTAGAAAAGGGAGCTTGATCAGTAATATGTAAATCAGTCAGGTGAGAGTACTCCTCTAGTGTTGGTGCTAGTTGATAATCCGGGAATGTGAAACAGTGATAAACCGGATCGTAAAACTGGATTAGTGTGGACAGGATTCCTTCTATTACATGAACCCTTAACAAGGACAGCAATCCTCCATACTTGGCTCTGAAAGCCTCGTGGTTAGTGATCATTCTCGCCAAACCTCTTAAATCCTTTAGCTTTTGAACCTTGAAGGTGTACTTATGAGTTTTTCTTCTACCGAAATCCATTAGCGCAATCTCCTTTCTCTGACATTTGCAATCATTGTCTCAGTTTAATTTGAAAAAGAGAGACTAGAAGAGAAGATTCTTTTTTGGTTTAATGTTTTTTAGATGAATGCAGCACACAAAAACATAGAAAAAACATGGGGTCAAAGGGTCGGTGTCATGAAGTCAAGGCTCTACCCCCCCCCCCCCCCCCAAAGGTTTATACGGGTGATTTTTTGTACCTGTCCGCAAAATCATTGACCCCTCTGGGATAACAACAGAAAGCGGATCGCCAGCGAGCTGATGTATCCTAGAGTGATCTCAGATGAGGGTAGTATCGTGTGACAACTATTTCCAATAGCTTCCGCACTACAAAATGGTTGCAGTCTACTAAAAACCTCAGCTTCTCAGATAACCCAGTTGACCACACTACTTTCAACAACCGAAGTCGTATAGGCAATGTATCTGCAAAGGGAGTCTCCACTGAGTTTGATGGTCGACCGGGGACTCTTAGCTGGAATTCACTCCCAGTAAGATTACCGGTATTTCCATCACCTATCTTAGGTGTATACTCAATCTTTCCACATGCGGCATCACTCGCATTCCCATTAGCAGAAAAATAAACACAGATATCAATTAGGAAAAGCAATATATATATTTGTCTTAATCATCCTAAACCTCTAGTCTTATGATCCTATACAGACAATGACTCCCCAGCAGAGCTGTCATTTCTGTGATGCGAATTTAGGGTTTCCTCCCTTGGGAAAGCAAGCAAGAATATCTCCCACTATGGTCGCCTTTCTGGTGTGGCACTGTCTAAGGTTTCTACCTAAGAAACAAGATCATACAATGGGCATCATAAAAATATTTTGGTTCCCCAGCAGAGTCGCCATTTTTCTTTGGCAGTTTTCAGACTTAAGGTTTCAACCAGAGAGATAAGAGGGACAAGATGCCCTGCGGGGCCCCACGGTGGGCGCCATTTTTCTGTAGCGAGCAATTTTGGACGTGGTTCTTAAGCACTGTCGCTCTAGGGGTACTACAGCTCGATTCATTTTTTATCCTATTGAAGCTGATGAAGGAAGGGAAATAGATGTCTCCAATTAACCCTACTTGCAAACTGAGTTTAAACAGATGACTGTTGATTTACAGATGCGGTTTAGATTGTGGGCCTCTCTCTTCTTATTTGGTTAAGAATGAAATGACGGGACTATTCATGGGGATTTTGGGATAGGTACTGGATTTGATGTTTTTAATTAGTGTGCTCGCTAAGATTCTTTTGCAATCTTATGCCTACGTACTCCCGTTTAACGAAACAGGGAAATCAGAGCGATCGTAGTTCCTCCTATTCTATGGGAGGAAAAAGGGTTGTTTTGGTGTCTTGTTCAAAGCCCAATACGTGAAGCTAAAGGTGGTTTGTATCTTGTTCAAAGCCCAAGATGTGAAGCTGAAGGGTCTATTTGTATCTTGTTCGAAGCCCAAGATATGAAGCTAAACGGGTTTGACTTTAGAGAGAATTTGTCATCTCTAAAGGGGGATATTTGGTCTGTTTGCCACAACTATTGAGTGACCGATTATAAAGAAGAATTACTTTAACTGGGATATGTGTATCCAGCAATGCCATAATTTCCTTTATGGGAGTTTTTTAACCTGAAGGAGAAGACTTTAACTCAGTTTAGAGCAATGCCATCTTTCCATAGGAATTTCTCATGCTAAAAGAGGGACAGTGGCGTGGATGTAAATAATCCAGAGGCTTGCCGCTTACACAAATTAGATGGGGAAAAGGAGTTGTTGATGTTTGTATACTGTGAACGAGGCACAACTTTTAATGCTAAAAGGTTTATTGACTCAACTGGGGTTTCCTTATACAAAGCCTAAGATGAGGCTATTGACCCAACAAGAGGGTGTTTTTATGTCTCGTACGAAGCCCGAGAGAGAGGCTAAAAGGGTTGGCTCAACAAGAGAGTGCCTTTGTATGTGTCTTGTACGAAGCCCAAGACGGAGGCTAAGGGTGTTTGACTCAACAAGAGAGTATTTGTATCTCGTACGAAGCCCGAGATGGAGGCTGAAAATGTTGGACTCAACAATAGAGTCTTTTATACTCAATAAGAGAGTGATTTTTATCTCGTACGAAGCCCGAGATGGAGGCTAAAAGGGAAGTGACTCAACAAGAGAGTCTTTTATACTCAACAAGAGAGTGTACATAGGTTAGCTATGCTGGGGAGAATCATTGTACAAAGCCCAAGAGGAGGCTAGTGTGCTGGTGACTGTTTCAGTTTAGTGACAGGTCCAGTATGTTGGAAAAAAGAGAAAATCAGTTCTTATATGGGTAATGTTATACTTTGGGATTGATCAGAGGATCGGGGTTATTTCCTGTTCTTTAAGGAAATGGGAAATCCAAAAGGTATTGAGACTATCCAAGTCTACGGATGTTTTGAGAAATCGATTCTCAAGTAGTGAATGATCTTTGTATAATGCCCAAGAGAAGGCTGGCATGTTAAGGGATGAAGGTCAACCCATTAACTGGTCTGACACTTGACTCAGAAAGACAGCTCTAGCAAATTGATGACTAGGTTCTATTCCTATACATGTAGAGGTCTCTGGGTCCTTGTACTAAGCCCAAGAGAAGGCAAGAAAGCTTTTAAGAAGCCGAAGGGTCCTTGTACAACGCCCAAGAGGAGCCGGGGATGCTTTTAAGAAGCCTGTGGGTCCCTAAACCCCGAGAAGTTCAAGACAAGCCATTCACCGAGAATAGATCAAGCCAGGAATGTTTGAGAATTTGGAAGAAACTCAAGAGATGCCATTCACGGAGAAAAGATCATCTCTGGGGAGTAGAGTCTCTTTGACGATTTCTAAGGGTGACAGTCTGAGAAAGGGTTCACCGAGAATGCTGCCTTTCACGTCTCCATATTATTTAACCCCAAGAGAAAGGGTTCACCGAGAATGCTGCCTTTCACGTCTCCATATTGTATTTAAGAGTGACCAACAGGGCTTTACCTAGTGCTAGACGTAGTTGTCGGGGAAAACTCTAAATAACTATACTAGTATTACACAGTTGATATTTGACAAGCATATAAAAGTTTGTGAAAGGAGACTTACAGTGAGCAGCCCCACAATACAGTTTATATATATGAAAGCGGATAAAGAAAGCGGGTAAACACTTACTCGGTTGTAGAGCTTCCATGTTGTTTGGTTAGTTTGTTCAACAAAGAAAGCTTTGATAACAATATTATATTCAAGATCAAAGGAGAAAGTGCTTTGAAAAGGTTGTTGGGGCTTACAACTCAAGGAGAGGCCCAAGGTTTTATCAGTGATTGCACTGTTATTTTGTACATTGTACAGGGACTTATACAAGTGACTGAGGCCCGGAAAGGCTTTTTGTACAAAGGGATGGGTCTTACACTCTCTCAAGAGGCCCAAAGGTTTATTTTTGTACAAGTGGTGGGGCTTACAGCTCAAGGAGAGGCCCAAAGGGTTTGATTTTTGAATTGGCGATCGCATCGAGTTTTTCTTCTAATGCAAAGGGACTTATACAATATTTGAGGCCCAAATTTGTTTTGGTTAAAAGGGGATTGGGTCTTACACTCTATTAGAGGCCCAAAGTGTTTAAAAGTTTTGTTGGAGTGAAAATCAAGGAAACCCTAAATTTGTTTTCTTTTAAAAGGAAATATTTAAAGAAAATCAAATAAAAATGATAAAAATACCAAATAAGTTTGAATAAACCACTTGTGATTTTTTTTGAAGGTTTGAAAAATGAGCTTTTAATCACAAGATAAATTAAAACACATTTGGTTTTGATTTTCAAGATAAATATTCACTTTTAAAATGTTTAAAAACAATTAAAAATGAATTTATTCAAAAAAAATACCAACTATATTAAATAAATAATATTAATTTAATTTTTTTGTGGAATAAAATATTTCAACATTTTTGTGATTTTTTGCAAAAAGAACCAATAAAAAATAATTAAAATTGAGGGAGTTATTAATTTTTCAAATCATTACAAATAATAAGAAAAACAATAAAAAGTGGAGAAAATAGCAAAAAGAGGATTTGGGGCGAGGGGGATTCGAACCCCAGACCTCTTGTGTATAGGGCGCGCACCTTACCACTGGGGTGGTTATACATCCGTTGATAGAAACACAACCACAAATATACAAGGCTTGCCTTGTTTTTAGCCTGGCACAAGGCAAGGCAAGGCAAGATTTTGGTTGAAAACGTGAAGGCCGTAACTTTCTCATTTCTCCATGGATTGGGACAAAATTTAGGTCTATCCTGCCTATAATTTCACAAGGAATCCAATGGTGGTGGTATTTGTTTCAGATCATGCTCCTATTGAAAAACCCGATAGTGGTTTTGAAATAGGCCATGATTTGCATTTTCTATGCCATCTCTTGGTACAAGCATGAATTACATGATAAATTGGTGCAAACACAACACATATATCATGTATAAGGGATGCATGATCAGTGGACATCAAAAGAAAGCATGATTCAAAGAATCCAAGTTGTGATGCTTACCTCTTTTTGGAGCTTTTGTGCAATCTGCCAAGCCACTTGTTCCAGAAATGATTTGATGCTTTGAACAATCTCAAATGATCTCTTAGAAGCTTTTAGGATGGTTGGAATCAGCTGGAAACCTCAGGAACAAGTTTGAGCTCTTTCTTGCAAAAGGGGCAAAAGTGACCAAAATAGCAACTCTCTCAAATGGTGTTCCAGATGTGTGGAACCATTTGGGACAGCTCAAGGATGATATTTAGAGTGTGTTTGAGGTTTTATCTGTTTTGGAAAGTGGCTAAATCAAGACATGGCTTGAAAAATGCACAAAAGTTCTATTTTGAGGTTTTGAGAGGTGACTTTGTGATTTTGGTGTTACATGTTACTTGTGAGAGTTTGGACAGCTTAGATATGATATATTAGATGTGTTTGGATCATAAGTTGTGGTGGAATTGCTCTCTAAGTCAAAAACTCAGAGTTACCTTGCTAAAGAAGGTATTTTTGCCTAGAGAAAGAGATTTTGAGGAAAGCAAGTGTTGTAGTGCTTTGGTGTACTCAAACTGAACACAATTGAGCTCTATTTATAGTAGAGCAAGTTTGTTTTGGCTGCAATAGTGAATGGCAACTGCAGCAGAGGTTTGGCCAATGTTGAGCAATGAGAATCCAAGTCTCCTCTAGCTATTGACTAGAGGTTAGGGCACAGGCCGCTGGTTCCCTTGGTCTTGGATAAGTATTGACTAAATTCAGTTAGAAATGGCTCAGTCCATGCCACCTTGGTGCATCCATTGAATGCTCCAATCCAAAATTGGAGTCTTGTCCCTCTTTTAGGCATTTCTAGGTTTGACATCCTATTTTTGGTTCCAAAGACTTGGGAGGCTTAGGATCAGAGCCGGTTCCTCCTTGGTCCCCCCCTTGAGGTGTTCAGATGGATAGAGTTGCTCCCCCTTTGCAAAATTTGAGCAAATCGAGCAAAACTCCCAAATCTGCCTTACTATGACCGTTTGCAGCAAGGCATATTGGCATTGTCATATCTCATGGCTCAAGTGGACTTTGATGGAGTTCTTGGCCATTTTGGAAAGCCCTCATATGATACAACAACTGTTTGATCATAATTGGTTTTGATACTTTTTGGATCCAAGTGAAAAATGCCCCTACATTTGGAAAAAAGTGAAGGCAGATTCTGACTTAGTGAAAATTTCACTAAGTGTTGAAAAAAGTGACATTCTCACTTTTTGTGATTTTGATCATTCCATAACTCAAAATCCATGAGGAATTGGAATGAGTTATGTTTGAAGCTTTTGTAGAGTGCCATGAGAGCTACAAATCCAGCTTTGGATGGGGAAAAATGGCCTTATGGTTTAGGAGTTATGATCCTCCCAAGTTGGCACCCTAGCCACTTTGTTCCATAACTTAGAAAAATTTCTAAGTTTTTATGGTTACCCATTTTACAAGTTATCCCACTTTTCTTGATTTTTTTCTTAATGAATGATGATTCCAATCACACATTAACATCATTTTAGGGTTAAGGAACCATAATTGTGAAAAATCTCAAAGTCAAAGTTGACTTTTGTGCACAGTTGACTTTTTGTCAAATGAATTCCAAACTGTGCGATTCTCTATGAAATCAAGTCCTTGACCTAAATCAAACTTGATGGATTGATTTCATAGGTGTTATAGGGTGTATTGAATCATGTCTTAGGGTTTGGGAGCATGTCCTGGTCAAAAGTCAAAGGTACAGTTGACTTTTTCCGCGAAACCCTAACTGTGGTTCTGATGAAATTGAAACTTGTTGCTCAAGCTTCTTGTACCAATCCATTGTTACAAATGGATCAATGTGGTGTATTAGAGACCCTCAAATCATGTCTTGAGGTCTTGGCTCATGCTTTGCCCCAAAAGTCAACTTAGGGGTGAATTAGGTCAAGAAATCCTAATTCCTGATCTTTTGTGAATGCATCCCCTGAGGTTAAATTGACTTGATGATTGGGTTAATGATGTCCCTTGGAGCATCATAGGTTATGCTTTGAAGGATTGGCTCATGCCCAGATGATAATTTCCATCTGGAGGCCCTGGTCGGCCAAACCCTAATTTGGTGACACTGGCGATCTTGAGGCTTAATCCACCCAGAATGTTGCAGCCTTGTGCTTAATCCTTGAAGTGGGAGTCCTCTTTATCCCTTGGGGATGTTTGAGAGGTTAGACAAGTTGAATATCATGTCATTCCTTGATTGATCCTTTGTCTAAGAGCTCTGAGATGGCTTGAAGCCCTAATTATTGTTTGTAGTGAAGGCTCACCCATCTTTGGGGAGACTAATGAGGCATGATGGTCCATCCATATTGTGATGATGATTTGCACAATGAAGGGAAATCTTAGTGGTTAAAACTTGGGGTATGACACAATTCTTCTAGTTCTCGCAAACACTTTTCGATCTCTTTTTCTTTGGCTTCATCGATACTTTGAAGAACATTTGTGAGAACTTTTTGCAAAGGGGTTGGAACTTATAATTTCTCCTTTACTTCTTCAATTGCCTTCTCCGTTGCATCTATTCTAAAACAATCGCCTTTGTCCTTTTTGCGCTTCATGGCCTCAAATAGATTGAAACAAACCTCCTCATCTTGGACTCTAACCTTCATAAGACCATCGTCCATATCAATTGCCATTCTAGCAGTTTTCATAAACGGCCTTCCTAGAATTAATGAAGCGTACGCGTCTTCACCTTCCTCCATTTCAATCACCACAAAGTCGATAGGAAAAAAGAATTTGTCCATTTTAACCAATACATCTTCCGCTACACCGTGAGGACGGGTAGTGGATTTATCGGCGAGTTGCAATGTCATTTGAGTGGTTCTCAGTTCCAAATGTCCCAACCTTTTCACAATAGACAAAGGTATCAAATTGATACTAGAGCCCAAATCAATCAACCCGTTGCCAACATAGATATTTCCTATTGTAACCGGCAAAGTGACTCGTCCCGGATCACTTTCTTTCCTCGAGAGAGTACATTACATGATAGCGCTACAACTAGCAGTAACCATGATAGTCTCTTGATCCGTATACCTCTTCTTTTTTGTGAGAATATCCTTCATAAATTTTGAATATTTCGGCATTTTCTCCAAAGCCTCGGAAAATGGAATGTTTATTTGCAATTGTTTGAAAATGTCCATAAACCGAGCATAGTGCCTCACACTATCTTTCTTTGATGGAGCATGAGGATATGGAAAATGTTGGATCGGAATAGTACTCAACGGTTCCTTCCCCTTCCTAGTATTTTTCAAATCTTCTTCTCTCTTTCTTTTTTCTTGTTCCTCACTTTTTTCATTTCATTTTCAACTAAGTCAACCTCAACATTTTTTTCTACTTCAATCTTGTAACACCCCCAATCTATACCCCCAAGCTATTAAATCGATAAATAAAATTCAAAATTTCATCAGAGTATATTTACAATATTCATGGCATAGACCGAGGGGTCACATCAATTTGAAACAAAATACACATAAACCTGCTCATAAAGATATGCAACAATCAGGTAGCAATTATTAGAGGAACTTGGTTCCTACTACCCACAATTCAGATACAGAATAAAAGCGGAAAAATCTGTACTAAAATCTCATATATATATATATATATATATATATATATATATATATATATATATATATCATGAAAAGTGTGTCTGCCAAATACAATCATACATGTACAATCTCAAAAGAAAACATATACATATACACACAAATCACCAACGGTCTCCCTAACTACCCGGTGCCACATATCAGAGCCGACCGACAAAAGAATGAAGACCTAAGCTTCACAAAAGACCTCCAGCAATCTAATCTGCAATGCCTCATAGAGCATTATAAAACAGCAGAAGGGTGAGAAACACAATCATAATATAATTGCATATAATTATATAATAACACAACATTACTCACGTAAAATATTCTCACCACAACGTACAACAGAATCTAAATACAACACAACACAATACATATCTCAACTCATCAATTCCAATCACAATTCCACACGAAAACAATCCATTCATGAATTATGCAAATGCACAGAGACCGACACAATGACTCTATGCAATGCATATGCGGTACCATCCATCCATCATCTCAACACTAGTTCACTCAGGAACTATTGGAATCATCGCTCGTTACTTAATGTAACTCCCCGTCGGGCATAAGATGTTCCCCGTCGCTCACACCCCACACAGGCACACGACGTATATGGATCGGTTACACCCCACACGGGCACACGACCCGATCGCTCACACCCCACACGGGCACACGATCGTCTATAATCATCGCTCACACCCCACACGGGCACACGATCGTCTATAATCATCACTCACACCCCACACGGGCAAACGACGTTATAGCGGATTCCCTCTGGAATCGATTCATCGCTCACACCCACTAGGGCACACGACATCACAAGAATGCATATCATGATGCTTGGCATACAATGACTCATGACATTCAAATGCACACATATATGCAATCATCTCAATCAACAAAAATCATGCTTTGCAATTCAAGCCCAAAACAATGCATTTATTTGCCATACGGCCACAAACCATCATCACACCATCTAAACACATGCATTCACCTCATATAATCAGAACACAAGTCATCCAACATATATCACAAGCACATTACATGATAACCCATCAATTACGCACAATTATACGGCAAAAGTCGACAAAATGACACATTCCAAATTTTTGACATAATTAAATCGGCCAACAATCCCCAAGCCATGTTAATAAGAAAGAACAACTCACAAGCTTTCTAACGCACCCAACCGCACCCCAATCGGACTTACGAATCAAAAGTTAGGAAGAAAACAAAATTACACAAACTGCCATGTTCGCTAGGCGAACCCTCTAGCATGTATTCGCTACCACCTTCGCTAGGCGAATGTCCAGCAAAACCACTATCAGATAAAAACAGACACAAATTTCGCTAGGCGAACCCCTTGGCGAACCAAGGCAGCAACAACCAGAACCAAAAAGATACAAAGTTCGCTAGGCGAACAACGTTATCGAACATTCGCTGACCTTCGCTAACTGGTTCGCTAGGCGAACCCGCGAAAACTCATTCGCTACTGCTTCGCCCCAGGTTCGCTAGGCGAACCAAGGAAAATCTAGAAATTCTGCAGCGCTGTTTTGAGGTCCAAAATCATATTTTTCACCCAAAAACTCTTCCAACACAAAATAATGAAATCAGAACATAACCCAAACATGGTAACAAGTAATCTACAACATTTACATCACATTTCAACCGCTAAAACATCGATTTCCATCGTTCCGACCTAGAATTGAAAATCTATGAAAAAACCATGAACATTCCAACACACACATACATAATCATACACAATCATAAGATAATCGAGTTTCGCACCCTTACCCGATTAATCGTGTTTTTGAAAGTCGGTTGAATCGATTTCTTCTTTTCCAAGTTTTCTCTCTTTTCTCCTTCCTTTCTCTTTTCTTCCCCTTTTCCTTCTTCTCTTTTTCTTTCTCTCTAATTTTCTCTCTTTCTATTTCTATTTTCTTAACTTAAGAAAAATAAAGTGAAATGCCTAAAATACCCCTACACTCAAATATCTCGCCAACGTTCCCAAAACGCGATAAAATATCACAACATTGAAAAATAACATATTTCTAATTAAAAGTCGAAAATAAAATAATATAATAATAAAATAATCAAAACGACTCGATTAAATAAAACGGACAAAACTAGGGCGTTACAACTCTCCCCCACTTAGAAATTTTCGCCCTCGAAAATATACCTGAGACGAACAACTCTGGATATGACTCCCGCATCCGAATCTCCAACTCCCAAGTCAAATTGCCCTCAGCAGTGCCTCCCCACGCTACTTTCACAAGTGCAATATCCTTGCCCCTTAACCGCTTCACCTCGCGATCCAAAATCCTAATGGGTAATGCCTCAATCGTAAGGTTCTCCCTTACCTCAACTTCATCCATCGGAATCACATGTGACGGATCCGGAACATACTTCCGAAGCTTTGAAACATGGAACACATTGTGCAAATTCGACAGACTCGGCAGCAACCCCATCCTATAAGCCACAGCACCCACTCTCGCGGATGTCTGGTAAGGACCAATAAACTGAGAAGTAAGTTTCTTCGACTTCAATGCATGACCCACCCCCGTCACCGGTGTAACTCTCAAAAATACATGATCGCCCTCTTGGAACTCAAGATCTTTCCTTCTACGATCATGATAACTCTTTTGCCTACTTTGAGAAGCCTTCAATTTCTCACCAATAAGCTTCACCTTGTCTGTAGTCTGTTGAATCAATTCGCGCCCAACCACCGAACTCTCACCAAATTCGTGCCAACACAACGGTGTTTGACATCTTCGTCCATACAGTGCTTCAAAAGGTGCCATTCCAATACTAGAATGGAAACTGTTATTATACGTGAATTCAATCAATGCAAGATAATTATCCCACGCACCACCTTGTTCAAGAACACAAGCCGCAACAAATCTTCCAACAACTGAATCGTTCTCTCGGTCTGACCATCCGTTTGAGGATGATAAGCAGAACTCAATCTCAATTTAGAACCCAACGCCTTCTGTAAACTTTCCCAAAATCTCGAGGTAAACCTCGGATCTCGATCTGAAACAATGCTCAACGGAACCCCATGCAACTTCACAATCACACTGATATAAATCTCAGCCAACCTCTCCAAAGTAAAACTGATGTCAATCGGAATGAAATGAGCCGATTTAGTCAGCCTATCAACAACCACCCAAATGGCATTATGCCCTCGCTGAGTATTCGGCAACCCTATTACAAAATCCATAGAAATGTTGTCCCATTTCCACTCAGGAATATCCAACGGTTGCAATAAACCACTAGGCCTCAGATGTTCTACCTTTGATTTCTGACAAGTCAAACATGCATAAACAAACTGAGCCACATCTCTTTTCAATCCAGACCACCAGAAAATCTTCTTCAAATCTTGGTACATTTTATTAGCTCTCGGATGTATACTCAAATTACTTTGGTGTCCTTCCTCCAAAATCATCCTTTTCAACTCCGCATCATCAGGAATACAAATTCTACCTCGGAATCTCAAAACACCATTAATATCCACTTTAAAATCACTATTCGCATCTTTTTCTCCCACCAACATCAAATCCACAAATTTCACATCCAGCTTCTGTTTCTCACTAACAGTCATCAGAAATCATTAGTAACCTTTAATATACCCAGCCTCACGCTGTCGGACGTCACCTCACACACCAAACTCAAGTCCCTAAAATCTTCTAAAGGCTCCCACTCCTTAACCATTAAAGCGGACATATGTAACGATTTCCGACTCAACGCATCGGCTACCACTTTCGCTTTACCAGGATGGTAATTCAAGCTTAAGTCGTAGTCCTTCAAAAATTCCAACCATCTCTGCTGCCTCATATTTAATTCTTTCTGATCAAACAAATACTTCAAACTTTTATGATTAATAAAGACTTCAAATCTAGCACCAAAGAGATAATGCCTCCAAATCTTCAATACAAACATCACAGCCGCTAATTCCAAATCATGAGTAGGATAATTTTTCTCATGTACTCTCAACTGCCTTGAAGCATAATCCACGACCTTACCTTCTTGCATTAGCACCCCACCTAGACCAATCAAAGACGCATCACAATACACCACAAACGGTTCATTAGGATCCGGTAAAATCAAAATCGGAGCTGTCATCAATCTTCTCTTCAGCACATTAAAACTTTCCTCGCACCGAATATCCCAAATGAATGCTTGCCCTTTACAAGTCAACTGGGTCAAAGGAAGTGTTAGCTTAGAAAAACCTTTAATGAACCTTCGATAATATTCGGCCAAACCCAAAAAGCTTCGAATTTCAGTAACGGATCTCGGAGCCTCCCATTGTAGAACTGCTTCTACTTTAGATGGATCCACAAAAATACCATTACCTGAAATCACGTGCCCAAGAAAAATCACCTCCGATAACCAGAACTCACACTTGGACAACTTGGCAAAAAGTTTTCTTTCTTTCAAAACCTGCAAAACAATACGCAAATGCTCCGCGTGCTCCTCCCGAGACTTAGAATAAATTAAGATATCATCAATAAACACAACCACAAATCGATCCAAATGCTCGTGGAAAAATACGATTCATGTACTCCATAAACACACCTGGCGCATTAGAAACCCCGAACGGCATCACAGAATATTCATAATGACCGTAACGTGTCCTAAAAGCCGTCTTCTAAATATCTTCCTCTTTCACCCTAATCTGATGATACCCTGACCTCAAGTCAATCTTACTAAACACACAAGCACCAACCAACTGATCCATCAAATCATCAATTCTCGGAAGAGGATACTTATTCTTAATCGTCACCTTATTCAACTAGCGATAATCAATACACAGCCGCATACTTCCATCTTTCTTTTTCACCAATAAAACTGGAGCACCCCAAGGAGAAATGCTTGGTCTCACAAACCTCTTTTCTAGCAATTCATTCAACTGCTTCTTTAATTCAACCAACTCAGATGCCGACATACGATAAGGTGCCATAGAAACAGGTCTATTACCAGGAACTAGATCTATAGAAAACTCCACCTCTCTCTCTGGCGGCAAGTCTGAAATATCCTCAGGAAACACTTCCGAAAATTCACACACAACAGGAAACACATCAAGTGAAACTTGACTATCCACAGTAAATGATGCAAACAACCCAAACAACTGAGCTTCATCCGCCAAAAGTTTCTTCAACTCCTTGGTAGATAAGAAACTCGAGTCTTCGTCTTCCTCAAGAGAAGGAAATCTTACTAACTTATGATAACAATCAATATGAACCCTATTGAACTGCAACCAATTCATTCCCAGAACCACATCTAAACCCTCCAACGGTAAACACACCAAATCCATCTCAAATTCTTTACCATAAATGGTCAAAAGACAACTTAAACAAACCAAAGAAGTAATTACTGACCCCATTGCTGGAGTATCAATAACCATTTCACCTTTCATCAAAGACAACACAAGATTCAAACGCTTCACGCACTCAGATGAAATAAACGAATGAGTCACTCCAGTATCAATAATAGCAACTATGGTTAAACAAACAGCTCCTCCAAACACCAAGACCGACAAGGACTAACACAGACTGGCTCTGAAACCACTTAATGTAACACCCCCAATCTATACCCCCAAGCTATTAAAGCGATAAATAAAATTCAAAATTTCATCAGAGTATATTTACAACATTCACGGCATAGACCGAGGGGTCACATCAATTTGAAACAAAATACACATAAACCTGCTCATAAAGATATGCAACAATCAGGTAGCAATTATCAGAGGAACTTGGTTCCTACTACCCACAATTCAGATACAGAATAAAAGCGGAAAAATCTGTACTAAATTCTCATATATATATATATATCATGAAAAGTTTGTCTGCCAAATACAATCATACATGTACAATCACAAAAGAAAACATATACATATACACACAAATCACCAACGGTCTCCCTAACTACCCGGTGCCACATATCAGAGCCGACCGACAAAAGAATGAAGACCTAAGCTTCACAAAAGACCTCCAGCAATCTAATCTGCAATGCCTCATAGAGCATTATAAAATAGCAGAAGGGTGAGAAACACAATCATAATATAATTGCATATAATTATATAATAACACAACATTACTCACGTAAAATATTCTCACCACAACGTACAACAGAATCTAAATACAACACAACACAATACATATCTCAACTCATCAATTCCAATCACAATTCCACACGAAAACAATCCATTCACGAATTATGCAAATGCACAGAGACCGACACAACGACTCTATGCAATGCATATGCAGTACCATCCATTCATCATCTCAACACTAGTTCACTCAGAAACTATTGGAATCATCGCTCGTTACTTAATGTAACTCCCCGTCGGGCATACGATGTTCCCCGTCGCTCACACCCCACAAGGGCACATGACGTTTATGGATCGCTCACACCCCACACGGGCACACGACCCGATCGCTCACACCCCACACGGGCACACGATCGTCTATAATCATCGCTCACACCCCACACGGGCATACGACGTTATAGCGGATTCCCTCTGGAATCGATTCGTCGCTCACACCCACTAGGGAAAACGACATCACAAGAATGCATATCATGATGCTTGGCATACAATGACTCATGACATTCAAATGCACACATATATGCAATCATCTTAATCAACAAAAATCATGCTTTGAAATTCAAGCCCAAAATAATGCATTTATTTGCCATACGGCCACAAACCATCATCACACCATCTAAACACATGCATTCACCTCATATAATCAGCACACAAGTCATCCAACATATATCACAAGCACATTACATGATAACCCATCAATTACGCACAATTATACGGTAAAAGTCGACAAAACGACACATTCCAAATTTTCGACATAATTAAATCGGCCAACAATCCCCAAACCATGTTAATAAGAAAGAACAACTCACAAGCTTTCTAACGCACCCAACCGCACCCCAATCGGACTTACAGATCAAAAGTTAGGAAGAAAACAAAATTACACAAACTGCCGTGTTCGCTAGGCGAACCCTCTAGCGAGTATTCGCTACCACCTTCGCTAGGCGAATGTCCAGCGAAACCACTATCAGATAAAAACAGACACAAAGTTCGCTAGGCGAACCCCTTGGCGAACCAAGGCGGCAACAACTAGAACCAAAGAGATACAAAGTTCGCTATGCGAACAACGTTATCGAACATTCGCTGACCTTCGCTAACTGGTTCGCTAGGCGAACCCGCAAAAACTCATTTGCTACTGCTTCGCCCCAGGTTCGCTAGGCGAACCAAGGAAAACCCAGAAATTCTGCAGCGCTGTTTTGAGGTCCAAAATCATATTTTTCACCCAAAAACTCTTCCAACACAAAATAATGAAATCAGAACATAACCCAAACATGGTAACAAGTATTCTACAACATTTACATCACATTTCAACCGCTAAAACATCGATTTTCATCGTTCCAACCTAGAATTGAAAATCTATGAAAACACCATGAACATTCCAACATACACATACATAATCATACACAATCATAAGATAATCGAGTTTCGCACCCTTACCCGATTAATCGTGTTTTTGAAAGTCGGTTGAATCGATTTCTTCTTTTCCAAGTTTTCTCTCTTTTCTCCTTCCTTTCTCTTTTCTTCCCCTTTTCCTTCTTCTCTTTTTCTTTCTCTCTAATTTTCTCTCTTTCTATTTCTATTTTCTTAACTTTAGAAAAATAAAGTGAAATGCCCAAAATACCCCTACACTCAAATATCTCGCCAACGTTCCCAAAACGCGATAAAATATCACAACATTGAAAAATAACATATTTCCAAATAAAAGTCGAAAATAAAATAATATAATAATAAAATAATCAAAAAGACTCGATTAAATAAAACGGACAAAACTGGGGCGTTACAAATCTCATCACTATCTTTATCTTTTTCAACTACTTCCTCCTCCTCCACTACAACTTCACATGTGCCCATGTCAATCTCTCTTCCACTTCTTGTTAGAATAGCCTTACAATGCTCTTTTGGATATAGTTGAGTATTTTCCGTAAAAGTTCCTTTTTGTTGGTCGGCCAATTGTTTTGATAATTGTTAAGATTCTTTATGGCCGCATCGGTATTCCTCTGATTTGACATTGACATTTGCATAGATTGCGTGAGAGTGTCCTCCATCTTGGTATTTCCACTTGGAACTTGTGGAGGTTGAGAGTAATTTTGGTATTGTTGACGATTTGAAGGTCCGGCTTCTTGAGGTCTCCACGGTTGTTGATAACCTTGATTACCTCTTGGTTGGTAACCTTGGTTGCCTTGCTGGTAAGGTGGTCGAGGTTGGTATCCTTGATTTTGGTTTCCCGCATAATTTACCTCTTCCACTACCGGAGGACAATACCCGGTAGGGTAATCTCCTCTTACAAAGCTCACAACTCGCAATTATTTGGTTTTTGTTGGGAACTTCTTGTAACTCTTTTGTTTGTTGTGGAAGTTTTGCTATTTGTTGTGTCAACAACTCCACTTGTTGTGATAACAGTTTGTTTTATGCAAGGATTGCATCATTAGTTCCCAACTCAAGCACTCCCGCTTTCTTTTGCGAAGGGCCACGGTTATGGTTCCCTTGATGGTCATTTAGAGCCATACGGTCAATAATAGAAATAGCCTCCTCAACGCTTTTAGCCATTAACGATTCACCCGCGGTGGCATCCAACAATGTTTTATGCACCAATTGAAGACCGTTTCTAAAAATGTGAACTTGAGTAAGCTCATTGAAACCATGCCCTTTACACTTTCTCAACATGGATTTGAATCTCTCCCACGCTTCGTTGAGAGATTCATTGCCACCTTAAGTGAAAACTATAATTGCTGTCTTAGCCTCCATGAAACGATTGTGTGGAAAAAATCGTTCCAAAAACTTTTCCTCTAGCACATTCCAGTCCGTCAAGATTGTCGTAGATTGGTCAAGATTCCATTTCTTGGCCTTCCCAATGAGGGAATGCGGGAATACTCTCTTAAACAGTGATTCTTCTTCAGCTTCGGGTGCACCAGTTGCTCCCGCAATCTCATAGAACTTAGTCAAGTTTGTAAAAGGATCCTCGTGATCTATACCAGTGAAAGGATTCTGATATAGAAGCGAGAGGATACCAGTTTTCATTTCTAAATGCCGACCATATTGAGCATTGCGCAAAAATTGTGCAGTGTGTCTCAGATTATTTGTACAAGGTCTTGAAGCAGGTGGTGGTGGTGGTGGTGGTGGAGCAGCCATAGTTGGCGATAACTGTGGTACTTGCGTTGAAGTTGAACTTTCGTCTCGCTCTCGTTTTTCTTTGGCAAGTTGCCTCCTCCGCCTTGTTCTGCTATTTAACCTACGCGCAGTTCTTTCGATTTCAGGATCAAAAAGAAGTTGATCTGTGGGTAACTTCCCTCGCATAAAATGGAGTCTGCAAACTAAATCAAACAAATCAACAAGCTCAAGAAAAAGTTAAACAAGCTTAAAACAAAACAACTATTACAATGCTTGCAATATCAAACAACAATCCCCGGCAACGGCGCCATTTTGTTGAAGAGTAATTCGGGGGGTGTTTTTATCGTATCCACAGGGATTGTGTGATATTTTGATGATTGTTATTCAATAGTCGAAACGTTTTAAGTAAGGGGTTTTCAAATTGTTCTTGGTTTTGTAACATCAATTTTTGGTAGCAAAGAAGTAAATTATAACAAAGATGTTGTAAGTTTTATAAAAGCATGTCAAGATTAGATTTCGCTAATCCTTCTCATACATATCCGATTAATCAAGCATATGAACTTAGTTCCGACCAATACAATCGTATATCCTCACGAATAAGTTTATGTCTAAAGCAAATTCGTGAGTATCGTTGTTTAAATCGTTAGATGATGTCTCACGCTAACAATTGAAACAACAACCGTTAAGATCAATACAAAGAGAATATTAAACCCCAAATCTATGTCTAGAGTTTGGTTTTTAAGAGATGAAGATATTAGGTCAAGATTTGGAAAATCTATGTCTAGAGTGATTCAAACCACAAATACATCATTAAGAACAAACAACTTCATCATATATTGATCATCAACCTTGTTCATATACAAAAGATCAAAAGAAATACATATAAGCAAGATTAACTACCTCTAATCTTAACACAAGAGGTGTTTAGCTACACATTTTCATGGTAGTTTGGATAACAAGTTTCAAGAGGATATGAAAGAACATCTGCGTTGAATAATCGAGATCGGATGTGACTTCAGCTTCTCTATGTGAAAAATCACTCTTGGATGATAAAAACTTAGAAAAGTATGTTTTGGTGTGAAAATATCAAGTTATGATCCCAAGAAAATGTAAAAAACACTTTATAGTATACTTGGGATCTGATACATTTGAACTGCGAATGAAGAAAATGGCACCTTAAGTGCCTTCTGAAAGTTAAACCGCCCTTGGCTGTCATCGTGAGTTTGCAAAGCGAACAATTCATTCGCAAAGCGAACCACTCGCCAAAACATTCGCAAAGCGAATTTTGGGTCCTTTTGCCCCTACCTTACTCGCTGAGAGCTTTGCCAGAGTTCGTAAAGCAAACTTTCGCTAGGGACTTCTCCATGGTTCGCAAACCGAACCAGCTGTTGTTTTCCTCTTTCTTTGGCAGCTTGCATCAATTCTTTGTGTCTTCTTTCTTTGATCAATTAGTGCACTTTTCTGCACAATAGCACACAAATTACAAGCACCAAAGGTATAAATATATGCATGAAGAACAACAATAATTCACTACAAAAATCCCCAATTAAGACATGAAAGTAATGAAAAATGCCAAGTATCAAATACAAATATATAGCATGTTTGACATCTAACAGTATGAAAGATTAACTGAGTTTTTTTATCAACAATGGCTAGAAAAGAGAAGGAATGGATAACAATTTATTTGTGAAGATAGCTGAAGGAAAGCTCATGGTAGCGCAAATTTAAGTTGATGACACTGTGTTTGGAGGGATGTCAGACTCGATGGTGGAGATTTTTGTCCAACAAATCAAGTCTGAGTTTGAGATGAGTATTGTAGGTGAACTCACTTAATTTCTTGGTTTTCAAGTTAAGCAAATGGAAGAAAACATTTTTGTATCCCAAAGCAAGTATGCTAAGAGTATAGTGAAGAAGTTTGGCCTTGACAATTCTAGCCAGAAAAGAACTCATGCTGATACTCATGTGAAAGTGATAAAAGATGAAAATGGAGTTGATGTAGATCAAAGCCTATACAAAAGCATGATTGGAATTTTTCTCTACCTCACAACAAGCAGACTTGGCATCACATTTTTTGTTGGTGTGTGTACTAGAATTCAACAAATGCCAAGGGCTTTCATCTTGCTCAAGTAAAGAGAATCTTGAGGTATGTCAATGGGAAATATGACTATGGTATTCTCTACTCACATGACACTAAGCCTATCCTGGTAGGATATTGTGATACCGATTAGGTTGGAAGTGTTTATGATAAAAAGAGCACATATGGTGGATGCATCTTCCTCGGCAACAACTTAATCTATTAGTTCAACAAGAAGAAAAATTGTGTCTTTTTATCTTCCCTTGAAGCTGAATATATTGTTGTAGGGAGCAATTGTACTCAATTGCTCAAGATGAAACAAATGTTGAAGGAATACAATGTGGGACAAGATGTCATGACATTGTTCTATGAAAACTTGAGTGCTATCAGTATTTCAAATAATCCTACTCAACAAAGTAGAACCAAGCATATTGACATTCATCATCACTTTATTAAGGAGCTTCTTGAAGAGAAAGTTGTAGCTCATGAACAAGTGGCAATTGAAAACTAGTTAGCTAACATTTTTAATAAGGCATTAGATGCAATCCAATTTGAAAAGTTAAGGGTGAACTTGGTGTCTAAATTCGTGAGAATCAATAGCATACAAAGCTAGGGAGGTGTGCAGAGGATTCTCTCTCTCTTTCTCTCTCTCTCTCTCTCTCTCTCTCTCTCTCTCTCTCTCTCTGCCTGTGTTGCACATGAAACAAAGCATAATTATCTTATTTCAAAATCTCCTTTTAGATGGACTTTCGTTACAAGTAAGAATAACCTCCACTAATATTTATATTACTCTTAGAAAACTTTGTCTTATTTTCTCCCTCAAGTACTTATTGTTTTCTAAATGAGTCAGAATTCTGAAAACCCGAAGATGAGTTTCTCCAACAAAGGAATAAATATCAGCAAAGCTAAGAAAACAAGAAAAAGGGAATTGGTTCAAGTTCTTCTGCAAATGGTGTGAAGACAAATGCAGGACCATTAGGAGGAACTTCTGTTACTGGTAAGAAATCTTTGACCAAGATGAAGTCCTTGATAAAATGTCCTGTTCAAGCACATGAATCTAACGTAGAGGCTAATGAATACTGGGTTACCTAAATGAATTCAAGAGGATGGATGAGTAATCAAATATGAAGGATATTGATTTCATTAGTTTTTGCTTAGTTTGTCTGACTATGGCATTTGGGCATGTTTTGTTTCCTTGTCCTAAATTTGTAATGGCTTGATAAGCCTTTATAAACTTGTTACCAATAATTAACCTGATGCTTTAGCATCTTGTTCAATATTTGTACTATATATTGTCTTTTTTGGCTACCTCTGATATGTTATGTGTATGAGCTAACATACTAACCACTGATCTCTAAGGAACACCTTTGCCAAATTGTGGCACAAAGTGAGAGTAATGGTGTGTGTAGTGGAATAGTGTGACTACGGACTTGACTACTAATTTTTTACTTTTGTGGTGTATGAAGACATATCATGATGTGTTGTGCTTAGTATTGACTATTGGCTGGTACTTACCGATTTTCTGTGGATTGTGGTCCTCAAGATTGTGTGTTGATATGTGTTAGTAGTAGTTTTTGACTTTTGACTACTAACTACTAACTATGCGAACATGCATGACTAATTCATGTTGAATGATTGCATATTTATTATTTATAGAGCATTGTGTGTAGCAAACTCATAATATTATGTGTGTATAACTACCTCATAATTTATGAACTGTGCTTTATTATGTGTTGCTTCTATTGTTGATGTATGCTCTGGTGGTTGGTGTTTGGTTATTCTGCTACTGTTAGTCTAAGTATATCTTTGATACTTAGATGTTTTTATGCTTGAAAAATTGTTTTGCCAAATTTTGCCAAACAGGGGGGCTGTTGGTCCTTTTGGTATTGACTGCATTATGCAAAACAACATGGAGTTTGCTCAAGCTGGTTATGGTGGAGAAGGGACACGTGTTGAACACGATGTTCAAACATGTGTGCTACAACATCTGGTCTCTTGCAATAAGATAGAAGATATTGCAATTTGGTTCAGAATTATTCTATCCAAGACTCTCTCTAAAAATAAGATCTCCAAGTCATGGAGAAAAGTTAATTTGGATGTACTAGTATAATATGTGAAACTCGATGTTCCAACATGTGCAGTGCAACATTTGGCCTTGTTAGTAGGCTATAAAGGATGTTGTTTAACGCAAATTTCTGATAATGAGACATAGTACACTAATTTAATATTCAGAAAAATCAAGTATTTGCGATCACATAATGAGACATAGTACACTAATTTAAAATTCAAGTGGTTTTGTGAAGAACATGATATTCAAAGACATTTATCAGTTTGCAAGATACCACAACAAAATGGTATGATAGATAAAATGAATAAGTCTCTAACTAAAAGGGAAAAATGTCTCGTGTTAAGTGTTGAACTATTAAATGGTTTTTGGGCAAAAGGCAATTAACATGGCATGTTATCTTATCAACATGTCACCACGAGCTTCATTGGAGGGGAAGGTTGTAGAGGAGGTATGGACAAATGATCTTATTGATTTTGACAATTTAAGGATTTTTGGGTGTTTTGCTTATGTGCATATGTCTAGTGAAGATTGCTTCAAACTTGCTCCAAAGTCAAATAGGTGTGTCTTTGTCGGTTACACAAAATGTGTGAATGAGCTCAAGTTATATGATTTGATTAAAAATGAGATGGTAATTAACAGAGATGTTGTTTTTGATGAGCTATAAATGTTGAAGTAGTCAGTTGCAACAAATGCATAAACATATGAACAAGAAACTTCCAACAGGGTGATTTAAGTGGATGTTGATCTTCCATACTGAACAACATGCAAGAATTATTCATAGGGGTTTGATATTCGCCAAGGTGAAGATTATTGAGTAAACTCATATTGTTGAGATTATTATGGGTTGTTGAGTATAGCTGATATTATTGAGATAATAATGGGTAAATATAACTATTTGTTAAGGGTAACTAAGGGTTAAGGTTTAGGTGAATTGAACCCTAGTATCTTTATTATACTAAAAGGAAGAAGGCCTGATAGCAAACCCTACAAAGCCAATTTTCCCTCCTTAATCTTATGTATATAAGTATATATAAGTGTATAGTGTATTTATATAGGTTTTGTAAATGACATCACAATCACATGCAGGGCTTGCATGTATAACTTCTTAAAGTAACTCATATGATAACTTAAATAGTTGGTTTTACCTATAAAGCAAAAGTTTTTACATTAATTACATTTATATTATTTCTAATTAAATTGTTAAATTTTGTTACAAATAAATGTTTATAAGCCAAAAGCTTATATAAATAAGTTTGTAATTAATTATAATATTTATTTATTAATTTGAATTGTATTCTTAATATCTATAAAATAATTTAAATAATTTTTACACTTTATTTTTTTAAATTATTTATAAATTTTCAAAGAAAAATAGATCCGATATAAAAAAAATTATATTAATATATTTTTTAAGAAAAATTTACACAAAAACACTTATTAATAATAATTCAATAAAATTCTAAAAAAAAGGTATTGAAATTTTACTTTATTTTTACACTTTATTTTTACATTTTATTTTTTAGTGTGTTAAAAATATATATTATTACTTTTCGTTAAATGAAAAACATTAAATTATTTCTATTTTGATATGAAAAAACAACTAATATAAAAAAGTATATTAATATATTCTTTAAAGAAAATTACACCAAAAATAATAACTTAAAAAAAATTTCAAAAGAAAAGGTTTTGAAACTTTACTTTATTTTTACACTTAATTTTTTATTGTGTTAAAAATATATATTATTATTTTTCTTTAAATGAAAGACATTAAATTATTTCTATTTTGATATGAAAAAACAACTAATATAAAAATTTATATTAATATATTCTTTAAAAAAATTTATACAAAAACACTTCTTAAATTTAAAAAAATTTACACTAATAATTTATAATAGACAAATTTGTTAGTTGATTAAAACAGTTAATAATGTAAAATACGACACTTTTAAAGATGCGTGTTTTGCATTGAGCTTGCTAGACGATGACAAGGAGTTTGTGGACGCAAGCCATTGGGGTACCAGCAGCTTTATACGTAGGCTATTTGCAACTTTGTTGATTTCTAATTAATTGTGTCGACTAGATTTTGTTTGGAATAACACATGAGAGCATTTGAGTGGCGGTATTCCATACAGATAAAGACAACTTTTGCATTTTGATGGTAGTTGATACATTTTTTAATTCTTTAATTATTTTGTCTTAATTATAAATTCTAATTATAAGTTTTTCTAAATTTTGCATATTTGGTCTTGACTTCGGATCAATTGAAGAGTTATGCTTTGGCTGAAATTGAAATTTTGTTGCAAAGCAATAATGAAAGCTTAGAAAATTATCCAGACATACCTCAGGCGGACAGGAATTTTTTACCGGGAAAAACAAAACCGATTGATTTACGATGAATTGAACTATGATAGAAAATCTTTAGATAAGGAGCATCGTAAATTGATGTCAACAATGACAACTGAACAGAGGGGAATATATGATAGGATCATGACAAGGATCGAAGAATATAGGTCGGGTCTTTTTTTTGTTTATGGTTATGGAGGAACTGGCAAGACTTACATTTAGAAAGCAATATCTGCAGCATTGAGGTCGAAATATGAAATTGTCCTAACAGTAGCATCAAGCGGGATAGCTGCATTGTTAATTCCTGATGGAAGAACCACACACTTGAGGTTCAGAATCCCATTAAATGTTTATGAATACTCGACGTGTGAAATAACTCTAAAAGACCCTTTAGCCGATTTAATACATTGTGCAAAGCTAATCATATGGGATGAAGCACCTATTATGCACAAACATTGTTTTGAAGCTGTTGATCATACTCTAAAGGATATACTGAGAGTAAAAAAATTTCCATTTAGTGGAAAGGTAGTTGTGTTAGGTGGAGATTTTCGTCAGATTCTTCCTGTTATACCTAAAGGAATAAGACAAGAAGTTGTTTATTCTACTATAAATTCTTCTCCTCTATGGAATTTTTTTGAAATGCTTACATTAATCACTAACATGAGACTTCTAACCAGAGGTATAAATTCATACGTTGAAGAGAGATAGAGTTTTTCATAGTGGATTTTGGAATTGGTGATGGAAGTATCGAAGACGCTAATGATGAAGATATCACAGTCTAGATACCACTAGATTTGTTGATTATTAGCTTTGGCGATCCACTTTCAGCTATTGTTCAAAGCACGTATCCAGATCTAATGCATAACATGAGTGATCCATCATATTTTCAGAATAGAGCTATGTTGGCTCTTATGAATTCAATTGTGGATGCCATAAATATCTACATGTTGGATCTAATACCTGGAGAAGAAAAAACTTATTTAAGTTATGACTCTCCATATAATGCCAGATCAGATATTGACATGCCAGATGATGTGCACACTCCTGAATTTTTAAACACCATCGTTTCTTCTAGATTTCCAAATCACAAATTAAGATTGAAAGTTGGAGTTCCGGTCATGCTATTGAGAAATATAGACTCGTCTTTAGAATTGCGCAATGGCACCCGGTTGATAATTAAAAAATTAGGAAGGTATGTGCTTGAAGGAAAAATTATATCTAGTAGCAATATTGGTGAGAAAATTTTTATTCCAAGTTTATCACTGACTCCTTCAGATAAAAGACTTCCTTTCAAATTTCAGCGTCAACAATTTCCATTGATTGTTTCATTTGACATGACCATCAACACGAGTCAAGGTTAGTCACTCAAACATGTTGGAATGTATCCGACCCATTCAATTTTCTCTCATGGAAAACTATATGTTGCACTATCTAGAGTTACTTCAAAGATAAGCTTAAAGATATTGATAACTGACGATGAAGGTGAAGATTTAAATGCAATTGGAAATGTGGTTTACAAAGAAGTGTTTCAGAATGTTCAGAGTTAGTTAGTAGATTATTTATATAAAACTATATAATTTTTTTATGATATTTAAAACTTTTTTATTTTCATTCAAGTATTTGTTTCATACTAATATGAATATTATATATGACATTTTAAAATAATCGTGCATCGCACGGGTCTGTGTCTAGTTATATATATGACTTGTAACTCTAAAATCCTAACTAATTCATAAGACATAAATAAAAAAGAACTATAACTGCTATATAGCTGCAGAGGCAAATATCTTTGGTAGAACCACGTTAACAAAGATTAATCTTATTCATTGTCTTTTATTTTCGTTATCTTTTAATCTTTTATACTAGTTGAGGTTCTAACAAGTGATATCAGTGTCATAGTTTGGCTTGGTGGGGGAACAAGAGTTGGATCCTGTTATAGGATGCAGGAGACTCACATTTGTAGGGTAGATTATCGGGTGCAAGTGTAAGTGATTTAAAAAATACTCCCACATTGATTATGAATTAGTGAAATGTTAGATTTATGAGAGAATCCATATACTTGATGTCATAAAGTTTTTGGCAAAAATATGGCATCTCTCTTGCAGTCCTGGAACATTAAGTGTTTGGTATTCCTGACTTTCCCAAACTCTCCAACACTTTTCCTAGAACGCGTTGCGATTTTGAAAAAACCCAAGAACACCTTGCATATAATCAAATGCATAGTATTTATATGATACTTTTATAAAAGGTTTTAAAGCCTATCACGATTAGGGGTGGCAAACGGGCATGACCATCCTGTTTATGTCTGTCCAGCAAAAGCCCTAAAAATAATAGAGCGGGCAGGATGGGGCATACATAGTTAATGGTGCGGGTTCTTCCGCCCCGAAAAATGTGAGGGCTGTGAGGGGATTGTCCACAAATACTATACATATTAAATCTAAAAATACAAAAATTTATGATAACGTTCGCGTAAGCAAAATTTTTTAAAAAAAGTCAGATAGAGCAGACACATTAAAAAGTGCAGGTTTAAAACCTTGACTCGTTTTGCACAAAAGCGCGAACAAAAACATGTTTAAGTGAATCGTCCGTTTTATCACCCATAATCACGACATTTGTCCATTAAATGTCACTTTTCTATCTTAAAAAAGCCACTTTAAATATAAAGTTGTTTTACTCAAAGTAGTACACCCTCCGGTCATTATTATAAACAAATTTATCTTTTTGTGGTATATTTGACTATTAATGTATCTAGTCCATATATAAATTAGATACATTAATAATCAAATGTATCACAAAAAGATAAATTTATTTATAATAGTGACCAAAAGATATATTTGATTAGATAATCAATTCGAATTCTTTGCAGCTGCACCAGATAACTTTTGGACATTGGGGCAGTTTACAATGATTTTTCTGAGGTGGTTTCAACTTTTAACCAATCTCTCAGGAAAAAGAAAAAGAAATTTAGATTAGTCAAAAGTGTTTAATTTCAGTCCAAGGCTACAAGCCTAGCTAGCTAGGGTATAGATAAAGGTGAAAACCCACGTCTTACTGTTGAGGGATGGATCCCTGCAGTTCAGGATATAAATGCATGCACCTTCCCATCCTCACAAGTAAAATCCAAGTCATTGGTAGCTCTTCTTTTGCCGTGGACCAAATGCATTAACCACAAAAAGTAGCATTTATAAAAGGTAACTATATAAATATTCTTTTAAAAACTTACTAGTATTATAAATAGTATTCACTGTTTAACTTCTTACAAAGCTGCAGGAAGTTTTACTGCAATGAAGCTTGAATAGAGAAAAATATTATAAAAATGAAATAAAATTTGTCATCCTATGAGAAAATATTATAAAATTTTGTACACTATATATATAGTACTTGCAATTTACAACTGCACTCGTGCATGTTGATGAGTTTGATTCTTTATGTTACCTATAATAGACAAATTGTCATATATATGCATGCCAACACGAAAGAGCAAAAAGGACAATCTAATAACTATAAAAACTCCATTCACATTGACAGTAAGAATTTGAAATTCTACAGCTCAGATCTGGTTTCAGTGCATGTGTGTGAGAGTGAATATTGCGTAAAATGGGTCTGTGGCGTATAGAGAAAAGATATGTTTACACTAGGTTTAACATATACACCATATTAATATACATCACATATACTAATTTTTTATTTATTTATTAATTTATCTAACTTTGGTTTCTGTGCCGCAACACTTTGCTTTATTATTATTTACTGTGTAGATACGGTGTATGGAAAAATCAATGTAAGAATAGCACAGCTCATGGAGTATATTCCTTCCGTCTCATAAAAAGTGTCTTATTTGTATTTTTTCTTTGGTTCAAAATAATTGTCTATTTACATTATCAATGTTGTAATTATTATTATTTTTCCACTACTATATCCCTATTCATTAAATTTCACTTTATTCAACTATTTTATCAACTACATTTAATAGGGGTATTTTAGTAAATGACATTAACTTTTTCACTACAACCAACACATCTAATCATTTTCTTAAGAACTGCGCATTGCTTAAATAGAACACTTTTTATGAGACGGAAGGAGTATCATATAAAAATGAGTTAGAGGTGTGCTATTTTGACACCCTATTCTTATACACCGTATCATACACCATATAAAAGTATAACACAAAATACTTTTGCACAAAAATCAAAGCAGTATAAATTATTAAAGAAACAAAGTTTGTATCTTATATGCATACTATTACGGTGTGGGTGTTAAAAATGGGTGTCATCATATCTTTTCTCAATGAGTTATGATACTAGAAATTGTAGATGATAGGAATAAACACATGAGTTTTTAGATTGTCGTAAAATAAAACGTAACAGTTGGTAATAATACAAACTGTGTAATAAATGTGTGACAGAAAGATGACCTCATAAGAAAATAAATGTAGATTGGTTTTGGTTACACTTTTTCTCCTATGATTTATTTGATGTTAACAAGTCATAACAAATGGTGGATTTAAGGGTATTGTAAAGGGTATTCGTTTCATGGTTTGGACTAAAATTATCTGACTCAATAGTCAATAGTACTCCAAGGGTGCACAGTAATGAGACGAGGGGCAAGGACTATGGTTCGGACTTCGAACCATTGTTCACAACTTCACATAGGTTAGTTAGATGTTGATTACGATGGCATTTAAACTGCACACCTTATTTTTTACACAACAGTGGAAAATTATATTTGTAATCATTAATTTAATAAAAGATTAATTGGAATACACTAACAATACTGATATTTAATTAGAATGAATTATTTTGACACATAATTAAAAAATTAAAAATAAAAATAAATAAATTATAATTAAAATATTTTAATAACTACTTCTTCTATATTTTTCTCTTCTCATGTGTTAAAATAATTTATTATAATTGGATGTTAGTGTAAAATAGTTTTACACTGACAGTGTATTCCAATTAATCTCATTTAATAATATTTATATTTAACAATTTAGATCTAAGGTTAAATATAAGTTATCCCTCAATGTAATCGATATTTAATTTACACCCTTATATAAATAAATTTTTTTGATTTTTTTTGTAATGTGAAGATTTTCTGTCTATGACTTTTGAATATACTATTTCATAATGTAACTTATTTATGTTTTATTTAATTTTTTTTATTTCTATTTTAAATTCATGTGAATTTTTTTTAATTGATGTGAATTTTATTTAAAAAAAATTTCAGAACTTTTTTTTTTCAATATTGATTATTAAATTTAATCAAAATTTTAATATTTTAATATTTTAAATAGTAATTAATTAATTAAAATTGGACAATACGGACCACAAATTTTAACTATTCCGCCCATTATGTTCCAACCAGCCCAATACCTAACTCAAGTGTACATTTTTGTTTGTTTTAGTAAGTTATATAAACATTAAATGCTAATCTAATAGAACCGATGTGCTATTTGTATTTTATAGTTTTAAAAATCGGACTGGATCAGTTAGTTGGACAGGTTGAACCGGCAATTAGAGTAATAATTGATCTAGTTCAATTGTTGGATCATGTATGTAATTGAATTGATGAGAATCGGTAAAAATCATAAAATCGAAGGTTTAAGTGTTTTGAAAAAAAAAACGGCGTCGTTTTCATTATTTTAAAAAGAATGAAAATAAAAATATAAGAGAAACTTGATATTCTTTCCTTTAAAAATTGGTGACAGCGATATTAAATATATTAAATAGATGTTATGGCAGTATTATAGCATTGATAGGTTGCAGAATTTGAACCTACTCTATTTTCTCTCATTTGTGATTGATATCATTGGTTACTATTAGTTGAGCTCGGGTGTTGCATAAAGTAAACGGTAATGCATGTTTGATAGACAACATATTAGAATAATAATTTATATTTTATTTTAATTTACAAACTTGGTGACCAAGTTTGTTAGAGGGTATTTTAGTATTTTTATTGTTGCTTTGTAGCCCTAGTTTTTAGCTTATAAATAGGGTAGTGTAGATGTCATTCCAATCATTATTGTATCCTTATCATTTGTAGCCGTCACTCTCAATATAATATATTCTCTTCTTTTTCATCATTATTTTCACCTTGTACACCAACAATTGGTATCTAGAGCTCGGTTCGGATCAACGGGAAACACGAGTGAAACGTGAGGATTTCTTGTGTGATTGAATTTTGGTTCTTGATTTGTGTTGAATCTTGAACGAAATTCTGATCAGAATCATAAATTTGTGATTCTGTGGGTTGGGAAACACTGTGCGTGGTAAGTTCTGAGTGTACTGTACAAGGTTGAAGATGATGAACGGCGGCGGCGGCATGAACACCAAGCTTCCAGTATTTGATGGCAAAAACTGGAATCGCTGGATGATTCAGATGCGAGTACTGTTCGGTGCTCAAGATGTTCTAGATTTTGTCACCGAAGGATACGTTCCGGTAGCAGCAGATGCGACGGAGGAACAGAAGAACGCGCAGAAGGATACAAGGAAGAAAGATCAGAAAGCATTGTTCTACATCCATCAATGTGTAGATGCGAATGTGTTTGAGAAGATTGCAGATTCAACGACGGCAAAGGCGGCGTGGGACACGCTGGTCAGATGTTACGGTGGTGACGCATCAGTGAAGAAGGTGAAGCTTCAGACTCTACGTAAGCAGTACGAGAATCTCAACATGAAGAACAATGAGAAAGTTTCTGAGTACATCTCCAGAGTGATTCTGATCACTAATGAGATGAAGGCGTGTGGAGAAACTCTTTCTGAACAAGTAATCATTGAGAAGGTATTGAGATCCCTTACTCCTCAGTTTGATTACATTGTGCTAGCAATAGAACATTCTAAAGATCTGAGCACCATGAGAATTGAAGAGCTGCAAAGCAGTCTAGAAGCACAAGAGTTGCGTCTGACTGAGAGAACTTCTGAAAGGGAAGTAGAGCAGCAGGCTCTGAAAGCAGTTTCTGATAAGAAGCATCAGAAGCAGAGAAGATCTGATGGTGGTCAGAAGTCAGAAACCTCAACTTCTGATAGGCAAAAGAATGCTCAGAAGGGAAAAGAGAAGTATGATAAGAAGAAGATCCAATGTTACTGTTGCAAGAAGTTTGGTCACTTTGCTAGAGATTGTTGGTCAAACAAAGAAAGGAAGTCAGAAGAAGCAAATATAGCCAGAAGTTCTGATGATGAATCTGTGCTACTGATGGCTTCTGAATCTGATGATACGAATTTGACAGACTGGTGGTATATGGACACTGGCTGCTCAAATCATCTTACTGGAAATAAGAAATGGCTGGTTGATTTTGATTCTGAGAAGAGGACAAAGATCAGATGTGCTGATGACAAATATCTTAACGCTGAAGGTATGGGAGATGTCAGAGTTGTTCTGAATAATGGGAAAACAGCATTGATTCAGAAAGTGTGGTATGTACCTGGCATAAAAAGAAATCTGATGAGCGTGGGACAATTAATTGAGAAAGGTTTTTCAGTTACCATGAAGGACAATCTTCTGAAGCTGTATGACTGTAATCAGAAGCTGATTATGGAGTCAGAACAGGGAAGGAATAGAACATTCAAGGTGAATGTCAGAACTTCTGACTCTGAATGCCTCAGTGCAACAAGTGTTGTGAAAGAAAGAGAGCTGTGGCACAGAAGATTTGGTCATCTGAATTTCAGAAGCTTAGAACATCTGAATTCGAAGAAGCTGGTACATGGAACCTACAATTAAGAAGCCTGAGAAGTCATGCAAAGTGTGCATGGAAGGAAAGCAACCAAGATTGCCATTTGCGTCAGAAGTTGCTCCAAGAGCAAAACATGCCTTGGGAGTAGTACACTCTGATGTGTGTGGTCCATTTCCAGTAGAATCGTTTTGAGGGAATAAATACTTCGTGTCATTTGTTGATGAATTCACGAGAATGATATGGGTATCCCTTATTAAGTTCAAACGCGAGGTGTTTGCTGAATTCAAGAAGTTCCGAATGAAGGTTCAGAATCAGAGTGGTCAGACTCTGAAGATTTTCAGAACCGATGGTGGGGGTGAGTATAATTCCAAAGAGTTTCAGAAGTTCTGTGAGGAGAATGGAATTGAGCATGAGGTTACTTCTCCTTACACTCCTCAACACAATGGTCTTGCTGAAAGAAGAAATCGTACTTTGCTTGATATGGTGAGAAGCATGCTGAAGGAGAAGAAGCTTCCTCAGAACTTCTGGGGAGAAGCTGTTGCCACCGCAGCATATGTGCTCAACAGATGTCCAATGAAGAAGCTGAAGGAAATAGTTCCTATTTAGAAGTGGACGGGAGAAAAGCAAAGTGTTAGTCATCTAAAGGTGTTTGGTTCTGTTTGTTACAAACATGTTCCAGAAGCTAGAAGACAGAAGCTGGATGATAGAAGCAAAGTAATGTTACTGGTGGGGTACCACAGTACGGGTGCATACAAGCTTTATTGTCCAGAAACTAATAAAGTTGAGTTCAGCAGAGACGTTATTGTAAAGGAATCAGAAGTTTGGAATTGGGATAAGTCTCAATCTGATTCTGATGTGAGAACTTCTGAAGAAAGGTCAGAAATAAGAGTTTCTGAAACTGATGGTGATTCTGACTCTGAAAGAGACTCAGAAGATGAAGGTGATTCTGATAATCCAGATTCTGATGATGATCAAGATTCTGGTGGTGATTCAGACTCTGGGAATATGCTAGACTCTGAAGGTGGTTAAGGTTCTGGAGGAAGTCAACCTTCTGGAGCAAGAGCTTCTGAAGGAGAAACTTCTGAGGACAGAACTTCTGAGGTTCAAGCATCCAAAGAAAGTTCTGAACGAGGTCAGAGGCCACAGAGAATCAGAAATATTCCAAGAAGATTTGAAAAGTTTGACATGTTGCAAGACACTGAAGTAGATTCTGAAGGAGAAATTATTCAGTGTGCCATGTTAGTAGACTCTGAACCTGTGAGTACATAAGAGGCTCTCAAGCAGAAGTTCTGGCTAAAGGCCATGAAAGAAGAACTTGAGGCCATAGAGAGAAACAAGACTTGGAAGCTGACAGAACTTCCAAAGGACAAGAAAGCCATCAGCGTGAGATGGGTTTTCAAGCAGAAGCTAAAGCCAGATGGATCAATTGGTAAACACAAAGCGAGGTTGGTAGCAAGAGGATTTCTGCAGAAACCTGGGCTGGATTATTCTGAAGTGTTTGCACCTGTAGCGAGACATGAAACAATCAGACTGGTGATTGCAATAGCTGCTAACAGGAATTGGCCTCTGATGCATTTAGATGTGAAATCTGCATTTCTGAACGGTCCATTAGAAGAAGAAGTTTATGTGTCACAACCTCCTGGATTTGTGAAAAAGAATCAGGAAGGGATCGTGTATAGATTACATAAAGCTTTGTATGGATTGAAGCAAGCGCCCAGAGCTTGGAATCAGAAGATTGATTCATTTTTCAAGAAGCAGGGTTTTCAGAAATGTGAGATGGAATACAGTGTTTATGTTCAACATATTTCTGAAGGCAATATGATTCTGGTGTGTTTGTACGTTGATGACATATTGCTGACCGGAAGTTCTGAACAAGAATTAGCTAAGTTCAAGAAGGTGTTGATGAATGAGTTTGAAATGACTGATCTCGGGAAAATGACATACTTTCTAGGGATGGAGTTCAGATATTCTGAGAAAGGTATCATTTTGCATCAGCTGAAGTATGAACGAGAACTTCTGAAGATATTTAAGCTGCAGAATTGTAAGGCTGCTATCACACCTGCAGATACGAATCAGAAACTAGATTCTGATTCTGATAGTGAGGATGTGGACGCTACAACCTTCAAACAGTTGGTTGGTTCTCTGAGGTATTTGTGTAATACCAGACCTGATATTTGCTATGCAGTTGGAATGGTTAGCAGATTCATGAGTAAACCTAAGTGGTCCCATTACCAAGCTGCTGTCAGGATTCTGAGGTATATCAAGGGAACTCTGAAGTATGGAGTGCTATTCCCTTCTGGAAGAAAGACTGAATCAGAACTTCTGAGTTATTCAGATTCTGATTGGTGTGGAGACAGAGTTGATAGAAGAAGTACTTCTGGATACTTGTTTAAGTTTCTAGGAGGCCCTATTTCTTGGTGTTCCAAGAAACAATCTGTTGTTGCGCTATCAACCTGTGAAGCTGAATATATTGCAGGTGCTGTTACTGCATGTCAAGCTGTGTGGATTCTGAACTTGCTGGAGGATCTGAAGATCAAAGTTGACAAACCTCTGAAGCTGATGATTGATAACAAGTCTGCAATCAATCTTGCCAGAAACCCAGTATTACATGGGAGAAACAAGCATATTGAGACCAAGTATCATTATCTGAGAAGTCAAGTTCAGAGTGGAGTGTTAGAAGTTCTGCACTGTAGCACCCAGAAGCAGTTGGTAGATGTTTTGACGAAGGCTATCAAGACTGATCAATTCCTTCGCTTAAGGGATGGAATTGGAGTTGTTAGTTTTGAGGAAATATAAATTAAGGGATGGTATTAGAATAATAATTTATATTTTATTTTAATTTACAAACTTGGTGACCAAGTTTGTTAGAGGGTATTTTAGTATTTTTATTGTTGCTTTGTAGCCCTAGTTTTTAGCTTATAAATAGGGTAGTGTAGATGTCATTCTAATCATTATTGTATCCTTATCATTTGTAGCCGTCACTCTCAATAAAATATATTCTCTTCTTTTTCATCATTATTTTCACCTTGTACACCAACACAACAAACATAAGTTTATATTTGAGATTGATACTTTGATTAAATTTTTTAATCAATTACTTGACCCAAATATATAATTGACTCAAATTTTAATTTAAAATATGAACTTCTAAAATTATGATATTTTTAAATTTTGTAGGTGTTAATGATTTTTCTTAGATACCGAGTGATCCGGTTCAACCGGTTTAATACCTATATAATTTTGTTATAGTGATAGGTGAAGGTGAGAAAAATGCACAAGAAGGTGGGATTGAATTGTATTATTCGTTTTCTTTAGTTTGCTTTTGAACATACTTCAGATTCTAAACCACTGTTCAGATTTTGATAATTAATTGTAGCGGAATAATAACATAAGCAAATAAATAACAAAAGAACACGCAGAGATTTATACTGATTTCTCTCAAACTGAGAGTAGTCTAGTCCCCTTGCAGCACAAGATATTTTCCACTATAATCAAATCATGATTACAATTGCTTATACCCTCAGCACAAGACTTTGCTGCTTAGACCCTCAGCCCGAGATTTCTTGCTTAGAACCTAGCCCAAGACTTCCTACTTACACCCTCAGATTCAAGACTTCTGCTCAGTCCCTTAGTCCAAGACTTCTGCTCATACCCTTCAGGTATAAGACTTCCCTGCTTAGATTCCACGAATCCAAGACTGTTGCTTAATCAATAATTGGTTAAGACTTTAATGCTCTAGCACATAGCAGGATACTTACTTGGTTCAAGCTTCACAGCAAAAGACTTTGATGCTCAAGTACATAGCAAGAGACTTTATCTAAACAACTAAATAACTTATTTAGCAGAATAGAGAACATGGTGTACTTGATACATAATCAGAGGTACATGGAAATAACCATAACAAAGATCACATCACTTAAGATTTCTAAGATATTCAATGTTTAAGAAATCTTAAGGCTTTGTACAATTTATAATATATAATAGAAATTCTGCATACTCGATTGTGTTGCTATTATTGATCTTGTTATTCTTCCATCTTGATAAAAACGAGGAACACTTCTATCCTTCTTGGCTCTTCTTTTTTCTCTCTCTCATTGTTCCTTGTTGAAAATCATGTTAGAACAAGATTTATTCATGAGATATATCCTTTGGGTTTTGATGATAGCAAAGTATTGAAAGAACAATGGTGTTATCTAACGTGTGTTCTAAGTATGCAGGTTCTAATGCATTTGAGAGAAGTTGAGTTACTAGCCTCTAGTGGTTCAAAATCTGAAGAACGCTCTCTAAGTGATGTCTAACGTAGATCCTGAAGGTGAAGACCTCAACATCAAAAGAGCAACATATTGTCTCTTCACTTAGTAAATGTATCAGCTTCTGGTGATCATTAATAATTAATAATAAGGCTAAAGTTATCCGTACAACTGATAGAAAGTAGCATTGTCAAATCAGTTTGTTAGCTAGAGTCTTTGTTCACAAGGCTCAAGAAAAGTTGACATGTTTTAGGGATATCTACTCTTAACGGATCTATAGTACAAGATTACATGGAAGACGCAATGGTTAAACAAGTTACACAATGAATTAAGATCTTTTGGTGTATCTATCTTCAACGTCTCTTGTACTATGGATTAACAAAGACACGTGTACAAGTTATCTCTTCCAACGACTAGACTTCTAGAACTGCTATATCAGTAGCTGAAGATTCAATCTGGATTTTCAATAAGGAACAAGGAAAATAGAGAAGGAAAGCCAAGAAATATAGAAGTGTTCCATGATTCTATTTGGATGAAAGAATAACAAGATCAACAATAGCAACACAATCGAGTATGTAGAAATTCTGTTGTATGTTGTAAATTTGAGAAAAACCTTAAGATTTCTTAAACTTTGAAAATCTTAGAAATCTTAAGTACTTAAGGTCATTGTTATCGTAATTACCCTGTACCTCTGATATTGTATCAAGTACACCTTGTTCTCTATTCTACTAAACATGTTGTTTAGTAGTTTAGATAAAGTCTCTTGCAATGTACTTGAGCATCAAAGTCTCTTGCTGCGAAGCTTGAGCCAAGTAAGTCTCCTGCTATGTGCTAGAGCATTGAAAGTCTTGATCAATTATTAATTAAGCATGGAAGTCTTGGACTGTAAGTCTAAGCAGAAGTCTTGTACTTAAGGGTATGAGCAGAAGTCTTGGGTTCGTGGAACCTAAGCAGGGAAGTCTTGGACTTGAGGGTCTGAGCAAGGAAGTCTTGAGTCTGAGGGGCTTGAGCAACGAAGTCTTGGATTCATGAAATATGAGCAGGAAAGTCTTAAGGTGCAGAAGACTTGAACCTGAGGGGTTTGAGCAAGGAAGTCGTAGGATATAGGTATGAGCAAGGAAAAGTCTTATGCTTAAGTGAATAAGCAATTTTAATCATGTTTTGATTATAATGAAAAATCTCTTGTGCTGCAAGGGGACTGGACTACTCTCAATTTAGGAGGAACCAGGATAAACATGTGTGTAATTTATCTTTTAATTTGCTTCTGTTAACATTCCGCTACAACGTATTAATCAAAATATGAACATCAGTTTAGATTCTAAAATCTGATCAGAGGCAAAGTTAAGAAACGAAAAACACAATTCAACTCCCCTTCTAGTGTATTTTTCTCACCTTCAGTTGGTATCAAAGCATGGTCTGTGCATAACACTTAACAGTGGTACGTATAATGATCCAATGAGAAAAATATGTCTGCTAAAGACTTTCCTCCAAGAAGGAGTTAAGTACCACATGAAAAACATTACATTGTTAATCCTACCATATTCAAAGGGTGACTCCATTGAATTTAAATGAGAGAAAAGTTAAACATATTTTTAATACATTGGTAATGATAAAGGGTTCTGATGAAGGTCTATAAAATACCCTTAAGAAAGGTGTTAGAACAAGATTTGTTCATGACATATATTCCTTAGGTTTTGATGATAACAAAGTATTAAAAGAAAAATGGTTATCTTTGATGTGCGTTTCATGTATGCATGTTCTAATACTTATAGATATATATTCAGAATCTGATATACACGGGTAAACTTGAGAGAAGCTGAATTGCTAGTTTCTGGTGGTGCAGAATCTAAAGAACAATCTATAAGTGATGTCTGTCGTAAACTCTAAAGCTGAAGGTCTCAACATCAGAAGAAGCAACATAATTGTCTCTACACTTGGTGAATGTAAATTGGCTTCTAGTGATCATTCAGAGTTAGTGATAAAGCTGAAGTTATCCGTATTGCAGAAAGCAAGCTGCATTGTCAAATTAGTTTGTCAACTAGAGTCTTAGTTCACAAGGCTTAATAAAAGTTGGCATGCTTTACGGATATATACTCTCAACGACTCTATAGCACATGATATCTTTGAAGACTCAATGGTTAAACATGTTACACAAAGGATCATGATCTTATTGTGTATCTATTGTCAACGTCTCTTGTACTATAGAGAAAGAAAAGACACTTAATTAAGTTATTTCTCCAACGGCCAGTCTTCTGCAAATGCTATATAAGTAGCTGAAGGTTCAAACTGAATCTTTAACAAGTTTTCTCCCACTTTGCGTTGGGTATTGATTTAAAATCCCCTGCGGTTTGACCTTTTGCTATGATGTTAACTTCTTGTATATTCCTAACAAGTCCAGAATGTTTATCTTCGAAGGTGATTAATCCCTAGAGACTTTTCTCCAAATCCACTAGATTGGTGATTCCCCAGTGGATGTTTCTCATCCCCATAAGAGTTTTGGCTCTGCATGTTTTCCCAACAGGTCTTCATCCTTTTGCGGCAGAATTCATTCATATTTTTCTCATCCCCAAGAAGAGTTTGGAATAGTTTTTGCTGATGTGTTTCCCTAGGGGATCTTTCATTCCCTTGAAACGGAGTTCATGTTGTTGTCCCCTTTATGGATTATTGATGTTAGAAGATTGATCGTTGGGTTTATTTCCCCAAGCAGTATCTTTCCTCTACCTAGAGAGATTTTAAGCCTTGTAGTAGAATTTATTTTCCTTTGATGGATTTTGTTTATCCCCTACAGGATTTCTTCTGTTGAATCCCTGGCGGTATCTGTTAGAGCAAGAGTTGTCTCTACAAGTTATCTCTATGTTTTGATGATAACAATGGTATTTGTGAAAGAACCATTTTATGTTCTAATGTGTGTTGTGTGTAGATCATAATCATGGAAGATATCAGATTCAACAAGCACCAGCCAAACGTGCGTAATTGATTATATACGAAGTTACTATGTGTGACGCAAGTCACAAGAAGCAAGTATGCTTCTGTATCTGATCATGATCAGTCAGATCCAAGGATGTAGATATTGCTGTTGCAATGCTCTTGTGGATGCTCTCTGAAAGTGGTTGTGATTCTGAAGATAGCGAAGCTTCTGAAAAAGATAATCGTATGGAGAACCAAAGTGCTGAAGACTTATGTGTTCTGAAGATTATGGTTCTAAAGGTCAAGTGCTGAAGACTCTGAAGACGGGTTCCTAATGGACAGTTCTAAAGTTTCGGAAGACTTGAAGCAGTAAAGAATAACGGGTTCCAAAGGACAAGTGCTGAAGTTCTGAAGGCAGATTCCTAATGGACAACTTCGGAAGACTGAAGACTTGGAGTTTCGGATACCCTGTTGTAAAGTCTCTACTCATGCTTCAATTAATTACCATCAGAAGCCTCTAAAGTTTAGAAGACAAATGTTACCATTGTGAATAACTGTACACAGCGCCCAAGAAAGATATATCCCATCATTTCTTCTTCAGTAAAAAGGAGATGCGTCTGTACAGTTGTATCATTACACAACGTCTCTTTTCAAATAGCCAACAATAATTCAAACGGCTATATTTTACTGGGCTATTTAAAGAAAGGAGTAATCACTTCTGAAGTATGAATTTGCTGTATCAATCACAGAATCAATCAAGTCATTGTGTGAAGATAGCCACAATGATGAGTTCTCGTTGTAACACTTAAATATCCAAAGCTATCACCATTTACACATGGCCATTGTTGTTGAAGCTCAAATATCATAAATCAACATAACAACAATAATTTGTACAGAAGTTGTTGATGAAGAAGACAACATTGCAAATCAGTCAAATCATCAACCACCTTCTCGTCAGAGCTTGATAAGTGCAAAATGTACCTATTTTTGTATATAAGTTTTGTTGCACTTATCTATACTTTTTGTTAAATATCATACGAATAAACCCCACTTTGTTTGTAAATACGTTTACTTTACGTTTTCGTGTGTATATTGCGTACAGTGTAAATATCATTGAGTTTAATTAATTTTTTCTCAATTTTTGCAGGTGTCCAATCAAGGATGTCTTACCATTGTTAGATAGATCATTGAATAAGCTTTCCAACGCTTCGAACCGGGCGAAAAACGGAGTTACGGTTCAAAAGTTACGAATAAAACAGTGCAGAATTTTCTGTTGACTGGTGTGCTGCGCCCCTGCAGCGCCGGGCGGTGCAGGGGCGGTGGAAAAAAGTGAAAAATGAACTTACAGTAGCGTGACATGATTTTTGGATTCCGCCGGGCGCCCAGAATTCCGCCGGGCGAATTTTGACGGGCTGAAACTCCATTAAAGGTCAAAAAACTCATTTTTTAGGTTATGGGTTTGATATTTTTAGTTCCAAATCCATCCAATAGCATTTTTTGAGTAGATTTAGGCTAGAAAACACATTGGAGCATGCATTAGGATGATCCGGAGTCGAATCCTTCATCAATCGGAGCCGACAACTCAAGAGATGTTTGGTTTTTCTCCATTTCTTCTCTATGTTTTTCTCTTTTTGTTGGGTGTTTGTATATTTACTATGAACATATGTATCTTTCTTGATCATAACATTGTATAAAGCTTGCTTTACAAATCATTATCGATGTCTTCCTTGATCTTTTTGCATTTATGTTTGGATTTGTGTTGTGTTAGAGATAAACTTCACAAATCTTGATTAGGGATGGAAATCTATTGTCTAGATGCTAGAGATAGATTTAGATGATAATCTTTATGGTGTAGGAACTTAAATGCCTTCCGTGTTTCGAGGCTTCGTGCGCGAGAGTGACGAAGAGAGTGATACGGTTGCTTCTCAACTCAGTGTGCCAGAGATGGACACTGTTGTGAGCGATATTGGATAATTTTGACGAGTATTGCAGGTGGAGTATAATTGGTCGGTAAATTTATGTTTGTGACGAGTGGAATATATACATGCTTGATACGTCTTTTCTCTTCGAAGAATGAATTATTTTTATGTTTATATTTACTTTTCTGTTATTTACTTTAAACCCATTTTAATCCAAACTCATAAACTTAGAAATTGTCGAACTGCAGTTCAGTAGCACCGATCTCTGTGGACACGATAATTCCTGGAAAAATACTTCCAAATCTTTTTGTTTGCTTTCCCTATACCGCATTCAAAAAAATGGCGTCGTTGCCGGGGATTGGTGTTTTTATTGAATCGCATTGCGATAGTTTCTTTGTTTTTGAGTTTTGTAGATATCGTATATATTGTCTATTTTCACTTGTTTATATTGATACTTGTATATGTTTACAATATTTGTGAATTTTACATGTTTTGTATACTTGTAAATTTAGTGTATTTGTTTGTTTCTCTTCACGTTTGCTAAGTGTTTGGTTAGGTTTCATCGTCGGTGAGCACTAACCGTGTAAAGAGGCAACTTGGAGAAGTGTGTATAAATAATAGGCGTCGAGCTTACGACGTAAAACAAGCATGTTTTATTACTTTCTTTTGTTGTTGTTTAGCTTAGGTAGTGTGGTGAACATTCATTAAACAAGTTGTACTCGGATTGTTCGTAAAATTCTCAAATCTTCACTTTACAACTTGTTTAATCCATTTTCACCCGAAATTTTTAATGTTTTTTTTTGTTGTTGTTTGGACTCCAATTTTGGTCCGACTATTTGAAGCCGCATGAGGTGTTTGTCTATTTTTTATCGTTTCAACTTGCGAATGCGTGGTAATGATAATGTTTAAAGTTTGGTACGCGTTCAAGGTATGTGTTTATCGCTTTCTTGACTTTAACATATTCATGATACTTAGGCTTTTTACAACTTCTATGCCATTAATTCTTTTGTATACTTGTTCTTGTTGTGAATCACTTTAGTTCCCAACTTTTTTGTGAGGAAGCCTTCCATTATTCATATATGCTCGGAGTTCCAACATTCTTGTTCTAACTGGATTTTATTATGTTGAATCTGTTGTTTGTGTTGTGTATATGAATGCATGAAAAGGATCAAGGCAATTGTTTCATTTTGAGCACAACCACCTTAGCCAAATAGTCAATTCACCTTGTGAGTGTGTGAGAATTCGTAACCCCTTTGAGCTTTTTGATCCATGTTTCTATTTGAACTTAATGCTTGTCTATGAGTATTTAGTTCACTTATTTTTGAATGGATTTTGTTTTTTCTTGGACCTCAATTTTGTGTTGTTGTATGGATTTTTTCCTTGCCTTAGAAAGTAGGGAGTATTCACATGATAGTGCGGTTGAATTCAAGTTGGGGAGAGGATGATTGTGTACTAATTAGTTGGATTCTATGAGGATTGAAAAAGAAAAGAAAAAAGAGAAAAATGTGTGAAAGAGAAAAAGAAAGAAAAAAGGAAGAAAAAGAAAAATCCTTGAAAAAGGAAACAAAAAGAGTTTTAAATAATTGTGCTAAATAAGTATTGTGTTTTGTGTAACAATTGGGATGACAGAAGAAGTTTGGTTGAAATTTGGTGTGTGAATCTTTGTGAGTTTATCACTCCCTTAGGTTTAGGCAAGTTTTTGTTTCAATTACCTTTAGAAATTGCCCCTTGTTTGTTTACCCGACCACGTTACAACCTTGAAAAGCCCTTGTGATTCTTGCCTTTGTATTTTCAATGTGAATTTGTGGATGTATGCATAATTTAGTCTTTTGTTTGCAAAATTGTTGTGTGAGTGATAAGAACCTCATTTTGTGTTTTTCATCTACCAATGATTGTTTTTGCTAGGTGTGATTCACATTTGAACTTGTGTTGTTTTAGAATTTTTGGCATGATTTTTGTATTTTGCGTTTGTTTCGTGACTATGTTGTCGTCGTAGCCAGTGGTAAGTATTTACTTTGTGTGTACCGTTTTTCATTTGAACCATACATTTGTTTTCCGTTTTCAAAACCTGTTGATTCGTAATTCTTTGGTTATTGCTTTTGTTTCTTTGAGTCGCTTGATTTTTATTTGAGGACAAACAATTATGTAAGTTGGGGAGAGTTGATAAGTGCAAAATGTACCTATTTTTGTATATAAGTTTTGTTGCACTTATCTATACTTTTTGTTAAATATCATACGAATAAACCCCGCTTTGTTTGTAAATACGTTTACTTTACGTTTTCGTGTGTATATTGCGTATAGTGTAAATATCATTGAGTTTAATTGATTTTTTCTCAATTTTTACAGGTGTCCAATCAAGGTTGTCTTGCCATTGTTAGAAAGAGCATTGAATAAGCTTTTCAACGCTTCGAACCGGGCGAAAAACGGAGTTACGGTTCAAAAGTTACGAATAAAATAGTGCAGAATTTTCTGCTGACTGGTGTGCTGCGCCCCTGCAGCGCCGGGCGGTGCAGGGGCGGTGGAAAAAAGTGAAAAATGAACTTACAGTAGCGTGACATGATTTTTGGATTCCGCCGGGCGCCCAGAATTCCGCCGGGCGAATTTTGACGGGCTGAAACTCCATTAAAGGTCCAAAAACTCATTTTTTAGGTATGGGTTTGATATTTTTAGTTCCAAATCCATCCAATAGCATTTTTTGAGTAGATTTAGGCTAGAAAACACATTGGAGCATGCATTAGGATGATCCAGAGTCGAATCCTTCATCAATCGGAGCCGACAACTCAAGAGATGTTTGGTTTTTCTCCATTTCTTCTCTATGTTTTTCTCTTTTTGTTGGGTGTTTGTATATTTACTATGAACATATGTATCTTTGTTGATCATAATATTATATAAAGCTTGCTTTACAAATCATTATCGATGTCTTCCTTGATCTTTTTGCATTTATGTTTGGATTTGTGTTGTGTTAGAGATAAACTTCACAAATCTTGATTAGGGATGGATATCTATTGTCTAGATGCTAGAGATAGATTTAGATGATAATCTTTATGGTGTCGGAACTTAAATGCCTTCCGTGTTTCGAGGCTTCGTGCGCGAGAGTGATGAAGAGAGTGATACGGTTGCTTCTCAACTCAGTGTGCCAGAGATGGACACTGTTGTGAGCGATATTGGATAATTTTGACGAGTATTGCAGGTGGAGTATAATTGGTCGGTAAATTTATGTTTGTGACGAGTGGAATATATACATGCTTGATACGTCTTTTCTCTTCGAAGAATGAATTGTTTTTATGTTTATATTTACTTTCTGTTATTTACTTTAAACCCATTTTAATCCAAACTCATAAACTTAGAAATTGTCGAACTGCAGTTCAGTAGCACCGATCTCTGTGGACACAATAATTCCCGGAAAAAGACTTCCAAATCTTTTTGTTTGCTTGCCCTATACCGCATTCAACAGAGCTGCATTGAAGATCTGAAGCAAGGAGTTGTTGCTCAAAGCTAGCTTGCTCAACCAAGAAGATGAAGAAGAAGAAGATCTACAAGATGTCAACAATTGTCAAATCAACATACATCTTTGTAGTTTCTTAAGATAGCAAGGAGATGTTGCTCACATCTTGCTTGAACACTTGTGTGTTCTTTTGTACTTAAACTTAGGAGTAATCTACTTGTTAAGAAGCATCTTTGTAATCTCCTGTTTAAATAATTCTATGTGAATTAGTATTCCTTGAGTGGCCAGTGTGACCGAAGACTCAAGAAGAAAATGGCTTGGTGTCATTGTGGAAAATCCTGAAATAGGGTCGGTAAACGTTATATTCGTTGCGATGAATCCCTGAACGTTTAGCTGTGAAATCCTAACTGTAGATCTTGCGAGATTGGAACATGCAGGTCAATGTTCGTTATATTCATTAAGTTGAATCCCTGAACGGTTGATTGTGTGTTAGTCACAGTTGCAGCTGTGCAGGTTGTTAGTCACCGGCGTTAGCCCGTGCATCTGTAATCGAGATTGATTATAGTGGATTAAGTCCTTGTGTTCAAGGAGAAATCACCTGAGGAGGGTGGACTGGATTAACTTGAAAGTTGCTCAAGTGAACCAGGATATATCGTGTGTTCTTTACTCTTGCTATGCTTTATGTTATTGTTTATGTTTCTGTATTGAGTATCAGAACCTTACATAAACGAGTCAGAACCTTGCAGCTTAACTCTGATAAGCTTCCGCACTGCAAGTTCTGAATATTGCATATTGTGTTCAGACTCTTGTACTTCTTATGCTTTACGCATTGCAAAATCTGAATGACACTTCACAAGTCAGAGTCTCTCAAATGAACTCTGATGTTATCTTAGCGCTTACAATAAGAAGCGAAAAGTTGTTAAAGAGTGAATACACAATTCAACCCCCCCCTCTTTCTTGTGTCTTTCTCGCACCTTCAGTATCTCCATTGATATCTCCATCTTACTGAGATTAGCTGAGTATCCGATTGTACTGTGGTGATTGATCGTCCCCAGTGTTCTTTTGCTGGTTTTGTCAACATATTCATACGCATATTCATTACATGTGCATTCTTTCTTTATGCATAGCATCGGTTTGTTGCATTATGCATCCTGCATTTTTAGGTGCTTCCCCGCTCTCTGGTATTGTTTTCCCCGCAGAGCGTGTGAGTCCTCTCTCTAATAGAGTGTCACATTTAAGCAGAAAGTGTTATCCTTTCTAATTCCCCACTGAGTTTATTCCTCGTGGAAGATGTTTGTTTTAACTTTCCTTTCCAGTTCATTATCTGGATAAAATCAATCCTCAATTGAGATAGTTCCTCATTGGATCGAGTCTTGTTTGACCGTTTCTCTCCACTTTTTCCTTGGATTGAACTTTGGTCTCATGAGTTTATTACCTTCTTTTAAGCTATCACTTGTTTGATAGTAGGTAATATATCTCTTTTGATTTTGGGGTTGGTTACCATTGTTTAAGCTACCTAGTAACCGATAGTTGGTAATTTTTCCTTCAGGTTTATTGCCTTGTTAAAGCTGTCACTTGTGTGGTAGTAGGCAATATTCCTCTTCCTACCCAGTAACACGTAGTTGATTATCTTTTTTCTTGAGTTTATTACCTTCTTTTAAGCTACCCAGTAACCGGTAGTAGGTACTATTTCTCTTCCTACCCAGTAATAGGTAGTTGATTTTGTTTCCTCCTAAGTTTATTACCTTCTTTTAAGCTATCACTCGTTTGGTAGTAGGTAATATACCTATTTGCTTACCCAACTCAGTAACCGGTAGTTGATAATCTTTTTCTTCCTGGAATAGTTACCTTTGTTTAAGCTACCATATCTTTGGTAGTAGATAATCTCTTCCCCAATTGATTTGGATTCCTTTCCTTAGTGGAATTGGATATCCCCCTTTGTTGTTTCCTTTGCCCCGATGAAGTTTTACTTTGTTTAACAATAGCGGGTTTTCCCCCGTTGGTGACTTTTGTTGCATGTGTTGGTAGATTTCCCTCAGTGGAATCTTACTCTTTTATTTTTCCTCTGCGAAGTCTCTCTTCTTTCCTTTTGCTCTCCAGTAGTTTATTTGTCTTCTGCGGCATCCTTTTCCCCATAGAATCATTTGCATTCATTTTCATATCATGTGCATTCTGTGGTATCTTAGGGCCAAAAATTGGACTTGTTGTTGTATTTAATCATCTCCAATTCCGTCGAGACGAAGATTTCAATATTCATATCTACAAATTGAAGAAACTTAAATAGGGGCAGCTGTTATATACTAATTTTTACCCCTAAGATCCCATCCTCTTTTTGCATTTTTGCATACAAAAAAGATCATAAGCTTGGTTACTTTCTTGCCCTTTTACTTTGTGTTTGCTCTAGGGATCATCAAGCACCTCTTTGTTTATCTGTTTCTTTTATGTTTATATGATTTATATTTCACTAACTACTAATCAAAATACCAAAAATATGTCTTGTATCCATGTGTTTCTTTGCAAGGTAGGGTGTTATATCAAGAACATCAAGCATGATTCATCAGCTAGGGTTTTGCTCCCTCAAGATTAAAGTGTAGTCAACCATTGACTCTCAAGGGCTATCTAATCAAACCACGACTTCTAATATCAAGGTACAAGTTTTCAAGCATCATTCAATCTCATTTTTTTATCAAAGATATCTCAGGGTTTAGTAGCTTGTCTCTCAAGAAAAGTCAAAGGTTCATGTGTTTATTTACATGTCTTCGTTAATGAGTTACCTTAAGCTTTGGTCAATTTAATCAAAGGACATTCAAGGAAACATTATTTTGAGTTCATATGATTATCCATGTGCTTTGAAATGCAAGGAAAGTCCATGTTTACAAGTTGATTCAAGGAAGTTTGACCTAAAAAGTCAACATTTCAAGTCAAAGTTCAAAGGATCACAACTCCTTCAATTCTCAATATTTTTGAATGATTTTTTTTTTTTGCATATGACTATTCTTAACATCCTCTTCAACTTCTCTTTATATGATAAGAATCAATTATGCTTAGAGGATCATCACAAGTTTGAAGACATTATAGGTCATTTGTGGACTTAGTGAAATTTTGCCTAATTTTAAGTGACTTTTTATCAACTTTCAAGAATCACAACTTCTTCAATTTTCAAAATTTGGAGCTCATTATTTTTGCAAAATATCATTTGTGATACCCTTTACAAGATTTCTTCAATGATCAAAATCAAATTGTGCTTGGAAGGCCATATAATTCATTAATATATTATAGGTCATTTTCAGCCATTTGAACTTAAAATATTTCTAGTTTGGTTTTCCAGATTTTTGTGCCAACTTCAACATGACATAAATTTTTTCTTAAGCCTCCAAATGAAACCTTTCTTGGCACATTTTGATATTTGCCATGATGTTAACAAATTGCAAAAAGAATGGAATAAAAAAGTCTCGTGTACAAGATGCCCCATAGAGTTGAACATGGTTGCTTGGAACTGAAGATTAGCACCATGATCAGATTTTTACCTCAACCAAAACACAATTACAAGCCAAATTACCACGTGTTGTGAACCTAAACATGTTTAATCAAGTTTCCAGAAGTTAATTGACTCCTAAAAACGCACGATTTGGCTGAATTTTGAGCAATTTCAAGTCACACTTTCTTCATGATGAGGGTGCACACGAATTCACTCAATTATTAATCATTTCATCCCTCTCAGCATTCCATCATCTTCAGCTATAAATAGAGGTTCATTCCACTTTTAAAAACAAGTTTTGGATGGCCAGAAAACCCCTGCTCCACTATCAAATTTTCTTAAAAAAAGTGAGCTATCATGTTTTGATTTCCAGCTTGTTTCAACTCAATTTCTTGATTCAGTGAGCTCCATCGTGTTCCTCTGAAGCTTCTGTAACAATTCCTAAGCTCTAAGAGCCTATGAATCACTCCAGCCAAATCCAATTTTAGAGCTCCTCCGATCGTTTTTGGACTAGGTAGTTTGAGGTTCCATTTTTAATAAAAAAAGTTACCACAATGTAGTCTTTTGCTTGCTGATTGTTTCTCCTAACCTAGCTAGTGTTGATAGCTTGTGTTCATCATTTAATTTTTATTTTTGTTTTTATGATTTTCGTTTCACTGGGTTTTCTTTGCAATTCTCTCTACTCTCTTTTAATAAATGATAATTGAGTATGAGGTTGAGTTCGCCTTGAAGAGACGGTTGCAATTGTAGCTCGGTTTTTGTGACGCGACCACAACGGAATTTTGGTGTTACTTTCTGATTTCTAATATTTATCCTATGAAGCTTAAAAGGAAGGGGAAGATATCTCAAACTAACCCTACGCGTAAGTATTTTCCCTTACAAATGCGAAGAGATCTGGAATCGGGGGTTGGATATACAAAGGGAAGCTGCTAACACCCAGTGTATCTATAGTAATCTATAGGAACATTAAGTTACATATGTTTTACTATTGAATTTGCTTAGTTTTTTGGATTCATTTACTGTTGAGCAGTGAAAGTTTCTATCTCGGGAAGGCTGAGGAATTAATATTTTTGTTTTGGGTTTTCTATTATTTTTAGGAAGGTACTGAACCTAAAGTTTTTGATTAATGTGCTCGCTAAGATTTTGCAATCTTATGCCTACGTATTCCCGTAAAGAGATTTGGGGAAATCAGAGCAATCGTAGTTCCTCCTACGTTATGGAAGGAGGAAAAAGAGTTTGGTGTCTTGTTCAAAGCCCAAGATTAAAGCTAAAGTTTGTGTGTGTCTTGTTCAAAGCCCAAGATTGAAGCTAAAAATGTATTTGTGTCTTGTTCAAAGCCCAAGATTGAAGCTAAAATTTGACTAAAAGAGAATTTGTCATTTCTAAAGGGAGATATCTCACCTATTCATCACAATCATTAAGTAATTGGTTATAAGGGAAGTTGCTTTAACTGAGATACGTAGAATCCAACAATGCCACATCTTCCATTATAAGTCTCTGCATGCTAAGAGAGGGACATTGGCATGGATGTATATAATCCAGAGGCTTGCCACTTACATCACTTAGATGAAAGAGAAAATTTAACCAGGATAAATGAGGGATTCCAGCTTGGATTTTGAATCAACAAGTGTGCCACTTACAGCAGTTTATCTGGGAAAAAGGTTTGATTATTTGTCTATTTTGAAATGTGATGTACATAAGGGATATCTTCCTAAAGAGAGGACTTAATGGTCTCATCTGTGGAGATGTTTTTGTGCCTTGATCAAAGCGCAAGGTTGAAGCTAAAAAGGGTTGAAAACTGACTCAACTGAAGAGTATTATATATGTCTTGTATAAAGCCCAAGATCGAGGCTGGCTGGGAAAATCATTATATGAAGCCTAAGAGGAGGCTGACTCTTGCTGAGGATTATTTAAATCCAGTGGAAGGTCTATGTGAGAGCAAGAATTATCTCTACAAGTCAATCTATGTTTTGATGATAACAATAAGTATTTGTGAAAGAACCATTTTATGGTCTAACGTGTGTTGTGTGCAGATCATAAGAACTAAAGACATCAGAACCAACATACACCTGACAGATATACTATGATTGAATATATATATATATATATATATATATATATGTGTGTGTGTGTGTGTGTGTGTGTGTGTGTGTGTGTGTGTGTGAAGTTACTATGTGTGACTAAAGTCGCGAGAAGCAAGAATGCTTGTTTATCTAGTCATAATCAGTCAGATCCAAGGATGCCAAGATTGTTGTTGCAATGCTCTTGTGGATGCTCTCTGAAAGTGATCAAGATTCTGAAGATAACGAAGCTTCTGAAGAAGTACACTCAGAAAGAACCAAAGTTCTGAAGACTCCTTTGACTTGAAGTTCTGATGGCTGAAGGCGCTGAAGACCAAGTGCAGAAAGATTCTGAAGACTGATGAGTTCTGAAGATCAAGGTCTCAAACAAGAAGTTCTGAAGACTCTGAAGACAAGCTCTGAAGATTCAGAAGACTTAAAGCAGAAAAGGATAACGCTATTAAAGACCAAGTACTGAAGTTCTGAAGACTGATTCCTAATGGACTTCTTCAATTAACGGAAGACTTGAAGCATCAGATATTCTGCTATAAAGACTCCACTCATGCTTCATCAAATTAACATCAGAAGCCACTGAAGTATCAAAGTCTAAATATTACCGTTGTGAGTTAATTGTACACACTGCCCAAGAAAAGATTTCTTCTGCAAAAAGAAGATATGTTAGTACAACTCATTATATCACAACGTCTCTTTTACAAACAGCCAATAGTATTCTCTAACGACTATATTTCTACTGGCTATTTAATGGAAAGAGTTTTTGCTTCTGATGTGTCGATCACTTGTAGAATTACGAACTGAATGTTCATCTACAAAATTGACCAAGTCATAGTGTGAAGATAGCAACAACGATGAGTTCTCGTTGTAACACTTAGAATATTCAAAGCTGTCATTAATTCACTCATGGCAATTGTTGTTGAATCTCCAAAGAACAAATTAACACAACAACAACAATCAAACAGAAGCTGTTGACGAAGAAGACAACAATTAAAGATTAGTAAAGTCATCAACCTACCTTCTTGTCAAAGCTCATTGAAGATCTGAAGCAAGGAGTTGCTGCTCAAAGCTTGCTCAACCAGAAGACGAAGAAGAAGAAGATCTACAAGATGTCAACAATCATAATATCTAAATACATCTTTGTAGTTTCTTAGGAAAGCAAGGAGCTGATTGCTCAAAACTTGCTTGAACACATGTGTGTGTTCTTTGTACTTAAACCTAGGAGAAACTTGCTTATTAAGAAGCACAATTTGTAATCTCCAGTTTTCCAATTCAACTAGATGAATTGAGACTCCTCAAGTGAATGTTATATCCTGATGGGATCCCTGAAATACATAACTCTAAAAGTTCCTCTCTTATAAGAATCTGGTTTTGTCAAGTCCAAATCTGTATCAGTTTGTTCGTATTTAAATCCTTATCCAATCTATGTTTAAACACAATTAGCCTGTTTAATGAGCTTCTTATTTGGTTATGTCCAAATTGTTCTTCTGATTACGCCATAATGAAAATTAGTTGCTTTTAAGGTACCTGAATGCTGTTTCACTTCTCTCACAAGTGGCTTCCATCCTTCAATTAAATACATACTGAGTATGGATGTGTTTCCCTAAAATGAGTCTAAATGCTTCTAAATGTTTAAATGACTCTGTGACTCTGTAACTGAATATAAATGACTACATGCTTAAATGCTTATATGCCCTAACACTTTTTAATGATGTCAAAAAGGGGGAGAAATATATTAATTTTGATTGAAAGAAATATGAAAGAATGCAGAACTCAAACAAAGTACTCTTATAAAATGCGTTACTACTAACGGTTGTTGTTTGATGTTATCCGAGGAACTCTAAACAAGTTCACTAGGCATTCTAAAGACAGGATAAGAAGAAGAACCACGATCACAGAATAAAGAATTAGATTAAATAAGAATACTCTAAAAGCAGTCAAGGCAAAGTCTACACTTCAAGATGCTCACTCAGAAGATCTGTGCAAATCAGAAGTCAAAAAATGTCTGAAGATCTGGATTAAAGATCCAAGCAAGAAACCATTCTATCAGGAACCGTTAAAGACAATTTGGTATCAGACTAAATCATCAATTGAAAATTAGATTCAGTACACAAAGATTAATATCAGACTCTCAAAGCAAAGCTGTGGATTACTGTCAAATACCCTCACTGATATCAATATCAGCACTTCGATGAATTGCCTCTTAAGCGTATGAGAAGAAATTCTTCACTTGGTATCAAACTCAAAATACTCTGGTATAAGCGTCAGCACATCATTTTTACATCTGACTAAAACAAGATGTACCAGATTCAGAATCAAGCGTGATTGATCACAAGTTTTAACCTTCAATTGGTATCTGATCAAAAATTAAGCTTTGATAATTTAACTGAGTTGTGACAATAACAAGGTCTGTAATAAACCTGTGTTCAAAGTCAAACTCTGAAAAGTCATGATCAACACTAGTGATTAAATTTAGAAACTCTGAATTTCGATTTTGAAAGATCCCAATATCTGACTTATGGAAATTAGGGGAAGATTACCCAGAAGACCAAAATGCAAAATCTAAATTCTTCATATAGCCTGAAACTCAGGGGGAGTATCTCAAAAGACAGTTTCTGATATACAGCGAAGCTATGTTTATCAGTCAAAGAACTGCTCTAATTCTGTGCTCAACTGAATCTACTGAAAAATAGAAATGCTTCAGACGACTCTGAAGATAATAAGCTCTGATATGACAACAAAGGAAACTGAGTTCTGAAGATCTGAAGATGGAAGTTCTGTTGAACTAGTCCAGATGCTAAAGACTCTTCGTTGTCTTAAGGACAAGATATAAAAGTAACTCTTTTCTATTTCTGTTATGGCAACTCAAGATGTTACTCTGTATATATTTGGATTATATAAAATCCTAGATGATCTCAGATAAAGCTTTAAGGATAACTCATTCAGGGGGAGCTGTTGTTCCACACTCTGAATGTGTTTGCTTTGGTGATTACCTTGTATAAAATGTTCAATCAAAATACTTGGTTTTGTCATCATCAAAAAGGGGGAGATTGTGAGAGCAAGAATTATCTCTACAAGTCAATCTATGTTTTGATAATAACAATAAGTATTTGTGAAAGAACCATTTTATGGTCTAATGTGTGTTGTGTGCAGATCATAAGAACTAAAGACATCAGAACCAATATACACAAGCCAGATGTACTATGATTGAATATATATATATATATATATATATATATATATATGCGAAGTTACTATGTGTGACTAAAGTCGCGAGAAGCAAGAACGCTTGTTTATCTAGTCATAATCAGTCAGATCCAAGGATGCCAAGATTGCTGTTGCAATGCTCTTGTGGATGCTCTCTGAAAGTGATCAAGATTCTGAAGATAGCGAAGCTTCTGAAGAAGTACACTCAGAAAGAACCAAAGTCCTGAAGACTCATTTGACTTGAAGTTCTGATGGCTGAAGGCGCTGAAGACCAAGTGCAGAAAGATTCTGAAGACTGACGAGTTCTGAAGATCAAGGTCTCAAACAAGAAGTTCTGAAGACTCTGAAGACAAGCTCTGAAGTTCAGAAGACTTAAAGCAGAAAAGGATAACGCTCTTAAAGAACAAGTACTGAAGTTCTGAAGACTGATTCCTAATAGACTTCTTTAATTAACGGAAGACTTGAATCATCAGATATTCTGCTTTAAAGACTCCACTCATGCTTCATCAAATTAACATCAGAAGCCACTGAAGTATCAAATTCTAAATATTACCGTTGTGAGTTAATTGTACACACTGCCCAAGAAAAGATCTCTTCTGCAAAAAGAAGATATGTCAGTACAACTCATTATATCATAACGTGTCTTTTCCAAACAGCCAACAGTATTCTCTAACGGCTATATTTCTACTGGCTATTTAATGGAAAAAGTTTTTGCTTCTGATGTGTCGATCACTTGTAGAATTACGAACTGAATGTTCATCTACAAAATTGACCAAGTCATAATGTGAAGATAGCAACAACGATGAGTTCTCGTTGTAACACTTAGAATATTCAAAGCTGTCATTAATTCACTCATGGCAATTATTGTTGAATCTCCAAAGAACAAATTAACACAACAACAATAATCAAACAGAAGTTGTTGATGAAGAAGACAACAATTAAAGATCAGTCAAGTCATCAACCTACCTTCTCGTCAAAGCTCATTGAAGATCTGAAGTAAGGAGTTGCTGCTCAAAGCTTACTCAACCAGAAGATGAAGAAGAAGAAGATCTACAAGGTGTCAACAATCATAATATCTAAATACATCTTTGTAGTTTCTTAGGAAAGCAAGGAGCTGATTGCTCAAAACTTGCTTGAACACATGTGTGTGTTCTTTGTACTTAAACCTAGGAGAAACTTGCTTATTAAGAAGCACAATTTGTAATCTCCAGTTTGCCAATTCAACTAGATGAATTGAGACTCCTCAAGTGAATGTTATATCTTGATGGGATGTCTGAACGGTTCAGCTGTGAGTTGAGGCCCTTGAGTAGATCACGCAGTGATCAGATACTTGAGATGACAATGGCTGAGGGTCATTGTGAAAAATCCTGAAATATGGTCAGTAGCGTTATATTCATTGAGTTGAATCCTTAAACGGCTAGCTGTGAAATCCCAGCAGTGGGTCTGCTCGGTCAATGAACGTTATATCCTATTGGATCCCTGAACGGTTCATTGGGTTGTTAGTCACAGTGCGGTTGTGCAATTAGTTAGTCACCGGCTGTTGCCCGTGCAAGTGTAATCATGATTTGGTTATAGTGGATTAAGTCCTTGTGTTCAAGGTGAAATCACCTGAGGAGGGTGGACTGGATTCGCCCGCATGGTGAACCAGGATATATCATGTATCCTTTACTCCTTTTCTTAGTATCTCCTTTTATGTTCCTGCTTTGAATATCAGAACCTTATATTAAGCAAAGTCAGAACCTTGCAGCCTATCTCTGATAAGCTTCCGCACTGCAAGTTCTGAGTATCGTATCTTATGAATAGAACTTATACGGTTCTCATACTCGTTAGTTAATAGATCAGAATCTCTCAATGAACATTGAAGGTTCTTGTGCGTCAAATTAACAAGATGTGAAAAGTTACAGAAAGAGTAAATACACAATTCAAACCCCCCTTTCTTGTGTCTTTCTCGCACCTTCAGTCTATACTGCTTTGAGGAATCAAAAGGGGAACCAACTCTTGTTGGGGATTGAAGAAGAGTTGATTTATCAAATGCCATGAGGCTCTGATACTTTTGGGGATTTGTTGGTGATGGTCTGACCCTGTTGTAGGGGATTTTAAAGATGAAAGTTACACCTTGTTTGAGGATTAAGAGAGACTTAGAAAGAGTAAGTCTATATGTTCTATAGACTTTGATTTCTCTTGGGGATTTAAGTATTGAGAAGATGGATATAATCTATTTTATGCTTTTAGGAAGCATGAGGGTCCCTGTATAAAGCCCAAGAAGAGGTTAGGGATGCTTCTAGGAAGCCTGTGGGTCCTTGTATGAAGCCCAAGAGGAGGCCGGGGATGCTTCTAAGAAGCTTGTGGGTCCAAGCCTAAGAAAATTTCAAAAAAAGGTTTCACCGGGAAACAATCTTTTCTTTGTTGAACAGTTCTAAGGTTTGAAGAAATTCAAAAGAGTTTTCACTAGGAATTAATCCTCTCTGGGAAATTAATTTCTTTTATGTGTTTCTAAGTTTTGACAGTCTTAAGAAAAGTTTCACCGGGAATAATGCCTTTCTTAGTTCCATATTGAATAAAACCCAAGAGGAGGCAGACTGTATTGGGGAAGTTTTCTATGAGGGAAATAGTTATTGAACTAAGTTGTATTGAAAAAGGATCCTTACTATTTGACCTAAAGGGTGAACTGAGGATGACCTAACTGTTGAGGAAAGCTTAAACATATATGCACAAGTATATACAGATATATGAATTAACATGTATATAAACAAGGGTGCATTAAAATTAACAGATATTGAGTCTTATACTCTGAAAAGAGGTCCAAGTGTATTGTGATTGACTGTATTGATTACCACTGTATGATTAGGGTTTTGAGAAATTGAAGAAAGTTTTGAGAAAAATTTGAGTTTGAATTTGAAAGAAAGTTGTTGAAAAGAAAACAATGTTTGGGGCTTATAACTCAAAGAGAGGCTCAAGTGGTCTAAGAGCAGTTTCACCGGGAATAATGCTCCTCTTAGTACCAGTTTAAAACAGACAGATGATTTTTGAAAACAGAGGTATGGGGCTTACACCTCAAGGAGAGACCTATGGGGGTTGTTTATTGTTTAAAACAAAGTTTATGTATAAAAGATTGGGGCTTATACTCAAGGAGAAACCCAAATGATTTATTTGAAAATAAAGATCGCACTGCGATAGGAAAGACGCTGTGAGACTTATACCATAGTAGAGGCCCAAAATTATTTATTTACATATGGGGTTGGGTCTTACACTCTAATACAAGCCCACGTGTTTATTGAAATGAAGAAAAGTGGGGCTTATACTCAAGGAGAGGCCCATATGAAAACAGTTGACACACCATTATTTTGAAAATTGTATTAGGACTTATACTATAACAGAGGCCCAAAAATTTACTTGTTTACAAAGGGGTTGGGTCTTACACTCTATTAGAGACCCAAAATTATTTGTTAAAAGTTTGAAGATTTAAAATCAAGGAAGAAACCCTAATTTTATTTAAAAATACATTTTTTCAAAGAAAATTAAATAAAAATGATACAAAAATATCAAATATATTTAATAAATATGTTATGAACTTTGATTAATTTTTGAAAATATATGTTTTATTCACATGATGGTTTGAAATTCACGTGGTTTTGAAAAATCAAGAGAAAGAATTTATTTAAAAATGTTTAAAACAATTAAAAAGGATTTCTTTATAAAATTCAATAATATATCAAATATAAAATATTTTTTTGTGGAATAAAATATTAAAATGTATAAATGTTTTTTGTTTAAAAAATCATTTGAAAATGATTAAAAATGAGAAAGATATGAGTTTTTTAAAATAATTGAAAATATTGAAAATATTTAAAAATTCAAAAATTCAAAAAATGACGCCAAATCCATCTTCTTCTTCCTCGCTTGTGCCCGCCATGGATGATTTGCAAAACCTCTCATATCTCTCTTAATACGTAATAATTTTGCACGATATAAACATTAAAGTTGTGTGTTTTTGAACAAGGATTTCAATGATACCAATTAATTGCGTTTCTTTTAAGTGTAGAGTGAGAAATCATGTGAAGAACAGATGAACCCTAATTTTTGTAAGAACACTATGACATTCCATACACGATAGATGCAAAGCAATTAATTAAGGGAAAACACTCTACATAAGTGCATAAACATGTCGGTAACTGGAAAACACATTTATGATGCATGGATCATAGAGTTTGAGAAGTTCAGGCTTACCTGTGCAAGAGGAAATTGAATCCTCAGTTTTTGGTGTTACAAAAGTGTTTTGATGATCTGGATAGCTTCCTTGGACCTCAAGTAGTGTGTTGATATGCTTGGAATGGATTGAAAACCTCTGGATTGGGGGGCACAACTCCAACTGCAGATGGCTTTAGGATGAATGTAAGCTTGATGAATCTGGTGTTTGAGATGTTGTTCAAGTGTTTAGATCACTCATATATGATGTATGTGAGGTGTTAGGATGGTTGATTTGAGCTGAATTGCTCTCTATCTCAAAACACGATTCTCACTTCTTTGAAAAATGGGATTTTTGTTCACAAGAGGGAAATGGTGGAAAACATGTGTTGTGATGTTTTGGTGTGTTGAAATAAGTTACAAATGACCTCTATTTATAGTAGAGGAAGTTTGTATTGCAAGGAATAGTGTATGGATGAAAGACCACTCTATTATCCAATGTGTTTGCCCATGCCTTGAATGCTAAGTCTCCTTTATTCATTGACTTGAGTTATGTTTTACAGGTTTAGGTCTTCTGATCTTTGGTCAAAGCTTGACTCATTTGGATAATCATGGACTGATACATGCCACCTCTATGCATCCTTTCAATGCTTCATGACAAACTTGGTTTTTTGGATTTGAAACTTGAATGCCACATGCCAAAAGGGTTGGTGTCTTGACTTGCAAGGCTCTATGGTTCAGAGTTTGTTGGTTTTGATAAGATTCCTTATTATCTTGAAGAGTGACATGGTTTGCAAAGTCACCAAAATGACAAAATCGTGTGATATGCACAATTCTGCCTTGTAAAAACCAGTTTTGAGATGCCATGTTTCAATGCTTGTAACTTCTTGATCAAGTTGAATTAGGATGCTGTTGTACCCCAAATTTTACCCCTTAGATGTCATCTTCATTTTTGCATCTTAGGTCAATCATCTGCATTGTTTAAACTAACCCATATCTTGCAGTTTGTTTCTTTTGTGTTCTAATTAGGGTTTCCTTGAGACATGTCAGTCAATGGCTTTGATTTTCATCAAGATGAACCCTATAACCCTAATTCATGATTCTATGGTTTATCAAACATCCTCAAGAGTCTCCTAAGAACTTTAGATGTGAAGAAAGAAGCAAGTTTACAAGGGTTGACTTCAGTGCATTCACAGTCAAATTGGAGTTTTGACTGAAACCCTAATCTTTGAAGTTTTGGTTCAAATGAAGCAATCATTGGTTCTAATCATCATATAATGTCTCATGAAGTGTTCAAAGTATCCACATCAAGTTTCATGAGGTTTCTTGCAAGAGAAGTAGGGTTTTGACCATGAAAGGTGTCATTTGTGAGGTTTTTCCCCTAATAGCATAATTTGAAATGACCATAACTCCTAAACCACACACCCGATTGGAGTGACTCAAAGCTCATTGGAAAGCTCTTTTCAAGGCCTTCATTTTGTTCCACATGACTTTTTGTCTAAAAGTGCTTGGTTTTTGAGTTATGAAGCTTGCAAGATATTTTGACCAACACTTAGAAATTTTTCAGCACTTTTCACCACTCTTTTTCTCAACTTTAGCCCAATTTTTCACTCATTTCCATTTGGATTCAAGACTTGGGTCCCAAATGAAAGTTGTAGAGCATGATGAGAGCTTTCCAACCATATGTGGAACATCTCAATGAGATAAGCCATTCTCAAGTTATGGACTGTCAAAGATGGTTACTTCAAGTTGTCAAATTTCTATAACTTAGAAATTTCCTAAGTTCATTTTGGCAGCTTGGTGGACACGATTTGTAGGCCATTTTTCTACCAATTCAAGGCATTATTTCAACTACCTTTCAACACCAACATTGTAGTATTACGCAAGGGATTTCCATAGCACTCAAGAGCATGAAATTTGGATCACAAAATTGAGAAATATCATGTGGGGAACAAGGCCATGCGAAATAATTTTGCACCAAGTTACCTCAGTTTTGAATTTGAAATTTCATTCCCTCTCTCCAAATACAATGTTCTGATCCATTTCACATCTCTTCCAACCTTTCACTTTGCCACCAAACCCTTGTGACAAGCTTCCAAAGTACACTCTCTTTTGTACTTTTAAGTTGACATTTACAAGCTACACTAAGAATACCTTGTGCATATCCTTGGACCACCAGATGCAAGCCAAACGTGCACTACTTTTTTGACCTAGTGGCATCAAAGAAAGAACTTCACTCGGCTCCATAATGTAGTGTTCATAACAGCCATCCTCTTGAGATCTTCTCACGATTTTTTCTTCAAGAACAAACTCGTGGTCCATTGGTTCTTCACTCATTGTCCAGCTGAACTCCCTCTATAAAAGGCACCCTCCTCTCATTCATTTTTCACCAACAAACCAACAACAACAACAACTAACACTCTAAAAAATAGACATTTGGTGTGCACGAGCTAGCTGCAGAAGGAAGGAGTTCTTGGTTGCTCACTTGGACACCAGGTTTGCATATCTCTTTTCTTAACAGCATGATGTAATTTAGTTGTTGCCATGAATACCACCTTGAATCCATGTTAGAAGTTGTAATGGTTTTAGCTTTGAACACCAAGATAATAATCTTTTGAAATGTATGATATATGTTAATATGCTGCTAAGGTGTGTTGTTCTTGTGCATTATTAAGTTTGGCTGAGATGTATGTGTCTGTTGTGGTTGATATTCGTGTAGGCATGGTTGTAACCTATCTCTTGAACACCAAATATGCTCCCTCACAATGCATGTGATTTGTGTAACATTTATGATAGCACTGCTAGGGTTTGTATTAATGATTATTGGTTGAAGTTTAGAAATGAAGTCATACTCATTATATGCGTGATTGGCTTGAATGTTTGTCAACTGGTGTGATGCTATTTCCAAATTGTTGGAGTTTTAGGTATTGTTTGAATGTTCATTCTGGTGTGGCTTATTCATAGCACATGTCCTTATTAGGTTGTTAGAATTTATATTGGTTTTTGAATGGAACATAGTTTGTTTTGCTAATTTCTCATTTTGAACGATGGATGCTCTTGTTTGCTGCTCATAATATCTTGCTAATACACACAAGTTCAGTTAAATGCCATATGGATTATTGATGAATTCTTACCCTTAATGGCATGTTGAAATATTGATTGGTTTATGTGTTGTTTCCTGAAATTACCATTCGTGATAGTTTGATATTGGTGTATCTTGATATTTTAATTGTCTAAGGGTACTCATATTGTCGTAAGATGCTAGAATGTGTTAAATGGAAGTTTGTTATTATGCTATCATGCCTTGTCTTTGTCTTTCATACCTCTGCCATGTCTATAATACATTGAGTTTGTTTGACTGATAACTTGAATGTTTGCTGGCTATATGTTGTTGTCTCAACTCATTTGAGTTTTAACTGTTAATGTCTGTTCATGATGTCGTGTGAAGGAGTTTGTGGTCTATTACATGTTGCTGTCTAGTTTGGAACTAGTATGTTTGATTCAAGTTTGAAACAGATTGTTTTATCATTCTTCTTAGACTAAGTTTTAGTTCTGGATCATGTTTTGCTCTTGCTCTTTGATCATAATATGGTCATTATCTTGCCCTGATGAAGATGTATTATTGTTCTTTGTTTTGAATCCTTCAAAATGATATATTATTTCATGTTATTTGATTGCACATTGAAGATTCTATGTGAATGTAAAGATTGATGATGTTTGATGTTTGTTTCAAATGCAATACGTTTGGTTTTATGTTTCTGCATGCCTCAAAACCCATGCGTGCGTGTTGATTGGTTGCTCAATTTGATTTTGTCTTGTAGCATGCTTTAACGATATCTGACCAATTGATATACATGTTATTACGTCCAGTTTCTATGTACGCTTGAATTCTTTCCATTTAATGTTTTCATGGTTTGTTTTGGTTTATCACGTAATAGAAACATATACTTGTTGGATGAAACACACCGTCCCAACGGTCACACACATGCACAATACCTTGCCACTCACCTACCGCACCTGGGTTCGATCCTTGGATCAACCCTTTTTGCTTTTTTTTTTTGTTCTTTTTCGCCTGTGCCTCTCTTTTTCTCCCTTTTGGGCCTTGCGCCCTATTGCTGCTACCACCCCCAGTATTGGCCCATTTTCAACCCTTCTTATTTTTTTCAACTAGCCAGAATCACTCATACACCCCCTTGCGTTTTTTAGTTCTTTTTTATTTATTTTTTATTAATTTCAAACACTTTCTTTTATTCAAATCTTTTTTTTAAAAATGTTTTATTTCATTTATTTTATAACTTTTTCATTTATTCTAAAAAACTTCCAAAAATACTTTTAATCTTTATTTAATTTTTTTTGTTTTAATAATTTTTCTTAAATGCTTATTTAGGATTAATTATTAATTTGAGAAGTTTTATCTTTCCATCTTTAGACAAGTTGTTAAACTTTTGTTCATGACTTTTCTTGTTGATCTTTGATCTTTGGTCACTAATACTTGTTTAAACCTTGAATTAGTCCATCCATGTTTAATTCATCATATGAATCATCCCTCCCCCTACTAACTAAAACATAATCATAGGTCCATTTCAATTAGACTTAGAGAGTTCTTGAACTCTACATTGAGCTTGTACTCATTTCCCCTCTGAATATTGACCACAGTCAATAATTCAGTATAAGTAGAACTACGCATACTCTGATTCTATTCCCGAGGATACGTAGGCGTAAGGTGTGATGCCTTATCGAGTATACTTAGATACTAACCCCTAGGGTGTCAATCTTTAGCATAGAACCTTTAGTAAACATAGCATAACACAAACTAAGCAAGAGGCTCCCGTAGAGTATTACGGACGTTTAGGGTGCTAATACCTTCCCTAGGCGTAACCAACCCCCGAGCCTTAGATCTCCCCCCTTTAGGTTTTTCTAACGATCTTGAACCTTTCCTTTGGATAAATCAAAGTCGGTTGTAAAAGAAAAATGATGCAAATTAATTAATAATTTGTTATCCGATTTTCACCGCAACAGAAATGGCGACTTCACTGGGGATAGTTAGACCTATTGCTGGTCCTCCCCTAAGAGGGTTAAGCGTATCTTGTTTGTATTTGTGTTATTTATATGTTTGCTTGCTTGTACATTTGTATATTTATATCTGTATATATACCTGTTGTGCTTGAGTGGTGAGATAAGTCCTAACCCGGACTTGAGAGCACTTATGATAGGATCGTGGTGTAATCAATAGTCGGTTGTTGGCAGTAGTACCAACAATTTATGGCATATGATGACCACACTCAGATGAGGCCCTTTGAGATTGTTGATGTCTGATATGAGCAGTCACATTGATGTTACTTTTTCAATTGAGTGCCAGGGATTCTGAGGACTATAGTTACCTTCACCCCACTTGGCCTTTATAGCGTAGTGCAGTGACTATGAGGGAGCCAGTCCCGAGTAATTGTCACGCGATACTACACTCAGACGAGTTTATCTTGAGAATATTATTAACCCACGTAAGTAGTCACGTAGGCCGATAATATCCGAAGGATTTACGTAGACTCTGGGAACTTTTAGAACCATGTTCTACAGTTGATAAACCCTAGTACACACCCTGTGGTTGGTGCTTTACGCAGACTCCATGCTGTGATCTTGAACCCTTGAGCCTGTTGCATTGCATTGCATTGCATATCATTTGCATCTTTGCATGATTCATTGCACGCATCTGTTTGTCCAGTTACTCATTGCCAATTCTCTCTATCTACTAGTGTTTGTCTGTGAGTCGTCAAGTTAATTCCTCAACACCGATACCGGACTAGAGCTAATTACAGACACAAGATGTCAGAGCAAGAGATACACAATGTTGAGGTCCGAATGGAGATCGATGATCTCAAATCAAGTATGACTAAACTCACTGAAATGCTTCAAGTTTTGCTTGCTAGAGGAGAGCCCCCCCAAAGGACAGTCATCCAGGAAGTTTCAAGCGCTGATCCTCCACCGGTTCAAGTGCCACCTTCAACTTGGCCAGAGTTTGGTTTCCCACACAACTATTCTCCACCTCTTGCATCTAACGCTATGATTGGTCAAGCTGCTAGACCAGTGTTTCAAGCTCCTGTTTTTACCAAGCCTCAATCTATAGTTCATACTACTCGAGCTCTTTTTGAGAATCCCCTCTATGAGTACAATGCTGCCAGTGCTCAAGGTGAGGACCGTGAGGACTTTGTTGAACCCGAAGTTGTCCGAGAGCAGTTTTAAAGCATAGAAAGAAGACTCAAAGCCGTTGAGGGTACTGATTTCTTTAATGTAGATGCAGACAACCTGTGCTTAGTGTCTGACCTTGTTATACCTGCTAAGTTCACAACTCCAGATTTTGTGAAGGACATGGGTCACTCTTGCCCAAGAGCTCATTTGGTCATGTATCTTCGCAGGATGACTGCTCATGCCAAAAATCAGAAGCTGCTTATCCACTATTTTCAAGACAGCTTGAGTGGAGCATCACTCAAATGGTACATGGGTCTTGAGCAAAACTCTATACACAACTTCCAAGACCTCACAAATGCCTTCATGAAGCAGTACAAGTATAACCTCAACATGGCTCCTGATCACCGTCAACTGCAAAACATGTCTCAAAATGATAAAGAGTCTTTCAAGGAGTATGCTCAGCGCTGGAGAGAGTTGGCTTCCCAGGTTGAACCTCCTTTGGCTGAGAAAGAGTTAACCAGAATGTTCATGCATACCCTAACCCCATTTTATTGGGAGAAGATGGTGGGAAGTGTTTCCTCCAATTTCACAGATTTGGTTACTATCGGCCAAAGACTTGAGGAAGGTCTTAAGAAAGGAAAAGTGTCTAAGGCTGCTGAATCTTCTAATGCTGTGAAGAAATCCTACGGGAACTTTCAGAAGAATAAGGAAGATCAGACCAACGCTGTAATGTTTGAAGTGAGAAGGCCTCGTCCCCAACCTCGGTATGTTGTTCACCCTACGGTTGTTGTTGTCACTCCTGCGGTTATTGCTCCACGACTAACTCAAGCTCCCCAACGTCCGGCGGTTGGACAGAATCACTACCGTAATAGGAATCAATTTGATCCTATTCCAATGAAGTACACTGAACTGTATCCCTGCCTGGTTGAGCAAGGTCTGATTACCACAAGGCCTATGCCACCTCCTCCAAATCCTCTTCCAGCTGGTTATAGGGCTGATCTTCATTGTGAATACCATCAAGGAGGTGTAGGCCATAATTTGGAAGGTTGCTTTACGTTGAAGGCTAGAGTACAAGAACTGATGAGAAACAAAATCCTCTCCTTTAAAGACAACCCTAATGTTCAGAGCAATCCTCTGCCAGGGCATGCCAAGTGAAGCCTCAGTCGACTTCGGCTCAGCTACTTCTTAAAGACATGACAGCTCATCCTTGTGTTTGATTAGTCACTATGCCTTATTTCTTGTTGTTTGCACTTTCCTTATTTTTGTAATAATTGTTTGCCTTTAAATTATGTTTGTACTTTCTCAATTAATGAAATGAGCGTTGCAACTTTTTGATTCAATTCATTTGCGTTTGCTAGTTACATCTCCATGCCTTCTTTTTCAATAAATACTTTATCTCTTTTCCATTTTCTTTTTTATTATGCAAAGATTGGATTGAGGATGATGAAAACGTTATACCCATAATTGCTGTTGACATGCTTTCAAATCAAACTTTGCTGATGATGTAAGGCATTGTTTCAATTCCCAAACATTGGAGAAATAAGGAAGATAACCCCTTGTTAACCCCTTTGAGGCTGGAAGTAGGAGTTTCTTTTCTTTACAAATAATGACCCGTGATTTTAACCTGGGGCAGGGTAGTTCTCAGTTAACTCAATTGTGCATTCAATTACAAGAGCTTCATGCAAGATGACTTTCAACAAAATGTTACACTCACAGTTTTCCTTCGCACACAACAAGCAAGTGTCGAAGATGTCTTTCAAGTCGAAAGCCGGTGATGGTTCGCCGTAATCATTAAGCCAGACAGTCACTTTCTTTCAAAAAAAGATAAAAATCAAAAAAAGAAAAAGCCCGCTAAGTCGAAACCTATGAAGGAGACTTAGGCAAAATTGGGGCATCCCGCTGACTGTAAGATTCACAAGAAATAGTTCAGGCAAAAGTTAGGGATAATAAAAAAGAGAAATCTTTAAATCCTTACCATAAAAGTCCTCAATGAAAAAAAAACAACTAAATGTTATAAGGAAGCAGTGATCGCCATCTCAAGTCCATTGAATTTTGAACCATCATCGTTATCATCAGTGCAATTCCTAACTCATGGGAATTTGAGTGCATAGTTTGAGTTAACTGAGCATAGGACTGAAGTTCATCACGTAGATTGGGTGGGCCACAAATAAATTTTGAGCCTTTATCCTTTGTTTCTTAAACTGTGAACCAGGCCACGTTATAACCCTCAAAAGACCTAATTGAAGTGAGGTTATTTTGAAAGCATACTACAACAAGGTTGCGTAAACTGACTCCAAAAGATCTTTGCAGTTCATCTGTTTTGGCATCACACCTTTGGCTTAAGCTTTTCACTTTTAAATGTCTTGAACCACCGTGTTCTGACTAATGACTCAGATACTTCACCTTTTCCAAAAAAAATGATTTTGATTTCAAGTTGCATGAAATTTTCATTTACCATGTCTGTACAAGTACTTTTGTTTGCAAACTAGCTTTCCTCTCAAGGAATTTTCAAACAATTAAGAAACTTGGTCGGTGATCCAATCAGGAGCAAGTTCCTTCCATATCCTGTGGATAATCAGTTCAAGATTTGTGGTTTAATGGCGACTTCTTAGAATTGGTTTATACAGAAGATTTTTCAAGACTCATACCGGGGCAAGCTTTCCCAGTGTACAGTAAAACAATCATCTTTCAAGACTCAGACTGGGGCAAGCTTTCTAAGAGCACCATGAAACGGCCATTTCCAGAATTAATCAAGCTGAAGCAGTGATCAGCTTATCTACAATAATTAGCTAGTCTGGGGCAGTTTGCTTGAAGAATCCCCATGCAACTTTCAAATAGTTTTTCATCCTTCCTACAAGGATCATCATTTGGTAAAGTTTACCGGAGTGGCAGAGATGTGTTCAGCATTAGCATCCCTAGTCCCCAAGCAGAATGACAGTGATCTCTGTGTTGAGGAATCAGTCTTCCAGTCTTGTATTTTTACTAAAAGAGTCGAGTTGTGTCGTCGATATCTACATTTGCATTTGCATTTGATCATATATCATCTGCATAATTTGTACCATATGCATAACATGAGTGTTTCATCCTCATTTACATTTCTCTCGAGGTCGTGTCGTTATCCACGTCTTACCTTGTGGTCAAAGTCCAGCTTACTTGGTGCCTACCAAACGTTACATAACTTTTCATTCAGTGCTGTTCCTGAATGTTGTCATTTCCTTGTTCATCTAGTCTTGTTGTTAGATGCTCATCTTCTTTCATTCCGGTGTTATTCTGGGATATTTACATTCCTTCACTCCAGTTCCATTCCTGGATGTCTTATTCCTCTTGTTTCTCCCAATGCTATTCCTGAAAGTTCATTTCTCTTACCTAATGGTTTCTTGGGTATATCTTTGTTCACAGTCATTCAATGCTGTCTTGAATACTGTGGTTTCTTTTATCCAATGTTGTCTTGGATCCTTACCTTTCTCATGTCTATCTGATGCCGTCTCAAATATCGTGATTTATTCCATTCATTCAATGCTGTTTTGAATACTATGGTTTCTTTTATCCAATGCTGTCTTGGATCCTTACCTTTCTCATGTCTATCTGATGTCGTCTTAGATATCGTGATTTATTCCATTCATTCAATGCTGTCTTGAATATTGTGGTTTCTTTTATCCAATGTTGTCTTGGAACCTTACTTTGCTCACTTTATCTGATGCCATCTCATATATCGTGATTTATTCCATTCATTTAATGCTGTCCTGAATACTGTGGTTTCTTTTATCCAATGCTGTCTTGGATCCTTACCTTTCTCACGTCTATCTGATGCCGTCTCAGATATCGTGATTTATTCCATTCATTCAATGCTGTCTTGAATACTGTGGTTCCTTTTGTCCAATACTTTCTTGGATTTCTATCTTGTTCACTTTTATCTAAACCAATTATTAGATATTGTGATTGTACCCTTCATTCAAAGCCATTATTGGATGTCTGGTTTCTTTACCATCTGATGCCTTTCCGGATGTGTCTCTCTTTCTGATATTTTACCAGATCGAGTCTTTGTTCACTTTATCTAAAGTCGTTATTAGATATTGTGATTTGTACCTTTCATTCAAAGCCATTATTGGATGACTGGTTTCTTTTGCCATCTGATGATGTTTCGGATGTTTCTTGAAGATCCCGTTTGAACTCTTCAGTACGAGAAAATTCCAGAAAATCTTTTGATTGATGTCTATCCTTTCATTTCAAATTTATCCCCAGTGGAGATCATGTCTTCTTTCTGGTTCCATGCCCAGTAAAGAGTGTACTTTCATTTCCCCAGTGAGTCTTTTGTTGGTAGCCTGTATCCCCAATAAATTTTCCTTGTGATTATTAACCTTCATCCTTCCCCAGTAAATCTCGTCTGTGGTGGTTTGCTCTTTATTTTTGGAGTTTATCTGCATTCTTGCACTATCATAACATCATATCATCATACTAGAAGTTCATGGCATGTCAGCATTTGCATGTCTGTTGCTTGTCCTTAGCATGTGCATGTCACCTAAGGGCAAAATTTTTGGTTTGCTATATTTAAATACCTTTCACCTTGATGCCCCTGGAATATCCGTTCCTCGTGCCATCTGGTGAAGCTATTTAAATAGGGGTAACTGTTGTACCCCAAAATTTACCTCTTAGATGTCATCATCATTTTTGCATCTTAGGTCAATCATCTGCATTGTTTAAACTAACCCATATCTTGCAGTTTGTTTCTTTTGTGTTCAAATTAGGGTTTCCTTGAGACATGTCAGTCAATGGCTTTGATTTTCATCAAGATGAACCCTATAACCCTAATTCACGATTCTATGGTTTATCAAACATCCTCAAGAGTCTCCTAAGAACTTTAGATGTGAAGAAAGAAGCAAGTTTACAAGGGTTGACTTCAGTGCATTCACAGTCAAATTGGGGTTTTGACTGAAACCCTAATCTTTGAAGTTTTGGTTCAAATGAAGCAATCATTGGTTCTAATCATCATATAATGTCTCATGAAGTGTTCAAAGTATCCACATCAAGTTTCATGAGGTTTCTTGCAAGAGAAGTAGGGTTTTGACCATGAAAGGTGTCATTGGTGAGGTTTTTCCCCTAATAGCATGAATTGAAATGACCATAACTCCTAAACCACACACCCGATTGGAGTGACTCAAAGCTCATTGGAAATCTCTTTTCAAGACCTTCATTTTGTTCCACATGACTTTTTGTCTAAAAATGCTTGGTTTTGAGTTATGAAGCTTGCAAGATATTTTGACCAACACTTAGAAATTTTTCAGCACTTTTCACCACTCTTTTTCTCAACTTTAGCCCAATTTTTCACTCATTTTCATTTGGATTCAAGACTTGGGTCCCAAATGAAAGTTGTAGAGCATGATGAGAGCTTTCCAACCATATGTGTAACATCTCAATGAGATAAGCCATTCTCAAGTAATGGACTGTCAAAGATGGTTACTTCAAGTTGTCAAATTTCTATAACTTAGAAATTTCCTAAGTTCATTTTGGCAGCTTGGTGGACACGATTTGTAGGCCATTTTTCTACCAATTCAAGGCATCATTTCAACTACCTTTCAACACCAACATTGTAGTATTATGCAAGGGCTTTCCATAGCACTCAAGAGCATGAAATTTGGATCACAAAATTGAGAAATATCATGTGTGGAACAAGGCCATGCGAAATAATTTTGCACCAAGTTACCTCAGTTTTGAATTTGAAATTTCATTCCCTCTCTCCAAATACAATGTTCTGATCCATTTCACATCTCTTCCAACCTTTCACTTTGCCACCAAACCCGTGTGACAAGCTTCCAAAGTACACTCTCTTTTGTACTTTTAAGTTGACATTTACAAGCTATACCAAGAATACCTTGTGCATATCCTTGGACCACCAGATGCAAGCCAAACGTACACTACTTTTCTGACCTAGTGGCATCAAAGAAAGAACTTCACTCGGCTCCATAATGTAGTGTTCAGAACAGCCATCCTCTTGAGATCTTCTCACGATTTTCTCTTCAAGAACAAACTCGTGGCCCATTGGTTCTTCACTCATTGTCCAGCTGAACTCCCTCTATAAAAGGCACCCTCATCTCATTCATTTTTCACCAACAAACCAACAACAACAACAAACACTCTGAAAAATAGACATTTGGTGTGCACGAGCTAGCTGCAGAAGGAAGGAGTCCTTGGTTGCTCACTTGGACACCAGGTTTGCATATCTCTTTTCTTAACAGCATGATGTAATTTAGTTGTTGCCATGAATACCACCTTGAATCCATGTTAGAAGTTGTAATGGTTTTAGCTTTGAACACCAAGATAATAATCTTTTGAAATGTATGATATATGTTAATATGCTGCTAAGGTGTGTTGTTCTTGTGCATTATTAAGTTTGGCTGAGATGTGTGTGTCTGTTGTGGTTGATATTCGTGTAGGCATGGTTGTAACCTATCTCTTGAACACCAAATATGCTCCCTCACAATGCATGTGATTTGTGTAACTTTTATGATAGCACTGCTAGGGTTTGTATTAATGATTATTGGTTGAAGTTTAGAAATGAAGTGATACTCATTATATGCGTGATTGGCTTGAATGTTTGTCAACTGGTGTGATGCTATTTCCAAATTGTTGGAGTTTTAGGTATTGTTTGAATGTTCATTCTGGTGTGGCTTATTCATAGCACATGTCCTTATTAGGTTGTTAGAATTTATATTGGTTTTTGAATGGAACATAGTTTGTTTTGCTAATTTCTCATTTTGAACGATGGATGCTCTCGTTTGCTGCTCATAATATCTTGCTCATACACACAAGTTCAGTTAAATACCATATGGATTATTGATGAACTCTTACCCTTAATGGCACGTTGAAATATTGATTGGTTTATGTGTTGTTTCCTGAAATTACCATTCGTGATAGTTTGATATTGGTGTAGCTTGATATTTTAATTGTCTAAGGGTACTCATATTGTCGTAAGATGCTAGAATGTGTTAAATGGAAGTTTGTTATTATGCTATCATGCCTTGTATTTGTCTTTCATACCTCTGCCATGTCCATAATACATTGAGTTTGTTTGACTAATAGCTTGAATGTTTGCTGGCTATATGTTGTTGTCCCAACTCATTTGAGTTTTAACTGTTAATGTCTGTTCATGATGTCGTGTGAAGGAGTTTGTGGTCTATTACATATTGCTGTCTAGTTTGGAACTAGTATGATTGGTTCAAGTTTGAAACAGATTGTTTTATCATTCTTCTTAGACTAAGTTTCAGTTCTGGATCATGTTTTGCTCTTGGTCTTTGATCATAATATGGTCATTATCTTGCCCAGATGAAGATGTATTATTGTTCCTTGTTTTGAATCCTTCAAAATGATATATTATTTCATGTTATTTGATTGCACATTGAAGATTCTATGTGAATGTAAAGATTGATGATGTTTGATGTTTGTTTCAAATGCAATACGTTTGGTTTTATGTTTCTGCATGCTTCAAAACCCATGCGTGCGTGTTGATTGGTTGCTCAATTTGATTTTGTCTTGTAGCATGCTTTAATGATATCTGACCAATTGATATACATGTTATTACGTCCAGTTTCTATGTGCTCTTGAATTCTTTCCATTTAATGTTTTCATGGTTTGTTTTGGTTTATCACGTAATAGAAGCATATACTTGTTGGATGAAACACACCGTCCCAACGGTCACACACATGCACAATACCTTGCCACTCACCTACCGCACCTGGGTTCGATCCTTGGATCAACCCTTTTTGCTTTTTTTTTGTTCTTTTTCGCCTGTGCCTCTCTTTTTCTCCCTTTTGGGCCTTGCGCCCTATTGCTGCTACCACCCCCAGTATTGGCCCATTTTCAACCCTTCTTATTTTTTTCAACTAGCCAGAATCACTCATACACCCCCTTGCGTTTTTTAGTTCTTTTTTATTTATTTTTTATTAATTTCAAACATTTTCTTTTATTCAAATCGTTTTTTTTTAAATGTTTTATTTCATTTATTTTATAACTTTTTCATTTATTCTAAAAACTTCCAAAAATACTTTTAATCGTTATTTAATTTTTTTTGTTTTAATAATTTTTCTTAAATGCTTATTTAGGATTAATTATTAATTTGAGAAGTTTTATCTTTCCATCTTTAAACAAGTTGTTAAACTTTTGTTCATGACTTTTCTTGTTGATCTTTGATCTTTGGTCACTAATACTTGTTTAAACCTTGAATTAGTCCATCCATGTTTAATTCATCATATGAATCATCACCTCCCCCTACTAACTAAAACATAATCATAGGTCCATTTCAATTAGACTTAGAGAGTTCTTGAACTCTACATTGAGCTTGTACTCATTTCCCCTCTGAATATTGACCACAGTCAATAATTCAGTAGAAGTAGAACTACGCATACTCTGATTCTATTCCCGAGGATACGTAGGCGTAAGGTGCGATGCCTTATCGAGTATACTTAGATACTAACCCCTAGGGTTTTAACCTTTAGCATAGAACCTTTAGCAAACATAGCATAACACAAACTAAGCAAGAGGCTCCCGTAGAGTACTACGGACGTTTAGGGTGCTAATACCTTCCCTAGGCGTAACCAACCCCCGAGCCTTAGATCTCCCCCTTTAGGTTTTTCTAACGATCTTGAACCTTTCCTTTGGATAAATCAAAGTCGGTTGTAAAAGAAAAATGATGCAAATTAATTAATAATTTGTTATCTGATTTTCACCGCAACAGATACGTTCTTGTACTTTTTAGAAAGCCCGCATATCATACTTCAACTTTGATGTTTACCTTTGGTCTTGATTCATCTTGGATCATAATGAAAAATCCCTCCAAAGCTGGGCAAAACATGAGTTCTTGTGTTGGCTGGAATTTTGGTAAAACAAAGTTGAACAATGTTGATGTCATATGTCTGATGTCATAACATTGGTTCTTATCATTAGTTGTTGCAGGGTTGCAGTTTTGAGGTCTGATGTTAAACATGATGTCTTGACATCAGTTGACAGAACATCAGAAAACCATCTGTTATGTTTTTTGTATTGCAGGATGTTGGGTAAGATGTCCTGACATGGTTAATCAGACATCAGTATAGATATGGAGTATTACTGTCATGACAGTATGTCATAACATCTTGGTTCTGGCACATCAGTTGCTGCTGTTATGTGAAAGATGTTGCAGAAGATGTCATGACATCTTAGTCTGGTATAGAAGGTGTTTTTGTTTTGTTGTCATGTGATGTCAAAGGAGATGTCACGACATCAGTTGTCTGGGACAGCAAGTACTGCTGTTGTATATCTCTTGACATATTTGATTTGATTTGATGAGATCTGTTTGGATATACCTCATCATTATACGCAGGTCAAGGAGATTTATTAGGAACAAAGTGCAGATTTAATTGGATTTCATAAAAAGGATCTTGGAGACTTTTTAGGAAACTATTTGGAGATTTGTTCCTATTTTTATAGAGAAAATCTTGCAGCTGAATTAAATAGTGAAGATTTAAAAGATACATAATATCCTGGAAATTTTATGGAGCTGATTTAAAGGTCCGGAAGATTCAAGTCAAAATCAAGAAGAATATTGAAGAATAATGACTTTCTAATTGTGGAGATAAATTAGGAAGGATTTGATTGAAGACCTATTTTGTAGGAATATCTTTTGCAGATTTGGAGCAGCTGATATGCTGTGATTTGTAGCCCAAATCCAGTTGGGAATATGTTATAAATAGAATGCTTGTAACCTAGAATAGACACGGGTCCAAGATGTAGATCATTAGGGCTTTGTCTAAGTGAACCACTCGGGTTGTGAGATGGTCACTGTGTTCTTACTCAGAAACCTGTAGGTAATGAGTTTTGTATTGTTCTTGGAGGAAGCTTTGAAGCAACTCCAAGGTGTGTCATGGAAGTGTGACTTCTACTTTTCTGTGATTGAAGAGTTGTTGGAAATCAAGCTGTTGATGCAGTTGCTGAGGTGTTGACTGCTAGACATCATTGCGATGATTGGAAGTGAGATGAAGTCTCTTATCTAGGGTGGACTTAGGTAGAAGGGTCATTGGGTAGTGATTAAGTTAGGAGATTGTCAACTGGGATTGTTGAGTCTGTAATTTGATACTGCTGATAGTGAACTTCCTTCCTGGCTTGGTATGCCCCTAGATGTAGGTTGTTAGACCGAACTGGGTGAACAATTCATTGTGTTGATTTACTGTTGTTTCTATCACCTTGTTCATATAGCAGATTGTGTTGTTGTGACATCACACTTAACATCACACATCCGATACCAAAATTTTAATTGGTATCAGAGCAGGCATACTGTCTGTTTCTGGATAAGATCTAGGGAAGATACTTTCTGGTTCATGAGCAAGGAAGATAGTTTTGCTGAGATGGTGTATGGACTTGGTCAGTTCATAGAGATTTTTGTATGATCCCTTGAAGTGGAGGATGAACTGTTCATGACAGGGTGTGTATTGGACCTGTCTATTGTTATCAGGCTTGTAGCTTTGGTGGTGAGCTGCTGTGTGGTTTGACTTATTTTCAAACCTATGTTGACCTAGTGCACATGGAGTGTCGTGTTTGTGCAAGGGTTATTATGTTTTGCCTTAAGGTTGTAGAGGAGGCATCTGGGTTATGTGTCTAAGAAGTTTCCTTCAAGAAACATGTCTTAGATATGTATGTTGGTCAAGAGATGATCAATATAGTGTCACTCATTGGATTAGTGTATTGCTGATCCAAGTGAGTAGGTGTTCATAGGCTGTTTGTTTTTGTGGAGGTCAAGCTCAAATGTCAAGGACATTTTCTCTAATATCTGAAAGTTCCTTCTGATCAAAGCAGCCAGTTGTTTGCAATCTTATTTATGGCCATGGAGCAGATTCTGTTTGAAAGGAGTTATATGTGTGTACCAACCATAGGATGAGCATTTCAGATTTGTGCACGGAGAAGTTGGTTTTTTTTACCAAAGGATTATGGTTCCCTGGTATCTGCATGATAAGTTTCCTCTAAAGTTGGAGTTCAGTTATGTGGTGTCCTCACATAATGGAACATCTTTTTGTAAGGATTGAAGGGCATCCTTGTAGGTTGAAGTGTTGGGAGAAGCATATTTGCCTATGTTGTTTGTGATGACCAGTCAATGGTTTCTCTCCTTTAGGTATAGAAGGATGGCATCAAACATCTGAACATTAAAAGTTTGAAGATTCTTGAAATGTAGAGTATGCTGGTTCCTGTTTGTGTGTATGTTATGGGTTTGAAGGTTGATCAACTACTGATGGTCAATCCTCTTGTGTCCCTTGCAAGAGATGTGTGTGGATTACTACGGTTGTTGTCTCCAAAGCCATAGTAGATGTTTAGTGTGATTGCTGATGTCAGAACTGATGTTGAAACATCATTTCAGTTCTTTGCTCAGGGAGGAGTGAAAGGTCAAGACACTGACCTAACCTGGAACGCCTTGGTGGTGTGAATGGTTGTCATGATGGTTTATCAATAGATGCCTGTTGTGTGAGAAGGTTACCTTGACAGGAGTTGAGTATTTGTCTACTTTTGATAAGGTTGTGCATTCAACTAATGACAAAATACATTGACGGGAGACTATGTATATGTCTGATGTAAAAGTGCAGGACTGTTGAAGTGTTGAGAATATACTTTTCTCTATGTGGCTGTTTATTTCCCTTCGTGGTGTGTTGGTGTGTGAGAACTCTGAGAAGCAATCATGATGGTTAAAAGAATCTTGAGATTATAACAATAAGATTGTGTGTTCTATAATGTATTTATAAGTGGCATTATTTGGTATAGTTATGGGGTAGTCTTGGACTACTTATTTTCTGAAGATTCAGATGTGGTAGGTTTGAAGTCTTTGGAGTTTCTGAGCAGGATGGAGGTTGTCTACTCAAACTTGATTGTTGAATCAAGTCTATGAGAGCATGGAAATCTGTTTCTGCAAAGGGAGAAGGTTCTTCTAAGTGGCAGAAGGAAGAGTTGAATTCAACAGTTGGATATCATAATGTTTTGACATCTAGCTTAACATCAGAAGTCTCAGGTAGTGATGTGGAACATCAGCTTAAGATAGAGGTGAACTACAGTAATGGAAGTTATGGATGCTTCAAAAAGATCTATCTCATACAGTTTGCGGGAGCTGTGGTTTGAGAAGATGTTACATGACTAAGAGGCTTGGTGAATCCAAGATGTCTTGCTTTGGAGCAAGTAGTTCATATGACTTGAAGATCTGGTTTCATAGGTGAATCAGGATATCTTGTGGGAGTTCTGAAGAAGATTGAGATCAATCAAAAGGTGGAATTTGGTTGGTTTCATTGTGTGCATTCAAGCAGGATGCTTGAAACTGATTGCTCTTGTGCAGAAGAGTATTTAGTTGAAAATGTAAGGAGGTTCTAATTCTCTTGGAGCTTTTGGAAAAAGTTCTAGGTTGAGGATGAAAGTATAGCTTCTTTTGGTGGATGAGAGTTTAGTCCTCTCCGGCTTTCTGAAGCTCTCTTTGTTCAAGCTGGTGACGCAGTGTTCAGTTTGGATTACTATGCTGATAGTAAGCTCAGTAGTGGAGCATATCTAGAACCATGATGTGTCAAGAATGTCCTAACAGATGTTAGAACATTTTTTTGGGTTGGATATCCTTGGTAAAGGATGATTTTGTTTTGGTTCTGGAGTTTGGTGCATACATTATGCCTAAGGAGCGTCAACATAGTCATACGGGAGAATGATGAAGTAGAAGGTCTGCCTTGGATGGAGAATGTAGAGAAGACTGAAGTAGATCAGGTATTGATTGATTGGAAGTCTGAAGATGAAGAGTATGATAGGGAATGACTGCCTTTGGAGAAAGGGACAATGGCACCAAAATGCATGTGCTCAGCAAGTGTGCTCAAATGTTCATCTTCATCTAGAGCATTAGTTAACCATGACTGGGGGAGTACTTGTCTATGGATTTTGCTGCAAAGGTACATATATTGTGAAGATTACATGCTGATCAAGATTGGTTGAATCTTATGAGGATATAATGTCAGATAACATGTTATGACATTAGGCTGTTGGATGAAATGTTGGTGTGGACATGAATGGTTCTAGCCATGTGGAGCTAATTGTTTGAATCATATGCGCACATGCTTCTGAGGAGGAGTCTGAAGGACAATTTTGTTTGTGTCTGGGAGAATTTACTTTTCTCTGCAGTTTTTGGAAGAACTCTGTAGGGGTTTTTGTTGATGGGAGATGTCACACTGGTCCTGGTGTGTGTTATTAATTCAAAGTAAGAGGATTTTACTTAAAGTTTAGTGGAAGGCAGTGTGTTTGTGCTTTAGAACTTGTGGATGATTGTGTGAAGCATTCCTGATTCAAGTGGATTGTATCTCAAGAATGTCTATGGCTATAAAATTCAAGGTGGATTTGTACAGGGTATGGATAGGAGGGATCAATGGTGAGTTTGGTCTCAATCCAAGAGTTGATTGGTTGTAGTACAAGGATGTGATCCTGGTACTTTCTTACTATATGATCATAAAGGTGTCATGGGATATCATTGGTGATTTTGTGGTGTTGCTAGTTGAAGGAGCAACTTCTGTCAGTTAAATGTACTAGTGTTGTTTGAGGATCAAGCGTTAAGTGAATGCGTTCAGCAGGTGTGTTGAACAGAGGGTGCGCTCTTGAAGACATGAAGATGAGTCTTATGTTTTCCATTCATTTAAGGTGTTCATCTTGCAAAGGAGCACTGGTTATATTAGATAGGGGGAGTTGAACTTTTGTTTATCAAGATTGCTTGTGGCTCTGGTGAAGGTGTTATGTTAGACAAGATGTTGTGACATTGTGAAGTGCATGGTGAACATGACAGTTTAGACCTGGTGTGTCAATGGATTGAACCAGTTGTGTACATTTACCCTAATGTTTGTCAATTTTTGGCCAAATAGGGGGAGAGAAGTAAGATTGTTTTGTTTTGAGTATGCTGGTTGGATGATTCAGAGTTTGCCTTTGGAACTTTGTGTGCTAGGTTGGCCAATTGTGGCTAAAAAGGGGGAGAGTTACCTAGCTGTTTGTTGTGGTTCTTGTGTTGAAGAGGTGCTGATATGGTTTGATAATTTATCAATTTTTATCCGCTGCTGGGTTCTCTGATGATGGCAGAGTTTGTTTTAGCCAAAATTAGCCAAAGGGGGAGATTGTTAGTTCTTGTGTTGGCTGGAATTTTGGAAAAACAAAGTTGAACAATGTTGATGTCATATATCTGATGTCATAACATTGGTTCTTATCATTAGTTGTTGCAGGGTTGCAGTTTTGAGGTCTGATGTTAAACATGATGTCTTGACATCAGTTGACAGAACATCAGAAAACCATCTGTTGTGTTTTTTGTATTGCAGGATGTTGGGTGAGATGTCCTGACATGGTTAATCAGACATCAGTACAGATATGGAGTATTACTGTCATGACAGTATGCCATAACATTTTGGTTCTGGCACAACAGTTGCTGCTGTTATGTGATAGATGTTGCAGGAGATGTCATGACATCTTAGTCTGGTATAGAAGGTGTTGTTGTTTTACTGTCATGTGATGTCAAAGGAGATGTCACGACATCAGTTGTCTGGGACAATAAGTACTGCTGTTGTATATCTCTTGACGGATTTGATTTAATTTGATGAAACCTGTTTGGATATACCTCATCATTATACGCAGGTCAAGGAGATTTATTAGGAACAAAGTGCAGATTTAATTGGATTTCATAAAAAGGATCTTGGAGACTTTTTAGGAAACTATTTGGAGATTTGTTCCTATTTTTATGGAGAAGATCTTACAGCTGAATTAAATAGTGAAGATTTAAAAGATTCATAATATCCTGGAAATATTATGGAGCTGATTTAAAAATCTGGAAGATTCAAGTCAGAATCAAGAAGAATATTGAAGAATAATGACTTTCTAATTATGGAGATAAATTAGGAAGGATTTGATTGAAGACATATTTTGTAGGAGAATCTTTTGCAGATTTGGAGCAGCTGATATGCTGTGATTTGTAGCCCAAATCCAGTTGGGAATATGTTATAAATAGAATGCTTGTAACCTAGAATAGACACGGGTCCAAGATGTAGATCATTAGGGCTTTGTCTAAGTGAACCACTCGGGTTGTGAGATGGTCACTGTGTTCTTACTCAGAAACCTATAGGTAATGAGTTTTGTATTGTTCTTGGAGGAAGCTTTGAAGCAACTCCAAGGTGTGTCATGGAAGTGTGACTTTTACTTTTCTGTGATTGAAGAGTTGTTGGAAATCAAGCTGTTGATGCAGTGGCTGAGGTGTTGACTGCTAGACATCATTGCGATGATTGGAAGTGAGATGGAGCCTCTTATCTAGGGTGGACTTAGGTAGAAGGGTCATTGGGTAGTGATTAAGTTAGGAGATTGTCACCTGGGATTGTTGAGTCTGTAATTTGATACTGCTGATAGTGAACTTCCTTCCTGGCTTGGTATGCCCCCATATGTAGGTTGTTAGACCGAACTGGGTGAACAATTCATTGTGTTGATTTACTGTTGTTTCTATTACGTTGTTCATATAGCAAATTGTGTTGTTGTGAAATCACACTTAACATCACACATCTGATACCAGAATTTCAAAAAGTCAAAGGTATGGTTAACTTTTTCTCAGAAACCCTAGTTTGTGGTCCAGATGAATTTGAATCTTTGCATTGCTTGTGAACCAAGTTCTTTGAATTAATTTAATCTTGTGAATGGATAAATATGATGTATTTGAGGTCCTTGAAGCATCTCTTTAGATCTTGGCTCATGCTTTGATCCAAAAGTCAACTTAGGGATGAATTAGGTCAAGAAAACCCTAATTCCTGATTTTTGGTGAATAGATCCCCTGAGGCTATTTTGAACTTATGAATGGACTCATAAGGTTCTTTTGAACTTCTTGAATCATATATTGAAGTATTGGCTCATTCCAAGATGAAGATTTCTCCCTGGAGGCCTTAGTTGACCAAAACCCTAATTTGGTGACACTGGTGATCTTGAGGCTTGATCAACTTAAAATGTTGCATTCTTGTGTTAAATTCTTAATGAAGGAGACCTCTTGATCCTTCATAGATGTTTGAGAGGCTTGGAAATTTGATGATCATGTCAATTCTTGATTGATCCTTTGCCTGAATGCTCTGAGAGGGTTCAAAACTCTAATCCTTGGTTAAGGTGAATACTCAACACTCTTTGAGAAGATTGATGATGTATGAGAATACATCCATATTGTGGTGATGATTTGAACAATGATGCAAAGTCTTGTGGTCAAAATTTAGGGTATGACAACAATGATGGCGGTTTCGTGTCCTTAAAGTTACCACTTAGCAGTCTTCAGTGAGCATCTCACCGGAGAGGCTGAGGACGATGACTTGATTAGAGACACGCTGGTTGTTTGAAATGTTTTGATTTGTTAAATTTAAATGTGATTCTGTGTGTTTTTTCCACTAATTTCCATCATGCACCATCATCTTCGGCGTGTGGGATCTGCCACGTCAATTAATGATTTTCTTGACTTTTATGCATTTAAAGATTCTTAAAAAATTTATATATCATTCTTGACTTGTTTCTGACTTGCCTGAATTTTTTGATCATTTGTGATTTGATTTGATGTATCATTTGCATTTTCATCTTTATTTTCATTTTAAAATTAATTTTAAAAATAATTTTAATGTATTTTAATTCATATTATTGCATTTTATATTTGATTGAGTTGTGTTGACTGCTGTTGGCCTTGGTTCTTGGTTGATTTGGTCACAAGTTTCATCAAACTCAATGGATCTTGGGTGTTGATGGGGTGAAAACCCTAATCCACCAAAATGGATGATTGATTTTGATGATGACTTGATCATCACTTGGATTCAATTTGGTTGTGCTATTTTGTTTTATCCTCTCTTCTTCATCCTTTTCCTCTTCTTTTTCACCTTTCTTTTGATCAATTGGAGGATGTGTAGGTCATCTTGTTCATGTGATCTTGAGTGGTGCTTGATGAACTTTCAGCATTTCAAATCCACCATTTGGTTGATCATTTGATCAATTGAGGTACTTTGTATTGATGCATAAGTTTGTCCAAAGTATCATGAGAGGTTGATTGATGTAATGGGTCCATCTTTTCTTGACTTAGGTCTTGATCCATCTTGTTTTGACTTGTGCTACGTGTTTTAGAAGTATAATCTTTATATCATATCTCTAACATGTATGGTACATAAATTGTTATTGGCCAGCCTCCCATAGTATAATCTTATAGATTGTGCTACGATTGCTTAACATAGCGCTAAATTTGTCCCTAATCGGAATTTGGTCCAATTTTAGATATGAGTCATTTTTAGTTTAGATGTAATTCTCCTATCTCTATAGTGTGTTGATTCTTTTCCACCTAAGAGATTTAGTGGCATACATGTTGATTTTATCCAAGTTGGAGTCCTTCTCAAATGATGATGCAAAGTTCTCACATTTGTTGGCTTGATTAGTTGAGTAATCTACTTAAATGACAAAATGTCTTCTTCATTAACTTTAACACTAACACTAACTTCAATTGTGCTAACTTTTACTTTATGCCATTTATTTTTATTAACTTTTATCTTTATGCTCTTTATTTCTTGCTCTTTATTTTATGCTTATCATTTCATATCATATTTTCATCTTGTTTATGTTTATGTCTTTTTCTCTTTGTCCACTTGGACTTTCCTTTTCTTTTCAAGTCATTAATAAAGGCTTAAACCATTTAAAAGACTCTTAATGTTCCTCGGACTATTTGGTGACTATCCATTGCATGAATTTGGACTTACGGACTTAGAATTAGGTTCTTTGCCCTATGCTTTGGAGTTGTAACTTGAGACCTTGGATCTTATCTGGTACTTTGACCTTAAAATACCTCTATGAAGACTTGGCTTGGATAGTTGGTTTTCCATTTGGTGCTTGGTTATTTCTCTGCTAATCTTGTTGCTTATTGCTTGAATCCAAAGGATGAGATAGCTTGTATGTTGGTTAGATCTTTCCTTCCTTAGTTTTTAATTTATGCTTTAGGGAAGTCTCTTCATCTCATCCCCTTTCTTAAATTTTCAAAATCTTCTCTCTTTTTCAAAACCTTTTTCTTTCAAACTAGAACCGCTTTCTTTTAAACTCATTTTCTTAATAAATGCTAATCAATCTTAAGTATATCAAGACCATTTTCAAAAAGACTTAAAAAAAGATAAAACTCATTCAAACCATTTTGTGCCTTTTGTGCACTTTTTGCTTTTAAATATTTTCATAAAGTTTAGACATGAGTCATTTCCATAGTTGAGATGTGATCCTCTTATCCCCATAGTATATTTTGAAATGAGTTTATTCTTTTCCACCTTAAAGAGTTAGTGGCATACTTGTTGATTTTATCCAAGTTGGAGCCATTATCTTGGTGATGTAAAGGTCTATTTTCACATACTTGTGGGTGATTAGTTGAAGTTTTCTCCTTAAAATGACAAATTGTCTTTTCATTTAAAATGAATCATAACACACCATTTTGTTATTTTTACCACGAACTACGAGGTTTTAATCCTCTATTGCACTTTGTAGGTACGTAGACACGAGGCTTAGGAAGTCTTGTCAAACACAAAATTATAAATAAATAATTCTCTTCTTATCTCACCAATCTTTTGCAAAAAAACACCTTTTTAAGCCAAACACTAGATTTACAAGAGGCTCCTATAGAGTACTATAGACATTTTAGGTGCTAACACATTCCCTTTGTGTAACCAACCCTCTTACCTTTGTCTCTGCTTTTATTAGTTTTTGTTTTAAAACTTCTTTAGGTTTTGTTCACTCTTTTCTATTTCTTTTGGAAAAATAAAAGTGCGGTGGCGACTCTTGTTTTATGAGTTAAGTTAATCAATAGCTTAATCTCAAATTTTCCTGCTACAGATATGTGTTCATAGGATATCAAAGTATCCTAAGGGTAATGAAAAGGTCGAAGGAAATCTTAAGATGCATCAAGAGGCAAGGTCTATATACCGTTTAAGCTAAGGAAGTCTAAGATGTGGCACAAGCAACTTGGCCATGTCAGTGAAAGAGGCCTGGACGAATTATCGAAACAAAATTTTCTATGTGGTGACAAGTTTGAAAAATTAGAGTTTTGTGAACCTTGTGTATTTGGTAAATCCTATAGGGTGAAGTTTAACAAAGGTAAACAAAGAACACATAGATCCCTTGATTATATCCATGTTGATCTTTGGGGGCCTCCAAGGAGTCCTTCACACTCAGGTGCAAAGTATTTCCTATCCATAGTTGATGATTATTCCAGAAAGTTATGGGTATTCATCTAGAAGACTAAGGATGAAACTTTTAAAAATTTCAAAAGTTTGAAGACCCTAGTAAAAAATCAGACTGGCAGAAAGGTCAAGAGGTTGATAATCGATAATGGCTTTGTGTTCTGCAATGAAGTTTTCGACAGGTACTGTAGTATATATGGTATTACAAGGCACATGACTACTGCGGGTACTCCTCACAAAAATGACATGGCTGAGAGATTCAATCTAACACTCCTGGAAAAAGTTAGATACATGTTGGTTAATGCTCGTTTGAAGAAGGTTTTTTGGGATAAGGCTGTTGTGACTGCAACATATCTAATAAATTAATGTTCTTCAACTGCCTTGGGGTTGAAGACATCTGAAGAAGTTTGTCTATGTCATAAACCAGACCTCGACAAACTTAGAGTATTTGGTTGTGTAACATATGCTTACATTAGGCAAGACAAGGTCGAACCTAGAGCTCTGAGATGCATATTTCTTGGATACTTTAAAGGAGTTAAAGCTTATAGGTTGTGGTGCCTAGAGCCAGGTAACAGGACAGGTGTATCACAAGTCGATATGTAGTTTTCAATGAAGCTGACATGGATTTCAAGAAAACTAATGACATTGGTCGAAGTGCGAATATCTCTAGAGAAGAGCTTGAACAGGAAGAGATTCGTGTTGAGATGGAATATAGTGATGATGAATTGCATAACCCAGATGAAGTCGAAGAGCAAACACAAGTTGCTGATGAAGATGAGGAGATTGATAATGACTACCTGCTGGAAAAAGTAGGTCGAGAAGATTCATAATGCCACCTCAGAGACATGGTTATGCAGATCTCATAACATTCACCTTAATCTCTGCAAGTGAGGTTTTTGATGAAGAACCTAGACACTACAACAATGCTATGAGGAGTCGAAACAATGGAATAAGAGATTTGACAAGTTCATGGAACACATAGGTTTCACTAGGAGTCAGTTCGACCACCGTGTTTACTCTAGATTTTGACTTAGAGACTCACTTGTTATTTTGTTGCTTTATGTGGATGACATCCTCATAGAAAGCAATCGTGTCGAAGATGTTCTGGAGGTGAAGGCTGAACTCGATAAGGAGTTTGGCATGAAGGATCTGGGAGTTGCCTCCTGGATTCTTTGAACTGACATCCAGAGAGATAGAAAGTAGTCGAGATCATGCTTATCTCAAGAGACATACCTATTGAAGATTCTCGAAATGTTTGGTATGTCGAATTCAAAGCATGTTGTAACATCGACTAATCCTTAGTTCAAGCTGAGTACAACTCAAAGACGTACTAAAGTCGAAAGAGCCTATATGAATAGCATTCTATACACTAGTATAGTAGGTTCTTTGATGTATGATATGGTTTGTACGAGGCTAGACAAAATATATGTAGTGAGCCTTGTAACAAAGTACATGGACAATCTTGGAAAGGCGCACTGGCAAGCATTCAAGTGGATTCTAAGGTACATAAATGGGTCTCTGAGGAGAGTCCTAATTTATGGTGGAGAATGTGGTGATGATAACAAAGTTGAAATCGAAGAATTTGTCAACTCTGATTATGCATGTTGTATGGATTTTAGAAAATATATTTCTGGATATGTGTTCACTATGTTTTGCATAATAATACGTTGGAAAGCAACACTTCAGAAGGTTGTTGCCTTATCAACCACTAAAGCGGAGTATATTGCCCTCACTGACACTGGAAACAAGTAGTGTGGCTTGAAGGTTTTCTAAGGAGCTGAAATTTCAAGGTCAAGTTATCACTGTTAAATGTGATAGTCAAAGTGTCATACATTTGTTGAAGAATTCAATCTATCATGAGCGAACGATGCACATCGATGTAAGGCTCCATTTTGTCATAGAGATAATCAAGCATGAAGAAGTCCAACTGTTGAAGATTTCGACTAACGACATTGTTATTGATATGATCACCAACATATTGCCGAGCAACAAGTTCTTCCACTATATGCAGTTGATAAAGCTGCATGATGAAAGCTAGTTTGTTCCCTTATTAGTGTAGAGCTTGTTCCAAGGTGGAGATTTGTGGTATTTAGTTCGAACTCTAGCCTCGACAAGGTTAGCTTTATGGTTCAACTGTAGTTGAAGGTGTGCATATTTGTAATCAAATTTTGTTCTCGCACACATAAATATGTTAGCTTGTTGTTTAAGTTAGCATGTTGAATTTGGTCAGTCTGTTCGGCCAATTGTTTAGTATGTTAGTTGAAAGATAGGGTTTGGTTTTCTTATAAATAACATACTAGTTCTCACTTCTCCATCAATCCCTGATAATCCTAATTAGAGGGAGAAAGTGGTGTGGTTGAGATTCATTTGTAAACATTGTTCCCTAATGTGTAAAAAATGAAGAAGACAAAATCTTGGTTTCAGAAAAGGAAATAAAGGATAGGTGAAAGAAGTATTTATAAAATTTATTTAATGAAGAATATGATATCCCACTAAACTCTAATAGACTCAGCATTAGAGAAGAGGATCAAAATTATAATTACTACTGGTTAAAAACAATATATAAAAGAGACGTTGAAAATGATGAGTAACATTAAGGCAATTGAGTCAGGCAACATTCTTAAGTATGGAAAAATCTTGGAGATAGAGGCATTGAGTGACGCACTAAACTCTTTAATGAAATTATGATGTCAAAGCAAATGTTGGATGATTATAGAAGAAACATTTTAGTTCCAATTTATAAGAACAAGGGGACATGCAAAATTGTGCAAATAATATGGGGATTAAATTTATAAGTCATACCATGAAGGTATGAGAAAGAGTTATTGAATGTGGAGTAAGAAAAAAAAACTCAAGTTACTAATAATTAATTTGGTTTGATGTTTGTGAGGTCGACCATGGAAGCGATCTATTTACTATGACGTGTTATGGAGAAGTATTAGAAGGATCCACAAGACTTTCATTTAATCTTTATTGACTTGGAGGAGATATATGATATGTCGCCAGAGATGAAGATGTTGTGTTAGATATATAGTAAGACTAAACGAGATAAGAGTAGAAAGACAACATTAGAGAGTGTCGAGGGTAATTACCAATAGTAGAAAAGTTGATGAAAAATAAGATTAGATGATTTGTGTAAGTAGAGAAAAGAGAAGACCTATAAATTTTGTATTAAATAGAGTGAATCAAATGGAGAATAGTAAAAAAATTAGAGGTGGATGGAAATTTAAAAAAACTATAAAATATTAATAAGAAATATTTCAAAATTAACAAATTAGATAGAAACATGATCTTTAATCTGTGATCTTTAATCTATGATCTATGTAGTTGATCTCGCTTAATGAAATAATATATATTTTTTTATTTCGTTTCATTAGTTTAGTAGCTCCTCATAATTTAATATTTGTACATAGAATTTTTAAATGAGTTACCAACAACCTAATGATATTGTTTCTTTCTTTACATTATTATTTAAAGTGAAAAAAAAAACACACACACACTTGACAACTATTAATCAAATCTTCTTCTAATTAAGTTCAACAACAAATTAATTATATTTATTTAGTTAGCCTTATCCGAATTTCACAGGTTACTAGTAATGACTGAGGTTATTAATCAATAACTAGAATACCTTGTCATATGATCCAACACTACAAATGAAGTCAAAAGTGTTATTGTTGAAAACCTAATACACAAGGTGACAAATGGGAACATATATCTTGTGTTTGTGTATATAATGTACATAACAATGAACACATCATAGTGAATGAAAGTGAGGTTTTCTCTCAACCTAGCAACAAGAAAACTTCAAACTCATGTGCTTGAGTATATCATATTGAACACAATTGATAACCATGTTTTGGAATGACCCCAAGCACATAAAAACTCAGACAAGACAGGAATAGGAAAAATTTCAGAATTGGTGGTATGAATGACCCACAATATTAATAATACGACAGATTCATAAGATTCTGTTGGGGCTGTTTCCTTGAAAGTACTTAAAAATCAATTATACTAGATATCTATCTACTGATCACAGACATTAATTTCTCATTGTTTTTTCTAAAATGAAATTATATATACATAAATCATAATATAGTGATGGTGAAAAGATATGAGTGGGTCCAAGAAGAAAGAAAACTCAGTTACACTTGTCAGGAATTATAAGAATAACAAGCACAAATATGTCCCACACCATGTGATATTTTGAAAACTCTTCCTTTTCATTTTACTACTCCCTCCGTCTCACAATGAGTGACTCAGTTAACTTTTCACACAAATTGAAAAAAAGAGAATAAATAAAGAAGAGAGAATGATATTTTTACTAAAGTGCCCTTGTAATATATTAGGAATGATGAAAGTAATATTAATTAGAGAGTAAAATAGAAAAAATTGCATTGGAAAATAAAATGAGTCATATATTTTAGGACACCATTTTATTCCAAATAAATCACTCATTATGGAACGGAGGGAGTATCATTTATGCACATAGATTTTACAAACACTTTTATCACATAACTAGTCAAACAATTGTTCAGTTTTAGTCCAAGGTTAACTAGCCTAGTAAACTAGGGTATAGGTAGAGTTGAAAATGATGACCTGCGTTTTAATGTTGAGAGATGGATTACAGGTGGAAGGAGTAAATGCATACATTTTCCCATCCTCACAAGAAAATCTACTCCTGTGAGAAAAGTCATTTTCAAATAACTCTTCTTTTGCATGCATTAACCACTGAAAGTTGCATTTAGAGATAGTACTATACATATTCTTTTAAGAACTTATATTATAAATGGTATTAACAATCTACATCAAATTTGAAATTCTACATCTCAGATTTGGTTTCAATGCATGTGTGCGAGAGTGAATATTGCAGAAAATGGATATGTGGAATATAACATAGTGTGTTACTGACTTGCATGAATAACTGAAAATTTATCCAAACAAAGAAAACATAGAAAAAGGGATTATGATTTTTGATACTAGAAATAGATGAGACCTAACAGTTGGTAATAATACAAACTGTGTAATAAATGGTGTGACAGAAAGATGACTTCATTGAAAATTAAATGTAGATTGGTTTTGGTTACACTTTTTCTCCTATGATTTATTTGATGTTAACAAGTCATAACAAATGGTGGTATTAAGGGCACAGTAAAAGGGTATACTTTTCATAGTTTGGCCTATTATATGACTCGGTAGTACTCTGCAACTAGCAAGTGTACAACACAGTAATGAGAGGAAGGGCTAGGACTGTGGTTGGGACTTTGAACCATTGTTTTGGTACAGTTTTTGTTATTTACTGGGGTTTGTAAGAATTGTAAGAACTAAGAAGTTACTGCATAGTGTAAGAGTAAAGCGATAGGACATGGTGTTGATTTTGTTGAGAAATAAGTGTGAGTTGTGTTGAGAAATAAGTGTGAATTTTAAATCTCGCATTACTTATAAAAATGGAGGTTAATCACTTTATAAGTAAGAGGATCCATACACCTATTACCTTAAGGTTTAGGGTGAATATGTGGTGTCTTTCTCACTTATTTGAGCGAGTCTTTGACCTTTAAAAAAATATATGATCCAATGTGTATGCTTCTCCCTCATGATAATCTATCAGATTTTACATGTCATTTTTTATTTATTTATTAAGGATAAGACAATGCTTTACCACTATTCGATCATAGATGAAGTTGCTTGTTCCTTCTATTTATTTTTATTTTTCCTACAATACATTGTATATTTAATATGCATACATTGTGTATTGGGTTAGTGGTCAAGATATTGAAAACCAAAGTTTGGTATGAGAATAGTCATTAGTAAGTCTGTTCAAAACTCTGATTCAGTTTGGAGGAAAGATTGTTCAAAACTCTGGTTTGATTCGAGATAAATCCTTAGAAAATCTCAGTTTAGCATGAGGACTAACCGCTTCAAATTTGCGTTTAAAAGGAAGACTAACTGCTTCTCTCCTTTGTTTGCTATTTAGTTAGATTTAACTTGAAACTTCATTTTCCTTGTATAAGCGGGTTCGTAAGGTCAACCTACCAAAAGCTTATTAGTATTACTAGATACTCTCAGGATTAAGTTTTGGAGAGAGAATTAGGTCATTTCATTTCAACTGAACCTCTATAATTTCTGGTGTCGCCTTCTTACTCTTATCTCTTTATTTTCTGCGTATTTATTTCTTCTTACCCTTATCTCTTTATTTTCTGCATATTTATTTTTCAGTGCTATCTTTCAAACGTTTTTATCAAAAATATTTTTAAACTATGAAAATGAAAATAATAATGTTTTAAACTATCGTTTTTCTAAACAACGTAATTCAACCACCCACTCTTGAAACACTTTAATTCATAAAGGCTTCTCCAAATTCACAAATGTTAAAAATTATATTGGAACGTTTGTTACTAACAAATATCTAAAAGTTAAAATTTGGAATCATAAATATGATCTAATCCTTAAATCAAGAGATGGGAGCGTTTATGAATTTCAGAAAAATCATAGAAGAATGAAATTATAGAAAAGATGAACGAACCAGTTCAATTACTTAAAGATGAAAGCATTAGCTCGAAACTTGAAGAATCTTCGAAAAATTCATCCAACTCCTATCAAACAACTCTCATTGTTTTTTTGAAAAGAACATACTCATTAGTTGAACGATCTTCAGATAAATCAACATCAAATGAAGAAACTTTATCTGTGAAAGGAAATGAGGAAGAAGTCTCGTCCAATGAAACTTTTGAAAGAAGAGAAAACAAAGACTCCACAAATGAAGAATAGTCAACTTAGAGAGAACCATCAAAGAATATTCTTCCAATGAAGAACGAGAAGTCTGCTTGACAGTATCTTAAGAGGAAGATGACCATGAGGATACAAAACCATCTTACAATCAGTTATTTAAAATAAGTACTAAGTTAAGTGAAGAAAATGATAATATTAAAAAAACATAACTTAGACCTTAAGGAGTATCTATAAATTCTTGAAGAAAGTAATAAAACACTTAACATAGAAATATATAATATTAGAAATTTAGTAGGAACATGTGAGACTTGTGTCTCATTGAAAAAGGAAGTGACAGATCTGCATGAAACCCTAAGTAAATTTCCTAAGGGAAAATAAAACATTGACTTGATCTTATCAAGTCAAAGGTCATCCTTAAATAAAAGTGGATTATGATATAGATAACCTATTAAAGGATAAAATAGTAAGAAATCAAACTGACATGTTTATAACACTACAAGAAATTTGACATTTACCAACAAAAATCTGTTGGTAAAGGTTCAAAAACCGATGGTAAAAGTTAAAAAACCTATACCAACGGGCATTTGCTTTTGTCAACTATAATTTCCTATACTAACGGAAATTTACCATACCTAATATGTTATACCAACGACAATTTTAGGGGTTGGAAAAATTTCGGGCTATAGCAACGACTAATTATACTATTTTATATTTTTATCCACCGTGTATTTCCATTGGTACAAGATGAAATTAGCCGTTGGTATATGTCTTTTTTTTACAAATATTTATTTCCTATGATTAATATTTTGCACCACACAAAATTTAAAGCAACATCAAATAATATTTTAACTATATGGTCGTAATGGAAAATCTTACAAACAAATAAAAATAACAAAGTAATGTCAATTATATAATAACAACCACAAAAAAAGATTCTACGACATCAAAGAAACACAAAAACATCTAAGATACAAGCAATTACTAATCTTCCTCTCCTCCATCTTCATCAGTACATAGACTTCAAGAATATGTCTGGTTTGGGACACTAAGCATTTGTAGCCTATTAAAAATAAAATAAAATAAGTTACAAACTCAGCTTAATAAATGCTTTTATAATATTCGAGATATGAACTCAAAGACTAAAATATAATATACCTGTCTTGCAGCTTGTAAAATAACATTCAAATCTTCTTGAGATAATCAATTTTATATCAGTAGCATCATATTTTGTGATAAACACATTTGTCCTCTCTTGATTTTCTCGCATTTTCTTAAGGTCATCCCTTAACTTTTGATTTTCAGACAAATAAGCTTTTATTTTTTTAAATTTGGGAAAATTGCCTATACGACTCAAACATCCCATCTTTTCAGGTCATTTTACTTGAAAATAAATGTCAAGTACAACTTAAGTTTTTGTCCTATAAACATAGTAGAACATAGATTTTCTTCCTCATTTCTTTTCTTTTTCTATTTTTTTTTCCTATTTTTTTCTTTTTTTTATTTTCTTTTTTACCAACTTGTGAAATATCACAGCTATATTAATTCAACCCCACACAACTCCAAATAAGACTCTTTCAATCCTTTAAATAAGGTAATAATGTTGTTTTTAACTTTTAGGATTGTAATGAGTTTCAAACAGAGAATGGGATAAATAGGCTCAAAGGGGTTTCAAACAAGGGATTGAATTTTTAAGGTTGGCTTTTTGGCCAAGTGGCTAAAAAATAAAACAGAAACAACTTGACTTTATCATATCATTGTGCACAAGTAAACAAACAGTTTCAAAAAGATTCAGATTAAGTTCTAGAGACTAAGAAACATGAGTGAAATCACACAAGAAAGAAAGAGATGAAATTTTTTTAATCTTACCCATTGTTAGGCACAACAACTCACCAAGGGTAATGATATACTACAAATGATGAACAATTCAAAATTTAATCATACTTATCATACACAACAAATCACTCACATCACACCACGAGTCTTTAATCAAGAGAACAAAGAAAATACTCACACTTGCAACCCAAAAGCCAAAGAAAAAACATGCATTTTTTTTATTTTAAAGAAGAAACAAGTAAATGACAAATAAGAAAGCATATAAGTAAATTATTCCCCCCCCCCCCCACACACACACACACACACACTTAAGACACACATTGCCCTCAATGAAGGAGTATGAGAGAGAGAGAGGAAAGAACATACCCGAACAGTTAATGCAGATATATGATCGCATAAGAAGCTTTTCCTAATGAGAGCTATTCTACAGTCTCTTCTTCCAAATTAGGGCGTTCATGGAGTAACTTCGGGAAATGTCCATTAAACTTGTAAGTTTTATTAGTGCCTTCACCTTTTATTCCAGTATCAAAGAATGATCTTTGATAAGTAAAAGTATCAAATGGGGATGTGAAAGTGATCTCATTTTTCACAACATCAAGGATCAAGAGATTAAGGGTCTGCCTCAATGCTTTTGTTGCATCTTCATATGAGTCCCATACATACGTATGAATGTGCTAATTTGAAGAATGTCAGCCAAGGTCCATCAAATTTCCTTCTTATGTTCCGGCAATAATTTTTCTTCCTAATCACATTCAAGCTTTGATGAATAATTTAAATCTTCAGGATGTGATTCAGGATCTAAACAACGTGGTTGTCTAGTGGATTGTGTGTTTCGAGAAGCCAAAATGTTCAGAGCTTCATCTGCAAGTATAGTACAAAGAGGGGTGTCTATGGAAGAGTCATAGGTAATATCAACTTGCAAGGCATCTTCTATCTTAACATAAAGAAAACAAATGTGAGTGTCACTACATGCATCACAAGTGTAAGTATCATCAAAATCAAACAGTGATAGAAAATCAGTTGAAAATAAGTCAGAATATGTTTCATCAACTAATTCAGAAAGCAAATCAATTTTAAATACTCTACCATGGGGAGTTTCATAGCATAAAAATTTTAAATTTTGCAGTAATATCACCAAACTCCATGGACATTGTTCCATCATCGACGCCAATTTTTGTTTTTTGTCGTCTTCAAGAACGACCTTCCCAAAATGCTGGGTGTTTTGCGTGGCTTTGAATTAGTTTCTCTTTCCATATCTAGAATGTAAAAATTTACATGAAAAATCAAATCATTAACTTGAACAACTACACACTACTTCAAATAACATATCTAATGTCTGCCGCAAAATGCATTTTACCTCGGCTACACAGCTGAGGTAATGAACGACGACATGAAAAGCAATCACTTGTCACCTCGACTTTAACAAAACCGTAATTACATATTTAAAGGTCATGAGTTTAATTCTCAACAACTACATATTTTTTATTTTCTAAATTTTGTTGCGCTCGCCATTTACCTCTCAGATTTATTTAAAAACGAGGTAATAAGTTATTTGTTGACCTCAGTTTTAAGTAATAACCGAGGGATAAAATTTCGTATTTTTGCATGTATCATTTTTGCCTGCTTGTATAATTTTGTTTGTATCATTTTTACTAGCTTGTATCGTATCATTATAAATCTATTAACCTGCATGTATCATTTTTTACACAGAAACTACAAAATATGCGACAAAATTGGAATTTATCGTATCATTTACATTGTTTTGATCATCAAGACAGAATACACACATTTACATATTTACACAAAACAAAATTAATGAAATTTTCACATTTACAACCAAGAAAAACTATTGTTTTAGATCATCATAATAAGATAAAAGACTCAGGCCCAACTTGATTGGATGCCATCCATATCTTTTTTTGAGAATGGTGTTTGGTTGTTAAACTCCTACGATTATAACATAAATTAAATTATGACAAGCTAACAAAAACCTGAACTTAAGAAGACATGGATTAAGTTAGTAACTTATGCCTCATCCATCCCTCTTTAATTCATATGAAGACAATATATAACATATATCTCATAACATAGTATTCACATGAATGGCCGTCGGGTTGTTTTCGCCACAACAAATAATTTTCATATATTTATATCACACTAATACACACAAATAATATAATGTCAATAAATGCACAAGTAACATACTTACTTTTGTGGAAACATAAATTGGTTTTTTACCAAGTACATTATGTTTGAGTGCATTATACTCCTCCGTCGCTCTACACATATCGGTTAAAATTAAACATGAATAACAACTATTCAACTATAAAATTAAAAATGATACCACTTACCAATTCAAAGCGTTAACCGCTTCTTCAAGCCGTTCAGAGTGCAATGAGCAAAATACAACTATAGTATTTCTCTTGGGACATATAACAATTAGTTGCCAATATTCACTGCATAAACATTCAGAATAATTAATATGCATAAAATTAATTTATAAATCAAAACACAAATTAATATATACTTACTTGCGGTAAAACGAGGCCAAATAAAAATCTTTGATGTTCCCTTTCAATTTATCTTTTAAGTAATTACATATATTGTGTCATGTTGAACCGCGTGTGAGAGCAATGAGCGCCAGTTCTAAGACACAATACTTGTTTTAAAGTTTCCTTTCAACAAATAAGTCTTGTTGTATCTTCTAGAGCAAATATTTATGTTAAAGTAGAAGAACGTATGAATATAAATAGAGATCAACATAAAAATTATACTTATGAGGACCAAAAATTTATGTAAATACGACTAAGAAAATAAAATAAAAAATCAAATAAAGAATCAACAAATAAAAAATAATTTTTTTTGAAAATACAAAAAATAGAAAAAAAAATCAAATAAAATAGAAAAAAAGAGCTTAGAAGTCTCTTCTAAGGAAGTATTGTTTGTTGATTTTTTATGATTTTCTTGAAAAAAAATCGGAGCAATTTGAAACAGTAACTTTTAGATTCATCTGATAGGATATGGTTCTTAACACTATATTGCACCCTTAAAAATTTACAAAAAAAAAAAAAACAAAAGAGAATAAAATTGCTAACAAGACTCTAAACTAGAATTATAAAATTGGCTAAAATCAACAGAAAGTCTCTGACAACGTCGCCAATTTGATTTGCTGCCGCACACAGGTAAAAAATAAGTTAATAAACATAGTATATGGAAGTGACACTTAAGTCATGTTGCAAGAACTCTTGATTATTTTAACCAACCAATTGAAATAAAAATGGGGATTTTAATTTTTGTTTAAGAGTATGATTAATAGAATTTGATTTCGAATAAAATTAACGAGCTAATATATTAATTCAGGTTTTGACCTATTACTGGTTATTATAACTCCGATTCCCTAAGCAGATTTGATCCATATTCGATTACAATGTCAATTAAACAAGCGTATTTTCCAAATTAAGCAAACGGTTAAATATTGGGCAAATTAATTATTTATGATCCTATTTTCCAAATTAAGCAAACGGTTAAATATTGGGCAAATTAAGGAAAAAAACTATGTTAAACACAATTAAACTTGGGAACATGCATCTATCGAATTAAATCAACATTTCTATGTAACTTGAATTAAGCATGCAAGAAACACATATTAATGAAGGTGGAAAAAAATACAGAAGAAGGGAGGATTGAATTCTGTTCTCCAATTTGTGTTGCTTTTGAATAGTGTTCAGATTCTAAACAATCTAATCAAATTATGATAATATGGATGCAGTCGAATAACAATCAGAAGCAAGTAAATGACAAATGAACACACGAAGATTTATCCTAGTTCCTCCCAAACTGAGAGTAGTCTAGTCCCCTTGCAGCACTAGAGATTTTTCACTATAATCATACCATGATTACAATTTCTTATGCCTTCAAGCATAATACTTTTATTTGTTAAGACCTACAACCTAAGACTTGCCAGCTCAATCAGTACCTGATCAAGACTTCCTGCTTAGATCCTCGGATCCTAAGACTTTCCTGCTTACCCTCAAGTACAAGACTTCGTGCTTATACTCACAACCTAAGAATTTCCTGCTTATATTCCACCAATCCAAGACATCCTGCTTAAATCCCACGGATTCAAGACTTTTTGCTCAAACTCTCAGCCTAAGACTTTCCTGCTTAGATTCCACGAATCCAAGACTTTCTGCTTAAATCCCACGGATTCAAGACTTCTTGCTCAGACTCCCTGCCAAAGACTTTCCTACTTATATTCCACGAATCCAAGACTTCCTGATTAAATCCCATGGATTCAAGACTTCCTGCTCACACCCTCTAGTACAATATTTCCTTAGTCAGATTCCACGAATCCAAGACTTTCCTGCTTAGACCTTCAGTTCAAGGCTTCCTTGCTTAATCAACAATTTGATCATGGCTTTAACGCTCAAGCACATAGCAGGAGACTTACTTGGCTCAAGCTCACAGCAAGAGACTTTGATGCTTAAGCACATAGAAATAAACTTTCTTTCTAAACTACTAAACAACCTGTTTAATAGAATAGACAATAAGATGTACTTGATGTATAATCAGAGGTACAAGGGAATAACTATAACAAAGATCATAACACTTAATATTTCTAAGAAATTCATTGTTTAAGAAATCTTAAGGGTTTGTACAATTTACAACAGATAATAGAAACTCTGTATACTGGATGTTGTTGTTGATCTTGTTATTCTTCCATTTTGATAGAAGCGTGAAATGATTTTTTTCTTTCTATTTGGCCCTCTTTCTTTTTGTTCCTTGTTGATTCTTCAGATTGAATCTTTAGCTACGTAAATAGTAGATACAAAATAAATGTCATTGGAAGAGATAACTTGCACAAGTGTCTTTGTTACTCCATAGTACTAAGAGACGTTGATGATAGATACATAAAAAGATCTTTATCCATTGTGTCACTTATTTAACCATAATGTATTCCTTGTGAGTTGTATTATATATCCGTTGAGAGTGGATATCCGTAAAGCATGTCAACTCTCCTTGAGCCATGTGAACACATACTCTAGTTGACAAACTGATTTGACAATGTAGCTTGCTTTATGCAGTATGGATCACCTAGCCTTGTATATGGTTCTGAATGATCACCAGAAGTAGATACATTTAATAAGTGTAAAGATAACATATTGCTCTTTTCCTGCTAATAGATTCAGCTTCAGATTCTATGCAATCCTATATCATCAGACTTCACTTAAAAATGTTCTTTAGTTCTGAACTATCAGAAGCCAAGAACTCAGTTTCTCTCAAATGCGTTCTCTTAACAGATTCTGAGTAGATTCTCTTTATGCTTTGGAACCTGCATACTTAGAATGTACATTAGATAACACCATTATTCTTTCAATACTTTGTTAGCATCAAAACCTAAAGGATATACGTCTTGAACAAATCTTGCTCTAACAAATATTATTGAAAGGAATTGAAATAGAATTGAAATTACAATAACCTCAAGGTTTGATGGAAACCTTTATCAGTAGATCAACCTTTGGAAAATTAGCTCTCCCTAGGAAGTGTAGCTATCTAATGTTATTTTGTGTAAACTCTGAATGAATGAAAACAAAGATGCTAATTCACTTAAATAATAAAAGGGAAATTGGGCCCTGATAGCATCTGACCTGAAAAACATAAAAAAAAAAATAGCACAAAACTAATTATTTTATTAAGTCTGGAGATGAAATGATTTATTCGACCCTTCTTCACTCTAAATTAGCTTTTGACTTCAACATAAAACTTGTAGCTTATCCTCTTAGTTTTCCAACGCATATTGGAACACATCAAATATCACCCCTTAGCTCAAGTTATATCTTGAGCACCGAAAAGGTGTCAAATTACCGCTTATTCAGAAAATAAGTAACCGAATTAAAATAAAAGCATAAATAAGCTAAACTTAGAAAAAACACTAAAAGCAATAAAATAAAAGCAACAAGTAATAAAAATCCCTTAGCACAAAGTAAAATATGGTGTATTAAAATACACTGATCAACCATGTATATAAAGGATACATTATTACCTTTGTCACACAACTTACTTAAAAGTAAAATGTGTTATAAAAATTTAGTCAAAAAGAACAACTTAAAGGTAAGATTAGGGATCCTACCAAACAATTTCTCTTCTTGTATAAGTGAAATGAGAGAACATATTTATTTCTTTAGCTATATGATTTAAAGAACAACAATCAATATCATCTTTTAAATTCAAGTTGTCAAGCATATCGACATCACAATTTGACTTTTTAACCATTGATATTAGATATTTTTGGGTCCTTTGATGTTAGTGGAATATATATCTAAGAAGTTATCTTTCTGTTTTTATGTTCATAGTGCTCTTTATAAAAGTGGAGGGGAGGACATCGTTGTTTGCTTTCATGACTCTTTTTGAGAAAACAGAACATATCAATATGACCATCTTTATTACAATAATCACATTTTAGGGTTTTGCATTTAGATGTTGGATGGGAATTACCAGTATTGCTAAAGTTTTTACTGTTGTTCTTTGGTTCATAAGCAATATCAACCTTAATGTAAGATGCTCGTTGGTAACTTAACAAAAGATTCAAGATGTCTCTACCTTTAGTGAATTTATCCAGTGTGTTTTGAATATCATCAAGAACTCCTTGAATTTTTTAAATATCAGTTTCGTATATTTGTTTATCTCACTTTGACAATCTTCATCTTCTGATTCCATATCTTTAATGTTAGTTGCTTTGAGTGCAATACTTTTCCTCTTCTTCATGTCACTTTTTTGTCACCAACAAGAATCCTTAGCTTCATCTCATGTTCCTACAATTTACCAGAGAGAGAGAGAGAGGGAGAGTTCATGGTTGCGAAATCCCTAGATTCCCAAGTCGCAATGAGTTTAGGTTACCAACTACGATTTTGGCATCTAAGAAATTTTGTAACCAATTCCTCATTTTCGAATGTATTTCCCAAAGTTCTCAAATGATTCATGATATGGGTAAATCATGTTTGCATGTAATTTATGGTCTATTTAGGTTTTATTCTAGAAGGTTCATACTCATAAGTTAATGTGGCCAACCTTTCCCTAATTACCCCAGTAGTTCCTACATGGATAATTTTGCAGATGTCATTCATTTCTTTTGTCGTCTCGTAGTGAGTAACTCACAAAAATTCATCAAGACCGAGAGCGATAGTGATGACAGTTTTTACCTTCAAATAGAGCTGCACATTTTTTTGTCATATTTGGTCCAATCCTTTTCAAGTTTGTTCACTACAACACCATCAATATCGTGTGTAGGAACAAATGGACCTTCCTTCAAATCCTTCCAAATACCACAGTCCATCCCTTCTATGAAAATCTTCATTTTCTCTTTCCACAAACTATACCCTTCTCAATTAAAGGATAGGGTATCTTTAGTGAATAGCTTGAAGTCATTTATTCTCCTAGGATGATTAGTCTTTAACATGAGTTAGGCTTTGATGCCATTTTTTTGAGAAATGAATTCAAACAATGGGAGGGGTTAAATTGTGGTATTCAAAATTCGTGATTAATTTAAACTTTTCGTTACTTAAAAAGCAAGTTGTGTTAGTATTTTTAAAGATTAGAATAAAAATCTACGGGAAATAAAGGCAGTAAAGTAAATAGCAAAAATTAAAAGATAAATGTTACAAATATGGCACTAGAGAATTATTCATATTCGGTTGAACGCTGGCCTACTTCTATCCCTTCTTGAGATTTGACAATAAACTTTAGCTTTTATAGGTTATTCCCACGAACCTTTGATACAAATAGATCTTGATATTTTATATTCGCTTATCCCCAACCAAAACAAATCTTTTCAACCGGTTGGGCTAACTATCCCATTAGAGATTTAATTGGTTGATCTCAATAACCAAACATAAAATTTCAAGGCTAAGTTCTAGAACCAAACATGGTTTTTATGTCAGTTTAATCTCAAGAACCCAACTCAATTCTTCAATAGTATCACACTCTTGAAAATAATAACAATGGCACGACATATGTTCAACTCTTTCCTCACAACCAATTTTCACTCACAAGGCACTTAGGCAACTTTGGTATAAAGAAAATATTCAGAGAGATAAGAGAGATAAATTTCAAAGAATTAGAGAAATCTCATATTCTGGTGTAAAATTAGGTGGAGAGGCACCTCCTTTATATAGGAGAGTAATTCGCTCAAAAAGTAAATGATTCATGGGCCAATTAACTCACCTAATCGATTAGGCATCATAAATAGTCAATTATTTTAGCCCAATTGAGAAAGTTTAGATAGAGAGTTGTTATCAATCATTAAGACATTGTCCTAATCGATTATGTAATCAATGTTGCTTCATCTAATCGATTGGCTTTAGGATATAATAAATTAGGTAGTTCAAAAAAAAATCGTTTAATGAAGTTAACAGATTCCTAATAAATTGGCTAAGGTTTAAAAACATTTTTAGGTGTTTTGTTAGTTAAAATAAGGTTTTAAAAATGTTTTAAATGTTTGTGTGTGTGTGTGTGTGTGTGTGTGTGTGTGAGTGTGTGTGTGTGTGAGAGAGAGTATTTGTGTGTGCGCGCGTGTATGTATGTGTGCATGCGTGTGTGTGAGTTGCCTTAGTATATTAGGAGGTACTCTCCTACTTTCACAAGACTCTGGTCACTTAGACAAACGTGACAAAGCAATATTTTACACTTATTTTCTTTTACAACTATGAGGCTTTCATGTTCCGTTTTCAAATACACCGATTATATAAGCACTTAAATGGAACCTTGAGTATCCTACTTGATGAGGCTTGAGATGTCTTCAATTTAATCACCATCAATATAGAGTTGGAAAATTATTACCACCAACTTCAATAATCATTGATTTTGTCTTCAACAAAACACTTAGGAAGGTTGTCAGCATGATCATTAGCTTCATACCTTCAAGCAGATAGATCCACAAAGATTACATGTTGGATCCTTCTAAATGAATCATTGTCACCCCTCGAAGTGAATACTTTTTGAATCCTCTTGAAAGAATCTAGTACCCGCCCCTCATGGCGATTGCATTGAACAACCACGAGGGAGGTCGCTCATCACCTAGCAGCAATTAGAGCCCCTTGAGGGAAACCTCCTAATCGCTTTGGGAACAAAAGTTCATCTTAAAAAGAGACCTTTGCTCCTAAAAATGAACATTTAAATACTCACTACAAGATAGTATACATAGAAAAATTACAAGAATACTATTGATTAAAAACCCAAAGGTGGACAGTAGATTACAAAAATGTCAAAAAAGATAAGGGTAAGACCCTCACAAAAGTGCGAGGGGTCAAGACCTTAAACTACTAATCCTCTAAGAGATCTCCAAATCATAGATTATCGCCCTCTTAGGTTCCATTGGTTATTATTCCCTCAGTAGGTAGGACATACTCGACGTCCACCAGTTGACCTCCCTTGACAACGTTAAATAAATCCATCTTCCTTAAGTTCAATCTTGGATAAAGAAAGGCTACATGATCCTTCTCCAGCTCAAAGTATAGATCAGAACTCTCTACCAAATCATCTTTGAGGGTAGATATTTCTTCTTCAAGCCCCTTGACAGAACTAAAGGTCACATTCAAAGTACCATTTAGTGTGATGGCAACAGCAGTGTGAGCTCGTGCCTCTAAAGCCATTGTTTAGAGTAAAAACTTCATATTGTTTCTCTCTTGCACCAAGATCTTTAATGCTTCTTGGCGCTTTTCATACCCTAATTTTTACCCCTAAGATTCCACCTATCATATCATTGACATCCCATCAAAATCACATGCATGGTATCCTCTTACCCTCACTTCTTTGGGTTTGCCTTTGTAGGAGATCTCCAAGCACCCTTTGGTTTCTCTTGTTGCCCTTTTGCTTGTTTACATTCTAACATCACTAACCTTATTCAAAATACAAAAATATATCTGGTTTTCTCTTTCTTATTCTACAAGGTAGGGACTTGCAATCATTGGATCAAGCATGGTTTCTAAATTACAGTTTTGATTCCAAAAGGCTAGGTTTTTGTCAACAAATGGTTCACAAGAGCTCTTACCTCAAGGCATGGCCCATAATCTTAGGTCATATTTATGTCAAGATTCAGTTAACATCATTGGATCAAGAGAAGTTCAAGTTTGGTGCATGATTTCAAAGATGATTCAAGTATAGTTGATATGTTCATTTCCATGCCATATTCATCCAAACAGTAAACAAACACAACCAAAGTACAAAATGCGGAAAATGAAAACTCATTGATGAAAAACAGTGAACAAATTAGATAAACTTAACGGTGCAAAAACCACTTATCAAACTCCCCCAAACATAGACCGTTGCTTGAACTCAAGGAACAAAGCTTGAATAATCAGTTTTTGAAGCAAGCATATCAGCAAAGAAAAGAGCAAGTGAAAAATAAAGTATATCGGTACTCATACGTGAGTCTCTTGTTCAGATAAGGTTAAGTACTAGTTCATTCGGAGTTCACATAACGCGAAGAACTTTTTGTGAGAACATCACACCCAAGCTTCCCTTTTTGATATCTCTCTAACTATGATTTGTACTTAAGTTTCATCTCCGATTTTTCCTCCCTTTTTATTTAGACAACCACATTAAGGCAATAAGAATTATGATAATCATCACATGTAGAAGATTAATCAAGTCTTTTCTTCTTTTTTTTAGACACTCGATACGTAGCACTTTTATTCATCGATGAAATTTTTAAACTGGATGACGTTTGGGGTACAACCACCGTTGGGCTGAATAGCCAGGTGAGAGTTACCCAACTTAGAGGGTTGATTGCCTTTTACCGTCTTTTCATCATTTTTGGTGTCAATTTTTTATAGCTACTCAACCAATCAAACATGCATGTGAATCTAATATTATGCCCGACTGTCACGAAAAGTAATCTGGGAGTACTTATCAAGGTCCAAGCACTATGGTACAAATCTACACGTTAGACTCGTATCTCATTTTGGGAAAACTAGGGTGTTCAGACAAAAACCCCTTTTTGTTACACTATTTCGGTTTTCCTACCCTCAACCTTTCATCCCTTTATCTCTATATAATATTCCCAATTTCTTTGAAATCAAAGCTCTTGTAAAAAAAACTTTCCGGTCAAAATTTGGGAAGAAACTCAGTGTGTTTTTTTTGCCAAACAAACAAATAAAAAAAACAAGCAAACAAAAGAAAGAAAATAAAAGGAAACAACAAAAGCATCAAATCCCGCCTCAAACCTGAACTAAACATTGGCCTCAATGTTTTAGAACAAGAGAGAGAGGGGTGGCTCACAGTGATTTTTACCGAGGGGGTGGAGAGAAATAACAACATCATTCCAACTCTGGTTTTTCTTGACGGTTCAGTGTGTTTACTCTGGGTACAAATCTCAATATCGCAGTATCTTCAATTTTTTCAAATGTATTGCATGCTTCTGCTTCCCCATGTAAAAACCTGTTTATCACATGACTAAGAAGCAAAACAAACAACAAAAATAAAATAGCTTAGTAATTAAAAGTTTGGGTTTCCTCCCACATAACGCTTCATTTAACGTCGCATGGCTCAACGGTTTATTCCCCCTGTTATGGTGGATGCTTCATCTTCCACACCTTGTTGCTTGTCTTTTTTTAAACAAGGAAACCATATTTTTCAGAGATAGAGTCCCTTTTATGCAACAAGTGACTTCCCACTTTCATAGCCTTACCTCGATGCCACTTTTTCCGCTTTCTCTTAACTTTTGGAATGGATCTTTGAGTTTTTATGCTTGTTGAAGTTGAAGACGATGACACCCTTTGAGAGATTATGCGTGAGACTTTTTTCGGTGGTGGTCTTGGTATTTAGCTTTCCCTACATGTTCTGATCATGCCAATTGGAGAGCGATTATCTTTTTCTTCCACTTGGTTCTTAATCTCAAACACTTTCAACGTTATTTCCTCATCATATGCTTTTAAAGTCAGGGTGCCTTTTTCCACATCGAAGTTGCATCGAATTGTAAGCAAGAATGGTCGACCAAGAATGATTAGGGTCTCTTCATCTTCTAGAATATCCATGATCTCAAAATCAATTGGAAAGCTAAATTTATCAATTGTCACCAGTACATCTTCTGCTACCCCATATGACCGCTTAATGGTATGATTAACAAATTTTAAATTTGTCCCTGTAACGTTCACCTTTCCAATACCAATATTTTTAAAGATAGATAATGACATTAGACTCAAACTAGCACCCAAATCAATTAGGACCTTCTTGAAAGTTCTGTCTTTTATAGTGCATGAGATTGCTACAGATCCAAGATCTTTTTGCTTTATGGGGATTCTTCCATCTTGTGATATTTCACTATGTTTCTCAGTTAAAATTTCCAGCTCCTCTCCCATTGGTCTCTTTTTAAAGATTGCCTCTTTCATGAATTTTTGGTACCTGAGCATTTGCTCGAGTGCTTCAAAGAAATACATATTAATCTCTAACGTTTTAAACATTATGATAAATTTCTCAAAGTCTTTCTCTTTTGGATCCTTCTTTGTCACTCTCAGAGGGTAAGCTAACTTAATCACTTGTTTAGCCTCTTTTTTCTTTTTCTCTTCAGTTGGATTTACATGTGGTATAACTTCTTCTGGTTCTTTCTTATTTTCCCTCACTTCCAGACCCGCCTCTATGAAATGATCATCATTTATTGCTCTTTCTTATTTATCTTCAACAACTTCCTGACTTCTTGTTGTGACAACATTAACAGTCTCGTGATTTCTTGGATTTGGTAATGTTGTACTCTGAAGGGTACCTTGAGCTTGCATGGAGAGTTGTTGTGCTATTTTTCCAATCTGAACCTCAAGATTATTTATAGAAGCTGCGGTGTTCCTTTGATTATTTCGGGTTTCTTCTTGGAATTGGGAGCTTTGAGCGGCCATCTTCTCAATGGCAATTTCCCAATCAACCTTTTTGGGTGCTTGTTGCTGATACTGTTGTTGAACATTCCCTTGCTGATCTTTTCAGGAGAAATTTGGATGGTTCTTCTAGCCTGAATTATAAGTGTTAGAATAGGGATTGTTCTACTTCAGAAAATTTATCTCTTCAATTTGTTTTGCAGTTGCAACACAGTGCATGGCAAAATGAGGTCCTCCACATATCTCATAGTTTATAGCTTGAACAGATTGAACTTGGGCTACCGTTTGAGTACCTATATTCATCGCCTTAAGCTTTCTCTCCACTTCAACAACAACTTAGTCTTCCATCTTCCCTACCTGATTTGCAAGTTTCAAGTCAATCACACCCTCTGGTTTTCTCACACTCTGGTCATATAACTCCAAATGTTTATTTGGAGCAATGACTTTTATGATCTTTTTGATACCAGTGGATGTTGAAAAGTTGGATGAACCACCAAAAACTGTATCAATACAATGCTTTGTCTTCATTCTAAGGCCATTTACAAACATTTGCATCTGTTCAGTTTGATCCATATTGTGAGTGGGACACGCCACCAATAGCCTTTTGAACCTCTTATACGCATCACCCAGTGATTCCACTTCCTTTTGCTTAAAATTCTCAATGTCATATCTTTTGCGAATATAAACAGAAGCAGGGAAATACTCATTCATAAAAGTTGTTTCCATTTTCTCCCAAGTCGTAATACTTCCAGCCGGTAATGAGTAAAATAACTCTTCAGCATCTTCAGCTAAAGTGAACGGAAACATCCTTAATTTTTTCGCTTCTTCAGTATGCCCATCAATCTTCAGTGTAGTTCTCATGGTAAGAAACCTTTGCAGATGTTTCTTCGCATATTCATTGATTTTTCCTGTAAAAGGTCTCTTCTCCAATTGACGGATGGTTGTTGGGTGCAATTGAAAGTTTGGGACATTCACTGGTTGATTAACAATGGTCAAACGACCCAAAGGTGCATTTGCTCCTCCATAATTTCCAAGGAGTCTTTCTTGTTGTTCAACCATTGTTGGATATTCTAACTCTTTTCTGAATTTGTCTCTGAATGCTCAGAAACTTCTATCTCTCTTTCTCTTTCTGAGTCTGAAGTTTCTGCTTCTGACAATGCCAGTCTTGCTTGCCTTGCTTGTCTAAGCCTAGCGTGCAAAGTTCTTTCTGGTTCTGCATCAAAAGTAAAGTCAGTTGAGGGCTTTCCTCGCCTACAAAGATTAATCAAAGATTAGAAATAACCAAAAATAGCCACAAAATAAAAATAAATTTAAAACTAAAAATAAAATTTTAGTTGCAGAGCAACAAAATTTTAATTGAATTAGACCTATGAACTCTATGATCTTTGGCAGTCCCCGATAACGGTGCCTAAAACTTGATCAGTAAAATAAAAAGTGTATTATTTTGCCTCTGTAGTAATAAGGGATAAAGTCTCAAATGTCGATCTCAAGGACTGCTTGATGATACAGAGTTCTGAATTCAATTCAACTAAACAAAAGCTTGGGGGTTTTGAGGTTGTTTGATAAAATTATAAAAACAATTGCACATAAAATAAAGAAAGTAATTGAGCGGTTTAGGAAATATATGAGTAAAATATGCTAGAGATGGTGTATGATCCAACTCAGTAACAACTCTGAATTTACACTGCAACAACTTATTTTAACTAATTAATTATGGGTTCTTTAGAGTGTTTTACTCCTAAGTCATTAGTGAGAAAACCTTTAATCATCCACCCTAATTCTTATGTCCATAGAGAATTACAGATGAAATTAAGCATTCAATTATCAAGAATATTCCGGTTTCTATAGGGTATCCCTAGTCCTAGGTGATATCTACTATAGAATAATCTCAAGCAATACATTAACAATGGTGGTTCGGCCCAATCCTTAATTGTAAATCAAACCCGTTTGTCCGACATAGCAAGCATTAAGAATAGCAAGAGATTAAATCAATTATGGAAAAGAGATTGTAAATGCAATAATAATATCAGAGTCATTACAGATCCAAATCAGGGACACACCCTATCATTGAGGGTTTAGCTACTCATAATGTTTGATAAAAATAAAACACAAGATGTAGACATTACAGTTACTAGGATGAAATTGGATTTTCAATTACTTCCGATCATGAAAATCTCCCTTCACCTGAGCTTCTGTGGTTTCCAATTTTTTCTATGTAGTTTTTTATCGTTCTCAACCATCCTCAAAATCCCCTTGCAAAACCGCTTAAATAGACCAAATCCTAATAATTGTAAAATCTCGCTAAAAAAGGAAATTTTTGAACATTACTCGCTTGCCTGCTACGACCCGTATCATGTGCTACGGGTGGCCGTAGTATGTCACTAGACTTAGCCTGGCAAAAATCAATTGAGGGCGTTCTGTCTGCTATGGCCCGTATCATGTGCTACAGATGGCCGTAGTATACCACTGGCATGATTTCTTCTTCTCCTGTTCCTCTGCTACGACTCATAGCATGCACTACGGGTGGCCGTAGCAGACCATGGTCTCATTGGATTATTCCTTCCGGTTCTTCGTGATTTTTCATAGTTTTTTATCGACATCCTTCTTGAAACTTTATTCAAACCTGAAAACAGTAAACAAACACAACTAAAGCATAAAATGCGGAAAATGAAAACACATTGATGAAAAACAGTGAACAAATTAGATAAACTTAATGGTGCAAAAACCACTTATTAATGGTTCATGTGTTCATTTACATGCCATTTTCATCCAATTCTCAAGAAAGCATGAAAACTATTCAAAGGACAATAAAGTTTACCTAATTTAGTGTCCAAGTGTTCATCAACGGGCCTTTGGATGCAAGAAATGGCAAGAAATCTCAAGTTGGCATATGTTTTGTTGGCCTAAAATCAAGTATGGCATGTCACTTGGTCCAAACACCATAACTTTCACATTTATCAACATTTTTGGAATATTCTTCAAGCCAAATACCATATTTAAACTCCTCTACAACTTTGTTTCAAGGGTCAAACATCAAACCAACCTCTAAGTCCATCAGTTTTGGAATTTTCTCAACTGCCCATCTGTGCACAAAAGTAGGCCCAAGACCTGGTCGACCTAATGCCTGGCCTAGAATCTCAGGTCACGACCCCAACTTTGAATTAATGTCATTTTCAATTCAAGCATCCTTTTGATGTAATTCTTTTTGCACCTGATTCTTTACAATGAGGAGAACATTTGGCACAAAGAAAATCTCAAAATGCACGAGTGAATTCAATTTGGCCTAGCTTCAAACATGGTACCTTGAGCTATACTTCTTGGTCAGTTTTCGGTTATGATTTTCATGTCAATTCTCATTCTGGGACCATAAGCACGTGTGTAACCTTTTTGGAAAAACAAAATGCATATGAACAAACACAAAACGACTTTTTTCAAATGCCAATTCGTACATTTCATGCCTCATGTTCACACAATTGCAAATCAAGAAAATCCAACTCCCTTCATACGAATTTCGGATCTATTTCGCATGTGTGAGCTCTGAAACACTTTTCCTATAAATAGAGGATTGATTTGCCTTCATTTCCAAGATTTGAAAGCTAAAGAAACTCTGAAACCATTTGAGCTCGATACCTCCAAAAACTAGAAATATATTTTCTCAATTCACGCTTGTTTTGCTTCGTTTCTTCACCCAGAATCACTCATCGGCATCTTCTGAAGCTAACTAAACCATTGTCGTGCTTTGAAGCCTCCTGAATCAAGCTCTCCATTTCCACCATTGTTGACCTATGAAGCTTTAACTAAAAAAGGTAGCTACGGGTAACATTTTTGAACAAACAAGTTACCAGTCTTTTCGTATTGTTCCACTGATCAAAATCCATCTATTACCTTGAATTTATATTATGTATCCATCATTTAATTTTACTTTGAAGAACTAGGGTTCTTCGTGTTCTTGAGCAAATTCTCTTTGATCATAGTCAATCAATAACGCTGATGCAAAGAGACATGAACGATGATATGTTAGGAAGCTGAATCCATGGTTGATTCACAATGAAAACATGAGTTCATGGAGTTTGCAGAAATCAACCTGAGGTTGAAGATGAAGCTGCTACACACGTTTTTTTTAATAAACTAGCCGTTGGCGCCATTTTCAAATATTTTTTTATATTTTATTTTCATTTTATTTTCTATTTTCTTTTCTGATTTAATTTTGAATCATTTTTAATGCTTTTTGACTCCAATATTTTCATTATTTCATAAAAATATTTTCTACCACATATTTTTTTTCCATAATTTTTTAAAAACCATTTTGCATTTAATTTCAATTTTCCATTAATTTTCATTTTGCATTTTATTTTTTAAGCATTTCAAAATATTTTCACTCCAACTTTTGAGATCTTATTTCTCATAATAATCTTGACTTCTCCTAATTTTCTCAACCATTTATTTGATGTTTTGATGCTTCTTTGGAATGTTCCTTTTAATTTCCATTTTAAATCATTTTAATTTTTTTTATTTTGATTTTTGTTCAATTTTGGAATGTCTTGATATGATCTCTTGATGATTGCTTGGTCGAATATATTTTCAACATCTTAAGTCCCTGGTTGATGATTCGTTGGTTGGTTGAATCTTCTTTGTTTCAAACATGTTAATGAATGATCATTTGATCATCCGTGGAACTTTGCATTAGAGATAGGTTATCCCTTGGTAATCATGTTTTGAGTTCTTTGATTTGTTGATAGATGATCACTATGTGATTTCTTTAGTCCTCATTTCATCTCCTCTCATCTCTTTCTCTTTTTCTTCTTCTTTTATTTGACTATTTTGTTACATGTTTTAGGAGACTAACTTTGTGTTAATTATCTAACATGTTGACACATGAATTGTTAATGACCGATCTCAGATAGGTGTGACTTCTACATAAGTCCACTTATGATTGCTTAACATAGCGCTAAATTGTCCCGACTCGATTAAATTCTCATTAACACTAACATTGACATATTAATTATGCTGACATCTAACATTTATTTTTTGCTCTTTACATTTATGTCATTTACTTTTATGCCTTTACTTTTATATCATTTTAAATTCATTAACATTTACATTCTAGTTGTTATTTTTTTGTTCTCTTTATTGCTTTCTCATCTTAAAAGAACAAAAAACATCATAAAATGGCTAAAACCGTAAAAAAAATCAATTTCCTCTTGTGGACTTAGTGTTACTATCCCTTGCTTGAGGAGTACTTGGACTTTAGACATTAGGACTTAGTGTTTCCCTTTGCTTGGAGTGGTATATGAGATCTTGTGATCTATCTGAGACATAGTGCTTCATCTGAGACTTTTCGATCTTGATTCAAGACTTAGAGGCTCTTTATAGCTTGGTGAATTTGGTTGTCCATCTGATATTTCCTCTGATATTCATCTGTGCCTGTGCCTGCTCATCTTGTGGCTCAATCCAAAGGGAAATGAATGCTTGTTTTGGCCAATGTCAAATGCTTGCATCTTCTTGTGGTTAGTACACTTGCACACACAAAGGCTTTCTCTTGAGCTACCTGACAATGAAACCATTTACTTTATGCTTTAGGATAGTCTCTTCATCTCCTTCCCACTTCTTAAATCTTCAAAACTTCTCTTTATTTCAAAAACTTATTGTTTTCTCAATCTTCACACCTTTTTCTTAATAAACCTTGGCTTTGTCAAGTGATCTAGAAAATCTTTTCTCAATAAATGCTAAAACACTTAAGCATATTCAAACACTTTTCAAAATTCTAAAAAGGAAAAACGTCATCAAACTCATTTATGTGTCTTTGTGAACTTTTCTTTAAGAGCCTTTTTCAAAAGATTATATATTAGTCTATTCTTGTAGTGATGCAAACCACAATACTTCTACAAGATACTAAGAAATGACTGACATTTTCCACTTGAATGTTGAGATGTACTTGTGAGAAAGTCCAAGTAAAAGTTCTCCCTATCAAGATGATGAAAATGCTCATTTCCTCATACTTGTGGGTAGTAAGTTAAGTTATTTATTCGAATACGACAAAATGTCTTTTCATTTAAAATCAATCAACAAACAACCAGCTTTATATAAACACAAATTTGCAAGTGGTTTCCGTTGAGTACAATGGATGTGAGGGGTGACGATACCTTCCCCTTGCATAACCAACCCTCGTATCCAGATCTCTCTCTCTTTTTTTTTTTTTGCTTTTTTTTAGCTTTAATGAGTTTTGTTCGACCTTTTTCCTTTTTCCTTTTTCCTTTTTCCTTTTTCCTTTGGAAACAATAAAGGTCGGTGGCAACTCTTGCTTTTTTAGTTAAATTAATTAATAACGTAATCTCAATGATATTTCCCACCGCGACAACGCTAAGTGATAACTTCTCAAGTCGTGGCGAGTTTTGACTTCAGGTCCTCAACAACTTTGGCATGCTTCTTTTATTGAACACATGCAATCAAGAGAATCCTTAACAGGTGAACCTCGGCTACATCGGATAACTCCTTAGATGATCTATTATGAAGGTTCTAATAATCTAAGGGAAAGTATCGGGGAAGGGGAGACGACTCTCAGTAAATTTAATGGCATCAAATAGATTTTTCATAGAGAGGGATGAAAATGGGCATGGATAATCCACAACTAAATGGGTTTCACTCCCATCTCTACCATCCTGAGGAACTCTTAATTGTCCATCCCCAGGAGCTTTGAAAGAGCCTTCTTCTTGCTTGAGAATCTTATAGGAGGTTCACCAAAGATAGGGCGATCTACTACACGCTTCATGTTCTCCCTTGAAATCTGATCAACATGGAGGTCAAAGAGGGCGATGAGTGGTCGACACTCAGCCTTGCTCCTCGCTAAGCATTCTTTTCTCTCAACTAACAGGTTTGTTGACATTTTTCCTGTGCAAAGGATAAAAGGAAAAACATGTGAGAATTTTTCGAGGAACAATCTTAAACAGGAATGTTATCCAGTAAAAAAACTCACCTAGATATTTGTATATCCTACTACCATCCTTTAGATCCAAGGAGATCAATGTACAAGAACACATGAAATTGAAGCCTAACAATTCTTGAACCAACTCCTACTCAAAAGGAGTGAGATCATCGGATGATAATCTAGTTGAGCTCTTCAAATCACTCATCCAAGACAACGAAAAAAGGTGTGGGTGGGGGTAAGGGTTAGAGTAGGGCGTCAATAACTTCCTCCCCTGGAGACTAAAAAATGTCACTCAACCGCTTGCAATGGTTGGTGTAAAATCATAGAAAGAGAAGAATACCTCATCGTCGGGGGTGACCTCCAATCAAAGACATAGAATTTCAAAGGCCCTGACATTACCCAAAACATTAGGTGTGATTTCAAAAAGCCTGGCATTAACAATCATCAAGAATTCGACACCAAACGGTGTGAAAAAGATTAGGATCCCCCAAATCATAAATGGCAAGAAGATGGAAACAGAAATAAGGAACACGTGAGTTGTTCGTAGTGTCCATGTTACCTCTCTCCTCTTCAGATCAAAGTTCCAAAATGAAATTGTCATTTATATAGAAAACATATTGTCATTTAAAAATTAATAAAATAAAAAGTTAAATATTTAATAAATTAATTTAATTCAACTAAATAGATATATGTCTTTGTTATAAAAATGAAATACTTCTCTCTTCTATTTCCCTTTTCTTTCATTTTATATCAAACAATACATTAAACACTATTTTTCTTACATCATTGTTTCTTTTCAACTTCTTTGGTCTATCAAACACAACATAAAAATATTTAGTTGTGATCTATCTACTATGTGTGTGTTTAGATCTGCCTTTGAACATCAGTTATCACATCCCAAAACAGTTTAACTTGAAAATGCAAAAGTTCTAAAACCAAACACACATTATGTTTATAGATCTAGCGTTGAGTGCATGGATAATCAGAGCTCATTTCTTTGTAAATTTTAGGGAAGAAATCCGATTATCATCATCATCAATTTGTTCCAAAATTCTGTCAAGATTTGATATATGACAAATACAACTTCCAATATAGATATCTAAATATACATCAATTCAAATGATTTGAATTTTTTGTGGGCTCGTACGTGTGATCTCTATGTCCCAAAGAAATTAATAATTGTAGCTAACCTAGCTGTACATGTATTTATTCGGTTCAAGAAAATGCTGTCCTGTCTTAATGCATCTTGCAGGAAATTGCGATGCACGGTTACAATATACTAACTATTTCTTTTCTAGTTTTTGCATAAATAATTTTTCATAGATGTAGACTCATCAATCAAGTTATTATCTTTTCTTATTTATGGTTGCCTATACAAAGTACTATTACTTAATATTTTCAATTCAATTATGGGACCTTCTACTTGCTTTTGGATACAAGGACAGGGAACCATAGGATAATAGAGGGCATCCTGAGTAGGAAGGAAAGCAGTTAGTGACAATAATGGTTGTGTGTAGGGTCATGAAGTGCAGAGTAAGGTACAGCATTGCATGTGCAAATGAGAGTAGACATGGAAACAGTGCGAGGATTTATATGAAGAAAAGGAAAACAAAGAAACAGTCACCAAAGGAGTGTACGTTTTTTATTTAGGCATATTTAGAACAGAAAGATTTGCATGATAGGAGGAATATATACAGATGGACCCGCTTTATATCATGTAATATTTATTTCATTGTACCAATTGTTAAAAATAGGAACTAATTCACTCATTAGAAAACACATAGGATTTAATTACTATACATTAACACTATATATATAACACTTATTTTACGAAGATTCAATTATATTTTTGAATAATTAGGCGTGTTCAACTATTATATTTCTCTCGAATTTGACTTCAAAATTCACGCAACCGCATTGTATTTACATGAATCCATTGCAAATCGGAGAAACATAATGTGTTCTTCGGTATTTTTCTTCAAAAATGCAATGTGTTTTCCCTAACACCTATATAATTAGCAATTTTCAATCTTTTTTTTTATATAAAATTGAAAAAGTTGAAATTCTAATCACAGAAACTTAGAGAAGCAGAAAGAGAAATTCTTAAGACACGTTATAAGATTAAGAAGATTTTTTAGAGTATGTAAAGGGGTTGGGAAATACTTTTGAATACCTTGGGTGTGTCTGACTTATATATTGAGTGGATAAGAGATTGAGAAACAATGATCCAATCAAGAAACCATAATGGGATTGTTAGATGATAAAACAAATCGTATAATGACATATGTCTTCTCTTACAATTATGATTGAAATCCTACTAAGCCTTTATATAAAGGATCATAGACTTCAAATTAAGTTATGCAATTAAAAACATTTATAGAAACTTTATACCACTCATTTCTGACCGTCGTTGACTTGGACGGCTAGAATCTAACTATATTCTCCTTTGAAAAGAAGTTTGTTCCTCGTCGAAAAGAACATTAGAGTCATTTATGGGAATGAAAAATAACCTTCTAACTACTTACTCTTTCATTAAGAAATGACAAACAAGTGGAAATGAGGTGAAAATTATAATCTTAGCTAACAAATATCTTAATAATGTTCTTAAATTATCCGCAAATATGGCATAACAAGATGATATTCCCATATTTTCCCTTAAAGTTTCATTCGTGTTGCGATTAATTCAATTACTACTAGGAAATAACCAATTAAGTTGTATGATTTTAGGCGCGGGAGAAGGTTGACATTTTATGTCAAAGCATTTAACAGTTTTAAACTTATGAATTGAAGAGTACATGTGCCCCTTTAAATATGTAGATTTCATATAGACCAATGTTTTTAACATGAAGAATGTCTCTAGCAAATTCTTTTTTTTTACCATTTTAAAACCTAATATCATTTCTTGTGTGCCAAGTTTACCAAAGAATTATTATGATAAGAGTCTTGATCATATTCTGAATTTGAAAGCTCCAACTTCTGCTAGAGAGTCCGAATAACCTTTCATAACTAGTTCTATCAATGTTCGTTTCAAATAATAGTTTCATCCAATGGTATAAAATCAAGGTGTACATGCATCTAAGAAATAAGTGGTATACACTTTTCACATCGTGATTGAAGAGAAGGCCCTTCGAAATAATATGCATTCCCATTTGAATCCGGTTGTCTTTTGATTCAATAACATATGAATTTTAGAAGGAGGTATGTAGGGATGGCGAATGATTTTTTTACAAGAAGCCTCAATGTGGGCCTTCATGATACAATTGAAGGAATCTTTATAAGATAGATCACGATTTGCAAATCCTGTCAAAATGAGTTCATCGATAGTAGTATTTTCAAATGAAATGTTAATCTTCAAAATGTCTTTAAAATTTGAGGAGCCAAAATTTATAAGCCATGACAAATGTTCCAAATGATGTCTTGCATAATTGAATTGACCTTCACAGTTTGCATAAATTGAATATCGATCGGCCATAATACGATGTGTAAGCCGACTAGAATGTCCCACGCATTTTGAAAAGATTGTGCAAAAGTTTTCTTTTGTGCTTGGGGTTTGAATCGAGACATATGAGTCATTCATGGAAGAAGATCTGACCATGAAAGGTCTTCATGGCGGTGACTGGCATTAGAGAATCCTATGTCGATTAGGTTTTCTTTCAAGCTCTAATAGAGCATCCCAAAAAATTGATTCTATGCAAACAAGATATCTCCTTCTTAAGACCTTGTTTCAACAATTTGAATATTGAAAGTGTAGCATTGTTTCTCACAAACCTATGTGTTCAAAAACCAGTTCAATCCAACGATCAACGATTCTAAAGTCGATGTTTTTCTAAAACTGATTAAAGAAAAATGGGAATCCCTAACCCTAATCCACAAACTGCTTTTTATTTATCCTTTTAATTCTCGTTATTTAAAAATTTAAAAATAAAATAATAAAAAAAGTTGAAGAATACACATGTCAAATTAAAATAGAAAATGGAAGGCTTTCTTGTGGACCACTAGAAAAACTAAGTATCGAGAAGTATTGTGCAAGAAAGGCCAAGTATCAAAAAGTATGGTATTTATGTTTTTTTATATAAGTATTTTGAAATAAAAAATAAAAAATAAACTATTTCTATAAAAGAAGATTTTTTTTATCTAAGTACTATCCTTTTTCATTTTTTTACCAAAATATCATACTTTTCCCATTATATATCAAACTACCACCTTTAAAAAAAAAAACATTTCTCAGTGAGCCTGGTCAAGATAAGGGTGTACCTTTTACATTTAACATGCACTGCAAAATGATTTGATTGGCCTTCCTATCCTTTTTTTTTTATTTTCGTTTCCATGATAAAAAAAATATTTATATTAATTTATTTTAGGTTAATTTGAATATTAAATAAATTAAATAATGATATGCTAATAAAATTAAATAATTAAAGTTAACTAATTTTTTAAAATTATATTTGGTTATAAAATATTTTCTTGACAACCGAAATACATGTCTGATAATGCAATTGGTGATTGATTTAATTTTCTTTATTATTTAAGTATATATTTGGTATTGTAATTGGCGTTTGATTTATATTTTTTTTATTTAAGTACTTGTACGGTACTGCTATTGGCGGTTGATTTGAGATTTGAATTTCTTATAATGGGATCGTCAATTGTTTTAGCAGTTCCACGTGGCGAATCTTATATAAATAAAGGTGTATTGTTAACCATTTTTATACACCTCTTCTCATTTTCTTCTCAAATTTTTTGTTCATTTCTTATAACATGAGTATCTCTGGTAATGTTTTTTATTCGAGGACGGATGCCTCCTATGAAAGCGACAACCCTTCTTTGAAAGTGAGTACAATAATAGCGCACACTACTACGAAAAATCCATTTAACAACGGTTGGAAATGACATATAATGACGGGGGCGAAGGCGTTGTTATGTAGAGTGTTGTTGTATATGAGGTACGTACAATGACGGTCCTGGGAAACGTTGTTGTATTTCAGTATGCACGCACCATTTCACGACGGTTAGTTTAGTCAACCGTTGTGATATACTAAGCTGTGATCTGGTTCGATTCTCAGCAACAACATTTTTTATTTATATTAGCGTTTGACATACAACTACGGATAGGTTTATAACCGCTGCCAAAAACAGACTGTTTTAAATATAAAATTTATCTGCGTATCAAATTATTCACATAATTTATCCTGTCAAAACAGCTTCTGTTTACATGCAAACACAATATGTGCATCAAACACGATTCTTCCTCTATTTTATCCTTATAAATGAATCAGAGAATTTACATCAAAAGAAATTTACATCAAAAGCTAAATGAATCAGAGAATTAAACTGCTAACATTGTTTAAATCAAAAGCCAATATTATTGATTTCATTATGTGCATCAAAAGCCAAAACTATTGTTCACATTATGTGCATCAAAATAAAATAAATGTGCATCAAAAAATGTTGCTGATATATCATACAGCAGGAGCAAAACCCTTAAGCTCATTGTGGATATACGCCCAACGTTTACGAAGATCCACAAAGTCCTCAAGGGGGAATGGGGTTTCGTCGTTAAACATCTACATAAGAGCAAAAAATTGAAGATATATCATGCATGATAATAATTCAATAGTCAACTTATATATTAATATATGTAAAAAATTTATGGCATATATTACCGTATCCCATGAATCAACAGTGCCGGCAAGGACGATGTTTAACATGTGTTTCACGATAAAATACCCACACTTGTAACTCCCGCGTTGTTTCCTCGTCTACAAATTACATGAATATAAAAACATGAATACAACCACACATGCATGAATGTAAATGAAATAAACAGGTAATCGAGCCACTTACTTTAGGAGCAAGGTATGTGGGCTTTTTTCTAACATTCCTCAATATATTAACTTGCTCCATAATACTGCACATTGAAAATTGAATTAAACATATTACATGATAAACTAATTACAATTAATGCCAAAGACAATGATATTAAACAAAGACACTTACGTTAATACAAGATCTTTCATTGGTTTGTGGAGTGGATCGTGCAAGGAACACAGTAATGTCACCGTATTTGTCCTAAACGATATTACGATCAATTGCCAATGACCACTGAATGAACACGAGAATATATATATATATATATATATATATATATATATATATATATATATATATATATATATTATTAGTTGTTACTAAAACAAAACTAAATATATAATATAGAAATAAATTACAACAATACAAACCTACATAGGAATGGTGCAAGTTAACATCCTTTTCCTCCGTCATTTAGCCGACTTTTCAAGTAGTTTTCTTTGATATTTTTTTCATTATACGCCCAAGCAATAAAACTTGGGTCCAAGATTCCATAGGTACTTGATTTATTCAATTCTATACAAACACGATGAATGTACCTAAATGGTCAAAGAAAATGAATAAATTAAGGGAGAAAATACAAAAAATTATAATGTTCTATAATGACATGTATATTCGACTATATACTTACGTGCACCAAACTTGAAAAATAGATATGTCAAGCCACTTATATCTTGCGAGAAAATCCCTCATATCTTCAGGAGTGTAATACACTAAATCCAATTTTGGGCAATGTTCTAGCGGGAGAGCTTGCGCAAGGTCTGTTGTTGAAATGGACAAGTATAAACTTGTTATTTCATTTGGACTAGGGTCTAATATCCCATTGCGGTTATCTACAGGTGGGGGAGGGGCTGTGCAATTACTCCCTTTTGTAGAAGCGTGATTTACGACACTTCTACTTGGAGTTTGATCATCACCAACGCAACGACGATCTTCATTAGTTCGTTGTTCGAGGCTTTCACTTAATCTCTACATCATAACATTCAATTAGAACATAAAACAAAAATAAGCACAATATATTCAATTAGGACATATAATATATATCATACAAAAATAAGCGCGAAATTGCTTATCAACATTATTTACGACACATACCGAATACATCTCTTGTAACCTTTCCACTTCTTTCTCCCTTTTTTCCCTCTCCTCCTCAAACAGCCTCCTTTGCTCCGCTAATTGCTTCTCAACATTATCAATCTTTTGTCGTTGAGCAAGAAATTCAGCGGTTTCGGTGCTTCTTCTTTGAGATCCAAAGTATGACCTCAAGCCGACACCATCTCCAACACCACGGACACAGCCTCCATGCTCAGCTGTTCCGATAGCTTCGACTAATATGTCATGTCGTGCTTCCGGAACAAATGTACCTTCACAGGCCACCACAACCAAGTTATCTTACACAACATGAGCAACTTACATAAGCAAACACATTTAAATAACAACTCATGAGCAATTTACATAATCAAACGCATTTAAACAATACATATACTTACAATTTTCTCAGCAACTACTCTTGAAGTCTCAGAGATGTACTCTCCATTAGGTCTTAATCGAGCCCTCTTCCATTTCTCATGTCTTGAAGGTGGAGATGGAATGTCACCATCTCCTCCTTCTTGTAGTTTTTCCTGCAGGATCCTCTTCTCAAGTTTCCTGTAACCCCTACGAGACAATCTATGGGGGTACATGTTTTTCGCCTTGTTCTGAATTCCTACTTCGCTTTTAGTCTGTTATTAACATAGTGAAAAATGTGAATGATTAGTATCTATAACTCATTAGCATAACATTATAGGTTACATAAAACTAGTACTAACCTTGAATTCCTCAGAACGGTGTTTCTTCGCAAACTTGTGCCACACCTTCTTCTATAAAAAACTATACCGAATCTATGGAGGCTGAAGACCGCTCTTAGGCTTCGTAATGTAGTCAGCCGTGGGCCATGACTTAAATCCCCTCCAACAAACACCGGCATAAGTTATCCACTTTCTTTTCAATTTTGAGTCATCGGTAAACTCAAAATTCAACTACATTAAATCAATATATAAGTATGAATTAGAAACTATAGGTAGTGATATCAAATATATGAAAATTATAGTATGAAATACCTTAACGTCTGTCCATATGTTATCTTTGACATTACCATCCACTTCTCTCCAATCTTCAATCAGTATACTAACTTTGCTACGTGCAAGGAACGCAACATAACTCCTAAAAGTAGCGTAATGTGGACAATCCACTAATCTGTAGTGCGAATCAAACTCGATCGGAATTTTTGCACCAGATGAGTTACGGACTGGTGTGAATTAGGGCATCATTGTGACACCTCTTCGTGATATTTTCATTTGACTTTCAGTTGTTTGAGTTTCATTGGCTAACCTTTCATTTGTTTGAGTTTCTTCGCTGGTTTCTGATGAAGAACTCGACAAGGTCGACATCTAAGTTCAAAATCAACAACAACAACATGAACAACAATGGCAAAAGAGTTTACTGTAGAAGCATGGGGAAAATATTTTACGTACCCTAAACGTGACGACGAAGTAAACGATGTTGGTGTTGGTGTTGTTGTTGTCTTCCTTCCTTACGACAACGACGATGTTGTTGTTATCTTCTTTCTCGACGGTGACGATGATGACGACGGTGTTGGTATGTGCGTAATCTTCTATTTTCTTCACTATCGTGACGATGATGACGAAAATGAAAACAAATGGATACTGATGATGCAAGCTTTGGTGGAATTGTGTATTGTTTCACAGTATTGAAGGTTAGGGTTGAAATCGTGTAACGTTTCGTCTGGTTTCTATTTTCAATGGAAAAAAGGATACTGAAGAGTCAATGAGACTAGCTAATTTGGAGACTATTGAAACACTACTGCGACGGTCAAGAATTTACACCGTTATGATATATTATTTACATAATGAAATTTCATATTAAAGCGCCAGAGTTATTTTTAGAATTAAAAATTAAAAAAACATACAAAATATATAACAACGGTGTATATAAACAACCGTAGTCATAACTTTTAATTTTTTAAATTAAAAGTAAATAAAAAAGTAAAGGCGCGCTTTAACATAAAAGGAATAATATATATGAATGCGCTGAGGTTCGAACACATGAAAGCTTGAAGGTATCACCACGGTTGATTTATCAACCGTTGTTATATACAGATAATCACCACGGTTGGTTTATTAACCGTTGTTATATACAGATAAGTTTTATACAATAAACAAATAAAATACAACCGCGCCTTAGTTTAGATATGTCACAACAGTGTAGGGATGAAGTGTTGTGAGCATGGCGTCGTTGTTTACGCGTTTTGTAGTAGTGGCATATGGTTCAAAGATACAACTACACTCCTTCATATAGGAAGGCGTGGATTGCTAGGACTAAGGCAGTTGAAACGGTTTTTGGAAATTGGGAGGACTCTTACAAAGAACTTCCAAGATACCTGGTGGCACTAAAACACTATGCTCTAGGGACTGTTGTCATGTTGGAGACGTTGCCGGTGTATCACTACTACAAAACGGCAAAACAACAACGCCAGGTTTACAACGGCATCCTATACACCGTTATCATAGTGCGTACTGGATGCGCGCACATTATTTTAATTAGAAATCTCAAGGGTATAATAACGGTTTTTATGAAAACCGTGGTGATACAATCTAGCTATCATGGGTTCGAACCTCATCGCCCTCAAATAGTTTATCCCTTTGATGTAAATGCTCCCTTTTTAAGTCTTATTAATATTTAACTAAAAAATAATAAGGATATCACGACGGATATTTATCAAACCTGTTACAAATTGAAGCTTCTTTTTATGTATTTTAAACACCAAGTATATATATCAATTTATCCATTGAAATAACCCTAACACCAACGCCGTCACCATTGTCGGGAAGAAGACAACAACAACAACAAAGTGTTCTACTTTAAGGTGTTGCAATGTCACATTTGAATACAAACTCATCCAAAGGTGTTTCTACGTCTTGTTCCAGTGTAAAATCTCGATCTGGAAATTTTTGTGGTTGTGATGGTCGTATGGTTTCGTATCAATGCAAGAAGGGACAAAATAAAGGAAGGTTTTTTTGGAGATGTCCATTTTGGAGGAGCAATGAAACATGTAATTTGTTCATATGGGATGAAGACTTGGGAGAAAGAGATGGAAATGACGATGAGAGCATTATGAAGTCAGAGTTGGAAGCTGTGGGCTATCTGAAGGTTATGTATGAGGATTTAAAGAAAAAGAACAAGAATTTGAAGAACAAACTGAAATCAGAGATATTTTCTGGAAATATCAAGATGTTATGTTTTTTTGCCTCCTTTATGTTTAATATTTACTTTGTTATGAAATGTAACAGTTGAATTAGGGTTCGAATTACATTGTTGATGTTTAAACTACAGATGCATTGTGAATTACATTATTGATGTTTAAACTGCAGATGCATTAAGTTAGAAGTTAAGGCGCACCTTTTCTTTTTTATTAATTTTAAAATTCATAAATAAAAGGGTTATCACTACGGTTCTTCTGGTTAACCTTAGTGATATATTTATAATAAATAAATACCTATTTATACGGTTTTTATTTATTTTAAAATTCACAGATAAAAGGGTTATAACTACGGTTATTCTGGTAAACCGTAGTAATATATTTATAATAAATAAATTCATATCTATACGGTTGTTATTGTTAATTGTTGTGAAATAGTTTACCCATATATAAGTGAAATAACCTTCACTTAATTGACAGTAACGCCTTTCCTTCAAAGTGAAACCCTAGAACCCATTTTTTCTCTTCGTTTTCACCATTAGCCGTGAATCTTGTGCTTCATATATTAATGTATTCTTCTTCTTCCATCTATTTTTAGATATTTCCCATTATCTCGTTTGTTGCATGTTGTTTTTGTTGATTGTTCTCATTTTTTCAGATTCGTTTTCACTACCTTAACAAAGACCATACTTTGGAAACTTCGTAATGTTTGTGTTACTATGGAAAAATGTATAAGAAGCATGAAGCTATGATGGAAACTTCATCCACCTTGTATTTTTTTTCATAGCATCACGAACAAGATGTTAGTAAATAAAGAAACAACAGTGTAAGCAAACTTTATCTAGTTTTAGAAGCAATGAAAAGAAGTATAAGAAGTATGAAGCTTTTGTGTAAGCTTCTTCCTCCTTATATTTCTTTTTCATGGCTTCCCAAACTAGTTCAACATCATAATTGATTCCTGTTCCGCGATTAGTTTCATTAAAAGGTGCGTTATTCCTGTTCCTCTCTTTACTCATCACTGGATTATGGTTTTAGGGTTTGTTTTCAACTGAGGATGCTCATTTTTGAAGTTTGCTTTGTTTCCTTTCAGGTTAAGGGGATGATACAGGGTGATGATGCTGGTGGAAGCAAGCGTATTATATCAGTTTATAATTTTTGGATCTGGTATAGAATGTTGTTTGAGTTTATCATATTCTATTTACATTGTTTGTTTAACTAACCCTCACTTAAAGTTTGCTGGTGGTAGCAAGCGTATTATATGAGTTTATAATATCTGGATCTGGTATAGAATTTTGTTTGAGTTTATTATATTCTATGTAGATTGTTTGTTTCACTAACCCTCACTTAAAATACATTCAGTTAATTTGACATAGATACTTATAATCTGCAAATTAAGTTGTATTTGAAAACCAACTTAAACAAACCAATGTTGTTTTCTGATTGCATGCCTCTCATCATTTATCTCACGTTCTTTTATATATAGATTATGGTATAATGATCTCGCTCCTTAGATGCATCGCCATCTTCCAATATAGTTAAATCAAAGATGAGGCAAATTATCCAATGTCTTGTTTATCTTATGGAAATTTAACTATAATCGAAGATAGCGATATATCGAAGGAGTCAGATCAATAAACCACAATATATGTAAAAGAGCGTGAAATGCACGATGAGACGAATGCAATCAGAAAACAACATTGGTTTGTTTAAGTTGGTTTTCAAGAACAGTTTAATTTGCAGATTATAGACATCTTCATCAAATTTAATCCATGTATATTTATTTAGTGAGGTGTTTGGAAAACAAGCAATCTACATTTAATATAATAAACTTAGGGTACTTACAACAACGGTTATATATTGTAACCGATATCATAAGTAATTTATGTTTTATATAAATTCGCTACTGACGGGTTTCAAATCCAGAACTTAAGTGTATGTATCGCAACGGTTTATTATCATAACCGTTATGATATATGGCGCGCGTCCTGCCTTTCAACAACGGTTTCCAGACCGTTGAAACCGTTGTAGAAACAACGAACTTACAACGACAATCTACATATCAACGCCTTCGCCCGCGTCATTATATGGCATTCCCAACCGTTGTTAAATGTGTTTTTCGTAGTAGTGTATAAGCCAGACGGGAATTGTGCAAGTGGAAATGACATTTTCCACAGACTCTTCTAGGCGTTTGAACCATGCATCAAAGGATTTACGTACTGTAAACCTATAATTCAAATTGATGGAACTTGGTTGTATGAAAAATATAAGGGCACGCTAATGATGGTTGTGGCACAGGATGGCAACAACAACATTTTCCCTATCGCCTTTGCTCTAGTTGAAGGGGAGACTGCTAGAGTTTGGAGTTTTTTCCTAAAAAATCTCCGACAACCTAACTTATGTTTGATCTCCGATAGACACCCCTCAATCGAGAGTGCTTACAAGAATCCTGATAACGGTTGGCAGGATCCTCCCTCAAGCCATGTGTATTGCATTAGACATATCGGTCAAAATTTCATGCGGGAGTTCAACCAACTATCTCTCTGTTCTTCACCAAGTCACTACTCTATGCAATGTCTACGACACTAGCTTTCAACTAGTAGCAATGGAGGACTACTGGCCTCCATACGAAGGCGAAATTGTGTGGCATAACGATTTGATGCGAAGAAATAAAAAGAGTCGCCCTAACAACACCCGTATTCGAACGGAGATGGATGCAGCAGACAAAATGGTGAAGTTATGTGGTTTGTGCCGCCACCCAGGCTACAATCGTACCAAGTGTCCAAATGTGGGCTCTAGCACAACATCATAGTTTCAACTGTAAACTTGTCTATTTATAACAACAACAAATTTTATTTCATTGATGGCATACCTAATTGATTACAACGACATAACATAACAGAACATAACTTAATAACTAAACATCAACAAATAACAACGACATAACCTAATACCAAATCAGAAAATAACAACAACATACCGAAAATAAACAACCCAACACATCAACTTATCTAGGAAATTACAACCATCAAGTTAATTTTCTTTGGACTCATCATCATCATAAGGACACCTGCATCATTTTGCACTTTTCTCCAAGTGCGGGTGACTCCATTTTGAACAGACTCCTCAACCTGCCTCTCAATCTTCATGATCTTTTCACATTCCTCAAATTCTCCTTCTAGCCAGCGATAAAGTTCCTTATGCAAATGCTCAAACGTCTGCGTATTCCAGAGTATCATCTTCATCGGAGGCTTGACAGCTGCGAATACAACTAGGGCATTTCTTTTCATCAGTGGAAATTCTGGAAACGGTTCCTCCAGTGCTAATGATGATGACGATGAACGGCGATTTAACCACTCAGGCATGGTGGGAGATAAGAGATTAGGATATTGGTGAGGGAAAGGAGGAAATTAAGGTTTTTGGTGAGAAGTGTGGTGTAATAACAAATGAGGGTATACTCTTATTTATAGGCACATGATACCCTATTAAAAAATAAAATTTATTAAAAAAAAATTAACATTTTCAACGTTTAAAAAAAAAAGGTTGAACTGAGGCGTCATACCATATGGCGCCTCCCCTGAAAAGCTAGGGCACCTCATTTTGCCTGTGTCGTCATATGGTATGGCTTTTGACATATCCCTTTGCCTAAGACGCCATATGGTATGACGCCACCCTATATTATTTTTTTCAAACCCCGTCATTTTGGTATATTATTTGAAACAATGGTTATTTTTGTATTATTTTTGAATAATAGTGTTATTCTAAAACAAATTCATTGGGTGGACATTTAGTAAAAAAAAAGTTTGAAAACATGATAATTTAGTAATAAGTGGAGAATAAATTTAAAAAAATAATAGTTTGGTGAAAAATGATAATATAGCCAGAATTTCTGTTTACCTTTCTTGTCATGCTTACAGTGTCTTTGGCACAAAGCTCGCCTATCAATCGACCAAATACTACTAGCCACACTTATTTGATGAACTGTTTCCATTCGGTCTCACGAGTTGTTAACACTAACTCCCCAAAATTCATCAACAAATTTTAATAACTAATCCAATGCATCGTCCAACGTAGCAATAAATAGTAAAAAATGCATCGAATAAATTTACGATTTCACATTACTACTAATATGAAATAACCCATCAAATACTTTTGGCTATTTAGCTATATATAGTGATTACATGAAGATGAATACAATCTAGAACTAGAAAGAGTAATGTATCTCGCAGGTTCCCGATGTAAGCCTTTCTCTCACTTTCTCTATCTGCAGCAGAATGAATAGTATTTCATCACCAAAAAGCCAACTAAAATCTCTGATATGTGGTTCACATTGAGGAGTATATATTTGGATCTTACTAATAATGACATGAAATTAGCACGATAGCCTTTTCCCTACACATCTCGATCAACCTTTTCAAGCATTATTACTGATTGAGTTGTTATGAAAGACGTAACGGAATCATATGACCTTTGGTTAGAACCCCATACTCAAATACTGTGCGAAAAAAATGGAAGAAGAACCGATAGTAAAAACTCCAGTTTTGGGGGGTTCCTGAGTCCTTATTTAGGTTTTTCCCTCGTACCATCTTCATGGTCATCTAAATACTTAGAAATTTTCATTAATTATAGGTTCTTTTTAATAGCAAAACATGAATGATATGTATAAATATAAAGGAGAATAAAATTTTTATAAGTTATAAAAGAAAGAAAGATCACCCTAGTGCGCAACAACAACAATTTCGATAAAGTGTACGCCAAAAAACTAGATAGAAGAGGGAAATAACAAAACAACAAGCAAAGAAAGAACAAGTCAACCAATTCAACAATTTGATCTATCATGTAACATATGGCGCAACAGATCTATAGAGAAAGTAAGCTGAAACACCTGCACAAAACAAAAAGAGTACACTTGGCCAACACGCTCCTAAATGTCTAGCCACTTGAGCGAGTTCTATTCCCAGTCTAACAGAGAAACGATAAAACCCAGAGTATGAACATGTATCCACTTCAATGTCAAACTAATAATCATAGACATCTAGTGATTAACCATCAAACTTTCTCGACAAAAAATAACTTTATTTCACATTTTTTAAATAGTTCTGATCATAGAATGTCAGATTGAGTCAAGACCTAAAGACATTTGTTTTTCTTGACCTAGACCCTAAAATAACTCAAACACTCTTAACATCGAACACGACAGTGGCCCCGGTTGTAACATCCCCTTCTACACCCCCAGGCTATTAAAGCGATAACAAATAATCAAAGTATAATTAAAAATCACGGCATAGACGAAAGCGTCACATCAAAAGGAATTAAAATCACGCAATAACCTGCTTATATCGATATGCAACAATTCAGGTAGCACATAACAAAGGAACTGAGTTCCTAACACCCACATATTCAGATACAGAATAAAAGCGGAAAATCTGTGACTGAATCTCGTATATATACATCATAAAAAGTTTGTCTGCTATATACAAAGTCACACAAGTACAATCCAAAACATGCGTATACATAATACAAATAATCACATAACGATCTCCCCGACTACCCAGTGCTACATATCAGAGCCGACTGACAAAAGAATGAAGACCTAAGCTTCACAAAAAGACCTCCAGCATCTAATCTGCAATGCCTCATAGAGCATTTAAAACAGCAGAAGGGTGAGAAACACAATCATAATATAATTGCATACAATTATATAATAACACCAACATACACATATAGAATATTCTCACCACAACTTACACCAGAATTCAAATACAAAACAACACAATGCATATCTCATATATCCATCACCAATGCATATCAATCATGCACAATACAGTTATCACCAACACATATATATGTATCTTAACTCATAAATTCCAATCACAATTCCACACCAAAATCAATCCATTCATGATTTATGCATATGCACAGAGACCGACACAACGACTCTATGCAATGCAATGCGGTACCATCCATCCATCATCTCATCACTAGTTCACTCAGGAACTATTGGACTCATCGCTTGTTACTTAGTGTAACTCCCCGTCGGGCAAACGATGTTCCCCGTCGCTTTCAGTCCTCTTGGTATAAGGCGCACGACGTTTATGGATCGCTTTCAGTTCTCTTTGTATAAGGCGCACGATCCGATCGCTTTCGGTCCTCTTTGTATAAGGCGCACGATCGTCTATAATCATCGCTTTCAGTCCTCTTTGTATAAGGCGCACGATGTTATAGCGGATTCCCTCTGGAATCGTTTCGTCGCTCACACCCACTAGGGCACACGACATCACAAGAATGCATATCATGATGCTTGGCATACAATGACTCATGACATTCAAATGCTCACATATATGCAACCATCTCAATCAACAATAATCATGCTTTACCATCAAGCCCAAAACAATGTATTCATTTGCCATACGACCATAAACCATCATCACACCATCTAAACACATGCATTTACATCATACAACAACACATAAGTCATACCATATCTATCAAAGGCATATTGCATGATAACACATCAAATACACACAATTAAAATGGTACAAGTTGACAAAATGTCACCTTTACATATTCCCGACATAATTAAGTCGACCAACAATCTCAAAACCATTTTAATAAGAGAGAACATGTCAAAAGCTTTCCAACGATTCAAACCGCGCCTCAAACCGACCTACGGATCAAAAATTATAAAGAAAACAAATTGGGAAAAGCTGTCATGTTCGCAATGCGAAGCTCCTAGCGAGTCCTTCGCTCCCTCATTCGCAGTGCGAATACCCCAGCGAACCATGGCAGAAAGGAAAATAGCCTACAGTTCGCAGTGTGAGTCTCTGGCGAATGCCTAGCCAACACTGGTTCGCTGCCCCCTTCGCAGTGCGAACGTCTGGCGAACCAAGTCAGAACTGAAATGAGGTAAAGTTCGCTGTGCGAGTCTCTGGCGAATGTTCGCCCTCACCTTCGCAGTGCGAATAGCCAGTGAATGCTCGCTTTCCCCTTCGCTAGGGGATTCGCAGTGCGAAACTGCGAATTCAGAAAAATCCAGCAGCGCCGTTACACACCCCAAAACCATATTTCCCCCACCAAAACACTTCCAAACCAACACATAGTAATCAGAACATAACCCAATCATGGTAACAAGTATTCTACAGCATTTACACCGATTTTCAACCGCGAAAACATCAATTTCTCTCTTCCGACCTAGAATCGAAAAACTATAGAACACCACAAACATTCACACACACACACATACATAATCATACACAAGCATAAGATAATCGAGTTTCACACCCTTACCCGATTTAATCGTGTTTTTGAAAGTCGGTTGATCGATTTCTTAATCCACAAGTTTTCTCTCTTTTCTTCTTTCTCTTCTCTTTCCTTCTTTCTCTTTTTCTTCTCTTCTTTTTCTTTCCTAACTACTTTTCTCTCTTTTCTTTCTATTATATGAAAAATATAATATCTACAAAAAAAAAAGACCAAAATACCCCTACACTCAAATATCTCGCAAACGCTCCCAAAACGCGATAAAATATAATCATGATGAAAAATAATATATTTACCAAATAAAAGTCAAAAATAAAATAATATAATAATAAAATAATCAAAACGACTCAATTAAATAAAACTAACTAAAACTGGGGCGTTACAACTCTCCCCCACTTAGAAATTTTCGTCCTCGAAAATATTATCTGAGACGAACAACTCTGGATACGACTCCCGTATCCAACTCTCCAACTCCCAAGTCAAATTGCCCTCAGCAGCGCCTCCCCACGCTACCTTCACAAGTGCAATATCCTTGCCCCTTAATCGCTTCAACTCGCGATCCAAAATCCTCACCGGTAATGCCTCAACGGTAAGGTTCTCCCTTACCTCAACCTCGTCCATCGGAATCACATGCGACGGATCCGGAACATACTTCCGAAGTCGTGAAACATGGAACACATCGTGCAAATTCGACAGACTCGGCGGCAACACCACCCTATAAGCCATAGCACCCACTCTCGCGGATATCTGGTAATGACCAATAAACCGAGAAGTAAGCTTCGTTGATTTCAATGCACGACCAACACCCGTTACCGGCGTAACTCTAAAAAATACATGATCGCCCTCTTGAAACTCAAGATCTTTCCTCCTTCGATCATGATAACTCTTTTTCCTACTATGAGAAGCCTTCATTTTCTCACGAATAAGTTTCACCTTTTCCGTAGTCTGTTGAATCAATTCCGGTCCAACCACCGAACTCTCACCAGATTCGTGCCAACACAAAGGTGTTCGACATCTTCTTCCATACAACGCTTCAAAAGGTGTCATTCCAATACTCGAATGGAAACTGTTATTATACGTGAATTCCACCAACGCAAGATAACTATCCCAAGCACCACCTTGCTCAAGAACACAAGCTCTCAAAAAATCTTCCAACGACTGAATCGTTCTCTCGGTCTGTCCATCCGTCTAAGGATGATAAGCAGAACTAAACCTCAACTTAGATCCTAAAGCTTTTTGCAAACTTTCCCAAAATCTGGAAGTAAACCTCAGATCTCGATCTGAAACAATGCTCAACGGAACCCCATGTAATTTCACAATCACACTGATATAAATCTCTGCCAACCTCTCCAAAGAAAAACTGATGTCAATCAGAATGAAATGCGCCGATTTAGTCAGCCTATCCACAACCACCCAAATCGTATTATGTCCCCGCTGAGTGTTCGATAACCCTGCCACAAAGTCCATAGACATGCTATCCCATTTCCACTCAGGAATATCCAACGGTTGCAACAATCCACTAGGCCTCAGATGTTCTACCTTTGACTTCTGACACGACAAACATGAACACACAAACTGAGCCACATCTCTCTTTAATCCAGACCACCAAAAGATCTTCTTCAGATCCTGATACATCTTATTAGCTCCCGGATGTATACTCAAATTACTCTGGTGACCTTCCTCCAAAATCATCCTTTTCAACTCCGCATCTTCAAGAATACAAATTCTACCTCAGAACCTCAAAACACCTTTATCATCCACTTTAAAGTCCTCATTTTCACTTTTATCTCCAACCGTCATCAAATCCACAAATTTCACATCCAATTTCTATTTCTCACTAACCGTCAACAAAAAATCATTAGTAACCTTTAACATTCCAAGCCTCACGCTATCCGACGTCAATTCACATACCAAACTCAAATCTCTAAATGATTCCAAAAGTTCCCACTCTTTAACCATCAAAGCAGACATATGCAATGATTTCCGACTCAACGCATCGGCTACCACATTAGCTTTACCAGGATGGTAATTCAAGCCAAAATTGTAGTCCTTCAAAAATTCCAACCATCTCTGTTGCCTCATATTCAACTCTTTCTGATCAAACCAGTATTTCAAACTCTTATGATCACTAAAAACTTCAAATCTTGCACCACAGAGATAATGCCTCCAAATCTTCAACACAAAAACCACAGCCGCTAATTCCAGATCATCAGTAGGATAATTTTTCTCATGAATCCTAAATTGCCTTGAAGCATAAGCCACAACCTTACCTTCCTGCATCAACGCTCCACCTAACCCAATCAAAGACGCATCACAATACACCACAAACGGTTCAGTAGGATTCGGTAAAATCAAAATCGGAGCTGTAGTCAATCTCCTCTTCAGCTCACTAAAACTTTCCTCACACCGAATATCCCAAATGAACGCTTTGCCTTTACAAGTCAACTGGGTCAAAGGAAACGCTAACTTAGAAAAACCTTCAATGAACCTTCGATAATATCCGGCTAATCCCAAAAAGCTTCTAACTTCAGTAACAAATCTAGGAGCCTCCCATTGTAAAATTGCATCTACTTTAGATGGATCCACAACAATACCATTACCTGAAATCACATGCCCAAGAAAGCTCACTTCTGACAACCAGAACTCACACTTGGACAACTTAGCAAAAAGTCTCTTCTCCTTCAAAATTTGCAACACAATGCGCAAATGCTCCGCATGTTCCTCCCGGGACTTAGAATAAATCAAGATATCATCAATAAACACAACAACAAAATGATCCAAATGCTCATGGAAAATACGATTCATATACTTCATAAATACACCTGGCGCATTAGAAACCCCGAACGGTATCACAGAATATTCATAATGACCGTAACGTGTCCTAAAAGCCGTCTTCTGAATATCTTCCTCTTTCAATCTAATCAGATGATACCCTGACCTCAAATCAATCTTACTAAACACACACACACCTACCAACTGATCCATCAGATCATCAATTCTTGGAAGAGGATACTTATTCTTAATCGTCACCTTATTCAACTGGCGATAATCAATACACAATCGCATACTCCCATCTTTATTTTTCACCAATAAAACTGGAGCACCCCATGGCGACACACTCGATCTCACAAACCTCTTTTCCAACAATTCATTCAACTGGTTCTTTAACTCAACCAACTCAGATGCCGACATTCTATATGGTGCCATCGATACAGGTCTAGTACCAGGAACTAGATCTATAGAAAACTCCACCTCTCTCTCTCTGGCGGCACATCTGAAATATCCTCAGGAAACACTTCCAGAAAATCACACACAACAGGAAACACATCAAGGGAAACTTGACTATCCACAGTAAACGATGTAAACAACCCAAACAACTGAGCTTCATCCGCCCAAAGTTTCTTCAACTCTTTGGTAGATAAGAAACTCGAGTCCTCGTCTTCCTCAAGAGAAGGAAATCTTACTAGCTTATGATAACAATCAATATGAACCCGATTGAACTGCAACCAATTCATTCCCAGAACCACATCTAAACCCTCCAACGGCAAACACACCAAATCCATCTCAAAGTCTTTACCATAAATGGTCAAAGGACAACTTAAACAAATCAAAGAAGTAGTTACTGATCCCATTGCTGGAGTATCAATAACCATCTCACCATCCATTGAAGACAACACAAGATTCAAACGCTTCGTGCACTCAGACGAAATAAACGAATGAGTCGCTCCAGTATCAATAATAGAAACTAAAGGTGTACTATTAATAAAACAAGTACCTCTGATCAGACGGTCTGCACTAGAAGTCTGAGTTCCTGCCAATGCAAATACCTTCCCTCCAGCCTGAGCTTGCTTCGATTTCGGACACTTTGTACTAATATGACCAGGTTCACCACAGTTGAAACACTTCGCCACATTCTTCCTCTTACACTCCACTATTACATGCCCTAAACCTCCGCAATTGGAACACTTCCCCAAATTCTTCCTACATTTGAACTGACGATGTCCCACTTCACCACATCTATAATATCTCAGAGAATTAGACATACCTCCTCCACTTGGCTCTTTCTCAAAATTACCCCTTTGTTTACCCTTATCAGCTAGTGTCACATAAGGACCACTACGAAACTGTTGCTTCCCTTTCCCGTCGTTCACACTCTGATAGTGAGTAGAACGAGCTTTGCTATCTTCCTCATAAATCCTACAACAGTCCACCAAATCTGAAAACCTCCAAATTCTCTGATAACCAATTGCCTGCTTAGTCTCAGGACGCAACCCGCTCTCAAACTTCACACACTTAGAAAACTCCGCAGTCGCTTCAGCATAATGTGGATAAAACTGCACAAGCTCCACAAACTTAGCAGTATAATCAACAACAGACATATTACCTTGTTTCAATTCCAAGAACTCTATCTCCTTCTTTCCTCTAACATCTTCGGGAAAATACTTCCTCAGAAACTCAACACTAAACAAAGCCCAAGTGACTTCTTCCTCCGCAGCTTCCAACACATGACGAGTACTAACCCACAAATCATCAGCCTCTTCCTGCAACATGTGAGTCCCCAGTCTCACCTTCTGATCCTCAGGACAATCCATCACTCGGAAGATCCTTTCAATCTCCTTAAGCCAAATCTGAGCACCGTCAGGATCATGTCTCCCAAGACAGGCGGTTTGTTCTTCCTGAACTCATTATTACCCGCAGCATTAGGTGCACCCTGCACAACACGAGCCATAGCTTGCATAGCAGCAGCCAAAGCAGCATCATTCCTACCAGCCATATTCTGTTCATTTCCAATAACAGCAACTAAGGTTAAACAAACAGCTCACCCAACCACAAACACCGACAAGGACTGACACAAACTGACACGGACTAGCTCTGATACCACTTAATGTAACACCCCCTTCTACACCCCCAGGCTATTAAAGCGATAACAAATAATTAGAGTATAATTAAAAATCACGACATAGACGAGAGCGTCACATAAAAAAGGAATTAAAATCACGCAATAACCTGCTTATATCGATATGCAACAATTCAGGTAGCACATAACAAAGGAACTGAGTTCCTAACACCCACATATTCAGATACAGAATAAAAGCGGAAAATCTGTAACTGAATCTCGTATATATACATCATAAAAAGTTTGTCTGCTATATACAAAGTCACACAAGTTCAATCCAAAACATGCGTATACATAATACAAATACTCACATAACGATCTCCCCGACTACCCGGTGCTACATATCAGAGTCGACCGACAAAAGAATGAAGACCTAAGCTTCACAAAAAGACCTCCAGCATCTAATCTGCAATGCCTCATAGAGCATTTAAAATAGCAGAAGGGTGAGAAACACAATCATAATATAATTGCATACAATTATATAATAACACCAACATACACATATAGAATATTCTCACCAAAACTTACACCAGAATTCAAATACAAAACAACACAATGCATATCTCATTGAAATTCTGGTACCAGATGTGTGATGTTACGTGTGATGTCACAACAACACACTCTGCAATGGACAATGTAAATCAACAATAAATCAACACAATGAATTGTTCACCCAGTTCGGTTTTAACTACCTACGTCTGGGGGCTACCAAGCCAGGGATGAATTTCATTATCAGTAGTATTAATTTACAGACTCAACAACCCAGTTGACATCTCCTAAACTTAATCACTACTTAATGAACCTTCTACTTAAGAGACCACTTAAGTATGAGAACACTACTCAATCTCTAAATCACTTTAGTAACAAAATTCAAGGATCACACACTTTGAAAAACACAACTTGATTCTGCTTCACAACATTGATCAAGAACAACTCAAAACAACAATACCAATTCACACTCGAATGGTTACAAATACGAAGACTCAATCGACTTTCAGTCTTTAGCTCTCTTTCTTCGTTACTTTTCCTTCAGGAATGATGCGCATTATATAGCTATTTGAATTGGGCTTGGACCTGCTACATTATCTGACCTGATTTTTTATTTAAAACTGAATCTTCAAAACATATTTTCTCTCTCAAAATCTTCAGCCTTTAAACACTCCTACAAATCTGCATCAAATCTGTTTGTAATAGAAAATATCTATCCCAAGATATCCGCAACCAATGAGACTAACAACTCTCCCAAAATCCAGCTAAAACGCAAACTCTAACAACATCACTAAACCTGATGTTATTAATCTTCTGCAGACCTGATGTCATAACATCGCATGTGACATCAGACTTCACAACTTCAACAAGTTAAACACTTAACATAAACCAATGTTAATACTCAATGTTAAGACATCACCCATGTGACTTCAACATTGAACAACTTTGTTTTACCAAAATTCTAGCCAATCCAAGAACCAACAATCTCCCTCTTTGGCTAATTTTGGCTAAAACAATCTCTGCAACATCCGAGACTTCAGCAGCGGATAAACATGAATATTTTAACAACCTTCGCAGCAGCATTTCTTCACCACAGCTTCATAATGCACACTCCAATACTCTGTTACATACTTTAGCATTTCTTCAAACACTAATCAGCAACATAGGGAAAGCTCCCCCTCAAAGCAAGAACAAGCATTAACTAGTTCAACAACTCTCCCCCTCAATATCTGCATTTCAACATCACACTAGCTGCACTCATGCACATTGACAAATTCTTCTTCTTGGCCTTGCAACATCTTGACTAACTCTTGGCTAACTCTCCCCCTTTTTAGCCACAATTGGACAAACCTCAACATGTAAGTCCTACTCAGTACAGTTACTCCTAAATAGGCTCTCATTGTCAGTCTAAAGTCAGCATGCAAGACAAGACAAATCATAGAACATAAAAACAAAAATAGTGCATAAACATGCACAATATTCAAATTACATTTTAGGCACATCAAGTGCAGAATCAAAAACAACAAAAAATAAAACTAAACTATTCACTAGAAAAAACAGCAGGGAAACTAGTCTTCATCAGATCTGGCCCCATCTTCACCATCAATGCTAGGACCACCGTCTTCAGAACCTGGTTCTTCAATATCATCATCATTTTGGTTAGCATTGACTGCTTCATCTTCTTTTTCTGCCAATCTCAGAGTCATGAGAAGTTTTTCAAATTTCTGCTTTCTTTCAGTACTTACTCTGATGACTTCATCAAACTCCTTGCAAGCCTCCTCCAATTCTGAAATCAACCCAGTTTTGGCAGGTGGCTGTTGTGATGTTGAAGCTGATGTCTTGACAATGTCAGGGACATGCTTCCCTTCAAACAGCTTATAGTGGATTGACAATGCAGATTCTCTCTTACACACCACATCAGATTGATGACGAATCTCAGGATGTTGTGACAAGATGATCCCAAAAATGAGAGAGGGAAAGGCAATAGGCATCTTCACTGCATTTGTAGCAGCATGCTTGATAGTCTGATCATATATATAAGCCCCATAGTCAAACAACCTCTTTGTCCCAACAACATAAATGAATTTTCCCAATCCAGCAGAGATAGTTGTCTTGTGATTGGTAGGGACCCAATTAGCTGCTCCTATTCTGTGCAGAATAGCATATTTCATACTTAACAAACTAGCAGACAATTTTCCTTTCAGAGGCCAGACTTTCACTTGCCCTGCTGTGATTTCCTTGCACACAGCATTGTTTGTTTGTTCTAACTCTCTATACTCCAGCTCATCCCTTCCAAGGTAAGTGTTAATTACCTCAGGAGAAAAGTTTACACATTGACCTCTCACATAAACCTTCCTAAAATCCATACTTCTGTTGTCATTAATAGGCATAGGAATGTTGACAATAAATTCCTTGACTAATCCATCGTAGCACTTGGACAGTCCAGACACAGTCTTCATTAACCCAGCAAATCTAATCAATTCAATAACTTCCTTAAGATCCAAGGCATCTCCACCAAGTTCTCTCTCCAGTGCTAGTCTCCTCTGGCAGACAAATTTCCACATGGATGCACTGCTAGCATAGTGGAATGAAATATTGTCAACAGGGATGTCAGGGATCTTATCAGTAATTCTTTTTAATATAGACCTTCTCACAGGTGTGATGTCTTGAACATCATCCTCAACATCAAATTCAGATTCTGAATCGTCCCTCACCTTTCTCTTTTTGGATTTCACAGCCACTTTGCTCCATGACTTGGTTGGACCAACCACAGAGGCCTTTTTCTTCTTGCCTTCAGCTGACATTTTAGGAGAGGTTTCCACATTCTTTCCTTTCCTTGTCTTCAATCTGTTGGCAATCCCAGGAACTGCATTACCAATAACTTTATTATCAGATAAGTCACCAATATCCACCACATCAACATTCTTCTTCCCTTTGGGACTAGGAGTAGCATCCCTAGCAGGTGATCTTTCAACATCATGTCCAACATTAACTTCATCTTCAACATGAGTATCTCTTTCCCTTTCTGCTTCAGCTTCACCTTCATCTTCAATCTCAGCATCTTCAATGACTGAAACAGCTAATCTATGAAGATTTGTCTCAGAAGTCTCAACGTCACCCTCTTCTCTAACAGATTCAGCAGGCCTTTGACTCAGAGGTCTAGATATTCCTTTCACAGGGATCCCTTTCTCAAATATTTTTGTGACAATATGATCAATGATCTTGTCCACATCCACCCTTTCTTCACCAGTTTGAGAAGTGGATGACTTAGGTGTTGTTTTATCACTAAATAGAACACTAGTAACAAGCTTCTTTGTTTCATTATCTCTAAATATAGTCCCAGCCCTTTTTGAAACAAGTTTAGAAGGTCTAGTTTTACCTGACTCTGGGAGCATTATAAAGATGGGTTCTACATTCAACGCTTCTTCTGCAGAGCAATCTTCTGTAGAAACCCTAGTTTTATCTCGCGATGAACTTTGTGAGGCAGATTTCTTTGATGGAGAGGACATCTGTTTTGACATGGTTCCCTTGAGGCAGTATAGGTTCCGAGACAGATGATTATTCTTGTTGAAGGAGACGAACAGACGGGAGATATGATCCTTGATGAAACGTGATATTGCTACAAAAGGGAATGATGGTCTAAGGTATGGCGCCCAATCAATGAGTTTCTCCCTCCAAATTAATTTTCCTTTTAAAAATTTAAAAGGATTCACATTAAGAGTAATTAACCCTACTTGACCTTTCAGCAGACTTTCACACTTGTTTTCACAATCTGATGATACAACATCAATCTTAACATCACCAGATAAACTATCCACTTGAGGTACCTTTTGATAGCAGTTATCTCTGGATCTTATTCCCTTCATCACTACCTCATTCTGCTCATTTGTCACCACACACTCATCTTTGGTGTAGTTGACCTTATAACCATCATCACAGAGCTGACTTATGCTAATTAGATTAGCACTCAACCCTTTGACAAGAAGTACATTGTCAAGATCAGGTCCCTCATGACACTTCACTTTTCCAATACCTTGTACCACCCTTTTCTCTCCGTTTCCAAAAGTAACATCAATTGAGGAGCAAGAATTGACATCCACCAATTGGTTTTTGAACCCAGTCATGTGCTTTGAACATCCACTATCAAAGTACCAACCATCCTTAGCAGAGTGTCTATCTGAAAAGTGAGCCAATAGACACTTAACCTCTTCTTTAGGAACCCACTGCTTAACAACCTTGGGCTTGTTATCCTTCTGTCTGGGTTGAGGGTTAGACTTGGGATAACCATGGAGCTTGAACCAAGAAAACTGCATGTGTCCAAATCTGCCACAGTAAAAGCACCTAACTCTGTCTTCTCTGAAGTGGTTGAACCTTCTGCCACCATGAGGATGATATTGCTTTGGCTGCCACCCATAATGTTGTCTTCTTCTCCCATAGTTTGACTGTCTTCTATGGTAAGGATGCTGTCTTTTTGGCCGTCTTCTATGGTGATGAGGCTTCCTTCTTCCATAATAATAAGGCACAACATTATTATATCCATAGCCATACATGTTTCCCTGATGTTGAGACATCTGATGGAACATGTTCTATTTGGACCTAGAAGCCTGCATGCTCTTATGATATTGTGGAGGCATATACTGCCCAGCTCCAGAAACATGTGCCTTCCTTTGATGAGGACCATGAGCATGCCTCTTCCCAACATTTTGAGGTTGAGGATGAGCAGCCTGCTTAGGTTTAGGATCCTGTCTCTTTGTTTGAAGTTGAGACATTGGTTGAGACATCTCCTTTTTGGTTCCTGAAGTGCTTGCTTCAGCAGATACCTTTTCCTCAACCACAAATCCTATGCCTGACTTATCACCAGTAACCTTTTATGTCTGAAGGATCTTATCAAGTGTGTCTGTACCATAGTTCAGCATCCTAACAGATTTGGTCATATGATCAAGATGAGCTTTGACTAATAAGACTTCATTTTCCAAATCAACTTTAGCAGTCTCAAGCTGAACAATCTGTTTCTTCTGTTTTTCACTTTCTTGACAGATTTCTGTACTCTTCACACAAAGTTCTTGATAAGTGAAAGCTAACTCCTCAAAAGTCAGTTCCTCATCACTTGACTCACCATCAGAAACAACTGTTCCAGTTAAAGCTTTGACATGTTTGGCTGACACTCCTTCACTTTCACTGTCAGAGTCTGACCAAGAGACTGTCATTCCTTTCTTCTGCTTCTTCAGGAATGTGGGACATTCTTTCTTAATATGTCCATGACCTTCACACTCAAAGCATTGAACACCCTTGTCTTGAGCAGTCTTCTCTTCATCCTTTTCATTAGACTTGCTAGTGTCAGAAGCGATGTTCTTGACATTAGGCTTGTAGTTCTTGTTCATTCTTTTGAACACCTTATTGAACTGCCTTCCCAACATAACAATGGCCTGAGATAGATCCTCCTGGGATTCAGCACTATTCCCTTTCTCTTCTTGAGCATTTGAAACCAAGGCTATACTCTTTGGCTTCTTTTCTGGTTCTTCCTCATTCAACCCAAGCTCAAAAGTTTGAAGAGATCCAATGAGCTCATCAACCCTCATCTTGCTGATGTCTTGAGCTTCTTCAATTGCAGTCACCTTCATCTTGTACCTCTTAGGAAGGGACCTCAGGATTTTCCTTACAAGCTTTTCTTATGACATCTTTTCTCCAAGAGCACTGGATGCATTGGACAGCTCAAGAATACTCATGTGGAAGTCATGGATAGTCTCATCTTTCTTCATCTTCAGACTTTCAAACTTCGATGTTAGAAGCTGAAGTCTTGACATCTTAAGTCTAGATGTTCCTTCATGTGTAGCCTTCAAAATATCCCAAGCTTCCTTAGCAACTTCACAGGTATTGATCAACCTGAATATGTTCTTATCCACTCCATTGAAAATTGCATTTAAAGCTTTGGAATTACCAAGGGCAAGCTCATCTTCTTCCTTGGTCCATTCTTCTTCAGGCTTCGGCTTTGAGGTGCCCTCTTTATCTTTCCCAGCATCATCTTTTTCAAACACAACAGGTGCTTTCCATTCTTTAATGATAGCCTTCCAAGCCCTACTGTCCAAGGATTTCAAAAAGGCGATCATCCTTGGCTTCCAATAATCATAATTCAAGCCATCCAAAATAGGGGGTCTGTTAACAAATCCTCCAACTTCTTTGTCCATCTTTACACCAGAAAGTAACTTCCCTAGATCTCACCCAGAGACAGACAGGATGCCTGCTCTGATACCAATTGAAATTCTGGTACCAGATGTGTGATGTTACGTGTGATGTCACAACAACACACTCTACAATGGACAATGTAAAGCAAAAATAAATCAACACAATGAATTGTTCACCCAGTTCAGTTTTAACTACCTACGTCTGGGGGCTACCAAGCCAGGGATGAATTTCACTATCCGTAGTATTAATTTAAAGACTCAACAACCGAGTTGACATCTCCTAAACTTAATCACTACTTAATGAACCTTCTACTTAAGAGACCACTTAAGTATGAGAACACTACTCAATCCCTAAATCACTTCAGTAACAAAATTCAAAGATCACACACTTTGAAAAATACAACATGATTCTGCTTCATAGCTTTGATCAAGAACAACTCAAAACAACAATACCAATTCACACTCGAATGGTTACAAATACGAAGACTCAATCGACTCTCAGTTTTTAGCTCTCTTTCTTTGTTACTTTTCCTTCAGGAATGATGCACATTATATAGCTATTTGAATTGGGCTCGGACCTGCTACAATATCTGACCTGATTTGTTATTTAAAACTGAATCTTCAAAATAGATTTTCTCTCTCAAAATCTTCTTAAATCTTCAGCCTTTAAACACTCCTACAAATCTGCATCAAATCTGTTTGTAACAGAAAATATCTATCCCAAGATATCCGCAACCAATGAGACTAACAGCTCTCCCAAAATCCAGCTAAAACGCAAACCCTAACAACATCACTAAACCTGATGTTATTAATCTTCTGCAGACCTGATGTCATAACATTGCATGTGACATCAGACTTCATAACTTCAACAAGTTAAACACTTAACATAAACCAATGTTAATACTCAATGTTAAGACATCACCCATGTGACTTCAACATTGAACAACTTTGTTTTACCAAAATTCTAGCCAATCCAAGAACCAACACTCATATATCCATCACCAATGCATATCAATCATGCACAATACAGTTATCACTAACACATATATATGTATCTTAACTCATCAATTCCAATCACAATTCCACACCAAAATCAATCCATTCATGATTTATGCATATGCACAGAGACCGACACAACGACTCTATGCAATGCAATGAGGTACCATCCATCCATCATCTCATCACTAATTCACTCAGGAACTATTGGAACCATCGCTTGTTATTTAGTGTAACTCCCAGTCGGGCAAACGATGTTCCCCGTCGCTTTCGGTCCTCTTGGTATAAGGCGCACGACATTTATGGATCGCTTTCAGTCCTCTTTATATAAGGCACACGATTCGATCGCTTTCGGTCCTCTTTGTATAAGGCGCACGATCGTCTATAATCATCGCTTTCAGTCCTCTTTGTATAAGGCGCACGATGTTATAGCGGATTCCCTTTGGATTCGTTTCGTCGCTCACACCCACTAGGGCACACGACATCACAAGAATGCATATCATGATGCTTGGCATACAATGACTCATTACATTCAAATGCACACATATATGCAACCATCTCAATCAACAATAATCATGCTTTACCATCAAGCCCAAAACAATGTATTCATTTGCCATACGGCCACAAACCATCATCACACCATCTAAACACATGCATTTACATCATACAACAGCACACAAATCATACCATATCTATCAAAGGTATATTGCATGATAACACATCAAATACACACAATTAAAATGGTACAAGTTAACAAAACGACACCTTTCCAAATTTCCGACATAATTAAATCGGCCAACAATCTTAAAACCATTTTAATAAGAGAGAACATGTCAAAATCTTTCCAACGCTTCAAACCGCGCCTCAAATTGACCTACGGATCAAAAGTTATAAAGAAAACAAATTGGGAAAAGCTGTCATGTAGGCAATGCGAAGCTCCTAGCGAGTCCTTCGCTCCCTCATTCGCAGTGCGAATACCCCAGCGAACCATGGCAGAAAGGAAAATAGCCTACAGTTCACAGTGCGACATAATTACATTGTTTACACAAAATATAGAAATAAAAATATATGACAAATTTTGAATCTGATCCATCGTCATCACTATGGGTGAATAACAAATGTTGGATATCTTGGGGAAGAACAAATGCTATATCCTCATTTCATTGAATCTTGGGGAATATCAAGTGTTAGATATTTCATGCATTTGTTTCTGATATAAAACAAACAAGGTTAGATAAATAAAATTAATATTCAGTTATATGATTATTTAAGAACACAAACCATGAACCAAAATAGTTTTATGCTCCTGCAATCCAACATAGGGAACTTTTCCAAACTTCTTTCAGTTTCAAAGTTTTCATGTCAAATGTTTCATTATCAACTTTTAATATTCAAAATGATTTTATAATTTATTTTAGGCTTCACGTGAATTACTCATGGCAGTGTCTTGAGCGTTTGTGAGATTTGGATCGACTCTAGTTTTAAGCATAAGGTCGAAGTCTGTTCGCATGCTGTTGTCGAAGTAATGCGTGCTGTAGTCAAAGTTTGTTCTAACATGCATTAGTTAATATTGCTAGGTTTGTTAGAATATTGAATTGGGCCTTGTGTTAAGGATCCAATTGTTTAAGTTAGCTTGTACCCTAAGTTAGCTTGTAATGGGTAATTTGTTAAAAGCCCATTAGTTTAGTCTGCTAGGTTTTATTATAAATAGCATGCTAGTCTCCTATTCTAAAGTGTGACAAAACCTAATAAGGGTGAGAGAGGTTAGTTTGTTATTCTTGGATACTTGTAATCCTTATTTTAAGGAGAAAGGAAAGAATATCAGTTTATAACCAATCCTTGTTGTTTTTCCCCTGTTTTTCCGTTAACCCTAACCCTTGTGTGTTTTTTGCATATAAATAAACCGTTTAATACTTTGTTTCAAGGTATTGTTTTTTCATAACAAATTGGTGCGGTGAGCGTGGAGAAGGTGTCTTCAACAAAGTATGAGATTAAAAAGTTCACCGGAGTGAACGATTTCAGTCTGTGGCACTTGAAGATGAAAGCCCTACTAGTTCAGCAGGGTTGTTTGGAAGCGTTGAAGGGACAGACAGCCATGGATGTTGCGTTAACGGAAAAAGAAAAGACGACCATGATTGAGAAAGCCGACAATGCAATGTTGTTGAGCCTTGGTGATAAGGTTCTTCGACAGGTATCAAAGGAGACTACGGCGTCAGGATTATGGGTGAAACTCGAAAGTTTGTATATGACCAAATCCCTGGTGAATCGACTCTACCTGAAGCAAGCTTTGTATTCGTTCAAGATGAGTGAAGACAAAGCCTTGTTCAAGACAACACAACCATTGTTCAAGATGACTTCGACTCATCTGATGTCCTAATGGTTTCAAGCAGCGACTCAAGAAAATAGTGGATTATGGATTCAGGTTGCACTTGGCACATGACTCCAAACAAAGATTTGTTCGAGGAGCTATATGATCAAGATGGTGGATCGGTGCTGCTGGGGAACAACAAATCCTGCAAAATTGCAGGTATTGGATCTGTGAGATTCAAGCTCCATGATGAGTCAATAAGGTTATTGACTGAAGTCAGGTATGTACCTGACTTGAAGAGAAATTTAATTTCTCTTGGTGAATTCGACAGGAAGGGGTATGTTTTCCAAGGAGAGAAAAGTATCCTAAGAGTCATGAAAGGTTCGAAGGAAGTCTTGAGAGGCGTGAAATGACAAGGCTTGTATACCCTTGAGCCTGAGGTTGTAAGTTGTTCGACAAATGTTGCATCCACGAAACCTGTGTCGAAGACAGAATTATGGCACATGAGATTGGGCCATGTCAGCGAAAGAGGACTGGTCGAATTAGGGAGGCAGAACCTGCTAGGTGATGACAAAGTCGAAAAGTTAGAATTTTGTGAATCTTGTGTATTTGGTAAATACTGTAGGGCGAAGTTTAACAAATGCAAGCAAACAAAACATGGATCCCTGAATTACATTCATGCTGATCTTTGGGGGCCTGCAAGGAATCCTTCACACTCAGGTGCAAGGTATTTTCTATCCATCGTTCATGACTATTCCAGAAAGTTATGGGTATTCATTCAGAAGACGATGGATGAAACTTTTGAGAATTTCAAAAGATGGAAGGTTCTGGGCGAAACTCAAATTGGAAAAAAGGTTAAGAGGTTGAGAACCGACAATGGCCTTGAGTTCTGCAACAAAACATTCGACAGTTACTATGTTGAGTCTAGGATTACAAGGCAAAAGACTGTAGCAAGTACTCCTCAACAAAATGGCTTCGCTGAAAGATTCAATCGAACACTCCTTGAAAGGGTTAGATGCTTGTTGGTTAGTGCTGGATTGAAGAAGGGGTTTTGGGCAGAGGCTGTTTTGACAACAACTTATCCTATAAATAGATGTCCCTCGGCTGCCTTGGGAATGAAGACACCTGAAGAAGTCTGGTCGGGAAATCCACCTAGTCTCAACAGACTGAGAGTATTTGGTTGTGTGGCCTATGCTCACATTAGGCAAGACAAGGTAGAACCTAGAGCGCAAAAATGCATGTTCATGGGATACCCTGAAGGAGTCAAAGCTTATAGGCTATGGTGCCTAGAGCCAGGTTACAAGAGGTGTATCACCAGTCGAGATGTAGTTTTCAATGAAGCAGAGATGGCTTTTAAGAAAACTGAGGATGCTGACAAAGAGCTAGAACATGAAGAGATTCATGTTGAGGTGGAGCATGTTGATGCTGAATTGCGTACCCAAAATGAAGTCGAAGCCGAAGCAGAAGCTGCTGTCGAAGATGAGGAGAGTGATAATGACTACTTGCTAGCAAGGGACAGGTCGAGGAGAGTCATAAAGCCACCTCAGAGACTTGTGTATGCAGATCTTATAGCTTATGCCTTAATCTCTATAAGTGAGGTTCTCGATAAAGAACCTAGAGACTATAAGGAAGTTATGAGGAGTCGAATGAAGACTGAATGGCTGAAGGCCATGGATGATGAGATGAAATCTCTTCATGACAACAATACATGTGAACTGATCAAGAAACCTGCTGGAGCCAGGTTAGTCAGCTGTAATTGGATTGTCAAAGTTAAGGAAGGAATCAAATGAGTGGCATCGAAGAGATATAAGGCAAGGTTGGTTGCTAGGGGGTTCACTCAGAAAGAAGTTGTCGACTTCAATGATGTGTTCACTCCTGTTGTGAAGCACATGTCCATTATAATGTTGCTTACCATGGTGGCATAGTTCGACCTTGAACTGGAACAGATGGATGTGAAGACTGCGTTCTTATATGGTGATCTGGGTGAAACGATACTGATGAGGCAAGCTGAAGAGATCTTTATGTGTGCAAGCTGAAGAGATCTTTATATAGACTGAAACAATCTCCTCGACGGTGGAATAGGAGATTCGACAAGTTCATGGCACGTATAAGTTTCACTAGAAGTCAGTTTGACTATTGTGTTTACTTCAGATTTCGACCTGGTAATTCATTTTTTATTTTGTTGCTTTATGTGGATGATATTCTAATAGCAAGCAACAATGTCGAAGAGGTAATGAGAGTGAAGTTTAACCTCAATAAGGAGTTCGAAATGAAGGATGTGGGAGCTGCTTCCAGGATTCTTGGGACTGACATCTGAAGAGATAGAAAGCAGTCGAAATTATGCTTATCTCAAGAGGCATACCTGCGGAAGATTCTCGAAAAGTATGGTATGTCAAATTCAAAGCCTGTTGTGACTCCGACAAACCCTCAATTCAAGCTGAGTATATATCAGTGTCCCAGTACTGATGTCAAAAGAACTTATATGAATAGCATTCCATATGCTAATATAGTTGGTTCTTTGATGTATGCTATGATCTGTACTAGACCCGACATAGCATATGCAGTAAGTCTTGTAAGCAGGTACATGGCAAATCCTGGAAAGGCTCACTGGCAAGCATTGAAGTAGATTTTAAGGTACATAAATGGGTCTCTGAATAGAGTCCTAAATTATGGTGGTGCCTTGGGTGATGATAGTAAAGCAGCAATCGAAGGATATGTAGACTCTAATTATGGAGGTTGTATGGATTCCAGAAAATCTATTTCTGGATATGTGTTCACTATGTTTGGCACAACAATCAGTTGAAAGCAACACTTCAGAAGGTTGTTTCCTTATTAACCACTGAAGCGGATTATATCGCTCTAACTGAAGCTGTGAAGGAAGCATTATGGCTTGAAGGTTTTGCAAAAGAGCTGAAACTTCAAGGTCCAGCTATCACTGTTAAATGTGATAGTCAAAGCGCAATACACCTGTCGAAGAATTCAGCCTATCATGATCGAACCAAGCACATTGATGTGAGGCTGCATTTCGTCAGAGGGGTAATCGAGCATGGAGAAGTCCAAGTGCTTAAGGTTTCTAAAGATCATAATGCTGCTGATATGATCACCAAGACGTTGCCAATTTGCTAGTTTTTCCACTGCATGCAGTTGATAAAACTGCATGAAGAAAGCTAGTTTGTCTCTTGATGTTAGAGTTAGATCCAAGGTGGAGATTCGTGAGATTTGGATCGAACTCTAGTTTTAACTTGAGGTCGAAGTCTGTTCGCATACTATTGTCGAAGTAATGCGTGTTGTAGTCGAAGTTTGTTCTAACATGCATTAGTTAATATTGCTAGGTTTGTTAGCATATTGAATTGAGCCTTGTGTTAAGGAGCCAATTGTTTAAGTTAGCTTGTACACTAAGTTAGCTTGTAATGGGTAATTTGTTAAAGGCCCATTAGTTTAGTGTGCTAGATTTTATTATAAATAGCATGCTTGTCTCTCATTCTAAAGTGTGACAAGACCTAATAAGGGTGAGAGAGGTTAGTTTGTTATTCTTGTATACTTGTAATTCTTGTTTTAAGGAGAAAGGAAAGAATAGCAGTTTATAACCAATCCTTGTTGTTTTTCCGTTAACCCTAACCCTTGTGTGTTTCTTGCATATAAATAAACCGTTTAATACTTTGTTTCAAGGTATCGTTTTTTCACAACAGCGTTGATACTCATTAATTGGACCACTAAGATTTGTTTAAGATCGGTGAAGAAACTCAATAAACACACTTTGATTTTTCCTCGTTTATTACTCAAAATTGAGGTAAAATGTATTTCTTTTTAAATAAAAAGTACAATAAAACATGTTTCATCTGAAGCGCCACATACCTATCGGTTTCTGTTAAAAAACCGAGGGTAGAAAACTTTGTTTTTTTAAATTACATTGTTTATACAGAATATTAAACTACACTGGTTAATCAAATTCAGATTTTGACAATGGATTCTTGAAGAACAACAAATCTTTTCAAGTTATTCTTGTATATCTGTTCAAAGATTTCATTATCTTGAGTAAATATATCCTAGAGATCTGCTCAAAGATTTCATTATCTTGAGCAAATATTTTTCATGGCATATGCTTGCATAAGAAAGGGAACAAGATATATAGTGGTGGATGTAGAGAGTTTCTTGTGGATTGATGTGTAGGAAATATCTTGAGCGTTGTTAAAATAAGCTACTTGCAAGAAATGGTGAATGATAAATAGAGGCTGTTTCGACAGCAGCTTATCTGATAAATAGATGTCCATCGACTGCCTTGGGAATGAAGACACCTGAAGAAGTCTGGTTGGGAAATCCACCTAGTCTCAACAAACTGAGGGTATTTGGTTGTGTGGCCTATGCTCACATTAGGCAAGACAAGGTAGAACCTAGAGCTCAAAAATGCATGTTCATGGGATACCCTGAAGGAGTCAAAGCTTATAGGCTATGGTGCCTAGAGCCAAGTTATAGGAGGTGTCTCACCAGTCGAGATGTAGTTTACAATGAAGCAGAGATGGCTTTTAAGAAAACTGAGTATGCTGACGAAGAGCTGGAACAGGAAGAGATTCATGTTGAGGTGGAGCATGTTGATGCTGAATTTCGTACCCCAAATGAAGTTGAAGACGAAGCAGAAGCTGTTGTCGAAGATGAGGAGACTGATAATGACTACTTGCTAGCAAGAGACAGGTCGAGGAGAGTCATCAAGCCACCTCAGAGACTTGGGTATGCAGATCTTATAACTTATGCCTTAATCTCTATAAGTGAGGTTCTCGACGAAGAACCTAGAGACTATAAGGAAGCTATGAGGAGTCAAAAGAAGACTGAATGACTGAAGGCCATGGATGATGAGATGGAATCTCTTCATGACAACAACACATGGGAACTGATAAAGAAACCTCCTTGAGCCAGGTTAGTCAGTTGTAAACGGATTTTCAAAGTTAAGGAAGGAATCGAAGGAGTGGCGGCGAAGAGATACAAGGAAAGGTTGGTTGCTAGGGGGTTCACTCAGAAAGAAGTTGTCGACTTTAATGATGTGTTCACTCCTGTTGTGAAGCACAGGTCTATTATAATGTTGCTTGCCATGGTGGTATAGTTCGACCTTGAACTGGAACAGATGGATGTGAAGACTGCGTTCTTATATGGTGATCTAGATAAAATAATACTGATGAGGCAAGCTGAAGAGATCTTTATGTGTGCAAGCTGAAGAGATCTTTATATAAACTGAAACAATCTCCTCGACAGTGGAATAGGAGATTCGACAAGTTCATGGCACGCATAAGTTTCACTAGAAGTCAGTTTGACTACTGTGTTTACTTCAGATTTCGACCTGGTAATTCATTTGTTATTTTGTTGCTTTATGTGGATGATATTCTAATAGCAAGCAACAATGTCGAAGAGGTAATGAGAGTGAAGGTTAACCGCAATAAGGAGTTCGAAATGAAGGATCTGGGAGCTGCATCCAGGATTCTTGGGATTGACATCCGAAGAGATAGAAAGCAGTCGAAATTATGCTTATCTCAAGAGGCATACCTACGGAAGATTCTCAAAAAGTATGGTATGTCGAATTCAAAGCTTGTTGTAACTCCGACAAACCCTCAATTCAAGCTGATATCAAAAGAACTTATATGAATAGCATTCCATATGCTAATATTGTTGGTTCTTAGATGTTTGTTATGGTCTGTACTAGACCCGACATAGCATATGTAGTAAGTCTTGTAAGAAGGTACATGGCGAATCCTGGAAAGGCTCATTGGAAAGCATTGAAATGGATTTTAAGGTACATAAATGGGTCTCTGAATAGAGTCCTAATTTATGGTGGAGCCTTGGATGATGATAGTAAAGCAGCAATCGAAGGATATGTAGACTCTAATTATGCAGGTTGTATGGATTCTAGAAAATCTATTTCTGGATATGTGTTCACTATGTTTGGCTCAACAATCAGTTAGAAAACAAAACTTATGAAGGTTGTTCCCTTATCAACCACTGAAGCAGAATATATCACTCTAACTGAAGCTGTGAAGGAAGCATTATGGCATGAAGGTTTTGCAAAATAGCTGAAACTTCAAGGTCCAGTTATCACTGTTAAATGTGATAGTCAAAGTGCAATACACCTGTCGAAGAATTTAGCCTATCATGAGCGAACCAAGCACATTGATGTGAGGCTGTATTTCGTCAGAGGGGTAATCGAGCGTGGAGAAGTCCAAGTGCTGAAGGTTTCTAAAGATCATAATGCTGCTGATATGATCACCAAGACGTTGCCAAGTTGCAAGTTGTTCCACTGTATGCATTTGATAAAACTGCATGAAGAAAGCTAGTTTGTTCTTGATGTTAGAGCTAGATCCAAGGTGGAGATTCGTGAGATTTGGATCGAACTCTAGTTTTAACATGAGGTCGAAGTCTGTTCGTATACTGTTGTCCAAGTAATGCATGTTGTAGTCGAAGTTTGTTCTAACATGCATTAGTTAATATTGCTAGGTTTGTTAGCATATTGAATTGGGCCTTGTGTTAAGGATCCAATTGTTTAAGTTAGCTTGTACCCTAAGTTAGCTTGTAATGGGTAATTTGTTAAAGGCCCGTTAGTTTAGTGTGCTAGATTTTATTATAAATAGCATGCTAGTCTCGCATTCTAAAGTGTGACAAAACCTAATAAGGGTGAGAGAGGTAAGTTTGTTATTCTTGTATACTTGTAATCCTTGTTTTAAGGAGAAAGGAAAGAATAACAGTTTATAACCAATTCTTGTTGTTTTTCCGTTAACCCTAACCTTTATGTGTTTCTTGCATATAAAGAAACCGTTTAATACTTTGTTTCAAGGTATCATTTTTTCACAACAGCGTTGATACTCATTAATTGGACCACTAAGATTTGTTTAAGATCGGTGAAGAAATTCAATAAACACACTTTGATTTTTCCTCGGTTATTACTCAAAATTGAGGTAAAATGTATTTCGTTTTAAATAAAAAGTACAATAAAACATGTTTCATCTCAAGCTCCACATACCTATCGGTTTCTGTTAAAAAATCGACGGTAGTAAACTTTGTTTTTTTAAATTACATTGTTAATACAGAATATTAAACTACATTGGTTAATTAAATTCAGATTTTGACAATTGATTCTTGAAGAACAACAAATCTTTTCAAGTTATTCTTGTAGATCTGTTCAAAGATTTCATTATCTTGAGAAAATATATCCTAGAGATCTTCTCAAAGATTTCATTATCTTGAGCAAATATTTTTATGGCAAATGCTTGCATAAGAAAGGGAACAAGATATATAGTGGTGGATGTAGAGAGTTTCTTGTGGATTGATGTGTAGGAAATATCTTGAGCGTTGTTAAAATAAGCTACTTGCAAGAAATGGTGAATGATAAATAGAGGCTGTTTTGACAGCAGCTTATCTGATTAATAGATGTCCCTCGACTGCCTTGGGAATGAAGACACCTGAAGAAGTCGGGTCGAGAAATTCACCTAGTCTCAATATACTGAGAGTATTTGGTTGTGTGGCCTATGCTCACATTAGGCAAGACAAGGTAGAACCTAGAGCTCAAAAATGCATGTTCATGGCATACCCTAAAGGAGTCAAAGCTTATAGGATATGGTGCCTAGAGCCAGGTTATAGGAGGTGTATCACCAGTCGAGATGTAGTTTTCAATGAAGCAGAGATGGCTTTTAAGAAAACTGAGGATGCTGACGAAGAGCTGGAACAGGAAGAGATTCATGTTGAGGTGGAGCATGTTGATGCTAAATTGCGTACCCCAAATGAAGTCGAAGACGAAGCAGAACCTGCTGTCGAAGATGAGGAGACTGGTAATGACTACTTGCTAGCAAGAGACAGATCGAGGAGAGTCATCAAGCCACATCAGAGACTTGGGTATGCAGATCTTATAGCTTATGCCTTAATCTCTGTAAGTGAGGTTCTCGACGAAGAACCTAGAGACTATCAGGAAGTTATGAGGAGTCGAAAGAAGACTGAATGGCTGAAGGCCATGGATGATGAGATGAAATCTCTTCATGACAACAACACATGGGAACTGATCAAGAAACCTACTGGAGCCAGGTTAGTCAGCTGTAAATGGATTTTTAAAGTTAAGGAAGGAATCGAAGGAGTGGCGTCGAAGAGATACAAGGCAAGGTTGGTTGCTAGGGGGTTCACTCAAAAAGAAGTTGTCGACTTCAATGATGTGTTCACTCCTGTTGTGAAGAACATGTCCATTATAATGTTGCTTGCCACGGTGGCATAGTTCGACCTTGAACTGGAACAGATGGATTTGAAAACTGCGTTCTTATATGGTGATCTAGATGAAACGATACTGATGAGGCAACCTGAAGAGATCTTTATGTGTGCAAGCTGAAGAGATCTTTATATAGACTGAAACAATCTCCTCGACAGTGGAATAGGAGATTCGACAAGTTCATGGCACGCATAAGTTTCACTAGAAGTCAGTTTGACTACTGTGTTAACTTCAGATTTCGACCTGGTAATTCATTTGTTATTTTGTTGCTTAATGAGGATGATATTCTAATAGCAAGCAACAATGTCGAAGAGGTAATGAAAGTGAAGGTTAACCTCAATAAGGATTCGAAATGAAGGATCTGGGAGCTGCGTCCAGGATTCTTGGGATTGACATCCGAAGAGATAGAAAGCAGTCGAAATTATGCTTATCTAAAGAGGCATACCTACGGAAGATTCTCGAAAAGTATGGTATGTCGAATTCAAAGCCTGTTGTGACTCCGACAAACCCTCAATTCAAGCTGAGTATAGATCAGTTTCCCAGTACTGATGTCAAAAGAACTTATATGAATAGCATTCCATATGCTAATATAGTTGGTTCTTTGATGGATGCTATGGTCTGTACTAGGCCCGACATAGCATATGAAGTAAGTCTTTTAAGCAGATACATGGCGAATCCTGGAAAGGCTCACTGGCAAGCATTGGAGTGGATTTTAAGGTACTTAAATGGGTCTCTGAATAGAGTCCTAATTTTTGGTGGTGCCTTGGGTGATGATAGTAAAGCAGCAATCGAAGGATATGTAGACTCTAATTATGCAAGTTGTATGGATTCCAGAAAATCTATTTCTGGATATGTGTTCACTATGTTTGGCACAACAATCAGTTGGAAAGCAACACTTCAAGAGGTTGTTTCCTTATCAACCACTGAAGCGGAATATATCGCTCTAACTGAAGCTGTGAAGGAAGCATTATGGCTTGAAGGTTTTGCAAAAGAGCTGAAACTTCAAGGTCCAGTTATCACTGTTAAATGTGATAGTCAAAGCACAATACACCTGTCGAAGAATTCAGCCTATCATGAGCGAACCAAGCACATTGATGTGAGGCTGCATTTCGTTAGAGGGGTAATCGAGCATGGAGAAGTCCAAGTGCTGAAGGTTTCTAAAGATCATAATGCTGCTGATATGATCACCAAGACGTTGCCAAGTTGCAAGTTTTTCCACTGTATACAGTTGATAAAACTGCATGAAGAAAGCTAGTTTGTTTCTTGATGTTAGAGTTAGATCTAAGGTGGAGATATGTGAGATTTGGATCGAACTCTAGTTTTAACATGAGGTCGAAGTCTGTTCGCATACTGTTGTCGAAGTAATGCGTATTGTAGTCGAAGTTTGGTCTAACATGCATTAGTTAATATTGCTAGGTTTGTTAGCATATTGAATTGGGCCTTGTGTTAAGGATCCAATTGTTTAAGTTAGCTTGTACCCTAAGTTAGCTTGTAATGGGTAATTTGTTAAAGACCCATTAGTTTAGTGTGCTAGATTTTATTATAAATAGCATGCTAGTCTCTCATTCTAAAGTGTGACAAAACCTAATAAGGGTGAGAGAGGTTAGTTTTTTATTCTTGTATACTTGTAATCCTTGTATTAAGGAGAAAGGAAAGAATAGCAGATTATAACCAATCCTTATTGTTTTTCCCTTGTTTTTCCGTTAACCCTAACCCTTGTGTGTTTCTTGCATATAAAGAAACTGTTTAATACTTTGTTTCAAGGTATCGTTTTTTCACAAGAGCGTTGATACTCATTAATTGGACCACTAAGATTTGTTTAAGATCGGTGAAGAAACTCAATAAACATACTTTGATTTTTCCTCGGTTATTACTCAAAATTAAGGTAAAATGTATTTCTTTTTAAATAAAGGTGTAATAAAACATGTTTCATCGCAAGCGCCACATACCTATCGGTTTCTGTTAAAAAATCGAGGGTAGTAAACTTTGTTTTTTTAAATTACATTGTTTATACAGAATATTAATCTACACTGGTTAATCAAATTCATATTTTGACAATGGATTCTTGAAGAACAACAAATCTTTTCAAGTTATTCTTGTAGATCTGTTCAAAGATTTCATTATCTTGAGCAAATATATCCTAGAGATCTGCTCAAAGATTTCATTATCTTGAGAAAATATTTTTCATGGCAAATGCTTGCATAAGAAAGGGAACAAGATATATAGTGGTGGATGTAGAGAGTTTCTTGTGGATTGATGTGTAGGAAATATCTTGAGCGTTGTTAAAATAAGCTACTTGCAAGAAATGGTGAATGATAAATTGAGGCTGTTTCGACAGCAGCTTATCTGATAAATAGATGTCCCTCGATTGCCTTGGGAATGAAGACACCTGAAGAAGTCTGGTCGGGAAATCTACCTAGTCTCAACAGACTGAGAGTATTTGGTTGTGTGGCCTATGCTCACATTAGGCAAGACAAGGTAGAACCTAGAGCTGAAAAATGCATGTTCATGGGATACCCTGAAGGAGTCAAAGCTTATAGGATATGGTGCCTAGAGCCAGGTTACAGGAGATGTATCACCAGTCGAGATGTAGTTTTCAATGAAGCAGAGATGGCTTTTAACAAAACTGAGGATGCTGACGAAGAGCTGGAACGGGAAGAGATTCATGTTGAGGTGGAGCATGTTGATGCTGAATTGCGTACCCCAAACGAAGTCGAAGCTGCTATCGAAGATGAGGAGACTGATAATGACTACTTGCTAGCAAGAGATAGGTCTAGGAGAGTCATCAAGCCACCTCAGAGACTTGGGTATGCAGATCTTATAGCTTATGCCTTAATCTCTGTAAGTGAGGTTCTCGACGAAGAACCTAGAGACTATAAGGAAGTTATGAGGAGTCGAAAGAAGACTGAATCGCTGAAGGCCATGGATGATGAGATGAAATCTCTTCATGACAACAACACATGGGAACTGATCAAGAAACCTGCTGGAGCCAAGTTAGTCAGCTGTAAATGGATTTTCAAAGTTAAGGAAGGAATCGAAGTAGTGGCGTCGAAGAGATACAAGGCAAGGTTGGTTGCTTGGGGGTTCACTCAGAAAGAAGTTGTCGACTTCAATGATGTGTTCACTCCTGTTGTGAAGCACATGTCCATTATAATGTTGCTTGCCATGGTGGCATAGTTTAACCTTAAACTGGAACAGATGGATGTGAAGACTACGTTCTTATATGGTGATCTAGAAGAAACGATACTCATGAGGCAACCTGAAGGGATCTTTATGTGTGCAAGCTGAAGAGATCTTTATATAGACTGAAACAATCTCCTCGACAGTGGAATAGGAGATTCGACAAGTTCATGGCACCCATAAGTTTCACTAGAAGTCAATTTGACTACTGTGTTTACTTCAGATTTTGACCTGGTATTTCATTTATTATTTTGTTGCTTTATGTGGATGATATTCTAATAGCAAGCAACAATGTCGAAGAGGTAATGAGAGTGAAGGTTAACCTCAATAAGGAGTTCGAAATGAAGGATCTGGGAGATGCGTCCAGGATTCTTGGGATTGACATCCGAAGAGATAGAAAGCAGTCGAAATTATGCTTATCTCAAGAGGCATACCTACGGAAGATTCTCGAAAAGTATGGTATGTCGAATTCAAAGCCTGTTGTGACTCCGACAAACCCTCAATTCAAGCTGAGTATAGATCAGTGTCCCAGTACTGATGTCAAAAGAACTTATATGAATAGCATTCCATATGCTAATATAGTTCGTTCTTAGATGTTTGTTTTGGTCTGTACTAGACCCGACATAGCATATGCAGTAAGTCTTGTAAGCAGGTTCATGGCGAATCCTGGAAAGGCTCACTGGCAAGCATTGAAATGGATTTTAAGGTACATAAATGGGTCTCTGAATAGAGTCCTAATTTATGGTGGAGCCTTGGATGATGATAGTAAAGTAGCAATCAAAGGATATGTAGACTCTAATTATGCAGGTTGTATGGATTCCAGAAAATCTATTTCTGGATATGTGTTCACTATGTTTTGCACAACAATCAGTTGGAAAACAAAACTTCAGAAGGTTATTTCCTTATCAACCACTGAAGCGGAATATATCGCTCTAACTGAAGCTGTGAAGGAAGCATTATGGCTTGAAAGTTTTGCAAAAGAGCTGAAACTTCAAGGTCCAGTTATCACAGTTAAATGAAATAGTCAAAGTTAAATACACCTGTCGAAGAATTCAGCCTATCATGAGCGAACCAAGGACATTGATGTGAGGCTGCATTTCGTCAGAGGGGTAATCGAGCATGGAGAAGTTCAAGTGCTGAAGGTTTCTAAAGATCATAATGCTGCTGATATGATCACCAAGACGTTGCCAAGTTGCAAGTTTTTCCACTGTATGCAGTTGATAAAACTGCATGAAGAAAGCTAATTTGTTTCATGATTTTAGAGCTAGATCCAAGGTGGAGATTCGTGAGATTTAGATCGAACTCTGGTTTTAACATGAGGTCGAAGTCTGTTCGCATACTGTTGTCGAAGTAATGCGTGTTGTAGTCGAAGTTTGTTCTAACGTGCATTTGTTAATATTGCTAGGTTTGTTAGCATATTGAATTGCGCCTTGTGTTTAGGATCCAATTTTTTAAGTTAGCTTGTACCCTATGTTAGCTTGTAATGGGTAATTTGTTAAAGGCCCGTTAGTTTAGTGTGCTAGATTTTATTATAAATAGCATGCTAGTCTCTCATTCTAAAGTGTGACAAAACCTAATAAGGGTGAGAGAGGTTAGTTTGTTATTCTTGTATACTTGTAATCCTTGTTTTAAGGAGAAAGGAAAGAATAGCATATTATAACCAATCCTTGTTTTTTTTCCGTTGTTTTTTCGTTAACCCTAATCGTTGTGTGTTTCTTGCATATAAAGAAACCGTTTATTACTTTGTTTCAAGGTATCGTTTTTTCACAAGAGCGTTGATACTGATTAATTGGACCACTAAGATTTGTTTAAGATCGGTGAAGAAACTCAATAAACACACTTTGATTTTTCCTCGGTTATTACTCAAAATTGAGGTAAAATGTATTTCTTTTTAAATAAAAAGTACAATAAAACATGTTTCATCTCAAGCGCCACATACCTATCGGTTTCTGTTAAAAAACCGAGGGTAGTAAACTTTGTTTTTTTAAATTACATTGTTTATACAGAATATTAAACTACACTGGTTAATCAAATTCAGATTTTGACAATGGATTCTTGAAGAACAATAAATCTTTTCAAGTTATTCTTGTAGATCTGTTCAAAGATGTCATTATCTTGAGCAAATATATCCTTGAGATCTGCTCAAAGATTTCATTATCTTGAGAAAATATTTTTCATGGCAAATGCTTGCATAAGAAAGGGAACAAGATATATAGTGGTGGATGTAGAGAGTTTCTTGTGGATTGATGTGTAGGAAATATCTTGAGCGTTGTTAAAATAAGCTATTTGCAAGAAATGGTGAATGATAAATAGAGGCTATTTCGACAGCAGCTTATCTGATAAATAGATGTCCCTTGACTGCCTTGGGAATGAAGACACCTGAAGAAGTCTGGTCGGGAAATCCACCTAGTCTCAACAGACTGAGAGTATTTGGTTGTGTGGCCTATGCTCACATTAGGCAAGACAAGGTAGAACCTAGAGCTCAAAAATGCATGTTCATGGGATACCCTGAAGGAGTCAAAGCTTATAGGATATGGTGCCTAGAGCCAGGTTACAGGAGGTGTATCACCAGTCGAGATGTAGTTTTCAATGAAGCAGAGACGGCTTTTAAGAAAACTGAGGATGCTGACGAAGAGCTGGAACAGGAAGAGATTCATGTTGAGGTGGAGCATGTTGATGGTGAATTGCGTACCCCAAATGAAGTCGAAGACGAAGCAGAAGCTGCTGTCGAAGATGAGGAGACTGATAATGACTACTTGCTAGCAAGAGACAGGTCGAGGAGAGTCATCAAGCCACCTCAGAGACTTGGGTATACAGATCTTATATCTTATGCCTTAATCTCTGTAAGTGAGGTTCTCGACGAAGAACCTAGAGACTATAAGGAAGTTATGAGGAGTCGAAAGAAGACTGAATGGCTGAAGGCCATGGATTATGAGATGAAATCTCTTCATGACAACAACACATGGGAACTGATCAAGAAACCTGCTGGACCCAGGTTAATCAGCTGTAAATGGATTTTCAAAGTTAAGGAAGGAATTGAAGGAGTGGCGTCGAAGAGATACAAGGCAAGGTTGGTTGCTAGGGGGTTCACTCAGAAAGAAGTTGTCGACTTCAATGATGTGTTCACTCCTGTTGTGAAGCACATGTCCATTATAATGTTGCTTGCCATGGTGGCATAGATCGACCTTGAACTGGAATAGATGGATGTGAAGACTGCATTCTTATATGGTGATCTAGATGAAACGATACTGATGAGGTAACCTGAAGAGATCTTTAGTGCAAGCTGAAGAGATCTTTATATAGACTGAAACAATCTCCTCGACAGTGGAATAGGAGATTCGACAAGTTCATGGCACACATAAGTTTCACTAGAAGTCAGTTTGACTACTGTGTTTACTTCAGATTTCGACCTGGTAATTCATTTGTTATTTTGTTGCTTTATGTGGATGATATTCTGATAGCAAGCAACAATGTCGAAGAGGTAATGAGAGTGATGGTTAACCTTAATAAGGAGTTCGAAATGAAGGATCTGGGAGTTGCGTCCAGGATTCTTGGGATTGAAATCCGAAGAGATAGAGAGCAGTCGAAATTATGCTTATCTCAAGAGGCATACCTACGGAAGATTCTCGAAAAGTATGGTATGCCGAATTCAAAGCCTGTTATGACTCCGACAAACCCTCAATTCAAGCTGAGTATATATCAGTTTCCTAGTACTGATGTCAAAAGAACTTATATGAATTGCATTCCATATGCTAATATAGTTGGTTCTTTGATGTATGTTATGGTCTGTACTAGACCCGACATAGCATATGCAGTAAGTCTTGTAAGCAGATACATGGCGAATCCTGGAAAGGCTCACTGGCAAGCATTGAAGTAGATTTTAAGGTACATAAATGGGTCTCTGAATGGAGTCCTAATTTTTGGTGGAGCCTTGGGTGATGATAGTAAAGCAGCAATCGAAGGATATGTAGACTCTAATTATGCAGGTTGTATGGATTCCAGAAAATCTATTTCTGGATATGTGTTCACTATGTTTGGCACAACAATCAGTTGGAAAGCAACACTTCAGAAGGTTATTTCCTTATCAACCACTGAAGCGGAATATATCGCTCTAACTGAAGCTGTGAAGGAAGCATTATGGCTTAAAGGTTTTGCAATAGAGCTGAAACTTCAAGGTCCAGTTATCATTGTTAAATGTGATAGTCAAAGCGCAATACACCTGTCGAAGAATTCAGCCTATCATGAGCGAACCAAGCACATTGATGTGAGGCTGCATTTCGTCAGAGGGGTAATCGAGCGTGGAGAAGTCCAAGTGCTGAAGGTTTCAAAAGATCATAATGCTGCTGATATGATCACCAAGACGTTGCCAAGTTGCATGTTTTTCCACTGTATGCAGTTGATAAAACTGCATGAAGAAAGCTAGTTTATTTCTTGATGTTAGAGTTAGATCTAAGGTGGAGATTCGTGAGATTTGGATCGAACTCAAGTTTTAACATGAGGTCGAAGTCTGTTCGCATACTGTTGTCGAAGTAATGCGTGTTGTAGTCGAAGTTTGTTCTAACATGCATTAGTTAATATTGCTAGGTTTGTTAGCATATTGAATTGGGCCTTGTGTTAAGGATCCAATTGTTTAAGTTAGCTTGTACCCTAAGTTAGCTTGTAATGGGTAATTTGTTAAAGACCCATTAGTTTAGTGTGCTAGATTTTATTATAAATAGCATGCTAGTCTCTCATTCTAAAGTGTGACAAAACCTAATAAGGGTGAGAGAGGTTAGTTTTTTATTCTTGTATACTTGTAATCCTTGTTTTAGGGAGAAAGGAAAGAATAGCATATTATAACCAATCCTTGTTTTTTTCCGTTGTTTTTTCGTTAACCCTAACCCTTGTGTGTTTCTTGCATATAAAGAAACCGTTTATTACTTTGTTTCAAGGTATCGTTTTTTCACAAGAGCGTTGATACTCATTAATTGGACCACTAAGATTTGTTTAAGATCGGTGAAGAAACTCAATAAACACACTTTGATTTTTCCTCGGTTATTACTCAAAATTGAGGTAAAATGTATTTCTTTTTAAATAAAAAGTACAATAAAACATGTTTCATCTCAAGCGCCACATACCTATCGGTTTCTGTTAAAAAACCGAGGGTAGTAAACTTTGTTTTTTTAAATTACATTGTTTATACAGAATATTAAACTACACTGGTTAATCAAATTCAGATTTTGACAATGGATTCTTGAAGAACAATAAATCTTTTCAAGTTATTCTTGTAGATCTGTTCAAAGATTTCATTATCTTGAGCAAATATATCCTTGAGATCTGCTCAAAGATTTCATTATCTTGAGAAAATATTTTTCATGGCAAATGCTTGCATAAGAAAGGGAACAAGATATATAGTGGTGGATGTAGAGAGTTTCTTGTGGATTGATGTGTAGGAAATATCTTGAGCGTTGTTAAAATAAGCTATTTGCAAGAAATGGTGAATGATAAATAGAGGCTGTTTCGACAGCAGCTTATCTGATAAATAGATGTCCCTTGTCTGCCTTGGGAATGAAGACACCTGAAGAAGTCTGGTCGGGAAATCCACCTAGTCTCAACAGACTGAGAGTATTTGGTTGTGTGGCCTATGCTCACATTAGGCAAGACAAGGTAGAACCTAGAGCTCAAAAATGCATGTTCATGGGATACCCTGAATGAGTCAAAGCTTATAGGATATGGTGCCTAGAGCCAGGTTACAGGAGGTGTATCACCAGTCGAGATGTAGTTTTCAATGAAGCAGAGATGGCTTTTAGGAAAACTGAGGATGCTGACGAAGAGCTGGAACAGTAAGAGATTCATGTTGAGGTGGAGCATGTTGATGCTGAATTGCGTACCCCAAATGAAGTCGAAGACGAAGCAGAAGCTGCTGTCGAATATGAGGAGACTGATAATGACTACTTGCTAGCAAGAGACAGGTCGAGGAGAGTCATCAAGCCACCTCAGAGACTTGGGTATGCAGATCTTATATCTTATGCCTTAATCTCTGTAAGTGAGGTTCTCGACGAAGAACCTAGAGACTATAAGGAAGTTATGAGGAGTCGAAAGAAGACTGAATGGCTGAAGGCCATGGATGATGAGATGAAATCTCTTCATGACAACAACACATGGGAACTGATCAAGAAACCTGCTGGACCCAGGTTAGTCAGCTGTAAATGGATTTTTAAAGTTAAGGAAGGAATTGAAGGAGTGGCGTCGAAGAGATACAAGGCAAGGTTGGTTGCTAGGGGGTTCACTCAGAAAGAAGTTGTCGACTTCAATGATGTGTTCACTCCTGTTGTGAAGCACATGTCCATTATAATGTTGCTTGCCATGGTGGCATAGTTCGACCTTGAACTGGAACAGATGGATGTGAAGACTGCATTCTTATATGGTGATCTAGATGAAACGATACTGATGAGGCAACCTGAAGAGATCTTTAGTGCAAGCTGAAGAGATCTTTATATAGACTGAAACAATCTCCTCGACAGTGGAATAGGAGATTCGACAAGTTCATGGCACACATAAGTTTCACTAGAAGTCAGTTTGACTACTGTGTTTACTTCAGATTTCGACCTGGTAATTCATTTGTTATTTTGTTGCTTTATGTGGATGATATTCTAATAGCAAGCAACAATGTCGAAGAGGTAATGAGAGTGATGGTTAACCTTAATAAGGAGTTCGAAATGAAGGATCTGGGAGTTGCGTCCAGGATTCTTGGGATTGACATCCGAAGAGATAGAGAGCAGTCGAAATTATGCTTATCTCAAGAGGCATACCTACGGAAGATTCTCGAAAAGTATGGTATATCGAATTCAAAGCCTGTTGTGACTCCGACAAACCCTCAATTCAAGCTGAGTATATATCAGTTTCCCAGTACTGATGTCAAAAGAACTTATATGAATAGCATTCCATATGCTAATATAGTTGGTTCTTTGATGTATGCTATGGTCTGTACTAGACCCGACATAGCATATGCAGTAAGTCTTGTAAGCAGATACATGGCGAATCCTGGAAAGGCTCACTGGCAAGCATTGAAGTAGATTTTAAGGTACATAAATGGGTCTCTGAATGGAGTCCTAATTTTTGGTGGAGCCTTGGGTGATGATAGTAAAGCAGCAATCGAAGGATATGTAGACTCTAATTATGCAGGTTGTATGGATTCCAGAAAATCTATTTCTGGATATGTGTTCACTATGTTTGGCACAACAATCAGTTGGAAAGCAACACTTCAGAAGGTTATTTCCTTATCAACCACAGAAGCGGAATATATCGCTCTAACTGAAGCTGTGAAGGAAGCATTATGGCTTGAAGGTTTTGCAAAAGAGCTGAAACTTCAAGGTCCAGTTATCACTGTTAAATGTGATAGTCAAAGCGCAATACACCTGTCGAAGAATTCAGCCTATCATGAGCGAACCAAGCACATTGATGTGAGGCTGCATTTCATCAGAGGGGTAATCGAGCAAGGAGATGTCCAAGTGCTGAAGGTTTCTAAAGATCATAATGCTGCTGATATGATCACCAAGACGTTGCCAAGTTGCATGTTTTTCCACTGTATGTAGTTGATAAAACTGCATGAAGAAAGCTAGTTTATTTCTTGATGTTAGAGTTAGATCTAAGGTGGAGATTCGTGAGATTTGGATTGAACTCTAGTTTTAACATGAGGTCGAAGTCTGTTCGCATACTGTTGTCGAAGTAATGCGTGTTGTAGTCGAAGTTTGTTCTAACATGCATTAGTTAATATTGCTAGGTTTGTTAGCATATTGAATTGGGCCTTGTGTTAAGGATCCAATTGTTTAAGTTAGCTTGTACCCTAAGTTAGCTTGTAATGGATAATTTGTTAAAGACCCATTAGTTTAGTGTGCTAGATTTTATTATAAATAGGATGCTAGTCTCTCATTCTAAAGTGTGACAAAACCTAATAAGGGTGAGAGAGGTTAGTTTTTTATTCTTGTATACTTGTAATCCTTGTTTTAAGGAGAAAGGAAAGAATAGCATATTATAACCAATCCTTGTTTTTTTTCCGTTGTTTTTTCGTTAACCCTAACCCTTGTGTGTTTCTTACATATAAAGAAACCGTTTAATACTTTGTTTCAAGGTATCGTTTTTTCACAAGAGCGTTGATACTCATTAATTGGACCACTAAGATTTGTTTAAGATCGGTGAAGAAACTCAATAAACACACTTTGATTTTTCCTCGGTTATTACTTAAAATTGAGGTAAAATGTATTTCTTTTTAAATAAAAAGTACAATAAAACATGTTTCATCTCAAGCGCCACATACCTATCGGTTTCTGTTAAAAAACCGAGGGTAGTAAACTTTGTTTTTTTAAATTACATTGTTTATACAGAATATTAAACTACACTGGTTAATCAAATTCAGATTTTGACAATGGATTCTTGAAGAACAACAAATCTTTTCAAGTTATTCTTGTAGATCTGTTCAAAGATTTCATTATCTTGAGCAAATATATCCTTGAGATCTGCTCAAAGATTTCATTATCTTGAGAAAATATTTTTCATGGCAAATGCTTGCATAAGAAAGGGAACAAGATATATAGTGGTGGATGTAGAGAGTTTCTTGTGGATTGATGTGTAGGAAATATCTTGAGCGTTGTTAAAATAAGCTATTTACAAGAAATGGTGAATGATAAATAGAGGCTATTTCGACAGCAGCTTGTCTGATAAATAGATGTCCCTCGACTGCCTTGGGAATGATGACACCTGAAGAAGTCTGGTCGAGAAATCCACCTAGTCTCAACAGACTGAGAGTATTTGGTTGTGTGGCCTATGCTCACATTAGGCAAGACAAGGTAGAACCTAGAGCTCAAAAATGCATGTTCATGGGATACCCTGAAGGAGTCAAAGCTTATAGGATATGGTGCCTAGAGCCAGGTTACAGGAGGTGTATCACCAGTCGAGATGTAGTTTTCAATGAAGCAGAGATGGCTTTTAAGAAAACTGAGGATGCTGACGAAGAGCTGGAACAGGAAGAGATTCATGTTGAGGTGGAGCATGTTGATGCTGAATTGCGTACCCCAAATGAAGTCGAAGACGAAGCAGAAGCTGCCGTCGAAAATGAGGAGACTGATAATGACTACTTGCTAGCAAGAGATAGGTCGAGGAGAGTCATGAAGCCACCTCAGAGACTTGGGTATGCATATCTTATAGCTTATGCCTTAATCTCTGTAAGTGAGGTTCTCGACAAAGAACCTAGAGACTATAAGGAAGTTATGAGGAGTTGAAAGAAGACTGAATGGCTGAATGCCATGGATGATGAGATGAAATCTTATCATGACAACAACACATGGGAACTGATCAAGAAACCTGCTGAAGCCAGGTTAGTCAGCTGTAAATGGATTTTCAAAGTTAAGGAAGGAATCGAAGGAGTGGCGTCGAAGAGATACAAGGCAAGGTTGGTTGCTAGGGGGTTCACTCAAAAAGAAGTTGTCGACTTCAATGATGTGTTCACTCCTGTTGTGAAGCACATGTCCATTATAATGTTGCTTGCCATGGTGGTATAGTTTGACCTTGAACTGGAATAGATGGATGTGAGGATTGCGTTCTTATATAGTGATCTAGATGAAACGATACTGATGAGGCAACCTGAAGAGATCTTTATGTGTGCAAGCTGAAGAGCTCTTTATATAGACTGAAACAATCTCCTCGACAGTGGATTAGGAGATTCGACAAGTTCATGGCACGCATAAGTTTCACTAGAAGTCAGTTTGACTACTGTGTTTACTTCAGATTTCGACCTGGTAATTCATTTGTTATTTTTTTGCTCTATGTGGATGATATTCTAATAGCAAGCAACAATGTCGAAGAGGTAATGAGAGTGATGGTTAACCTCAATAAGGAGTTCGAAATGAAGGATCTGGGAGCTGCGTCCAAGATTCTTGGGATTGACATCCGAAGAGATAGAAAACAGTCAAAATTATGCTTATCTCAAGAGGCATACCTATGGAAAATTCTCGAAAAGTATGGTATGTCGAATTCAAAGCCTGTTGTGACTCCGACAAACCCTCAATTCAAGCTGAGTATAGATCAGTGTCCCAGTACTGATGTCAAAAGAACTTATATGAATAGAATTCCATATGCTAATATAGTTGGTTCTTTGATGTATGTTATGGTCTGTACTAGACCCGACATAGCATATGCAGTAAGTCTTGTAAGCAGGTACATTTCGAATCCTGGAAAGGCTCACTGGCAAGCATTGAAGTGGATTTTAAGGTACATAAATGGGTCTCTGAATAGAGTCCTAATTTATGGTGGAGCCTTGGGTGATGATAGTAAAGCAGCAATCGAAGGATATGTAGACTCTAATTATGCAGGTTGTATGGATTCCAGAAAATATATTTCTGGATACGTGTTCACTATGTTTGGCACAACAATCAGTTGGAAAGCAACACTTTAGAAGGTTGTTTCCTTATCAACCACTGAAGCGGAATATATCGCTCTAACTGAAGCTATGAAGGAAGCATTATGGCTTGAAGGTTTTGCAAAAGAGCTGAAACTTCAAGGTCCAATTATCACTGTTAAATGTGATAGTCAAAGCACAATACACATGTCGAAGAATTCAGCTTATCATGAGCGAACCAAGCACATTGATGTGAGGCTGCATTTTGTCCGAGGGGTAATCGAGCGTGGAGAAGTCCAAGTGCTGAAGGTTTCTAAAGATCATAATGCTGCTGATATGATCCCCAAGACGTTGCCAAGACGCAAGTTTTCCCACTGTATGCAGTTGATAAAACTGCATGAAGAAAGCTAGTTTGTTTCTTGATGTTAGAGTTTGATCCAAGGTGGAGATTCGTGAGATTTGGATCGAACTCTAGTTTTAACATGAGGTCGAAGTCTGTTCGCATACTGTTGTCGAAATAATGCGTGTTGTAGTCGAAGTTTGTTCTAACATGCATTAGTTAAGATTGCTAGGTTTGTTAGCATATTGAATTGGGCCTTGTGTTAAGGATCCAATTGTTTAAGTTAGCTTGTACCCTAAGTTAGCTTGTAGTGGGTAATTTGTTAAAGGCCCGTTAGTTTAGTGTGCTAGATTTTATTATAAATAGCATGCTAGTCTCTCATTCTAAAGTGTGACAAAACCTAATAAGGGTGAGAGAGGTTAGTTTGTTATTCTTGTATACTTGTAATCCTAGTTTTAAGGAGAAAGGGAAGAATAGCAGTTTATAACCAATCCTTGTTGTTTTTCCCTTGTTTTTCCGTTAACCCTAACCCTTGTGTGTTTCTTGCATATAAAGAAACCGTTTAATACTTTGTTTCAAGGAATCGTTATTTCACAACAGCGTTGATACTCATTAATTGGACCACTAAGATTTGTTTAAGATCGGTGAAGAAACTCAATAAACACGCTTTGATTTTTCCTCGGTTATTACTCAAAATTGAGGTAAAATGTATTTCTTTTTAAATAAAAAGTACAATAAAACATGTTTCATCTCAAGCGCCACATAGCTATCGGTTTCTGTTAAAAAACCGAGGGTAGTTAACTTTGTTTTTTTAAATTACACTGTTTATACAGAATATTAAGCTACACTGGTTAATCAAACTCATATTTTGACAATGGATTCTTGAAGAACAACAAATCTTTTCAAGTTATTCTTGTAGATCTGTTCAAAGATTTCATTATCTTGAGCAAATATATCTTAGAGATCTGCTCAAAGATTTCATTATCTTGAGCAAATATTTTTCATGGCAAATGCTTGCATAAGAAAGGGAACAAGATATATAGTGGTGGATGTAGAGATTTTCTTGTGGATTGATGTGTAGGAAATATCTTGAGCGTTGTTAAAATAAGCTACTTACAAGAAATGTCGAATGATAAATAGAGGCTGTTTCGACAGCAGCTTATCTGAAAAATAGATGTCCCTCGACTGCCTTGGGAATGAAGACACCTAAAGAAGTCTGGTCGGGAAATCCACATAGTCTCAACAGACTGAGAGTATTTGGTTGTGTGGCCTATGCTCACATTAGGCAAGACAAGGTAGAACCTAAGCTCAAAAATGCATGTTCATGGGATACCCTGAAGGAGTCAAAGCTTATAGGCTATGGTGCCTAGAGCCAGGTTACAGGAGGTGTATCACCAGTCGAGACGTAGTTTTCAATGAAGCAGAGATGGCTTTTAAGAAAACTGAGGATGCTGATGAAGAGCTGGAACAGGAAGAGATTGTTGATGCTGAATTGCGTACCCCAAATGAAGTCGAAGATGAGGAGACTGATAATGACTACCTGCTGGTAAGAGACAGGTCGAGGAGAGTCATAAAGCCACCTCAGAGACTTGGGTATGCAGATCTTATAGCTTATGCCTTAATCTCTGTAAGTGAGGTTCTCGACGAAGAACCTTGAGACTGTAAGGAAGTTATGAGGAGTCGAAAGAAGACTGAATGGCTGAAGGCCATGGATGATGAGATGAAATCTCTTCATGACAACAACACATGGGAACTGATCAAGAAACCTGCTGGAGCCAGGTTAGTCAGCTGTAAATGGATTTTCAAAGTTAAGGAAGGAATCGAAGGAGTGGCGTCGAAGAGATACAAGGCAAGGTTGGTTGCTAGGGGGTTCACTCAGAAAGAAGTTGTCGACTTCAATGATGTGTTCACTCCTTTTGTGAAGCACATGTCCATTATAATGTTGCTTGTCATGGTGGCATAGTTCGACCTTGAACTGGAATAGATGGATGTGAGGATTGCGTTCTTATATGTTGATCTAGATGAAACGATACTGATGAGGCAATCTGAAGAGATCTTTATGTGTGCAAGCTGAAGAGATCTTTATATAGACTGAAACAATCTCCTCGACAGTGGATTAGGAGATTCGACAAGTTCATGGCACGCATAAGTTTCACTAGAAGTCAGTTTGACTACTGTGTTTACTTCAGATTTCGACCTGGTAATTCATTTGTTAGTTTGTTGCTCTATGTGGATGATATTCTAATAGCAAGCAACAATGTCGAAGAGGTAATGAGAGTGAAGGTTAACCTCAATAAGGAGTTCGAAATGAAGGATCTGGGAGCTGCGTCCAGGATTCTTGGGATTGACATCCGAAGAGATAGAAAACAGTCAAAATTATGCTTATCTCAAGAGGCATACCTATGGAAAATTCTCGAAAAGTATGGTATGTCGAATTCAAAGCCTGTTGTGACTCCGACAAACCCTCAATTCAAGCTGAGTATAGATCAGTGTCCCAGTACTGATTTCAAAAGAACTTATATGAATAGCATTCTATATGCTAATATAGTTGGTTCTTTGATGTATGTTATGGTCTGTACTAGACCCGACATAGCATATGCAGTAAGTCTTGTAAGCAGGTACATTTCGAATCCTGGAAAGGCTCACTGGCAAGCATTGAAGTGGATTTTAAGGTACATAAATGGGTCTCTGAATAGAGTCCTAATTTATGGTGGAGCCTTGGGTGATGATAGTAACGCAGCAATCGAAGGATATGTAGACTCTAATTATGCAGGTTGTATGGATTCCAGAAAATATATTTCTGGATACGTGTTCACTATGTTTGGCACAACAATCAGTTGGAAAGCAACACTTTAGAAGGTTGTTTCCTTATCAACCACTGAAGCGGAATATATCGCTCTAAATGAAGCTATGAAGGAAGCATTATGGCTTGAAGGTTTTGCAAAAGAGCTGAAACTTCAAGGTCCAGTTATCACTGTTAAATGTGATAGTCAAAGCACAATACACATGTCGAAGAATTCAGCCTATCATGAGCGAACCAAGCACATTGATGTGAGGCTGCATTTTGTCAGAGGGGTAATCGAGCGTGGAGAAGTCCAAGTGCTGAAGGTTTCTAAAGATCATAATGTTGCTGATATGATCACCAAGACGTTTCCAAGACGCAAGTTTTCCCACTGTATGTAGTTGATAAAACTGCATGAAGAAAGCTAGTTTGTTTCTTGATGTTAGAGTTTGATCCAAGGTGGAGATTTGTGAGATTTGGATTGAACTCTAGTTTTAACATGAGGTCGAAGTCTGTTCGCATACTGTTGTCGAAATAATGCGTGTTGTAGTCGAAGTTTGTTCTAACATGCATTAGTTAAGATTGCTAGGTTTGTTAGCATATTGAATTGGGCCTTGTGTTAAGGATCCAATTGTTTAAGTTAGCTTGTACCCTAAGTTAGCTTGTAGTGGGTAATTTGTTAAAGGCCCGTTAGTTTAGTGTACTAGATTTTATTATAAATAGAATGCTAGTCTCTCATTCTAAAGTGTGACAAAACCTAATAAGGGTGAAAGATGTTAGTTTGTTATTCTTGTATACTTGTAATCCTTGTTTTAAGGAGAAAGGAAAGAATAGTAGTTTATAACCAATCCTTGTTCTTTTTCCCTTGTTTTTCCGTTAACCTTAACCCTTGTGTGTTTCTTGCATATAAAGAAACTGTTTAATACTTTGTTTCAAGGTATCGTTTTTTCACAAGAGCGTTGATACTCATTAATTGGACCACTAAGATTTGTTTAAGATCGATGAAGAAACTCAATAAACACACTTTGATTTTTCCTCGGTTATTACTCAAAATTGAGGTAAAATGTATTTCTTTTTAAATAAAAATTACAATAAAACATGTTTCATCCCAAGCGCCACATACCTATAGGTTTTTTGTTAAAAAATCAAGGGTAGTAAACTTTTTTTTTTAAAAATTACATTGTTTATACAGAATATTAAACTACACTGGTTAATCAAATTCCGATTTTGACAATGGATTCTTGAAGAACAACAAATCTTTTCAAGTTATTCTTGTAGATCTGTTCAAAGATTTCATTATCTTGAGCAAATATATCCTAGAGATCTGCTCAAAGATTTCATTATCTTGAGCAAATGTTTGTCATGGCAAATACTTGCATAAGAAAGAGAACAAGATATATAGTGGTGGATGTAGAGAGTTTCTTGTGGATTGATGTGTAGGAAATATCTTGAGCATTGTTAAAATAAGCTACTTGCAAGAAATGGTGAATGATAAAAAAATTAAAAGTAACATGTCTTGTTTCCTTTTATTTTTTTTACCATTCACCATTTTTGTACTGCAATTGTGTTGAATGTGGAATAGCGGCAAACAGCAAAAATATTTATTTTAGGAAGAATTCCCTCTGAGATTTATGTCGTGTCCACAGAGATCGGTTCGAGGGAAAGAATGACATTCGACAGTCTCTCCCGTTAAAGAGTTTGGGTTTTAATGGGTTTAAACATAAAAACAGAAAAGTAATCATTGAAACAACAAGAAATCATTCTTCAGAGAGAAAAACTCGTCCGGCAGTGCACATAATCGACTCCTCACAAACTTAAACTTACCGACCAGTTATACTCAACCTACAATATTCCTCAATATCACCCAACATCGCTCACAACAAAGGTTATGTCTAATGCAAAGTTGAGAGAACAGCCGTGTTACCACCGTCGACATTCTCGCACGCGACTCAAGGCACGGAGGTATTAAGCTTCGACGCCTATTGAATATTGTTAGCTCTTAAATCTATCTCTAGCATCCAGAAACTAACAGATAATCGTCCCTAATTGAAGTTCGTGAGGGTTATGTCTAACGCAACCCAAACCCCGCGCATAAAGCAAAAATCAGAGACAATCACCAATAAAGATTTGTAAAGCAAGTTTTATACAACGCCATGGGCGACAAATATACATGAGATTATAGTCAATACATATACAAAACCCAACAAAGAAGAAAAACACAAAGAAGAAGATAAATGAACCAAACATCTCGCGGTTTGTCAAAGCCGATCGACGATCAATCCACCCCGGTTCATCCGTATGCAAGCCTCCATGTTGTTTTCTAAGCTAATCTACTAAAAAATGAAGTTTGATGGAGTTGGGAGCAAAAATCCTCAAAAACCATCCCTAGAAAATGACTGAAAATCTATTAAATAAAATTACAAAGTTCGCACATTTGCTTTGCGAACGAATCATTCGCCTAGCGAACCTCAAAAAATGGCACTTAAGTGCCTCTGAATAGTCAAACCGCCTATGCAAATTTCCAGAAGTTCGCAGTGCGAACGCTTTATTCGCTTAGCGAATACTCGCTACTAAGTTTGAAAAGCAAACTTTGGTCTCTTTCTCCCCTGTCCAATTCTGGGCTCCTTCGCTGGGACTTTCGCAAAGCGAATATTCACTGTCGACTCGCAAAGCGAACTTGACAGCAAACCAGTTCTTATTTTGACCACAACTTCTGAACTGTATCCCTGATTTATGCACGGTCGGAAGCACTGGAAAGCTTATTCAATGCTCTTCATGAATATGGCAAGATAAGCTTGCATGAATACCTACAAAAAATGAGATAAAATCAATTAAACTCAGTAATATTTACACGATACGCAATATATTCACTAAAATGTAAAGTAAACGTATTTATAAACAAATTGGAGTTTATTCGAACGATATGGACAAAAAGTATCGATAAGTGCACCAAAACTTATATACAAAAATAGGTATATTTTGCACTCATCAAACAGCTTGCAATTTATAGCATGTTTAGGATTAAATTTTTCGATGTTGTTAACCGAGGAAAGCAATAAACTATATAATGTTTTCTTTTATTGACAACATAAGAAGGGTATTCCAAAAATACAATAACAACATCAACATCATTATGTTTGGATGGATTGCAAGAGCAAAAAAAATATTTTTTTTTTAAGATAGAATAACATTGAAGATTTTTTCTATCTTGCAATTCATCCCAAAGAATGATGCGTACAAATTTGGAGAGGCTACATATAAGTTGGCTTTAGGGTAAAATCTTATTAACGAGTGCTTTTATAGTAAAATACTCCCTCCGTCTCATAAAAAATGTCTCATTTTCACTTTTTCTTTGTCTCAAAATAATTGTCCATTTACATTACCAATACATCATTTATTATCATTTTTTCACTACTATACCCCTATTCACTAGCTTTCACTTTATTAAACAACTCTATTAACTACATTTAATAAGGGTATTCTAGTAAATGATATTAGTTTTTTCATTAAAATCAATACATCTAATCATTTTCTTAAGAACCGTGCATTGCTCAAATAAAACACTTTTTATGAGACGGAGGGAGTATGATTATCTAATCCATTGGTTATTAAAGAAAACCAAAGGAATAGATCATTAATTTAAAAATTAAAAATAAAATAGAAAAGAAAGGAACCACTTTTAAAGAAATAAAATCATAAACTGCATTTGTTGGCATTTGAAGCATGTCCTAAATTATTTTTCCCATCAGATATATTCAGAAACCAAGGGAATATGTGGTATTTGTTTTTTTTAAAACATGGCGCGCTTTGGAATATTCCTAAGTTTTTTGTTGGTTGAGGTGAATGCTTTGTCATGAAATGTATTATTTTTAGTAGTGTAATTATCATTATAGAGTGACAATAATTCCTTATGTGTTTTTCTATTTCAATGGATCTTTGTCTCGTTCGTTAGTAGTCGGTCCCATGTCTTAGAAATACCTAAAACACAGACAAAATTGAAATTTGGAAGTAAACCAAAGAAAATGGGAAGAAAAGATCAAGAAAAAAATACTAAAAAGATAGCAAAAACAATAAAAATATCATTTATCAAATCGCTCCATACTTAAATCATTGATTGTCCTCAAGCAGTTTAGCTTGCATCGAAAGAATTAGAACAAGGCCATAATTTTCAGAGAAGAGTTCATGAAAGCAGAAACACAAGTACACATAAGGGAATCCACGATCCGTTCAACTAAAGGTTAAATTTTCTGGTACTTGTTTAGTCTTATGGTCTTGTGAAAAGACAATCTAGTGCACTACTACAAAATACACCTTTCGTAACACCAATTTTACAACGGTCATAGTGTTAACCGTGGTAATAGTTTATTTTTTGGGCACATTTTTTGGTATTTACTAGAGGACATGTCACAACGGTCAAATGTAACAACCATAGTGAAAGGTACGCAGAGTGAAATGGTTCGAATCCCACACCAACAATTAACCATTTATCGTGATAAAAATGTTATTGACCTTGTATATCACCAAATTTTTTATTACCAACCGTGATGAAAGATGATACTTTATTTATATATAAGCGAAATCATCTATCGCTTCAGTACATAACAGTTGTCTCTCTCAAAACAAAACCTTAACAACTCTTTCACCCGTCTCTCTCAAAACGAAACCCTAACAACTATGTCAACCGTCTCTCTCGTATGGAAACCCCAAAACGAAACCATAACAACAAATCTTAGCCAATGGGTATTTATAGGTTTGTTTTCTCTATAATTTTTTTTCAAAATATGTTTCAATAGCTTGTTTCATGATTTTTGAGCTTCCTTCTTGTTTTGACTTGTAGGTATGGATGCTTCTTTCAATAAAGAGGGCGAAGCTAAATTTAGCCTTGCAAACTTGTGTCAAAGATCAAGAATGGCATTCATTCAAAATATATACAAGTTTGTGGGTCTAAATTTATCTTCATCCTTATTTAATTGTTGACACGCCATTATGGGACATGTATATATCTTGATGTGTTTGTTGTACTGTGTTTGTTGTTTATGATTTGTTGTTCATGAATGTTTTTGATGAATGTTGTTGTTAATGTTTGTTTAAAAGATGAGTTTATTATATATTATGTGGTTTGAGTGTTTTTCCAATCCCTTACCGAATATATAACTTTCCAAGCTGTATTAGCAAATTATGATATGATAGATAAAATTGTATTAGAAAATAAGTACACGTTCAATTCTTGACAAGAATTCTTCACACTGTTAACATCATGTTTTTCTTTGACAGTTAGAACTTGGTTTAATGATTGTAGATCTTCAACCACCCATCTCTCCACCTATAACTTTGTTTGCAAAATAAATAATATTTTTCAAAAAGAATTAGAGGTGAAGGTAGGGGCGGTTGAAGAACTAGGATCATTAAACCAAGTTCTTACTATCAAAGAAGAAAATACGAATAAGGAGTTAAAGAACTCTTATCTAGTATTGAACGTGAACTTATTCTTCTAATATAATTTAATTTGTCATATTATAATGTTCTAGTGCAGATTGGAAAGTGATCAGTGTATCTTCATGCATATTCTTGCATTGTTATACTTAGGTATTCTTATACTTTATTTGAGTATTTTTACTATTTTAATGTGTTTTCATATTTAAGTTTGTTTCTAACTTTATTTTAAATTCGTATTTTATTTTCAACATTAACGTTTATTTGGTACATGTTCACTATGCAAACCATAACTTGAGATATGAGATTCCGTTTTACACGTTCTAATAGGCGTTAGAAAGCTAAGACAAAGCACTACAAGTTTCCTGTTGTGTTCGAGAGCTAATTCAGAGTGAAACAGTATTGAATAATTCATTGAAGTTTCAAACTTTAGAAATATTTTGTTTTGGGCCGGGTTTTATTATGTTTTTTAACACAGTTGATTTAGAAACCAGATTTGATGTTTCCCTATACCTAGTAGTAGTCGCGCTACTGTTCATTACCTTCTTTACATTATTCACGATTTTTAGTTTGACTTTTTCTAAATTTCATGGAGAACTAAACCTCTTAGGTTGATCTGCTGTAATCAGGATCAATTACCATGAGATTTGCATAACTTTACAATTTAATTACTATTCATATCAATCCTGTTTTATGATTATCATTTTCTTAATCCGATTTATCATAGAGTAGTTTTGTTAATTCGATTGATTTATGTCTCCTAAATTTAATTGCGTGGTATCATTTGCTAAATTCATTAATTCTCTTATTTCTTAACCGTTTGCTTAATTCGGCGAATATGAACATAACTCTTATAATGTCATTATCGCTTGTTGATTGATATTGTGATCGAATACGAATAGAATCCGCTTAGGGCAGTGAAGTTATAATAATCGATGAAAGGTAAGAACCGAAACAGCAGATTAACTTATTTTCATAATCACTTATTTTAATCACTTTTTCTCCTTATTTTGGTAATCGAACTGAAACCTAAACAACCCCCAAAGCATTATTAGTCGGTTAATAATCATACAAGATTCCTTGTGATACGACATTCGAGTTTCACTTCCCGTTACTACTTTTAAATTACTCGTTCTGAGCGCGACAGCGGATCAAATTGGCCGTTACCGGAGATTCTTGTTGATTTTACCCAATTTTATAATTCTAGTTTAGAGTTTTATTAGATTTTTTTTTTGTTTTTTGTTTTTTGTTTTTGCTTGTTGATTTTCAGGGTACAATACAGTGGTAAGCATTCTAGCTTATCAGGTGAGTTTGGAAGAAACAGAGTTTGGAAGCTACTATTTTAATTTGCTTCGAATTTTTTCCAGAAAATAAGAAAAAAAATCGACGAACAATAGAATTCTAAACAATTTTGACCCTGAAAATTGCAAATTCCTTATTTTCCTATTTTATTTGATTTATTTTCTATTTTCATATTTTCAAAAAAATTAGAAATATTTTGTAGAGACTTATTCTGATATGATTTGATTTTTAGTCATATTTTCATAATTTTTAGATTTTATTTTATTAGCTTTTCTATTTTTTCATTATTTTTCTTAGTAGGGACATTGTCGGTATTTTCTTAATTGTTGCTGAATTGCTGAATTAGTTCTGGGTTTTCTCATTCTTTGTTGAGTTTTTTCCTATTAAATTTAACATGGCTAGTCAAAGAACTCTCAGAGAACTTGTAGCCCCTGATGTGAATTATAATGCTTTATGTAGTGAATATCCTGCTGTTGTTGTACCTTTCGAATTGAGATTTGGTTTAATACACTTGTTGCCAAGGTTTAATGGTCTTGTAGGTGAGGATTCGAATAAGCATTTGAAGGAATTCCAGATTGTGTGCTCTACACCTTCCAGACCTTCACTAGAGGACATTGTCAAGCAAATTGCTATAAATAATCTCCAGTTTCAGCAATGAACAGATTCTAGTATTCAGGCTTTGCAAACATAGATTGGACAACTTGCCACTTCAATGAATGTCGTGTTGCAAGCTCAAGAATCAACCTGCCCAAACAGTAGTGAATCCAAAAGATTTGCTTTCTAAATTGTTGATGAAGCTTATTCTGATTTATTTGCAGCTGATTTTCCATCATTGTCTGATTTTGATGATAATTACTCAAGTGATGATTGTACTGACACTAACCTTTGCTCTCTTTGTGCTGAGATTGAGGCTGCCATGCAGGTTGACATTTTTCCTATAGATGAATTTGTTTTTGCAGCTGAAGCTCTTGACATCACGGCTTCCCCAACCTCACCATCCATTGAACAACCTCCTTCCTTAGAGGTTAAACCACTTCCCGATAATCTAAAATATGCTTATTTAGAGAGGGATGAAAAGCTTCCTGTTATAATTTCTTCTAACCTTGATTTTGATAAAGAAAATAAGCTTTTGCAGGTTTTGAAGAAGTATAAGAAGGGAGTTGGATGGACCTTGGTTGACACTCGTGATTTTAGCCCATCCATGAGTATGCGTAGGGTCTCAATTGAAGATGGAACAAAATTAGTGAGACAACACCTTAATCCTTTGATTCTTGAAGTTGTGGAAAAGGAGATCACTTTCACATGCCCATTCGACACTTTTACTTATTGAAGATTCTTCTTTGATCCTAGAATAAAAGGCGAAGGCACTAATAAAAATATCAAAGTCAATGGATGCTACCCAAAGTTACTCCTCACTTTGGAAGAGGAGATTGTAGAAAATCTCTCCTTGAGAAAGGCTGCTTATGCGATCTCCTATCCACCTTGACTACTCGAGTGCGTTCTTTCCTTTCTCTCACTCTTACTTTATTATTATGTCCTTTCATTAAGGACAATGCATGTTTTAAATGTGGGGGAGGGAATCATCTCTTTTATGTGTTTTCTTTCATCATTCTTTGTTTTTGTTCTGTTTTCTTTAAGTGAAAAATAAATAAATAAATTTAGACTTAGAAACACAATGCATCTTTTGAAAATTTTAAGTTATAGATTAATTTGAGGTTAGATTGTGGAGACTTGGGAAAAATTCATAAGATCGGTACCGTTTTAACACCTTAAGTCTCCCGAATATGGAAATCGATTTAAATACTTGTTATGACATAACCTTGAGTTCTCAACCTTTAATAGCTCTTAAGTAGTTTATCTAGCAGTCAGCACCATCTAGAAATCACACACTAAGTAACTAAATTGATGCAAATAAGTGAAGGATCTCATGCTTAATAAGAAAGCAATATGAATAGGAATCCTCCTTTTAAGTTAGGCGACCCTCACCCGGTCACTTAGCCTAACGGTTGTGAAACCTTTAAGAAAAAAATTATTGGTGCTAAAGTGGTTAATTTTGAATTGTTGATAAGATATGGATCATAGTCACTAACAGACTTATTTACCATGTGTGTGAATATATAACAGGCTTAATGTGATTGCATTATAATGAAAGAGAGCAAAAAGGAGGATGAGTAAGTTAGACTTATGCATAATAACATGATTCATATTGGTTTGTATAAGAGGGAGGTTTATGATAGCCCAATTATAGATTTGTGTTCTTATGATATCCTTAGTGTGCAAAATTAGTAACTATCGATGCAATCATAACCTAAGAAGAGTTTGTAGCCTAAAATGAGTATTTGAATGCTATTGTTTTTCATGAGTCTTGATACTATTTTGCTCGGAGTGCAAAAGTTTAAGTGAGGGGGAATTTGATCAGTGCATCTTCATGCACATTCTTCCATTGTTACACTTAGGCATTCCTATAGTTTATTTGAGTATTTTTACAATTTTAATGTGTTTTCATATTTAAGTTTGTTTCTAGCTTTATTTTAAGTTCGTATTTTATTTTTAGCATTAACGTTTATTTGGTATATGTTCACTGTGCAAACCATAACTTGAGCTGCGGGACTCCGTTTTGCGCATTCTAATAGGGTTTAGAAAGCTAAGACAAAGAGCTACAAGTATTGTGTTGAGTTCGAGAGCTGATTCAGAGTGAAACACTGTCGAATAATTTGTTGAAGTTTCAGACTTTAGATATATTTTGTTTTGGGCCGGGTTTTTTTTTTATGTTTTTCGACCCAGTTGGGTTAGAAACCAGATTTGATGTTTCCCTACACCTAGTAGTAGCTGCACTACTGTTCATTACCTTATTTACATTATTCACAATTTTTAGTTTGGCTTTTTCTGAATTTCAGGGAGAACTAAACCTCTCAGGTTGATCTGATGTAATCAGGTTCAATTACCTTGAGATTTGCATAACTTTACAATTCAATTACTATTCATATCAATCCTGTTTTATGATTATCGTTTTCTTAATCTGATTCGTCATAGAGTAGTTTTGTTGATACGATTGATTTATGTCTCCTAAATTTAATTGCGTGTTATCGTTTGCTAAATTCATTAATTCACTTATTTCTTAACCGTTTGCTTAATTCGGCGAATAGGAACATAACTCTTATAATGTCATTCTCGCTTTTTGATTGATATTGTGATCGAATATGAATAGAATCCGCTTAGGGCAGTGAAGTTATAATAATCGATGATAGATAAAAACCGAAATAGTAGATTAACTTATTTTCATAATCACTTATTTTAATATTTTTTTCTCCTTATTTATGTAATCGATCTGAAACCTAAACTAGCCCCTAATCATTATTAGTCAGTTAATAATCATACAAGAGTCCTTGTGATACGACATCTGGTTTTCGCTTCCCGTTACTACTTTTAAATTACTCGTTTTGATCCATGCGTGACAGCGGATCAGAAGGTTATATGTTTAGTGAGCATTGGCGTAATAAGCATTCCACATAATTTATAATAAAATCAGGTCTATATATCACAATAGTTGTTTAAAACAAATGTTGTTAAATATGTTGCATTAAAGAATATCATAACGGTTCTTTAAAGCAACTGTTGTGTTAGGTAGCGCACTACATGGATACAGTCACGGTCGCACGTCCGTGGTGGAAATTATCATACATACAATCACACCTTACCTCACAACGGTTGGACCAGCGTGATGGTGTTCCTTTTCCGACCGTTGTGATATGTGATTTCCGTCGTAGTGGTGCCTCCCTCAAAAATATCAATTCCATTATGGACTTAACTATAAATATTTATAACCATATTATTCTCTTTTCAAACACACAAATGATCAATTTAAGGCATTTTTATATTAGGTTTCATAACGCATATGTGAGCTTGAACTCAAGAAACTTTTTTTAATTTTATTCACGTTTTTATGAACGAACAAACTTTTGGGAAGGGTAATTGGTTTAGGGTCAGCCAATTTACTACGAATAGACATTCTTCATTCACGTTACACACATATATACACATATATTATTATTTTCATTTTAGGCATTGGGGATCAACCACTGTAGGGCTAAATAATCGGGTGAGGATTAACTTACTTAGTAGGTTTAATTGCCTTTTATTGTCTTTATTCAATTTTTTATTGCTCCTCAGCAACACAACACATAATATGCAAGAATCAAAATTATGCCATACTGATTCATGTGAATTACACATAAATTATATACACGTGACAAAGACTATGAGTCAAGTCAAGTTAGTTTGATATCTTATTGGGAGGCCCTAGGAATTAGGAAAAGACCAATTTACTACATTTTTCCCAGAGTCCTTAACCTTAACCCTCACTTTACATGAACTAAATATACTTTTTCTATTTAATGAAATTAAATACTTGTACTAGTCAAAAGTTATTAGTGTGCATGTTCCTCCTGCAAGGGTAGGGGGATTCAGAGGTCTTAGTAGATGTATAGTACATAATGGTGGTTAAGGGCTTGCCCATGGCAGCGAGAATCCTTGTATGGTTGTGTATACGGTGGTTTTAGGGGTCCTTCTCACGTGAGGTGAAAGTCTCTATAGACGGATGGTGTGCTTAGGTTTGAGTGCATTAGGGGTGTGATTCGTATGAGTTATTATCTATATGGCTTAAGCTCCTCTTTCTACGTTTAGGGGAGGCGTATTTATAGAGACCATTATGGCCTAGGGTTCTCTTGGAGAGGGTCATCGTCCACCCACTCAATGGTGGATTGTTGAATCCCTATTTCCAAGGGGAACATGGGTCAGTTGATGACCCAGACTTCTCTCTGCCTTAAGAAACATCTTATCCCATGTTTCCCATGACTAGGTGATAGTGAAACCCATGGGCAAAGCGATACCTTCCCTTGGGCGACACATGATCGTTACCTTTCCTATGGTGTCCTACTATCATCACCCTAGGTAAATCCTTTTTAAAATATAATACTACATTGTCCCTTAAGCACGAGGCCTTTCATATAGGACAAAGTGTTTTTCAGATATAGGCTCAGGGGAGTATCTTGAGGACCTGCACTTCTTGAAGATGCACCCTCTCATGTGAGGTTTTCAATTAGCATGGGATATCTAAGTCCTTAGCAAGAAATTATATGTAGCTCGACTGATGAGACTGTAAGTCCCTTAAGTGGGGAAATTGTCTCTTAGGTTGGACTTTGTTCGTCCCTCTTAGGTGTAATTTCTTTGTATGATCCCGCCCGAAGAGATACTAAGTCCCTTAGGAGACAATTTAGTTAGCCTGGGGAGTCTAAGTCCCTCAAGAAAAATTATATATAGCCTGAATGATGAAACTATAAGTCCTTTAGGCGAGGAAGTTGTCCACTCGGACGGGACTTCCATCAAGCCCTCAGACAAGACTTGTGACCAAGTCTCTTAGGATAGAATTCAGTCACTCCTCTTAGGAATTATTTCTTTGTATGATACCGCCCGATGAGACAGTAAGTCCCTCAATCAAAATTATATGTAGCACGACTGATGTGCCTATAAGCCCATCATGCGAGGCAATTGTCCTCTCGAGCAGGACTTCTATCGAGCCATTAAACAAGACAAGTGACTAGGTCTTTTAGGCTGGATTTCGGCCGCACCTCTTAGGCGTGATTTCATTGTATGATCCCGCCTGAAGAGACATTAAGTCCATCAGGTGAGAGTTTAGTTAGCCTAGGGAGTCAAAGTCCCTCTGGAAAAATTATATGTAGCGTGGTTGATGAGACTATAGATCTGTCAAGCGAGTAAATGTACCTCTCAGGTGGGACTTCTATGAAGACCTTAGACAAGAATTTTGACTAAGCATCTTAGTCTATACTTCGGTCATGCCTCTTAGGCGTTATTTCTTTGTATGATCCCACGCGAAGAGACACTAAGTCCCTCAAGCAAGAGTTTAGTTTTCTTGGGGAGTCTAAGTCCTTTTGATAAAATTATATGTAGCCCGACTGATGAGTCTGTAAGTCCCTCAAGCTGAGAAATTGATGGTTCGTATGTGTTGTCTAGGGGATGGCAAGGATGTTCATTCATGATGTATATCGAACATTTCGTCAAAGGTAAGAAAGGGTCTTCATTCATGAAGCCCAATAAGTATTGCCTCAAAGGGAGACAAGGGTCCCCGTTCATGAATCCCAAGAGGTATTGCCTCAAAGGGAGACAAGGGTCTTCATTCATGAAGCCCAACAGATATTGCCTCAAAGTGCAACAAGGATCTTTGTTATGAAGTCTAGCAAACAAATATTGCCTCAGAGGGCGCTAAGGATCTTCGTTATAAATTCCAACAAACAAGAATATTCAGGAAAAACATATATGTCGGGAATAACTCGCTCAAGAATTGTTCATAAGTATATCATCATGGTGTTTATTATAGAATTACAAGTAATCAAATTAACAAAACATTAAATTGTAATAATATTTAAGATGGAGAGCGTTCTAGGTTCTACACAAGATTGGGCATTCCAACTCCTCTAGCTTGTAAGCCCCAAGAGAGACCTTCTAAAATATACAATATGGCCCCTCCTAGTTATGTTGTAGTATTCCCTGCTATGCGGGTATAACAACTTCATTCAAGACAAGGTCACCTTGCATTTTCTCGAATTGATTTTGGAGTTATATCTTCTAGTGTCACTGTGTTTGGTTGCAAATTCTTGAACACAAGAAACTTTCCTCAATTCGTTGATCATATTTTCCGCACCCTCCAAACCTACCCTATTCACTTCTTCATTAAATTAGAAATTTCACCACGAGGGCATGTGGATCTCTATATGTAGAATGATGTCTTCTCCATTGACCATGGAAAATGGATTTTCCTTGGTGGTGGAATGCGGAGTGGTGTGGTATGACCACAATATCTAAGGGACCAATTAAGTCCATAATCCCTTGATGACATTAAGCTTTTTCTTGAGCCCCTTAAGGATTATTTTATTTGTTCATTTTCCTATCCATTGGCTTGTGGGCACACGATAGATATAAATTTTATCTATACCCTTAGGTCTTTGAAAAATTTAGTGACCATGGCACTAAGAAATGGGTCCCATTGTCGAAGACGATAGCTCAGAGGAGCCTATCCCTACACACAATTTTTTTCCAATAAAAACGAAGAGCTCTATCGGCTCTGATCTTAGCAATATGCTCCATTTCTACCCATTTGGTAAAATAGTCGACTCTTACTAGTAGGAACTTTAATTGGCCTAGCACTAGGTGAATGGGCCCAAAATATCCACGCCCTACTGATAAAAATTTTAGAGTAAGGTCATCTACTAGAGAAGTTCGGTCGGGGAATGGTGAAGGTCAACATGTCTCTGGCACCGATCACACTTCTTGACGAACGTGATGATATCATTCATTAGGGTAGGCCAATATTAACTCGCCTTTTACCACTTGTGGACGACAGCTTTTCCACCAATGTGACTACTGCATACTCCTTTGTGCACTTCTGCTAGTACCAAGGTAATTTCATGCTCACCTAGGCATTGTAGCATGGGAGAATCCCTTCCCATCCGGTAGAGCTTTCTAGAGAGTAGGGAATATTTGGCATCATGTTTTTGGATTATTCTTGCTTCCCCTTCGTTCAGTGGGAGTTCGTATGGCTATATGTAACACAGTATGTGCGACATCCAACCAGACTTAGGAACCCCTTTCAGGTAGTATACCTTGCCCAACTTAATGTTGAGGGAGGAGAGGGTTTATAAATAATAGTATTATAAAAACCTTATGTCTTTGATGTGGCAAACTTAGACATGAGGTTTGCTCTGATGTTTTGTACGCGGGGGACATGTTCTATTTCAAAGGAAATGAAGCGAAAAAATAGACTTTGTACATTTGCATAGATTTTATTATTTAGGGCTCCAACGTCTAGTACCGCCCAGAGACTGGGTTGGTGAACACTTGGGATTCACGCTTTTCCTTTGGTCTGAAGGCTTCCATCTCTAAAGCTAAGATCATGTCGGAGATAAAAGCTTCATTCTTTTCCTAATTGTTTATGGTGGTGAACTCAAATTTTAATGCCTACTCTTTGAGTATGTAGCTTGGTCCCTTCAGGACTATCCTCGTTCCGCTTAATTTAATGTTAGAGGTGTTATCTATAGGCAACGACCATTCTGGGGGAGATTCCATGTCTAAGGGTGAGATAAATTCCGCTATAAAAATGCTAGAGCTTGTGACTTGATGCTTCCCCTTGGGACATATTCGATGTCATACTACGAGAGTTCTACCGTCTGAGATACCATCCTCCCACCAAATATGGCTTCTTCAAGAATTGGGGGATAAGATAGTTGGTATTCACAAAAATCTTGTGACCCTTAAAGAATGGACTCAGTTTCCTTGTCACGGCGATGACGGATAGCGCCAACTTCTCAATATTTTGATAGCGCATCTCGGCGCCCGTGAACATCTTGATTATGAAAGTCATAAGCCTTTTTTCCTGTATACCTCCTGGACAAGGATGACGCTCAACGCCTAGTCTTTAACTGAGAGCTAGATGAGTAATGGAGACTCTGATTTTTGGCGGTCCATTCAAATCCCTCATTCTTCTTTATGGTGGTAAATAAAAGGAATGCTTTGTCACCTGCGCAAGAAAGAAAGCGAGACAAAGCGGCAAGGCAACCTGTAAGTTGTTGCACCTCATTTAAATTAGTTGGGCTCCTCCTGGTGATTAATGTTTAACATTTATTGTCAGCATGAAATTTAGGAACTTCCCCATCTGAACCTTAAAAGAGAACTTAGCAGGGTTTAGGAGCATATTTTACTTCCCGACTGTCTGCAGGACATTCTCCCAGTTGTAAACCCTAACTTTTAACCCTAAGACCCATTTTCTTTTTGCATGTTTGGATACAAATAAGATCACAAGCTTGGTTACCTCCTAACCCTCTCTTCCTTGGGTTTGGCTTTGAGATCACTAAAAACCTCTTTGTGTTTTCTTTTCCTTCATGTTATATGCTTTTTGTTTCACTAACCACTAATCAAAATGCCAAAAATATGTCTTGTATACTTTTGTTTCTTTGCAATGTAGGGTTATATGTTAAGAACACCAAACATGATTCATCAGCTAGGGTTTTGCTCCCTCAAGGTTAATGTGTGGTCAATCATGGACTCTCAAGGGCTATTTCCTCAAGGAAAGTCCAAGTTTACAAGTTGATTCAAGGAAGTTTGACCTAAAAAGTCAACATTTCATGTCAAAGTTCGAAAGATCACAACTCCTTCAATTCTCAATATTATTGAATGCTTCATTTTGCATATGACTCTTCTCAATATCCTCTTTAACTTCTCTTTACATGACAAGATCCAATTATGCCTGGAGGATCATCAAAAGCATGGAGACATTATAGGTCATTTGTGGACTTAGTGAAATTTGACCTATTTTCAAGTGAATTTTTCTCAACTTTCAATGATCCTAACTTCCTCAATTTTCAACATATGGATCTTATTCTTTTTGCACAATACTCTTTCTGATGCCCTCTACAAGTTTGCTTCAATGATCAAAGTCAAATTGTGCTTGGAAGGCCATGGAATTCATTGATACATTATAGGTCATTTTAAGTCATTTGGACTTAGAAAATTTCAAGTTTTGTTTGCCAGATTTTTATGCCAACTTCATCACGCCATAAATTTTTGCTCAAGCATCCAAATGAAAAATTCTTGGCACATTGTAATCTTTTCCATGATGTTGATCAATTACAAAAATAATTGGATGAAAAAGCCTCTTATACAAGATGCCCCATTGATGCAAACATGGTGACTTGGAACTGAATTCTTGCATCATGATCAGATTTTTGCTTCAACTAATCTTCAATTACAGGTCAAATTAGTACGTGATATGCATCTAAACATGATTAACCAAGTTGCCTGACATTAAATGAGTCATAAAACGCATGGTTTGACTAAGTTTTGAGCCAATTCTAGTCAAACTTTTATCATGACCAAGGGTGCACACGGTTGCACTGAATTTCCACTAAATTCACCCCTCTCAGTATTCCATCCTCTTCAGTTATAAATAGAGGTTCATTAACCTTCATTGACAAGCTTTTGAGAGCCAGAAAACCCATGTTCCACCTTTAATTTTTTTGCAAAAAAGTGAGCTATCGTGTTTTGATTTCCAGCCAATCTCAACTTCATTTCTTGATTCATTTAGCTTCATCATGTTCCTCTGAAGCTTATACAACAAATTCCAAGCTCTAAGAGTCCCTAAATTGCTCAAACCAAATCCAGTTTCAGAGCTTCTCAGAATGTTTTTGGACAAGGTAGTTTAAGGCTCCATTTTCACTTAAACAAGTAACCACAATGTAGTCCTTTGCTTGCTGAATGTTTCGCCTAACCAAGTTGGTGTTGATTGTTCATGTTCATCATTTAATTTTTGTTTTTAAATTTGTGTTTTTTCTCTGCATTTTCATCAAATTCTCCATGTATGTTTTCAAAAAATGAAAATGGTGGACATGGTTGAGTTCGCTTCAATGAGACAATCACAATGGTATAGGTCTCATGATCTATCTTTACCATCCGTGGAACTCCGGTGAGAAGCTCACCGGAGAAGACGACCGGAGAAGCATCATCGTGGCCTGAGTTTGTTTTGTTTTTAAAAAGGATCATGTCTGTGCCTTTATTTAGTGTCCATCATGTTTATCATAATATGGATCTTCTGATCTCATTTAATGAGATCTGATGGCTAAGCGCGTTTCTATTCTCAACCTTCTGATCAGATCAATGGCTCATGTATTTTCCAGCATTTATTTTATTTTTATTTGTGTTCTTTTTTCATTTAATTTCAAAAAAAATCATAAAAAATAATTCTATTAACGTTTTTTAACTCGTTTTTTTCATAGATTCATAAAAATATTCTCTATTTTTCTAAGCATTTTTACATATTTTTTATTTCTTTATTTGATATTTTTCATCATTTTCTTCATTTTGCAAGCATTTTTATTAGTTTAAAAATACTTTTATGCATTAAAAAATTCGCAAAAATTTTACATAACATTTTCATATTGTTTCTGACTTGTGTGATTTTTCTTGATCATTTCTCATTTGATTTCATGCATCACTTGCATTTTCATCTTTATTTTCATTTTTAAATTAATTTTAAAAATCATTTTTAGTGCATATTAATTCATATTATTGCATTTTGATCTTGTTTGACCTTTGTTGACTGTTGTTGGCCTTGGATCTTGGTTGATTTGATCATAGGTCTCATCAAACTCAATGGATCTTGGGTGTTAATGGGGTGAAAACCCTAATCCACCAAAATGGATGATGGATTTTGATGATGACTTGATCATCACCGGGATCCAATTTGGTTTTACCTTTTTGCTTGATCCTCTCTTCTTCATCCCTTTCTTTTTCTTTTTCACCCTTCTTTGGATCAATTGGAGGATATTGTAGGCCACCTTGTTCACGAGATCTTGAGTGGTTCTTGATGGACTTTCATCAATTCAAATCTACCATTTGATTGATCATTTTATCAATTAAGGTACTTTGGATTGATGCATAAGTTTGTCCAAAGTACTATGAGAGGTTGATTGATGTAGTGGATCCATCTCTCCTTAACTTAGGTCTTGATCAACCTTGTTTTGACTTGTGCTACATGTTTTAGGAGTGTGATCTTTATATCATATATCTAACGTGTTTGGTACATAAAGGTTATTGACCGGCCTCCCATAGTATGATCTTCTTTATAGATTATGCTACGATTTCTTAACATAGCGTTAAATTTGCCCCTAATCCGAAAGTGATCATATTGGTCCAATTTTAGATATGAGTCATATTTAGTTTAGATGTAAATCTCCTATCTCCATAATGTGTAGTTTCTTTTCCACCTAAGAGATCTAGTGGCATACTTGTTGATTTTATCCAAGTTGGAGCCCTTCTCAAAGGTTGATACAAAGTTCACACATTCGTTGTGTTAATTAGTTGAGTAATCTACTTTAAATGACAAAATATCTTTATTAACACTAACATTAACCTTTAATTGTACTAACTTTTACTTTATGCCATTTATCTTTATGCTTTTAATTTTATACTCTTTATTGTATGCTCTTTATTTTATGGTTATCCTTATCATATCATATTATTCATCTTGTTTATGTTTATGCCTTTCTCTCTTTGTCTATTTGGACTTTCTTTTTCTTTTAAGACATTAATAAAGGCATAAACATTTAATGTGTCTCTTGGACAATTTGGTGACTATTCTTTGCTCATGGATGATGGAATTAGATTTGGGTTTCTTGCCCTTGCTTTAGAGTTATAGTTTGAGAGCTTGGATCTTATTTGGCACTTTGACCTTGAGAGACCTCTTGTGAAGACTCGACATGGAGACTTGGTTTTCATCTGATGCTTGGTTTTCTCTACTTATCTTATTTCTTATTTGGTTGCTTGAGTCCAAAGGATGGGAGTTTTGGCTTGTTATGTCATAGGCTTGTATCATGGTTAGATCTTTCCTTTCTTAGCTTTTATTTTATGCTTTATGATAGCCTCTTCATTTCCTCCCCTTCATAAATTTTCAAAATCTTCTCTCTTTTTTCAAATCTTTTTTTTTTCAAAGTAGAAACCTCTTTCATAATAAACCTTGACTTTGTCAAGTGATTTTTTTTTCAAACTCATTTTTCTTAATAAAGTGATAATCAATCTTAAGTATACTTAGACCATATTTCATAAAACTTAAAAAATACTTAACCCATTCAAATCATTTTTGTGTCCCTGTGCACTTTTCCTTTTAACTTTTCATAAAGTTTAGACACGAGTCATTTATAGTTGAGATGTCATCCTCCTAGCCCCCTAGTATTATTTGAAATAAGATGACACTTTTCCACCTTTGAGAGTTAGTCGAATACTTATTGATTTGATCTAAGTTGGAGCCCTTATCATGGTGATTCAAAGGTTTATTTTCACATACTTGTGGGTGATTAGTTGAATCATAACAAACCATTTTGTTACTTGTACCACGAACTACGATGGTTTGATCCTCCATTGCACTTTGTGGGTACGTAGGCACAAGGCTCAAGAAGTCTTGTCAAACACAAAATTATAAAAAAAATACTTCTTTTCTCACCTCACAAATCTTTTGCAAACAACACCTTTTAAACCAAACACTAGATTTTAAAAGAGGTTCCTATAGAGTACTATAGATGTTTTGGGTGCTAACACCTTCCCTTTGCATAACCAACCCCTTACATTGTGTCTGTTTTTATTTGTTCTTGTTTTAGAACTTCTTTAGGTTTTGTTCGCTCTTTTGCCTTTCCTTTGGATAAAATAAAAGTGCGGTGCCGACTCTTGTTTTATGAGTTAAGTTAATCAATAGCTTAATCTCAAATTTTCCTGCTACAGAAAAGTGGCGACTCTGTTGGGGAGTAGTCCCTAGTGGGTTGAGCCTATCTTTTTTTATATGTGTTGGTATTATTGCTATGTTGTTTGCTGCTGTTTGTTTTATTTTTGTGCTTGGTGTTATCTGAGTGGTGAGATAAGTCCTATACCCGGACTTGGGAGCACTTATGATAGGAGGGTGGTATAGTCTTGTTCAGCTTACGTGGAGTAGTCCTTACTAAGGTGACTTGAGATCCCCCCGCTCAGTGGAGGCCCCTTTGGGATTACTTATGTCATACGAGTAGTCATATTTGGCATTACTTTTTTCCCACCTGGGAGCCCGAGAAGCTGAGGACCTTAGAACCTTTAACCCATCTTGGGTTTATTAAGATGTGGTGCGGTGGCTATTCAGGTGTAGACTTGAGTTAGTTGTTACGCGATACCACACTCAGACAAGTTTCTCTTGAGAATATTGTTGGCTGACGAGTAGTTGTTTAAGCCGATAATATCCAAAAGATGGAATCATGACTCTGGAAACCTTTTAGAACCTTGTTGTACAGGTGGATATAAACCTTAGTACATACCATTGTGGGTGGTTCTAACCCTTGGCTCCATGCTCGTGACTAAGAATCCTTGACCTTGTATGTGATATTGTTTGTGCTTGTTGCATCATGCACTCATGCATTCATAAACATTTTATTTCAATCAGTTTTCAAGGATCTATGAGCTTTTCCTTTACAAACATCGCAGATTTTGTGATCATGGACATTGGAAGGTGAAATACTCAGAAGTACATTTTCTGAGCTCCTGATCTTGGACATTTGAAAAAGCTAGCATCCTTGGTGGTTGATCCTGCAAACTCCAGATCTCGTCATGGAAGACTCTTGTCTGTTCTTTCTACCAACATTGAAGACGAAATTTTGAATACTCTTGTGCAATTCTATGATCCTGTCTACCGATACTTTACATTTCCTGATTATCAACTCATGCCGACCTTGGAGGAGTATGCTTATCATTTGGGTATACCAGTTTCTGATGAGGTTCCTTATACTGGTTTAGAGGAAGTTCCCAAGTCATAAGTTATTGCTGCAGCCGTCCATTTGAAGAAATCTAATATAGATGCTAACCTTGTGGTTAAAGGAGGCATTAGAGGGTTGACTTCTAATTTCTTGTTTGAGAAAGCTATTTCATTTGCTAATGTTGGTAGCAGATTGGCGATTGAGGCTATTTTTACTTTGCTTATCTACAAACTAGTCTTGTTCCCTAACGTTGACAACTTTGTGGATGTTAACGCTATTAAGATATTCTTGATAGGGAACCCCGTTCCTACTTTGCTTGGTGATACCTACTTCTCTATCCATCATAGGACTTCTAAGAGAAATGGTACCATTGTTTGCTGCACACCTTTTTTGTACAAGTTTTTTATTTCACACTTGTCGTAGTCATCTACTTTCAAGGAGAACAAGGGTTGTTTAAGATAGTCTCAGAGGATCATGTCCCTTACTCATGCTGATATCACTTAGTGTTCTTCTGTGTATGAGAATGTAAATATAATTGATAATTGTGGGGAATTCTCCAATGTGCCTCTTCTTGGCACACAAGGCGAAATCAGCTATAACCCGAGTTTAGCGAGACGCCAGCTTGGTTATATGTTGACGGATAAGCCTAATAATGTTCTATTAGAGGGTTTGCATTGCCTTGGAACCTTATACACTTTGGGTGAAGAAAAGAGCTAAGGAGCTCAAAATGCCTTATGCTTTTGAGAAACCCATGTATATAGTGGTTACTACACCACTCCCCATTCCTTCTGATGATGTGAAGACTCTTCAAGATTCTTTGGCCAGCATTAAGCAAAAAAAGGACCTTTGGGAATCCATGTTTTATGCTTCAAACCTCGAGAAGTTAGAGTTGCAAAAGCAGTTGAAGAAGAAAGATGACTTGATAGAGTTGCTTGAGCAACGTGTTGTGAAGAGACATGGAGAGGATTTATTTTCCTCTACTACTTCATCATTTCATCCTCCTACTTATGGTGCTTGGAAGGGTATTGTGGATCAGCTCATGTTAGAGAAGACCACCATGAAGGACAACTATGAGAGAGAGAGAGAGATCAAGAGACTCCAAAGGAAGTATCAACTTGGATCATCCTCAGATGTGATTACTTAGGATCCTTAGGATTTAGCTTTTTCTTATTGTATTTTGATCCTTTGTAACTCGTACTTCCAAGTGTAACTCTTCCCAATATTAAATTAAATGATATTTTTATTAGTATTTCAAAAGTGTTATTTCTTTAAGATGTTTGCAATTGCTTCATATCTTAAAGATCCTTGAAAACTAAATGAAACATTTGCATTGCATTCGTATCATTCATCATTAGGTCTTGCTTTGACAGGTGTCGTATTGCTTTCTTCTTGGGTTTCTCATAAAGTCAAGTTGTCGCACCGATACAACACTCGTGCTAATTCTCAGAGAAAGATGGTGGATCACTTGGAACAAGAGAACCATGAACTTCGTGCAGAGGTTTCAAGTCTCCGTGCTGGTATGGAGAAGCTTAATGTAGTGGTTGAGTCTCTAGTTGCCTTACAGAATCACTCTCCTCGTCCTAATACTCTTCAAGCTACTTTGCCTCAGACAACTGTTGTCTCTGAAGTGATTTATGTGCCCGTTTCTGTGGCCCCTGTCAGTGTTCCTTCTCATGAGATTCCTCTTGGATTTCCTTAGGGTATGCCATTGAACTTTATGCTTGAAGGATACAAGCCTACTGCGGAAGTCTCAACTGTTCATCCTGTGATGACAATACCTCCTCTTGTGGTACATGTTGTCCCACATAATGATGAACTTGTTTTCCACGCTGAAGCTAGTGAAAGTCAAGGTATGTATGATCGTATGGACGAGTTCCAAGATCAGTTTGAAGAAATTCAAAAGGAGATTAAGGCTGTAAGGGGAAAAGAACTCTTTGGAAAGAATGCTCACGAGCTCTGTCTGGTCCTTAATGTGAAGATTCCTCACAAGTTCAAGGTTCCCGACTTCGAGAAGTATAAATGCAATTCTTGTCCTTTAAGTAATTTGGTGATGTATGCTTGTAAGATGTCTATTCAGAGTGACAATCTTCAACTGTTGATTTTCTATTTTCAGGATAGTTTAACTAGCGCTGCATTAAAATGGTATATGGGTCTGGACATTTCTGAAATCCGCATATTTAATGATTTAGGAAACGCTTTCGTTCGCCAATACAAGTATAATGTTGACATGGCACCATACAGGGATCAACTCTATGCTATGTCCCAAAAGGATAAAGAATCTTTTAAGGAGTATGCGCAAAGGTGGTGTGAGATTGCCGCACAGATCATTCCATCACTTGAAGAGAAAGAAATGACAAAGAACTTTTTGAAGACTCTAAGTCCTTTCTATTATGAAAAAATGACTGCAAGCACTCCCAGTGATTTTACAAAAATGGTAAACATGGGAATGAGATTAGAGGAAGGTGTCTATGAAGGATGGTTGTCTAAGGAAGGGAATTCTGCTGGAATTTCTAAGAAGTATGGAGGGGGACTTTCTAAGAAGAAAGAGGGTGAAGTCAATGTCACTTCCCGTTAAAGACGTAGAAGGAATTATGGTAAGAATGTTCAACGTCACCAACATGTTGCATCAGTTACTCTTGTTATCAATTCAACTCCCGTTGTTCAGGCAGCTCCCGCCCAACAACGTACTCACCAACAAAATAATCAGCAAAACCGTGCTCAAAAGAAGGTGTAATTTGATCCCATTCAGATGTCCTACCCTGAATTATTTCTGACTTTGATATAGAAGAATTTTGTTCAGACTCGGACTCCTCTGGCTATTCCTAAAGATATTTTGTGGTGGTATAAGCCAAAAGCCCATTATGGCTTTCACCAAGGAGCCCCTGGGCATGATATTGAAAATTGTTATTGTAACACAATCATTTTTTACCCTAAGATCCCCGCTTTGCCCTTTGCATAGCATGTTAGGTCAATCATTCGTGCATAACTAACCGCTTTACCTAGTTGTTGCATGTTTGTTTCATTTATGAGTACAGGTGCTGCTGCAGAAAGCTAAAAGTCTTTAAGTCTGTGTCGTGTGTGTGTTTGTGGAGGTTTCTCTGGCCTTTGCAAGAATACTATGTCCTTATACCCTCTGATTGGTCCCTAAAGGCTGGTCACACTACTACAAAACGCTAAAACAACAACGTCAGGCTTACAACGCATCCTTTTACGCCGTTGTAATAGGTTAAAAATTTCGCGCCCAGGCAAAAGCTGGGTCATTTAATGATGGTTGACTTAAACCACCGTAGTAATAAATAAAATGTAGCAAGCTTCGATTCCATGCAAATACATTTTTTCCATTTTTAAGAGTACATTTAGCGTGTGTCACCTAAGTCCATTATTTAAAAAATAAATTGTAAATGATTTTACAACGGTTAAGATGAACAACCGTAGTAATAAATGAAATGTAACAAGCTTAGATTTCCTGCAACACATTTTTTCCATTTTTTAGGATACATTTAGCGTGTGTCACTTAAGATTCCACTACGGTTTGTTTCTCCAACCGAGATTAAAAGCTTTACTGATAAAATAAAACAAAACTTATTATGTATTTCTTTCATAAGACGCCCTAATCGAACAAGTGAGCCAGAGACGCCCTAACCTTTACCCTCTTCGTATTCATTCATTTGGAGCTCAAATATTGACCGTCTTCATTCATTTGCTTCTTCAGCTTCGAAGTAAGGTACTCTTCAACATCTTCATTCCTTTTTTCTTGGTTTATGCTCAAATATTGACCGTCTTCATTCACTTGCTTCTTCAGCTTCGAAGTAAGGTACTCTTCAACATCTTCATTCCTTTTTTCTTGGTTTATGCTCAAATATTGACCGTCTTCGTTCATTTGATTCTTCAGCTTCGACGTACGGTACTCTTCAACATCTTCATTCCTTACGTTCATTTGATTACAGCTTTGAAGTACAGTATTATTCAATATCTTCATTCCTTTTTTCTTTGTTCATATTATATATACTCAAGTCAGAATGAGATGTTTCATATGCTTTACGTTTAGTATGAGAGTACATCTTCATTGATTTTTTCTTTGTTCATATTGTATATGCATATGCTTGAGTTTTTGGATTAGATTTTGGTGTGTCATTCACATTATTATACATGCATAAATTTTAGAAGTTGTAATGGATCGTAGTTGGATGAAAGCCAATAGATTAGGTCCGGTTTATGAGAACGGAGTTCGTGAATTCCTTGAATACGCTGATAAACATCTTCTCGACAATAATGGTATCTTTTATTGTCCTTGTGTTGTTTGCGCAAATATCAAAAAGGGTACAAAGAAAGAAATACATAATCACCTTTGTTGTGATGGTGTATGTCAAAATTATATAATATGGACGTGGCATGGTGAGGTGGATAATAAGGAAAGTCGGGCGTCACAAAGTCAAAGAGTGGAGGAAGATGAATATATGGAAGATCAATAGAGGATATGTTCCGTGATATTGGGGAATCTTCTTTTATGAATGCTCATATTTATGATAATTTATTTAGTGATAAAGACACCCATTTATATAAGGGATGCATAGAGTTCACACGATTGTCGGCGGTGTTAAAGTTATTTAATCTGAAGGCAAAAAATGGATGGTCGGATAAAAGTTTCACGGAATTACTTGAATTGCTACAACAAATGTTACCAGAAGATAACAAATTGTCGGATCGTTGCTATAAGGCCAAGAAGATATTGTGTCCACTGGGTCTGGATTATATGAAGATACATGCTTTCCCTAATGATTGCATATTATACCGGAAATAGTATGAAGACTTGTTTCAATGTCCGAAATGTGGTGTGTCGCGTTACAAGCTGAAGGCTAACAATGGTGATGACAATGATCACTATGACAATGTTAGTAGGAAAAATCCTCCTGCTAAAGTGTTATGGTACTTACCAATAGTTTCACGATTAAAGAGACTTTTTGCTAATTCAAATGACGCAAAGAATCTTAGATGGCATGCAGATGAAAGGATTCGTGATGGAAACATTCACCATGTAACTGATTCGTTGCAATGGAAGAAAATTGATTCGTTGTTTCCGGATTTTGGAGTCGAGCCAAGAAACCTTAGGCTTGGGCTTGCCACCGATGGAATGAACCCCTTTGGTAATTTGAGCACTAATCATACTTCATGGCATGTTCTTCTCACTATTTACAACCTATCTCCTTGGTTGTGCATGAAGCGCAAGTATATACTGTTAAGTATGATGATTTCTGGACCATGACAACCTGGTAATGACATAGATGTTTATCTTAGTCCATTAATTGATGATTTACGACTCTTGTGGGATGAAGGCGTTGAAGTTGATGATGCATATTATGGGGAAAAGTTTACAGTGGGATGGAAGTCTGAGAAATCTAGCATCTAGTCTGGCAATTTAGCAATGTTTGGCAAGAAACTAGCTGGCAGGCAGGGGAAACAAGTAAGAATCAGCCACCGATCTGCCTTTGTCACCGTTAATCTGCAATGTGCTTGTCCCTGTTCCTAACTCTAACAGTAGATATCCAGGTGAAAAGTCTAGCCTCAGAAATAAGGATATAAACATTCAGAGTACAAAAAGGTATATGGTTCTTGCATATTATAATTAAGAGTTGAACCACCAATGAAAAAGTTTTAGAAATATGTTGCTGAATGATTGCTACCAGTTTTGTCACTGCAGGTGCTGGACTGATGGTGTTGAGTAGGATCAACAAGAACAAGCATTGAATGAAGCTTTTGTTCAAAATTTGATATTATCAACCATATTCGAGGAAAAATGATCATAGAATTTAATTTACACTTGCGTAAGTCATGGATTAGTTATAGTTTATTACATATTGAGACAGTTTATGTATTATGATACTGGTTCTAGAGACATTGGGTTTTATTTCAGTGCTTCTGTTTAGGATGTGAAGTAGTATAAGAAATAGTTGTTGAGGCCAAATGTATTTTAGATCTCTATTAATAAAAGTGTATGGTTTCAGCTAATTTCTTCCATTGAAATTCACTTTAAATCTAATTTACTACAACTTAATGAGAGCATGTTAATGGTGAGAGATCCCACATCTCATGAGGCGTTTCTCCTTTATAAGTCTTTCATACCATTTTTTTTAATTGAGATTAATAGATTTTTAACTGCACTTGGCTTGTGTTAAACATGAGAAATAATCCATATCAAATTCCATCTCCAACGAGGAAGATATTTGAATATTTTGATTTTTAGTCTATTCTTAAAAAAAAACAAATGTTTGCAAAAAAAACAACTTGTTAGGTCGGTTAAATATATCTGATTTAAAATAAATTCTTAAGTCGGGTACAAATTGCGGTAGTGCTTTCTTAAAGCAAGGACTTATTAAGTCGGATGCTGTTTAACTGACCTAATAACATTTTCTTAAGTCGAGTTCAAATCCGACTTAAGAATTCAACACTTCTTATGTCGGCAATTCTTAGGTTAGGTTCGGAACCGACTTAAGAAGTCAATTTTAACCGACTTAACAAGTGTTTTTTCTACTAGTGATATGTGTGCAATGTTATTTTGCACAATTAACGACTTTTCGGCTTACGGTAACTTGGCTGGATACAGTGTCAAAGGACATAAATGTTAGGTCAATGGCTCGGGATGTAGTTATTCAATCACATTTCTATATATTGAATAATATAGATGAGATTCAACCTTACATAGATACTCACAAAATACTTTTGAAGAAAAAATATCCTCTAATGAGTGACAAGTTGTTGTTGATAGAGCATAACAATAGATTCATGGATTAGTTTAATAAAGGTGTATCTAATGATCGTAGTGCATCCGAGATACTTAAATGGTTGTCGTACGAGCCAAAATTTTGTGTCATTACCTGGAGTGCATACGACATTGGTCATTATACCTTTTATACAAAATCAAAAGATGATCGTAGTACAATGCAAAATAGTGGGGTTATGGTTGAAGCCGAATTGATGTATTTCTCTAGTTCGAAAGATAAGAATTCGGTATTGGCAACTACCGCGTTTTATAGTGTCATTGATGAGATTTGGGATATTGATTATGTTATTTTCAAAGTGGCTTTATTTAAATGCAAGTGGGTTCCCAATAATAGTAATGGTGTAGACATTGATGACTTAGGATTCACCCGGGTCGACCTTGGCAAGGCATCTTTTAATACAGAACCATTCATCATGGCTTCTCAAGAAAAACAAGTTTTCTATGTTACCGATCATCGGACATATCGGGGAAATGGTCAATCGTTCTCCAAGGAAAATACATTCCTCTTAGTGATGAAAGTCTTGATATTCTGTCCACACCTTCTTACACAACACAAGTTCCTACCTCATATGATAAAGTAGATGGAGATGTCGTGCATGCTATACGACTCGATCATGAAGAAGGCATATGGGAAAATTAACAAGTACGTAATTTATTATTTATTCATAATATATTAATTGTATGTTATAGTTTAGAAGTATTTTTACTAACAAGTATAATTATTTGAAATCATAGGTATTTTGAGTCCAGACACCAGGCCAAGAGACAAGCACCAAGAGACAAGATACCAATACACCAAGTTACAATTATGTGAAGTTATGTAATGTGTGTAAACTGTAATATGGTATATGTGATATTTTATTTATGTAAGTTGTTTGTTCTGATAAACTGTAATGTGGTATATGTGATATTATGAATATGATACGATTAATATTATTATGAAAACTTTATCACAAAATGTGAATTGTATTTTTCTGCTATGCTGTGATATGGAGAACAATAATACAGGTAAAAAAATGGGATTAATTATAAAAGCAGGATCATATTTGTTAATTTTGCAGAATCTTTAACGATGGTTATATTTCATAACCGTTATAATATATCTGGCACGCTGTTCAGGAAAAAATAAACATGAAAACTGCACTGCAGAGAATCGAACCGAGGAAAATTATTTTTATTACAACAGTGTATTGTAAAATCCGTTGTGATAGTTAGCGCGCTTTCCAGTTTATTACAACGCCTACTAGTCTGTGGTTGTAAGTATCATATATACAACGACAATCTACATAACAACGCCCTCACCCACATCATTATATGTCATTCCTAACCGTTGTTAAATGGGTTTTTCGTAGTAGTGTCACTGGTTGTATGGCAAGGTTATACTGCAAGATGGCATCTTCCCCACTCTGTCAGCTCCTCAAGATTTAAGAATTGTGTTTGCTCAATGATGTTATATTCTTAAGTAATGAAGGTTAAATTTGGAAGGAATTAGAAGTTATAGAATTCAAAGTGCAAATTCGAGTTCTTTTTTTGTCACAAGTTCACAAGACGAAGATGCTAGGGAGGTACGAGTCATGGTGCAAAAGTTGTAGTTTTGGGTTCATTAAGATTTAGGTCTGGCTACGTTCTCATTTACTTGGGTCTTAAAAGCAAGATGGTTTGGATTTGGGGATTAAGATACATATTCAACGGTGCTTCAAGTTCAATATTGGCAAAGTGACCAAGTGGTGATTTGATTTATGGCATCAAAGTTTGATTCATAATATTTGGATTTCAAGTGTTTTGATTTGAATGGGATCAGGAGCTTCAAGCTATGTTGGAATTCACTCAAGTTATAATATGTCCCATTTTTGAATCCATGAATTTTGCAAGAAGTGATTCATGTGAAATTTCATCATTCAAGGAGATTTTATGTGGTTTGCATCATGTTTTGATTCTAAAATTCAAAGGAATCAAGTTCCATCAAATTCAAGTGGAAAACTCACAATAGTACAAAATGCAAGAGTGTTCAAGGCTGCTTACGGTTCACTTAAAATACAAAATGCGAATGATGAATTCACTGTTCAAGGATTTCATGTTACAACCTGAATTTCATGTTTAAAATCCCTTGATTTTTTTTTCTCACATTTTAAGTTACCACCCAAGTTCAAGTTTATGCCATGAGCCATTCTAGTATTTAAGTTGTGAGTTTCGTTCATCAAGAAAATGCAAGACTGCAAAAGGTCTAAAAAGTTATACACAAAGTCCATGTTTCAAATTCGTTCACAAGTTGGATGCTACTTCAAGATTTATTCGAAACGATTCCATGCCAATGTGCAAAGTTGGATACAAAGATTCATGTGATATTTGTTAAGGTCATGCTACATACACATTTACAACATAAGTATCATTATAGCAAGCCTCGTTCATAATATTGATACAAAAGAGTATCGAGCCAAAGAGGACATGAGAAAAATCTCCCGAAGCTATTCTTCATTTATCCATGAAAACACAATAGAGAGAAAAAGAAAAATATCAAATCCATCACCAAATAAATTCACCCAAAAACACAGAGATCAGAAGAACCATCCGTTCATCATCATCTCACATAAAAATCAATCATCAACATCAAATCCATCAAGAGTTTCGATTTCAGAAAGGAGAAAAAGTTGAATAACGACAAGAAGGACGCATATTATCAATCAAGAAGGACATTCACGTCGCGCCTTCATCCTTCACCAGCCATTTTCTTTCCGTTTTGTACTCTAATCATTTGTAATTTGTAATCTCTGAAATCATAATGGATTGGGGTTGGGTTTTTGGGGTTTAAGGTTTCGTTTAGATTTTGTTGTCCATCGCGATCGAGAGAGTTAGAGAGGTTGAAAGATGAAACGAATGAGGCGAGGAAGATGAAATTGAATGACGGCGTCTAGGGTTTGGAGAACCCTTTGAGAGAACAGAGAGAATGAGAGTGAGCGAGGAGAGTATTTGTAACACCCCAATTCCCATCGCGAATAAATAATACATAAATAAATCAGAGTAAATAAAAATTTTATCCTTAGACAGAAACAAGGATGCCACATTTAAAGAAAAACAACACAATCCCTGCTCATAAATTTGATACATAACACAAAATGGAATAAACATAAAAGGGAAACTTTTTCCAACAAAAAGGAATGTTCAATTATGGAATAAAGCGGAAAGATCCATAACTGACTTGTTTTACAAAATAAATTATTTTATTACATCAAAATATTCATTCAAAGATAATACAAAATTGATCCAACAAATGTATACATATATAACAAAAGCGTTCCCCGACTCCCGTGTTACGTATCAGAGCAGACAGACTAACAAACGGATGGAGAACTAATCTTCACAAAAGCCTCCAAGACTACTAATCTGCAATTGCCTCATAGAGCAACAAACCACAACAGAAGGGTGAGAAACACAATAATAATATAGTTGCATACAATTATGTAATAACACAAAATACACATGTAAAACATTCTCACCACAAGCATCACATACTAATATATATAGCATACCACAGATACATAACATATTTCTAATAATCCAACATAATAACATATTCACACATAATGCACGCCAAAGTTATGACATATGGAAACACACCACCACATCATGTATATTCATATATAGCATATCATAGATAAGTAATACAATCATTGTGATGTGCAACATCCCCACAAAACATGGCATATATCTATACATAAAACATATCATCCATAACCAATACATTTATCACAAATGCATATCAATTCACCAATGCTATCACAAGCTCAACACATAATCAATCAATTCACAATTTTCCACACATAATCAATCCATTCATGATTTTCCACACATAATCAATCCATTCATGATTCATGCAAATGCAAAGAGACCGACACAATGACTCTATGCAAATGCAATGCGGTACCGTTCCATCCATCATTCTCATCATTAATTCACTCAAGAATTATTGGAATCATCGCTTGTTACTTAGTGTAACTCCCCATCGGGCAAACGATGATCCCCGTCGCTTTCGGTCCTCTTGGTATAAGGCTCACGACGTTTATGGATCGCTTTTGGTCCTCTTTGTATAAGGCTCACGATCCGATCGCTTTCGGTCCTCTTTGTATACGGCCCACGATCGTCTATAACGTCGCTTTCGGTCCTCTTTGTATAAGGCTCACGACCGTTATAACAGGATTCCCTCGGGAATCGTTTCGTCGCTCACACCCACTAGGGCACACGACATCACAAGAATGCATATCATGATGCTTGGAATACAATGACTCATGACAATCAAATGCATACACATATACAACCATGTGAACCATTTCAACATCCATAATCATGCATATACAATCAAACACAACACAATGCATTTACTTGCCCTAAGGCCACAAACCATCATCACAATATTCCATCACATACATTCACATCATATAACAGCACACAAGCTATACGTTATATATCAAAAGCGTATCGCATGTTAACACATCAATTACACACAATTACGACGGTAAAAGTCGACAAAATGACACTATTCCAATTCCTGACACAATTAAATTGGCCACCAATCTCCAAACCATTTTTATAAGAAAAAACATCTCATTAGCTTCCCAACGATACTAGGAACGTCCCGATCCGAAGTACGGATCAAAAGTTATGCTTTTTCAAAGAAAACAAATTTATTGAAAATCCCCAGGAGCGCCCGACACAACAAATTGTCGCCCGGCGGTGCCCCCTTCGCCGAGTTTGGCACCCTTACCCGATTAATCACGCTTCAAAGTGTCGGTTGAATCGCTTTCTTACACTCCAAGTTTTCCTCTTTTTTTCTTCTTCTCACTCTCCTTTTCTCTTCTTTTCTTTCTATTTCTCTCTCTTTCTAACCTCTATTTTCTATTTTAAATGAAAAACAATAATATCTAACCAAGCAAAAGACCAAAATACCCCTACACTCAATTTTCTCGCAAACGTTCCCAAAACGCGATAAAACATAATAACGATGAAAAATAATATATTGTCAAATAAAAGTCAAGAATACAATAATATAAAAATGAAAATAATTAAATCGACTCGATTAAATAAATCGGGCAAAATGGGGCGTTACAACTCTCCCCCACTTAGAAATTTCCGTCCTCGAAAATATACTGATACGAACAACTCCGGATACGACTCCCGCATCCGACTAACCAACTAACATGACAACACTAGGCACACCACGAATAGCACAAACTGACAACCCACCTTGCTAACAGTAGCTACAACAACGACACGACAACAACGACAACAAAACGACAAGGTGCAAAGCCCATACAATGCACTTGACGACTAACTCACGACTCAAAGAAAACCACGTTACCAACACACACAAGAACATAAAGTTCCACGACCCAACCTCGTTTCAACAACCTCTACATAACCACAATACCAACAACCTTGCCACACAACATCAGGACAACAATGCTACGATTCCTCAATCGAACATATAACCAAAACATCCATCTACATAGTAGCCCATGAATAATATTTAAACCTTTCACCTAACACTTCCATTCTGAAACATCTAATGGCCTCATCACTCCTACATGTTTCCAATGTTCAACCTATGAACTCTTACAAGTCACACATGCATATACGAAATGTGCCACCTCACACTTTCGATGCACACTCTGATTACTCGTAACAATCAAATCTACCAATTCCATATCCAACTACTGACTTTCTCTAATATTCACCAGAAAAAGCATAGTTCATCTCTAAAAGACCTAACCTTACACTCCACTGAGTTATCTCACACACCAGACACAAGTCTCTGAACTGCTCAAATAATTCTAATCCTCTGACCATCAAAAGATCTCCTTCAAACCTTGATACATTTTATTAACTCCCGGATGTATACTTAAACCACTCCGGTGCCCTTCCTCTAAAATCATCATTTTCAATTCCGAATCATCAAGAATACAAATTCTACCACAGAATCCCAAAACACCCTGATCATCCAATTTAAAGTCACCATTCACACCTTTATCTCCAACCGTCATTAAATCAACAAATTTCACATCCAGCCTCTATTTCTCGCTAACGGTCAATAGGAAATCATTAGTGACCTTTAACATACCAAGCCTCACGCTATCAGATGTCAATTTGCACACTAAACTCAAATCTCTCTATTCTTCCAAAAGTTCCCACTCTTTAACCATCAAAGCAGACATATGTAAAAACTTTCAACTTAACTCATCAGGCACGACACTAACCTCACCAATAGGATAATTCCAGCTAAAGTCATAACTCATCACAAATTCCAACCATCCTCGTTGTCTCCTACTCTATTCCTTCTGACCAAACAGGTACTCAATATTCTAGTGATTACCAAACACTTCGAACCTAGAACCATAAAGATAATACCTCCAAATTTTCTAACACAATACCACCGTAACCAATTCCAAATCCTGAATAGTATAGATCCTCTTTTATGAATCCTCAATTGTCGTAAAGCATAAGCTACGACTTTACCCTCTTGCATTAACACACTGACTAAACTCATCAAAGACGCATCACAATACCTCACAAACAGTTTATTAGGATCACACAGTATCAAAACTGGAGCCGTAGACAACCTCAACTTCAGCTCACCAAAACTTACTCACAGCGAACATCCAAAACAAACGACTTGCCCTTTGCAAGTCAACTGAAGTAACGAAAATGCTAACTTGGAAAAGCCTTCCATAACCTCCGGTAATAACCAACTAAAAGTCCAAAAAGCTTCTAATCTCCATAACTAACTTCGGAGTCTCTCATTGTAGAACTGCCTCTACTTTGGATAGATCCACAACAATACCATCATCGGAAATAACATAACCAAGAAAACTAACCTCTTTCAATCAAAATTCTCACTCGATAATTTAGCAGAAAGTTCCCTCTCTTTCAACCCTTGTAACTAAATCCTCAAATATTCTACATACTCCTCCTTTGATTTAAAATAAATCAGAATATCATCCAATAAACATCACTATAAACTTATCCAAAATATATACACCCTTCAAAATTCATTCTGAGCTCGAAACAATTTATCCAAAATAGCTTAACAATCCATGGTTACCACATTCCATAACAATTCTTCTTACAGGGTTCCAACTCACTCAACGTTTCTGCTGACACGAGATCTCAGCCCATAACAAAAGTAATACCATCAAGGAGCTTCAAATCGTTCGCAATTCGTCACAATTCAAAACTCAAGCTATCCAGAACACAACCACAAGTTTCCATACTACTCACTAATTAACACGCAACCTCATGCTATCATCCTTTTCCTTACCAACCATGCCGGACCTCTTCCAGTCAACACACTAATGTTCCATCCAAAAGCACATCTGAAAATCATGCACAACTGACGACCCATCAATGTGGCTTCCTGCCAATTTCCAGAACACTATCATCACAAACATGACCAAACTCGGAGTTTCACTTCCTAAAAGTTCTTCTACTTACTTAGCAGATCCAAACCTCAAATCCTCACATTCTTCAAATTTGAGTTCACACTCTACTCTCTGAGAACAACCATTAACGATACCCAACCGTTCTCTCTCAATGACTTCCCAACTGGACCAACATACCAAAACCTCTAATCCGTCTCATCTTCCGATATTAGAATCTTCATCGACTCACCAAAACAATCTGTAACCATTTCCTTAATTCCAAACAATCATTCACACACTGTCAAAGCCAGAAAGACACGTCTATTCCATCCAACATAATTCCGTCTACTATCAACAAGAGATTAAGGGTGATCAGTTCCTCAATTTGTCAATAGACAACCGACAATCAGGATGGGGCATAAACCGTCTTTACCAAACTATAATAGCATTTCTTACCTCTTATGCACAAAATTACCTAAGGCACAAACCCTTGGTTGACATAAACCTTACCACCGCATTCCCTCCGGAACCGGGAACAACACTGTCCAAACAACACTTACAATCTTACAATCTACAACACACTGAGCCAACGCTCCACACCTGAAGCAACTTGGAGAAGCACAAGCTTCTCCCCCACTTATCTCATTCTTACACTTGAAGCTAAAGGATTAGGAAACCAGAAAGTACTGACAGTGTTTCCCACACATATCATGTACTAAGGAACAAACAACATCGACAGTATCCAACTGTCACACCAACTGACTCAACAACTTGGCCGGACGAACCGACCTGCTCGGATACCACTAATGTAACACCCCAATTCCCATCGCGAATAAATAATACATAAATAAATCAGAGTAAATAAAAATTTTATCCTTAGACAGAAACACGAATGCCATATTTAAAGAAAAACAACACAATCCATGCTCATAAATTTGATACATAACACAAAATGGAATAAACATAAAAGGGAAACTTTTTCCAACAAAAAGGAAAGTTCAATTATGGAATAAAGTGGAAAGATCGATAACTGACTTGTTTTACAAAATAAATTATTTTATAACATCAAAATATTCATTCAAAGGTAATACAAAATAGATCCAACAAATGTATACATATATAACAAAAGCTTTCCCCGACTCCCGTGTTACGTATCAGAGCAGACAGACTGACAAACGGATGGAGAACTAATCTTCACAAAAGCCTCCAAGACTACTAATCTGCAATTGCCTCATAGAGCAACAAACCACAACAGAAGGGCGAGAAACACAATTATAATATAGTTGCATACAATTATGTAATAACACAAAATACACATGTAAAACATTCTCACCACAAGCATCACATACTAATATATATAGCATACCACAGATACATAACATATTTCTAATAATCCAACATAATACCATATTCACACATAATGCACGCCAAAGTTATGACATATGGAAACACACCACCACATCACGTATATTCATATATAGCATATCATAGATAAGTAATACAATCATTGTGATCTGTAACATCCCCACAAAACATGGCATATGTATATACATAAAACATATAATCCATAACCAATACATTTATCACAAATGCATATCAATTCACCAATTCTATCACAAGCTCAACACATAATCAATCAATTCACAATTTTCCACACATAATTAATCCATTCATGATTTTCCACACATAATCAATCCATTCATGATTCATGCAAATGCAAAGAGACCGACACAACGACTCTATGCAAATGCAATGCGATACCGTTACATTCATCATTCTCATTATTAATTCACTCAGGAATTATTGGAATCATCACTTGTTACTTAGTGTAACTCCCCGTCGGGAAAATGATGTTCCCCGTCGCTTTCGGTCCTCTTGGTATAAGGCTCACGGCGTTTATGGATTGCTTTCGGTCCTCTTTGTATAAGGCCCACGATCTGATCGCTTTCGGTCCTCTTTGTATAAGGCTCACGATCGTCTATAACGTCGCTTTCGGTCCTCTTTGTATAAGGCTCACGACCGTTATAGTAGGATTCCCTCGGGAATCGTTTCGTCGCTCACACCCACTAGGGCACACGACATCACAAGAATGCATATCATGATGCTTGGCATACAATGACTCATGACAATCAAATGCATACACATATACAACCATGTGAACCAATTCAACATCCATAATCATGCATATACAATAAAACACAACACAATGCATTTACTTGCCCTAAGGCCACAAACCATCATCACAATATTCCATCACATACATTCACATCATATAACAGCACACAAGCTATACGTTATATATCAAAAGCGTATCGCATGTTAACACATCAATTACACACAATTACGACGGTAAAAGTCGACAAAACGACACTATTCCAATTCCTGACACAATTAAATCAGCCACCAATCTCCAAACCATTTTTATAATAAAGAACATCTCATTAGCTTCCCAACGATACTAGGAACGTCCCGATCCGAAGTACGAATCAAAAGTTATGCATTTTCAAAGAAAACAAATTTATTGAAAATCCCCAGGAGCGCCCGGCGCAACAAATTGTCGCCCGGCGGTGCCCCCTTCGCCTCTACATCGCCCGGCGAAGCAACGACGTACATTCCCCAACCAAAACTTAAAAGAGTCAGGAGCGTGACATGCTGCGCATCTTGGGCATCGCCTGGCGGGGCAGCAGCGCAACCAAAGCGTCACCCGGCGCTCAAAGCACCGCCCGGCGGTCTACACCAGAAACAGAAAAATATGCTTGCGTGTTACACTATTCCACACCACCAAAATCCCACTTTCTCCAACCAAATCATTTTCAATCAATCAAAACAAGTATCAACAATGTTCATACATATAATACGATCATTCAACACAGTTTATATCGATTTCCGACCGTGAAACCATCGATTTCGATTCATTTTTCTCATTTCAACCTAAAATGGAAAAAAACTAGGAAAGGCAAGAGAACATCAAACACACACATACATATTCGTACACAAGCATAGAATAACCGAGTTTCGCACCCTTACCCGATTAATCGCGCTTCAAAGTGTCGTTGAATCGGTTTCTTACACTCCAAGTTTTTCTCTTTTTTTCTTCTTCTCACTCTCCTTTTCTCTTCTCTTATTTTCTTTCTATTTTTCTCTCTTTCTAACCTCTATTTTCTATTTTAAATGAAAAACAATAATATCTAACCAAGCAAAAGACCAAAATACCCCTACACTCAATTTTCTCGCAAACGTTCCCAAAACGCGATAAAACATAATAACGATGAAAAATAATATATTGTCAAATAAAAGTCAAGAATACAATAATATAAAAACAAAAATAATTAAATCGACTCGATTAAATAAATCGGACAAAATGGGGCGTTACAGTATTTGTCTCTTCTTTCTGGCTTATTAACCTAGTAATCTCGTATACACACACACACACATCATCACTACGCACCTCTACTCGCGTGCGTTAGATCTCGCCATGTTTATATCCAATGGCCACGATCTGAGGGTCCATTGTGGACCCTCTCCCTTGCGAAACTTGGGATCCCTCCGTTTTTTAACTTAGTCTTCCTTTTAATCTATTTTTTAAGTTTTTTTTAATTATTTAGACTCAACCTTTTTTTTTTCTCTTTTAAAATTATAACTTTTTAGGAAATCATATTCCTTTTAATTAAACAACTTTTTTTAGAGGACTAATTAAATAGTTTCCTCTAAATTAACCACTTCATACATAATAAAAAGTACATAATAAAATTTAAAACTCCCTTTCTATAGAATTAAATCCCTTTTAATTAGACCTTCTCAAAACTTTTTAATTAATAACTTAAAAACAAATTAATAAAACCTTTTTATAAAATGCCCTCCCCCTTTTTTTAATAAAGATATAAAAATGTAATTTTATTTTAAATACAAGTTCTTTTAGATAAAAGCTTTTTTTAGAAATTAACTCTTTTAAGTGACCTTTCTTCTCAACTTGGATAGAAACCTTTTTTCTTTTTAAGTTTCCCCTGGTCTTTCCCCTTAGTGACTTGTGCTTGGGTAGATATTTTATGTGATGTATGCATTGTACTTGTTTGGCTTGATTTTGTGTTCTAAACCCTTTCAAAAACGTAAACTCCTCGATCCAACGTCGAGCCACTTTTCCACCCATGTAAGTCGATTGCTTTAAGCATCACTACCAACCTTTGGGTCACTATACACAAGGCTAACCCACTATGCTAGTGTACACGTCTAAAACTCAATTCACTGTTTGGATTATTCGGTGACGTCTGTTATAACTTTAGCCTTAATGCTTTACACTTTTATGCATATTCTTATAATAATATAACTGCTTGCATTATATCCAAGGGAAAACTCCATGCATGATAATCAATTGTCGTGCATGGTGCATTTCATTTGCATTTCATCCTCCCCTTAGTGGTTGTAGGTATCCTTTTAAGATAAGTTTCTTTAGACAACTTTAGGATAGATTTTCCTAAGTTAGTCCCCCTTAATCTTGATTAGACAATCGAACACTTTAGATCACCTGGTTCTCCACACAAGAGAATTAGATGTGAATCATCTCAAAGAAGAGACATACAATCTCATACCCCACAACACAAATAAGGTATGAGGCATACTCGTCGATTATATATCCGAGTTGGAGCCCTTCTCCTAAGATGAAGCAAAGGTCCATTCTCAAAACTGTGGTGGTTCTTAAGATGATGAATCATCTTTTCTCCTAGACTTCTCAAACAAAATTTAGTATCCTTCACAGAGGAACTACAAGTTCTCTGATTCCACTCCCGACAGGATATGTAGACACAAGATGCGATATCTTGTCGAGCACACTTAGGAATAGAACTCCAGGTCTTCCTACCCCTTTAACCCTTAGCCACAGATAACAGTTAGTAGATAATATAAGTAATAAAATAAGAGGTTCCTGTATAGTACTACAAATGCTTAGGATGCTAACACCTTCCCTAGGTATAACCAACCCCTGAACCTTATACTCTTACCTTTGCATTGCATACTGTGGGACATTTAATCTTTCTCCCTTCCCTTGGATAAATCAATGACCGGTGGTGAAATAAATGATTTGCGATTCAAGTTAATCAATAGCTTGATATCCAATTCTCACCGCGACAGAAATGACGACTTCACTGGGGAAGATAGACTCTTTTCTTTACGAGGGTTCCCCCTAACTTGTTTATTTATGTTATTTGTTGTATACTTGTATATTTGTATTTGTTGTTATATCTGCTTGCTTGGTTTTTTCTGTATGCAGGGTTGTCACTTTGTGTGGTGAGATAAGTCGTACACCCGGACTTGAGTGCAAATTATGATAGGACGGTGATACATTCAAGGAGACTTTTAGGGAGTCGATTCTCGAAGAAGTTGAATTGAGACATCACCACTCAGTTGAGGCCCTCTCAAACTTAATATTGTTTATCGAGTCTATTCGTGAAGACGATATTATTTTCGACCTAGGGCCCATGAGACTGAGAACCGTAGTTACCTTTAACCCAACTTGGCCTATTAGGATGTAGTGCAGTGGCTATGAGGGAGTCGATTCCCAAAATAGTTGATACGCGATATTACACTCAGACGAGATTCTCTTGAGAATATTATTGACTACCAAGTGATTTGGGAAATCGATAATATCCAAAAGATGGGTCATTGACTCTGGGAACTTTTTAGAACCCTACTCTGCAGATCATAAGCCTTAATACTTACCTTCTTGGGATAGGTAGGCCCTGGCTCCATGCTGTGACCTTTCAAACCTAGGACTCTTTGTCTGTTTGCTTGCTTGTGTGTGCTTTATCTGTGTGTTTGCATACATGCATTCATGAGCATCATTTCATAAGATTCATGGAACTTAACTTTGTTTTTAAACATCGTATGGATATCATGGACACCGAAAGAAGGAATACAATGAAGTACACTTATCAAAGTCCTAACCTGGATGATCTAAGGAGATTGGAAATCTTGGTGACAGATAAAGACGGGTTCAAGAGCAGATATGGGAGGCTGTTATCTTTGTTGAAGGTGACGATTGATAAGGGACTTCTTTCTACTCTACTTCAGTTCTACGACCCACTTTATCACTATTTTACCTTTCTGGACTATCAGCTTGCACCTACCCTTGAAGAGTATTCTCAATTAGTCAGCTTACCTATTCAAGACGAGTCTTCTTTTCCTATATTCGAAAAGGATCCCAAGGAAAAAGAAATTATTAAGGCTACACACTTGGATTTGGTTGATATTCAAACTAATATGACCACAAAAGGGGGAATTTTTGGATTAACTGCAGAATTTCTGGTTGGAAAAGTTCAGTATTATGCTAATCATTTAAGAATGGATGCGTTCGAATCTGTTTTCGCCCTACTTATCTATGGTATTTTCTTATTCCCGAGTTTTGAAAATTTTGTGGACCTCAATGCCATCAAAATCTTCCTGAAGAAGAATCCAGTGCAAACATTGCTAGCTGAAGCCTATTATTCTGTTCATTCAAGGAATGCTCACAGAAAAGGAATGATTACCTGTTGCGTCTCGTTACTATACAAGTGGTTTATTTCACACTTGCCCAAAACCCATGCCTTTTGGGATACTAAGAAGGGATGGTGGCCATAGAAGATAATGTCTCTTACCCATTCAGACATCGAATGGTATAACCGTGTTTATGATGAGGTGATGATTATTGACAACTATGGAGATTTTGGCAATGTACCTCTTCTTAGCATCAAGGGATTAATCAGCTACAACCCGGTCTTGGCCCGCATACAGCTGGGATATCCTTTGAAGGACAAGCCTGTCAGTGTCCATGTGGAAGGTATTTTCTTTGAAGAAGGGAAACTGAGCAAAGAATTAAGAGAACAGGTTTTGAATGCTTGGGATCATAAGCACAAGAAGGATAAGAATAGCTTGGGGAAGCCTAATTGTGTCTCTTTGGAACCCTATCTCCAATGGGTTCAGAAAAGAGCCATTGATTTGAAGATGCCATATTCCCAACAAGAACCTACGGTCCTAAAAGAAGAACATGTCTTCATCTTCTCGTCGGAAGCAGAAGAGTTGAGGATTGCTTTGAACAAAGCTCAACAGAAAGGGAACGCTTGGAAAAATAAGTACCAAATAGTTGTGGAAGATAATACAGAACTCCAACGACTACTCAAGGTAAAAGATGAAGAAGCTACTCCTTACAAGAAAAGGAAAGCACAAGAAGATTTGTCTTACTCTAGTCCTCAGTCAACACCTTGGAAATTGATTGTTGACAAGCTCACCTTGGAGAAAGCCCAGATGGAAGAAGAAATCAAGAGACTCAAGACAAGATTGTTGGGAGAGTCTCCTTAGATCTTTCTTTATTAGCTTTTATTTAGCTTTTCCGTTATGACTCTTGAAAAGTGTGCCGACGCATTGTAATAAATTCTTATTATTAATGATTTCTTCTTTTGGTATTCCGAATATTGATGGTTGTAACAGACTTTTTATGATTAAAAAAATGTGTCTTTTGATATTCCTTGATGATTATAAATAGCTGAGTTCCATGAATCTTGTTGCATCGCATTTGCATTTTTCATTCTCTTCCCCTTCAAGGAACTTAAAAGTTGTTTTGCTAAGCATCGTAAGATGGATTACAGAAAGAAAGGAGTTTTGCCGTACACCTTCAAGGTCCCTGATGTTGAACCATTAAGGGAACTAGGAAATCAGATCAAAGATCCTAAGGCTTTCACTGAGAAGTATGGAAGGATCCTCCCACTGCTGCAGATTCGAGTGGCTGATGGTCTGTTAGAGACACTTTTTCAACTGTATGACCCGATCTATCACTTTCACTTTCCCAGATTTCCAGCTGATGCCGACATCCCTCATAAATTTGTTAGATATCCGAACTCACATGATAGTCGAAGGTAGAATTGATGGTTTGCCTGCCCAGTTCCTGTTCGAGAAGGCTCGACACTTTGCTAACATGGGGAATACCGAAGCCTTCGAGAACATTTTCGCACTGCTGGCCTATGGTTTATTCTTATTTCCCAACATTGAAGATTTCGTCGACGTCCATGCAATCAGGATTTTTTTGCTCAAGAATCTGGTTCCTACACTGTTAGCCGACACGTACCATGCCATCCACTCGAAGGTTCTAAAAGGAGAAGGACGAATTACATGCTGCACTGCTATCCACTATAGGTGGTTTATTTCGCACCTACCGAGATCTACAGCTTTTTAGGACGTGAAGGATGGTACAGAATGGCCCGTGAAACTCATGGCTCTCACTCACTCAGACATTGTATGGCACGATCCGATGTATGGAGGAATTATCATAATTCATAGCTGCGAAGACTTTTCTAATGTGCCTCTTCTTGGTACAAAGGGATGCATTAGTTATAACCCTGTGCTCGCTCGTCGACAACCCGGTCATCCAATGGAGGAAGTATCTGATCCAGAAAATCTGAATAGAATTTTCCTCTATCAAGGAGAGAACCTTGAATTGAAAACCAAAATCGTGTATGCGTGGTGCCGCATAAACAGGAAAAGAATGACCGTAATAGAGAATCTTGATTGTACAGTCACTGAAGCCTGCCTAGCATGGGCACGTGAAAAGGCTCTCACCTTGATGATGCCCCATCCTCGTCCCAAGCCTCCTGTGACTGATTCAAGTGAAGTTTCGAAGTTGAAGGTGGAAATAGAGAAGCTTACCCTTAATAAGGCGAGGATGCAAGAGCAGATCGACAGGCTGATGGAAGAACTCCGTAGAAGAGAGGGATCGTCGTATAATGGATTAGATTCCTAGTTACCTTTGTGTTCTGTTTCTGTTTGTGATAAACTTTAAAGGTGTACTGCCCATTATGTAAAGCTTTTTTAAATTTAATAAATAAAACAAGCTTCTGATTACAATATCTACAAATACACTTTTGAGTTCCTTGAAGTTTGTGCTGCATCATACGCATCATTTGCATTTGCATTCCTTTGCATTCCAGGTTCTCATTCGTGTTTCTTCTTCTCAGACATGTTGAATCATCGATACATTACTCGAGCCGGTCACAAGAAAAGAATGGATCAACTCGAACAAGAAAATAGAGCACTTCGGGAAGAGGTTACAACACTGAAAGAGAGTTTGGAGAAAATCAATGGGATGATGGAAGCATTGATGACTGCTCAGAATCAGTCATCACATAGTGTGCCAGAACAAAGAACTGTTATCTCTGAAATAGTAGTGAATCCAACAACAGGTGAAGCTCAGTATTCTATGCCTCCTGGTTATCCGTGGGGAATGCCTCTCAACTTTACTCCAGCTGGATACCACCCACCGGTTTCTTAAGTTCCTGCCACAACTGCTGTAATGACTACGCCACCACCCATGGTAAATGCTACTCCTTTCCACCTAGAAGAACCTGTGTTCCATGCTGCTCCTAGTGAAAGTATTGGGATGGAAGAATGGATGGATGATTTCCAGGACAAGTTTTTGGAAATGCAGAAAGAGATCAAAGCTCTTCGTGGGAAAGAGCTATTCGAAAAGAGTGCTTCTGAGCAGTGTCTGGTTCCAAATGTTAAGGTTCCTCCAAAATTTAAAGTCCCTGATTTTGAGAAGTATAAGGGAAACTCTTACCCACAGAGTCACCTGGTTATATATGCATGAAATATGTCTACTTAGATGGACAATGACCAATTGTTGATACACTATTTCCAAGATAGTCTAATCGGTGTCGCCCTCAAGTGGTATATGGGGTTGGACAGTTCAAAGATCCACAGCTTCAGTGATCTCTATGACTCTTTTATTAAATAGTAGAAATATGATGTCGACATGGCACAAGATAGAGACCAGATGAGAGCCATGGTCCAGAAAAAAAAAAGAGAATTTTAAGGAGTACGTCCAGTGTTACCGTGAACTAGCTGCTCAAGTTACTCCACCTCTGGAGGAGAAGGAGATGACCAGAATTTTTCTGAAAACACTGAGCCCATTTTTCTATGAGAGAATGGTAGCAAGTGCCCCTAGTGATTTTACTGAGATGGTAAACATGGGGATGCGTTTGGAAGAAGGAGTCCGTGAAGGAAGATTGGTTAAAGAAGGAAGTGCTTCCAACAATGCCAAGAAGTATGGAAGTAATTTTGGAAAGAAGAAGAAACAAAAAGTCAGTGTTGTGCATCAAGACGAGCAAGGAAAAGGTACCAACACCCACATGTTGCTGCTGTGACACCGATTATCAATGCTCCTACTTATCAGCCTCAATTTGCCCAACCGTACCAACCGTCACCTCAAACTCCACCAGCTTCACCACAACAACAACAACAGTATCGTCAAAAAACCAACAATCTCCTCAGCAAGCCAGGAAACCCTTCAACAGCCCGGGTCGTACATTGAGGAAGCCGAATTTTGCCCCAATTCCCATGTCTTATGCAGAACTATTTCCAGAATTATTACAAAAGGGGCATATTCAGACGAAGTCTCCTCCAGAGGTTCCCAAGAATCCTCCTTTCTAGTATAGAGCTGATCAATTCTGTCCTTATCATCAAGGGGCACCTAGCCACAATATGGAAAATTGTATTGGGTTGAAAGCCGGCATCCAAAGATTGGTTAAATGTTGAATCCTAACTTTCAAAGATTCAAACCCAAATGAGCAGAATAATCCTTTACCGCAACATGGAGCAGCCAATGTGAACATGATCCAAGAGTGTCCTGCAAACGAGGATGAAGAGGTATTTGTGATAGTCCCACACTTCAAAGAGTTAGAACGCATTGAATTTACTTATGATAGTCGGAAGACTGCTGCAACTCCTCTGGTTATTAATGTACCTGGTCCAGTTCCTTATACTTCTAGCAAAGCAATTCCCTACAAGTACAACTCTACTATGTTTGAAAATGGTAAGGAGGTGCCTTTACCTAATTTTTTTATCTGTAGTCAACATCACTGATATTAGCCGAGTTACAAGAAGTGGCCGAGTCTTCTCTATACCGAAGGATAAGGATGTCCCTCCTGAGCAGCCAACTGTGAAGAAGACAACTCCAGGGCAGTCCAGTGGAACTGATTCTTTAGACAAATCTGATGAGGTTCTAAAAATGATCAAGAGAAGTGAATACAAGGTAGTGGACCAGCTCTTACAAACACCATCTAAAATATCTGTACTACAATGGTTAATGAACTCAGAGGCCCACCAGGAAGCATTGTAGAAAGTACTTGAGCAGACGTATATTGACCATGACGCAACTGTAGATCAGTTTAGTGGAATAGTGGGCAACATTACTGCATGCAACAATCTAGGATTCTGTGAAAAAGAACTCCCGGAAGAAGGAAAGAAGCACAACATGGCTATGCACATTTCCATAAACTGCATAAATGATATGTTATCTGGAGTATTAGTTGATACTGGCTCTTCGTTGAATGTAATGCCAAGGACAACTCTTGCAAGAATGACTTATCAAGGGCCACTAATGAGGCCAAGTTGCGTTGTTGTCAAAGCTTTTGATGGTTCAAGGAAAATTGTGATAGGAGAAGTGGACTTACCAATGACTATTGGGCTCAGTATTTTTCAAATTACATTCCAGGTCATGGACATTCGTGCTTCCTATAGTTGCCTATTAGGTAGGCCATGGATAGATGAAGCTGGAGCTGTCACGTCTACCTTACACCAGAAATTGAAATATGTTTGTGATGCACAGTTAGTCACGGTTTGTGGAGAGAGGGCTCTTGTGGTAAGCCAACTTTCTTCTTTCTCTTATGTTGATGCAGAAAAGGAGGTAGGAACTCAATTTCAAGCCCTCTCGTATGCTAATAATAATACTAAGAATAACGGAGTTTCTATGACATCATTCAAGGATGCGCAGCGGGTTGTAGAAAGTGGTTCTCAAGGGAAGTGTGGGCAAGTGCTTGATTTGCCTGAAAACAAAAACAAAAAGGGTTTGGGATTCAAAAGTAACAATTCAGAGAAGACTCCTACAGGGAATATGATTATCCTCCCCATCAAAAATGTTTTTCACAGTGGAGGAACTATTCATTCACCAACGGTAAATGCTGTAAAAGTAGAAAATGGTTCTGAAGGTGAGATGTCTTTTGGCTTTGAAAATGATTCCATTCCTACTGAAGACTGGGAGCCTTATTTGGAAAATCCTGGATATGAGTCTGAGACCGAAGATGCCTATGTTCCTCGACCAAGATTCAAGGGACCTGAATATGAAGCTAGTGCTATTCTCGGGGATGAGTTTGTTGAAGATCAAACCAACTTCGTGACACGTGGGACAGTGGCTCAAAATTGGAGTGCTGTTAATGTTCCTGTTGTTATCCCTTTATCAAAGTAATTGTTTTGTTGTTTCAATGTTTTTAGTTTATTCTCTCTGCCCAAGGCGATAGTATTTGTGTCTGGGCTTTATTTTTCATAATTCCCTTTGCTCTGCCCAAGGCAAAGGCGATCTTGTGTTGGGGCTTCTGTTCGAAAATTGCTATCATCAGTAAAATCATCATTTTGCATTCCTATCTTTTGTCTCTATTTATTATTACTTGCTGAAAATGGTAGTCTAAAATTTAATCACTTTGCACAATCGTGCACACACTTTCACCTACTTAAATTCTAAAATAAAATCACATCACATGTTCAGATTATTGCACGAACTAAACATCAAAAACGACGACCCAATACCTTCTCAGAACTTTGAGTTTCCTGTGTTTGAATCCGAAGAGGAAGAAAAAGAGATCCCTGAAGAAATTTCCCGGTTACTCGAGAATGAAGATAAAGCCATTCAGCCTCATAAAGAGCTTGTAGAGGTCATTAATTTGGGTACACAAGAACTCCATAAAGAGGTGAAGATTGGAGCTTTACTTGTGTCTGATGTGAAGGAAAAGTTGATTGAGTTACTCAAGGAATATGTTGATGTGTTCGCCTGGTCGTACCAAGATATGCCTGATCTTGACACCACTATAGTAGAGCATCGTCTACCTTTGAAGCCAGAATGTCCGCCGGTCAAACAGAAGCTCAGAAGAACACGCCCTGATATGGCTTTGAAGATTAAAGAAGAGGTACAGAAGCAAATTGACGCAGGTTTTCTTGTTACATCTGAATATCCGTAATGGTTAGCCAATATTTTGCTTGTTCTAAAGAAGGATGGTAAAGTTCGCATGTGTGTCGACTACCGGGATTTGAACAAAGCTAGTCCGAAGGATGATTTTCCTCTCCCTCACATCGACATGTTGGTGGATAGTACTACAAGGTATAAAATATTCTCTTTTATTGATGGATTTTCAGGTTACAATCAAATAAGGATGACTCCCGAGGATATCGAGAAGACATCCTTCATCACGCCCTGGGGCACGTTTTGTTACAGAGTTATGCCGTTCGGTTTGAAAAATGCTGGTGCAACATATCAGAGGCCTATGACTACATTTTTCCATGATATGATGCATAAAGAGATTGAGGTTTATATGGACAACATGATAGCCAAGTCCAAGGCTGAAGATGCCCATGTCGAACATTTGTTGCAGTTGTTTCAGCGATTGAGGAAATACCAACTCCGTTTGAATCCTAACAAGTGCACATTTGGTGTCCGCTTAGGAAAACTGCTAGGTTTCATTGTTAGCCAAAAGGGAATCGAAGTAGATCCAGACAAGGTTAAGGCCATACGAGAAATGCCAGCTCCCACTACGGAAAAGTAGGTCAGAGGTTTCTTGGGACGTTCGAATTATATCTCTCGGTTTATCTCCAATATGACTGCTACTTCTGGACCTATTTTTAAGCTTCTCAGAAAAGAACAAGGTTATGTTTGGACTGAAGAATGCCAGAAAGCGTTTGATAGTATTAAAGAGTAACTCTTAGAATCTCCTATTCTGATCCCTCCGGTTAGAGGTAGACCCTTGATCATGTATTTGACAGTTTTGGAAGATTCTATGGGATGTGTGCTCGGTCAACAGGACGAGTCAGGGAAGCAGGAGTATGGTATCTATTATCTCAGTAAGAAGTTCACCGATTGTGAATCCAGATATTCAAGGCTAGAGAAGACTTGTTGTGTTTTAGCGTGGGTAGCCTGACGTTTATGTCAATACATGCTAAATCATACCACTTGGCTGATCTCAAAGATGGATCCCATCAAGTACATATTTGAGAAACTAGCCCTGACAGGAAGGATTGCCAGATGGAAAATGTTGTTATCAGAATATGATATTGAGTACCACACTCAGAAGGAAATTAAAGGAAGTGTTTTAGCGAATCACCTAGCTCATCAACCTATTGAAGACCATCAGTTTGTGGAGGATGATTTCCCTGATGAGGATGTGATGTATTTGAAAATGTAGGATTGTGAAGAACCATTGCCAGATGAAGGGCCTGAACCGAATTCTCTTTGGGGTTTGATTTTTGATGGTGCTGTCAACAACTATGGAAAAAGGGTTGGGGCAATCATTGTGACTCCTCATGGATCTCATATCCAATTCATTTCAAGATTAACTTTTCCATGCACAAATAATGAGGCTGAGTATGAAGCATGCATTATGGGCCTTGAAGAGGCGATGGATTTAATAATCAAGAATTTGGACGTGTATGGTGATTCTGCTGTGTGATATACCAAATCACAGGAGAATGGGTAACTAATCAGGATAATTTGGTTCCATACAGAGATTATGCAAGAAGATTACTCCCTTTCTTCAACAAAGTCGAATTCCATCACATTCCTCGTGTCGAGAATAGGATGGCAGATGCTTTGGCAACCTTGGCTTCTATGATTGTAGTGAATCACTGGAATGCCTATCCTAAGATTAATGTTATGCGCCGCGACAGGCCTGGTTATGTGTTCTCAATAGAAGAAGCCGTTGATGAGAAACCCTGGTACTATGATATTGAGTTGTTTCTCCGAAAGCAAGAATACCCATATGAGGCATCTAACAAAGATAAGAAGACATTGAGAAGACTGGATGGTAACTTTTTCTTGAACAACGATGTGCTTTACAAGAGAAATTTTGACATGGTCATGCTAAGATGTGTTGACAAGCGAGAAACAGACATGCTAATGACTGAAATTCATGAAGGATCTTTTGGTACCCATGCTAATGGACATGTTATGGCAAAGAAACCCTTGAGAGTAGACTATTATTGGATAACGATGGAGTCTGATTGTTATAAGTTTTCTAAGAAGTGCCATAAGTGTCAAATATCTGCTGATAAAATTCATGTATCACCAACTCTCCTGAATGTTATCTCATCTCCGTGGCCTTTCTCCATGTGGGGTATTGATATGATTGGGATGATAGAACCGAAAGCTTCTAATGGATGCCGCTTTATTCTGGTCGCAATTGATTACTTCACCTAATGGGTCGAAGCTACTTCATATGCAAATGTTACCCGACAGGTGGTCGTCAGATTTATTAAGAACCAACTTATCTGCAGATATAGTGTGCCAAGCAAAATCATCACTGATAATGGGTCCAAATTAAACAACAAATTGATGAAGGAACTGTGTGAAGAATTCAGGATCGAGCATCATAACTCCTCTCCGTACCGACCAAAGATGAATGGAGCAGTAGAAGCAGCTAACAAGAATATAAAGAAGATTATTCAGAAAATGGTGGTCACTTACAAGGACTGGCATGAGATGCTCCCGTTTTCTCTACATGGATACCGTACTTCGGTACGCACGTCAACAGGGGCAACCCCCTTTTCACTGGTTTATGGTATGGAAGCTGTACTCCTGGTGGAGGTCGAGATCCATTCTATGGAAGTTCTAATGGAAGCGGAGCTCTCGGAGGCTGAATAGTGTCAATGCAGATATGATTAATTGAATTTGATTGAGGAAAAGAGGTTTACGGCTTTACGTCACGGGCAACTATACCAGCAAAGGATAAAGAAGGCTTTTGATAAGAAGGTTCGACCTCGCGAGTTCAGAGAGGAAGACCTTGTGCTTAAGAAAATTCAATCTTTCCATACTGATTCTAGAGGGAAATGGACTCCTAACTATGATGGTCCCTATGTGGATGTATTTGCTTGGTCCTATCAAGACTTGCTAGGTCTTGATACTGATATTATGGAGCATCGATTGTTGTTGAAGCCTGAATGCCCGCTAGTAAAACAAAAGTTGTGAAAAACTCATCCCGACATGGCTGTTAAGATCAAAGAGGAGGTTCAGAAGCAAATAGATGTTGTTTTCCTTGTAACTGCTAAGTATCCTCAATGGGTGGCCATTATTGTGCATGTTCCTAAGAAAGACAGAAAAGTACGAATGTGCGTTAATTATAGAGATTTGAATAAAACGAGTCCAAAAGATGATTTCCTACTACCCCACATTGATATGCTGGTAGATAATACTGCTAAATTCAATATCTTCTCCTTTATGGGCGGATTTTATGGTTCTAATCAAATAAAGATGGCACCCGAGGACATGGAGAAGACAATATTTATTACACCCTGGGGATAATTCAACTACAGAGTGATGCCCTTCGTTTTAAAGAATGTTGGTGCAACATACCAGAGAGCTATGACCACTCTTTTCCATGATATGATGCACAAATAAACTGAGGTACATATGGATATTATGATAGCTACGTCGAAGACTGAGGAAGATCATGTTGAGCATTTGTTGAAGCTGTTACAACGTCTGAGAAAGTTCAAGCTCCATTTGAATCCAGATAAGTGTACTTTCGGTGTCTGTTCCAAAAAAATTTTGGATTTCATTATTAGCTAGAAAGGCATTGAAGTTGATCCTGATAAAGTTAAAACTATTCGAGAAATGCCTTCACCCAAGACAGAAAATCAAGTAAGAGGATTCTTGGGACATTGGAATTATATCTCTAGACTTATATCCAAAACGAATGCCACATGTGCGCCAATATTGAAATTGCTTCATAAAGATCAAGATTGTGTCTGGACAGATGATTGTCAGAAGGATTTTGATTGTATCAAAGAATATCTGCTTGAACCTACTATTTTGTCTCCTCCGGTGGAAGAACGACCTTTGATTATGTATTTGATTGTGATAGAAGAGTCTATGGGTTGTGTTCTTGATCAAAAGGATGAATCTAGTCGAAAGGAATTTGCCATTTATTATTTGAGTTAAAAGTCCACTGATTGCGAGTCTCGGTACTCCATGCTTGAAAATACTTGTTGTGCTTTAGTTTGGGCAGCTAAACGCCTCCTCCAGTATATGTTGAATCATACAACTTGGTTGATATCCAAAATGGATCTAATAAAGTATATCTTTGAAAAGCCTTCTTTAACTGGTCGGATGACCCGTTGGCAGATGTTGTTATCAGAATATGATATCGAGTACCGAACTCATAAAGCGGTAAAAGGAAGTATTTTGGCTGACCATTTGGCTCATCGACCAATTGATGACTACCAATCCATCAGGTTTGACTTGGCTGATGAGGATGTGATGTATTTGAAAGCTAAAGATTGTGATGAGCCACTACTTGAAGAAGGGTCAGAGCCTGGATCCCATTGGGGTTTGGTTTTTGATGGAGTTGTTAACGCTTATGCCAATGGTATTAGGGCAGTCATCATTACTCCACAAGGTTCTCATATTCCTTACACCGCAAGGTTGATGTTCAATTGTACAAATAATATGGCATAGTATGAAGCGTGTATAACGGGTCTTGAAGAGGCTATTGGTTTGAGGATCAAGATTCTTGATGTGTATAGTGATTTTGCTTTGGTCATTAATCAGATTAAAGGAGAGTGGGAAACCCGCCAACCTGGTATGATCCTTTATAGAGATTATGCACGGATGTTGTCAACTTTCTTTAATAAAGTTGAGTTTCACCACATACACCGTGATGAAAATCGGATGGCAGATGCACCAGCAACTTTGTCTTCTATGATTGAAGTAAGTCGTTGGAATGATGTGCTGAGGATTGATGTTATGCGTCTTGATAGACCTGCTCATGTATTTGCAAGAGAAGAAGTGGAAGATGATAAGTCATGGTATTATGATATCAAATGTTTTCTCTAGAGTCAAGAGTACCCAATTGGGGCATCCAAGAAGGATAGAAAGACCTTGAGAATGTTGGCTGGCAGTTTCTTCTTGAATGAAGATGTGATATACAAAAGAAATTATGACATGGTTCTTCTCAGATGTGTGGATATACACGAAGCAGACATGTTGATGAATGAAGTTCATGAAGGATCCTTTAGTACCCATGCCAATGGACATGCAATGGAAAAGAAAAATTTTAAGAGCAGGTAACTATTGGCTGAAAATGGAATCTGGCTCTTGCAAGTATGCGAAGAAATGCCATAAATGCTAGATTTATGCTGACAAAATTCATGTGCCTCCAACTCCTCTAAATATTATCTCATCTACGTGGCCTTTCTCCATGCGGGGAATTGATATGATTTGAATGATTGAGCCTAAAGCATCGAACGGACACCATTTCATATTAGTGGCTATTGACTATTTTACCAAGTGGGTTGAAGCGGTATCGTATGCCAACGTGACCAAGCAAGTTGTGGTCCGATTTATCAGGCATCGAATCATCTGCTGAGATAGCGTTCCGAGCAAGATTATCACTGATAATGGGTCAAATATGAATAACAGGATGATGAAGGAGTTGTCTGATGAGTTCAAGATTGAGCATCATAATTCTTCTCCCTACAGACCAAAGATGAATGGGGCTGTTGAAGCTGCAAATAAAAACATAAAGAAGATCATTCAAAAGATGGTTGTCACATACAAGGACTGGCATGAGGTGCTCCCTTTTGCTTTACATGTGTATCGTACATTTGTCCGCACTTTAATAGGGGCAACCCATTTCTCTCTTGTATATGGTATAGAAGCAATGCTCCATGTAGAAGTTGAAATCCCTTTTATTAGAGTTTTAATGGAAGCTAAGTTGACTAAGGCTGAATGGTGTTAAAATAGATACGATCAGTTGAACCTAATTGAAGAAAAGAGAATGACATCCTTGTGTCATGGTCAATTATATCAACAGAGAATGAAGAAAGCTTTAGACAAGAATGTTTGACCTCATGTGTTTAGAGAAGGCGACCTCGTGCTAAAAAAGATCTCGACTTTTACCACTGATTCTATGGGCAAGTGGACTCCTAATTATGAAGGCCCATATATTGTTAAGGGAGCCTTCTGTAGTGGTGCATTAATTCTTACAACTATGGATGGTGAAGAGTTTCACTTGTCCTATGAATGCCGATGCAGTCAAGAAACACTTCGCCTAAAAAAATAAAAGAACAACTCGCTAAGTTGAAAACCCGAAACGGCGGCTTACCCAAAAATGAGCGTCTCGGTGGGCTGAAAACCTGAAAGGGTGGTCCAGGTAAAAATTAGAGACATAAACAGAAATAATCATCCTGGTAGATTCAAAACTAGGAAGGGAAATCTAGGCAAAAGTTAGGTATTATGGCAAGTAACTGTATCAAGTCAGTCTTGATCACTTGAAGCAACATTGCATGTCAACAATTCTCATTCAACCATCCTCAATGGAAGTATTGAGCGTAGTGGAGTTCAAAGTTGTTAGGGAGAATAGTGGTCATTGTATTTTAATGTAACCCTTTCCATGTATTTACCATTTTTAAACTTTGTAATGATCCATGAGGTCATGCCATTTGCAGACTTCCATTCTATCAATAAAATTTGGACCATTGTCCATTTGTTTGCAATTCTTATTTTGTTTCTGTTTGCAAAATTTCGTTTATTTTTTATAATAATTTTTTAAACAAATGGATAAATAAACAATCATGTTTTTGAAAACTATAAAAACGTTTTCCTTTGATTTATGAACATTAAAAGGAATGTAAATGGTTACTCCAAGAACAGTAAGATCCTGAATCGCGGATTTCAATGTTCTCCCCGATAGAGTTTGTTGGTGTTATCCCAAGTAGATTTTGATTTTATTGATGCATTCCTCAGTTGAGCACTAGTTCAAGCATCCCAAACTTGGACTCCCTTGCTAAGTCTTGATTTAGATTTCATTAGTCGGGCATGGTTCTTCTTCCCTGGCCTGTTTGTGATCAAGCATATATAAGTGTTAATGTGATTGTTGGATCCCATATCGTTTTGTGATAAAAGTTGATGATGAATCCCCGACAGGTTTCTACCTCTTTTGTTATGGTTTGATACTCTTATGGACAATCTGAACCATATTTTCCTCCTAACAAGTGTTGATATAGTAGTCGTCTGTTGGGTTTCCTCTCACCCTGTGTTGAGTTTTAAAATCCCCTGCAGGTTGACTTTCTGTTATGATGTTGACTTCTTAGTTACCCCCGTGATTCCAAGATGTTTCTCTTAAGGTTGATAGTACCCAGAGAATTATATTTGCTGATCCCCAGCGGAGGTTGTGCAATTATCACTATTGGTTGTGAAAGATGGGATATGATCCTCATCAGATCCGTTTTCTTCCCCAGTGAAGTCAAGCAGATTTTGTATCTAGAAGGTTGATTATTGGGAGGTTCATCTTTCCATACCCTATAGCTATTAGTAGATCACCTCCATATTGCTACGGTGTGTTGGACTCATGAAATCTAATATTCCCCAAGAGAGTGTCAGTTCAGATGACCCCCAACTGAGCATATGAATTGAGAATTCTTCAGTCAAGTCTTGATTCAGATTTTTTTCTCCAGTTGAGTATGATTTACTTCTCCAGTAGGATTGTGATCAAGTAATTGTTATTGTTGAAACATGTCTCTCCTTGATATTGAATTTCTGACAAAGTTTCACCTTCATGTTATGATGATTTTGCTGCTCCCCGAGCGTAGATCAATTTTGTCTCTTTCTAAGGGTTGAGATAGCAATCAACTGTCAACTTTTCTCCCACTTTGTGTTGGGTATTGATTTAAAATCCCATGCAGTTTGACCTTTTCCTATGATGTTAACTTCTTGTATATTCCCAACAAGTCCATGATGTTTATCCTCGAAGGTGGTTAATCTATAGAGATTTTTCTCTAAATCCACCAAGTTGGTGACTCCCTAGTGGATTTTTATCCCCATTGGAGTTTTGACTATGCATGTTTTCCCAACACGTTTTCTTCCTTCTAAAGCAGAGTTCATTTGGATTTTATCGTTCCCAATAAGAGTCTGAAAGAGTTTGTGCTGATGTGTTCCCCCAGCATATCTTTCTTTCCCTTGAAGTGGAGTTCATGTTGTTACCCCCTTTGTTGATTTTTGATGTTAAAAGGTTGATCTTTGTGTTTATTTACCCAAGCAGCGTCTTTTCTCTCCCCGGATAAATTTTAAGGCTTGTAGTAGGATGTATATTCCTTTGATGGATTTTGGTTATCCCCTGTAGGATTTCTTCAGTTGAATCCCTGGCTGTATCTTTATTGACATCTCCATCTTATTGAGATTAGCCGAGAACTGGTTGTACTGTCGTGATTGGTCGTCCCCAGTTTTCCTTCGCTGGTTTTGTCAACATATTCATATGCATATTCATTACATGCGCAGTCATCCTTTATGCATAACATCTTTTTGTTGCATTATGCTTATTGCATTTGCTAGGTGCTTCCCCGGTATTTGGTGTTGTTTTCCCCACAGAGCGCGTGTGTCTTCTCTCCAATAGAGCATCACCTTTAAGCAGAAAGTGTTTATCCTTTCTATTTCCCCACTGAGTTTATTCCTCGTGGAAGATGTTAATTATAGTTTTCCTTTCCAGTTCATTATCTGGATGGAATTAATCCCCAGTTGAGGTATTCCTTCATTAGGTCGAGTTTTATTTGAGCGTTTCTCTCCAGTTTGGTCCTGGGATTTAACTTTGGTCTCCTGAGTTTATTACCATCTTTTAAGATATCACTTGTTTGGTAGTAGGTAATATATCTCTTTTGCTGTTGCAGTTGGTTACCATTGTTTAAGCTACCCAGTAACTGGTGGTTAGTAATCCTTCCTTTCAAGTTTTATTACCTTTGTTTAAAGTACCCAGTAACCGGTAATTTGTAATATTACTTTTCCTACCCAGTAACATGTAGTTGATATTTCTTTTCCTCGAGCTTATTACCTTTGTTAACCTACCCACTAACCGGTAGTTAGTAATATTTCTCTTCCTACCCAGTAACAGGTAATTGATATCATTTTCCTGAGTCTATTGCCTTTTTAAAGCTATCATTAATTTGGTAGTAGGTAATGCCTCTGTTGCTTTTGGGTTCATTACCTTTGTTAAGCTATCCAGTAACCAGTAGTTGGAAATCTTTCCTCCAGGTTTATTGCCTTGTTAAAGTTGTCTCTTGTGTGATAGTTGGTAATATTCCTCTTTCCTTCCCAGTAAAAGGTAGTTGATTCTCTTATTTTCCTGAGTTGATTACCTTTGTTTAAATTACCCAGTAGTTGGTCATCTTTATTTCGAGTTTATTGTCTTGTTAGAGCTATCACTTGTTTGATAGTAGGCAACATTTCTCTTCCTACCCAGTAATAGGTAGTTAATATTGTTTCCTCCTGAGTTTATCTCTTTGCTTCCTACCCAGTAACCGGTAGTCGACAATCTTTTTAATTCCAAAATAGTTACCTTTATTTAAGCTACCATATGTCTGGTAGTAGGTGATCTTTTCCCTAGTGGAGTTGGATTCCTTTCCCTGAGTGGAATTGGATATCCCCCTTTTTGTTGCTTGCGTTGATAAGTTTCCCTAAGTCAAATCTTACTCTTTTGTTTTTCGCCTTGCGGAGTCTCTTTTCCTTTGCTCTCTAGCAATTTTATGTGTCTTATGTGCTATCCTTTTCCCCACAGAACCTTTTAAATTCATTCTCATATCATATCATATGCATTTTGCGGTATCATAGGGCCAAAAATTGGGTTTATTGGCGTATTTAAGCATCTCCAGTTTCGTCGAGACAAAGATTTCAATCTTCATATCTCTGAATTGAATAAACTTAAATAGGGGCGGTTGTAATACCCTAATTTTTAACCTTAAGATCCCATTTTCTTTTTGCATGTTTGCATACAAGAAAGATCACAAACTTCGTTGCCTCCTAACCCTCTATTACCTGGGTTTGGCTTTGAGATCACCAAGCACCCCTTTGTGTTTTCTTTTCCTTTATGTTATATGCTTTATGTTTCACTAACCACTAATCAAAATGCCAAAAATATGTCTTGTATACTTTTGTTTTTTTGTAATGTAGGGTGCTATGTTAAGAACACCAAGCATGATTCATCAGCTAGGGTTTTGCTCCCTCAAGGTTAAAGTGTGGTTAATATTGGACTCTCAAGGGCTATATCCTTAAATCATGGCTTCTAATATAAAATTACAAGGCTCCAATCATCATTCAATCTCATTTTGATCAAAGATATCTCAAGGTTTAGTAGCTTGTTTCTCAAGAAAAGTCATAGGTTAATGTATTAATTTCCATGCCCTCATCAACACGTTACCTCAAGCTTTGGTCAATTTAATCAAAGGACATTCAAGGACACATTATATTGAGCTCATATGATTATTCATGTGTTTTGAAGTGCAAGGAAAGTCCAAGTTTACAAGTTGATTCAATAAAGTTTCACCTAAAAAGTCAACACTTTAAGTCAAAGTTCCAAAGATCACAACTCCTTCAATTATCAATATTTATGAATGCTTATTTTTGCATATGACTCTTCTCAATATCCTCTTCAACTTCTCTTTACATGACAAGAGCCAATTATTCTTGGAGGATCATCAAAAGCTTGGAGACATTATAGGTCATTTGTGGACTTAGTCAAATTTGACCTATTTTCAAGTGACTTTTTCTCAACTTTCAATGATCAAAGTTGAGAAATTGTGCTGGGAAGGCCATGGAATTCATTGATACATTATAGGTCATTTTCAGCCATTTGGACTTAGAAATTTTCAAGTTTGGTTTACCAGATTTTTATGCCAACTATGCCATAACTTTTTGCTCAAGCATCCAAATGAAACCTTTCTTGGCACATTGTGATCTTTTCCATGATGTTGATCAATTGTAAAAAGAATTGGATGAAAAAACCTCTTGGACAAGATGCCTCATTGATGCAAACATGGTGACTTGGAACTGAAGTCTTGCACACTGATTATATTTTTGCTTCAACTAATCTTCAATTACAAGTCAAATTAGCACGTGATATGCATCTAAGCATGATTAACCAAGTTTCTTGAAGTTAAATAAGTCACAAAATGCATGTTTTGGCTGAGTTTTGAGCCAATTCAAGTCACACTTTTATCATGACCAAGGGTGTACACGATTGCACTGAATTTCCACTCAATTCCCCCCTCTCAGCATTCTATCATCTTCAGTTATAAATAGAGGTTCATTCTACCTTCATTGCCAAGCTTTTGAGAGCCAGAAAACCCTGCTCCACCTTCAAATTTTCTACAAAAAAGTGAGCTATCGTATTTTGATTTCTAGCCACTCTCAACTTCATTTCTTGATTCAATTAGCTTCATTGTATTCCTTTGAAGATTCTGCAACAAATTCCAAGCTTTAAGAGTCCCTGAATTGCTCCAACCAAATCCAGTTCCAGAGCTTCTTAGATCGCTTTTTGGACAAGGTAGTTTATGGCTCCATTTTCAGTCAAACAAGTTACCACAATGTAGTCCTTTGCTTGCTGAATGTTTCCCTTAACCTAGCTGGTGTTGATTGTTCATGTTCATCATTTAATTTTTATTTTCGTGTTTGTGTTTTTCTCTACATCTTCATGAAATTATCCATGTACGTTTTTAATAAATGAAAATGGTGGAAATGGTTGAGTTCGCTTCAATGAGACGGTCAATATGGTATAGGTCTCATGATCTATCTTTACCATACATAGAACTCCGGTGAGAAGCTCACCGGAGAAGACGACCGGAGAAGCTTCCTCGTGGCCAGAGTTTGTTTTGTTTTTAAATAGGATCATGTGCGTGCCTTCATTTAGTGTCCATCATGTTTCTCATGATGTGGACCTTCTGATCTCATTTAGTGAGATCTGATGGCTAAGCGTGTTTCCATTCCCAGCCTTCTGATAAGATCATGGCTCATGTATTTTCCAGCATTTATTTTATTTTTCTTTGTGTTCTTTTTTCATTTAATTTCAAAAAAAAATCATAAAAAATAGTTCTATTAACATTTTTAAACTCCTTTTTTCATAATTTCATAAAAATATTCTTTATTTTTTGAGCATTTTTACATATTTTTATTTCTTCATTTGATATTTTTCATCATTTTCTTCATTTTTCAAGCATTTTCATTAGTTTAAAAACACTTTTATGCATTAAAAAATTCTAAAAAATTTTACATATCATTCTCATATTGTTTCTGACTTGTGTGATTTTTCTTGATAATTTATCATTTGATTTGATGCATCATTTACATTTTCATCTTTATTTTCATTTTAAAATTAATTTTAAAAACCGTTTTTAGTGCACATTAATTCACATTATTGCATTTTGATCTTGTTTGACCTTTGTTGCCTGCTGTTGGCCTGGATCTTGTTTGATTTGCTCATAGGTCTCATCAAACTCAAGGGATCTTGGGTGTTGATGGGGTGAAAACCCTAATCCACCAAAATGGATGATGGATTTTGATGATGACTTTATCATCATTGGGATCAAATTTGGTTTTTCCTTTTTGTTTGATCATAACTTCTTCATCCCTGTCTTTTTCTTTTTCACCCTTCTTTGGATCAATTAAAGGATGTTGTAGGCCACCTTGTTCATGAGATCTTAAGTGGTCCTTGATGAACTTTCATCAATTCAAATCTACCATTCAATAGATCATTTGATCAATTAAGGTACATTAGATTAATGCAAAGTTTGTTCAAAGTACTATGAGAGGTTGATTGATGTAATGGATCCACCTCTCCTTGACTTAGGTCTTAATCAACCTTGTTTTGAATTGTGCTACATGTTTTAGCAGTGTGATCTTTATATCACATCTCTCACATGTATGGTATATAATGTTTTATTGAGCGACATCCCATAGTATGATCTTCCTTATAGATTGTGCTACAATTGCTTAACATAGCGCTAAATTTGCCCCAAATTGGAAAGTTATCATATTGGTCCAATTTAAGATATGAGTCATCTTTAGTTTAGATGTAAATCTCCTATCTCCACAATGTGTAGTTTCTTTTCCACCTAAGAGAGCTAGTGGCATATTTTTTGATTTTATCCAAGTTGGAGCCCTTCTCAAAGGATGATGCAAAGTTCTCACATTTGTTGGGTTCATTAGTTGAGTAATCTACTTTAAATGAAAAAATATCTTCATTAAAACTAACATTAACCTTTAATTGTACTAACTTTTACTTTATGCCATTTATCTTTATGCATTTACTTTTATGCTCTTTATTTTATGCTCTTTATATTATGCTTATCATTATCATATCATATCATATTATTCATCTTGTTTATGTTTATGCCTTTTTCTCTTTGTCTATTTGGACTTTCTTTTTCTTTTAAGACATTAATAAAGGCTTAAACACTTAAAAGACTCTTAATGTGTCCCTTGGACTATTTGGTGACTATCCTTTGCTCATGGATGATAGACTTAGATTTAGGTTCCTTGCCCTTGCTATGGAGTTATAGTTTGAGACCTTGGATCTTATTGGCACTTTGACCTTGAGAGACCTCTTGTGAAGACTTGGCTTGGAGACTTGGTTTTCATATAATGCTTGGTTTTCTCTGCTTATCTTATTACTTATTTGGTTGCTTGAGTCCAAAGGATAGGAGCTATGGCATGTTATGTCAAAGGCTTGTATCTTGGTTAGATCATTCTTTACTTAGCTTTTATTTTATGATTTAGGATAGCCTCTTCATCTTCTCCCTTTCTTAAATTTTCAAAATATTCTCTCTTTTTTTCAAAACCTTCTTCTTTCAAACTAGAACCTCTTTCATAATAAACCTTGACTTTGTCAAGTGCTTTTTTTTTTCAAACTCATTTTTCTTAATAAAGTGCTAATCAATCTTAAGTATACTTAGACCATATTTCATAAAACTTAAAAAATACTTAACCCATTCAAATCATTTTTGTGCCCTTGTGCACTTTTCCTTTTAACTTTTCATAAAGATTAGACATGAGTCATTTATAATTGAGATGTGATCCTCCTATCCTCATAGTATTGTTTGAAATAAGTTGACCCTTTTCCACCTTTGAGAGTTAGTGGCATATTTGTTGATTTGGTCCAAGTTGGTGCCCTTCTCATGGTGATGCAAAGGTCCATTTTCACATACTTGTGGGTGATTAGTTTAAGTTTTCTCCTTAAAATTACAAGTTTTATTTTCATTTAAAATCAATCATAACAAACCATTTTGTTACTTGTACCACGAACTACGAGGTTTTGATCCTCCTTTGCACTTTGTGGGTACGTAGGCACGAGGCTCAAGAAGTCTTGTCAAACACTAAATTATAAAAAAACACTTCTCTTCTCACCTCACCAATCTTTTGCAAACAAAACCTTTTAAGCCAAACACTAGATTTTCAAAGAGGTTCCTATAGAGTACTATAGATGTTTTGGGTACTAACACATTCCCTTTGTGTAACCAACCTCTTTACCCTGTCTCTATTTTTATTTTTTCTTATTTTAAAACTTCTTTAGGTTTTGTTCGCTATTTTCCCTTTCCTTTGGATAAAATAAAAGTGCGGTGGCAACTCTAGTTTTATGAGTTAAGTTAGTCAATAGCTTAATCTCAAAATTTCCCGCTACACCAGTCCTCTACATGGTTGTCCCCTTCGATGGTATTAAATATCATGTTCAAATTGTTGAAGTCTATGCACATGCACCATATGTTATCATCTTTCCGCACTACAACCATGTCGGAAAGCTAAGTGGGATATTTTGTTTTTCTAATGAATTCGGCATCAGATAATTTCCCCACCTCTTCATTAATGGTGGCCCTCTTTTCCTCGTCATATTTTTGCTTTCTCAGTACCACTAGTCTGGTGGCACGGTGGATGACGAGGTGATGGCTCACCACCTTGGTGTCTATCCCTGACATGTCAGAGGGAGCCCAAGTGAACAAATTAACATTCTTAATGAGTTGGTCGACTAGCTCCTATCCCCCTCCTACTAAAGTGAAGTGCCTATCTTCGTGACCTGATGGGCGAAAGGGCCTATTTGGACCTCTTTCAAGTCCTCGATGGGTGTGAGTTTTTCTACTCCTGTTCCCAGTCTGGAGTCCTAACACTCAATATTAGTATTTGGGACTTCAGAAAAGGTGGCATTAACCAAGGCGAGCTTTTCCCTATATTTCTCAAGGCTATTATGATTTTTCAGGAAATCTGTTAATCTCCTTCGTTTGTACCAACTAGACCTTCCGAAAGTTAATATTTTAGGACTATGTACAAGGTGGAAACAATTTCCTATAACACATTATGGGCGGGTTGTTCGATGATGATGTTGTATGTTGACAAGGCATCTAAAATTAGGCAATTGACGTCAATCACCATGTTTCTGTGCCCTAGCCACATGTGGTCTCCAGGGTTACATAACTCATTACTTGTACTTGTTTTCCTGACAACCCTGTTAACAAACCACTAAATATTTTTATGTCATTGGGTTTAAGTCGTAGTTTTTGGAAGGCATCCCAGAATAGGACGTCGGCAGAGCTACCATGATCTATCAAGACGCGGTTAATATCTTAGTTTCCATATTTCATAGTGATGGCCAAGGGATCATCATAAAGAGGGTTAATGTTGAAGGATATCTCCTTGGAGAAGGTGATGTTAAACCCTGTCTTCCAGAGGGTGTTTCGGGGCGATCCAGGTGATATTACATTTTCTACAAACACATGCCTTACATATTTCCTTTGGGAGGATCTAGAGCTACCTCCACTGGCAAAACCTCCAACAATGGTGTTTGTGTTGTGTAATTATAAATGGAAGGTGCACTTAAGTGTAATTCTATGTGGGCTGTGATCGGTATGAGTTATAATCTGTATGGTTTAAGCTCCTATTTCTCCCTTTGGAAAGGGAGGAGTATTTGTAGAGACCTCTAGGGACTAGGGTTTTCTAGGAAAGGATTATGGTTCATCCAGTCAGTGGTAGACCGTTGAATCCCTATTTCCAAGGGTGAGGAGGGTCAGTTGATGATCCTAACTTCTCCCTGCCCCAAGAAATTTGTTATCCCATGTTTCCCATGACTGGGAGATAGGTAAATCGAGGGGCAAGGTGATACCTTCCCTTGGGAGACATATAATCATTGCCTTTCCTAGGGCGTCCTACAGTTATTGCCTTAGGTGAATCCTTTTACAAATATAACACTACAAAGCTCTTCAAAATTTTATGTATTTTCCAAAAACAAACAAAACTAACTAGGAATTGAAATACCCTCATACTTAAACAAAACGTTATCCCCGATGTTTAAAGAAGAGGTAAAAAAAGGGCAAAGTAAACTCACAATAGATCAATCATATAGAGGAGGTGGTGGGTGGTAGAAGTGGCCCTTAGAGATGTTTACTCATATATTTATTATATCATCATCTGTATCTAGTGGATTAACTCATTATGACCACTAATCAAATCAGACTTCCCTGTTGGTAGGGAAATTTGTACTTCCTATTCTTCCCTTCTTCATATCAATTAGGCCTCAAGTTTCGCCCTCCACTTCTGATTAGCATTTGAAGAAGCATAGCATATGGTAGAAGGAGGAGATGGTAGGGATTACACTCTCAGGACTTTACCAATTGTCCAAATAATGGGGGGCATGTGGTGTATTCATCCCATAAATCCATTTTGCCCTATTTTTCATAGTGGTTATGGTTGGGTTGGTGAACACTACATTGTCTTTGGTTTCATTGCAGATCATCAAGACATATTTGTCATCTTTTATAAGAACCAACTTCATAGTTAGGCATGTCTCCAAATTTATCCTGGTATTTCCAAGCACAATAGGTAGGGTTAGTTCTTCCTCACACCGTAAGTTTTCAGTCAGAGCAGTAATTAGACCACTAACTACAATTTCCCCCTTTATGGCTTTAGCAACTTTTTCGAAGTGCTTAACTATGGAATGACAAGTGTTTAGGGGAATTTAGTTCATCATGCACTAGATAAAAAATCATTCTTTCTATATAGGCCATAATCTTTTGTGCATAGCGGAAGCAAGGTTTATGAATGTGTGAAGACTTTTCCTCTCACGGGTCTGTAATGTCCATATCTATTATGCAAGACCAAAATCTTTTGTAGTCAAAACCTAAATCCTTTATTCTAGTAGGTATCGTTTCCTATCCAACTTTAGGAAATCCAAAGATTTTAGACATTTCATAAACAAGTATCTTGTGTTCTTCATTAAATAGCCTAAAACTCAACAAACCATAACGTCCTCTCAATTTTACACCTAATTCATGTTTAACAAAAGTAAGGAACTCTATAGTAGTCCTATAGTATGTGGGATTTTTAAGAGACTAAAATTGTCTCCACCCAATTTGGTCAAACATCCACTTTATATCAGCTAATAACTCTAAAGCTTGTAAGGTAGGTTCATGAATATTCCAGATTGGGATGATTTTCTGATGAAACAGTGTGTTGTAGCACGCTTATTGCTCTGAGTCCATGTAAATTATACCATATGAATTTTCTAGTCAAAAGGTTCTAGTTATCTTTCTTCTCATCCCTGCTTGGGACGTTTATGCTTCCTTTCTAATTCTTATATTTGAAGCCATTATTGCTACAAAGAATTACAAATCAGAGGATTTAGGGGATTTTAGAGATTTTGAGAATTTTGGGGTTTTAGGGTTTGTAGTTGAGGAATGGACATTTGGATGGGGTTAGTGATGGTTATTTAGTAGTGATGGTGTGGAGTTTTTGAAGCTTTTGATATGGTGGTTTAATGCGGTGGAAGGGGTCGTAAAGAGAGGTTAGAGAAGATGACAAGTTTTGCAGATTTTAGTGAGAGATTGAAAGATTTTGGAATTTTGGAAGGCTAAGAATCACGAGCGTAACCCCATATTAGGGGTAGATCGTAATTATAATTGTATTTTAGGTGAAAATGTTGGGAAAAGTATGGTCTTTATCGTGGTTTTGAGGCTTTTGGATTGGTCATTCATTTGTGATTCCGCATGAGGTGGCTTTGTTTACAGAGACTTCCTTCCAAAACTTGGTGATCATTTTTATTTTTCTATCAAGGGGTTCTTCAATATGAAGGAAGCACACTTATCGATTTCCTCTGTAGTTATATAGGGCTTGAATCTCTTTCCATTTACCATGAACCGACTGGTGGACTCACTCCAAACTTTGATAGCTCCATATGTCGTCACCTTCCTTACTTTAAAAGGTCTAGGCCGATGTGAGCGTAGTTTACCTGAAAATAGCTTCAGATTTGAATTGAACAGTAGAACGAGCTCTCCCTCTATAAAATTCCTTTTCATTATCAAGTTTTTGTTCCACTTCTTTGTTTTTTCCTTGTATAACTTGGCATTTTCATACACATCAAGTCTTAGTTCTTCTAGCTCACTTATTTGTAATCTCCTTTTCTCATCAGTAAACTTAAAATATAAATTGAGGCACTTGATATCCTAGTAGGCCTTCTGTTCTAAATCTACGGGTAAATGATAGGATTTTCCATATATCAACCAAAATGGGATAATCCTAATTGGCGTTTTGTAAGTTGTTCGGTATACCCACAGTACATAATCAAGTTTAGTGGCCCAATATTTCCTAGAGAATGAGACTATATTTTCTAAGATAGATTTTATCTCCCTATGAAAGACTTCAATTTAACCACTTTTTATGGATTACAGGGTGTTACCACTTTGTGTTTAACCTTATTCTTTGTAAGTAAAATTTCAAATTATTTGTCAATGAAATGGGATCCCTTATCTCTGATGACTAACCTTAGCACCCCTAACTCTGGGAAAATTATCTTCTTAAACAACTTAATAACTACTCGAGCATCATTGGTAGGGGAGGAAATGACCTCAATCCATTTTGTAACATAATCGACCGCCACAAGAATGTATTAATTTCCCAAGGAGGAATGGAATGGCCCCACAAAGTCAATCCCCAAGACATAAAATATGTCAAATTCTAGAATAGTTTTAAACGCATCTTATTCCTTTTTGTTATATTGTCAGTGTGTTGACATAGGTCACACTTTTTTTTATAAACGAGTGCACGTCCTTGAAGAGGATTGGCCAATATAGACTAGCGTGGAGTATTGTAGCAATTGTCTTAGATGTACTAACATGTTGACCGTAGACGGAAGCATGGAAATTGGTCATGACACTTTCATACTCTTCTTAAAAAACACAACTTCAAAAGATTACATTGGTGTCTGTCTTGAAAAGTAGAGGCTAATCCCCGTAGTAATGCTTAAGGTCTGAAATGAACTTTTTCTTTCGCTAATAATTCATATCTGGAGGTAAGTCTCCGACTGCATGGTAGTTGACAAAGTAATCATAACAAGGCATTTCTTCCTAAATCACCCTAAATAGTTTATCACTAGGAAAAGATTCATCTAAAGGCAACTATTCTTTCTTCACACCAGTCAACCTAGATAAGTGATCAACGAACACATTCTCAGTACCATTCATGTCTTTAATTTCCAGATCTAACTCTCGAGTCACCACGATTCAACTGATTAATATGGGCTTAGCACCCTTCTTGTTCATGAGGTACTTCTGCATTATCAGTATAGACAACTATCTTTGAACATACTAAGAAAGAACGAAACTTGTCAATTGAAAAAAAACTACAACTAAATGCTCATTTTTTTATGGTTGTATAATTTATTTTCGCTTCATCTAAGGTTTTGATCGCACAATAGATGGTGTGCCTCTTTTTTGTCCCTATTTTATCCCAATACCATGCCTACAACGCTGGCATCACAAACAAGGTACTCCAATTTTAAGGTTGAATTATCGGTGCATATATCAGTGCTTCCTTAAGCTTTTAGAAGGACTCCAAGAAATTCTCATTAAAATTCAATTCAATTTCATTCATAAGTATACAGGTCAGGGGTTTTGAGATTTCGGAGAAGTCTTTTATAAACCAGCGGTAAAATTCGACATGGCCCAAGAAGCTTCTTACTTCTCAAATGGAGGTAGGAGGTGCCAAATTTTATATAGCATTTATTTTTTCTTTATTTACCTCTAACCCCTCTTAGACAGTGGATGTCTAAGTGGTATGCTGTCATTCACCATGAAGTGCCATTTATTCAAATTCCAAAATAGGTTGGCTTTAACACATCTTTCAAGTAGTTTTATGAATTTTCCGAACTATTTTCAAAACTTGATTCATAAAAATAAAAATCATCCATAAATAATTCCATGATATTTCCTCAATAAAGTCAAAGAAAATTGACATGATATAGAGCTAGAAAGTTGTCTGAGCGTTACACGGTCCAAAAGGCATTTACTTGTAGGAAAATGTACCATAGGATAGGTAAATGTTGTATTCTTTTAAACACTTTGATGAATTAGGATATTTAAATACCTTAAATATCCATTTAAATATAAAAAATTTGAATGCTTTACCAAGCGCTCTAACATATGGTCAATGAACAGGAATGGGAAATGATCTTTCCTATTACCTTTGTTTAGGTTCCTATAGTATTTTTCAGATTCTCCACCCCGTTACAGTTCTCTTAGCCAAAAACTCATCCTTTTTATTTTTAATCATAGTTATTCCCAATTTCTTGGGATCTACCTGAACAAGACTAACCCACTTGCTGCCTGAGATTGGGTATATTACCATATCCTCTAGGAGTTTCAGTATCTTCCTATTAACAACTTCTCTCATGTTAGGATTTAGTCTTCTCTGATGTTCTCTAAATGGCTTATAGTCCTTTTCTATCATAATTTTGTGCATGCAAACCAAGTGACTTATTCCCTTCAGATCGTCTATGGGGTACCCTATGGATTTGAGTATGTTTTTAGGATAGTTAATAGTTTCAATTATGGTCTTCCCTAAATAAGAGTTTATGATGATTGAATGGTTTAACTCCTCATCTAAAAACTAATATTTAATAGAGGAGGAAGTAATTTTAGCTCAATCTTTGGCTTATCCTTGCTTTTTGTGTGTGTAGTGAGTAATTCAAAGCATTGGTATTAAACACCTAGATTTTTATCTGGTAAGATTTCATACGAATTAGCTTTGTAATTCTTCAGAATGGCGCTCCTGATCAGACACGCCTCCAGCTCGTCAGTCGGAAGCGGTTCTGACCAATACTCCCTAAGACATTCTACTATGATATCAACTTGGCAACATGAATTACCATTAAATGGGGTTTTCATGAATTTGGAAAGGATGAATTCTATTTTCTCGTCACCTAACTCGAAAGTAAATTTCTCCTTTTTCACATCAATTTATGGCACCAATGTGGGCAAAAAAGGGCTTATGTAAGAGGATTGGGATATGAACATCTTCTTCTATGTCCATGACTACGAAATTAGTGGGCATGTACAATTGGCCGATCCTTATTGGGTCATCTACCAATATTCCTACCATATATTTTATGGATATATCGACGAAACTATAAGGCCATTTTTGTAGGTTTAATCTCATCAATATCTAGTCTTTCACAGATAGACACGGGAATCAAGCTAACACTTTCCCCAAGCTAATCCTTTATTAATATTTTTAAATATTGTTTTTTAATTTTCCATACGTACCACATTATTTTTAATTCCTGTATTTTATACATATTTTCTACTAGAATAGAAAACATATATGCATTAACATATGCACAAAACTTTGAATCAAAATTATACATTGTATATAAGCAGCGATGGTTTTCATCTAGTACCAAAATGTTGAAAAACTTAAACACTATTTACATCGACCAAAGTCAATATATTGTACACATATATTACAAAATTAATGTCAGTTTGGCCTATAAATCTCATTGAAGCAAGATTCTCAATGTGTACAAACGTCTTTAACGTCTTTAGATGTGAATGGTGTAGTATCGTTAAACATCTATATAAATTTGAAAGAAATTTAAGATCATTTAATTTGAAATAATAACAAACTTTTATGCTGTAAAACTCACTAATATGTTTTATATATATATATATAATCTGCTTCCAGTAAAACTCACTTAATTATACTTTTTGCGTATTTACTTATGTATTTAATTGATTATTGTGTGTGGGTGGATAAATGAATGTGGGTGAGTGACCTTGTAGTAGGGTGTGGAGAGTATTTAGAGAAAGATAGAATAACTTAGAATTATTTTATTAATTAAAATAATATTTTGATTTATTATTTAAATAAAATAAAAAGATAAAAAGAAAGTAGAAATTTAAAGGAATAAGAGGGAGCAAGGAGTAAGAGGGAATTAGCGGTTGGGTTAAGTTGTAATTTTAGAAAGATGGAAACCTAAGTATTTAAGGTAAAAATAGTCTAGGTTAGAGTTTTTGGGTCAGATCGTACAAACTTGGGAGAAGAGAAATAACAGGCACAGGCAAATTTGGGACTAGAAGCTTTAGGAGGGAAGAACGTATCAACAAAACTTGAATTTTCTGCTAAGAATTGAGGTTGGGGGGGGGGGGGGGGAATTGTTTTCAATAATAGAAATATGTATGAAGGGTAGAGTAGAGGAACCCTTAACCTTCCATAGGATTTGTCCTGCCTTTGAATTATGATGAATGTGATAAATAACATGATTTTAAAAATGTTTTTATGCTATGATTCGTTGCAATTTCGTGTACTGTAATTGGGATAATTGTTTATTGATTTTCTTTGAGTTAAATAAGTGTAATAACATGTTAGACTAATAGGAACTAACATGATATTGTATGGTATTTACATGTTATAAGTTTTTGGATGTTTGGGATTTAATTTGGGATTGTTTGGAGGTTCTGCAGTGCAAAAATCGCTTTTTTGGGTTTTGTCAGCTTCATCAGGCAAGCCCAGGCTAGCTGGTCTCACTGGGTCTTTGCTAGAAAACAATAGATTGTTTTGCTACTGAATTTTCTCGCCAAGGCTCGTTACTAGCTCGTCAGGCGAGCATGACAACACATAGGTGCTGTTTGCTACTCAAATTGTCTTAACTTGAGTTTCGAAACTCGAATTGAGGCGCGATTCGAAGCATTGGAAAGCTAACGCAGTTTCCTATCAGGTGATAATGAAATAAGAGATTGAATATGTTGTATTAATATGATTAATTGATGAGGATTATATGTATTGTTGACATTATGTTGACGATAAATGCTATGATGAATTTGCATATGAGTTGTGAGTATGAATTGATAAATTATACATGTTGAGGTGTGTATTATTGAGTTAAAGGTAAGTTAAATATATGTATGTTAATAATTTTATTGAGTTGAGTTATTTTATGTGCTCGACTTTTGTTGCTATGACAAGATGTTAAGCATTGAGAATAAGTATGAAATATGGGAATAGTATGAATATGGATTATTTTGAGTTATGTTTGTTGTATTAATGCATGTTTGAAATATAATTCTATTGATATGAATTATTAGCATGTTTCTATTGCACTGTTGATTGATAATGTGTATTTTTTTATTTTAGTGTGATGTAATCCAAAGAGGTAATTACTTGAGTTGTCAATGCATTTATGTTAGAATCAGAGAAGGGTTTTAATGCATTGATTTGATGATATGATCATGCATCATAAGAGTTGTGTCAAGAGGCATGTATGCTAGTTCAGAGAGGGGACTCGTGGCTTGTTCCAGGCTCAGAGAAGGGGCTCATGGGTTGAGACATGGGACACGATTCCTGAGTGAACCATTATTGAGTTGGTACCACATGCATAGAGTTGCATCGAGCTGTATGGAGTTTCATTTTGAGCATGTGATGTATAATGAGATAAATGCACGTGGTATTGATGTTATGTGTAACAGGTGTGTGATTGGTATGTAAATGAGTCGTGATTAATGAGTTGGTTTGAGAATATAATTGATATACTGTGATTTAATATTGTGTAGATTATGCTATGTGTTGATATCCTACCTTGCAGTATATGTCTGTTAGCAATGAATGTGATTTCTCACCCCTTCTGTTTGAATGTTGCATTTACATGGGAATCGTGCTGATACTCAAGAGTAGAGTCATGTTGTGAGTGTAACCTCGTTCCTGGAGCTATTTCTTTTAATTTATTTTTTTTAAATTTGGTTATGCTCTTATCTATAACACTGGGAGCAATTTATTTGTTTTATGTTGGATTTTTGAGAGACACTGCATGCTCTCGTATTTTATGTTTGGTGTGATAAACATTTGGAGAATACTTACGAGTCAATGTTTTTTAATTATGATGTGAGATTTATTATGATATTTAAATTGGTGTGTATTAATTGAGTATTTCCGCTGTGATAATACCCTAACTGAAGGTGAACATATGATGACAGGTGTTGCATCTTTATTTAAATTAAGTGTTACGTGATCAGTAGGTGTGTGTTGTGAGATGTGTAACATCCTATGTGTGAATGTTGTGAAAATCTCTAATTTAATTATAATTATGTGTTAGGGAAATAGGGTGTTACAAATAGCAATTCATTCAATCAGAACAAGTGACATTTAACATAACTATCATAACATACACTTTCATTAGCAGCAACATTTATTAGAGTTGTAGCACAACAACGGAAAATCAATAGCATAGATGTATGCCACATAAAACAATGCTCCAAAATCAATCATACATATATCCAATCATTCATAACTAAGTCATGCATGATTCTCAATTAGCTCATAGTTAGTAGCATACAATCCTACCAACTAATATTTATTAGCATAGAATCATTCACGTACTTAGTCATGCATAACATAAACAATTAGTAGTTAATATCAGGATATGCAAAAATCTACTAACACAAAAACTCAAAGAAGCTTATAGATCCTTTAAAGATCCAAATAAAAAAATCCAAATTAAAGAACCAAAAACAGCTGACATCAACATCCTTCAGACTTAATCTCTTGAACAACCATATGAAACTAGGAAGGTAACATATTCTTCAAAAGCTTCTGAGTGAGATTCATTAGATTGAACATGTCGCTTTTTCAAGATCTTCATCTTGGTGACATACTTCTTACTAGATAAAGATGCTCCTTGAGTATTTCACCTATTTGCAAAGGTGGTGATTCTGTTGTACTTCCTTTCTTCAGCCTCGTGGAACCTATCAATAATTTTCATGATATAAATTCCCTTGTTATGGGGTTTCTTCTTTGAATTTTTAGGTTTTTGACTCATGATGATCATCACAAACACTTAGAAGATGCAGAATAAAGATATGAGAATTTTTCTCTCGCTAGTATTGTAATACCCCGTATTATCTAAATGCTCAATTGGATATCAGATGAGATCAGGTGAGTATCTATGTGCTCTATTTTGGTAAATTGGATTCATGGAATATTCTAAGTATTTTAAGTATTATTATTTGGGATCAATAGAGCAACTGGTGAACTCTAAAGAGATCAATTATTTTATTAAAGAGACAGATTTATATTTATTAATCCGAGAAAGTAATTTTATGGTAATTCTAATAATTGATCAATTGGGTTGGGACGACAAATATCAATTGGAGATATTTTACCCTGTTGGATTTATATTATATATTAATGATTATGTATATATATATATATATATATATATATATATATATATATATATATAAGAAAAGGAGAAAGAAAGAAATAGAAAGGAAGAAGAAAGAAGAGAAAGAAGAAGAACTTGGGAAGAAGAAGTTCATGGGCCATCTTTTCATCATCTTCTCCAAACTCCTCTTCGGTTACCAGTTGGGTTATAGTTAGACACTTTAAGTCTAGAAATATAAGAATTGAACTTAAGTTAGATTGAGAGAAAATGAATTCTAACGGATGAAATTCGATATAAACTGCGTAGCATGCTTGTTAATTATGTGGGAACATATTTGGGTTGATATAATGTGATTTGGAAGTGTTTAGATGAGATTTGGAGAGGTTTTGGGGTGAAATTCGTAACAAAATTGATGCAGGAAAAATTCTGGGTTTCGCTGCCCATACGCGTATGGGACAGGGCAATACGCGTATGGGGTAGGGCAATACGCATATTGGTTAGGGCAATACGCGTATGGAAAAGAAGGAAAATAGGCAATACGCGTATGGCTCAGGGCAATACGCGTATGGCTAGCAAGGGTGCAGAATGTTGTCTTTTCGCGATTACTTTTCTTGTTAAGTCCGTAACTTTTGATCCGTTTATCCGTTTTGAACGTTCTTTATATCGTTGGAAAGCTAATGAAATGTTCTTTCTTATTATAATGGTTTTAAGATCGTTGGCCGATTTAATTATGTCGGGATTTTGGGAATAGTGTCGTTTTGTCGACTTTTATCGTTTAATGGTGAGTAATTGTTGTTGAATTATGTGTTTCCATTATGCTATTGATGATTATTTTGCCTATGCTCTTATTGTTAAACATGTTTGTATATATATGCATGTTAAAATATGAATTAGGAAGAGTGAGGAAACTTTACCCCAAAACAAATGGTAGAGTAAGATTGTTATAAATTCTAGGTTGTGAATAGAATTGTGAAACACTAGTATGGAACATGTGTGTAAACCTTTGTGGTTTGTGGAAAGGCGAATGTGGCCTTAAGGCATTGTGCCCTTGTGATTGTCGAATACAATCACGTTTGTGTGTGTGATCACGTAGTCGTAACCGGTTATCTTGTGAGTGCGTTTCATGGGTCTCGAGCTCCTCTGAAACATGTGCACAACTACTTGGCAGGTTTGATTCCCGCGTGCAGTACGAATGGCGCTCTGGGAGCGTATGCTTGTGACGGTTTACGGCCCGTGTGAAGCGACGATTCATAACGGTTTATGGTCCGTAGAACCCGAATCCATTCGTATGTCAAGTAGGTTACCAGGATCCATGACTCGGGTCGACTTCTAGACGTAGAAGCGGACGGGAAAAGGGGATGCCTTGGTGTGGTTACCGATTAGTGATATTGTGAGTTGATGAACTCATGACATGTTTCCATATAGTGTGAGATTGTGAGATCGTGTACTCAAGGTCTTTTCCCTTCCCCTGACTTGAGTTAGGATTGATAGAACCCTGTAAAGCCGAGAGAATCTATAGGATAGGGAACTCACTGAGATTTGATGTATCTCACCCCACTATAGTAGCTTTATTTCAGGTGCAGGTTTGGTTACAAGTGGAGCGATGCTCGGATGTTTCAAGAGAAGCTTAGTTAAGCTTATTCCGCTGTGTATTCTTTTATTGTATACAATTGAGGATATTGTATATTATTCTTAGTTTTTATTATTTTGGCTAGCTTCCATGACTTGTGCCATGTAGTGTTTTTATGTTTTAGAAATGGACAAGTATGTGAACTATGCCATTAGGCACTTTTGATGTGTCAGTACCAAATAAAGTGCTTGTATTGTATTATTCTAGATATATATTATACAGGGCATTACAGTTGGTATCAAAGCAGGTTGTATTCTCGACCTAGCCGTGAAACATCATAAGTAAATCTATTCCTGCCTCTTAAGTGTGTCTTGCCATCATGAAACTTAATATCATACTTCGTAGTGTTGGGCCTGATCAACCTAATGCTATGTATGTGATAGGTAGAATCATGGTTGAGCGACCACGAGGACTCATAAGTGTTGTCGGAACTTGTGTTGTGAGGGAAGGCTCAAGCCAAGAATTTCTAGTGAAGAGTTTTGGTCAGCTCAGTGAGTTTTTAAGAGACGTTGTGCTTGTGAAGCGTGGAAAAGAAAGAGCGGTGAGTTGTTAAGCAATCCTTTGGAATTGATGAAGTTCAAAAGTTAAGGATATCTATTGGACAATTGGATAAGGATTTCAAGTAATCTCATTCCGTGGAAAAGGACAGTTGTTTTATGGAATGGTTGACGTAAGGTCCGGGAGTGAGATAAGTATTGGTGTTTCAGTTTCTAAGATTGTTATGGTATCTTGGGTGGATGGGAGTACCTCGAAGAGTGTGTTCGGAGTAATCTCTTCCGACTGGTTAAAAGTTGAGAGTTAAGGAAGTTCGGCTTTCATGGGAATCTAAAGCAGTAGAGAAGTGTGAGAAAGGACACTAGGATGTGTTTACATGATTCAAGTGTAATAAGTATGTGCCGGACGAAGGGTAAGAGATAAATTGTGTGACTTCAGATATGAAGAGGGATTAAGTTCGAGGTATTAAATCAAGATTTCTGTATTCAGTAAGAGACCAATTTGGAATTGTTAAAATTACCCAAGGAATAGTATAAGGTATTGTGTTGAAGAAAGAATGAGCTTCATTAAGTAACAGAAAGTGTAGTGGTACGAATCGGAACAAGTCGTATTAAGAAACAGAGTAAGAACCTTGGACTTAGGGAAATGTAAGTATGGTGGTTTTATATTTGGACCTAAGAGGATTACAATGGAGGGCGAAAATAAGTACGATGTAGAAAATGGTATTAACGGTATGTTAAGAGGAAGTGGCAATGGAATGCATTTTTGGACGAGTATGCAATGGAGTTTTAAGGTGTTGATGAACCTGTAGTTAAGGAAGTGTAATCAAAGATGATTCACTCACGCGAACCCTAGTATTATGAGTTGAACTGAAGAAGTTACACTTTGGTATTGACAACAAGCGTAGTAGCAGCACCGTGGTCACAAGTGTACGTGAGGGATTCTTATTCTTGAGACAAGTGTGAAGGGACGTACTTTATGGAACAGTGAGTATTGTATTTTAAGAAACAAGATTGTGGAAAAAACAAGGGAAAGCAAATCAGGACTTATTACGGACTAAGTGTAAATCATGGAACGATTTATATCGGAAGGGTTTGGTAAGTAGTTGTTGAGAGTTGTCGGTTGCAAATTTTCCATTAAGTAATTTGGTGTAAGTGGGATGTGTAATGGATAGTGAAGGGCAAGAAATTCTGGTTAGTGTGTACGGAGTGAGAGAATAAGGTGGTATGCTTGATATGGCATGTCCATCAATTTTGTGGTACCGTATGATGATGTGTGTTGGATTTTGCTTATGGACGAATCAAGCATGAGTTGTGGCTAAAACCCTATAATGTCGTCATTTTGGCTTTCATCTAGTGTAGTTGTTGAGCAGGAAAAAGTGAACTATTCCGCTAAAGTTTGTAGTGTGGCCGCCTCAGAATTTGGAAGTTTGCATGTCACTTGGTTGGAGTGGGTTGTCTGCATGCTTTGACCTTGTCGGTTTTACCTGAGTGGGTCATGGTTAGTGAATGTTATACAAGTTAAGAAGCCAAGAGTTGTGAACGATATTTCAAGTAGGATGAATCAGATTAATGGTTTGAGTAAGAATGGCTTTGAATTAAGAAGAAACTGGTTTTGTTTCTGCAGCAGTGTTACCCGACTAATGCAAGGTGGTTAACCAATTAACACGTGCAAGAAAGGTGTTACGTGGGATGGGGAGAAGTTAACCGATTAGCCCAGATGGTCAATCGATGAACGCATGGGTAAGCTATGGAATCTCTTGAAAACCATCATCTGTGTTTAGTTACCTTATGTAGCTCCGAGGGGAGAGTATTGTGTGAATGGAAAACGGGATGGTGAGTAAATGAAAGATGGATTGCCTTTTGGAATCATAACTTTTGGAAAGGTATGCCTAGTTGACTGTCTGTTTAGATGACAACGGAATTGTCTTTGAGGAAGTAATCTTGCAAACGATGTTGAGTATGAGAAGGTCTTGGGTGTTTTGCCATTGTGAGCCTTAAGGACGAAGTTAAAGAATACCCACGAAGTATTGCTCTTGCAAGGAATATTTCGGTGTGTAATCATGGTATTAGTAAGGTATGAACGGTTGGCCAGAATTAGTAAGTGCTATCAGCCGTGGGTTCACGGTATTGGATTTAGACTCCGTGAGAGTGGTACTAGTTGTGTGTAGTTGTGTTTTACCAAGAGAGTGAAATTTGGAAGTTATCTTTCCAAGTATGAGTGAGAATTTGATGTTCCGAAGTTAAGCATGTAACTTGGAATCGTTTAGGGAACATAACGATTGAGAAAAGCGGATTCAACTGAGAGGTGTGGTATGGACTTCGAAAGTAGGTATGGATGTGGATTGTAGTATGTGAGTGGGTGAGTAATATGGAAACTCACAATCGTGCTTTGGATGAGTTAAGTTTTGATAAGTGGTGACTTGCATATGTTTGAAGCTTCGTGATGGTGCTATGTAATATTGGCCGAGAGCTCGTACCAACAACAAACCTTGAGTAAGTCGGAGACCTGTAAGAAGACTTAAGGGGGAATGTGGTAACTAAAAACGAAAGTTGTTAATCTACTTTGGATGAATTATTCCAAGTTTGGAATGGATTGGGAGTTGTGTACGTTATGGTTGTAGCAGTGTAACTCCTGTGTCTTTATCGTCTGGAGAGTGTTGTACAGATGTTATAATGTTGTGTATTGGCAAAGAAATTATTCTACCATAGGAAGCCAGTAAGTTCTTGTATCATTGGTTATTAAGGACCCCAATGGATGAGTGTGTTCTCCATGGACCGTTAGCTGCTTGGTAGTGCTTAAGAATTCGTGGTGTTCCACTGCTAGAATTGAAGTTGCACAGTGGAAGGTGACAAATGAAAGGGGCTCAGTCAGATTTATAAGAATCAGAGGAGAAATTGATTGTAAGATTGGAAATAAGAATATTTTGTTCTAAGTGGGTTAACTTTTGGTGTGATACGGAAGGAAGGAAATATTGGATTTAGTGAGTACAATGTACAGCGTCAGACCAGATGGAACTGGTAAAGAAGTCGTTTAAATAATAATGAAGTGGTTTTGGACGTTGAAGTTATGGAAATATAAATCGTCGTGGATTGCATGAAGTTGAGAAATCAATGAATTACCTCACGAGGAGGTGATGAGTGTTTGTTATCCTAGACCAAGATAAGGTGGTGAGGTTTTATTGGGTGACTCAGTTGAGGAATATGGAAGGGTACCTTCTTGCCGGAAGTAGTATGCGACCAAGTGTTTTGTATAGAACACCAGATGAACTAGGGGAAAAAGTTAAGTTCGAAGTTAACCTAATGTTGGAATAAGAGTATGACTAAGGAACCGAAGTTTGATAATTCGTGAAAATAAGGATTTTGGTCCATGAAGTGTTGGAATTGGAATACGTCAGGGAGTTGAACAGAAATAAAGTTAAGGGTGAATCTAAGACCAGAATACAAGTTGTGGTTATTGCCAAGTAAAGGAAATTTGGGGGCGAATTTCAATTTAAGGGGGGAGAGTGTAATACCCCGTATTATCTAAATGCTCAATTGGATATCAGATGAGATCAGGTGAGTATCTATGTGCTCTATTTTGGTAAATTGGATTCATGGAATATTCTAAGTATTTTAAGTATTATTATTTGGGATCAATAGAGCAACTGGTGAACTCTAAAGAGATCAATTATTTTATCAAAGAGACGGATTTATATTTATTAATCCAAGAAAGTAATTTTATGGTAATTCTAATAATTGATCAATTGGGTTGAGACGACAAATATCAATTGGAGATATTTTACCCTGTTGGATTTATATTATATATTAATGATTATGTATATATATATATATATATAAGAAAAGGAGAAAGAAAGAAATAGAAAGGAAGAAGGAAGAAGAGAAAGAAGAAGAACTTGGGAAGAAGAAGTTCATGGGCCATATTTTCATCATCTTCTCCAAACTCCTCTTCTGTTACCAGGTGGGTTCTAGTTAGACACTTTAAGTCTAGAAATATAAGAATTGAACTTAAGTTAGATTGAGAGAAAATGAATTCTAACGGATGAAATTCGATATAAACTGCGTAGCATGCTTGTTAATGATGTGGGAACATATTTGGGTTGATATATTGTGATTTAGAAGTGTTTAGATGAGATTTGGAGAGGTTTTGGGGTGAAATTCGTAACAAAATTGATGTAGGAAAATTATGGGTTTCGCTGCCCATACGCGTATGGGACAGGGCAATACGCGTATGGGGTAGGGCAATACGCGTATTTGTTAGGGCAATACGCGTATGGAAAAGAAGGAAAATAGGCAATACGTGTATGGCTCAGGGCAATACGCGTATGGCTCAGGGCAATACGCGTATGGCCAGCAAGGGTGCAGAATGTTGTCTTTTCGCGATTACTTTTCTTGTTAAGTCCGTAACTTTTGATCCGATTATCCGTTTTGAACGTTCTTTATATCGTTGGAAAGCTAATGAAATGTTCTTTCTTATTATAATGGTTTTAAGATCGTTGGCCGATTTAATTATGTCGGGATTTTGGGAATAGTGTCGTTTTGTTGACTTTTATCGTTTAATGGTGAGTAATTGTTGTTGAATTATGTGTTTCCATTATGCTATTGATGATTATTTTGCCTATGCTCTTATTGTTAAACATGTTTGTATATATATGCATGTTAAAATATGAATTAGGAAGAGTGAGGAAACTTTACCCCAAAACAAATGGTATAGTAAGATTGTTATAAATTCTAGGTTGTGAATAGAATTGTGAAACACTAGTATGGAACATGTGTGTAAACCTTTGTGGTTTGTGGAAAGGCGAATGTGGCCTTAAGGCATTGTGCCCTTGTGATTGTCAAATACGATCACGTTTGTGTCTGTGATCACGTAATCGTAACCGGTTATCTTGTGAGTGCGTTTCATGGGTCTCGAGCTCCTCTGAAACATGTGCACAACTACTTGGCAGGTTTGATTCCCGCGTGCAGTACGAATGGCGCTCTGGTAGCGTATGCTTGTGGCGGTTTATGGCCCGTGTGAGGCGACGGTTCATAACGGTTTAGGGACCGTAGAACCCGAATCCATTCGTATGTCAAGTAGGTTACCAGGATCCATGACGCGGGTCGACTTCTAGACGTAGAAGCGGACGGGAAAAGGGGATTCCTTGGTGTGGTTACCGATTAGTGATATTGTGAGTTGATGAACTCATGACATGTTTCCATATAGTGTGAGATTGTGAGATCGTGTACTCAAGGTATTTTCCCTTCCCCTGACTTGAGTTAGGATTGATAGAACCCTGTAAAGCTGAGAGAATCTATAGGATAGGGAACTCACTGAGATTTGATGTATCTCACCCCACTATAGTTGCTTTATTTCAGGTGCAGGTTTGGTTACAAGTGGAGCGATGGTCGGATGTTTCAAGAGAAGCTTAGTTAAGCTTATTCCGCTGTGTATTCTTTTATTGTATACAATTGAGGATATTGTATATTATTCTTAGTTTTTATTATTTTGGCTAGCTTCCATGACTTGTGCCATGTAGTGTTTTTATGTTTTAGAAATGGACAAGTATGTGAACTATGCCATTAGGCACTTTTGATGTGTCAGTACCAAATAAAGTGCTTGTATTGTATTATTCTAGATATATATTATATAGAGCATTACAAGTATCGACAATCCAAATAAAAGGAGTGTTTGGAAAAGAATGAATCACCTTGAATAAACTACATCATAGAGAATAGGAGAGAGATATTGACTTGATCTCCTTGAATGTTTCCCAATCTTTGACTGCTATATGATCTCCAATATGCACACTCCAAGTTCCTTTCTTAACTTTTCAAAGCGTACAACATCCAAAGGCTTGGTGAATATATCATTCAGTTGGTGTCTTTAATAGAACTTGCTTCCACAAATGAAGCACTTCTGGAAATTGACTGGATTCTAGCTATGCAAGAATAGCTGAATCAATTCTCCAAAAATTATGTATGGAATCTTGTGCCCAAACCCAAGGGAACCCATGCTATTAGAACCAAATGGGTCTTCAGAAACAAGCTGAATGAGAAAGGAGAAGTGGTAAGAAACAAAGCCAGAGTGGTTGCACAAAGCTATAGTCAACAAGAGGGAATTAATTATACTAAAACCTTCAGTGACCAAATTAGAATCTATTCGTCTCTTAATTTCCTTTATTGTAAATCATAACATCATTCTTTATCAGATGGATGTTAAAAGTGAATTTTTGAATGGCTTTATTACATAAGAAGTTTATGTATATCAACCTCTTGATTTTGAAAATCACAAAAACCCAGATTTTGTTTACAAACTCAACAATTTTTTGTATGGTCTGAAACAAGTTTGTAGAGCATGGTATGAAAGACTAAGCAATTTTCGTTTGAAAAATGATTTTACAAGAGGGAAAGTAGATACAACTTTGTTTTGTAAAACATTCAAAAATGATATCTTAGTTGTGAGAATTTATGTTGATGATATTATTTTTAGTTCTGCTAATGCTACTCTTTCCAAAGAATTCTCTAACTCTATGCAAACAGAATTTGAGATGAGTATGATGGGAGAATTAAAGTTCTTTATGGGGATTAAGATCAACCAAAATTCAGAAAAAACATACATCCATCAAAGCAAATACACAAGGGAACCTCTGAAGAAGTTTGACTTGTCAGAATATAAACCACCAAAGATTCTAATAAATCCAAAATACATTCCTAAGAAAGATAAAAGCAAACAAGTAGAACATAAGGTATATAAAGGTATGATTGGATATCTCTTATATTTGACTTCTTCCAGAACTGATAATTTATTAATTGTATGTCTTTGTGCTAAATTCCAATCAAATCCTAGAGAATCCCACTTAACAAATGTTAAGAGGATCTTTAGATATCTAAAAGGTACTAATAAACTTGGTTTTTTTTATAGAAAATCCAAATATTACAAGTAGGTTATTGTGATGTTGACTATGCTAGAGATAGACTAGAGAGGAAGAGAACGATGGAAGGTTTCAGTTTCTAGGTAACAATCTCATTTCTTGGTCCAGCAAAAGGCAATCAACAATAGCATTATCAACTATAAAGGTTAAATACATTACAACCTCTGGTTGCAGCACTCAGATTCTATGGATAAAAATTCATATCTAGAACATTATCAGCTATATAAAAGTAACATTCCTATTATTTGTGATACATTGAAATTAAACATCATTTTATAAGAGATTATGTTCAAAAGGGTATGATTAATTTGAATTTTATAGATAGAAACCATCAATGGGCTCTTTACAAAACCCTTTGACAAAGTGTTCGAACTGCAGTATAGCGGAAAGAAGCAAAAGATTTGGAAGAATTCCCTCCGGGTTTTTATCTTCTCCACAGGGATTGTGTGAGGGAAAGAATGTAGTTCAACGGTCTCTACGTTTCTATGCTTATGGTTACGAAATGGTTAGAAGATTAAAGGTAACATAAATAAAAGTGGAAAATATTAAGACGGAAAATATAAAGTAAAAACTTAAAATAAATGGAGTCTTGTTGGGATTTGGAGTTCATCAATCGATAACACATGTGTTCTTCTGACCAATTATACACAAATCAATTGTTCGTCTAATACTATCGTGTAGCACTCACATCAGTGTTCATGTCTGAAGCGCTGACGAGAGTTCTACCTTATTGTCTCATCGATGATGTCTCATGCAACTAAACAATAAGGAGTATTAAGATTTGATACCCACGGTGAATGTTAGATATAAATCTATCTCTAAAGTTCAGAACCAATGTGTAAACAAGTAAACAAGGATATGTCTATAGCGGTTCAAATCAATGTGTAAATAAGGATAACATCCATATAAAATAAATGATTAGTTCATATACAACGCCATGATCAGAATACGTACACACGATTAACCCTTTCTAACATGTATTCAACAAATTTATGTATGTGAACATAGGTCCTCATCTCTATTATCACGTATCCTCACAATACCGTTTATGTCTAAAGTGTTATCGTGTGCTTTACCATATTAATCACTAGATGATGTCTCGATACTAGTGAATATAAACTCACAAATCTATGTCTAGAGTTTGCTCATTGATAGATGAATATCTTAGATCTAGGATTTGAAAGAGATTTCTCAACGCCCACTCAAACCCACAAACATAAAATCAAAGACAACATCCATATTGAATCAAAACTAGTTCACAATACAAAAAATAGAAGAAACACATAACGTAACAATTGATTACATCCAACCCCAACAAGAGATCGAAGCACTTACTCATAGATCAAGCTCCGATTTCCGTTGATTTTGGCTTCTCCGCTTTAGGGTTTCGTTTCTCTCTCTAAAAGTATGTTTGGAATGAAGAGAGATAAAGTTCTCTTTAAAATATCTATGAAAAACTATATAAATACAAAGTTGAAAAAGTGGAATCAGACTAAGCCCAAAATATGTGGCTTAGCCCAAACCGTGCTAAGCCCAAAATCTAGCCCAAACCGCGCTAAGCCCAAAATACCGGGCTAAGCCCGGTTCTCAGTACAAAACGCCACTGCCAGCCATCCTAAAGCACGCTACAAACCGCGCTTAGCCCATGTAGAAACCAGATTTCTTTCAAAACTGCATGTTTGAAGTGCTTGCTTTTGCCTTTAAGTATCCATTACTTCAACCATGCAGAGAAACCTACAAAACGAGATGAAAACGATCAAATTAAGCGACATTTACACAAAACTACACTATAATACAAAATGATTACATATTCACACTAAAGTCGAGGTTGTCACTAGAAAAACCAATGAATCAAGCCAATAAGTGCCAACAAACTAGACACATATTTAACACAATTTGACACTCATCAAGCTCACCCTAACTTAAATTTGTTTGTCCTCAAACAAGAATCAATCAAACATAAAGAAACAAGAGCAATTATCAAGAATCATGATCAAATAAGTTTTTACAAACGGAAACAAATGTATGGTTTAATTATCAAAACTAAAAATAAAGCAATGCTTACCATTAAACTACAATGATACAACAAATATGAAACAAAGTCTAAGCACAAAACACATGTCAAACATTCTAAAGCAACAAATTTTCAAAAGTGAATCACACTTAACACAAACCTTCATTAAGAGATGAAGAACAAACATGAGGGATTGAACTCGCACCCAACAATCATGAAAACGTCGATCAAATTATGCATTCATTTAAAAACTCATATTGAAAGTATAAAAGCACAAATCACAAAGGACTTTCAAGGGATGTAATATGGCTTTGTTTAACAAAGAAGGGTCATATCTCAAGGCCTTCGAAACAAAATTGCCTAATCCTATGAGAGCAATTACTTCTCAAATTTTCAAGCAATCAATAATTATTCACCCTTTTCTCTTTGCTCATTTGCTACAACCTTGATCTTACTATTTCTTTTTTTTTTTATCTTCTTTTTTGTTTTCATATTTTCTTTCTTTTTCAACCACTTGATTTTTTTTCAACCTCTTAGCAACCAACCTTTAAGCCACCAATCATTTTCTCCCCAATTTGAATACAATCAAACATTATGACTTTAATGCTCCCAAACTTTTAAAGGTAAGGAAAAATTTCAACCACAATATATGATTGAGAGTTCAAGGGCTTTAGAAACAAAATCAGAATCCATGATGAACTACTTAATCATGCACAAGTTCATAGTCCAACACCAAAATGGATCCTGACACTAAGGCTCAAAGGGATTAACAAATTCTCGCTCACTCAAAAGGTAAGTTACTTTTGGTTAGGTTGTTATGCTCAATTTCAAAAACTGCCTTGATCCTTTTCATGCTTTCATACAATCAATACAAATATAAGATTAAACATAAGTCAAATGAGTTAAACAAAGATGTTGGCCTCCTGTGCATTTAGTAAAAAATGGACGGTTTCCTCACATTTGGAAATGAACTAAAGTGATTAAAAAATGAACAAGAATTGCAAGAGAATGAATGGCATGTTATTTGTACAAAGCCAAAAGTTCATGTTCATGATATGTAGTAGAAAACACTAAACACATACCTTGACAATGCAACTTTCTTTTCAAACTTTTATCATTACCATGACTTTTTCTTGTTGACACACTCAAACTTGAACAATCATCGCATGTCTCTTCAAGAAAATAAAAAACAAGCTTTTTGGACAAACACAAAACAAGTCTCTAACAACTTAATAACTTTAAATTAAATTACTACTAAACATAAAACAAAATAAGTTCAAATGGGTCAAAAGACCAGGGTGAAAGTGGATAAGTGGCTAAAGTATTTTTCCATGTGTAGCAGAGCTCGCTAAGCGCCCTCTGGTCGCACTAAGTGGCATTAGCAAAACATGGTTTTTCAAAAATGGAAACTTTTCTCAAGTTTTCCATCCACTCTCACTCTTTAATAATTATACTACTCTAAAAAGCTATAACAAAGATATGCTCCCTCTCGATGTTTCCTTTGGTGTGGCTAGTTGTTTTTACTTCCTGGCTTTGTCGATGTTCCTTCACCAACAGTTATCTCTAACCAACACTTGAGCAAATGTGAAAGGAAACAAATATATATACAATATAAACAACTGTATAAAGCTCAAAAATATAGAAACTATTGCGATGCTTTCAATATCTACACACAAATCCACGGAAACGAAGCCATTTTGTTTGAACTACAGTATAGTGGCAAGAAGCAAAATATTTTGAAGAATTCCCTCTGGGTTTTTATCGTCTCCACAGGGATCAGTGTGAGGGAAAGAATGATGTTCAACGGTTTCTACGTTTCTAAGCTTATGGTTACAAAATGGTTAGAAGATTAAAGGTACAATAAATAAAAATGGAAAATATTAAGACGGAAAATATAAAGTAAATACTTAAAATAAACTGATCCTTTTTTATATTTGGTGTTCATCAATCGATAACGCATGCATTCTTCTAACCAGTTATACACAAATCAATCATTCATCTAATATTATCATGTACCGCTCACATCAGTGTTCATGTCTGAAGCACTAACGAGAGTTCTACCTTATTGTCTCATTGATGATGTCTCATGCAACTAAACAATAAGGAGCATTAAGATTTGATACCCACAGTGAATGTTAGATCTAAATCTATCTCTAGAGTTCAGAACCTAACAGATGCATATCCTAGATCAAGATCTGAAGAGTATATGTCTATAGCAGTTCAAATCAATGTGTAAACAAGTAAACAAGGATAACATCCATATAAAATAAATGACTAGTTCATATACAATGCCACGATCAGAATACGTACACACCATTAACCCTTTTAAACATGTATTCAATTAATTTATGTATGCGAACATAATTCCTCATCTCTATTATCACACATCCTCACAATATCGTTTTATGTCTAAAGTGTTATCGTGGGTTTACCATATTAATCACTAGATGATGTCTCATGCTAACAATCAACACAATAATATAAAAGCTCGATACTAGTGAATATCAACTCAGAAATCTAAGTCTAGAGTTTGCTAATTGATAGATGAATATCTTAGATCTAGGATTTGAAAGAGATTTCTCAACACCCACTCAAACCCACAAACATAAAATCAAAGACAACAACAATATTGAATTAAAACTAGTTCATAATACAAAGATTAGAAGAAATACATAAGGTACCGATCGATTACATCCAACCCCAACAAGACATCAAAGCACTTACTCGAAGATCAAGCTCTAATTTTCGTTGATTTTGGCTTCTCCCCTTAGGGTTTCGTTTCTCTCTCTAAAAGTATGTTTGGAATGAAGAGAGATAAGGTTCTCTTTAAAATATCTACGAAAAAATATATAAATACAAAGTTGAAAAAGTGGAACCGGGTTAAGCCCAAAATATGGGGCTAATCCCAAAATCTAGCCCAAACTGCGCTAAGCCCAAAATGTTGGGCTAAGCCGGTTCTCAATGCAAAACGCCATTGCCAGCCAACCTGAAGTACGCTACAAACCGCGTTTAGCCCATGCAGAAACCCGATTTCTTCCAAAAATGTATATTTGAAGCACTTGCTTTTGCCTTTAAGTATCCATTGCTTCAACCATGCATAGAAACCAACAAAATGAGATGAAAACGATCAAATTAAGCAATATTTACACAAAACTACACTATAATGCTAAATGATTACATATTCACACTAAAGTCAAGGTTTTCACTAGAGAAACCAATGAATCAAACCAATAAGTGCCAACAAACTACACACATACTTAACACAATTTGACACTCATCACAAAGATAAATTTGTTTTTTTTTCTAAAAAAATCTGAAAATGGAACTTTGTCCAGAATAAAACAAAAACTTTTCAATTTGTATAGACTCTGAAGAGTAAAATATGGCTCTGAGATAAATTTACTTTGAACCAGTTATCCCTCTGAAGTTAGGAGACTCTCTAGGTCAGAAGGTCCAAAGTCAGAACCTTTCTAGGGTTTTTTGCCTTCTGGACTCTGAGCCCTTAAGATTAATGGATGTAATCAAGCACTTTTGAATGGCTCTAAAGTAAGACAAATTTCCTACGTTAAAGTCATTTGAACGTTTGATGTGACCCATTAGGATAATATTTCTTGGTTCAAGAGAAAATCTCTTCACTTACCTCCCCTTGTCAGGTTGCATGTGGTTTTAAAAATGTTTATTTCCTTTTTCAAAATAGTTTTACTTTGTGTCTTTTCAAATGTTTTTTTGCGTGTCTTGGTTTAAATGTTATTACTAAATTATGTATTGGTAACTGTTGATTCTATTTCATTTAGGTCCCTACCTCCTACCTCCTAAAAAATTTTAACTCCTTCTTTCCGTCTCTATTTAAAATCCTCCTTAGCTCTTTTTGTTCATCTCATCTTGCACTTGATAAATTCACCTTCTAAAAGTTCCATCTTTCGTTATCCTTTTAAAATCTCTATATGTCTTCAGTTTGGGAGTAGCTTTCCCTCTTACCATTGCTTCTAAAAAAAATTTTAACTTCAATAAATTAAAGAATCATGGTATTGATCTTCTAAGTCATGTTCGTTCCCAAAAGTGGGAGAGCTTAGACAAGATGCTTCATGCATTCAGTTTAATGTTTTTGGAATTCCCATCACTCTAACTTCTGCGTTGACTACTAAGACAATGTTATTCAAGGAGGTTGGGGTTCATATGGACATATAACCAAGAACAAGTCCATTCCTTGAATAAATTCCAGTTAAGATACTTGACACCTAAAACAATCTGACAAGTGTTTGCTCTCTTCTTCCAAAGGTGAAGATCCGACATCAACTATTGGTGTCAAACTTTCAGCAACGAGAAGATGCGTTGGAAACACTCACCTATGTTGACAAGCATCTTATCTTCTTTATCTTGTCAAGGACTAATGTTAACTTTCCTCACACAATCTTCAACTTCTCGGGAAGAAGATTATTGTCTCTCATGAGGGAATATCTTCTCTCGTTCCTTTTGGGAGAGTTGTTTCTAAACTTTTCCTTCAATAAGATATTATTGAGAATGTGCAGGAAACTGGTTTAACTGGGGCTCTGGAGACTCACTGGAGTCTAAAGTTCGAAGCAGCTTGAGACAAATCTAGTGTTGGACTCTCTCACATCTAGTTTCTCGTTTCTCTATTTTTCTTTTTTTCTTGTTTTCTTGTTTTTTATACTCTTTTGTATTGTTCTTATCAACGAAAATTTTGTTTTTCTTTTATCTTATTCTACTCTTTGTTCCACATTTTACTTTCAGTTATGCTAATTTGTTTTTTATTTATTATTTTTTATTGATGATAAAGGGGGAGAAAATGAATATGATTTTGATATATCTTGTGACACTAATAAAAACCAAACATCGCTAAAATCATGCTGAATAACAATATTGTTTTTCTAAGTATCAACTCAGGGGGAGCTTACAAACCTCACTCTGAAGAAACTAAGGAAAAATTTGATAAATAATCAGAGGGAGCTTACAAACCTCACTCTGAAGAAACTAAAAAAATTGTTAACTATAAAACTCAGGGGGAGCTTACAAACCTATCTCTGAAGTTTTATAATTATGGTTATCCAGGTAAAAATTGTTCATCAAAATACATGGATTTGTCATCATAAAAAGGGTGAGATTGTTGGGACAAGTTTGGTTCTACAAATATCCTTGAGTTTTGACGATACCAAAGTGTAGAGAACAATTTCGTGCTCTAACAATTTTGCTTAGTGTGCAGAAAATAGAAAATAGATTCTTACTCTCAAGACGTCCAAACCCTAGGACAAAGGATGTATGACACATATATGACACATATATCCTCAATGTAGGATGTTACTCACACAACAACCAAGACATACATGAACCACATGATATAAAATTAAATCATTTGATAAGCAACGAAAATAATAAAACACTTGGCATAAAGAGCCTCAACAACAATAAGTTTGAAAAAGTGGTTTGATATCCAAATAAAGAAAATATATGCAACATAAGAAAAACAAATAAAAGAACATCCCATCTCCCTCATGTTACATATCAGAGTGACTCCAACTATACGACTCGATGGACAAGCAATTAAGAAGATACAACGCCATCCACAAAATCAAGCTCCTACTCAGGTACCTGATTATATGTACTCCATAGGAGCACAAACGAATTAACACAAAAATGGGGTGAGAATACGTTCAAATAATAACCGGTGTATAAAGCAATCAGGTTAGTTTCATAGATCATAAATCATACACATATAAACATGCACCACGATAACATGTATTCCTATTTAACCCACATCAAGATCAATCATCAATCACAATGTTATTCATCACATTTTAAATCACACAAATCCATACAAGATTATTCAACAACACTAAAACATCTCATCTGTACAACCATTATATAATGCAATGCAACATCGACCTAACTCATGCTCATCACGGTCCACTTTCTGAACCGTGAAGGTGAGAAAAGTACACAAGAAAGGGAGGGTTGAATTGTGTTTTCCATTTCTTTTAAATATGCGCCTGATCAGAGTTCAAAATTTGAACTTGTGTTTAGATTCTGATTATACTTAGCAGCAGTGTTAACAGAAGCATATAAAGAAAAACAGAAAACACAAAGATTTATACTAGTTTCTCTCCAACTGAGAGTAGTCCAATTCCCTTGTTTCACAAGAGATTTTCACTATAACCAAATCATGGTTACAATCGCTTATGCATTCTGCATAATTCTTTTACACTTCTGAGACCCTAGGTCTGAGACTTCCTGCTTAAGTCCTCCAGACTCAAGACTTTTACTCCATGTCCCATGAAACGAGCCTCCTTGCTTGAACCCCTCAAATTTAATACTTACAGCTCCCAATTTCATGAACCGAGCCAACCTACTCAAGCCACACTGGCCTAAGACTTCTTTGCTTGTATCCCCTTGACACAAGACTTCTGCTCAATCAATCCACTTGATTAAGACTTTCATTGCTCAAGCAGATAGCATGAGACTTGCATGGGTCAAGCATCTTGGCGAGAGACTTCCTTGCTTGTATCCCAATGATACAAGACTTTTGCTCAATCAAAACACTTGATTAAGACTTTCAATGCTCAATCGCACAGCAAGAGACTTGCATGGCTCAAGCATCTTGGCGAGAGACTTAATCTAAACTGCTAAACAAGTTCAGCAAAATAGAGAACAAGGTGTACATGATACTAATGTCAGAGGTATGGGAAATCACCATAACAAAGACCTAAAGCTCTTAATATTTCTAAGATATTCAATGTATAAGAAATCTTAAGGCTTTTACAATTACAACCTACAACAGAAAATATGCATAAACTATAAAGTTGATAATTGCTGATCTTGTTACTCCATCTTCTAGTTAATCCTTGTTGAAGTTTCAGTTTGAACCTTCAGTCACTTATATAGCAGTTGCAGCAGACTAGCCGTTGGATGAGATAACTTGATCAGTGTCTTTGCTTTACTCCTTAGTACAAGAGTCATTGAAGATAGATACACCAAAAGATCTTGATCCATTGTGTAACATGTTTAACCATTGAGTCTTCAAGAAGATCATATACTATAGATCTGTTGGAGAGGATATTCGTAAGCCATGTTAACCTTTCTTAAGCCTTGTGAACTCAGACCCCAGCTGACAAACTGATTTGACAATGCAGCTTGTTTTATGCAGTATGGACAACTTCAGCTTTATCACCAACTCTAAACAATACCAGAAGCCAATTTACATTCACCAAGTGTAAAGACAATTATGTTGCTTCTTATGATGCTGAGATCTTTAGCTTCATATTCTACGCCAGACATCACTTAGCAAGCGTTCTTCAGATTCTGCATCACCAAAAGCTAGCATACAAGAAACACACATCAACTAAAACCATTCTTCTTTAAATACTTTGTTATCATCAAAACCCAAGGAATATATGTCATGAACAAATCTTGTTGTAACCAACTAAACTCACAACTCAACTCTATATGCATGCGATACCAAATCAACATTAGGTTCTTTAGACGAACTGAGTGCCCTCACTGAACCCCAAGCCCCCATTATGAGCTTCAAGCCCCTAGTCTGAGCTTGGGATGAGTCACTAGTCCCCACTCTGAACTCGTGACTGGGCTCTTTCACAACAACAACAAATGACGCATTTCATATAACAATGCAATGATAAAAACACAATAATGAATACAACACCATTTTGAATGTAAACTATTACACAACAATAACAACATAACAATCATTACATCCCCACTCTGACTGTAATCTATCATGCATTCAATGCATTACGAGTAGTCCTCACTCCGAACCACTCGTCTCATCAATCATAAACGAACATGTATAATAATTCACTTAATTAAACTTGCATTTCACAACAGTAACACCACATCAAATACATATCCACACACAACACTCAATCATGTTAAATCATCTTAACATTGATTCATTATTAAGCATGTACAATAAATCACACAGTTATGCATACAATTCACTAGAATTATCCACACATTGAAGATGCATCCAATCATTAATCAAACATGTCAATTCATCTCACAAGGCACTACCCTAATTTACCTTAGCGATTTAGCTTTCTAACGCTTTAAACGGCACCTCATTTGGACTTACCACTACTACAAATAACACATCTCATGTCGGGCGCAAAATGCATTTAACATCAGCATTACATCTGAGGTAATGAATAGCGACATAAAATGCAATAGCTTATCACCTCCGCTTTAAAAACCCGATATTAGATATTAAAAAGGTCATGAGTTCGATCCTCAACAACCGCATATTTTTTATTTTCTAAATTTTTGTTGCGCGCGCCATTTAGCTCTCGGATTTATTTAAAAGCGGGGTAATAAGTTATTTATTGAACTTGGTTTTAATTAATAACCGAGGGATAAACCCTAATATTTTTTCCTGCATCTTTTTCACTGCATGTATCATTTTCACTTGCCTGTATAATTTTGCATCTATCATTTTCATTGGCCGATATCATATCATTATAAATCTATTAACCCGCCTGTATCATTTTTTTACATAGAAACTACAAAATATGCGACAAAATTAGAATTTATCATATCATTTACATTGCTCTAATTATCAAGACAGAATACACACATTTACATATTTACAGAAAATAAATTAATGAAATTTACACATTTACAACCCTGAAAAACTATTGTTTTAGAGAATCATAACAAGATAAAATGACTCTGGCCCAATATGATCGGATGTTATCCATATCTTTTTTTGAGTTGATATCCATAACTCCTATAATTTGAACAAAATTAAATTATGACAAGCTAACAACAATAACATGAACATGAGAAGACATGGATTAAGTTAATACCTTATCCTTCATCCATCCATATGTAATGCCTGTGGAGACAATATAGAGCATATATCTCATAACATAGTATCCACATGATTGGCCGTCGGGTTGTTTTTGCCACTACAAATAATTTTCATACATTTATATCACACTAATGCACACAAATAATATAATATCAATAAATGCACAAGTAACATACTTACTTTTGGGGAAACATAGATTGACTTTTTACCAAGTACACTATGTTTGAGTGCATTATACTCCTCCATCGTTCTATACATATAGGATAAAATTAAACAGGAATAAAAGCTATTCAACTATAAAGGTAAAAATAATTTCATTTAACCATTCAAAGTATTAACTGCTTCTTCATACAGTTCAGAGTGCAATGAGCAAAACAGAACTATAGTATTTCTGTTGGGACATATAACTATTAGTTGCCAATGTTCAGTGCATAAGCATTCCGAATAATTAACATGTAAAAAATTTATTTATAGATGAAAAATTGATTTATAAATTGATTCAAAATATATACTTACTTGTGATAAAATGGGGCCAAATAACAATCTTTCATGTTCCCTTTCAATTTATCTTTTAAGTAATTACAGATATTGTGTCCTGCCGAACCACGTGTGAGGGCTATGATCGCCGGATCTAAGACACAATACTTGTTTTGAAGTTTCCTTTCAACACATAAGTTATGGATGTATCTGCAAGAGCAAATCTTTAAGTTAAAGTAGAAGAAGGTATGAATATAAATATAGATCAACATAAAAAATATACTTAAGAGGACCAAATTTGTAATACGAAGTTGTCCATGTACACATTTCTTAACAAAAATGCATGTACAGAAGTCCTACAAGGTGCGAATAATTGTTTAGAATCATGACTTAATGTAATACCCAACAATGTTTCTAGAAGAGTGTCAATGATCATTCTTAGTCTCTCAATGCCATCTACTCTTTCCGGTGTGGGTTCAATACTGCCCTGGTTGGCAAAAAAACTTTCTTTTGTGCTTGTACCATCTGTAACTTTTCGAACTTCATTGTCTTGAATTTCCAACTTATTTGAATTTGTGAAGCCTATTAGCCCCCATCGAATTCAATTTCTACATCATAAAAACAACATAACTACAATCCAAAATTAAAATACGCACACAATAATAACAACAACATACAACTTATACCTCAAGCAAATCGTGGGTACACTTGTCGGACACCTTAACCTCAGTCACACTCTTTAGCTCCTCCTGATACTTCTGAACACTTTCCTGCACCATCTGTAATAACCTCTCCCTCTCCTTCTCCAACTTCCTATCTTTCTCCTCCCCCCACCTCTTCTTCTCCTCCTCCAACTTCCTATCCTACTCCTCCCTCCACCTCTTATTCTCCTCCTCAAACTTCTCCCTATCCTCCTCCAACTTCCTATCCTGCTTCTCCATTTCCTTCTCCAGCTCAACAGTAATAATCTTTTAAATCTCTCTCTTAATGGTTTTCCCACTAGATGATTTAGGTGGTCCAAAAAAAACATTGAAGCCAACACCTCTTCCAACGCCACAGACACGCCTAGGATGCTCCTCGGTTCCAATCGCTTCTAACAAGATTTCATGACAATCTTGTGAAGTGAAGAGGTCGGCTTCAATTTGTTCTACCAGCTCATCCTATAACACATATGAAATTTCATCTTTAACAAATAGATTTAACTAAAATAAATATTGTTGAAAAAAGTATCTACTTACGGTCCTTTAAGCCACTTCGCGTGTAACATCTTATGTGAACTCACTGTCTTTTCTTTGACGTGCCCTCTTCCATTTTCTTGGCGTGATGGTCGAGATAGAGTGCAGTCAACACTTATTAAACCTCCCATCTCTTCCTCCCTTTGTTTTCTTTTTTCTTTGATCATCGTCTTTTCAAGTTTATGATATCCTCCACGAGACAATCTATGTGGATAGATATTTCTAGCTCGATTTTTATTTCCTTTTTGGCTCTTTACCAAGCATTCAGGAGTGGTGTGAGAGTCTGGAAATTTCTCCCAAACAACTTGATAAATAAATGGATACACGACGTATGAAGGCTTTTCTTTATCTTATCCATGTTTAATATAATCATGGGTGAGATGTGTCTTAAAGCCCATCCAAAGTTCACCACAATATTTAATCATCTTATTTTTCACATTATCATTATTTGGACAAACAATGAACACATCCTATGTTTAGCCAATAGAGATGTTATTAATATCAATGAACACTTCCTATGTTTAAACAAATCATAAAATACCTGAATATCTAGCTATATGGCGTCTTTCAATTCATCTTCAACATCGTGCCAACTATCAATCAAAATGCTCACTTTACTTCTACCTTGTAACGCAATGTAACCCATAAAATCGTCAGCGTGTTCACCATAAGCCCTTCCAGTTGCAGCATCAACTGTAACTAGGCAGCGAATACCAGTTTCTTGGGCTTTTTTTCACCTTGGCATACAATCGTGGCACCTCTAGTTTTTCTTATACGATTTGTATTAACAGATGTTGTATGGGAGGTGCTTGTCGAATCGGCCATGACTATCAAGAGAAATGATATAAACCTCAAAATGATCAAGAGAAACTTTACGTTTCAATAAAAACAAATGGAAAATCATAGAAAAGAAATGATCAAAATACAAACTAAGTAAAACCCTAGACACAATGATCAGTGGAAAAACAAAGTGCTATATAACTCGTTTCACTAAAGAACAAACCTATTGCGAAATGACTTTTGATGAATATCTGTTGGAAGAGTTTTGATGAATATCTGTTGGAAGAGTTTTGATGAATATCGCCTAGCTAGATTGTAGTCTGAAGTTTCCCATGCAAAAAAATGTTTCACGTCAGTTTTTCTATTAAAATCGACGTGAAATTATTAATAAAATATAAAATATAAAAAGCATAATAGCGCCATATTTTGGGAATTCAATTAAAAGATATATAAAGCCGGTTTTTTTTGTAACAATGAGGGGTTTAAAAATATCAAATAAAAAAATTAAAATAAGATTTTTAAAATTGTATTTTGAAATTGATTGATGCAAAATATATTGCCTCTCAGTTGGACAATGTCACCGATATAAATACTAATAAAATATATATATAAATGATAAAAAAAGGAACTTGGAAAGGCGGCAAGTGAGAAATACAAACTAAAAAACTGAAGAAAAGAAAAACATAAAATGCAATGACTGGGTATCGAAGCGAGTTCCCTTATAGATATATTCCCTCGCTTTTCTGAAAAGCCGAGGTAAATGGTTGTTAATTTCTTAAAATAAAATAAAATTTGGCGCTCCCAGTACCTATTCCCTCATTTTTCTATTGTTCGAGGTGTAAGCTTCGTCATAAAAAGTGTAACGCCCATATATAAATACATACATCAAAGCATATATTATACATGAATAATACGTTTGGTACTGAAATATACAAGTTCCTAGTAACACAGTATACATATAAATGCCCAAAAACCTAATACAACAACTATGGCATGTTATATATATAAGATGTTCCAAAAGATAAAACTAAGAACTAGATCAACTAATGATCTCAAAATCTTTTCAATGGAAGCCATGCCACACAAAAACCACTCTCCGTAAGGAAAAGTCAAACAACTTTGTCCTTACCCTTCGCCGAACCTGTAGTACTTGTGATGTAAACAACAACATGGGCTAAGATACATCAAATCTCAGTGAGTTATCTAATTTAAAGTCCTCTCGGCTTTACAAGGTTTTAACAACCTAACTCAAGTCAAAAAGGAAGGGAAATGACTTTGAGTACACACACTATATGGAAACATGTTCGTGAGTTTCGTTAACTCACAATACCACTAATCGATAACCTTACCAAGGCATCCCCTTTTCCCGTCCGCTTCTACGTCTAGAAGTCGACCCGAGTCATGGATCCTTGTAGTTACTTGGCATACGAATGGATTCGGAATTAAGGGACGCATTATCACCTTAATTCGTCACTTCTTATGGCCTCTCATGCCATCACAGGTCTCTACCCATAGGTTCCATCGTACTATAACATTGGGAATCAAACCTGCCAAGTAGTAATGCCTGCAATCAGAGGGGCTCGAGACTCATGAATGCCTCTATAGGGCGATGGTTACGATTACGTGATCATACACACAAACGTGATTGTATTCGACAATCATTCGGCCATATTAACCTTAAGACCTCTCTTGTATTATAAATTAAAACACAATTAAACATGATCCATACTAGTGTAATTATTTCCATAACATTCGGTAATAGACGCACGCCTCGACCTCTCTTGCACGAGCGTCATCGCTATGTTATTCAACCATTCCTAGCCATACTAGGTTCAATATTGATCTATGGCAATCATCCTCACTCTATCTATTTCATTTCATTTTAGCATGCAGATTCACGCACAATTATGATAAACAACAGCAGGTAAGCACAGCATAACACATTGGCACAATAGAATCACATATGATAATTCAACATAATGGTACCACTCTTGGTTTTCCTCCGATTATTTAATCGGACACTAAAACCGATAATTTCCACTTCCATTAGATAGAGTATTCTCAAACCTCTCCATTGGTACCAAGAACGCCCCGATCGGAGTCACGGTTCAAAAGTTATAGAAGAAACAAGTTGGAGGATCTGTCATGTTCGCACTGCGAGGTACCAGCGAAGGTTCGCTTTCCCATTCGCATTACGAAGCTCCCAGCAAACCAAGGCAGAAAGAAAAGGGCACCAAGTTCGCTTTACGAACACCTGGCGAACCTTCGCCTTACCATTTGCTCTGTGAAGCTCTGGCGAATCTACCCAGAACTGAAACGAGGTAAAGTTCGCCTTGCGAACCTCTGGCGAACGTTCGCCCTCACCTTCGCTGTGCGAATAGCCAGCGAATGCTCGCATTCCCCTTCGCTAGGGGTTCGCTGTGCGAACCTGCGAAAACTGGGTTTTCCAGCAGCGTGAAAACAGAGCTTTGTGATCAAAATCCCAACCAAAACTTCACCCAAACATACAAACATGCATTAACAGATGATCATACATGGCTAATGATTATACTACACAGTTTATACCGCATTTCAACCGCTGGATTCGTTAATTAGTAAGATTATTCATTTTCTCACAATTCTAACCTAGGTTCTAGACCTCAAGAAAATCTAAAACAAAGGTTTCTATCTATAACCCACCTTGAATAGATGATGATGATGAAGATTGGAAGATGATTTGATGAAGAATGGATGATGATTGAAGATCTTGAGTTCTTGAGCTTTTTCCTCTTCTTTCCTTTCCTTTCCTTTCTCTCCAACTTCCTTCTATCTTTTCCTTTCTTTGTTTCTAAGTGGAAAAAGGGTGGAAAGTAAATGATATAGTAAGATATCATCAATTAGTAACACTACTAATTGTCCAAATAGTCTCTAAAGCTCCAACAATTAAAACCTCGGAGTCAGATAATATTAATTGGATCTGCTTTGAGCTCATCAGTCTACTCTAATTATTTTATCCAATAAATTCTCAGAGTAAACCGGAACCTAGTTGATCATACCAATATTATCCAGAGTAAAATAATTTACGGGGTATTACAAAAAGCGTTATTTGTTGTAGTGTATGGAACAAAAGTTACGATAAAAACCATTGGAAACTAAAAATCAACATTTCTGGAAAACACAACAATTGTAACCGGTTAACCAAAACATATAACCGGTTACAATCACAAAAATTTCAAAAAAAAATATCATCTTTAGCTGTAATAGGTTACACATATGCGTTAATCGTTTACCACTGTACAGAAACGCAAAAATGTGATTTTCACCATTATAGCACTTCCAAAGCTCCGATTTTGATCCCCAAAACACCCAATTGCGAAGAACTAATCATACATACATTATATCACATTCTATCATGATCAAACACACCAATTACTTACTGATTAATACTAATCAATCATTTTAATCATGAACTGCTCTATTATGTTCATACCCTAAAACACCCAATTTCATCACAAATCCATCATGTGATCAATTGACTCATGAAACACAAAACAACACAACATAAAAAAGAATTATCAGATGCATTAATGGTGAAAACAAAATCATAATCATCATCTATTGTATTCATATCAAGCAAAAGAGAAAAGAAAACCCAATTGGAGATTAAGGGAAACCTCTATACCCTTTCATGAATAAGGCACCCTTAGATGAATAATCACCCCCTAACCTTGTAATTCTAGAAAAAGCAACCTTCTATGTGATCTCCTTCCCAATGCCCTATCTCTCGCTTCCAATTCTCTTGCTCTCTAACTTTCTTTTTTCACGTTCTATCAAAATGCTCTCCAAAAACCCTTATTTTCTCTAATTTTCTAATAATTTAATGGCAAAATGCCCTTTTTGTTCCTTTAAGTTTACCTCGGGGTCTTTTTTGGTCCCTTAATTTTAAAATTTTCCAAATTGATCCTTTAATTATTTAAATTGTGCCACATTTTCCCTTTCCGTCCATTTGGCTGAAACAGACGTTTGTTTTGGTCTACATGGCAGCTGATGTGGATTTTATATATCATTTTTTTTGTTCCATCTCTTCTTCCATCTTTCCCCAAATTGAATTAGGGTTCTTGAAATTGGACAGGTCAACACTGAAATTGGTTCTGGAAAAAGAAATTATCATCATCAATGAACTCTGGGCACTGCTCAAAAGAATCCAATTTTAAGAGCTGTGGAAGTATGGATTCCAATTTGCGATGGAAACCCATATGTCGCTGTGGAGAAATGGCTATTCTTCGTAGGGCCTCAACTATTACGAACTTTGGGAAACAATTCTGGGAATGTCTTCATTATAAGGTAAGAAAGAATTTAAATATTTTCTTCTTTTCTAGTTATTCTGATATAGAGAATTTGTGAATTACACAGTGTTCAACACAAGCTGGTTGTGAATATTTTGATTGGTTCTATGAGGATGTGGTAGATGAGAAAGACTAGTTTATGATGAAGTAAAAGAGTAGGTTGGAGAAGCTTAAAAATGAACTTGATGTAGGAAAAATGGAGGTGGAGTTTTTAAGGGCAACAAATGATGTAATGAAGATACAGTTAAGGGGGTTACAAATTCAAAGAAGAAGATGGTGAAATGGGAAAAAAATTTGAAGACCAAGTTTTGTATGGTTTTAGTTGTGATGGTAATTAGAATGTTGTAACAATTGTATCAGTATGAAATTGTTTGTATCAGATTGAATAGTTGTGGTGGCATAATGTTTTGAATCAGATTGAAACTGTTTGTAAGAATATGTTTGTTATCAGTTGATACCAGTATGTGTTTGTTAACCATTATGTTGGAATTAATGTGTTTCATCAGTTAATACCAATATGTGTTTTATCAGTTAATACCAATATGTGTTTTATCAGTTAATACCAATATGTTTGTTTAGTCATTGTGTATACCAATAATTTAGCCATTAGTTTATACTAAGATGAACGTATTGAATATAGATGTCAACACTAAGATGAACCCTATAGAGATCAACAATCTCTAAGGCACCTTTTTCATCAACCAACAAATTCATCCCAAATGTGGGATCCCTATAATATATCTTATTTATGGCATTATAAGCTAAATCCTTAAAACAAACTAACAACTCAAAATAACTCCACCTATCAGCATCTATTTTCAAATTAGCCACCTCACCCCCTTCGTACACACTAAACTGCTTATCAACAAATTCACAACTGTGCCCTATGCCCTCTGCCCTTAAGTAGAAGTGCTCCGAAATTTCCAATAAACCCTAAAACTACAAAAATTAAAATTTTGCAGATAAATCAGCTCAAACATACCTCGTTGTCTTCGATTTCACCTTAAATGAACGTATTTGCCTCAACTCGCAGCTGATTCACCTTGAAGATACGATAATGGTTGCACTAGGATTTGCTTCAACACCTTTAACACTTCGGCATGTCTCATTTCATTCCCCTTTCATATTTAAGCTTGCAAAGTTATATTCCACATGGAAGAAAAAAGACACATCGGCTACACGTGTGTGCCACATGTACACTACCATTGACTTTGACTAATGGTGCTGACGGAAAGGATTAACGTGGCACTATTTGAATAATTAAAAGATTAATTTGGCACTTTTTAAAATTAAGGGACCAAAATGGACCTTGAGGTAAACCTAAAGGACCAAATATGGTATTTTTCCTTATATAAAAATATAATTAACTCATCTTAATTCAACTTTTTTTTTGGAAAATGAATATATATTATTACCAAAAAACAGATATTACACGCCGAAAAAGTTCCAGGCATCAAGATGACTATACTCTTAGACAAAAATTAACTATAAGATACTAAGATACTCATGAATCTTCTTATAAGCTTTGGCTCTATGAAGCACTATATCTTTAATTGTTTCAACATTCAATTCACCTCTTGTATTGTCTTGGAAATCGATCGCGTTTCTAGTAGTCCATATATGGTAAATTGTCTCTTCCATCACTCCTTTTAGTAGGCGAGCTTTCGAACTTTTACCTTTTGAAATGTTAACAAACCATGCCGTATTGATATCTCTTGGCATTTGAACTTTAACATAGTGGAATACTTGACTCCATAGCTGTCTTGTCGATTTGCATTGAAAAAGCATGTGCTCATTAGATTCTTGATGAGTACAGAATGCACATTGGCCATCGGTGGACATTCCAAATCGACTAAGTCGGTCCTTTGTCATCAGGCGGTTTTGGCAAGCCATCCAAAGAATGAAGCAAGCTCTTGGTCTTGCAAAGTTTCCAAACAACAAGTTCTTCCACGCCACTGTCAGTTTCTCCCCTCTCAAGTTATTGTACATAACTCTGGTTTTATAGGATCCTGTTGATACTACTTGTTTCCACGGCTCAGATTGCATCATTTGATCCCGATTCTTAAACATCGCCTTGACAATCCATGAACTATTTGGAGCTAGTGTAAACTGAATTAGATCTTGGTTTTTAATATAGTAAGCATTCAACCATTTAATCCATAGGATATCTTTCTTTATCCACACATTCCATATAAGCTTCCCTATTGTGGCTTGATTCCAACAATGTAAGTCTGTGACATTTTGCCCTCCTGCTCCTATGGGATTGCACATCTGTTCCCAGGAAATAGGAGCTTTCCTGCTTTTCTCTTCTTTACCAGTCCTGAGGAACGTTCTGCAAAGCATCTCAATGTGACGGGTGATCTTCTTCGGTAACGGAAAAATTTGTAACCAATAAATTGACACAACAAAGAGGAGACTTTTAATAAGCTGAAGCCTACCTGCATAAGAGAGGAACTGTGTGCTCCAATGATTAATCTTCTGCAGAATCCTATCAATCAGCGGTTGGCACGCATTCACTGTCAGTTTCCTGCAGTTTAATGGAATCCCTAGGTATTTGAATGGAATTTGTCCCATTTCCAAGCCTGTTGCTTGTTGGATGTGGCTCATCTCAACATCATTAACACCACCAATGTAGATTTTGCTTTTCATGGCACTCATGCAAAGACCAGTTGCTTTTGAGAATTGATTAACTTTTTCCAGTAGCAGTTGAATGGAAACATTGTCCCCTCTAGTGAACAAGAGTATATCATCTGCAAAAAAGAGATTTATGATATGAAGCTTCTCACATCTTAGATGAAAGTTGAAGTCAGGAGTATTCTTCAATGATTGTAGCAGTCTATGGAGGTATTCCATGATGATTACAAAGAGTAGACCCTATCTCACCCCCTTCTAGCTCTTAGAATTTCAGAAGGGCTGCCATTGATTGAGAATTTGTAGGACACAGATTTTACACACGACATGATCCAGGTAGTAAACACATTTGGAAAACCAAGTTCTATCAGAATGTTGTTGAGGGATGTCCAATCTACCGTGTCATAAGCTTTTTGGATATCTAATTGGACCATACACCTTGGAGATACATGTTTCCTACCATAGCCTCTCACTAACTCTTGAGCTAACATAATGTTGTCGTGAATCACCCTGCCAGGGATAAAAGCTGACTGGGATTGTGACACCAGCTGGTCAATAATAGAGGCAAGTCTTTTGGTAAGAATTTTTGAAATGATCTTATAGACTGTTGTGCAGCAAGCTATAGGTCTAAGATCCTTTACAGTTTTTGCTTCAGTGCTTTTAGGAATCAGAGAAATAAGGGAGCAGTTGAAGGCTTTGTACATGTCATTGGTGGTAAAGAATTCTTTGACTGCATTATTGACATCTTGTTTGGTTATGCTCCATGTTGCTTTGAAAAAATGAGATGTAAATCCATCCACCCCAGGTGCTTTGTTCTCACCAATCCTATTTAGGGCTTCCCAAATTTCATTGTCTTGGATGGGGGTAATGAGCTGATGGCCCTTAATTCAACTTTTGACCCAACTAAAACGTGAGTTCTCTACACTAACCATATAATTCCCATTATTTACACTTTTTACCCACAACCAAACCTACGAGGCATTATGTCCTCTCTTAGGTTCAATAGCAAAGGCTTTTAAACTTTAGAAGGATCAATAGCAAACACAATCTTAGGTTTCAAGGCATCGTCTAACTTGACTTGAAGAGATTTGACTTCCTCTTGCCTATTATGATAATACTCACAACCAAACCTAGGAGGTATTATGTCCTCTCTTTGTCACTTTGAATTTCTATCATAGATTTCTTAATATCTTCGAACTTCCTTTCGGATTCCAACACTTTAGCTTCTAAATTAAAATCACTTTTTCATGTGAAGCTAATTTGTTAAAAGATCTTAAGGCTTCTATATGTAGATTTTCAAAGGCCTTTTGTAATTGATAACAGGATATATCATTAGTGGATTCAAGTTTAGAGGAACTTGCATTCTTCTTTTTCTTCCCTTTTTCCATGAGACAAATTCGTGTCAATTCCACACTTGAAGTTATGCTTTTATCACTAGAGGAGTCACTAGCTCTTTCCCAAGCAGCATGAGCTTTTCTAAACTTTCTAGAGGACTTGTGATGGCCCATTTCTTTATCCTTCATTCTCGTGGGACATTCTGGTCTATAATGACTGATTTCACCACAATGATAGAAAGATCTTCTAAGCTTACTCTTTCTATTTTCATCATCCTTAGAGGAAATTGTCTACCTTCTAAATTTGGCTATGTTCTTATCAGAATTTTTAACACGATTCTTCCTTATATACCTTTGGCATCTCCTTACAAACAGCCCCATATCTTCCTCACAAGAATTCTTGTCATCATCACTCTCACTATCACAATGCTCACAATATGAAAGCCTTGAGCTAGAAGTATTTAAAGCTATAGACTTCTTCCCTTCTTCTTTGTATTTCCCTTTCTCATTCTTGGGTCTCTTTTCATATTCCTTTTCGTATTTAGCCAAACAAGTAAGTTCTTGCTCATGCTCTTCCAAGTTACCAAACAAAGTCGTAAGATCAAGCTACTTAAGATCATTTGTTAATATCAAGTTTATTGGAAACATGATTACCTAGTGCATTTAATCGATTTATAATATGTAAGAACCTTTTCTGCATATCCGCAATGGTTTCACCACGCTTAATATGGAACATCTCAAACTCTTGATTTAATGTGTTGATCCTAGATTTTTTGACATCATTAGTACCCTCATGGGAAATCTCCAATGCATCCCACATAGCCTTGGTGGTATCACAATGAGAAACGTGATAAAACTCATCAACTCCTAAAGCGGAAGTGAGAATGTTTTTCACTTTCCAATCATGTGACCACAATTTCCAATCATTAGCATCCCATTGTGCTTCCGGTTTAGGTATGGTAACACCTTTATTGGTCATTGTTAGTTCATTTGGATCATTTTTAATAGCGCCCCATATACCTTTGTCAACAGAGTTAACATGTATACGCATAAGAGCTTTCCATTCGCCATAATTTTCGCCGGTGAAAATTGGTTCTCTATTGTACGCACCCTTAGGTTCGGTAGTCATTCTTCTAAGTAATATATCTCAAGCACGGAATGAACTGGAGCTCCTAACACCACTTTTTAGACAATAGGCTTCGATATAGAGGGGCTGAAAGGATCAAAATTTTACAACTAAAAACTTAGGCAAAAATCTGTTTTCAAAAATATGGTAGAATGGAAAAATGACTTGGATCGAATCGTCTAACCAAACCTACTATCAAAAAGCTATATAGGTATCACAAACCAAACGGAATGATAATGAATGTAAATGTTCAACAACGATCAAGCTACGAATCAATTAAATGCAAAGCTATTCGTAACTCGTATTTCCAATTAACAAAAAAAAAACAATTAAAAATACAATTAAACAATTTATCGAACACTTGGTATGCAATTAATAGAAATTAGAAATTCAATTTGTTTTGTTGATGTTAAAAGCCAATCACAATCAAAGCAATTATGATTATATCAACAACAACACTTTTAAAAGATAATTGAAAAACAATTTCCAATCGAATTGATCAAACAACGATGAACTCGATAAATTGCAAAATCAACAATTAAAGCGATAAAGAGATAAAAGAGAAAGAGACCAATATTTGTTTAGGCATTTCCCAATACGCCTCGCTACGGGTACGTCTACCCTAAATTCAAATTGAATTGAGATAATTGCAATTAACCTTTTCTTTGCAAAATCGTTTATACAAGAGATGAAGAATGCAAACCCCAAAAACTCTATTGTTTTGTGTTGATTCTTCCACCTCCAAACCCAAGATTCCCAAACACAATTCACTGTTTCACGCTACTCCCTTGCAAGGAAACCACCTTGGCCCAAGTCCTTCACTCGGTTAAATCTGTGTTGACGTGATCTTGTCCAAAACCTTCAAATCACATCGATCTTGAAGGAAAACCCACCTTGGTTTTCTTATTTGAAACACACAAAGTTCTCAACCTAATATTCTCGGTTACACCAAAACTAATTGGAAGTTATCAACCCTAATCTAGATGGTCACCCAATCGAAAAATGAGTATGTGTAGTTTAATTGCGTGTATGCATAGAAGAATGAATGAAAATGATGAGAAACTTTGTAATCTGGTTTCGTTTAGGTTTTACTCTCTAGAACCTTACTAGAAAAAGGTGCGTGTATGAGTATATATAGGTATGAGGAGAAATGAGCAAAAGGAATGCACTAAGTTTGAGTAAAAATGAAAATTTTAACTTGGGAAGTCATATAGGCCAGCCTATGAAGGCAATAGGTCGGTATGTCTAAGCAATCAGGTTGGCCTATCAAGGTCATCCAGTCGGCCTATGAAGGTTACGTGTCGCCTACAGGTCGACCTATGTCACATGACCTATAGACAGAGGCTACAGGCTTCAATACTGTTCCATGGGAGCCGACCTAAACAAATTATATGCTGGCCTATATTGAAACAAAAATTCATATTGGTCGACATGATCATGCATGTGTCGGCCTGAAATGACTTGTTTGCCCAAAGACTTGTTTTTCAATGCAATTTGATGTAGACTCCTTTTCAAACTTATTTGAATGCTTACTAATGCAAGATGCTCGTCTAGAATGGGAGGATACCGTCCAATATACATAATGTTGCACTATCCTAGTTTTGGCATCACTCAAAATACAAAAAGCACTCACAGTCAATAGCTCTAAAGACTTCTAGCTCAAAGTCCTCACATTATGAGCTAAGTGATAGAGAAAGTGAAGATGAGAAGGATTCATATGATGAGGATATGAGGTTGTTTTTAAAAATATACCAAAGGTATATTAGGAGAAGTAAAGTTAAACACTTCGAAAAAAACATAGCCAAATTTAGAAGGTTAACAAACTCCTCAAAGGATGATGAGGATAAGAAGAGTAAGCTTAGGAGATCTTGTTATCATTATGGTGAAGTTGGTCACTATAGACCAGCATGTCCTATAAGGAAGAATGACAAAGAAAACAGTCATCACAAGAAATAGAGCAATCTATAAGAGCTTATGCCGCTTTAGAAAGTGCAAGTGACTCTTCTAGTGATGAAAGCACAACTTCAAGTGTTGAATTGGCCCGAATTTGCCTTATGGAAAATAGAAAGAAAAAGAAAAATATAAGTTTTTCTAAGCTTGAATCTATTAATGATTTATCTTATTCTTAATTAAAAAAGGCCTTTAATGATATTTATAGAGAAGCCTTAAGAGCTTTTAACAAGTTAGCTTCACATGAAAAATTAATTTTAAATTTAGAAGCTAAAGTGTTATAATCCGAAAGGAAGTTTGAAGCTATTAAGAGATCTATGATAGGTTTTCAAAGTGATAAGAATTAGGATATAAAACCTTATAGTTTTGGTTGTGAACATTGCCATAATAGACAAGAGGAGGTAAAATCTCTTCAAGTCAAATTGGATGATGCCTTACAACCTAAGATTACACTTGTTATTGATCCCTCAAAACTTGGAAAATCCTTAAATCATGTGAATAAAAATCATAGATATTTTTACAAGGACTCAAATAGAAAGAGCACATCTCATAAAAATGTATCTTGTCATTATTGTTGCAAGAAAAGTCATACTAGTGAGAGGTGCAAATTTAGGAAACTCTTAGTTCCTAAAGGAGCTACTCAATGGTTGCCTGAATGCAACTTTGATTTCCCTCACACTCAAGGACCCTGTAGCGCTAAAAAATTGTGAGTATAAGCTATTGATTAACTTAACTCATAAAGAAAGAGTCGCCACCACGCTTTTATTATTTCCAAAGGTAAGGGAAAAAGAACGAACAAACCCTAAGAAGCTCTAAAACAAGAACAAAAAAACAGTGAGAAGGTAAGGGGGTTGGTAACACAAAGGGAAGTTGTTAGCACCCAAAACGTCTATAGTACTCTATAGGAACCTCTTTGAAATATCTACGCTTTTTGGTTTGAAAAGGGTTTGCTTGTCAAAGATTGGGGAGGTGAGAAAAAAAAGTATTTTTTTTATTAATTTTGTGTTTGACAAGACTTCATGAGTATTGTGCCTACGTACCCACAAAGTACAATGGAGGATCAAAACCTCGTAGTTCATAGTAAAAATAACAAAAATGGTTTGTTTTGATTCATTTTAAATGAAAAGACAAGTTGTCATTTTAAGGAGAATACTACAACTAATCACCCACAAGTATGCCACTAACTCTCACAAGTGGAAAATAATTACCATCAATACTATGGGGATAGGAGAATTACATCTCAACTATGGAAATGACTAATGTCTAAACTTTATGAAAAGTTTTAAAAGAAAAAGTGCACAAAGGCAAAAAAATAATTGAATGAGTTTATGTATTTTTTAAAATCTTTTGAAAAGGTTTGAATATGCTTAAGATGTCTTAGCATTTATTAAAGAAAAGCTTTTGAAAATCTCTTGACAAAGTCAAGGTTTATTATGAAAGTGGTTCTAGTTTGAAAGAAGAAAGTATTGAAAAAGGGAGAAGATTTTGAAAATTTAAGAATGGGGAAGAGATGAAGAGAATATCCTAAAGCATAAAATAAAAGCTAGGGACAAAGAAAGATATAACCAAGAGAAAATTGCAAGCCTCATGATATAAGTCAATCAAGAATTCCCTTTGGATTAAGCCTCAAGCAAGCCAAGTAAGTAATAACAATCCAAGCATCAGATGAAATCAAAATAACCAAGATGAGTCTTCAAGAAAATCCTTAAGCCAAGGGTACCAGATGAATCCAAATAAGTCTTAAGATGTACTTCCAAGCAAAGGTCAAGGTCTTAACTCTAAGTCTATAAGTCCCCAATAATGCATAGGGTAGTAACATCAAGTCCATGAAAGTAGCCAAATTTTTAGGAGCTTTGATATTTAGTAATGTCTTAAGAGAAAGTTCAAGTGGACAAAATAAAAAGAGCATAAGCATAAATAGAAGTCCAAGTGGACAAAGGAAAAATCAATATGATAATATGATATGAAATGCTAAAGTAAAAGCATAAAGTAAATTGCAATAAGTAAAGAGCATAATATAAATGACTTTAAAGTAAGGAAATAAAACAAAGAAGTTAGTAAGTTAGTGATTAGAAAACAGAGGCGAATTAGTCAGTTTTTGGAGAACACTCAACTAGACATCCACAAGCATAAAAACATTGTCTTATACATTACCAAGAGAAGGGCTCCAACTTGGATAAAATCAACAAGTATGCCACTAGCTCCCATAGGTAACAAGATTCAATCTATTTCACACAATACCATGGAGAATAGGAGGTTGACAATCTCACTTACAAAAATGACTTAGTTTCCGATTCGGGATAAATTTAACGCTATGTTAAGCAATCATAGCACAACCTATAAGGAAGGTAATACTATGGGAGACCGGTCAATAATAATATTTGTGGTAATACAAGCTAGAAAAATGAAATGTAAGTCATTCTCCTAAAGCTTGCCACAGAAAAAGAAAAAGAGGAGTGGTCTCATCTTAATCAAAGACTTCAATCAATGATCAAAGGCAACATATCACTACTCCAAGGTGAAGTGAGTTATTCAAATGATCACATCAACAACATGTTTGAAATAATGAAGGTTCAAACATCTTTGATCATCAAAAATCCATGATGCTAAAGATTTTCATCAACCAAAAGAGAAAAAAAAGAAGAAGGGAGAAGAAGAAGAGGTAGCAAGGAAATAAACACAACAACTTGAATCCAAGGATTGGTCAAGCTATCATCAAGATCAATCATCCATTTTGGTGGATTAGGGTTTTCACCCCATCAACACCCAAAATCCATTGAGCTTGATGAAACATGACCAAATCAACCAAGATTCAAGTCAAACAGAAGTCAACAAAGGTCAACAAACACAAAAATGCAATAATATGAATTAATATGCATCAAAATGATTTTTAAAACGGATTTTAAAATGAAAATAAACATGAAAATGCAAATGATGCATCAAACAAGATCACAAATGACCAAGAAAAATCCAGAAAGTCAGAAACAATGCAAGAATTCTATGAATTTTTTTTGAGAATTTTAAAATGCATAAAAATATTTTTACACAATTTAAAATGCAAGGAACAAGAGAAAAATCATGAAAAATATCAAATTACCAAATAAAAATATGAAAAATATATCATTATAAATAGAAAAATAAAATAAAATTTTAGAAATTATTTTGGTATTTTTTGGATTAAAAAATAAATTACTATGAATTTTTAAATTAAAATGCAATTTAAAAATAAAACAAGAAAAGAAAATAAAAAGAGAAAAAAGGACGCGTGTTGGATTCATTTCATTAATCTGATGTGGCAGATCTCATGGTCCAGAAATGCACGCTCGTGGTGGAATTTAGTTCTGAAATAACATATAATCACATTTGAAATCATCCAATCAAAACATTACAAAATGCCAGCGTGTCTCCACCTCAGGTCATCTCCTTCACCTCTTCGGTCATCTTCTCCGATGAGCTCTCACCGGAGAATCCACAAATGGTAAAGATAGGTCATGAGACATATGCCATTGTGATCGTTTCATCAAGGTGAACCCAACCTCACTCTCCATTTTCATTTATTGAAAAGGAATAGAGAGAATTTCGGAGAAAATCAGAAGAACACAAAAACATGAAAACAAAAATTAAATGATGTACAAGAAGAATCAACACCAGCTAGGTTATGTGAAACATTCAGCAAGCAAAGGATTACATTGTGGTAACTTGTTTGAGTGAAAATGGAGCTTCAAACTACCTTGTCCAAAAATGATTAGAGAAGCTCTGAAACTGGATTTGATTGAAGCAATTCAGGGACTCTTAGAGCTTGGAATTTGTTGCAGAAGTTTCAGAGGAACACGATGAAGCTTATGGAATCAAGAAATGAGAGTGAGAGTGGCTGGAAATTAAAACATGGTACCTCACTTTTTTGCAGAAAATTTGACGTGGAGAAGGGGTTTTCTGGCTCTCAAAAGCTTGGGAATGAAGGCAGAGTGAACCTCTATTTATAGTTGAAGATGATGGAATGCTGAGAGGGGTGAATTGAGTGAATTCTTGCGCACCCTCATCATCCCAAAAGTATGACTCTCAAGTCATCGAAACTCAACCAAAACTTGAGTTTAAAATGCTAAACAACTTTTGGATACTTGCTAAACTTGATTAGGCAAAAAATTGGACTTTAATCCGGCCTCTAATTGGAATTAGAATGAATCAAAAATCTGATCATGGAATTTTCTTCAGTTTCAAGGTACCATGTTTGCGTGAATGGGACATCCTACTCAAGAGGCTTTTTTCCACCATTATTCTTGCAATATGTAGTCCTCATGGCCTAATTTACAATGTGCCAAGAAATTATTCATTTAGTCATCATACTTAGAAAAATTCAAAGTCATTGAGGCAGAAAATGACCTATAATGTTCCAATAAATTCCAAGGCCTTCCAAGCATAATTTGATCTTAACCATTGAAGAAAACTTGTAGAGGGCATTGTAAATGATATTGTGAAAAATGAACCAGCCTCAAAGGATAGAAATTTAAGACGTTGTGATCCTTAAAAGTTGGGAAAAATTCACTTGAAAATAGTTCAAATTTCATTAAGTCCACAAATGACCTATAATGTCTTCAAACTTTTGATCGTCCTCCAAGAATAAATGGCTCTTGTAATTTAAAGAGAGTTATGGAGGACGTTGAGAAGATTCATATGCAAAAAGAAGCACTCAAAAATATGGAGAATTGAAGGAGTTGTGGTCCTTGGAACTTTGACTTGAAAATCTTGACTTTTTGGTCAAACATTCTTGAACTAACTTGTATGCCTGAGATTTTTTTCCACTTCAAGGTACATGGATGATCATATGAACCCAAAATAAGATTTCCTTGAATGTCCTTTGATTAAATTGACCAAGGCTTGAGATAACTTGTTGAAGAAGGCATGGAAATAAACACATGAACCTTTGACTCTCTTGAGAAACAAGTTACACAACCTTGAGATACTCTTGCTCAAAATGATATAGAATGATGCTTGAGAACATATACCTTGATATTAGAATCCATATTGTCATACCTCCAAATTTTGACCCTATATTTCATCATCATTCTAGGAACATCATGCATTGCATTGCTAACCTAACCTTGTACAAAATGTTCTTTGTTTTGTTTAATCTATGCATTGGGGTTTTGAACAAAGAGAATCAAGAGGATCTTTATTTGATCAGTCAATGTATTGGATTGATCATCAACCTACCAAGTGTGCATACACTCAAGATACCTCTCTTCATCAAAGATCGAGTTCCAATTGATCTTATTATAAGTTCATCAAGACTCAATTTCATCTGATCCCAAATTAGGGTTTCATCAGACAAAGTCAACTATTCCTTTGACTTTTGATCAAGACATGATCTCAACCTTGGTACTTGATTCAAGATACTCAAATACATCTTTGGAGTCCATCCAAGATGTTTAAAAGACTCAAGAGTTCAAAATCATTGAAGATCACACAGTCAATTTCATCTGATATACAAGCCTTTGACTGCAAAGTCAACTCTTTGACTAGCGAGACTATCTTTTCACTTATGTAATAGAATTTGAAGAGGCCTTGGATTGTCTCCAAGAGGTAAGGTTTCTCGTTTCATTAATCTCATAATACATGCATCATTGGGTGTTTACTTGTGAAGTAAAGATGTAGACAATATCATGTGTTAGCTATTTGAACCATTGTTTGTATCGTATGAGTTGCATATGTGATGTTTTGACATGTGATAACTTTATTGTATTCCACTGTTGTTGAGCTTCGTGTGTGTTACATAGTTTTAGGGAAAGATTTTGATACATTAGAATCCTTGGGAAAAATACTACAACTTTAGTCTTTACAAAATTAAAAATGGTTGCAAGATGAGAGAGATATGGTGAGATGAAATTCTGAAAAAAAAATAGAGGAGTTAGGGCACGGGGAGAGAGAAATAGAGAGAGCGGGAGGAAGAAGATGACGTTGATGTGGCCATTTTGATTGAAACTCAAAATATATATTTATCTGGGTGGTTTAACACACGGATGTATTGACCACCCCAATGGTAGCACGCCTTACCTTTCCTTGTTTCCACTATCCAGACCTGGGTTTGATCCTTGCCTGGACCACCCTTTTTGTGCTATTTTTGCTTCATACATATTTCTAGATAGTCTTTAAATATATTACATTTCTTCCACAAGTATTCACACGCGCGCCATAGCTTACTTGGTCTAAATTTTGAGTGGCAACCAACCTGACCTGGGTTCAAGTCCTCCCTAAGACAAAACCTTATTTTTTACAACTTGTTTTCTTGTTTTTCTTCACAATTTAAAAACATCATAACTTTGTGATCCCAAAAGCTTTTGGACCCATTCTTTTTTCCATTTTTTCTTGAAAATACCTATTTTCTGTTTGTAAAAAGAAATTATTAAAAATATTTATGTTTCTTGCACTTATACGTGTTCAAAGTAGGTGACATTTTTAGGGTTTTTAAGGCTTCCTTTGAATACTTTGGTTGACCCTTTGTTTTCCTTTGTCCACAATGACTTGTATGAACCTTATATACTTTATGTAGACCTTGTGTGATGTTGTTAACTTGTGCATATTTGTTTTGACTTGTGTTTGATACATTTTTGGTGTATGTTTATATGTTAAATGTGTGTTGAAACTTTGACTATACCATGAGTTCTTAATTGGTCATTTTGTCCTTAATATATGACTTTCTTCTATGTCTTATTTGAACCTTGATGTGCATATGTGCCCTTTCATGGATTATTCCATGATTATGTGTTCATAAACACTTGATTTTTGTATTAATATGACTTTGTATGCATGCTTGTATGCCAAAACTTTTGTGATGTTTTCATCTTGTTTGAGACCATGATTGAACCCATAACATGTATTTTGGGTTGTTACCTATTTGTCCTAAATATGTTTAACTTGTTTTCATGATTAAATGTTCAAGTAATGTCTTAACTTGTTTTCATGATTAAGTGATATTTAAACTATGTCGTGTCATATATATGTATGTTCACATGTCATAACTTATATGCTTGCATCCTCTACCTACATGTTATTGTTATGAACATGTTTCTTTTCTCAAGTATGCCTTGGTTGTTACATTTGATTGCTGAACATCTTAACTTGTTTTCATGACTAATTGGGGTTTATGTTAAACCATGTCTCAATATGATTCCTTAACTTGTATGTGTCATGTTTGAACCATCTTTTAATCCATTCATGTTGATTGATCTTATCCATGTTTCAATGTTTAAATTATATTCATGATTAAGTGTTGTTACAACTTTTCCATGTTTGTCTTGTACTCATGATTAAGTGGTGTTAGTAAACCCTAATCCATGCTTACCCTATTTATGTTCTTGAACTTGTCATTCATCATACCATGTTGATATTGCTATATCCATGATTGATTTGAATTCTTGTTTACATCCATGATGCTTTAGTCTTGTTAGAACTATATCTCATGTATGCTTAGGTGTTGTAACATCTTTGCTTGTATGTGTTTACCTTGGTTGTTACCATGTTTATTTATAACTTCATTAAGTCTTGAATGTTGTTCATGGTTTTTACCTTGATCTTTTGTGACTTTGACAAGTCCTTGTTTTAGATGTCGTCACGTCTATCTTTGTGATTTGGTTGTTACCGTGTGCATTTAAACTTTGTCATATCTCATACGATTCCTTGATTAACATCATGTTTGAATGTTACCTTTGTTACTTACAATTGATATCTTGTTTGAATATCATCTTTGTTCATCTCATCCATATTGTTCATGCTTACTTTTAACTTTGTCAAGTTATTCCCCAAGTGATGTTAGCTTGTTAGCTTGTTAGCTTTCATCCTCCTTTGTTGCCTTTTGTTTCCAAATCCAGGGGAAAGAATAATTCATTGACCTAATGTCATAGGTAGTTTAGCAATACCCAATCTTCCCTTTTGACCTTGATAGAGTCATTAAGTCTTACAACTTAGACTTAGGGTAGAATTTACAACTCTTTTTACTTTGTTAAAGTCATGTAAGTGTTAAGACTATAACACTTACCTCCCATTTGAACCTTGATCATAATCAAGTGTTCTTCACCCTTGTTTAGGTGAACTACAAATGCTCCGATTCCATCCTTGTAAGGATACGTAGGCACATGACTGTAAAGTTTTTGCGAGCATACTTAGTAATAAACCCTTAGGTTCCAATCCTCACCAATAAAACCCAAACATAAGACATTTCAAAACAAATAGAAAACAATAACACAAATATATTCAGGAGGTTCCTATAGAGTACTATAGATACTTAGGATGCTATTACCTTCCCTTTACCTTGGATAAAATAAAGTTCGGTGGTGAATTTTAAAGATTTGTGATTCAAGTTAATACAATAGCTTGATATCCGATTCTCACTGCAACACATATCTTTAAAAATAAGTCCTGGGGAGTCAATGGATGTACACACTTTGACTTGAGGGACCCAAGCTCTAGATGAGGAACCAAGCATGGGGCCTTGATGAAGTGCTTTACCTTGCACAATGAGCTTAAAGAAACAAGACATATTTTTTTCATTTTGATTAGTGGTTTGTTAAACAATAAGCATATAAACAACAAAATAAAATACACACAAAAAGGGTGCTTGGTGATCTTAAAATCAAAACCCCAAAGGATAAGAAGAGGACAACCAATATGTGTGATCTTGTTTGTGTAAAGATGCAAATGATAAGTGGGATCTTAGGGTTAAAAATTAGGGCATCACAGACCCAATGAAAACTCGGTACGTATTTCCTTTATTTGATTCCACAGGTTGAATGTCTTGACTTTACCGAAAAGATGTGGTATCTTGATAGTGGATGTTCAAAATACATGACGGGTGACATATCTTTCTTCATTGACTTTGTGCCAAAGAAAAAGGGGTTAATCACTTATGGAGATAATAACAAAGGAGATATACTTGGAAAAGGTAGTGTAGGTAATCCCTCATATACTACTATCTTCGATGTTATGCTAGTCGATGGCCTTAAAGATAACCTTCTAAGCATTAGTCAAATTTGTGACAAGGGTTTTAAAATTACTTTTACAAATGCTTGTTGCTTATTTGTGCATGATGAAAAGAAGGAATGTATGTTTAAAGTCTTGACGGTTAATAATACTTTTATGCCTAACTTAGATGAAGTATCCTTGGGTGGAACTAAGTGTCTAGCTACCATGAGTGGAAACTCTTGGTTATGCCATATATGCCTAACTCATCTTAATTTTGACTTACTAAACAAAGTAACCTCAAGATATTTAGTAATTGTTCTACCTAAAATGAAATTCACTAAATACCATCTATGTGAAGCGTGTCAAATGGGGAAGCAAATGAGAATCTCTTTTAAATAAAGAAAAATATTATTTCTACCTCGAGACCTCTTGAGCTTCTCCATATGGACCTTTTTGGTTCCTCAAGGACCAAAAGAATAGGTGGAAACTATTATGGCTTTCTTATTATAGATGTTAGAACAAGATTTGTTCATGACATATATTCCTTGGGTTTTGATGATAAAAAAGTATTTAAAGAACAATGGTTTAATTTTATGTATGTTTCTTGTATGCAGGTTCTAATACTTGTAAATATTAGATACAAAATCAGATATACAAAGGCACACTTGAGAGAATTTGAATTGCTAGCTTCTGGTAATGTAGAATATGAAGAACTCTTGCTAAGTCATGTCTGCCGTAGACTCTGAAGCTGAAGGTCTCATCATCAGAAGAAGAAACATAATTGTCTCTACACTTGGTGAATGTATATTGGCATCTGGTATCGTTTAGAGTTGGTGATCAAGCTGAAGCTGTCTCTACTGCATAAAGCAAGCTGCATTATCAAATCAATTTTTCAGTTGGAGTCTGAGTTTACAAGGCTCAAGAAAGGTTGACATGCTTTATGGATATCCTCTCCAACAACTCTATAACACAGGATCTTCTTGAAGACTCAATGGTGAAACATGTTACACAATGGATCAAGATCTTTTGGTGCATCTATCTTCAATGGCTCTTGTACTATGGAGTAAAGCAAAGACACTGATCAACTATTATATAAAAGGATTAAGTTTTAAACTGAATGTTTAACAAGGATTGACCAGAAGATGGAGTAACAAGATCACCAATTATCAACTCAATGGTGTATGCAGATTTTATGTTGTAGGTTGTAATTGTAAAATCCTTAATATTTCTTACACATTGAATATCTTAGAAATCTTAAGAGCTTTAGGTCTTTGTTAATGGTGATTTCCCGTACCTCTTATATTATTATCAAGTACACCTTGTTCTCTATTCTGCTGAACTTGTTTAGTAGTTTTGATTAAGTCTCACTCCAAGATGATTGAGACATGCAAGTCTCTTGCTATGTGCTTGAGCATTGAAAGTATTAATCAAGTGTATTGATTGAGTAAAAGTCTTGTATCATTGGGATACAAGCAAGGAAGTCTCTCTCCAAGATGCTTGAGCCATGTAAGTCTCATGCTATGTGCTTGAGCAATGAAAGTCTTAATCAAGTGGATTGATTGAGCATAAGTCTTGTGTCAATGGGATGCAACCAAGAAGTCTTGGGCCAATGTGGCTTTAGCAGGTTTGCTTAGTTCATGAAATTGGGAGAAGTAAGTCTGAAATCTAAGGGGTTCAAGCAATGAGGCTCATTTCCTGGGACTTGGAGTAGAAGTCTTGAGTCTGGAGGACTTAAGCAGGAAGTCTCGGACCTAGGGTTTGAGCAGTGTAAAAGTCTTATGCAGAATTCATAAGTGATCGTAATCATGATTTGGTTATAGTGGAAATATCTTGTGAAGCAAGGGGAGTGGACTACTCTCAGCTGGAGGGGAACCAATATAAATCTAAGTATGAACACAATTTGAACAACAATTCAGATTCTGAACTCTGATCAGATGCAGAATTAAAAGAAATGGAAAACACAATTCAACACCCACTACTACAAAACGTGCAAACAACAACGTCAGGTTTACAATGGATTCATATACACCGTTGTAATAAGTTAAAATTTTTGCGCCCAATGAGTAGCTGGATTTATAAATTATAATTTAATGACGGTTGTCTTAAAACACCATAGTAATAAATGATGTGTAGCAAGCTTCGATTCCCGACAACTACTTTTTTTTCCCATTTTTTAGAGTACATTAAGCGTGTGTCACTTAATTCCATTATTTAAAAAATAAATTGTAATTGATTTTACAACGCTGAAGTAAACCAACCGTTGTTAAAAGACATACAACAACGGTTATTTAATACAACCGTTGTTGTATATAGTGCGTTGTTCACAGTTTTATTTTTCCATGTTGTACTAACATTGCGCGTTATTTAATATAAATCTATGTTGTCCATAAATAAATATTTGTCACCAATTTAGTGATTATCAACGCTTAAAACACTACGATTAGTGATCTACGTGAAACCTAAACTTAGACGAACTTCCAACTTATACGAACTTTATCTTCTACCTCTAAACATCATCTTTCATTTACGACACTCTATTTCTCAACTAAACAAAGCTCAGAAATATTATATCCTCCATAAAAAAACTCAAAAACATCATTTCTTTCATTAACAAATTTCAAAACTCCATCATCTCTTCTCCAACTTGAATGAGACAGAGACAGTATGGATTCAAGTTAGCAGTGTTAGTTGTTGTTGTTCTTTTTTTTTTTTGTTATTTTTGTTGGTATTTTTGTTGTTCTTGTTGTTATTATGGTTGTTCTTGTTTTTTTTTTATGTTGTTGTTATTGTTGTTATTGTTATAGTTGTTTTTGTTATTTTTCTTTGTGAAGACAAACTTCCAATGTGTTTTAATGAAGACAAGCCCATTGATGAAGACAAATTCAACAATGATATGATCAAAGAAGGAAAAAGACGAAATGCATCAGACTTGACTACACATGCAAGATTGAATTAATCAAAGTTTTAGGTATATGAAATTCTTGACTAAAACATTTCTTAGTGCTCAAAATATTTCTTGCATTGGAAAATTATTTTATATGTTTGAACCATATTAAATCACTTTCAAATACAATCTATTGACATGGATAAATCAATAGATGTTGCATAAGATTGGTTCAACTACTTAGACAAATTTTCATTTTTTCAATTTTTTTAAAACATTTAGTTTTTGGTAAATTATGGCGTTTTGAACCGTTGTAAAAGCACAAAAACCGCCACAATTTCGCCGGTCTGAAACAGTATTTTAAATTTAAAATTGAGATATGTTTTGTTTGATTGTAGATTTTCATCATATATTTTCATGGCATCCTTTACACCATTTGTCTTATTAAAATTCATAATTTCTCTAACCATTGCCATGACTGTTGAATGGTTGCTTTCATCACTATAAATTCATTTTAAATTTTCATTTTTCATTTACCTCTTTCCTACAAATATTAAAATCTCTCTACATTTATTTTCTACACATCTTTCATATTTAGATACTTTTTGAAATACATTTTCACATTATTATAATAAAAGTATCTTGAGCACTTAGAGAGAATTTGTCTTGAATCTTCATACTTGAAAGAGAAGATGGCTTTGTTATAAGTCTTAAAGAATACTACAAATCTTCATATATTCATTTTATTCAAATTGTGGTAAAAATTCCTAAGTTCCAAGGATTGTTTGAAATTTGGTGTGTACTATAAGAAGGAGGATTGTTTCTTTTTATAGGGTTTGTTGTATCCTTGTTGTCCAGTATTATTGGAAACAAGAGGTTCATTTTGTGAGGATTGTTCTCAATTGAACTTTGTGAAAAGTTCAAGAGTATTCTTCTTGGTTTGTTAGTGATAGGAAAACTAGGATAAGTCTTCTATAGGTCCTAACAATATTAAAAATCTCTTTCATGTTGAAAGGGGACTGGAGTACTCTCGGACTGTGAGGGGAACCAGGATATATCCTTGTGTCGTTTACTTTCCGCAATTTATCGCTTTCATAACTTAGAAATTAATCAGGAAAGAAAACACAACATAAGATAAAAACCAGAAAAATTTCAAAGTACCTAATTCACCCCATCTTAGGTGCAAACTCTTGTTACAATTGACATCAGAGCGGGTTATAGGTAACCTGTTCCTACAAATCCAGTTTGGCTTCCACAAGCACAAATCCGGTTTTAAAAGATGGCGGTAGTAGCAACAAGCCCCTTAATATTCTGGAGAGTATTTTGACTTTTGAAAAATCCATATGAGAGTACACTTAGAAGCACAAGAAGATGGAATGTGGGAAACTGTTGAAAATGGTCCACATCAACCAATGAGTATTGTAAATAATGTCGAAACTCCAAAGGTTAAAAGTTCTTATACTGACGATGATAAAAAGAAAGTTCTTGATGAAAAAAAAGCCATTAACATATTACAAAGTGCATTAAATATGGATGAGTTTTTCCGTGTCTCTCAATGTAAATCGACAATAGAAATTTGGGATACTTTTGTGGAAACTCATGAAGGAACTGCTGAAGTTAAAAGATCTAAATTAAACATTTTGAGTCAAGAATATGAATTATTTAGAATGCAGCCCCGAGAATCAATTCTCGACTTGCAAAAAAAGATTTGTGCACTTGAAAAATCATTTGAAAGCACTCGTATTTTTACTAATGATAAGCTTAATCTTAAAGTGCTGAGGTCTTTGAACATGGAATGGCAACCAAAAGTTACGGTGATATCCGAAAAGAAGAATCTATCCAAAATGACATCCGCAACTTTGTTCGGAAATCTTCAAGAGTATGAACTAGAACTTAGAAGATTGGAGTAGCATGAAATTCAAGTAAAAGATTCAAAAGGCATTGCCTTGAAGACAAAAGTAAAAAATTATGATTGCAATCAAGAGGATGGGTCCAATAGTGATGAAGATGATGATCTTATCAAGACGTTTTAAAAGTTTCTAAGAAAAGAATGAAAAAATGAGATCATTAAAGGGGAAGCACCAACAAGGAAGATTAAATGCTTTGAATGTGGAGAAAAAGGACATGTTAAAAGTGAATACCCTACACTTGAAAAGATGAATAAATACTTCAAAAGAAAGAAGGACAAAAGGCCAAAGAAAGCATATGTAGCATGGAATAACAATGAAATAAGTTCATCTTCAGATGAAGAACATGTAAATCTTGCATTGATAGCAACACACCATTCCGATGAAGAAGATGAAGAGGTTAGTAATAAAATATCTTCTTGTGATAATGATGTTTTAAGTGCAATTGAAGAACTACTTAATGAATGTAGGATTTAGTATAAAACGGTGTCAACCTAAAAGAACCAAATTTTATCTCTTGAAAAAAAGATTGACACCATGGAAAAGAATTTTGAAGATGAAAACCAAATTCTTCTTGAAAAGGAAAAACATAATCCTACATGCAAAGAGTGTGATTCACTTTCTTTCCAAATTGTCCAATTAAAAAGAATTCTTGAAAGGTATGAAAAATGACAAGTTGGATTGGAAAATGTTCTTATCCAACAAAGGTATTCAAATGAAAAAAGTTGTCTTGGTTATTCTAAGTTTAACAAACCAAGTACTAATAAAACTATCTTTGTTAAGGCAAGTGACCAATTCAACAAGGAAAAAGTGAATATAGTACAAAAAGTTCATCATCATCCTAAGAAAAGATTTCCTACAAAGAAATCCTATGTTCCTAGATATAGAGACAACATTGTTCCTACATGTTTTTATTGTGGTATAAGTGGCCATACACCTAATGCTTTCTATTTAATAAATTTTAGTGTGACAAGTGGGCATTATGTGTGGGTTAAGAAAGGAATTAATTATGAAGGACCCAAGGCACATTGGGAACCAAATATAACTTAATTTATTTTGTAGGTTTGCTTGAAGACCACTTCAAATCTATGCTTTGTTTATAAGTGGTTGTTCTAAGCTTTTGATTGGAGGCATAAACTAACTTTCAAATCTAAATCTAAAGTCCAAGGGTTATTTCACAAATGGGGAATACCTTAAAGGAAGAGTTCTTGGAATTAACAAACTTGGAGCACTTACTTTCACATCCATTGAAGATGTAATTTATGTTAAAGGGCTAAAGCAAAATCCTCTAAACGAAAGCCAACTTTGTGACAAAGTCTTCAAAATCATGTTCCCCAAGGATGAATGTTTGATGAAGTCACTCTTGATGTAAATCTTATAGGTAAAAATTGTTTTTATTTTTCATAATTTCTTTATATACTTCAAGTCTTTTCCCATCCTTTTTGCTAATGAAAAAGGGGGAGAAGATATATGTATATGTGTATGGCTTTCTCTAACATTTTGCAGCAAGCAACAAATTTCCAAGAAAACTCATTCAAGGATCAAGGAGGAGCATTGATCTAGGAGGAGTTATCTTTGTTAGGGAGAGCAAAGCCTTCATAATTTTCGTGGTAGTCATCATCAAAAAGGGGGAGAATGTGAAGATAAACTTCCAATGTGTTTTGATGAAGACAAGCCCATTGATGAAGACAATATCAAAAATGATATGATCAAAGAAGGAAAAAGAAGAAATGCATAAGACTTGACTACACTTGCAAGAATGAATTAATCAAACTTGTAGGTATATGAAATTCTTGACAAAAACATTTCTTAGTGCTCAAAATATGTCTTGCATTGGAAAAATTATTTTTCATGTTTGAACCATATTAAATCACTTTCAAATATAATTTATTGACTTGGATAAATCAATAGATGTTGCATAAGATTGGTTCAAAATCTTAGACAAATTTTAATTTTTTTTTTCAATTTTTTTCAAACATTCAGTTTTTGGTAAATTATGATGTTTTGAACCGTTGTAACATCACAAAAACCGCCACAATTTGCACTGGTCTGTAACAGTATTTTGAATTTAAAATTGAAAAATGTTTTGTTTCAATGCACATTTTCATCATATCTTTTCAGGGCATCCTTTACATCATTTTTCTTATTAAAATTCATAATTTCTCTAACCATTGCCATGACTTTTGAAAGGTTGCTTTCGTCACTATAACTTTCATTTTTCATTTACCTCTTTCATACAAATATTAAAATCTCCCTACATTTATTTTCTACACATATTTCATATTCAGATAAGTTTTGAAATACACTTTCACATTATTATCATAAAAGTATCTTGAGCACTTAAAGAGAATTTGTCTTAAATCTTCATACTTGAAAGTGAAGAAGGCTTTGTTACAAGTCTTAAAGAATGCTACAAATCTTCATATATTCATTTTGTTCAAATTGTTGTAAAAATTCCTAAGTTCCAAGGATTGTTTGGAATTAGGTGTGTACTATAAGAAGGAGGATTATTTCTTCTTATAGGGTTTTTTTTGTATCCTTGTTGTCCAGGATTGTGGGAAGCAAGAGGTTCATTTTGAGAGGATTGTTCTCAATTGGACTTAGTAAAAAATACAAGAGGATTTTTCTTGGTTTGTTAATGATAGGAAGACTAGGATAAGTCTTGTATAGGTCCTAACAATATTAAAAATTTATTTCATGTTGAAAGGGGACTAGAGTACTCTCGGACTGTGAGGGGGACCAGGATATATCCTTGTGTCGTTGACTTTCCGAACTTTATCGCTTTCATAACTTAGAAATTAATCCGGAAAGAAAACACAACATAAGATAAAACCGGAAAAATTTCAAAGTACCTAATTCACCCCCCATTTAGGTGCAAACTCTACTTACAATTGGCATCAGAGCGGGTATAGGTAACCTGTTCCTACAGATCCAGTATGGCTTCTACAAGTGCAAATCCGGTTTTAAAAGATGGCGGTAGTAGCAACAAGCCCCCTCTATTTTCTGGAAAATCCGTATGAGAACACACTTAGAAGCACGAGGAGATGGAATATGGGAAACTGTTGAAAATGGTCCACATCAACCAATGAGTGTCGTAAATAATGTAGAAAGTCCAAAGGTTAAAAGTTCTTATACTGACGATGATAAAAAGAAAGTTCTTGATGAAAAGAAAGCCATTAACATATTACAAAGTGTATTAAGTATGGATGAGTTTTTCCGTGTCTCTCAATGTAAATCGGCAAAAGAAATTTATGATACTTTGGTGGAAACTCATGAAGAAACCGCTGAAGTTAAAAGATCTAGATTAAACACTTTGAGTCAAGAATACGAATTATTTAAAATGCAGCCTCGAGAATCAATTCTTGACTTGCAAAAAAATATTTGTGCTCTTGACAAATCATTTGAAAGCACTCGGTAAGAGTTTTATTAATGATGAACTTAATCTTAAAGTGCTTAAGTCTTTGAACATGGAATGGCAACCAAAAGTTACAGCGATATCCGAAAAGAAGAATCTATCCAAAATGACATCCGCAACTTTGTTCGGAAATCTCCAAGAGCATGAAATAGAACTTAGAAGATTGGAGTAACATGAAATTCAAGTAAAAGATTCAAAAGACATTGCCTTAAAGACAAAAGTAAAAAATTATGATTGCAATCAAGAGGATGGGTCCAATAGTGATGAAGATGATGATCTTATCAAGAAGTTTGAAAAGTTTCTAAGAATAGAAAGAAAAAAGGAGATCATTAAAGGGGAAGCACCAACAAGGAAGATTAAATGCTTTGAATGTAGAGAAAAAGGACATGTTAAAAGTGAATGCCCTACACTTGAAAAGATGAATAAATACTTCAAAAGAAAGAAGGACAAAAGGCCAAAGAAAGCATATGTAGTATGGAATGACAATGAAATTTGTTCTTCTTCAGATGAAGAACATGTAAATCTTGCATTAATAGCAAGACACCATTCCGTTGAAGAAGATGAAGAGGTTAGTAATGAAATATCTTCTTGTGATAATGATGCTTTAGGTGCAATTGAAGAACTATCTAATGAATGTAGGATTTAGTATAAAACGGTGTCAACCCAAAATAACCAAATTTTATCTCTTGAAAAAAAGATTGACACCATGGAAAATAATTTTGAAGATGAAAAACAAATTCTTCTAGAAAAGCAAAAACATAATCCTACATGCAAAGAGCTTGATTCACTTTCTTTTCAAATTGTCCAATTAAAAAGAATTCTTGAAAGGTATGAAAAAGGACAAGTTAGATTGGAAAATGTTCTTAGCCAACAAAGGTATTCAAATGACAAAAGTTGTCTTGGTTATTCTACGTTTAACAAACCAAGTACTAATAAAACTATCTTTGTTAAGGCAAGTGACCAATTCAACAAGGAAAAAGTGAATATAGTACAAAAGGTTCATCATAATCCTAAGAAAGATTTCCTACAAAGAAATCCTATGTTCCTAGATATAGAGGCAACTTTGTTCCTACATGTTTTTATTGTGGTATAAGTGGCCATACACCTAATGCTTGCTATGTAAGAAATTTTTGTGACAAGTGGGCATTATGTGTGGGTTAAGAAAGGAATTAATTATGAAGGACCCAAGGCACATTGGGTACCAAATAAAACTTAATTTATTTTGTAGGTTTGCTTGAAGACCACTTCAAATCTATGCTTTGTTTATAAGTGGTTGTTCTAAGCTTTTGATCAGAGGCATAAACTAACTTTAAAATCTAAATCTAAAGTCCAAGGGTTATTTCACATATGGAGAATACCTTAAAGGAAGAGTTCTTGGAATTGACAAAGTTGGAGCTCTTACTTTCACATCCATTGAAGATGTACTTTATGTTAAAGGGCTAAAGTAAAATCTTCTAAACAAAAGCCAACTTTGTGACTAAGGCTTCAAAATAAAGTTCCCTAAGGATGACTGTTTTATGAAGTCACTCATGAGGTAAATCTCATAGGTAAAAACTATTTTTATTTTTCATGATTTCTTTATATACTTAGAGTCTTTTCCCATCCTTTATGCTAATGACAAATGGGGAGAAGATATATGTATATGTGCACGCCTTTCTCTAACATTTTGCAGCAAGCAACAAATTGTCAAGAACATTCATTCAAGGATCAAAGAGTAACATTGATCTAGGGGGAGTTATCTTTGTTAGGGAGAGCAAAGCCTTCATAATTTTCGTGGTAGTCATCATCAAAAAGGGGGAGAATGTGAAGACAAACTTCCAATGTGTTTTGATGAAGACAAGCCCATTAATGAAGACAATTTCAAAAATGATATGATCAAAGAAGGAAAAAGAAGAAATGCATAAGACTTGACTACACTTGCAAGAATGAATTAATCAAACATGTAGGTATATGAAATTCTTGACTAAAACATTTCTTAGTGCTCAAAATATTTCTTGCATTGGAAAATTTATTTTAATGTTTGATCCATATTAAATCACTTTCAAATATATTCTTTTACCTTGGATAAATCAATAGATGTTGCATAAGATTGGTTCAAACTCTTAGACAAATATTCATTTTTTCAATTTTTTTCAAACATTCAATTTTTGGTAAATTATGGCGTTTTGAACCGTTGTAACAGTACAAAAACCGCCACAATTTGCACCGCGAGTAACAGTATTTTAAATTTAAAATTGAAAAATGTTTTGTTTGAATGCACATTTTCATCATATCTTTTCATGGTATCCTTTATATCATTTCTCTTATTAAAATTCTTAATTTCTCTAACCATTGCCATGACTTTTAAATGGTTGCTTTCGTCACTATAAATTCATTTCAAACTTTGATTTTTCAATTACCTCTTTCATACAAATATTAAAATCTCTCTACATTTATTTTCTACACATCTTTCATATTTAGATACTTTTTGAAATACACTTTCACATTATTATCATAAAAGTATCTTGAGCTCTTAGAGAGAATTTGTCTTAAATCTTCATACTTGAAAGAGAAGAAGGCTTTGTTACAAGTCTTAAAGAATGCTACAAATCTTCATATATTCATTTTATTCAAATTGTTGTAAAAATTCCTAAGTTCCAAATATTGTTTGGAATTAGGTGTGTACTATAAGAAGGATGTTTATTTCTTCTTATAGGGTTTGTTGTATCCTTGTTGTTCAGTATTGTTGGACACAAGAGGTTCATTTTGAGAGGATTGTTCTCAATTGAACTTAGTGAAAAATCCAAGAGGATTGTTCTTGGTTTGTTAGTGATAGGAAGACTAGGATAAGTCTTGTATAGGTCCTAACAATATTAAAAATCTCTTTCATGTTGAAAGGGGACTGGAGTACTCTCGGACTGTGAGGGGAACCAGGATATATCCTTGTGTCATTTACTTTCCGAACTTTATCGCTTTCATAACTTAGAAATTAATCAGGAAAGAAAACACAATATAAGATAAAAACTGGAAAAATTTCAAAGTACCTAATTCACCCCATCTAAGGTACAAACTTTACTTATAATTGGCATCAGAGCGGGTTATAGGTAACCTTTTCCTGCAGATCCATTATGGCTTCCACAAGCACAAATCAGATTTTAAAAGATGGTGGTAGTAGCAACAAGCCCCCTCAATTTTCTGGAGAGTATTTGACTTTTGGAAAATCCATATGAGAGAACACTTAGAAGCACAAGGAGATGGAATATGGGAAACTGTTGAAAATGGTCCACATCAACAAATGAGTTTCGTAAATAATGTCGAAACTCCAAAGGTTAAAAGTTCTTATACTGTCGATGATAAAAAGAAAGTTCTTGATGAAAAAAAAGCCATTAACATATTACATATTGCATTAAGTATGGATGAGGTTGTGTGTGTCTCTCAATGTAAATCGACAAAAAAAATTTGGGATGCTTTGGTGCAAACTCATGAAGAAACCGCTGAAGTTAAAAGATCTATATTAAACACTTTGAGTCAAGAATACAAATTATTTAGAATGCAGCCACGAGAATCAATCCTCGACTTGCAAAAAAAGATTTCTGCACTTGACAAATCATTTGAAAGCACTCGGTAAGATTTTTACTAATGATGAACTTAATCTTAAAGTGTTTATGTCTTTGAACATGGAATGGCAACCAAAGGTTACAGCGATATTCGAAAAGAATAATCTATCCAAAATCACATCCGCAACTTTGTTCGGAAAACTCCAAGAGAATGAAATAGAACTTAGAAGATTAGAGAAGCATGAAATTCAAGTAAAAGATTCAAAATACATTGCTTTAAAGACAAAAGTAAAAAATTATGATTTCAATCAAGAGGATGGGTCCAATAGTGATGAAGATGATGATCTTATCATGAAGTTTGAAAAGTTTCAAAGAAAAGAAATAAAAAAGGAGATCATTAAGGCGGAAGCACCAACAAGGAAGATTAAATGCTTTGAATTTGGAGAAAAAGGACATGTTATGAGTGAATGCCCTGCACTTGAAAAGATGAATAAATACTTCAAAAGAAAAAAGGACAAAAGGCCAAAAAAAGCATATGTAGCATGGAATGACAATGAAATAAGTTCATCTTCAGATGAAGAACATGTAAATCTGGCATTGATAGCAACACACCATTCGGATGAAGAAGAAGAAGAGGTTATTAATGAAATATTTTCTTGTGATAATGATGTTTTAGGTGCTATTGAAGAAATACTTAATGAATGTAGGATTTTGTATAAAACGGTGTTAACCCAAAAGAAACAAATTTTATCTCTTGAAAAAAAGATTGACACCGTGGAAAAGAATTTTGAAGATGAAAACCAAATTCTTCTAGAAAAGGTAAAACAAAATCCTACATGCAAAGAGTGTGATTCACTATCTTTCCAAATTATTAAATTAAAAAGAATTCTTGAAAGGTATGAAAAAGCACAAGTTGGATTGGAAAATGTTCTTAGCCAACAAAGGTATTCAAATGATAAAAGTGGTCTTGGTTATTCTAAGTTTAACAATCCAAGTACTAATAAAACTATCTTTGCTAAGTCAAGTGACCAATTCAACAAGGAAAAAGTGAATATAGTACACAAGGTTCATCATCATCCTAAGAAAAGATTTCCAAAATAAAAATCATATGTTCCTAGATATAGAGGCAACTTTGTTCCTACATGTTTTTATTCTGGAAAAAAATGTTTTTATTTTTCCTAATTTCTTTATATACTTCAAGTCTTTTCCCATCCTTTTTGTTATTGACAAAGGGGAAGAAGATATATGTATATGTGTAGGCCTTTCTCTAACATTTTGCAGCAAGCAACAAATTTTTAAGAACTCTCAATCAAGGATCAAGGGGGAGCATTGATCTAGGGGGAGCTATCTTTTTTATGGGGAGCAAAGCCTTCATAATTTTCATGGTTGTCATCATAAAAAAAGGGGAAGAATCTGAAGACAAACTTCTAATGTGTTTTGATGAAGACAAGCCCATTGTTGAAGACAATTTCAACAATGATGTGATCAAATAAGGAAAAATAAGAAATTCATAAGACTTGATTACACTTGCAAGATTGAATTAATAAAACTTTTAGGTATATGAAATTCTTGTCTAAAGCATTTAATAGTGCTCAAAAATTTTCTTGCATTGGAAAAATTATTTTTCATGTTTGAACCATATTAAATCACTTTCAAATATAATCTATTGACTTAAATAAATCAATAGATGTTGCATAATATTGGTTCAAATACTTAGACAAATTTTTAAATTTTCAATTTTTTAAAACATTCAGTTTTAGTAAATTAGGGCGTTTTGAACCGTTGTAACAACACAAAAACCGCCACAATTTGCATCGGTCTGTAACAGTATTTTAAATTTAAAATTGAAAAATGTTTTGTTTGAATGCCCATTTTCATCATATCTTTTCATGGCATCCCTTACATAATTTCTCTTATTAAAATTCATAATTTCTCTAACCATTGCCATGACTTTTGAATGGTTGCTTTCATCACTATAAATTCATTTCAATTTTTCATTATTCATTTACCTCTTTCATAAAAATATTAAAATCTCTCTACATTTATTTTCTACACGTCTTTCATATTAAGATACTTTTTGAAATACATTTTCACATTATTATCATAAAAGTATCTTGAGGACTTAGAGAGAATTTGTCTTGAATCCTCATACTTGAAAAAGAAGAAGGCTTTGTTATAAGTCTTAAAGAATACTACAAATCTTCATATATTCATTTTATTCAAATTGTTGTAAAAATTCCTAAGTTCCAAGGATTGTTTGGAATTAAGTGTGTACAATAAGAAAGAGGATTATTTCTTCTTATAGGATTTGTTGTATCCTTGTTGTCTAGGATTGTTGGAAACAAGAGGTTCATTTTGAGAGGATTGTTTTCAATTGAACTTAGTGAAAAATTCAATAGGATTGTTCTTGGTTTGTTAGTGATACGAAGACTAGGATAAGTCTTGTATAGGGCCTAACAATATTAAAAATCTCTTTCATGTTGAAAGGAGACTGGAGTACTCTCGGACTGTGAGGGGAACCAGGATATATCCTTGTGTCATTTACTTTCCGAACTTTGTCGCTTTCATAACTTAGAAATTAATCAAGAAAGAAAACACAACATAAGATAAAAACTGGAAAAATTACAAATTACCTAATTCACCCTCTCTTAGGTGCAAACTCTACTTACAATTGGCATCAGAGCGGTTATAGGTGACATGTTCCTACAGATCCAGTATGACGTCCACAAGTGCAAATCCGGTTTTAAAAGATGACGGTAGTAACAACAAGCCCCCTCTATTTCTTAAAAGTATTTTGTATTTTGGAAAATTCATTTGAGAGCACACTTAAAGCACAAGGAGATGGAATATGGGAAACTGTTGAAAATGGTCCACATCAACCAATGAGTGTCGTAAATAATGTCGAAACTCCAAAGCTTAAAAGTTCTTATACTGACGATGATAAAAAGAAAGTTCTTGATGAAAAAAAGCCATTAACATATTACAAAGTGCATTAAGTATGGATGAGTTTTTCCGTGTCTCTCAATGTAAATCGGTAAAAGAAATTTAGGATACTTTGGTTGAAACTCATGAAGGAATCGCTGAAGTTAAAAGTTCTAGATTAAATACTTTGAGTCAAGAATACAAATTATTTAGAATGCAGCTTCGAGAATCAATCCTCGACTTGCAAAAAAGATTTGTGCACTTGACAAATAATTTGAAAGCACTTAGTAAGATTTTTACTAATGATGAACTTAATCTTAACGTGCTTAGGTCTTTGAACATGGAATGGCGATCAAAAGTTATAACGATATCCAAAAAGAAGAATCTATCCAAAACGGCATCCAAAACTTTGTTCGGAAAACTCCAAGAGCATGAAATATAACTTAGAAGATTGGAGATGCATGAAATTCAAGTAAAAGATTCAAAAGACATTGCCTTAAAGAAAAAAGTAAAAAATTATGATTGCAATCAAGAGGATGGATCCAATAGTGATAAAGATGATGATCTTATCAAGAAGTTTGAAAAGTTTCTAAGAAATGAAAGAAAAAAGGAGATTGTTAGAGGGGAAGCACCAACAAGGAAGATTAAATGCTTTGAATATGGAGAAAAAGGACATGTTAATAGTGAATGCCCTACACTTGTAGAGATGAATAAATACTTCAAAAGGAAGAGGACAAAAGGCTAAAGAAAGCATATGTAGCATGGAATGACAATGAAATAAGTTCATCTTCAGATGAAGAACATGTAAATCTTGCATTGATAGCAACACACCATTCGGATGAAGAAGAAGAAGAGGTTATTAATGAAATATTTTCTTGTGATAATGATGTTTTAGGTGCTATTGAAGAAATACTTAATGAATGTAGGATTTTGTATTAAACTGTGTCAACCTAAAAGAAACAAATTTTATCTCTTGAAAAAAAGATTGACACCATGGAAAAGAATTTTGGAGATGAAAACCAAATTCTTCTAGAAAAGTAAAAACAAAATCCTACATGCAAAGAGTGTGATTCACTATCTTTCCAAATTTTTAAATTAAAAAGAATTCTTGAAAGGTATGAAAAAGCACAAGTTGGATTGGAAAATGTTCTTAGCCAACAAAGGTATTCAAATGATAAAAGTGGTCTTGGTTATTCTAAGTTTAACAATCCAAGTATTAATAAAACTATCTTTGCTAAGGCAAGTGACCAATTCAACAAGGAAAAAGTGAATATATTACACAAGGTTCATCATCATCCTAAGAAAAGATTTCCAAAAAAGAAATCATATGTTCCTAGATATAGAGGCAACTTTGTTCCTAAATGTTTTTATTCTGGAAAAAATTGTTTTTATTTTTCCTAATTTCTTTATATACTTCAAGTCTTTTCCCATCCTTTTTGTTATTGACAAAGGGGAAGAAGATATATGTATATGTGTAGGCCTTTCTCTAACATTTTGCAGCAAGCAACAAATTTTTAAGAACTCTCAATCAAGGATCAAGGGGGAACATTGATCTAGGGGGAGTTATCTTTTTTATGGGGAGCAAAGCCTTCATAATTTTCATGGTTGTCATCATAAAAAAGGGGAAGAATCTGAAGATAAACTTCCTATGTGTTTTGATGAAGACACGCCCATTGTTGAAGACATTTTCAACAATGATATGATCAAATAAGGAAAAATAAGAAATTCATAAGACTTGACTACAATTGCAAGATTGAATTAATCAAACTTTTAGGTATATGAAATTCTTGTCTAAAACATTTAATAGTGCTCAAAATTTTTCTTGCATTGGAAAAATTATTTTTCATGTTTGAACCATATTAAATCACTTTCAAATATAATCTATTGACTTGGATAAATCAATAGATGTTGCATAATATTGGTTCAAATACTTAGACAAATTTTTAAATTTTCAATTTTTTAAAACAGTCAGTTTTTAGTAAATTAGGGCGTTTTGAACCGTCGTTACAACACAAAAACCGCCACAATTTGCATCGGTCTGTAACAGTATTTTAAATTTAAAATTGAAAAATGTTTTGTTTGAATGCCCATTTTCATCATATCTTTTCATGGTATCCCTTACATAATTTCTCTTATTAAAATTCATAATTTCTCTAACCATTGCCATGACTTTTGAATGGTTTCTTTCATCACTATAAATTCATTTCAATTTTTCATTTTTCATTTACCTCTTTCATAAAAATATTAAAATCTCTCTACATTTATTTTCTACACGTCTTTCATATTAAGATACTTTTTGAAATATATTTTCACATTATTATCATAAAAGTATCTTGAGGACTTAGAGATAATTTGTCTGTAATACCCCATATTATTGAAAATGCTCAATTGGATATCAGATGAGATCAGATAAGTATCTATGTGCTCTATCTTGGGATAATTGGATTAATGGAATCCTCTAAGTACTTTAAGTATTGACATTTGGGATCAATAGAGCAACTGAAGAACTCTAAAGAGATCAATTATTTTATTAAAGAGAATGATTAATATTTACTAATTCAAGAAAGTAATTTTTGGTAACTTTGATAATCGATCAATTGGGTTGAGACGACAAAATATCAATTGGAAATATTTTTCCCGGTTGGATTTATATTACATAATATAGTATTATATATATATATATATTGTTGGAAAGGAAAAGAAAAGAAAAACATAGCAGAAGAAGAAGAAGAAAAGGAGAAAGAAGAGAAGAAGAGAAAATGGAAAAGAGGGAAGGAAACGTGGATCAATGTTCATCATCTTCTTCAAACTCCTCTTCGATCATCAGGTGGGTTCTAGATAGAGACTTTAGAGTAAATTTCTGGAGGTTTTAGAGTTAGGTTGGATTTTGATAAAATGAGTAATTTTGTGAATCGATGAAATCCAACGGATGAAATATGATATATATTGCGTAGAATAGTCGGGTTATGAGCTTAATGAACTTATAATGCTTGCTAGTACTCCCTATGATGTTTTGATGATGTTCCAATGGGTTAAATATGAGAAAAACAGAGTTTTTCAGCTTCTGTGACAGTGGTAATCGATTACCCTATATTAGTAATCGATTACCCATGAGAAAATGGACGTTTCTGGGCTATTTTTGAGCAAGTAATCGATTACCCAAAAGTGAGTAATCGATTACCACTGCTATTGGCAGAAAAATGAAAATTGAAACGGGCGTAACTTTTGAACCGTAAGTCCGTTTTGGTCCCCGTTCGAAGCGCTGGGAAGCTAATTTTATTCTCTTTATGATAGTGAAATAGGAACATATGTTTATGCCTTGGATTGATAAGAAAAATATGGAAATGTAATGTATGTAGTTTGGTTTCCATCGAAACTCAAGAATCGGGAATCCGATTGATACGAGTCCAAAGCCTTTGGAAAGATAATCCAATAAGGTAGTGAATGGTGATGTGAGACCATGATTTAACCAAGGATGCTTGGTTGAGGATAGTAGTGGCTTGTGTGCCTTAAAACGTGTATGAACTATAATGTGATTATGTTTGACATGTTATGCTATTATATGTGTTACTTGTAATATTTGTGTTATACCATATCTATTTAATTGTGAACTGTGAATGAGAGAATATGCATGCAAATATGAAAACGATATAGGAAGAGTGAGGAAACCTCAAACTTAAACTATAGGAGAATCGAGTAAGGAACTAGAAAGTGTAGACAACTTTAGACGACGATGCTCGGGCACGTGTTGTTGGAAGATACATCCTTGTCGAGTATTAGCCTAGTTGGGAGTGAAACACTAGTATAGAACATGTGGTTAACTTTGTGGGTTTAGAAAGGCATGAGAGGCCTTAAGGCATTATTAGCCTTGAGATTGTCAAATACAATCATTTTGTCGTATGTGATCATGTAATCGTAACCGGTTTATCTTGAGTGTAGTTTCATGAGTCTCGGACTCCTTTGAAATGGATGCACAACTACTTGGCAGGTTTGATTCCCCGTGCTGTACGAATGGCGCCCATGAAGCGTATGCTTGTGACGGTTAATGGCCAGTGTGAAGTGACGGTTCATAACGGTTAATGGCCCGTAGAACCCGAATCCATTCGTATGTCAAGTAGATTACAAGGATCTATGACTCGGATCGCCTTCTAGACGTAGAAGCGGACGGGAACAGGAGATACCTTGGTATGGTTATCGATTAGTGATATTTTTTAGTTGATGAACTCATGACATGTTTCCATATAGTGTGAGATTGTGAACTCAAAGTCATTTCCCTTCCCTTGGACTTGAGTTAGGATTGTCAGAACCGTAAATAATCCGAGAGAACCCGTAAGATAGGGAACTCACTGAGATTTGATGTATCTCACCCCACTATAGTTGCTATATTTCAGGTAATTGCAGGTTGATTTACAAGTGGAGCTATGATTGGATGTTTCAAGAGAAGCTTAGTTAAGCTTATTTCCGCTGTGTATAATTATTGTTCTTGTACAATGAGGAATATTGTATAATGTTCTTAGTTTTTATTATTTTTTTGGCTAGTTTCCATGACTTGTGCCATGTGTTGTATTTATGTTTAGAAATGGACAAGTATGTGAACTATGCCATTAGGCACTTTTGATGTGTCAGTACCAAATAAAATGCTTGTATGGTATCATTCTAGATATATATTATACAGGGCATTACAGTTGGTATCAGAGCAGGTCGTATCCTCGACCTAGCCTTGAAACATCATAAGTAAATCTATTCTGGCCTCTTAAGTGTGTCTTGCCATCATGAAACTTAATATCATACTATGTAGTGTTGGGCCTGATCAACCTAATACTATGTATGTAATAGGTAGAATCATGGTTGAGCGACCGCGAGGACTCCGAAGTGCTGTTGGAACTTGTGCTGTGAGGGTAGGCTCAAGCCAAGAGTTAGTAGTGTGTAGGTTTTGGTAGAAGTTGTGCTCGGGTAGCATGGAATCGAAGAGTGAAATGTTGTTCAAGCAATCCTTTGGAAAGGATGGAGTCTGAAAGTTAAGGATCTCTAGCGCACGATTGGTTAAGGTATCAAGGAATACGAAAAATCGCAAGTAGAGATGGAATGACCACTAGTGTGGATAAGGATTTCAAGTAATCTCATCCCGAGGAAACGAAAAGTTGTTTGGTGGAACGTGTGACGTAAGTTCCGGAAGTGAGATAAGTATTGGCGCTTCAGATTCTAAGGTCGATAAGGTATCTTGAATGGACGAGAGTACCTTAAGGAATGTGTGCGGAACAATATCTTCCGACTAGTTAAAAGTAGAGAGTTAAGGACGTTCGGCTTTTAGGGGAACTTAAAGTAGTAGAGAAGTGTGTAAAGGAACACCAGGATGTGTCTACATGCTTCAAGTGAAACAAGTGTGAGCCGAAAGAAGAGTAAGAAATGAGTTGTGTATCTTCAGTTATGCGTGGAGATTAAGTTCAAGGTAATACATCAGGATTTCTGTTTTCGGTGAGAGATCAATTTAGAATTTGTTAACTTACCCAAGGAACCGTATAAAGTTTTGTGTTGGAGAAATAATGAGCTTCATGAAGTAATGGAAAGTGTAGTGTTACGGACCGGAAGAAGTTATATTAAGAAACAGAGTAAGTATCTTGGATCTAAGGGAATATTAGTAAGATGGGTTTATAATTGGACCTAAGAGGATTACCACGGAGAGCAAGGTAAACGTGGTGTGGAAACGGTATCAACGGAATGTCTTTTGGACGGGTGTGCTATAGAGTTATTAAGGTATTGATGAACCTATAATTAAGGAAGTGTAATTACAGATGGTTCACTCATAAGAACCGTATTAGTATGACGTGGAATGAGAAAGTTACACCTTGGTATTAAGAACAAGCGTAGTAGTAGCACCGTAGTCACAATGTACGTGATGGATTCTTATTCTTGAGACAAGTGTGAAGAGACGTACCATGTGGAGCAGTGAATATTGTATTTTAAGAAGTAAGATTGTGGTAAAACAACGAAAAGAAATTCGGGACTTATTACGGACTAAGTGTAAATTATGGAATGATTTATACCGGAAGGGTTTCGTTAATAGTTGATGAGAATTGTCAGTTACGGATTTTCCGTTAAATAATTTGGTGTAAGTATGGTGTGTAATGGATAGTAAAGGGTAAGAAATCCCGGTTAGTGCGTACGAAGTAATGGAAAGGTTCTCCAAGAGGATGCATTGCCCCGAGTTATTTCAAGTATAGAGGAACTTCTGTATTTGTGAATCATCGAAATATTTGGAATCTACCTTTTGTTGGACTAAGAACGTTGTTGTTTTAGTTCTCACCCAGGGGTTCGAGTGAGAACAAGGTTGTGTGCTATAGGTTATGTCCATCGCTTTCGTGGTATAGTATGTTGGTTGTATGTTGAATTTTGCTTATGGACGACTCAAGGATGAGTTGCGGTTAAGACCCTAGAATTTCATCATTATTGGTTTCCCACTAGTGTCGTTGTATCAACAGAGAGTGAACTGTTCCGCTGAAATTGTAGGGTGACTGCGACGGAATTTGGAATTTTTCTTGTCACTTGGTTGGTGAATGTTATATAAGTTAAGGAGCCACAAGTTGAGAATGATATTATGGGTTAGAGCAAGCTAGATTGATGGTTTGAGTTGGGATGGCTTTGAATTAAGAGGAAAACTAATTTTTTTTTATTTCTGCAGCAGTGTTAACCGATTAACACAAGGGGTTAACCGATTAACACATGCAGGAATGGTGTTTTGCGCTAAATTTTGAGGAGTTAACTGATTAGCTCCGGTGGTTAATCGATTAACGCGTGGGTAAATTGTGAAATCCCTTAATGACCATCATCTGCGTTTTGTTACCTTATGTTGCTCCGAGTGGAGAGTTTTGTGTGAGGTAAAACGGAGTTCCGAGTAAATGAAAGACGTATTCGTGGTTGGAAATTTGAACTGGTGGAAGGGTGTTACTTAGTCGATCATCTATTTAGATGACCAAGGAATTTGACTACGAGGAAGTAATCTTATGAACTGGATTGAGTATGAGGAAGTCTTAGGCGCATTGTTATTATTACTGTTGAGGACTTTAAGGACGAAGTCAGAGATTACTCACCAAGTGTTGATTTGTAAAGATCGTTTTGGTAATTTAATTGTTGGTGCTAGTGAGGTTCGAGTGGTTGGTCAGAGTTTAGTAATTGTTATCTTCCGTGAGTTCATGGTATGGGATTTAGACCGTGAGAGTGGTACCAGTTGAGTGCCGTTGTGTTTTACCCAGAGGAGAAAATTTGAAGGTTATCTTTCCAAGTACGAGTAAGAATTGGACGTTCCGAAGTTAAGTATGTAACTTGGAATCGCTTATGAAATGGAACGAATGAAAAAAGTGGATTCAGTTTAGAAACGTGGCATGTCCTTTGAGGGTGTGTGTGCGTGTGGAGTGTTGTATGTGGATTGGCGAGTAGTATGGAAACTCACAACTTCGCTTTGAATGGTTTAAGTTTGATAAGTGGTAACTCGCATATGATTATAGTCCTATGTTGGTGTTATGTTGTTAGTGATTGATATCACGAATCAACAAGAAACATTGAGGGAATTAGAAATCGTAAGAAAAATTGATATGGAATGTGGTAACTAGAAACGGAAGCTGTTAAGCTATTTTAGATGTATTATTCGAGTTAGAGTGAGTTTCGGAGTTGTATAGGTTATGGTTGTAACAGTGTAACTCCGGTATCTTCACCGTCTGGAGAGTATTGGACCGATGTTAGGATATTGTTTGTTGGCGAGGAAATTGTTCTACTATAAGACGCCAGTAAGTTTCTTGTACCATGGGTTAGTAAGGATCCCAGTGGATAAGTGTATTTCTCAGTGGACGATTAGCTAATTGACAGTGCTCGAGAATTCGTAGTGTTCTACTGTTAGAAGTTAAGTTGTACAGTGGAAGGTGACAAATGAAGAGTTCAGTCAGACTAATAAGGATTAGAATGATTGTTACTTGTGAGTGTGGAAGTAAGGAGGTCTTGTTCTAAGTGTGTTACCTTTTGGTGTGACACAAAAGAAAGGAAATGTCATATTTAATGAGTACCGTGTATAGTATTAGACCAGAGGGAACTTGTAAAGAAGACGTTTGACTAATTGTGGAGTGATTTAGAACGTTGAAGGATTTACGGAGGAATAGTTGCCGGTAATTGTGTGAAGTTAAGGAATCACCGAATTACCTCATGAGGATTTGATGAGTGGTTGTTACCCTGAACCAAAATAAGGTGTTACGGTTTGGTTGGTGACTCGGTAGAGGAATGTAGAATGGTACACTCCTTCCGAGGTGGGATGCGACCAAGTCTTTTTATGGGCAACAGATGAATTGAGAGGAAGCAACGTTGGAAGTTAACCCAATAGTGGAATACGTCAGAAATTTGAACGGACGTAAAGTTAAGTGTGAATCTAAGACCAGGATACAGACTGCGGTTGTTGTTGAATAGAGGAAATTCGGGAGCGAATTTCAATTTAAGGGGGGGAGAGTGTAATACCCCATATTATTGAAAATGCTCAATTGGATATCAGATGAGATCAGATAAGTATCTATGTGCTCTATCTTGGGATAATTGGATTAATGGAATCCTCTAAGTACTTTAAGTATTGACATTTGGGATCAATAGAGCAACTGGAGAACTCTAAAGAGATCAATTATTTTATTAAAGAGACGGATTAATATTTACTAATTCAAGAAAGTAATTTTTGGTAACTTTGATAATTGATCAATTGGGTTGAGACGACAAAATATCAATTGGAGATATTTTGCCCGGTTGGATTTATATTATATAATATAGTATTATATATATATATATATATATATATATATATATATATATATATATATATATATATATATATATATATATATATTGTAGGAAAGGAAAAGAAAAGAAAAACATAGCAGAAGAAGACGAAGAAAAGGAGAAATAAGAGAAGAAGAGAAAATGGAAAAGAGGGAAGGAAACGTGGATCAATGTTCATCATCTTCTTCAAACTCCTCTTCGATCATCAGGTGGGTTCTAGATAGAGACTTTAGAGTAAATTTCTGGAGGTTTTAGAGTTAGGTTGGATTTTGATAAAATGAGTAATTTTGTGAATCGATGAAATCTAACGGATGAAATATGATATATATTGCGTAGAATAGTCGGGTTATGAGCTTAATGAACTTATAATGCTTGCTAGTACTCCCTATGATGTTTTGATGATGTTCCAATGGGTTAAATATGAGAAAAACAGAGTTTTTCAGCTTCTGTGACAGTGGTAATCGATTACCCTATATTAGTAATCGATTACCCATGAGAAAATGGACGTTTCTGGGCTATTTTTGAGCAAGTAATCGATTACCCAAAAGTGAGTAATCGATTACCACTGCTATTGGCAGAAAAATGAAAATTGAAACGGGCGTAACTTTTGAACCGTAAGTCCGTTTTGGTCCCCGTTCGAAGCGTTGGGAAGCTAATTTTATTCTCTTTATGATAGTGAAATAGGAACATATGTTTATGCCTTGGATTGATAAGAAAAATATGGAAATGTAATGTATGTAGTTTGGTTTCCACCGAAACTCAAGAATCGGGAATCCGATTGATACGAGTCCAAAGCCTTTGGAAAGATAATCCAATAAGGTAGTGAATGGTGATGTGAGACCATGATTTAACCAAGGATGCTTGGTAGAGGATAGTAGTGGCTTGTGTGCCTTAAAACGTGTATGAACTATAATGTGATTATGTTTGACATGTTATGCTATTATATGTGTTACTTGTAATATTTGTGTTATACCATGTCTATTTAATTGTGAACTGTGAATGAGAGAATATGCATGCAAATATGAAAATGATATAGGAAGAGTGAGGAAACCTCAAACTTGAACTATAGGAGAATCGAGTAAGGAACTAGAAAGTGTAGACAACTTTAGACGGCGATGCTCGGGCACGTGTTGTTGGAAGATACATCCTTGTCGAGTATTGGCCTAGTTGGGAGTGAAACACTAGTATGGAACATGTGGTTAACTTTGTGGGTTTAGAAAGGAATGAGAGGCCTTAAGGCATTATTAGCCTTGAGATTGTCAAATGCAATCATTTTGTCGTATGTGATCATGTAATCGTAACCGGTTTATCTTGAGTGTAGTTTCATGAGTCTCGGACTCCTCTGAAATGGATGCACAACTACTTGGCAGGTTTGATTCCCCGTGCTGTACGAATGGCGGCCATGGAGCGTATGCTTATGACGGTTAATGGCCCGTGTCAAGTGACGGTTCATAATGGTTAATGGCCCGTAGAACCCGAATCCATTCGTATGTCAAGTAGATTACAAGGATCTATGACTCGGATCGCCTTCTAGACGTAGAAGCGGACGGGAACAGGAGATACCTTGTTATGGTTATCGATTAGTGATATTTTTGAGTTGATGAACTCATGACATGTTTCCATATAGTGTGAGATTGTGAACTCAAAGTCATTTCCCGTCCCTTGGACTTGAGTTAGGATTGTCAGAACCGTAAATAATCTGAGAGAACCCATAAGATAGGGAACTCACTGAGATTTGATGTATCTCACCCCACTATAGTTGTTATATTTCAGGTAATTGCAGGTTGATTTACAAGTGGAGCTATGCTTGGATGTTTCAAGAGAAGCTTAGTTAAGCTTATTTCCGCTGTGTATAATTATTGTTCTTGTACAATGAGGAATATTGTATAATGTTCTTAGTTTTTATTATTTTTTGGCTAGTTTCCATGACTTGTGCCATGTGTTGTATTTATGTTTAGAAATGGACAAGTATGTGAACTATGCCATTAGGCACTTTTGATGTGTCAGTACCAAATAAAATGCTTGTATGGTATCATTCTAGATATATATTATACAGGGCATTACATTGTCTTGAATCCCCATACTTGAAAAAGAAGAAGGCTTTGTTATAAGTCTTAAAGAATACTACAAATCTTCATATATTCATTTTATTCAAATTGTTGTAAAAATTCCTAAGTTCCAAGGATTGTTTGGAATTAAATGTGTACAATAAGAAAGAGGATTGTTTCTTCTTATAGGATTTGTTGTATCCTTGTTGTCTAGGATTGTTGGAAACAAGAGGTTCATTTTGAGAGGATTGTTTTCAATTGAACTTAGTGAAAAATTCAATAGGATTGTTCTTGGTTTCTTAGTGATACGAAGACTAGGATAAGTCTTGTATAGGTCCTAACAATATTAAAAATCTCTTTCATGTGGAAAGGGGACTGGAGTACTCTCGGACTGTGAGGGGAACCAGGATATATCCTTGTGTCATTTACTTTCCGAACTTTATCGCTTTCATAACTTAGAAATTAATCAAGAAAGAAAACACAACATAAGATAAAAACTGGAAAGATTACAAATTACCTAATTCACCCTCTCTTAGGTGCAAACTCTACTTACAATTGGCATTAGAGTGGTTATAGGTAACATGTTCCTACAGATCCAGTATGGCATCCACAAGCGCAAATCCGGTTTTAAAAGATGGTGGTAGTAGCAACAAGCCCCCTCTATTTCTTAAGAGTATTTTGTATTTTGGAAAATTCGTTTGAGAGCACACTTAAAGCACAAGGAGATGGAATATGGGAAACTGTTGAAAATGGTCCACATCAACCAATGAGTGTCGTAAATAATGTCGAAACTCCAAAGGTTAAAAGTTCTTATACTAACGATGATAAAAAGAAAGTTCTTGATGAAAAAAAGCCATTAACATATTACAAAGTGCATTAAGTATGGATGAGTTTTTCCGTGTCTCTCAATGTAAATCGGTAAAAGAAATTTAGGATACTTTGGTTGAAACTCATGAAGGAACCGCTGAAGTTAAAAGTTCTAGATTAAACACTTTGAGTCAAGAATACAAATTATTTAGAATGCAGCTTCGAGAATCAATCCTCGACTTGCAAAAAAGATTTGTGCACTTGACAAATCATTTGAAAGCACTTAGTAAGATTTTTACTAATGATGAACTTAATCTTAACGTGCTTAGGTTTTTGAACATGGAATGGCAATCAAAAGTTATAACGATATCCGAAAAGAAGAATCTATCCAAAACGACATCCACAAGTTTGTTCGGAAAACTCCAAGAGCATGAAATATAACTTAGAAGATTGGAGACGCATGAAATTCAAGTAAAAGATTCAAAAGACATTGCCTTAAAGAAAAAAGTAAAAAATTATGATTGCAATCAAGAGGATGGATCCAATAGTGATAAAGATGATGATCTTATCAAGAAGTTTGAAAAGTTTCTAAGAAATGAAAGAAAAAAGGAGATTATTAGAGGGGAGGCACCAACAAGGAAGATTAAATGCTTTGAATATGGAGAAAAAGGACATGTTAATAGTGAATGCCCTACACTTGTAGAGATGAATAAATACTTCAAAAGGAAGAGGACAAAAGGCTAAAGAAAGCATATGTAGCATGGAATGACAATGAAATAAGTTCATCTTCAGATGAAGAACATGTAAATCTTGCATTGATAGCAACACATCATTCGGATAAAGAAGAAGAAGAGGTTATTAATGAAATATTTTCTTGTGATAATGATGTTTTAGGTGCTATTGAAGAAATACTTAATGAATGTAGGATTTTGTAAGAAACGGTGTCAACCTAAAAGAAACAAATTTTATCTCTTGAAAAACACCATGGAAAAGAATTTTGAAGATGAAAACCAAATTCTTCTAGAAAAGGAAAAACAAAATCCTACATGCAAAGAGTGTGATTCACTATCTTTCCAAATGTATAAATTAAAAAGAATTCTTGAAAGGTATGAAAAAGCACAAGTTGGATTGGAAAATGTTCTTAGCCAACAAAGGTATTCAAATGATAAAAGTGGTCTTGGTTATTCTAAGTTTAACAATCCAAGTACTGATAAAACTATCTTTTCTAAGGCAAGTGACCAATTCAACAAGGAAAAAGTGAATATATTACACAAGGTTCATCATCATCCTAAGAAAAGATTTCCAAACAAGAAATCATATGTCCCTAGATATAGAGGCAACTTTGTTCCTAAATGTTTTTATTCTGGAAAAAATTGTTTTTATTTTTCCTAATTTCTTTATATACTTCAAGTCTTTTCTCATCCTTTTTGTTATTGACAAAGGGGAAGAAGATATATGTATATGTGTAGGCCTTTCTCTAACATTTTGCAGCAAGCAACAAATTTTTAAGAACTCCCAATCAAGGATCAAGGGGGAGCATTGATCTAGGGGGAGTTATCTTTTTTATGGGGAGCTAAGCCTTCATAATTTTCATGGTTGTCATCATAAAAAAGGGGAAGAATCTGAAGACAAACTTCCAATGTGTTTTGATGAAGACAAGCCCATTGTTGAAGACAATTTCAACAATGATATGATCAAATAAGGAAAAATAAGAAATTCATAAGACTTGACTACACTTGCAAGATTGAATTAATCAAACTTTTAGGTATATGAAATTCTTGTCTATAACATTTAATAGTGCTCAAAATATTTCTTGCATTGGAAAAATTATTTTTCATGTTTGAACCATATTAAATCACTTTCAAATATAATCTATTGACTTGGATAAATCAATAGATGTTGCATAATATTGGTTCAAATACTTAGACAAATTTTTAAATTTTCAATTTTTTAAAACAATCAGTTTTTAGTAAATTAGGGCGTTTTGAACCGTTGTAACAACACAAAAACCGCCACAATTTGCATCGGTCTGTAACAGTATTTTAAATTTAAAATTGAAAAATGTTTTGTTTGAATGCCCATTTTCATCATATCTTTTCATGGCATCCCTTACATAATTTCTCTTATTAAAATTCATAATTTCTCAAAACATTGCCGTGACTTTTGAATGGTTGCTTTCATCACTATAAATTCATTTCAATTTTTCATTTTTCATTTACCTCTTTCATAAAAATATTAAAATCTCTCTACATTTATTTTCTACACGTCTTTCATATTAAGATACTTTTTGAAATACATTTTCACATTATTATCATAAAAGTATCTTGAGGACTTAGAGAGAATTTGTCTTGAATCCTCATACTTGAAAAAGAAGAAGGCTTTGTTATAAGTCTTAAAGAATACTACAAATCTTCATATATTCATTTTATTCAAATTGTTGTAAAAATTCCTAAGTTCCAAGGATTGTTTGGAATTAAGTGTGTACAATAAGAAAGAGGATTGTTTCTTCTTATAGGATTTGTTGTATCCTTGTTGTCTAGGATTGTTGGAAACAAGAGGTTCATTTTGAGAGGATTGTTTTCAATTGAACTTAGTGAAAAATTCAATAGGATTGTTCTTGGTTTGTTAGTGATACGAAGACTAGGATAAGTCTTTTATAGGTCCTAACAATATTAAAAATCTCTTTCATGTTGAAAGGGGACTGGAGTACTCTCGGACTGTGAGGGGAACCAGGATATATCCTTGTGTCATTTACTTTCCGAACTTTGTTGCTTTCGTAACTTAGAAATTAATCAAGAAAGAAAACACAACATAAGATAAAAACTGGAAAAATTACAAATTACCTAATTCACCCTCTCTTAGGTGCAAACTCTACTTACAATTGGCATCAGAGCGGTTATAGGTAACATGTTCCTACAGATCCAGTATGGCGTCCACAAGCGCAAATCCGGTTTTAAAAGATGGCGGTAGTAGCAACAAGCCCCCTCTATGTCTTGAGAGTATTTTGTCTTTTGGAAAATTCGTTTGAGATCATACATAAGCACAAGGAGATGGAATATGGAAAACTGTTGAAAATGATCCACATCAACCAATGAGTGTCGTAACTAATGTCGAAACTCCAAAGGTTAAAAGTTCTTATACTGACGATGATAAAAAGAAAGTTCTTGATGAAAAAAAAAACCATTAACATATTACAAAGTGCATTAAGTATGGATGAGTTTTTCCGTGTCTCTCAATGTAAATCGGTAAAAGAAATTTAGGATACTTTGGTTGAAACTCATGAAGGAACCGCTGAAGTTAAAAGTTCTAGATTAAACACTTTGAGTCAAGAATACAAATTATTTAGAATGCAGCTTCGAGAATCAATCCTCGACTTGCAAAAAAGATTTGTGCACTTGACAAATCATTTGAAAGCACTTAGTAATATTTTTACTAATGATGAACTTAATCTTAACGTGCTTAGGTCTTTGAACATGGAATGGCAATCAAAAGTTATAACGATATCCGAAAACAAGAATCTATCCAAAACGACATCCGTAACTTTGTTCGGAAAACTCCTAGAGCATGAAATATAACTTAGAAGATTGGAGAAGCATGAAATTCAAGTAAAAGATTCAAAAGACATTGCCTTAAATAAAAAAGTAAAAAATTATGATTGCAATCAAGAGGATGGATCCAATAGTGATAAAGATGATGATCTTATCAAGAAGTTTGAAAAGTTTCTAAGAAATGAAATAAAAAAGGAGATTATTAGAGGGGAAGCACCAACAAGGAAGATTAAATGCTTTGAATATGGAGAAAAAGGACATGTTAAAAGTGAATGCCCTACACTTGTAGAGATGAATAAATACTTCAAAAGGAAGAGGACAAAAGGCTAAAGAAAGCATATGTAGCATGGAATGACAATGAAATAAGTTCATCTTCAGATGAAGAACATGTAAATCTTGCATTGATAGCAACACACCATTCGGATGAAGAAGAAGAAGAGGTTAGTAATGAAATATTTTCTTGTGATAATGATGTTTTAGGTGCTATTGAAGAAATACTTAATGAATGTAGGATTTTGTATAAAACGGTGTCAACCCAAAAGAAACAAATTTTATCTCTTGAAAAAAAGATTGACACCATGGAAAAGAATTTTGAAGATGAAAAACAAATTCTTCTAGAAAAGGAAAAACAAAATCCTACATGCAAAGAGTGTGATTCACTATCTTTCCAAATTTTCCAATTAAAAAGAATTTTTGAAAGGTATGAAAAAACACAAGTTGGATTGGAAAATATTCTTAGACAACAAAGGTATTCAAATGATAAAAGTGGTCTTGGTTATTCTAAGTTTAACAAACCAAGTACTAATAAAACTATCTTTGTTAAGGCAAGTGACCAATTCAACAAGGAAAAAATGGATATAGTACAAAAGGTTCATCATCATCCTAAGAAAAGAATTACTAAAAAGAAATCCTATGTTCCTTGATATAGAGGCAACTTTGTTCCTACATGTTTTTATTGTGGAATAAGTGGTCATACACCTAATGCTTGCTATGTAAGAAATTTTAGTTAGACAGGTGTGCATTATGTGTGGGTTAAGAAAGGAATTAATTATGAAGGACCCAAGGCACACTGGGTACCAAATAAAACTTAATTTATTTGGTAGGTTTGCTTGAAGACCACTTTAAATCTATGCTTTGTTGATAAATGGTTGTTCTAAGCTTTTGATGGGAGGCATAAACTAACTTTCAAATATAGTTCTAAAGTACAAAGGTTATTTCACATATGGGTAATACCTTAAAGGAAGAATTCTTGGCATTGAAAAAGTTGGAGCACTTACTTTCACATCATTTGAAGATGTACTTTATGTTAAAGGGCTAAAGCAAAATTTTCTAAACAAAAGCCAACTTTGTGACTACGGCTTCAAAATCATGTTCGCCAAGGATGATTGTTTGATAAAGTCACCCATGAGGTAAATCTCATAGGTAAAAATTGTTTTTATTTTTCATAATTTCTTTATATATTTCAAGTCTTTTCCCATCCATTTTGCTATTGACAAAGGGGGAGAAGATATATGTATATGTGTATGCCTTTCTCTAACATTTTGCAGCAAGCAACAAATTGTCAAGAACTCTCAATCAAGGATCAAGGGAGAGCATTGATCTAGGGGGAGTTATCATTTTTAGGGGGAGCAAAGCCTTCATAATTTTCATGGTTGTCATCATAAAAAAGGGGAAGAATCTGAAGACAAACTTCCAATGTGTTTTGATGAACACAAGCCCATTGTTGAAGACAATTTCAACAATGATATGATCAAAGAAGGAAAAATAAGAAATGCATAAGACTTGACTACACTTGCAAGATTGAATTAATCAAACTTTTAGGTATCTGAAATTCTTAAATAAAACATTTAATAGTGCTCAAAATATTTCTTGCATTGGAAAAATTATTTTTCATGTTTGAACCATATTAAATCACTTTCAAATATAATCTATTGACTTGGATAAATAAATAGATGTTGCATAATATTGGTTCAAATATTTAGAAAAAATTTCAAATTTTCAATTTTTTAAAACATTCAGTTTTTAGTAAATTAGGGCGTTTTGAACCGTTGTAACAACACAAAAACTGCCACAATTTGCACCGGTCTGTAGCAGTATTTTAAATTTAAAATTGAAAACTGTTTTGTTTGAATGCACATTTTCATCATATCTTTTCATGGCATCCCTTACATAATTTCTCTTATTAAAATTCATAATTTCTCTAACCATGGCCATGACTTTTGAATGGTTGCTTTCATCATTATAAATTCATTTCAATTTTTCATTTTTCATTTACCTCTTTCATACAAATATTAAAATCTCTCTACATTTATTTTCTACACATCTTTAATATTTAGATACTTTTTGAAATACATTTTCACATTATTATCATAAAAGTATCTCGAGCACTTAGAGAGAATTTGTCTTGAATCTTCATACTTGAAAGAGAAGAAGGCTTTGTTATAAGTCTTAAAGAATACTACAAATTTTCATATATTCATTTTATTCAAATTGTTGTAAAAATTCCTAAGTTCCAAGGATTGTTTGGAATTAGGTGTGTACTATAAGAAGGAGGATTATTTCTTCTTATAGGGTTTGTTGTATCCTTGTTGTCCAGGATTGTTGGAAGCAAGAGGTTCATTTTGAGAGGATTGTTCTCAATTGGACTTAGTGAAAAATCCAAGAGGATTGTTTTTAGTTTGTTAGTGATTGGAAGACTAAATTAAGTCTTGTATAGGTCCTAACAATATTAAAATCTCTTTCATGTTGAAAGGGGACTGGATATATCCTTGTGTCGTTTATTTTCCGCACTTTATCGCTTTCATAACTTAGAAATTAATCAGGAAAGAAAACACAACATAAGATAAAAACCGGAAAAATTTCAAAGTACCTAATTCACTCCCTATTAGGTGCAAACTCTACTTACAAGCACTAATGGTATTTTCCTCTCTTTTTGAAATTAAAATGGCCATAACTTTATGTTTTGATTTTTAGTTCACTACTACAAAATGAATATACAACGCTACTAAAATGAAAAGTGCCACTCTGGCTGAGCCTACTGCTCCAAGTCCTATGAAACGAGCCTCCTTGCTTGAACCCCTCAGATTCAAGACTTACAGCTCCAATTCCATATACTGAGCTCACTTGCTCAAGCCACAATGGCTGAGGCTTTTGCTCCAGGTCCCATGAAACGAGCCTCCTTGCTTGAACCCCTCAGATTCAAGACTTACTGCTCCAGTTTCATGTACCGGGCTAACTTGCTTAAGCCACACTGGCTCAAGACTACTGCTTAATTAATCCACTTGATTAAGACTTTCACAGCTCAAGCACATGGCAAGAGACTTATGTGGCTCAAGCATCTTGGCTCAAGACTTCCTTGCTTGTATCCTAATGATACAAGACTTTTGCTCAAGCACACAACGAGAGACTTTGATCTAAACTGCTAAAGAAGTTCAGTAGAATATAGAACAAGGAGTACATGATACAAGTATCAGAGGTACGAGAAATCACCATAACAAAGACCTAAAGATCTTAAGATTTCTAAGATATTCAATGTGTAAGAAATCTTAAGGCTTTTACAATTACAAACTACAACAGAAAATATGCATATACAATTGTGTTGATAATTGTTGATCTTGTTACTCCTTCTTCTAGATAATCATTGTTTAAGATTCAGTTTGAACCTTCAGCCATATTTATTGCCTTTGCAGAAACTAGTCGTTGAAGAGGTAACTTGATCAAGAGCCTTTGCTTTTGCTCCATAGTACAAGAGACATTGAAGATAGATACACCAGAAGATCTTGATCGAATGTGTAACATTTTTAAACTTTGAGTCTTCAAGAGATCCTGTACTATTAGAGCCATTGAGAGTAGATGTCCATAAAGTATGCCAACCTTTCTTGACCATTGCAATTTGTAGATTCTATCTGACAAACTGATTTGACAATACAGCATGCTTTCCGCAATACGGATAACTTCGGCTTTATCACCAACTCTGAATGGTACCAGAAGCCAATTTGCATTCACTAAGTGTTGAGACAATTATGTTGCTTCTTCTGATACTGAGACCTTCAGCTTTAGAGTCTACGTCAGACATCACTTAGCAAGTGTTCTTCAGATTTTGCCACAAAAAGCTGGCAATTCAGTAACTCCCAAAGTGTGCTAATATAACACAGATTCTGGCTATAATATTTACAAGTATTAGAACCTGCACACATGTAACACACATCAAATAAACCATTGTTCTTTTATTACTTTGTTATCATCAAAACCTAAGGAAAATGTGTCATGAACAAATCTTGTTCTAACAGTGCTATGAAGGACCGTGATGACATCTATTACTTAACGCACATACATTTTCTTTTATTTAATTATTAAAATTTTGATATGATATACTCACAGTTGAAAAATACGATCGTGGTTATATAAAATCATCCTGTCATGAGTTTGAATCTCAGCACCATCAAATGTTTTATTTCTTTAACATTTAGTCGCGCTTTTGTCTTTTTATTTAATTTTAAATTAAAAATAAATGTGATACCACCACGGTTGTTTAAACAACCACTGTGACATATTTATCATTTTGTTTTAAATTTTTTAAATTATAATATACTGGCGCTTCTTTATGACATTTAATTAAGCAAATAATATATCACCACGGTTGCGTAGCTGAACCGTTGTGACATATTTTTCATTTTGTTTTAAACATTTTAAATTGTAGTATAATGATGCTTCTTTACGAAATTTAATTAAGCAAATAATATATCACCATAGTTGCGTAGCTGAACCGTTGTGACATATTTTTCATTTTGTTTTAAATATTTTAAATTGTAATATACTAGCGCTTCTTTATAAAATTTAATTAAGCAAATAATATCTCACCACGGTTCTAGTTTTTTACCGTGGTGGTATCTTTAATTCATTTTTATAACGGCTAACTAGCTTGTCTCTTCAGTAGCCATTTTTTACACTGAATAACGATACGATAAGAAACACCATTTCAACCCTAACGTTCACTGCTGAGAAACGAAACACCATATCAACCCTAACATTCATCGTTCATCGTTTTTCATCAATTGTTCATCGGTTCATCATTTTTCATCGGTTCATCGTTTTCCATTCGTTGTTCATTTTCAACCCGTAGTCATCGCGAGGAGGAAGACAACATACCAACGCCAACACTAACACCATCGTCATTGTCAAGGAGGAATACAACAACAACACTATCTATTTCAATCCAAATATTCACCTTTACTTAGTCATCACGTTTACGGTACGTAAAATGTTTTTCACATGCATCTATAATAAACTTTAGTTTCCATTGTTGTTGATGTTGTTGTTCATGTTGTTTTTGTGGTTGTTGTTGAATGTGTGTGTTATAACATTTTATTAATATTTTGTTGATGTTGTTGTTGTTGTTAAATGTGTATGATAACATATTTCTATTCATGGTTATATGTGGAAATAATAGATAAAAGAGTTTACTGTTGTTGTTGTTGTTGAGGTTGTTGTTGATTTTTAACATAGATGTCTTCTTCGTCGTATTCTTCATCTAGTGGTGACGAAACTATGACAAGTACACTCGTACAAATGATACTCAAGACGGAAATAAAATATCACAAAGAGGTGCCAAAATGCTTACCATTGTTGTTGTTGTTGAAGTTCCATTGTTATGGATGTTGTTGTTCTTGTTGTTTTTGTGGTAGATGTTGAATGTATGTGATAACACTTGATTAATCTTTTGTTGTGGTTGTTTTTGTTATTGTTGTTAAATGTGTATGTGATAACATTTGATTAATCTTTTGTTGATGTTGTTGTTGTTTTTGAATGTGTATGATAACATATTTCTATTCATGGTTATATGTGGAAATAATAGATGAAATAGTTTATTTGTTGTTGTTGCTGCTGAGGTTGTTATTGTTTTTCAACATAGATGTCGTCTTCGTCACATTCTTCATCTAGTGGTGACAAAACTATGACAAGTGAAACTCGTACAAATGATACTTAAGGCGGAAATAAAGATCACAAAGAGGTGCCACAATTCTTACAAAATTAACAAAAGTTTGCAAATCTGGTAACAAATTGTCGATTGTGTTTGATGCGTATTACAGAGTAGTTTATGGTGAATACTCTTTTCTTTTTAAGAGTTATGTTGCGTTCCTTGGACGTAGCAAAGTCATTATATTGATAGATGATTGGAAACAAGCACCAAAGGCCGTAAAAAATAGCATATGGACATGCGTTCTGGTATTAATTTTAATTTTCATCTATTCGATATGAATTTCTATAATTTCTAATACATTCTTATTGATTTAAATGTGGTTGACTTTTGAGTTTACGGATAATGATAAGTTAAAAAAAGGTGGGTAAGTCATGTTCGTACGTGTTGGAGGAGCTTTAAGTCATGACTCACTCATGACTATATTAGGGACCCTAAGCCTGGTCTTGAGCGTCCATGGGTGAGATATAGTTATCTTTCGAAGAAGGTTGGGAAAAAGTTTGTGAAAGACCGTCTTTATGAGAAATTCATGGTTAGTACTAGTTATCTTGATAATTTTATGCTAATGATTTATAGATATTAATAATATTTTCACTATGTTTATAACAGGCTAAAAGTCAAGCAGGGATACAAAATAAAGCAAAAAACATTTACCCCCATAGATTGTCTCGTGGTGGTTACAGGAAACTTGAGAAAACAATGATGAATGAAAAAAAAAACAACAAATAGGGGATGAGGACTCCATTAGTCGTGATCACAACCCATCTCCACCATCAAGACATGAGAAGTGGAAGAGGGCTCGACTAAGACCAAATGGAGAGTACACCTCAGATGCATCAAGAGTAATTGCTGAGAAAATTGTAAGTATGATTTGTTGTGTGCATGTTATGTGTTATTTAAATGTTGTGGTAATTACAATATTTATATTATCATGCATGTTGTGTAGGATCTGTTGGTTGAGGAGACCCGTGGAGGCTCATTTATTCCAGAACCACAACATGATATTCTAGTAGAAGCTATCGGAAAAGGTGAGTATGGTGGGCGTGTTCGTGATGTTGTAGAAGGCGTCGGCCTAAGATTATTCTTTGGTTCATAAAAAAAAAGCGCTAAAAGCACCGAATTACAAGCACAAAAAGAAAAGATTACAGCTTTTGAGAAGCAGTTAGAAGAACAAAGGAAGATGTTAGAAATGGAGCAGGAAAATCGGAGGAAATATATGGAAAAGATAGAAAAGTTAGAAGAGATATGCGGTATGTGTTTTATCTGAAATGCTAGTGTTTTATTTAAAATGTATGATATATCAATTGTGTGTTATCTGAAAAGTTAGAAAAGATAAAAATGTGTTTATTATGTATTGTGTTCAAACGAATATTATGTTGCAGAGAATAAGTGGATCATTCCAACAACATACAAATAAAAATGATGTTGATGTTGATGATCAATTTCCCGAAACAAATTTTGTACGTGGTGCTAGCACAAAGGGAAGTAATAGTTCAGTCGCCTCCTCTCAAGAGATCAATGAGATATTGGATCCTTCCGCACATGAAATCACCACGTTATACCTGTTGGTTACAGATAACGATGATCTGATTTCTCTTCCGCTAGAGCATTGTCCAAAGATAGAGCTCTTCTATTCTACTCCTAGTGATATACGAGATCTTCTCTCTGGAAATCATTGGTTGTACGTAGGGATATTACAAGTTTGGTGCACGTAAGTATAGAATTGAATATGCATGTCGTTATATATAGTACATTATCATTTTTGTATTTTCTCACTTATTTTTTGAATTTTTTTTAACCATTTAGGTAAATTCACCATGTTTGTATATAATTAAATAAATATAAGAATTATGGCATCTTGGATCCATATAGTATTCGATGAACAAATAATGATTCAAAAGGGATTGAAGGTTACCTTTAAAAACGGTTAAGTGACAGGGGAAAAGAATGTTACCTAGCACCATTTATCAAATCGTTAGTAATTTTGCAATTGTGGTTTATTTGTTATAGTTAGTTTTGTTTTAGAAAATACTAATTATATATATGCTCATGTTTATTCAATGATCATTGGCAATTGATCATCATATCACTTAGGACGAATATGGTAACGACACCGTGTTCCTTACATCAACCACTCGAGCCTAAAATGAAGCATATTATTAATAGGTAGGTTTATGTTTATATGAAACATTTTAGTAATATTTTCTTTGACTTTGTAATTGTTTTAACGCGTAATATGTTTAAATCATTTTCAATGTACAGTGTTGTGCAACGATACAATATCTTGCACAATAATAAAAAAAGCCCAATTTGTTCCCGCCTAATGTAAGTGGTCAGATTACTTGTGACAATCATTTATATATATTGTTACATAAATGTGTGGTTATAAAATTCATGAAATTAATTTTTAAATTTGTAGACGAGGAGGCAACCAAAGGGATACGAATGTGAGTATTATGAAATGAAACACATGTTAAACATTGTCTTCGCCAGCATTGTTGATTCATGGGATCAGGCACATATTATATATGTAATGAATTGTTTACAATAACATATTATTGTTTAAGTTGGCTATGATTATCATAATATTCATATTTTTGCACTTTTTATGTAGACGTTTAACGACGTTACACCATTCCCATACGACGACTTTGTAGACATTCATAAACGTTGAGCGTATATCATCAATGTGCTTAAGGGTCCTCAAACATGAGTTTATATATATATATATATATATATATATATGTGTGTGTGTGTGTGTGTGTGTGTGTGTGCATGTGTGGGTGGGTGGGTGGGTGGGTGTGCGTGTGTATGTGTTTGATACACATTTGAGTTTGGTGATGTAAATAATATTTTTTGCTTTTTGATGTAAATTCTATTTACCTTTGTAATATATGTATAAAATCAGGTTCAGAATACAGGTACAAAAATATAATGGGCTCGTAATGCAATAGTATAATTTAAAATAATAATAATAATAATAAATAGTTCACAACGGTTTATACAAAGGACCGTGGTGATAGACAACGCGTCTAATATAATTTTCACGCAACTGCTGAGATTCGAACCCATGACCTTGAGACTATGTAACAACAGTTGTAACCAACAACTGTGATTATAAGTAGAGCGCTACCTAGTATATCACAACGGTCACGCACTCGTAGTGATATATAGCGAACTTACAACCACACGCTACTTCACAACGGTGGATCACGTGTGATGGCATTTCTTTTCCAACCGTTGTTATATATGTTTTCCGTCGTATTGGTTGTCTTTATGCATTGTTTTCTCTTTTCTGACTGTCTCATTTTATTATGTGTTTTGAAGACAAACTTATTGTGTGTTTTGAAGACTGACTATGTTTATGTATACTTACAATATTATGTGTTTTGAAGATTGATTTCTTGTTATTCGTGAGCTGTTATTGACTGATTTACCCTGTTTTTAAAGACTGATTTACTATGTGTTTTGAAGACTAGTTGTCTTTATGCATATTTACAATATTATGTGTTTTGAAGACTGATTTCTTGTCATTCATGAGTTGTTATTAACCGATTCTTTTTCATGAATTTTAGTCAATAACTCACTACTTTATTCTAATATTTTTATTTTACACAATCATTATGCAGACATTTCAAGTCCTATCATAGTTTTTGAAACTCTTAGATAGTTTGTCTGATCTTTTTGCAATGCAGGAGATGACTCGTGATCTGGAGGTGAACATTGATTAAACTATTTTGAAAGATTAAGCATGATATGTTAGCACAATTGTATTCTTAAGATTATGCATGATATGCTCAACTATGGATTAGATTTTTCACTCATTCTGTTTCTTACTACACTTTGTGAATTTCAATTTAATGCATTCAAACATGTTTTATTGTTCAGGAGGTAATGGATTACAATACATAAGTAGAAACATCTTATCTTAGAGAGAGCCATGAACAATCAAGAAGGAATTTGGATCATGTTAGCGTTTATTTGTAAAATATTTGAAATTTTAATTTTGCATGACCGTAATATATTAATAGCTGTGTTTTGATATGCTTGTTGCAGCAGATACAATTAGATATTACCACGAATGTTTGAATACTTGATAGGTTGTGTTGTGATTTACACCGATAAATTGATTAAATTGAACTCAATCAAACTGTTTAAAATTTCAGTTAGAATTGAGCATCGTAATTACATCTATAATTTCAAACAATTTAACATTTAGAATCCAAGTCTCTCCCAAACCGACCAGTGTCCACCCTAATTCCCTCCTAAGAACCAAAGTTATTAAACCCATCTTAATTATTTATTTCAATTCATTTGAGTCCTCCAAGTTACTATAAGCAATGATAAAAATGGTGACAATGAGAGAGAAAGAGAGAGGGGTGTGGTATGCTATGTATGATAGGGTCAGTCATTAGTTCATGTTTATGAAGATGACAATACTTGTTCCGTTATGTAGCAAACTAACAACAACAATAAGCAAGACACTCTCAAATCTTGTTTTGTTTTTGTATTTTGAAAAGAAAGATATCATATTATGTCCCTTGCTTTGTTATGCATCACCCATCACATAGGTGTGTCTGTCTTTCCTGTCATTTTAGAGAGAGACAGCCTATGACCCTGCAACTGTAACACATCAATCTCACACGTGTGACCAAAGCTCTTTTTCCTTTATTAATTAAATAAATAAACACTGACACCAACTTGTTCAATTAAAATAGAATGCCAGTGTCATTACTCACTCTGGACACATAACTACTTCAATCTCTCTCTCTCTCTCTCAACCCTTTCGCTGTTTTAAGTTCTTGTTACTTCTCCTATGCAGTAAAACTGCTTTTTCCATTTTCTTCTTCTCTTCTTACCTTTCACTATTTGTTTCCTCTTTGTCCTGTAATACTTTGCTCATCACATTAAATATTCTCTTATGTTATATAAGATGAAAACAGCAAGTGTTAAAGATAACACTCATTACCAATCTTGTTATTCTTCTCCTTCAATGGGAACTGTCTATGCAAATATGGATTCTCTATCACTTAACTATGCTGCTTCTTCTTCATCTCAAGACTGCTATGTCTCTAAGGAGGGTACTAATACTAACTGGTCTTCACCACTTATGAGAGAATGTTATCTTACAAGAAACTTTGAAGAAAACAACAATAGTGATGATGCTGGGGAAAGTAATGGTTCCGATTCGGGTGATGGCGTTGAAGAAAACAGTGAGAAAATTGACCTTAATGAAGACCCGAACCCTAATGAGAATAATACCGGACATTCTAAACTATGTGCAAGAGGTCATTGGAGACCTGCAGAAGATTCAAAGCTGAAAGAACTTGTTACTCTTTATGGTCCTCAGAACTGGAACCTCATTGCTGAAAAGCTACAAGGAAGATCAGGTTTGTGAACAAAACTTATGTGAAAACAATGTATTTTTTTTTTCTTTTCTTGTTTAAACAACTTTTATTCTTTTCCTCTTTTTGTTGTGTCCTTATTTCTGGGTCATTTTCTTTTTGTTGAGATTTTCTCTTTTTGTATTTGAAGGTAAGAGTTGTAGGCTTAGATGGTTCAACCAGTTAGATCCAAGAATAAACAGAAGAGCTTTTAGTGAAGAAGAGGAAGAAAGACTAATGCAAGCTCATAGGATTTATGGAAACAAATGGGCTATGATTGCTAGGCTTTTTCCTGGAAGAACTGATAATGCAGTTAAGAATCACTGGCATGTTATAATGGCTAGAAAGTACAGGGAACAATCAAGTGCTTACAGAAGAAGAAAGCTGAATCAATCTGTTTACAGAAGAATAGAAGACAACATAACAAGTTTTGTCTCAAGGGATATGGATCCAGTTTCATCATCCTATTGTGCTTTCAACTTCCCAAATGGCTATAATATGACTAGTTTTCCATATCCATATTTTCATGGTGGTGTTGAGTGTGGCTTAAATGGTTCATCCTCCATGAATGGTGTCAAAGAATCCATCTCAAACAAGAAACAGTCCCTTTCCCCTATTGATATCGTTTCAGGTATGTCACTATGATGCATGCTTAGATTAGTGGTGAATATCACAAAATTAATTTTTTTATTACATTTGGTTTGATTTGCAGGTGTGGATAGAAATTTATATAATCAACCAATGAGTTTCTGCCATAATTATCCCCAATATATGATGCCAATGTTGCAGCAACAACAACAACAAATCAACATTCACAACAACAATAGTACTAATATTTATAGTTTCTCATCAAATTCAACCACAGCAGCGACAAGAGCACAAATATTGAACAGTGAAGTTTCACTATCATCAGTGGCAGCAGAAGAAAGAGATCAAGTTCTGATGAGTAATGCCCCTCCTCCTTCAGATGCAACTCCATTTATTGATTTTCTTGGAGTAGGAGCCACTTGAATCAAATTACAAACCAATCATAAAATCTGCTAGTCATTTTTTCCATTGAAGCTTTATAGGTGTGGTCCAACATCAAGGAGAAGCCATTTGAGGTAAACTGAAAGGATAGCACCTTCCAATGGGAACCCTCTCCAAACTTCAATAAAATTCATAACAATAATAATACTTATAACTCAATTTTATTAATATTACTTTAACTTTTCTATGTTATCTGAAATATCTTTGTATACTATGTTTTTTATTTTGTTTCCTTTATGTTGAATGTGTCAAGAAAGGTAAATGAAGATTGAAATGGATCATCTGATATTAAATGTGTCATGAAACATTCTCTATGCTACTTAGAATAGGGCTAATTTGTTAAGCATAAAAAGTAAGAGGTTATTATTTTATTAAAACAATTTATGAATCAAAAAGGACTTGAATAGAATAGAATATAATGCATACGTGCAAAAGGCCAGGGAAGGACAAGGAAATATAGTCCTAGTCCTTATTTTAACGCTACTTTTTGGGATTATAAATATGTTTGTTTGAATTTGAAGTTGTTATTCAAACTAGGTGTTTGACTTTTGGGGGAAGGTGATGGAAGAAATGAGAACATACTTTCTTCACGGGCCTATGGTATGCAATAACTATTGCACAAATTCAGCAAGCAATGCATTTAAGATGGTTGAAGTGCTTAACAGCTTCCCCTCCTCATCAGCACAACTTTGTTCTGAAATTAAGTTCATGACACTCACATGGATGATGTTGTTTTATACTAACTGAATTCTTTTTGTGATCCTACTAATTTTTCATTGTAAGGTGTATATCTCAAATATGCTGAAAACTAGGTGGTTTGGTGTAACTTAACATTCATTTTAAGCTATTTTAAATCTTAGATATATTCAAGATATACTGTGCATTCAAGTCCAAAATGATATTATTAAATAAGTTAAATTTGGGTATTACTTTATTTTTTAAATACATTTATGTTTAAGTGTGAGAGGACTAGCTCAACTAGTTTAAAACTAGTTAAGTGTTAATTAAAAACACAGTATAAACAATTAATTTCTGACTATTTCTCTTAAAAAAAATACATTTATTTTTTAATCATGATCATTTGTAAATTGTTAAATAGGCTATCCGGCTTAAACAGACCTTGGATTTTATAAGACTGCCAGAAAAACCTTTTAATATGGACTTGAATTATACTATTACTCAAGCTCGGTCTAGAAGGGTTGCGGGACACCTAACCCTAAAATGTCATTTTTTTATTATTTTTATTAAAATATAAAATAATTTTGTCTTCATAATATTTATTATAAATACTGGTAAATAAAGTATAATATTTTAAATATAATAAGTTTAAACTACCATATTATTTAACACAAATACCATAAAATATTTTTAAATAAATAAAAGTTTAAAATTATTTAAAATAATACACAAATATTTAATGCAGCACAACCTAATAGAATATAATAAAATTATAAAGTGAAAAGTAAAATAATTTAATATTTATTTAATTATATTAATATACAATATTAAGCATAGGAATATTGAATATAATAAAAGAGATAAAGTTTACGAGGTGGAACAACTCAATACGATGTTGTTTTTAGGCAAAATATTAACATAATGTTTAAATAGGTATGCTATGTTTTTTTTTATTGTCAAAACACTCACTACACCAAGCAACTAGTACAAGTGGGCTTTAAGCCCATTTTCGTCACTCGATTCATTTGTTTTGTTGTGGTGTTTTGAAACGCAAATCCTAGCAATCTCGTGAGCTTCTGTGTTATTATTGCAGGTAGTATGGATGAAAGTGGCTTATGGGATCTACTTCTTCATCTTCAACATCGAACATGTCATCCCCGGGTGGTTTCTAGGTAGATTTTCAAGCTGACCCTTCATCAGGTTGATTAGCTCCATGTTGCCCGACTCAAAAACAGTCTTATTCACCTTTCTACTGATAACTCGATCCATTGAAACCTTCATTGTCAATGCTTCAGCAGACAACAGATCCATGGTTCTTTTTACTCTGACGAAGTTCATTTGCACCGTTTCACCTTCTTCATTATGAACTATTTCGCCAAGACCCCAGTATCCCTCCTCAATCAAGCTAGCATCAGTGTTGATTTTCTCCCAACCTTAATTTGGGGGATTCTATCCTTTTTCATTTATGTAAGTATCAACCCATGTCATTCAAGTATGGGTGCATACTTCGCAAATTATTACTCTATAAAAGTATTACAACATGAGAAGACACAAGCAAGGAGTGGTTTCCGACTACATGATTAAACATAACATAATGTGATTGTATTCAACAATCATAAGATGACCATGTTCACCTCAACCACACAACAATCATACATGTTCCATACAAAGCATCTCACTCTCAACTATGACGATCATTCATCTATGATACTCACCTAGGTACCATATCGAATACACATTGCCGTCTAACGTTATCTAAATCATACTTGTAATCTAAGTTATCTTTCCAATCCATTTACCTAGTTATAATCCTAGATTTCTTCACTCATCTTCATAAGGTTTTAAACATGTTATTTCACATTTAACGCAACAACAATGATTAGCATATTGTCGTACCTCGAAAAATACGATCCTCGGAAAGGACACGGAAAAACTTGTTCAAACAGAGTCGCGACCGAACTTTAATTTATTCTAATGAAGGAATAGGAAAATATCGAGAAAACTTTTTTAAAATGGAAAATGGTCATCGCAACCATATCTGGGTTCAGGAGTCGGTTACGCAAGGAGAAGGTATTAGCACCCCCTCACATATGTTGTACTCAACAGGAACCTCTTAGTATAATTTGTGATCGAGTGTTAACTTATGTTATTTGTCTTCTTTGAATAATAAAAATGAAAAGGTTTGTTAAAGGTTTTAACTAGGGTTTAAGGGAAAAACAGTTGATTTTATTATTAGGGTGCTAGCCAAGGATTGAGGCCCTTGTGCCTACGTATTCCATCGTGCAATGGGAATATCAGAGCAATCGTAGTTCGACACTACGGTTTGTTAAAAAGGATCTCGGTCGAACGGGGCAAGAGAATAGGCTGGTTAGTTGTTAGTGAGCTCGCCAATGAATGTGATCCTTGTGCCTACGTATTCTCAACAGGAATGAGAAATCAGTGCATCTGTAGTTCGGGGGACTACGGGTTGTTGGTTTGTGTCTTTTATTAATGAACGAGTGTTTAGATCGCATTATAACTGTTAAACATTGACTTGTCTGCTCACTAGGGGAGGCTGAAGCATTAGTTTATATGCGCGATAGAAGGAACTAAACAATGTTATTTGCAAAAGAGTGTTTGATCGCACGAGGGCGAGTAATTAGGTTTGATGTGTTTTTTATGGATGTCAACTGCTCGAACACGAGAAAGACATCTTGTACCCAAACAATTGAAAGAGAGGAATGAAAGACTCCACACTCCTCTGTTTCATCTTGAGCGAAATAATGTTAAGATATGGTTAGGTATTTTAAGGAACTAGTTGTTTGAACACGAGAAAGACATCTCGCATCCAAACAAATGAGGAGAAATTTTGAAGACTCAAAACCCCTCCCTTTATTTTTAATAAAACAGTGTTTAAATTAATTAGGTATTTTGAATTTGTTTTAAGAAAAATACTCGACGTTGATCGAGATTTGAGAGGTTGATGGCGATGCATGAAGCGATCGACTTACGAAGGTGTTAAAATGGGATTGACATTGAATCGAGAATTGTTTGATCTTTTTGAAAATGGTTTGATATGATTATGAATCGATGGTGAAAATGATTTTTAATTATAAAAATTATTCGATTAAATTAAATAATCAAGTTAATTAAAATTAATTAATCAAAATTAACTAATTACACATAAATTTAATTTATTAATTAATTTAACAAAATTAAAATAACGGATGAACAATGATCGAGGCAAATTAACACACAATGTGGTCAAAGCCGGTTTGTACATTACGACGACGTAATCGAAGTGTCGTACGTAAGGACCGAAACGCGGCGAAAACACTGAATTAATATATGAAATTTTGTTGGCATAATGACATGGAATTGTCGAATTCACAAATTGGAAATCCAATTTTAAATGCAATGAAATAGAACCGCCAACAACAACACAAAATTATATTTACATATTATAAAACTTATTTATAATGACAAAAACATATTAATCTAACAAGATGCATATTTTATCAATATGAAAAATAAGTTGCAAGCATATTCTAACAAGATACTAAAAACTATTTGAAATATAGAATACTTCAAGATAAGATTCTAACAAAATTAAAATAAAAAATTATATTAGTATAACAAACATTGAAAACAAATAAAGTAAAAAATAGACAAGATATATAATTGAAAATGAAATAAGGAAAGGATAAGAATGAGATTACCAATGGTGGCTACTTGGTATTGCGCCTGATTTTGAGTTGAAGTTGGGTATGCCTACTTACAATTTTTTATGCAAGACATCTCATCTGGTGTTTTCTCTCTTTTTTTTTTCCCGAGTGTTGGTCTCTTACCCTGTATATATAGTACTTCTAGGTTCTATATATGAAGCAAGAAAAAGACAAGGTACTAAAAATAATTTTAAAAATGTTTTTGTGTTTTTTCCTAAATGAGGAAAGAGAGGAAATAATACTAAAACGAAATAAAAACAAATATTTTTTTGTGTTTTTTTTCTAAATGAGACAGGAAATACAAGAAAACTAAAACGAAATAAAAACAAATATTTTTTAGTTTGTTCCTAAATGAGACAAGAATACTAAAACGAAATAAAAACGAATGTTTTTGTGTTTTTCCTAAATGAGACAAGAAAGACAAGAATGTTAAAACGAAATAAAACAAATGTTTTTGTTTTTTTTTTATAAAAAGGAAAGTATTAATAAACAAATTAAAAATAAAATTAATTAATTAAAATAAATTTAAGCTAAAAACCTAATTAAATCTAAATAGATTAAATTATTATTTAACTAAAAATAAAAATAAAATAATTAAAAAACGAATAAAAAGTCGGGCATCAAAGTGCTCGAAAAAATAAAATGAATGCACCAAAATGATTAGCGTGAAATAAACATATTGGATAAATACAACGTTTGGTCAGGTTTTAAAATAAGTTTACACCGATTAAAAGGCTCAGACAGATCAAAATGCGATCGAAAAGTAGTCGAAAACTTAAAATGAGCACGTCAGGTAAAACTACGCGAAACATAGATCAATATAACAGACGTCTGCAAGCTTGATTTTGAAATTTTTCATCCGCTGATTTTACGCACAGTTAAAATTTAGTTCAACCGATATGTTTTTATATCCGAGATTTCATTCTGGATGATTTTACACATTATTTATGGTGAAAGATATGATATGCTAAAATTAAAATGCCCGGACAAAATTGGGGTATGCCAGATACCCCTATTTAATTAACTTGAACCTCAAGATATGAATAACAATGGTCTTCGTACATTCCCGGTGGAAGATAATTAAATACAGAAACACCCTAAATTGTGTCCTAAAAGGTGGACATGAAATGCAAAGATGAAATGTAGAAAGAGAAAGCGGTGAAAATGCAATGAAATAAAGGAAGAACAAGTTTATTGGCAAAGCTTGGCAGTTGAAAAGCTCATAGTAGACTTTTTAGGGTAACCTCTACCTGGGGAGCAACAAAAGGGAAGATGTTGAGGAAAATCATTATCAACCATAGAGTTGAAGAATGACTTGTTGGGGAATAGAAATTCCATGAGCGCATGCGGGGTATTAACTCTTTTCAGAGAAATACTGTCGACTTTGAAAGAGGACTGGCTGGGGTTTGTTGATTGATCCTGGATCCTGTTATGCTATGTTTGATATGATGTTTCATTTTGGGTGGAAATGCCATGCATTACATGATGCATGGAGATGTATATAAGGATGCAACTATTGGGGATTTGATGCATGTATGAATACAAATGATTTTGTTACGTTGATGAGTGTAATGGCTATTTTTTATGACAGTCTTGTTTTGGGCAAGAATGTTATGCATGTCATGCATGTGACAATGCAAATAATGGAGTATGCTTGGAATATGTCTCCCTTTGAGGGTGAGACCCTTTTGGATATCATTGGGGATTGGATTATGCAATATGATGCCAACGAGGTGGACTTTTTCTTTTTTTGGTTGTTACTAATAAAAAATGGACTTTGGGTATTTATTGTGGTTTCCGACAAAGTGGACTTTTGATTTTACGCCGGTTGTCAATATAAATTGGAATTTTGAGAGGTGCCGAACAATGTTGAACTTTTGAGGTGTGCCAAACGAGGTTAGACTTTAAGGGTGAACTTCCAGATGAGAACTGGATTGGAAGGGTAGATTATCAGACAAGAACTAGTGAGAAAAAAATATTTTCCAGACGGGAAAAGGTTTGCCAGACGGGAACTTGGACTTTTTGACAGTTTTCCAGACGGGAACTTGGAAAAGGTTTTCCAGATAAGAACTTGGACTTTTGGACGGTTTTCTAGACGGGAACTTGGACTTTTAAAAGATTTTCCAGACGGGAACTTGGACTTTAGGACTGTTTTCCAGACGGGAACTTAGACATTTAAAAGGTTTGCCAGACGGGAACTTGGACTTTTGGATGGTTTACCAGACGGGAACTTGGACTTTTAAAAGATTTTCCAGACGGGATTTTGGACTTTTGGACGGTTTTCCAAACAGGAACTTGGACTTTTAAAATATTTTCCAGATGTGAACTTGGTCTTTTGGACGGTTTTCCAGACGAGAACTTGGACTTTTAAAAGGTTTGCCAGACAGGAACTTGGACTTTAGGACGGCTTGCCAGACGGAAACTTGGACTTTTTGACGGTTTGCTAGACGAGAACTTGGACTTTTAAAAGGTTTGCCAGACGGGAACTTGGACTTTTAGACGGTTTTCCAGACAGGAACTTGGACTCTTAATTGCCAAGTAATGTTAGACTCTGGTGTCAAATCTTATGTTACATGAATTGAGATGTCAAATTCATGTTATGGAGGTTAGGCCCAATGAATGACATGATGTGCATGGCTTTATGCATGTGCAGAGCGTCATGACTAATGCATGTGAATAATTTATGCAATGATATGAAGGTTTCCAAGATGCCCCAGTAGAGGGTAATAGAAGGAAATGGTTCCTTTGCAGCAAGGCTTCTTATCTGTTAGAAGTCAAAAGAATATTTGGTAGGGTGATAGAATAATTTCCTGACACTCGTCTTGAACTCAAAGTTTGTCGACAGTGTTTGCTTGAATTGCTTGAAAACATTAAGAGGTCTTGCCCCTCTGTGGCTCATCCTTCCCTAATCTGGATCTTTGAAAAAAAATTCTTGAAAGGAAATTGGAAGTAATTGTACCATAAGATGATCTCGAGATGGCTTGCCCCATAACTTCAAGTCATGAAAGGATTGTTCCTTGAAAGGAAGTTGGAAACGGTTGTACCATGAGATGAACTCGAGATGATTTGCCCCAAAATTTTGAGTAATGAAAGGATTCATCCTTAATTGACTGACTCTTGGAGTATTTGGCTTTGAAGTACCCTTGACGTAGCTTTCCCCAAAATGAGCTTTGAAGCGACTTAACTTATGATGACTGTGTACTGGAGGGAGTCACCCTTAATCAAAGGAACCTCTGGATGCCTGCCCCTTGGCTGGTAGAGTCTTGAGACGATGCTCTTCTGATCAACCTGATTCTTGAATGATTTGTCCCATTATCAACTGACGCTCGGGGACTTGCTATGGATTGACTGATTCCATAATCATTGGATGTCAATGCCTCTTATCCATGAGGTGATCTTGACTTTGATCGAGTTTGACGAATGATTAAGTCCTCTTTGATTGTTCCTTTGTTGGAATTTCCTTGATGTTAAGTGCTGACTTGTAATTAAAACTATTTATTCACAAATGGTAATTTTAATGCAATGCTCATGCAGGTTTTGAAAAAAAATGAATCATTATTAGAATGATGTGATAGTGTGTGACGAAAAGACCATTAATCCAAACGTAGTTCTGATTTAGCTAATGTGTGAAAGGTACAACAAGAATAAGATTAGCAAATCTGTAGGAGTCAGTTTACGCAACCTTGTTGCAGCATGCTTTCAGAATAAACCATGCCTCAATTAGGTCTTTTGAGGGTTATAATGTGGTCTGTTTCATACGATGACATATCTTATAACATGATTCATAGCATTCATAAGTCATACGATGTAATATAGCATGGCATATACCCTTTTTGTGCAATTTTTGCAAGTTTCATAACCTATTAAAAGTATTAGATAATTAAAAGCATATAGCAGGACCCTAAAGTCACATTGGGAATATTTTGTGTTTTGAAAAGTGGGCTAAGCACGATCCTAGTATGCTTAGAGAAGCCTAGGTAGTGGAGAAAATGTAATTTTCATGCTAAGCGCACATTCATCGCGCTAAGCGCACTTTAAGGTGGTTTGAACCTGAATTTTCTGATCGCCCTACGCGAGCTTCTGGTGGGGCTATGTGCGATCCCGATTTCTTTTTTAGATACTTTGAAGAATAATTCATTCCAACTTTATTCCCACTTCATTCTAAGACCCATTTACCTCAAAATCATTAAGAGGCATCAAACAATACATATAATCATGTTTATTCAAGTTCATGATTCTCATACTCAACCAATAACAACATTCAACATATAAACCACAATAACATGAAGAACACAACCAACATCATTCATGGCTATAAGAACATAATTCATTCTATCATGATTTTCCTAACCATTCTAAGAATCTAGTAAACCCTAACTCCTAAAAATCAAAGTTATACCTAGAACCCACCTTAGCAAAATAGATGAAGAACATTGATGAAGACTGTTGTATGTGAATGGTGAGATGAAGTGAAGATGATGAATCCAAGTTTCCCCTATTTCTTCTTCTTCCACAAGCTTGTTCCTCTTCTTCTCTATTCTTCCCTTTTCTCTCTTTCTCTTATGTTGGTTACTAGAAAAAAAAAAGTGGAAGGATACATGGTTGGTAAGAAAAGTGGTACAACATGTAGTCCAAATTGAAAGAAGAATTTATGTGGTTGGGATTGAATAAGAATTGTAAGCAAATATCCCAAGTGGCACCTCACTTAATTATTTTTTCTTCTAGAGCCATTGACCCATTATTAATATTATCAAAATGTTCCAATTGATAATAGGCAAGTTCCAAACAATATTAATTTAGTCAATCTGAGCTCACTAGTTGCTCTAATTATCCCAACTGATAACTTCAGAGCACATAGGAACTTAGTTGATCTCAACTGATATGAATTGGAGTAATTAAAGAAACACAGGGTATTACACCAGCACTGCCTCTGTCTTTTTGCATCGCCTGAGCCTGGCTTTGCTGATACTCCTTGTTGTTATTATTGACTTTGTTGAGAATTTCTACAATCTGTAAGTTTTTGTACTCGAAAGTAGCTTTATTCCTCGTTTATCATATGACATTCAGAATGTGTATGAACATAGTAAGCGTGTCTTTGCACATAATCATCATATTGTGTTTACAATCAATGAAATTTTCCTAGCTGTAGTTGTTAAATTTAATATTAAGTTGAGACCTAAACGAAACATGTTTAACCCAGCCACACTCATGAAACACTGATAGGTGGTTTTAATATTATTAGGTATGCTATGTTGACAACAAATTTTACATCCAATTTTGACATCATGCATTGTTCACTGTATTTATACGCCGAATAATGTTTTTCTAGCAAACTTTAAAAAATATATTATTTATTAAAATAATATTGTTTGTTAAATTTATTTTGTAATGTAAATACAAGGTTGTATCATTAACCAACTTCACTATTGCATTACCAATAACATATACGTTATTAATAACTTATTTTACTTATAATTTATTAACCACTTTCACTACTTCATTAACCATTAAAATACATAATGCTTAAACGCATTTTTGATTTTCTTAGTTTGATGGTTTTTAACTTTTAGTCTTCCATTTTAAAAAAACCATCTTTTTTCTCTTTCAACTTTACTTCTCTTGAAATTTTGTTAGCCTCCCTTCCAATTTTACAGAAGTGACATCCTTATTAATGATGTGACACTGCTACAATCACACCACGTCATATTTTATGTCATTTTTTAAAATAAAATTAATTGCTTTTTTATTTTTTAAATTATTAATAATTTTTTAAATTCCATTTTAATGTTTTTTTATAAGAAAATTTCATTTTAATGTAATATTAGAATAATATAAATATGAAAATTATTGAAAAGAAATTTCAAGACCAAAAACCCATTAGCTATAACAACTGTTCAATTCTCTAAGATTTATTGTTACTCTATTCCACTTAAGCAATAATGTATGTAGGTTTAAGATTTATAAACACTTATATAATTTGAAAAAAAAAAATTTGGGACACTATTCAAAATAAAGGTAGAAATAAAGGAATAAAGTATTTATTCTTCCTTTATTGAAACAACAATAAGAAGAAATAAAGGAAGAAAGTATTTTTATCTTGATGTTGAGATGTGAAAAAAGACTTAAAGTCTCAAATTGATTTCTCTACAAATATCTTTATATATATATATATATATATATATATATATATATATATATATATATATATATATATATATATATTTAAAAAACACAACACATTGAGTGCTTGTGGGTTGTGGAGAAGTTAAAGTGATTTTTTCCTAAAGCCCAAAAAATTTCTTTTTAGAATATTTATTAATTAAATTCTAAATAAATTTATAAAACAAAAATTTATAAAAAATACTTAATTAAAATAGTCAATTATTAATGAACTTATTATGTAAAAAATATTAAATAATAAATTATCCTAGTCAATATTATCAACTCATGAAAAATAATTTTTTTGTCATAATCATCAATGTCATGTTTGTAAAATTTGAAGGAGACCAATTAAATTCCAAGTGATGTAATATCCGGGGAGCAAAAAGTTGATTTTTAAAATGGGGGACAAAGAGTTAAAAATCGACAAAGTAGGGAGACAAAAAGTAGGGGTGTAATGGGTGTGTGTCCACCCCACAAACCCGCTGGCCCAAACTGAAACCCATAAATTACTTGAACCCGTTCATTTACGGATATACCAGACCCAACCAGCAACAACTTGTATAGTTTTGGTTCGGGTTTCGGGCTTGAGTTAACTTCTAAATAGATTTTGAAACATAAACTATTGTGAAGACGAACCTGTAATGTTGTCATTTCCTAAGATTTGATGCAACAAAGGTAACCCTTCGAAGAAGACAAGTTTGCTAAATGAGTTTGGGGGTTCCATTTTGAATGTTTGTGAAAAAAGGTTGTCAAAACGTTAATGGATATTAGGATATATGAGAGAGACGAGTGAGAGATGTTAGATTTTTATTTTGAGAGAGACATATGTTATGCAGTGAAGCCAGAGATAATTTCACTTTTATATAAGTGTGTAAAATCTTTCACCACGGTTGATAATAAGAATCGTGAAGAAATGATAACAACTTACACCATTGTTGATAATATGAACTGTGATGATACACAAAGACAAGCCCATTTTGTAATGAAAATATAGAAAATTATTATGTTGGGATTTGAACCCTTACACTTTAGGTACATTTTACCACGATTGTTAACTATGATCGTAGTCAAATGTCCTTTAGTAAATAGCAACAAAAAAAACACCCAAAAAGAGTTATTCCTACAGTTAGTAAGAAGTTCATTGTAATATGGTGTTATGAAAGGTCTATTTTAGGCTCTCTAGTTGTTATGGGAAACAAACCCAAGCAAAACTTCAAAACCCTTCTCGGGGATAAAAAATATTCACCACTTTACTGAGAATAGGTGAAGACTAAAAGAAAACTCCACTGGGGGTATCAACCATTTTGCATAGGGAATGAAAAATCAGATAAGGGAATAATATCTCTTCTACAATCTTTGCTAGGGATGGTGAAAACTCTGCTTTGGAAAACACGGAGCTTCTATTTCAAGATTTTTCCATTCTTGAAATCACCATTGTCATTCCTCTTTTGTATTCATAAATCAAGGAACACATTTTGTATTTTCCAAAATTATGATTACTTATTCATCTTTTGTTTAAAAAATTATCATAAAAAATAAATGAAATTTTGTAAACCGAAACAATATAAGAACAATAAACAATTGGATAAAAGGCTCAAGTTTTATTGATAAGAATGGTAGTCCGTAAATGGCGTGACTCCATGGATCATTACAAAGTTGAAAAAAATGGTAAATACATAGAAAAGGGCTATATTGAAACATAATGACCACTATTCTCCCTAACAACTTTGAATTCCACTTATGCTTAAATCTTCTATCAAGGATGAGTGAATGAGAATCTGTGAAGAGCACCGTTGCTTCAAACGATCAAGACTGGCCTGATGCAGTTACTTGCCATGATCCCTAACTTTAGCCTAGATTGCCCTTTCGGGTTTTCAATCTATCGGGATAATTATTTCTGTTTATGTCTCTAACTTTTGCCAGGACCACCCTTTCGGGTTTCAATCCACCAAGACGCTCATTTTTTCCTAAGCCGCCCTTTCGGGTTTTCAACATCGCGAGTTGTTCTTTTTATTTTTTAGGCGAAGTATTTCTTGTCTGCATCGACATTCACGGGAAGAGTGAACTTTTCACCGTCCATAGTTGTAAGAATCAATGCACCGCCAAATAAGGCTTTCTTAACAACATATATGCCTTCATAATTAGGAGTCCACTTGCCCCTAGAATCAGAAGTAAAAGTCGAGATCTTTTTGAGCACGAGGCCGCCTTCTCTGAACACACGAGGTCAGACCTTCTTATCAAAAGCTTTCTTCATCATCTGTTGATACAATTGACCATGGCAAAAGGCCATTATTCTCCTTTCTTCAATCAGATTCAACTAGCTGTACCTGCTCTATCACCATTCAGCCTCCGATAATTTAGCTTCCATCAAGACTCTTATTGATGGGATTTCAACCTCAATTGGGAGAACTGCTTCCATACCATAGTCAAGAGAATAAGGAGTTGCCTTGTTGAAGTTCGAACAACTGTACGATACCCACGCAAATTGAAATGGAGCATCTCATGCCAATCTTTATAAGTTACAACCATCTTTTAGATAATCTTCTTTATATTCTTGTTAGCAGCTTCAACAGCCCCATTCATCTTGGGTCTATAAAGAGAAGAGTTATGGTGTTCAATTTTGAATTCTTCACACATCTCTTTCATCATCTTGTTATTCAAGTTCGATCCATTATCAGTAATGATCTTACTTGGAACACCATAACGACAGATAATCTGATTTTTGATAAACCGTACAACCACTTGCTTGGTCGCATTGGCGTACAAAGCTGCTCTAACCCATTTGGTTAAATAATCAATGGCCACCAGAATGAAACGATGTCCATTTAAAGCTTTGGGCTCGATCATGCCAATTATATCAATTTCCCACATGGAGAAAGGCCATGGAGAAGAGATAACATTGAGAAGAGTTGGAGGTACATGAAGTTTGTCAGCATAAACTTGACATTTGTGGCATTTCTTCACAAATTTGCAACAATCATATTCCATTGTCAACCAATAGTAACCTGCTCTTAACATCTTTTTTGCCATTGCATGTCCATTGGCATAGGTACCAAAGGATCCTTCATGAATTTCTTTCATTAACATGTCCACTTCGTGTCTATCCACACATCTGAGCAGGACCATGTCATAATTTCTTTTGTAAAGCACATCATCGTTCAAGAAGAAGTTACCAACCAACCTTCTCAAAGTCCTCTTATCTTTCTTTGATGCCCCAAGTGGGTACTCTTGTTTCTGAAGAAAGCATTTAATGTCATAATACCATGGTTTATCATCAACGGCCTCTTCTGACGCAAACAATGAGCAGGTCTATCAAGACATATGACGTTGCTTCTAGGCACATCATTCCACCGATTCACCTTAATCATGGAGGATAATGTTGCCAAAGCATCTGCCATCAGATTTTCTTCTCTGGGTATATGGTGAAACTAAACCTTATTGAAGAAAGTTGACAACCTTCTTGCACAGTTTCGATAAAGAATCAAATCAGGTTGACGTGTCTCCCATTCTCCTTTGATTTGATTAATCACTAGGGCTGATCCTCCGTATACATCAAGAATCTTGATTCTTAAATCAATAAATTCTTCCAAGCCCATTGTAGTACCCTAAATTTTGACCAGGTTTTTTTCACTTATTTTTGGATTCTTGTGCTATGGGGGGTGTCATTTAGATGTTTTTGGGCTTCTAAGGTTGTTAGCACTTTTAGGTCCATTTCTGTTTTAATCTTGTATAAGGGTTTTATTTTGGGAGTTTGGTCTTTTCATTATTGACAAGTGTAACCATTTTTAGTTTCTTTAATTATTTTATTAGGGTAGATATAAATTTTTGTATATATTTTGGGTTATTTTAATTCATTTTAGAAATATGTAGGTTTAGATTTAAAGATTTTTTTTATTATTATTTAGGGGTTAAAGTATTAAGAATTAATTATGTTGAGTTGTTTAATTTACTTATTTTAATTAGGCTTAAGGTTATTGGGTCATTAGAATTAACCAAACTTTTTATTTAGGCTACGTAGGAGGAGGTTTTATCAGGTTTTAATTTAGGGACCAATTTTGGTGAATAGGATAGGAACCAGTTTTATTTTTATGTTAAATAGTTATTGTTTTTCCTATTTATTTATTAATCAGTTGGGTGTTATATCAATAATAATGCTTAGGATTATTGTTATTTTTATTAATTAGGTTCATTATGTTTTATTATTATTATTGGATATTAGCTAATACTATTCTCTTTATGTTCAAATCTTAAAAAATCACAAAAAATTGTTTTTTTTCATTTTTTATTATTAATTTTCGTATTTTTAAATATGTATTTTTAAAAAATATTAATTTTTAACTTTTTTCCATCTTATTCATAAAAATACCTAAAAATTCATAAAATATAAAATATTAGAAAATATTTTGTTCTTTTTACTTTTTGGATAATATTGTTATGTTCTAGAATCAATATGATTAATAAAAAATCACAAAATAAAAATCAATTTTTGGGCTTTTGATTATGTTGATAGATCATTTTTTTTCTAAATATAATTGTTATCTATAAATAGGACAGATTTACACACTTTTTGGGGGGAATTTACAAACCATACGATAAAAGTTGTTCATCACATACCGAAGAACAACAACAATAAAACCCTAAACCCTCAACAATAAAACCCTAAACCTTCAACAACCCTAAACCTTCAACATCCCTCCGAGTCAAAAGGGAAAAGGAAAGGAAAAGAGATCTCAGGGAAAAGGAAAGAAAAAGAGATCTAAGAAAAAGAAGAGGAAAAGGCAAAAAAGGGAAAAAGACACAAAGGGAAAAGAAGGGGAAATGGCATAAAGGGAAGGGAAAAGGGAGTGGGAAGCAGCTTAAATGGGTCACGCCATTTCAGGTTGGTATCTCTAAACAATTGATTATCTATCGTATATAATTACACTTGAATTATTGTTTGGATTGTGATTTGGATTCTGATTTAATTATTGTGGGTTTTGTTCTTAATCAATCATGTATTGGTGTATATGATTAATCTGACTTGAATATATTTAATTTTGCTTTTTGTATACGATTAAAATTTACTTAAGTTTCTTATAATTTTGGATTTATAATAATAATTTATTTTTTTAAATGTGAGTTTAGTTATGTTTGTTATAAATTTATTTTTAACAATTTTGGGTTTTAAAATTGGTTTGTTCATTTGGAAGTTATTATTATAATTTACTTTAAAAAGATAATTGGAATCAAATCATTTTTCTTAGGAATTTTTAATTTGGAATAAAAATGCTAAGGGATGTTTAAGGGACTAATAATCATTTTAGTTTTTTTAACAATTAAATTAATTACTTAATTTAAATTGTTAAAATAGGTTTTAGTTTTTTAGTTTTTTTAACAATTAAATTAATTACTTAATTTAAGTTGTTAAAATAGGTTTTAATTTTTTAGTTTTTTTAACAATTAAATTAATTACTTAATTTAAATTGTTAAAATAGGTTTTAATCATTTTAGTTTTTTTTAACAATTAAATTAATTACTTAATTTAAGTTGTTAAAATAGGTTTTAATTTTTTAGTTTTTTTAACAATTAAATTAATTACTTAATTTAAATTGTTAAAATAGGTTTTAATTTTTTAGTTTTTTTTAACAATTAAATTAATTACTTAATTTAAATTGTTAAAATAGGTTTTACTAATTTTTTAGTTTTTTTTTAACAATTAAATTAATTACTTAATTTAAATTGTTAAAATAGATTTTAATTTTTAGTTTCTTTTTAACAATTAAATTAATTACTTAATTTAATTTGTTAATTAATTTTCACGTAGAGTTTTGTTTTTTTAATAAGTAAGGTTTAGGAAATAGGATTTTAAGGATTTTAATATTAAAATAAATAATTACTTTCTTTTATATTTTTTATGAAGGGTTTATATACTTAGGTTAATTTTTTATAAAATCTATACTTAGGATTTATTTCAAGGAATTTACTTTTTATAAAATATAGGGTTGGGATAAAAATAAATTGAATTTTTATTTAACTTTACTTTTGGGATATAAAATTTTTTTTAGGGATTATTTGGAATTTAGATATTATTCTTTTATTTGGATTAATCTGGATATAAATTTTGTTTTTTATCATAATGACATGTTTAACTTTTTATTTCTTTTTTCTGTGAAAATTAGAAATTTGCTTTCTAAAGGATATTTAAGGAATTTTTCTTTAAGGGATTTTAACTTGGGATAAAGCTCTTGGTCCGAGAGCCTAAATAAAGGATGGGATAAGGGATAGAACTCTTGATATCCGAGAGTATAAATAAAAGGATTAAGGGATAAAGCTCTTGGTCCGAGAGCCTAAATAAAGGATGAGATAAGGGATATAACTTTTGATATCCGAAAGTATAAATAAAAGGATTAAGGGATAAAGCTCTTGGTCCGAGAGCCTAAATAAGGGATATGGGTTAAGGATTTAGGGATAGCACTCTTGATATCCGAGAGTATAAATAAAAGGATTAAGGGATAAAACTCTTCCTCCGAGAGTCTAAATAATGGATAGGGATTTAAGAGATTTAAGGGATATAACTCCTTATCTAGGAGTATAAACACTAGATTTAAGGGATAAAACTCTTTATCTAAGAGTATAAATAGTGGATTGGGGTTTAGGGTTAGGTTTTAGGATTTAGGAATAGGATTAAGGGGTAGGAATAGGGGAGGTGAACTACGGTTACTCTGATCCTTTAAAATTGAAGGTACGTAGGCATAGGGTTGTAAACCCTAGCGAGTATAATAATAAAAAACTTAGGTTTCCTTTGTAAATAAATAATTTAGACAGACAAACAAGCATACCCTAAAATCGAAGGAGGATCCCATTGAGTACAATGGAGGTGAGGGGTGCCTAACACCTTCCCCTCACTTAACCGACTCCCGAACCTCAGGAATCTCTACCCTTAGGATTATGACTTTTTAGGTTTATCATTATTTTCCTTAGAAAAAATATGATGGCGACTCGATATTTTTGCCGGCCGCGACAACTCGCGACTCTGCTGGGGATTCCTTCCTAGAGAGAGTCCATCATAGCCTTAGGATTTAGGGTCTTGTTTGTCTTAGGTGTTTTTGTTTTGTTTTTTTTATGTTTTTTATTTTGTTTTATTTTATATATTTATTTATTCTACTTAACCTCTGTTTTTTTATTTTTGTCATAATGCATTGGATTGGGGAAAAAAAATGTGTGAAGCTAAAGCCCAAAGCTTGGAGGATAACCCTAGAACAAAACGTGGAACAAAAATGTTTTGGGGGGGGGGGATGCGACATCCCCAACAATGCATTGATGCCACACTCAGAATAGATCCTTCCAAAGGTGTCCTCATGAAAGGGCTAGCCCCTGACGTAGAGGATGATTTGGATGTGGTCCGAGACTCTGAGAACCTTTAACCTACCCTACACCAATTCATGGAGACCCTATGTATTCAACCCTCAAGGGCTGTTACTAGGCTCCTACCCCAAATGAGACTTATCCCGAAGGATTACCGTAGGAAGGCTTGCTCCTTCTCATGGTAAAACAAGGGTATAGTCCTTACATTATAAGGCCGTTATGCTGTCCAAAATTTTATAGCCTACATGTGAGGGGATTGGGTAGACAAGACATAGATCTAACCTATCATAGGGAGCCTACCTAGTTAGGGCCATGTTTGTATTTTCACCTTACCCTAACCTAATAAAATGCTTAATTAAAACATTCATTCATCATTTTCATGAAAATATTTTTTAAAAAAAGAAAATATTGTTGCATACTCCATGCATTATCATGCATTTGCATACATACACATACACTTGCATATCCTTTCCGCTTTCGCCCTTGTCCAATTACCAAGAGCTAAGAAGATTCCCGATACTCATGAACAAACTTAAAGGATACCTCAAGAATCTATGGAGGAATTCAAGAGGGGCAAGTATCATTGAGGAATGAAGGTAACCCTTCACCATGTCTGCCAGAGGATTGCTTAGAGCCTCAAATACAATAACCTTGGATGATGCCCATACAACAAAGGAAGTTTGGAAGGGAACTAGATCCTACACCAATGCCTCATGACTTAATTGGAGGTGCCTTAGTGAAGCTGCAATTACTTGACCCTATTCAGACACTACAAGCTATGAGCTCAAAGCACAAGACCTGCAACCAAATTTCAAAGGGGGAGTTCCATGGATTAAAAGTCGTCCATTACTTTTACAAGTGGAGGGACATCAAGAAGTCTCCCAAAATTGGTTGGACCAACAAGGAAGCTTACCCCTAGGATCATTAGGCCTTTATCATTTCCAGTTGTATTTTCCTTTTGCTAAGTGTTGTTTGTAATTAAAAGATGTACTTTTTGGGAAATAATTTCAATAAGATGAGCATGCATGTTTTTGGAATCAATCCATTCGTTTACACTCTCTTTTATGCCATCACCATGAAATAAATCACACCTTTTCTTTTCACTTCTCACCTATTGACAAACTTAGGAGGAGAATGAGGTAAATTAAAAAAATCAAATTTGCTGACGTATGCTTTTAATAGTAAGACCTGGCTGACGATGTAAGACATTGTTTCACTCCCTAAACACTGGAGAAATAAGGAGATAATCCGTAGTCAACCCCTCGAGCCAGAAGTCGGTGTTCTTTATATTTTCAAAAAACCTTAATCTTAACCAGGGGCAGGGTAGATTTCAATTAACTCAATGATGCATTCTAATCTCAAAGGAATCAGTCTATCTAAGCAAAAGGTTTAAAGCACATCTTCTTCCTCACACCATTCAACATTGAAGAAGAAAAAGGGATAATAGCTCATAATATCTAATATGGAAGTCACACCCTTTCTAAGTCAAAAGAAGATCACTCAAGAATTGTTCCAAAGAAAAAAGAGAAAAAGCCCGCTAAGTCAAGAAGAAAAGGAAAAAGCTGAAAAACAGTGGACTTTGACTTAGGCAAAATAAGGGTATCCCGATGGACTACTAAATTCAGAAGAATTGGTCCATGCAAAAATAAGGGATTAAAAGAAAGGAAAAAGGATAATAGGGAACAATCTTATAAACAGGAGTGGGTGACTGCACTTCAAAAAAAAATCTCATCAAGTGCTTAAACCAGTATACCTTTTAATCACCGTGACTGAAAAGGTTCTTTTGCAGGATGAACGCGTTTGTTGGGTTAATTGGATTTAGGAATGGAGATCATCAAGGAGAATGGGGTGGGTTAAATTTCAAATTTTGAGCCTTGTATCCTTTGTTTCTTAAACCGTGAACCAGACCGCGTTACAACATATAAAAGTCCTAATTGAAGCTAAGGGCACTATAAAAGCATACTCGGCAAAGTCGTTGTTAAACTGACTCCGAATCTGAATGTTTGTTGGAACATCGTTAACCATATTCTCACATCTTCATTTGTTCCAACCTTATGAACAAATATCATCTGTATACGCCGTAAATTTTTTTTCTAGATTTCAAAACTTGCATGAGCATTGAGTTAGAATTACTTTTCAAAGGGAATAATTTTACTCGCAAATCAATACTTAGCACCAAGGAAATATCAATAATGGTCTAATCAGGGGCATATCATTTCAAGGAATTTCGGACTAGGGGCAAGTCACATAAGGATCCTCCCAATCAAGGGGAAAATCCTAATGATCATAGGAGCATATTATCTGGAAATCCTACTAACTAGGGGCAAAGCATCCCAAGATTTGACACACTAATGCTGAATCACCTCCATGACTCTAATGATAAGCGGTGGACCTTTCAAGACGTTCACGCTGGGGCATACCAACTCAAGGGTGCATTGAGGCCAGTCACTCTAGGAGTCATCTAATCAGAGGCAAAGACATGACAATGGGGCAGTTCATATTAAGGTCATATCATAGCATGGTAGGATCCAAGTTCCTTTTCAGGCTACTCCTCTATACCCAATTAATTAAGGGGCATATCTTTTGAAGATTCAAAATCTAGGGCATATTTTCAAGGTTGAAATGCTGGGGCAGTTCATCTCAAGGTCGTATCAAGACATGGTGGGATCTAAGGTCCCTTTCAGGCATAATCCTTCGAAACTCAATCAATCAAGGGCAAACCCTCTTCATGCTTCCAAGAGGCACATGCAAGCTCTGTCCAACATCAACAATCGTCAAGTTCAGAACAAGTATCGGGATATCAGGCTAGCTCAGTGCACCTTACCATATCAGTTGACAAATGTTATGGAGACATCCAACACTGAGGCACTTATGGAAACATTCAAATCATTGTCATGCATTAATCATGTTGTTACGCTCTAGCATCTAATCATGCATATATAACACAACATCACATACATACATGAACATACATACATGCACTCATGCATACTTACATAGGGTTTATAATTACTCTTAGGGGTTTAATTCCCAACTATATCATTGAAACATCGCTTCAATAAAGGATTTTACAGGATTATCATCCAGCTATGAATAGGTCTTCATCTCTCACATCCCTAACTTGGCAACATGGCCTGCATAAGGGATATGTTTCATCCAGTATCTAAGGATTTTCATCAGGGGTTCCATCAAAGGGTTCTACCATATTTTAACAAAAGGGATTGACCAAAAGGATTTCACCAGGATATTTTATCAAATGGGTTTGATCCAGGTTTATCAAAAGGGATTTCATCAAGGGATTCTACAAAAGTTTCTATCTAGGGATTTTTTCATTCAGAAGGGTTTTTAGTAGAATTCAAAAGAAGGGTTCTACCAGAGTTTTATAAAAAAGGAGGGTCTATTGGGTTTGTCATCAAAAGATTCTATCTAGGGGTGTCACTGTTGCATCAATAGGTGTTATCAAAAGGGGTTTTCATCAAAGGGTTCAATCAGATATTTCACTATCGGATTATTGCTAAGGACCTTAGGATAATCGGTGTAGTATCTATCTGACCATGTGGTCAAAATTAGGGTCCTTCTTGTATTTAATCGTCTCCTCCTCAACAGGAGGAAGGCTCCTTGACATCATCCTTCTGAGTCGAAGACGATTAAATAGGGGCAGTTGTAGTACCCTAAATTATGACCAGGTTTTTTTCACTTATTTTTGGATTCTTGTGCTATGGGGGGGTGTCATTTAGATGTTTTTGGGCTTCTAAGGTTGTTAGCACTTTTAGGTCCATTTCTGTTTTAATCTTGTATAAGGGTTTTATTTTGGGAGTTTGGTCTTTTCATTATTGACAAGTGTAACCATTTTTAGTTTCTTTAATTATTTTATTAGGGTAGATATAAATTTTTGTATATATTTTGGGTTATTTTAATTTATTTTAGAAATATGTAGGTTTAGATTTAAAGATTTTTTTATTATTATTTAGGGGTTAAAGTATTAAGAATTAATTATGTGGAGTTGTTTAATTTACTTATTTTAATTAGGCTTAAGGTTATTGGGTCATTAGAATTAACCAAACTTTTTATTTAGGCTACGTAGGAGGAGGTTTTATCAGGTTTTAATTTAGGGACCAATTTTGGTGAATAGGATAGGAACCAGTTTTATTTTTATGTTAAATAGTTATTGTTTTTCCTATTTATTTATTAATCAGTTGGGTGTTATATAAATAATAATGCTTAGGATTATTGTTATTTTTATTAATTAGGTTCATTATGTTTTATTATTATTATTATTAGATAGGGTTAATCACAAAATAAAAATCAATTTTTGGGCTTTTGATTATGTTGATAGATCATTTTTTTCTAAATATAATTGTCATATATAAATAGGACAGATTTACACACTTTTTGGGGGAATTTACAAACCATACGATAAAAGTTGTTGTTCCTCACATATCGAAGAACAACAACAATAAAACCCTAAACCCTCAACAATAAAACCCTCAACAACAAAACCCTAAACCCTCAACAATAAAACCCTAAACCTTCAACAACCCTAAACCTTCAACATCCCTCAGAGTCAAAAGGGAAAAGGAAAGGAAAAGAGATCTCGGGGAAAAGGAAAGGAAAAGAGATCTCACACAAGGATACAAGGAAATCACCACCAAGAGGAAAAGGCAAAGAAGAGGAAAAGGCAAAGAAGGGAAAAAGACACAAAGGGAAAAGAAGGGGAAAGGGCACAAAGGGAAGGGAAAAGTGAGTGAGAAGCAGCTTAAATGGGTCACGCCATTTCAGGTTGGTATCTCTAAACCGTTGATTATCTATCGTATATAATTACACTTGAATTATTGTTTGGATTGCGATTTGGATTCTAATTTAATTATTGTGGGTTTTGTTCTTAATCAATCATGTATTGGTGTATATGATTAATCTGACTTGAATATATTTAATTTTGCTTTTTGTATACGATTAAAATTTACTTAAGTTTCTTATAATTTTGGATTTATAATAATTATTTATTTTTTTAAATGTGGGTTTAGTTATGTTTGTTATAAATTTATTTTTAACAATTTTGGGTTTTAAAATTGGTTTGTTCATTTGGAAGTTATTATTATAATTTACTTTAAAAAGATAATTGGAATCAAATCATTTTTCTTAGGAATTTTTAATTTGGAATAAAAATGCTAAGGGATGTTTAAGGGATTAAAAATCATTTTAGTTTTTTTAACAATTAAACTAATTACTTAATTTAAGTTGTTAAAATAGGTTTTAGTTTTTTAGTTTTTTTAACAATTAAATTAATTACTTAATTTAAGTTGTTAAAATAGGTTTTAATTTTTTAGTTTTTTTAACAATTAAATTAATTACTTAATTTAAATTGTTAAAATAGGTTTTAATTATTTTAGTTTTTTTTAACAATTAAATTAATTACTTAATTTAAGTTGTTAAAATAGGTTTTAATTTTTTAGTTTTTTTAACAATTAAATTAATTACTTAATTTAAATTGTTAAAATAGGTTTTAATTTTTTAGTTTTTTTTTAACAATTAAATTAATTACTTAATTTAAATTGTTAAAATAGGTTTTAATTTTTTAGTTTTTTTTTTAAAATTAAATTAATTACTTAATTTAAATTGTTAAAATAGGTTTTAATTTTTAGTTTCTTTTTAACAATTAAATTAATTACTTAATTTAATTTGTTAATTAATTTTCACTTAGAGTTTTGTTTTTTTAATAAGTAAGGTTTAGGAAATAGGATTTTAAGGATTTTAATATTAAAATAAATAATTACTTTCTTTTATATTTTTTATGAAGGGTTTATATACTTAGGTTAATTTTTTATAAAATCTATACTTAGGATTTATTTCAAGGAATTTACTTTTTATAAAATATAGGGTTGGGATAAAAATAAATTGAATTTTTATTTAACTTTACTTTTGGGATATAAATATTTTTTTAGGGATTATTTGGAATTTAGATATTATTCTTTTATTTGGATTAATCTGGATATAAATTTTGTTTTTTATCATAATGACATGTTTAACTTTTTATTTCTTTTTTCTGTGAAAATTAGAAATTTGCTTTCTAAAGGATATTTAAGGAATTTTTCTTTAAGGGATTTTAACTTGGGATAAAGCTCTTGGTCCGAGAGCCTAAATAAAGGATGGGATAAGGGATAGAACTCTTGATATCCGAGAGTATAAATAAAAGGATTAAGGGATAAAGCTCTTGGTCCGAGAGCCTAAATAAAGGATGGGATAAGGGATAGAACTCTTGATATCCGAAAGTATAAATAAAAGGATTAAGGGATAAAGCTCTTGGTCCGAGAGCCTAAATAAGGGATATGGGTTAAGGATTTAGGGATAGCACTCTTGATATCCGAGAGTATAAATAAAAGGATTAAGGGATAAAACTCTTCCTCCGAGAGTCTAAATAATGGATAGGGATTTAAGAGATTTAAGGGATATAACTCCTTATCTAGGAGTATAAACACTAGATTTAAGGGATAAAACTCTTTATCTAAGAGTATAAATAGTGGATTGGGGTTTAGGGTTAGGTTTTGGGATTTAGGAATAGGATTAGGGGGTAGGAATAGGGGAGGTGAACTACGGTTACTCTGATCCTTTAAAATTGAAGGTACGTAGGCATAGGGTTGTAAACCCTAGCGAGTATAATAATAAAAAACTTAGGTTTCCTTTGTAAATAAATAATTTAGACAGACAAACAAGCATACCCTAAAATCGAAGGAGGGTCCCATTGAGTACAATGGAAGTGAGGGGTGCCTAACACCTTCCCCTCACTTAACCGACTCCCGAACCTCAGGAATCTCTACCCTTAGGATTAGGACATTTTAGGTTTATCATTATTTTCCTTAGAAAAAATATGATGGCGACTCGATATTTTTGCCGGCCGCGACACCCATAATACACGCTTCATAATCTGCCGTATTATTTGTACAATTGAACATCAATCTTGCAGTAAATGGAATATGAGAATGATGAGGAGTAACAATTATTGCCCCAATACCATTGCCATAAGCGTTAACAGCTCCATCAAAAATCAAACCCCAACGGGATCCAGGCTCTGGCCCTTCTTCAGGTAATGGTTCTTCATAATCTTTAGCTTTCAAGTACATTACATCTTCATCAGGGAATTCAAACCTGATAGATTGATAGCCATCAATTGGCTGGTGAGCCAAATGGTCAGCAACACACTTCCTTTGATTGTTTTTTGAGTATGGTACTCGATATCATATTCAGACAACAACATCTGCCAGTGAACAATCTGTCTAGTCAGAGAAGACTTTTCAAAAATATACTTGATTGGATCCATTTTGGATATCAACCAGGTAGTATGATTCAACATATATTGATGGAGGTGCTTAGCAGCCCAAGCCTGAGCACAACAAGTCTTTTCAAGAGCAGAGTACCGAGACTCCCAATCAGTGAACTTTTTTATCAGATAATAAATGGCATATTCTTTCTTTCTAGATTCATCTTACTGACCCAAAACACAACCCATGGAATCTTCCAAAACCGTCAGGTACATAATCAGAGGTCTTCCTTCCACTGGAGGAGACAAAATATGAGGTTCCAACACATACTCTTTGACGCTATCAAAAGCCTTCTGACAATCATCCGTCCAAACACAGCCCTGATCTTTTCGGAGAAGCTTGAAAATCGGTGCACATGTGGTAGTCATGTGGCATATAAATCTTGAGGTATAATTCAAGCGACCCAAGAATCCTCTTACTTATTTTTTTGTTTTGGGCGCCGACATTTCCTGAATAGCTTTGACTTTGTCAGGATCTACTTCAATGCCTCTTTGGCTAACAATAAAACCCAACAATTTTCCAAAACGGACACCAAAAGTGCATTTATTCGGGTTCAAACAGACTTTAAATTTTCTCAAACGTTGAAATAACTTCATCAAATGTTCAACATGGTCTTCTTCAGACTTTGATTTAGCAATCATATCATCAACATAAACTTCAATTTCCTTGTGCATCATATCATAGAAAAGAATAGTCATGGCTCTCTGGTACGTTGCACTAACATGCTTTAAACCGAAAGGCATCACTCTATAGGAGAATGTTTCCCAGGGTGTAACAAAACTTGTTTTCTCCATGTCCTCGGGTGCCATCTTGTTCTGATTATATCCGGAAAAACCGTCCATAAAGGAGAAGACTTTGAATTTAGTTGTATTTTCTACCAACATATCAATGTGTGGCAACGGGAAATCACTTTCGGACTAGCGTTGAATGCCAAATATGACTTAAAATGAACCATATTTCTTGGCATTTTTCAACTCATTTCTTAAGTCTTAATTGATTTATTCAGTGTTCTTGTGTGATTCTTCAATATAATTGATTTTACCTTTGGATTCCTTGATATGTGTGTTATTGTGTAGGAATTAGACTTGATTATCAAAGAACAAGGCACAAATGAATGGACAAGGAAGCCAAAGAAATGATTAAGAATCCATCAAGCTCATAGTACACGAGCTCGCAGTGCAAGCTCAAAGCGAGGCCAAGGTGAACGAAAAATTTTGGATGGCAGTAGTGAAACGCCTCACTGAATGCAGTGCGGAATCAAGGCGAAGAAGTTCGTAATGTGAAGAATAGCTCACAGTTCAAGCTTAGATATTTTCTTAGGAGCAGTTTAACTGTTCAGAGGCACTTCATGTGCCTAAAAGTAGACTTCGCAGTGCAAAGAGGGAGTTCGCAGTGCGAACGAGACATATTTTCTAATACTATTTATGTATTTTTCTTGCTTTTTAGAAAATAACTTTTGGAGAACTTTATCTCTCTTCATTCCAAATATATTTCAGAGAGAGAAACACAAAACCCTAAGAGGGAGAAGTTCAAATACAAACAAATCGGAAGTTGATCTTTGAGTAAGTACTTCGATCTTTTGGTGGGGTTGGATGTAATCTATTGATACCTTATGTATTTCTTCTAATCTATGTATTTGTGAACTAGTTTTGATTCAATATTGGTGTTGTCTTTGATTTCATATAATAGGTTTAAGATATTCATCTGTAAACGAGTAAACTTTAGACATAGATTTGTTAGTTGATATTCACTAGTGTCAAGCTTTTATTGTGTTAATTGTTAGCATGAGACATCATCTAGGGATTAATACGGTAAAGCCCACGATAACACTTTAGACATAAACGGTATTGTGAGGATGCGTGATAATAGAGATGAACAACTATGTTCATATACATAAATTAGTTAAGTACATGTTAAAAGGGTTAATCGTATGTAAGTATTCTGATCATGACATTTTATATGAATCAATCATTTATCTGATATGGATGTTATCCTTGTTTACTTGTTTACTCATTGATTTGAACCGTTATATACATATATTCTTCAGATCTGGATCTAGGATGAATACTTGTTAGGTTCTAAACTCTAGACATAAATTTAGATTTAACATTCGCGTGAGTATTAGTTATTAATTCTCTGTGTTGTTGAGTTGCGTGAGACACCACCAATGAGACAATACGGTTGTTCTCTTGACTTTGAGTTAGACATAACCTCTATTGTGGGTGATACATTAGGGTATTACATGAATGATTAATTTATGTTTAACTAGTTAGAAGAATGCACGTGTTATCGATTGATGAAATTTCAATCCCAACAAGGCTCCGTTTATTTTAAGTCTTTATTTTATATTTCCCGTCTTTATATTTTCCTCTTTTATCTATGGTACCTTGAATATTTCAGCCAAAATTTTCACAACAAGCTTAGAAATGTAGAGGCCGTTGAATGACGTTGTTTCCCTCGTACCGATTCTAGTGGATACGACAAAATCGGGTACTAAATTAATTTTTACTTGCTGCATTACCGCACGAACAAAATGGCGTCGTTGCCAGGGATTGGTGTTTTGATATTGAAATTCATTGCATGTTTCTATATTTTTGAGCTTTGTACAATTGTTTATATTGTATATATAGTTGCTTCCTTTCTTGTTTGCTCAAGTGTTGGTTAGGGATAGATGTTGATTAGAACTTCTAGATTGGTCTCTCTTTTTCTAAAAAGTATCCAATGAAGATTCTACCAAGATTAGATGGTGATGATAAGATTTTTAATGTGATGAATGAATGCAAGGTACATGATTACCGCTTTCTATAATTGTAGAATGATTAAGAATTTTGTGCTTTGTAAAAATTTGTACTCTTGTTTCATTTGACAATTTATTTGAATGTTTGAGTCACTTAGGTCCAAAAGCTACAAATAGTTAGAAACCTCCATTGTTTACTAAATGCTTGGATAACTAATACATTTGTTTAATTTGTTCAATTTAGGCTTAATCTTTTGATTATTTTGATTTTGTGGAAGCATTAGAAAGGATCAAGGCATTTGTTTATATTGAGCACAACCATATCCTAAAGTAACTTACACGTGAGTAGCGAGAATTCTTTAACATCTTTGAGCCTAATAGATTAGATCTCAATTTTAGTGATGAACTTGGTGTGTGTACATAATTTGAAAGTTTAAGTTCATCATTGAATTTGTGGGATTCTAAAAAAATTTCTTGAAACCTTTGAACTTGGTTCTAAATTGATTTCCTTGCCATAAGAAGCAAGGAGCATTCACTTGAGGTTTGATGGTATTCAAGTTGAGAAGAATGAAAGAAAAGTGGTAGATTGCTAAAAAAATTTGAAAAATTTCAAACAAGCAAAGAAAAGAAGCGAAAATAAAAATTGTGAATATGAATGTGAAAAAGAAAAGAAACAGAATGCTTGTTTTAAGAAAGAAAAAAAATAGAGAATGCAAATAAGTGTGCAAAAGGAAGTTTGAGAAGGTGAGCAATTGAGAAAAGGGATGTGTGAATGAAGTTGTATTGTGTAAATAACTTGTATAGTGAATGTATCTTTTGCATTGGCAACTTTGATTCAATGACCTTTAGAAATGACCCTTTGTTGTGAACCCGACCAAGCTACATACAACCTTAACAACCCTTAGTGATCTTTTGCTTCCATAATTTTTTATATGATTGATTGATGAATGTATGAATTGAATTGTGTTAGCATTGTTTTTCAGTTGAGTGTGATTGTCTCGCGGTTGCAAACACTCAATTTCCTTCATCCATTAATTGAATAGGAGTGTTAGAGTTATTCAAGTGTGAGAGTTTAGTATTTATTTGAAATGTTGCATGATATTTGTTGGAAGAACTAAATTCTTTATCATTGTACGATTCTAGGAAGTAGTGAACATTGCTTGTGCGCATTCTTGTGTGGAATTAGAACCGTAAATCCTTTCTTGGTTGAATTTTATGCTTGAGAAAATCCTCTTGTTTTCGTGAGGGGCATACTTTTCTTGAGGACAAGAACAAATTTAGTTGGGGATAGTTTGTTGAATGTCAAATATGACTTAAAATTAAACATCTTTCTTGGCATTTTTCAACTCATTTCTTAAGTCTTGATTGATTTATTCCATGTTCTTGTGTGATTCTTCAATATAATTGATTCTACCTTTGGATTCCTTGATATGTGTGTTATTGTGTAGGAATTAGGCTTGATTATTAAAGAACAAGGCACAAATGAATGGACAAGGAAGCAAAAGAAATGATTAAAAGTTAAGAAAGTTGCAGTGCGAGCAAGTAGCGAAGTGAAGGCGAGCTCACAGTGCGAGGCCAAGGCGAACTGAAAATTTTGGAAGGAAATAATGGAACGCCTCACTGAACGCAGTACAAAATCAAGGCGAAGAAGTTCGCAATATGAAGAATAGCTCGCAGTGCAAGCTTAGATATTTTCTCAGGGGCGATTTAACTGTTCAGAGGCACTTCATGTGCCTAAAAGTAGACTTCGCATTGCAAAGAGGGAGTTCGTAGTGCGAACGATACAGATTTTGTAATACTATTTATGTACTTTTCTTGCTTTTTAGAAAAAGAACTTTTGGAGAACTTTATCTCTCTTCATTCCAAATATATTTCAGAGAGAGAAACACAAAACCCTAAGAGGGAGAAGTTCAAATACAAGAAAATCGGAAGTTGATCTTTGAGTAAGTACTTCGATCTCTTGGTGGGGTTGGATGTAATCTATTGATACCTTATGTATTTATTCTAATCTATGTATTTGTGAACTAGTTTTGATTCATGTAGCGAGCGATTTTGGACGTGGTTCTTAAGCACTGCCGCTCTGGGGTACTACAGGTCGATTCATTTTTTATCCTATTGAAGCTGATGAAGGAAGGGAAATAGATGTCTCCAATTAATCCTTCTTGCATACTGAGTTTGAACAGCGGTCTGTTAGGTTACAAATGCTATGTGGATGTGGGGCCTCTCTCTCTGCTTATTTCGCTAAGAACGCAATGACGAGACTATTTGTGAGGATACTAGGACTGGTGCTTTTCGATTGATGTGCGAAGGTACGGGATTTTGGGTTTTTAATTAGTGTGCTCACTAAGATTTTTCAATCTTATGCCTACGTATTCCCGTTTAACGAAACAGGGAAATCAGAGCGATCGTAGTTCCTCCTATTCTATGGGAGGAAAAAGGTTGTTTTGGTGTCTTGTTCAAAGCCCAAGACATGAAGCTAAAAGTGGTTTGTATCTTGTTCAAAGCCCAAGATGTGAAGCTGAAGGGTCTATTTGTATCTTGTTCGAAGCCCAAGATATGAAGCTAAAGGGGTTTGACTTTAGAGAGAACTTGTCATCTCTAAAGGGGGATATTTGGTCTGTTTGTCACAACTGTTGGGTGACTGATTATAAAGGAGAATTACTTTAACTGGGATATGTGAATCCAGCAATGCCATAATTTCCTTTATAGGGGATTTTTAACCTGAAGGAGAAGACTTTAACTCAACGTAGAGCAATGCTATCTTTCCTTAGGAATTTCTCATGCTAAAAGAGGGACAGTGGCGTGGATGTAAATAATCTAGAGGCTTACCGCTTACAGCAATTAGATGGGGAAAAGGAGTTGTTGATGTTTGTATACTGTGAACGAGGCACAGCTTTTGATGCTAAAAGGCTGATTGACTCAACCGGGGTTTCCTTATACAAAGCCTAAGAGGAGGCTGTTGACCCAACAAGAGGGTGTTTTTATGTGTCTCGTATGAAGCCCGAGAGAGAGGCTAAAAGGGTTGACTCAACAAGAGAATGCTTTTGTATGTGTCTTGTACGAAGCCCAAGACGGAGGCTAAAGGTGTTTGACTCAACAAGAGAGTCTTTGTATCCCGTACAAAGCCCGGGATGGAGGCTGAAAATGTTTGACTCAACAAGAGAGTCTTTTATACTCAACAAGAGAGTGATTTTTATCTCGTAGGAAGCCCGAGATGGAGGATGAAAGTGTTTGACTCAACAAGAGAGTCTTTTATACTCAATAAGAGAGTGATTTTTATCTCGTACGAAGCCCGAGATGGAGGCTGAAAGTGTTTGACTCAACAAGAGAGTCTTTTATACTCAACAAGAGAGTGATTTTTATCTCGTACGAAGCCCGAGATGGAGGCTAAAAGGGGGTTGACTCAACAAGAGAGCCTTTTATACTCAACAAGAGAGTGTTTTTGTATCTCGTACAAAGCCCGAGATGGAGGCTAAGAGGTTTGCTCTATTGGGGAGAATCATTGTACAAAGCCCAAGAGGAGGCTAGTGTGCTGGTGACTGTTTCAGTTGAGTGACAGGTCCAGTATGTTGGATAAAGAGAAAATCAGTTCTTATATGGGTAATGTTGTACTTTGGGATTGATCAGAGGATCATGGTTATTTCCTGTTCTTTAAGGAAATGGAAAATCCAAAGGGTATTGAGACTGTCCAAGTCTATGGGTGTTTTGATAAATCGATTCTCAGGTAGTGAGTGATCTTTGTATGATGCCCAAGAGAAGGCGGGTACGTTAAGGGATGAAGGTCAACCCATTAACTGGTCTGACACTTGACTCAGAAAGACAACTCTAGCAAATTGATGACTAGGTTCTGTTCCTATACCTGTAGAGGTCTCTGGGTCCTTATACTAAGCCCAAGAGGAGGTATGAGAGCTTTTAAGAAGCCGAAGGGTCCTTGTATAATGCCCAAGAGGAGGTGGGGATGCTTTTAAGAAGCCTGTGGGTCCCCAAACCCCGAGAAATTCAAGACATGCCATTCACCGAGAATAGATCAAGCCAGGAAAGTCTGAGAATTTGGAAGAAACTTAAGAGATGCCATTCACGGAGAAAAGATCATCCCTGGGGAGTAGAGTCTCTTTGACAATTTCTAAGGGTGACAGTCTGAGAAAGGGTTCACCGAGAATGCTGCCTTTCACGTCTCCATATTGTTTAACCCAAACAGGAGAGGAGACTGTATCTGGTAATCCTATGGGGATCTAGTTTTGTTTGTATTTAAGAGTGATCAACATGGCTTTACCTAAGCTTATCCTCATTATCTCTAAAGAGTCTGGACAACGCCAAGTGCGAAATAAACCACTTGTACAGTAGAGGTGTACAACATATAATGGTTCCATGTCCTTTGGAAGTCCTATGATGAATGACATGGTAAATGTCTCCAAGCAATGTAGGCACTGGGTTCTCAATCAAAAAGATCCAGATGGCATCAATATCATAAAAACCCTCTAGGTTAATAAATAGCACAAGACCATAAATAAGTAAGGCAAGAATAGCCTCAAAAGCATCCACACTTCCCTCATTAGAAAAGATAAAAGCTTTTCCCATTAAAAACTTAGAGGTAATCCCAAGAATGCCTCCTTTGGTAAAAAAGTTTCCGTTGACATCAGATTCCCTAAGATGAAGAGCTTTTGCAATAACTCAGGTCGTAGGAATTTCCTCCAAACCACTAAAAGGAACTTTGTCTGAAATTGGCAATCCCACCCAATAAGAGTACTCCTCCAAGGTAGGTACAAGCTGATAATCAGGAAAAGTGAAACAATGGTATAGAGGATCATAGAATTTCACTAAGGTATTAAGAATCCCCTATCCCACATCAGTCTTCAAAATACTCAAAAGCTTCCCAAAATGGTCTTTGAAATCCACAGGACTAGACACCAAAGACCCTAACTTTCTGAAATTTTCTAAATCAAGACTTCTGACACTGTACTTCTTGGTATTCCTTCTTACAAGATCCATAATCACAATATCTGCGATGTTTGCAAAAAGAATCTTTAAGTTCCTTGAAAACTTGGAAAATGCCCATGAATGCATGAGTGCATGTAATGCAACAACCACAAACAAGATCACACAAAGCACACAGGTCCAAGGGTTCAAAGTCACGAGCAGGGAGCCAAGGGATAAGAACCAACCAACAAAGGTATGTACTAAGGGTATATCAACACTTGTAGAACAAGGTTCTAAAAAAAGTTCCCAGAGTCGCTGTCCCATCTTTCAGATATTATCGGCTTAAACGACTACTAGTCAACCAATAATATTCTCAAGAGAAACTCGTCTGAGTGTAGTATCACGTAACAACTAATTCAAGTATACACTTGAATAGTCACCGCACTACGTCCTAAAAGGCCAAGATGGGTTAAGGGTTCTAAGGTCCCCAGCTTCTCGGGCTCCCAGGTCGGAAAAAGTAATGTCAATATACGACTACTTGCTATGACTATCAGTAATTCCAAAGGGGCCTCCGCTGAGCGGTGGATCTCAACTTGACACGCTAAGGATTACTCCAAGCACATCTCCTTGATTATACCAACCATCCTATCATAAGTGCACTCAAGTACGGGTATAGGACTTATCTCACCACACATAGAATGACCATGCACCCAAGTAGAACAAGCAATAACAAATAAATCAAACAATAAAGATATAAATAAATCAAAGTAGGATAAACCCACAGGGGACTACTCCCCAGCAAAGTCGCCATTTTTCTGTAGCGGTAAAAATTATGAGTATACACTATTGATTAACTTAACTCATAAAACAAGAGCCGCAATCGCACTTAACTCACAAAGTGAAATGGAGGATCAAAACCTTGTAGTTCGCGGTAAAAATAACAAAAGTGATTTGTTTGGTTCATTTTAAATGAAAAGACAAGTTGTCATTTTAAGGAGAAAACTACAACTAGTCACCCACAAGTAATGAGAACTTTACATCACAAGGAGAAAGGCTCCAACTTGGATAAAAATCAACAAGTATGCCACTAACTCTCATAAGTGGAAAAGTATTACCATCAATACTATGGGGATAGGAGAATTACATCTCAACTCTGGAAATTACTCATGTCTAAACTTCATGAAAAGTTCAAAAGAAAAAGTGTTCAAAGGCACAAAAAGGACTTGAATGGGTTTATGTATTTTTTATGTCTTTTTGAAATGGTCAAAGTATGCTTATGATGTCTTAACATTTATTAAGAAATTGAGTTTGAAAATGCACATGACAAAGTCAAGGTTTATTATGAAAGTGGGTCTAGTTTGAAAAAAAAGAATAATTTGAAATAGAGAGAAGATTTTGAAATTTTAAGAAGGGGAGGAGATGAAGTGACTATCCCATTACATAAAATAAAAGATAAGGACAAAGAAAGATCTAACAAAGAAATAATCAAGCTCTGTGACACGAGTCAATCAAGAATCCCCTCCTTTGGATTTAAGCCCCAATCAAGTCAACCAAGAATCAGATGAGATCATAATAACCAAGAGGAGTTTTTAAAAGAATCCTTAAATCAAGGGTACCAAATGAATCCAAGTAGGTATTAAGATGTGCTTCTGAGCCAAGGTCAAAGTCTTAATTCTAAGTCCAAAACTCCGTAATGCATAGGATAGTAGCATCAAGTCCATAAAGTAACCAAGTCTTTTAAGAGGTTTAATATTTATTAATGTCTTAAGAGAAAGAAATTTCAAATGGACAAATTAAAAGAGCATAAGCTTAAACACAAGTCCAAGTGGACAAAGAGAAAAGCAATATGATAATATGATACAAAATGCTAAAATAAAAGTATAAAGTAAATGACAATAAGTAAATAGCATAAAGTAAATGACAAGTAAAGTAAAGAAATAAAACAAAAGTTAGTGAGTTAGTGATTAGAAAGGATAGGCCAATTTGTCATTTTTTGGAGAACATTCAACTAGACATCCACAAGCATGAAAACATGATCTCATACATTACCAAGAAAAGGGCTCCAACTTGGATAAAATCAACAAGTATGCCACTAGCTCTCTTTGATAACAAAAGATCCAATCTATTTCATAGAATACCATGGAGACTAGGAGGTTGAGAATCTCACTTACAAAAATGGCTTAGTTTCCGATTCGGGACAAATTTAGCACTATCTTAAGCAATCGTAATTAGATTTATATAGAAGTCACAACTATCTGAGGTCGGTCAATAACAATTTATGTGTTAATACAAGCTAGAGAAATGACATGTAAGTCATCCTCCTAAAGCTTGCCACACCAAAAAGAAAAAAAGAGGAGTGGTCTCATCTTAATCAAGGACCTCCATCAATGATCAAAGGCAACTTATCACTACTTCAAAGTGAAGTGAATGATCAAATGATCACCTCAAAAACATGTTTGAAGTAATGAAGGTTCAAACATCTTTGATCATCAATAATCCATGATGTTAAATATTTTCATCAACCAAAAGAAAAAAGAAGAAAGGAGATGAAGAAGAGGCAGGAATGAAACCAAAACAACAAATTGAATCAAATGATTGATTAAGCTATCATCAAGATCAATCATCCATTTTGGTGGATTTGGTTTTCACCCCATCAACACCCAAGATCCATTGATCTTGATGAAACTTGACCAAATCAACCAAGATTCAAGTCAAAAAACAGTCAACAAAGGTCAATCAATATTAAAATGCAATAAAATGGGTGAATATGCATAAAAATGATTTTTAAAATGAATTTTAAAATGAAAATAATCATGAAAATGCAAATGATGCATCAAACAAAATCACAAGTGACCAAGAAAAATCCAGAAAATCAGAAACAACTCAAGAATCATATACAAAAGTTTTCAGAATTTAAAAATGCATAAAAATATTTGTTAACCATTTAAAACAAATTCAAAAAGAAGAAAATCATGAAAAATAGCAAATGATGAAATAAAAATGCATAAAAATGCTCAAAAAATAGGAAATACTTTTATGAAACTATGAAAAAAAAAATTGGACTAAAAAATATTATTGTAGCTATTTTGATGAATTTTTGAAATTAAATGCAATTTTGAAAATAAAAATCAGAAAATAATAAAAGGGAAAAAACAAGGCGCGTTGGATCAAGCCTCATTAATTGACGTGGCAGATCCAACACATCTGAGGTGATAGAACACCATGGAATACACATAGAGCGCAACACAAGATCACATTTAAAATCATCCAATAAAAACATTTCAAATCTCCAACGTGGCGCCACATAGGTCATCGTTCTCAGCCTCTTCGGTCATCTTCGGTGAGCTCTCATCGGAGCTCTCAAAAATAATTACTTCAGGTCATGAGACCTATGCCATTATGACCATCTCATCAAAGCGAACTCATCTCTATCCTCCATTTTCATTTATTGAAAAGGAGTGAGGAGAATTTTGGAGAAATGCGTAAATGAACACGAACACTCAAACAAAAATTAAATGATGAACTCAAGCAATCAACAACAGATAATTTAGAGGAAATGATCACCAAGCCAAGGGCTACATCATGGTAACTTGTTTGAAGTGATTTGAAGCTTCTGACTACCTTGTTGAGATTGACCGGAGGTTGAAGAAGTTTGATCTGGTCAGAGCAATTCATAAGGTCTGGGAGATTGAGACTTGAACCAAAAACTTCAAAGGATGATGATGGAGGTATTAGAACAAAGAAATTGGGTTGAAACTGGCTAGAATTTAAAACCTGATGGTGGAAATTTCTCAGAAAATTTAAAGTTCAAGTAGAGGTTCAATGGCTCTCAAAAGCTTGGAAATGAAGGTAGTAAGCTCCTTTATTTATTGCTGAAGATGATGGAATGATGAGAGGGGTGAGATGAGTGGAAATTGAGTGAATTCATGCACACCCTCATCATGACAAAAGTGTGACTTGAGATCACTCAAAACTCAGCCAAAACTTGCGGTTCAAGTGTTAAACAACTTCTGGATACTTGCTAAACTTGATTAGGCACGAAATTGGACTCTAATTTGGCCTCTAATTGGAGTTAGAACAAATCAAAAATCTGATCATGGAGCTTTCTTCAGTTTCAAGTCACCATGTTCAACTCGATGGGGGCATCATAGTCAAGAGGCTTTTTGATCTCATTCTTCTTGCAATGTGTAGTCCTCATGGCCTAGCTTACAATGTGTCAAGAAAGTGTTCATTTGAACATCTGAGGAGAAAGTTATGATGTGCTGAAGTTGGCATAAAAAATTGGTCACCATACTTAGAAAAATTCTAAGTCTTTTAGACAGAAAATGACCTATAATGTTCCAACATTTTCCAAGGCCTTCCAAGCATAATTTGATCTTGATCCTTGAAGAAAACTTGTAGAGGGTGTAAAAAATAGTAGATAAAAAAAGAATCAGCCCCAAATGATAAGAATTGAAGAAGTTGTGATCCTTGAAAGTTGGGAAAAAGTCACTTTGAAAATAGGTCATATTTTACTAAGTCCACAAATGACCTATAATGTCTTCAAACTTTTGATGATCCTCCAAGCATAATTGGCTCTTGTCATGTAAAGAGAAGTTGTAGAGGATATTGAGAAGAGTAACATGTAAAAAGAATCACTCAAAAATATGGAAAATTGAAGGAATTGTAGTCTTTGAAACTATGACTTGAAAATATTGACTTTTTGGTCAAACCTTCTTGAATCAACCTTTGCATTTGGGATTTTCTTGCATTCCAATGTACATGAATGATCATATGAACTCAAAATAGGATGTCCTTGAATGTCCCTTGATTGTGTTGCTCAAAGTTTGTGTTGACTTGTTAATGAAGGCATGGAAATAAACACATGAACCTTTGACTTTCTTGGGAAGTAAGCAATAAGACTTTGAAGTATCGTAGGTATAAATGATATTGAGATGTTTGATGACCATAAACTTGAGATTAAAAGCCATGTCTTAATAGGAAAACTCTTGAGAATCAACGAATGTCCAAAATGTGCCTTGAGAAGAACAAAGCCTTAGCCGAGGAACCAAACTTAAGGCCCTTGATGAGATGCTCTACCTTGCACAATAAACTTAAAGAAACAAGACATATATATTTTGATTAGTGGTTAGATAAACAATGAACATATAAACACACAAAAGGGTGCTTGGTGGCCTCTTCCTAGGAAAAACCAAAGAGTGAGAGAAGGAGAAGACCAAGAATATGATCTTGTTAGTGTACTAAAATGCAAATGATATGTGGGATCTTAAGGTTAAAAATTAGTGTATGACACATAGACGATTAAGTCATGTTAGAATGAGAAGGATTTCAGAAAGGCAAGTTTTCTAAAACTTCTTTCAGAGCTAAAAATGTTGTTTCCACCTCCAAACCATTGGAACTTCTGCACATTGACCTTTTTGTACCAGTGAAAAATGATTTTGTCAATGGTAAGAAGTATGGACTAGTCATTGTATATGACTACAGCATATGGACATGGGTAAAATTCTTAAAACACAAGGACGAGTCACATTCTGTGTTTGCTGCCTTCTTTTGTCAAGTGCAAAACGAGAAGGACTTCAGAATTATTAAAGTCAGAAGTGATCATGGTGGTGAATTCGAAAACAAATATTTTGAGAAAATCTTTGATGAGAATGGCACTTCCCATGATTTCTCCTGCCCTAGAACTCCACAACATAATGGAGTTGTAGAGAGGAAGAATAGGACTTTGCAATAGATGGAAAAGACCATGATCAACGAGACTAATGTGGCTAAGCACTTTAGGCAGAGGCAGTCAACACAACATGCTATATTCAGAACATGATCTCTATAAAATCTATTATGGGTAAGACTCCCTATGAATTGTGGAAGAACAAAAAGCCCAACATTTCATATTTTCATCCATTTGGTTGAAATTGTTTTATGTTGAATACTAAAGACAATCTTAACAAGTTCGATTCTAAAACACAAAAATGCATTCTGATAGGATACTTTAAACGCTCTAAGGGCTATAGAGTATACAATACAGAAACATGAATTTTTGAGGAATCAATTCATGTTAGATTCAATGATAAGCTTGAATCTAAGAAGTCAAAGCTAGTTGATAAGTTTGCAGATCTGGAAATCATCTATTCATGCTCTGAAGGTAAGACTCCAGAAGCAAAAAATGCAAAGGCAAAGACTCTGAAGCTACTCAACCAGAAGCTGTTGTAGTTCAGATTCTTCTGAGGAAGCATAAACAAAAATCCACACACTATGAAGAATTTATTCTTGACAATAAAACTGAACCTGTCAGAACCAGATCCTCATTCAAACCTTCTGTAGAGACTCTTCTGGGTTTGATGTCCTTGATAGATCCTACATATGTTGATGAAGCCCTTTCGGATACAAATTGGATTCTAGATTTGTAATAAAAGTTGAACAATTTCTCTAAAAACGATGTGTGGACTTCAGTCCCTAGACCCAAAGGAACTCACGTCATTGGAATTAAATAGGTCTTCAGAAACAACCTGAACGAACAAGGCGAGGTAGTAAGAAACAAGGCTCGACTGGTTACACAAGGTTATAGTCAGCAAGAAGGGATTGACTATATAGAAACTTTTTCACCAGTTGCTAGGTTAGACTCTATTCGTCTCTTGATTTCGTTTGCTATAAATTATAACATCATCTTGTATCAGATGGATGTTAAAAGCGCATTTATGAATGGTTACATAACTGAAGAGGTGTATGTACACCAACCTCCAGGTTTTGAAAACCATAAAAACCATGATTTAGTTTTTCAAGCTTAAGAAATCATTGTGCGGTCTGAAACAAGCTCCCAAAGCATGGTATGAAAGGTTAATCAATTTTCTTCTTAAGAATGATTTCACCAAAGTCTAGAAGGAACCTACATCCATCAGAGCAAGTACACTAAGGAACTTTTGAAGAAGTTTGACATGTCAGGATTGTAACACCTACATATAATATATGTCTAGAATATTTCATATTATACATGTTCACAAGTTTGGTATTGAAATATATAAGTTTCTAGTAACATATTATACATAGTACATGCCAAAACAAAACAACTAAAAGTGGCATAATATATAGACAAGATGTTCAAAATACAACTAAGAACTAGATCATTAGAGAATGATCTCAAAACAAGAGTCATCACAACAGAAAGGCCATCCAAAAAGAAAGGTGAGTAATGACAATCAAGCTGCCTTGTCCTTACCCTTTGCCGAATCGGAACTACCTGAAAAATAATTAACAACACGGGGTGAGATAATAATCCAAGTGGGTTCCCTAATTATGGATTCTCTCGGCTCTACAAGGTTCTAGATCATCTAGTACTTCAAGTCTCAAGGAAAAAAGGGAAGAGACTTGAATTCACAAAACTTGCACTATATGGCAACATGTCACTTGAGTTCAAAAACTAAGCTATCACTAATCAGAAAACATACCAAGGCATCTTTCCCAGACCAACCCTATGTCTAGAGTTATCGACACGGGTCACGGATCCTTGTATCTACTTTGACATACGAAATGGATTTGGATTTAAGGTAGTTTCCACATGAATCGTCGCTTCCCATGGGACCTCTCCCATCTCAAGCCTCTTACTCGTAGGCTCCATTAGTACACACGAGACTCAAACCTGTCAAAGTAATGGTGCGTGCATCCCAAAGGAGCTCTACATAAGCATTGACTCTTGGGACGACACATCTCAAGGGTTATTTCTGACTACGTGATCAAATACACAAGGCGTGATTGTATTTGACAATCACAAGGTAAACACATTCACCTTAATCTCAGACAACACAAAACAATACATATTCCATATGATGCCTCACCTCACCACTAGACAACTACTTGTCAAAGATGCACACCTAGGCATCAACTGCACAAGCATTGTCATCTAAATCATCTATTAAGTCCTAGTAATCTTACTAAGTTATATCATTAATTTCCATAAAGGGTTTCATCACATTCCTTTTATAGTTTTTCCACCATACTATTATCATTACAATTCATCGATGAATCATGGTAAGCATGCATATCCATCATAGTAATCCATGTAAAATAATCTATGATGCAATTAAACATGTGTAAGGAATAATCCCTACCATGCTCGCTGTGCAATGGGAAAGCGAGGCTGCTCGCTTTGAGTTCATTGTGCGGACTCTGGGCGAATAAGAGGCATAACCAAAAGGTCTCTATGGTTGCTGTGCGAGGTCTAGGCGAGGGGCTCACTTTCATTTTGCTGAAGGCTCGTAGAGCGACATTAGAAGAGTTGTTGGTCACTTTCAGCCCACTGGGAGCTCGTTGTGAGAGCGCGTTGAATCGCTGATAATGACAAGCGGAACAACAGTGATAAAAGGGTTTTTTACCATAATTTCTACACCAACTCAAAGTTTAACTCAAAACCAACATATATATCAATAAATCATCATGAACAACATAACACAACAAGAATCATGGTACTTTCATGGAAGTGGAAACAAAACCTAATATAATCCATACTTCCAATTCTATCTCACAACCCTAACTTAGAGAGTCTACCTAGAACCCACCTCAAGAATGATGATGAAGAAGTTGGAATGATGAAGATGAGATGATGATGAATGAAGGATTTGTGGAAAACTTTTCCTCTCTTCTTCCTCTAGGCTTTCTTCCCTTTTATCTTTTCTCCTCTTTCTCTTCTTTTTTCTTTATTCTTACTATCTTTCTCTTTTAGTTCTTCCTCCCACAAAGTTGGAAAGGTAAGGAAATAAAAGGAAAAATAATACATAAAGTATTATCAGAAGTTGGTAAGACTATTTGGCAAAAGTGGTAGAAAAGAATATTAATTGGTAAAAGGTCCCATATTAGTGTTATCCGAATTGTCTCAATTGTACCAATTGAAAAAAGTTAGAGTCGAATAATATTAATTAAATCAATCTGAGCTCACTAGTTACTCTAATTATCTCAACTGATAATTCTCAGAGTACATAGGAACTCATATGATCTCAACTAATATTACTTATAGCACTTTTAGAATAAGATGGGGTATTACAGGATGCAAGATATCAAATAATCCTATGCATCCTACATGTATCCTTGAGAAGAATGATGTAAACGGTAAGGTAGAGCAAAAGTTATACAGAAGTATGATTGGCTCTCTCTTCTATTCTTGACTGCTTCTAGATCTAACATTTTGTTTAGTGTTTATTTGTGTGCTCGCTTTTAATCAGATCCTAGAGAATCCCACTAAACAAATGTTAAGAGGATCATCAGGTATCTGAAAGGTACTATTAACCTTGTCTTATGTTATAGAAAATCTAAAGAGTGTAAGCTTGTTGGTTATTGTGATGTTGATTATGCTGGAGATAGAGTTGAAAGGAAGAGCACTTCTGGAAGCTGTCATTTTTTGGTAGACAACTTGATCTCATAGTCCAGCAAAAGGAAATCAACCATAGCACTTTCAACTAATGAAGCTGAATACATTGCAGCTTCTGGATGCAGCACTCATATGCTCTGGATGAAAAGTAAGCTAGAAGACTTTCAGATATTTGATAGTAACATTCCTATCCTCTATGATAATACTTCTGCTATATGTTTGTCTAAGAATCCCATTTTGCATTCTAGGGCTAAGCATATTAAGATCAAACATCACTTCATATGTGACTATGTTCAGAAGGGAATTTTAAACTTAAAACTTATTGATACAGGCCATCAATGGATTGATATCTTTACAAAACTCCTTGCTAAAAATAGATTTGTTTTCATTCTGAAACATTCACTACTACAAAATGCACAAACAACAACTCCAGGTTTACAACATATTCATTTACACCGTTGTAATAGGTTATAATGTTCGTGCATCAGGGAGTAGCTGGATTTATTACTGCGGTTGTCTTATAACACCGTAATAATATACGATTTATAGCAAGCTTCAATCCCCATCAAATACACGTCAATTTTTTAGACTACATTAAGTGCGTGTCAATTAAGTCCATTATTTAAAAATTAAATTGTAAATTATTTTACAACGGTTAATAAACAAACCGTTGTTATAGGACTTTAAAAAAAATAGAAAATAGAAAATTATTTAACCAAGATATTTAACCATGGTGTTACTAAACAACCGTTGTAAAATTTGAAAATTGCATGACGGTTGTAATTTCTAACCGTGATGAAAAGTGATATTTTTTAGTATATAAGCGAAAGTATCTATCGTTCACTACATAGCAGCCGTTTCTCTCAAAAGAAAACCCTAACATATTTCACGCTTCCATCTCATAACATAACTCTAAACATACTTCAAACTTCATATACGTCTTCAGATTCGTCTTCACTAATCGCTAACTTGAGGTTCGTCCATTACACTTATGCTTTGATTTCGCTTACTTGTCTTGTTAAAAATGGGTTCTAAGTTTTTTTCTTGAATGTTCTCATTTTTTCAAATCCATCACCACCACCTTAACAAATACAAGAAGTGTACTTTCGCTATGTTACGTATGGTTTGTGTAGCTATGAAGAAAAATATAAGAAGTATGAAGCCATTGTGTTAACTTCAATCACCTTGTACCTTTTTTTCATAGCTTCATGAACTAGAGGAAATAGGAAAGTGTCTCGGAAAATCCTTCCATAAAGTTTCACCGTATACTTTTTTTTTCATTCTTTTCCATAAAGTTTCCATCAAATCTTTCCATTAAAATCTCTCAGCAGTCCGACTGTAGCCATAGAAACAGGTCCTCAAAACATTTAAGATACGTATGCAAGTGTGGTCTCAACGCTCCGTTGATGACGGCATGGACCGACTCGAACCCAGGTCGCCGTTTCTATGGTTGTGGGATGTATAAGATTCAAGGATACAAACAATGCTCTCACTTTGCTTGGTTGGATGATGAGATGGATCCTAGAGCAAAACAAATAATTTATTCGCTAGTAAAGAACTTGAATGAGGAGAAGGGAATGGTTAACACCTACAAAGCCAAGGAGGACAAATTGATGTTGAAGGTGAAGATCCTGAAGAAACAGTTGAATATTACCTGGATTTTTTTATTTTTAGTGTTCATTGCATTTGTTGTAATGACGAATTAGGTTATAGTTGATTAGGTTTGTATGTTTACTGATGGTGTAATGGTTGATGTATTGGTTACATAAGATTCATGTGATGATGTTATGGTGTATCATGAATATAATACAAGTAATATTATTATAACTTTATCACAAATCTGTGTTGTATTTTCTGTAGTGATATGGTGAACAGTAAAATAGGTTAAAATTTGGTATAAATTATAAAAGCAGGTTATAATTGTAAATTCTGTAGAAAATTTTACAACGGTTATTTATCATAACCGTTATAATAACTCGCACGATGTCAAGTAAAAAATTTAAAACAAAACTGCGCAGCTGGGAATCGAACCTAGGACCATCACTTTATCACAACGGTTTTTGGATAAACTGTTGTAATAGGACGCACGCTTTCCAATTTATTACAATGGTTACAGGGCCGTAATTGTAAGTATCATATATACAACCACACTCTACATAACAACTCCTGGTCTTGCGTGGTTATATATCTTTCCCAACCGTTGTTAAAGGTTTGTTTCGTAGTAGTGATTTATCCATGGAGACATGTCCAGAATGTAACAAATAATTATCTCAGAATGTTTATTCCTTCATAATGGATTAATGAGACTCTAAGATATTTTGTCTTTGAACGTGCGAGTCTTCTGAAGTGAGAAGGTTTCACATGCTCAGAAGTATCCAATCAGAACATCATTATTGAATGTTTTGAATCTTGGATATTGAACAGTTTTTGCATTAATGAGCTATCATTCAGTCTTGGAAAGTGGAACAGTTTTAAAGACATCTGTCTTAGAAAATAGAACTGTTTCTAATGTCTAAGCGACACATTAGGGGAATTTATTTATCTTTGGATTAGGTAAAATATTCACGCTTTTCCCCATTGGATTAGGTAAAATCTTTATAAACCCGTTCACTCACTTCACACACCCTCGCTACTTTCACTTCCCACACTTTCATGTTTTCAAACTGCTAAAGCTTTCAAACCCTAAAACCCGTTCTTCATCAACAATGGCTTCCCAACAACAAGGTCAACAACAACAAACAATCTGCTCAACAAGAACAAGTGAAAGAATGAATCTTTGAGTTAACTCTTTCTACCCCTGTAGAAAAGTTAAAAGTTCTCTACGAGTTTTTGGTGGACTTTGAGAATCTAAAGGTTAATGGTTTTGATTTAACTAGAGATGTTAAAACCCAAGGATGGGATAACTTTTTCGATCATCTTCAAGGGTCAGTCTACACTAAATTAGTGAAGCAATTCTTGATATTTTCTTTCAGCATCGTGTAGCTCAGTTTTTGTGACGCGGCCACTATCGCATTTAGTGCTACTTTCTGATTTCTATATTTATCCTATGAAGCTTAAAAGGAAGGGGAAGATATCTCAAACTAACCACACGTGCAAATGTTTTCCTTAACAAATGCGAAGAGACCGGGGATCGGGGTTGGTTATACAAAGGGAAGCTGTTAACACCCAGAGTATCTATAGTAATCTATAGGAACCTTTATTTGCATATGTTTCTACTGTTGAATTGTTTGGTTGCTTAAATCTATTTGTTGTTGAATAGAGAAAGTTTCTCCTTTGCGGAGGTTGAGGAAATGTTTTGTTGTTTTTGGGTTTTCTATTGTTTTTGGGAAGGTGCTAGACCTAAGATTTTTTATTAGTGCGCTCGCTAAGATTTTGCAATCTTATGCCTATGTATTCCCGTAAAGAGATCTTGGGAAATTAGAACGTTCATAGTTCCTCCTATTCTATGGGAGGAAATTGTTTGGTGTCTTGTTTAAAGCCCAAGGTTGAAGCTAAAAGAGTATATGTGTCTTGTTCAAAGCCCAAGATTGAAGCTAAATGAGTATTTGTGTCTTGTTCAAAGCCCAAGATTGAAGCTAAAGGAGTGTTTGTATCTTGTTCAAAGCCCAATATTGAAGCTAAAATAGTGTTTGTGTCTTGTTTAAAGCCCAAGATTGAAGCTAAAAGTTTGAATGAGAGAGAATTTGTCGTCTCTAAAGGGAGATATCTCACCTATTTATCACAAACATTGAAGAATTGATTTATAAAGGGAAGTTGCTTTAACTGGGATGTGTGGAATCCAGCAATGCCACATCTTCCTTTATAAGACTTTACACGCTAAGAGAGGGACATTGACTTGGATGTGAAGAATCCAGAGGTTTGCCACTTACATCACCTAGATGAAAAGGAAATTTTAGCCATGATAAAGGATGGACTTCAGCTTGGATTTTGAATCAACAAGTGTGCCACTTACATCAATTATCTGGAAAAAATGGTTTAATTGTTTTTTTTGACATGTGATGTATAGATGAAATTTCCTCATATAGAGAGTACTCAAGGTCTCATCTGTTGGGATGTTCAATTTTGTGCCTTGATCAAAGCCCAAGGTTGAAGCTGACAAAGAGTTGAAAACTTACTCAACTGGGGGAGTATTATATCTGTCTTGTACAAAGCCCGAGATTGAAGCTGACTGAGATAGTCATTATATGAAGCCTAAGAGGAGGCTGACTCTTGCTGAGGATTTATTCAAATCTAGGAGAAGGTCTAAACTGTTTTAAGGAATTAAAAGGGAAACTAACTCTTGCTAGAGATTAAGAAAGAGTTGAATTATTAAATGCCACAAGGGTTTTGATTCTTTTGGGGATTTGTTGATGGTAACATGGTTCTGGCTAGGGATTTTAAAGTGAAAACCAAACCTTGTTGAGGATTAGAAGAGGCTTTAAAGGATTATCTTGAATGCCTTAGAGGTTTTGACTCTCCTGGGGACTGGTGTATTGATAAAGATGATTAGGATCTATCATATGCTTTTTGGAAGCCTGAGGGTCCTTGTATGAAGCACAAGAGGGGGCTAAGGATGCTTCTAGGAAGCTTGTGGGTCCTTGTATTAAGCCCAAGAGGAGGCTGGGTGATTGAGACTTTCCAAATCTAGGAAGAGTTCAAGAAAGGTTTCACCGGGAAATAATCCTTTCGTTGCTGAACTGTTCCATGGTTAAAGGAGTTAAAGAAGAGGTTTCACCGGGAAATAATCCTCTCTTTACTGAACTGTTTCAAGGTTGAATAAATTGAACAAAGCCCAAGAGGAGGCTGATTGTATTGGGAAGAAGAATTCCTCTGTACAGGGGGAAACTAGTTGTTTGAACTAAGTTATACTGATTGAAAGAATCCTATTGTTTGAAATAGTCTAAATTGAGGATGATTTGAATGCTAAGAGAAACTTAACAAGATATGTACAAGTATATATACAAACATATGAACAAGTAAATAACAAGTATGAATTGAATTGAGAAAGGTGGTGGGTCTTATTCTCTGGATAGAGACCCAAGTGTATTGTGATTGATTAAATGTTTTCTTCAAGATTGGATTAGTGTTTGAAGAAATTGAAGAAAGTTTTGAATTTGAAGATGACTTGATCTTAAGTAAAAGATAAGCAAAGGTGTTGGGTCTTACACTCTAAATAGAGGCACAGGTGATTATTTGTATCCTATACAAATCCCAGGATGAATGAGGCTAAAATTTTTTTCTATTTACAAAGGGAGGTGTTGGGTCTTACACTCTATCAGAGGCCCAGATAATTGTTTAAAAATAGAGGATTTTGAACACTAAGAGGAGAGACTTATACTATAGTAGAGTCCCTAGAAAAAGGTTTATTTATGTACAAAATATGGGACTTACACCCTATTAGAGGCCCAAATGATTGTTGTGAAAACAGTGATCGCTCCGTGATTTTGAAAAGCGCGATGGGACTTATACTATAGCAGAGGCCCAGGGATTAGTTTATTTATAAAGAGGGTTGGGTCTTACACTCTAATAGAGGCCCATGAGTGTTGAAATGAAGTTTTGAAAGATTGAATCCAAGTGAAACCCTAATTTCTTTTTTTAAGATAATTATCAAAGAAAAATCAATAAAAAATGTATATTTTATCAAATGAAATCATTAATCATGTTATAAAAAATGATTAAGGTTTATGAAAAAGGTGTTTTATCCATATGAATATTTAAAATCATTTTGGTTCTAAAAAAATCAAGAAAAGAAATCGTTTTAAAACATTTAAAACAAAATAATATTTTTAATATATTAAAAATATATCAGATAAATATTATTTTGTGATTTTTTTGGTGATTAAAATATTTAAATATGTGAGTGATATTTGTACAAAAATTTATTTTAAAATAATTAAAATTGAATATAGAAAATAATTTTTTAAAATAAAATAGAAAAATATCAAAAATATGTGAAAATTGTGAAAAGGACCAAAAAAATGGCATGGGTGGGTGTTGAACCCACGACCTCTCACTCACACACAAGCAAAAGACACCCTTGCCAACTGAGCCAGCGTGTGCTGGTGATAACTAAACCAAACCAACACATAATATATGAAAAATGTGTGGCAAATTCAAATTTTGCGCTAGACTTCATCTTCTTCCTCGAGCCAACTTCTAAATTTCCAAAACCTATGTTATCTCTCTTAATACGCATCCATTTGACACGATGTAAACACCAAAGTTGTGTGTTTTTTAACAAGGAATTGAATGGTTCTTTTTAATTTCATTTATTTTAAGTGTATCGCAAGATATCATGTTATAATCAGATGAACCCTAGAAAATGCAAAAACTATATAAAGTCTCATACACGCAAGATAAATAGCAATTGATTGAGGGTTAACAATCTATGAACATCCAGAAATATGTTGGTAACTTGAAACAACATTTATGATGCATGATTCATAGAGTTTGGGGAGTTCAGGCTTACCTGTGCAAGAGGAATTCGAATCCTCAGTTGTAGGTGTTACAGATGTGAAATGATGATCCTAACAACTTCCTTGGACCTCAAAGATTGTGTTGAGATGCTTAGAACAAGTTGAAACCTTCTGAATTAATGGGCTCGAATCCAGCTGCAGCTGGCTTGGGATGAACTATGATCTTGATGAATTTGGTGTTACATAAGTGATTAGATGATTTGGATCACTTCTATAATGTTTATGGAAGGTGTTTGGATCATTGGTTTAGACAGAAATGCTTTGGATTGAGAAATTCTAATTCTCACTTCTCTTGTAACTTTGAATTTGGAACAAGGACGAATTTTCAGAAAACAAGTATTAAGGTTGTTTTGGTGTGTTTGAAATGATCAGAAATGATCCATATTTATAGCTGAGCAAGTTTGTTTTGGGAGGAATAGTGAATGGATGAGGGAGCATGCTTTTGTCCAATGGATTTTGTCATGTAGCATGACTTAAAGTCTAAGATACTATAAGTGTCCTCTAGCATAGCTATATCTTGACTCAATTCAATTTTTGCAGGTTTGAACACTCATGGCTTTGGACTGAGTCTTGGCTGGTTTGTGCTTGCTTCATACGAATTCAATGCATCACATTAATGCAACTTCACAAAACTTAAGTTCCATAGCTTGTCATCATGATTCTCACATGCCAAAGAATAGGATTCTTGACTCAGGGTCCAAGTTTGCAGGTTCTTCATGATTTATTGAGATTCTTGTTGAATTAGATGAGGATCAATCTTGCATAGTCATCAAATTTGGACTCAAAATCGTGGGATGCAAGTTATGTACCCAAATGCTGTAAAAAACCAGTTTGAATCAAGGCAAGTTGTGAGGTTCATAACTTCTTGCTCAAGTTGAATCAATGGATGTTCTTGTACTCTTTGGAAAGCTTGTATCATACTTTAACTTTGATGTTTACATTTGGTCTTGATACATCTTGCATCATAATGGAAAATGCCCCCAAAGTTGGACAAAACATGAGGCAGATTCTGTCTAAAAAATTCTAAGTGTCAAAGTTCAAAATCTCATGAAACCCTAACTTTAATGCTTCATATCTCAAAATCTATGCATTTTTGGGGGGTACTTCTTCTTTTAAATATTGTTGTAGGTAAGAAGATCTATCATTTGAGCTTTGGATGGGAAAAAATGGTTGCTTGGATCACAAGTTATGGCCTTGCAAAGTTGGGTAAAAACCACGTTCCTTCCATAACTTAGTGAAATTTGAAGTTTCTCAACGTTGCCCTTTTTGCAAGTAACCTCACTTTTCTTGATTTTTCTTGATTGATCATGATCCAATTCACAAGTTAACATTGTTCTTGACTTAAAGAGGCCATGTTTTCCAAAAAATCCCAAAAGTCAAACTTGGTTTTGATCACAGTTGAATTTTTATATTAGATGAAACTTGAACTTTGTGATCCTTTATGAAATCAAGTCCTTGGGCTAAATTGAACCTATTGGATGGATTCCAAAGGTGTTTTTGAGTGTCTTGAATCATGTCCCAAGGTTTGAGATCATGCTTTGTTCAAAAGTCAAAGGTATGGTTGGCTTTTTCTCATAAATCCTAGTTTGTGGTCCAGGTGAATTTGAATCCTTGTATTGCTTATGAATCAAGTTCTTAGAATCAACCCAATCTTGTGATTAGGTAAATATGATGTATTTTGAGGTCCTTAAAGCATATCTTGAGGTCTTGGATCATGCCTTACTCCAAAAGTCAACTTAGGGACTGAATTAGGTCAAAACCCTAATTCCTGATTTTTGATGGATGCATCCCCTGAGGTTATTTTGAACTTATGAGTGGACTCATGAGGTTCTTTTGAGATTCTTGAATCATATATTGAAGTATTGGCTCATGCCCAGATGAAAATTCCCCTTTGGAGGCCTTGGTCGACCAAAACCCTAATTTGGTGACACTGATGATCTTGATGTTAGACGATGGCTATGGATCTAGAAGGGGGGTTGAATAGATCCCTTGAGTTTTACACGCAAATGATTTACAAAATTTGTTTTTAAAAAATTGTTTAAACGGAAGCTACCACTGGATAGAACGTCTACAACGAACCTTCTACCAAAAGGATCGGATATGCACGAATATATCACGGATGAGTACGGAAGAGAAAAATTCAGTTTTGAGTATTACACTTAAGATACACAATCAACAAAATATCACTTGGTTGATGTATATTCCAATCTAATGAGGTAAAGTGATAAGCAATTTAAAGGCAACAAGTTTGAATTTTGCTTTGAACAAATTATCAAACACCTAGTGTGCGAAAACACACTAAGTGCAAAATTTCAGTGGAGGGTAATGTAAAGCTGCTCCAAGATACAATTCAAGGAATTGTATCAGTTTGAAAAAATGATTTATCAGCTTACAATTACTCTACGACAAAATTTTTGATGACTTGCGACTTCACAAATTCGAACGAACTGAATTGTAAAAGAGTTAAGGAAAGAGAGAACAAACTCGATTAGATTAGGCAGTTCCCCAATCATCCTTGCTTTGGGTACGTCTGCCCCCAACTCCACAAATGGAATTGAGATATATATATATATATAGTTGTTGCAAATTGTTTATTACAAGAGAAAATAATGAACATCCAAACCCTCGAACGTCTTCGATCGTTGATGCAGAATTTTCTCTTCCCTTGATTCAAGATGAATCAAGTGCTCCGAATATGATTGATCCAATTACCATCCCACACTACTAAACTGAAAGAAACCACCGTTCTTCAGTTACCTTCACTCGTTCAATTGCGATCTACCAAGAATTCGAACCCAAACCTCTTTTCTACGATCCTCTGATTACAACTACTAAACCGAACAATTGCTCTAATTTCCGGTTACCTTCGCCCAGCCGAATCCCTGTAGAAAGAACAGTTTGTGCAAAAACCCCCAAAATCTATCCGATTCTTGGAGGACAAAACCAACTGGTTTTATTCAAGAAACACCTGCCAAACTCTCAACCCAGAAGATGAAGATTACACTTCCTAAATTCTGAACGTTATCACTTCGATCAATGGGCGACACAAACAAAGATGATTATGTGTGATTGTTTGTTTACACAATGACGAAGATGAAGATGAAAAGAGAAATGACATATATCTTTCACGTTTCTTGTTATTAATAAAAAGGATGACCAAAACTATTTATATGAAAGAAAATGACCAACACAAATAATAACAGAAAAATAACAGAAAAGGAATTAAGTGAAAAAATGCAGAATTTGAAGTCATGCGTCAACCTCCAGCCTTCATGCGTCGACGCATAAAAGAAGAATTTAGTGTCCACTGATTTGTGCATTTTCCCGCAAGTTTTGGAGGTTAGCGCATGACCCTAGAGTACTGGCTCGGTGGTGGAAGGTCCTCGAGTTGAAGGTTGAGCTCAATCAAGGTGTTGTTGAGGTTACCAAGGCTATTGGCCAAGTTCAGATTTTGCTGAGTCAAATTGGCATCCATTTGATTGAACCGATTCATGGCTACATTTGCGAAATTGTTGAAGTTGTGATGTGAGAAGATATTTGGTTAGACAGATTTGTGAACTATTCCTGCTTAGTCGTGTATCGAGTGTCCTGCAGCGCTTAGAATTCTTGATGTTGCAGAGACAACTCATTCAGCCTCGCTAGAATTTCTTCAGAGGACTGCTGATCATGCTGAAATGGTGGAGTTAGAGGAGCAGAATTTTCAGTTTGCTGCCATTCATAATCCTCACCATAAGTTGGAGGAACATACGCAGCACCAAGCACAGTCCAGCAGTTTTGTTGCCACTGACCCCAGCCTTGATTTTCAGAGGTTTCTTCATGTTGATGGCCCATCCATTCCTCATTGTCGTCTTCTTGCATAGCCACATTCTTTTGCATAACCACATCTTCCTGTATGACCACATTTTCATCATTAACAGCTTGATTTTCATTTCCTGGAATGCCTTCATCATTATTTCCTTCAAGGTGAACCGGTTCATCATGTTCAGGATGGCTGGATCTTGGTCGATAGATGAACCTGTTCTCACGTGACTGCCAAAAGTAACCCATCATGGAAAGGGTTTTGGTAAGAAATTATTGTTCAGCAGTTATATGAATGTGACAAATCTGCGGAATAGGAACATCAAAGTGATTCAAAATGTTTGCAACAACAGATGCATAACCAAGTGCCAGAAATTTGTGGGAACTGCGAGTAACGAACATCCTATAAGCAAAATAATAGGGCCAGTTAATTTTGATCTTATTCTTGAGAATATAGATGAGGTGAACCTCTGCCTGCTCAACTCTTAAGTATCCTCGTTTCTTGGGCCTCAAGATGCGAGCAACGATCCACTGAAGAATACGGTCTTTGAATTTTAGATGGCTGGTAGTGACACTTTTAGGAAATAATTCATTTGCCACAAAATCATCTGAATACGGTTCTCGCAGCATCGAATTCAGAGCAGTTTTGAACTCATAGTTCTGAACAAAGGTTTTATCAGTAACCTTTGGGAGAGTGTCATCAGTATCCAATAAAAAAAGTGTAGACCATACATCATTGGTCACTTCAAATTCTGTATTATTCATAGAGAATTTAAATTCAGCCCCATGAAATTTGCCCTTGATCCCACAATAGAACAACCGAGTCAAATCTTCACTATACTTATCATCACATTTTACAAATTCACTAAGATTTTGAAAATTTATAAGTTCAAAAATCTCAGGAATGTGAAAATCTGGACCCATCAGAGGATAAAACCCATGTTGTCTTATAACAGCCCAGTTAGAAAATAGTTCCTCAAAAGGAGTAGTTAGCCTTTCAGAAATTAAAGACTTAAAGGTTACCTGTTGTGAAGATGATGATGTTCTGGTTGGTGCTGATTGTGAAGATGATCCTCTTGTTCCCCTTTTACTAGGGTTTCTTCTTGAAGCCATTGTTGAAGAAAAGTTGAGAGAGGATGATGACACTTGTTTTTCGCTGAGAGTAAAGAGGAGATATGTGCAGCCCTTAGAAAACCTTGTAGCAGTAATATAGAAGATTTTCTCTTGGTGGGTTTTTGATTTCTAGGGTTTTGATGAGGGTTTAGTGGAGAGTAATTGTTATTGATAAGGTTTAATGGAGGAGGATAGGGAGAGATTGACCACAAAGACTAATGAGATGACATGCAATAACCATAGATTAATGTGCAATGAGAATATGTAGGGAAAATGAACAACACTAGGTCGGCGCACACGTCCCAGTAAATAAGGGAGTCTGAACGATCAAGTTATGCGTCGACCTGTGAATCTGTGCGTCGGCGCATGATTCTTGAATTTTTAAAAAAAAGTTGAACATGTGTTTATGCGCTATCCCGAAAATTTAGTAGGTCAGCGTATGAATCTATGCGTCGACGCATGACCATATAAAAGTGAAATTTTGCAATTTTTAAGTTCCAACCAGATAAATAGACATATGCACATACAGAAAAAAAAACATCCACATGAACGATAAGTGCTCAAAATGCAATAAACATCAAGATTAGAGTAACTAATATGGCACAAAATATTGATGAACATCTATAAATCGGAACGATATTACCTTGATCATCATGACGATAAGATCCCTCACATATGGCTAAATATCTCTTTGCATTGTTAGTTAAAAGAATAAACAAGCATATATATATGTTAAGATCAATACTCTAAAGGATTATTAAGCACGATCCGAGATATCGAGAATGCCAATTTCCCTACGGATGTGAAAGAAAGGCTCTGTAGCTAATGGTTTTGTGAAAATATCATCAAGTTGATTCTTAGTGTCAACGTGCTCAAAAATTACATCACCTTTCTCTACATGATCCCTAAGAAAATGATGGCATATTTCGATATTCTTGGTGCGTGAATGCAATACGGGGTTCTTAGTTGATTAATCGCACTAGTGTTATCGCACAAAATTGGAATACGTTCAAGTTTTAAGTTGAAATCAAGTAATTGTTGTTTAAGCCATAAGACTTGAGCACAACAACTACCGGCGGCAACGTATTCCGCCTCGACTGTTGACAAAGCAACGAAAACCTGTTTCTTGCTGTGCCAACTCACCAAGGAATTTGCGAAAAAGTGACACGTGCCACTAGTACTTTTCCTATCCAACTTGCACCCGGCAAAGTCGGAATCGGAGTAGCCAACTAAGGAACAAACACTACCTTTGGAATATCACAACCCATACTTTGGAGTACCAGAAAGGTATCGAAGTATGCGCTTAACTGCCTTTAGGTGGGATTCCTTGGGATGTGCCTGATACCTCGCACACATGCATACACTAAACATTATATCGGGACGTGATGCGGTAAGATAAAGAAGAGACCCTATCATACCTCGATACTTCTTTACCTCAACATCCTTACCCTTTTCGTCACGATCAATATTAGCACTTGTAGGCATAAGAGTATCTATTGCTTTGCAGTTCATCATATCAAAACATTTTAGTAACTCAAGACAATATTTCGTTTGACTCAGGAATGTGCCATCTTCAAGTTGTTTGATTTGCAATCCGAGGAAATAGTTGAGCTCCCGCATCATGCTCATTTCAAACTCCCCCTGCATCAAACTAGAAAACTCCTTGACCAAGGTCATGTTAGTAGACCCAAATATGATATCATCAACATAAATTTGTACCAAAATTAAGTGTTTTCCTTGACGTTTAATAAAGAGGGTTGTGTCAACCTTTCCTCTTGAATACCCTTGATCTAGTAGAAATTTTCTTAGACGTTCATACCAAGCCCTAGGGGCTTGTTTAAGTCCGTACATAGCTCGTTTAAGTTTGTAGACATGATCAGGATATTCGTGGGATTCAAAACCCGGAGGTTGGGCTACATAAACCTCTTCATTTATGTATCCGTTAAGGAACACACTTTTAACATCCATTTGGAATAATTTAAAGTTCTTTGTGCAAGCATAGGTAAGTAGAAGGCGTATGGCCTCGAGTCGGGCAACCGGCGCATAAGTTTCCTCATAGTCGATTCCTTCCTCTTGGTTATAGCCTTGTGCTACAAGCCTAGCTTTGTTACGCGTTATTACTCCATTTTCATCAAGTTTATTCCTAAACACCCATCGGGTGCCGATTACTCGATGATCTCATGGAGGGGGGACAAGGTCCCAAACCTCATTTCTCCAGAATTGATTTAGTTCATCTTGCATTGATAGAAACCAATGCTCATCGAGTAACACTTCCTTAGCATTTTTAGGTTCAACTTGGGAGACAAAAGCAGAGTAATAACAAAAGTTACTAAGTTTAGAGCGAGTTGTTACTCCCTTAGAGATATCACCGAGAATGTTGTCAATTGAATGTTCTTTTGAAGACTTCCAAGCTGGAGGAGGTTCATCTTTATTAGTATGATGATCATCCTCACTTTTCACTGGTTGGTGATCCTTTTCCTCCTCAATACGCACTGCTTCAGGCTGATCAATTCCCTTATCAGTGTCCTTGAGTATATCTTCAGTAGGTACACCTGCACCATGAAAAGAACTACCTTCTCTGACATTTCTCGGATAAGACTCGTCAAAAGTAACATGATCTGACTCTTCAACTATGCGTAACCTCTTATTATAAATTCTATATGCTTTACTTGACTGAGAGTATCCAAGAAAAATACCCTCGTCGGCCTTGGCATCAAATTTACCAAGAGACTCTTTCCCATTGTTTAACACAAAGCATTTGCAACCAAATACATGAAGGTCAGATATGTTTGGCTTACGCCCTTTTAAAAGCTCATACAGTGTCTTGTTTAGAATATGTCGGATGAGCACCCTATTCAAAACATAACAAGCCGTACTTATGGCGTCGGCCCAAAAGTATTTTGGTAATCCACCATCATTGATCATAGTCCTTCCAAGTTCTTCCAAAACTCTATTCTTATGTTCCACTACCCCATTTTGTTGAGGGGTACGTGGTGCGGAAAAATTATGATCAATTCCGTTGGAATCACAAAATGCTTCAAATAAATGATTTTCAAACTCACCCCCATGGTCACTTCTAATTGACCCAATGTTTGTGTTTAACTTGTTCTGAGATAACTTGGCAAATCGTTCAAAGGCCGAAAAAGTATCACTCTTATTTGCTAAGAAAATTGTCCAACAAAACCTAGAAAAATCATCGACTATAACAAGCCCATAATAGTTACCACCTAGACTTTTAACCCTAGATGGTCCAAAGAGGTCCATATGGAGGAGCTCAAGGGGTCTCATAGTTGAAACGATGTTTTTAGATTTGAATGAGATCCTTGTTTGCTTCCCCATTTGACACGCATCACAAAGGTGATCCTTTGTGAATTTAATTTTGGGCAAACCGATGACTAGGTCTTTAGAGACAATTTTGTTAAGTAAATCAAAATTGATGTGAGCCAACCGTCTATGCCACAACCATGAATCTTCATTCATAGCGACTAGACACTTGTCTCCATTCAACGATACCTCATTTAAGTCAAGCATGTAGACGTTGTTCACCCTCAAGCCCTTAAACACATTCTTTTTGTCGCTATCTTCAACTATGCAACAATCCTTTGAAAAAGATACTTTATAATTCTTGTCACATAGTTGACTAATGCTTAAAAGGTTGTGTCTAAGGCCTTCCACAAGCAGCACATCAGAGATAGTAGTAGATGAGGGGTTACCTACACTACCTTTTCCGAGAATCTATCCCTTGTTGTTATCTCTGTAGGTGACAAACCCCTTTTTCTTCGCCACAAAGTCGATAAAAAGAGATATGTCTCCGGTCATGTGTCTTGAGCAGCCACTATCCAGAACCCATCTTCTTTCGGTGGTCTCAAGACTTTGTACCTATAAAAATAATCAAGGGAGAGTAGGTACCCAATTCTCATTGGGTCCTTTAAGGTGAGTGAAACCAAAACCGCACTTGGGCAACCATTGGTAGATGCCTTTAGGAACAAGAAACCTTCTGAAGCGGCATTTAGCAATAGTATGACCAGGCTTACAACAGTAAAGACAATTATGATTCATTTGGAATTTACTTTTGCTATCACTATCTCGAATCACATAGGTATACTTTTGATATGGATTATTCATGCTCTCACGAAAATGTGAATGATCAATAGCAAACGTAACTTTTGGCTTAAGAGCTTGTCCAATTTGGCCTTGAGGGTTCTCACCTCTCGTTGCCAAATATGACAAGTGTCACAGCCCCAATTGAACCAAGAGGTAGGATCCTTTTCAACCTTGGCTTTTGATGTGTCCACTATAGAGTTTTTGAGAGCTTCCAATTCCTTTTCGGAATCGAAAACCTTCTTCTCCAAATACGTGAAAATCCTTTTATTTGAGGCTAAGCGTTGAAATGCTTGCTTAGCCTCATAGTGTAACATGTCAAAAGTCTTTCGTAACTCTAAATGAGACATAGTATTAACATGATCATATTTAGAATGCTTTACCTCTTTTGCTTTGTTGTGGCGTGCCATAAGACAAAAGTTAACAGATTCACTTTCGTCACTTGAAGAATCATCTTTCTCCGACTCACTATCACTTTCCCAAGCGATGTATGCTCGTCGAGACTTGTTGCACTTTTTGTTTGAGCGACTCTTTTCATTATCCTTATCTTTGTCTTTCTTTAGAGATGGACAATCCGGCTTGTAGTGCCCGGATTTTCCACAGTTGTAGCACGTACCTTTTACCTTGCCATTTTTATTTCCTTCGCTTCTAGATTGCTCCCTAAACTTGACTAGATTTCTATCCGAGTGTTGAATATCATTCTTACGAACATATCTATTGTATCTCTTCACAAATAAGCCCATATCATCACCGGATTATTCATCTTTGTCATTATTGGTTTCATCATCACTTAGCTCTTGATGCGTGGACTTTGAACAAGAAGCCTTAAGAGCTATTGACTTCTTCTCGGTATCTTTTACCTTCTCTTTCTTGATACTCTTTTCATGTTTATCCAAGCTAATGAGCACTTGCTCATGCTCATCAAGTTTCCCAAACAGTGTCGTGAGGTCTAGTGTAGCAAGATCATTGGCCTCCTTGATAGCGGTGACCTTCGGTTGCCATTCCCTGTTAAGACACCTCAGAATTTTGTTAGTAGAAACCTCATTTGGAATTGGTTTACCAAGAACATGCAGTTTGTTGATAATGTGAGTGAATCGTTTTTGCATATCCGCAATGGTTTTCCCTTGCTTCATGTAAAACAAATCGAACTCTTGCGTTAGTGTATTAATACGAGCCAACTTAACATCATTAGTGCCTTCGTGGGCTACTTGTAAAGCATCCCACATGGCTTTGGCCGTTTCACAATGGGAGACTCGATAATATTCGTCAACTCCTAAGGAGGAGATGATCATATTACGAGCCTTCCAATCATAGCTGTACTTTTTCTCATCCTCCTCAGTCCATTGAGCTTCGGGTTTAGGAACGACAACGCCTTCCGCGTTAGTCATAGTAATTTGCATGGGACCGTTTAAAATAACGTTCCAAACCTTCTGATCATTAGAGTTAATATGAACGCGCATACAATCCTTCCAGTAGCTGTAATTTTAGCCTGTAAAAACTGGAGCTCTATTATAAGCCCCCTTAGGTTCGTTCGCCATGATCCAAGAAGTTTTACCGAAGCACCAGAATTAACCGGAGCTCGTGATACCACTTGTTAGACGATGGCTATGGATCTAGAAGGGGGGTTGAATAGATCCCTTGAGTTTTACACGCAAATGATTTACAAAATTTGTTTTTAAAAAATTATTTAAACGGAAACTACCACTGGATATAACATCTACAACGAACCTTCTACCAAAAGGATCGGATATGCACGAATATATCACGGATGAGTACGGAAGAGAAAAATTCACTTTTGAGTATTACACTTAAGACACGCTGTCGCACCTCAAAAAAATCGCTTAATCGAAGACACGACCCTTCAGGTGAAAGGCGCGGAAAACGGTTCGACAGAGTCGCCACCGAACTTTATTTATCCCAAAAGAGGGAAAGGAAAATATCGAGAAAACCTTTAAGGAGAAGGATAAGAACATGGTCGTCGCAACCACATTCGGGGTTCGGGAGTCAGTTACGTGAGAGGAAGGTACGCGCACCCCCTCACGTCCGTTGTACTCAATGGGAACCTCTTAGTTCGAATTGTGAGGAATGTTATCTAAGTTTGTTTGTTTTCTTCTCAACGATATATGCGAAAAGGTAAAGTGAAAGGTTTCGATTACTAAGGGAAATGGGGTGGTTTTAGGATAGGGTGATCGGCAAGGTCATCGCGACCTCGGGCCTACGTATGCTCATTCGGACGAGAATGAGAAATCAGAGCAATCGTAGTTCGACTACGGGAAAGGATAGGGAAAATGGAAGATGGAGGGAAGGTAGTGTGGAAACGGGGAAAAAAGAAAAAGTGTGGACGCAAACGGGGGGAGAAAGAAAAAGTGTGGACGCAAACAAGGGAAAAATAAAAAGTGTGCTCGCCAAGATCATCGCAATCTTGTGCCTACGTACCTTTATTCGGACGAGAATAAAGAATCAGAGCAGTCGTAGTTCGTGGTACGCCCACGAAAAGGATGGGGTTGGTGTTTGAATTTTAGGGGATGAAAGATTGAATGACAAACAACCCAAGGGGCGTGCCTCGAGAGTAGTCACTCAAGAATCCGAGGAATGCTAGACTCCAAGAACTCAGTTCTTTGGTAAGTTGATTACGAAAATGTTCGATAAAGATTAAGTGTTTTAAGGCAAAATGGTGAATGAATAACAACCTAAGGGGAGTGCCTCAAGAGCCATTCATTCGAAGATCCAAGGAATGCTAGATTCCAAGAATCTCCTCCTTTCATAAGTTGATTAAGAAAATGTTTGAAAAAGATCGAATCGGAATGGTTGCGAAAAGAGGTGAGGATCGCTACTAGTCCCTGGGGGTGCTCCTAGTAACGAAACTTACGAAATGTGCAAGTGTGCATTTGACGACGAGGAAAAAGGCACTCGACTTACGATAATGTTTTGAGGAGTGGCTCGACGACGAGTCGAGAATTGGTTTGAAAATGATTCGGTTTGTTAAATGTTTTAGAGAGAATGATGATTATTCGATAAACGAGACGTCGGCCTCGCAACCAATTAATCGGGGCATTATTGGAATGCTAGATCCCAACGACACCTTTTTCATTCAATTAATTTACGAAATATTGTTTGATGAACAATGAAAGTACCACATGGAATGCTAGATTCCAATGGCATTCCTTTGTTCAAATAGTTAAGGCGAGTGTTTTAGGAGCGAAAGGTCGAATGACACACCACCCAAGGCGTGCGCCCCAATGGTGGTCACTCAAGAACCCAAGAGGTGCTAGACCTCAAGAATTCAGTTCTTTCGTGATTTAATTAAGAAAAAAAGGTTTGAATAGGTGTTGAGTATTTTAAATCGGGAAGTAAGCATTTGAACAAATAAAAAAGATTAGATAAACATGAATATGAATATGATATGGATAATATGAATAGGAATATGAACAATAATAATCAAGATAATATTGACAAGAGATTAAAGTTGACATAAAATAAAAATTGGTCTCGTCTTAATCGGATTTAATCGAGAAATCGATAATCAACGATCTTTGACTTTCATGGACCAAAAGTGAAAATAAAAGAAATATAAAGTGACAAATAAGAAATTAAATCAAAAATATGAATACAAAGCATAAAGGTCTCACCTTTATCGAGATTTAATCGAGAAATTGATAAATCAATCGATATTTAGTCTTCATGGACCCAAAATGAATAAAAATAACAAAAATGAAGTAAAATCGAAAATGATAAGAAAAACAATAAAGGTCTCACCTTTATCGAGATTAAGTCGAGAAATCGACAAATCGTCGATGTTTGGTTTTCATTGACCCAAAATCGAATAAGAATAATGTAAAAAACAATGGAAATGAAATAAAATCGAAAATGTATAGGAAAAAGAATAAAGGTCTCACCTTTATCGAGATTAAGTCGAGAAATTGACAAATCATCGATGTTAGGTTTTCATTGACCAAAAATAAGTGAATAAAAGTAGTATAATGAAATAAATTGAAATAAAAACTAAATAGGCCTCATATATATCAAAATTCCATTGGTTTGAAAAAACCAATTAAACCATGAGTATTGTTAGATCATTGGCCCAAAAATCGAAAATAAAATTGAAATGGAAATAAAAAGAGAAATCGAAACGAAAAAGGAGAAAAGATTTAGAGATTAGTAACATAGTAATTAGGAAACAAAGAACCTAAATGAATTAAATAGAATAAAATTGAAAATAAAAAAAGGTGTGTGTTGAATCTATGGGAAGGCAGAATCATATGAGCCTTCAAAAAGAACCCAACATCAGCCCAAAAACGACACATGGCTGAAAAACCAATAAAGGTACGTGGTGGTTTGAATGGATCCCAAAGAATCCATCTTGGGCCTTAAGCCCGTATCCGAAAAAAACAAAACCAATGGCCTCAGTCAATCAGCCTTTTATGCTGCCTTGTTTACCAAAACGGAAGAGGAGAGATTAGAGAAACAAAATAACAGTGACAACAAGCATAGCGGAGCGTATCAAAACAGAAATTTTAAAAAAGGAAAGTATCTTGCACAATGGTTTGTTCCACAACGAACAAGCTCAGAAGGAGATAACGTCTTCTCCATCATCGCGCGACGTATCAGCAACGATAGATAAAAAAAAAGAGTCTCGTTCCCAACCTTCCTTCGCCTGCTTCGCTTCCGTCTCTCTCAGGTTCGTTTTGAACTTTGTTTCTCAATCTCTCTGTTTCACGAACTTCTCACTTCATCTCCTCATTTAATGTGTTTTTGGTTTAAATCTGGGGTTGTGATTTGTGGGTGAGTTTGGTTGTTGAATGATTTTTGGGGTATGGGTTTCGAAGGAGGGATCGGTGGTCGTACGGTTTAAGCTGAGATAGATGAGACTTGATGGAGGTGTTGTGTTGTTCGATCTGCGTAGTGTGCTTGTGGTGAAGGGTGAACAGATGAGTTTTGAGGTGATGATGTTGCGGAAAGGGTTGTTGTTTCGTGCTGTGAGGTGATGGTGGCCGACAATGGACGCTAAAAAATGGAGGATCGTTGTTGTAATGCTGGATGAAAGTTTGTAAGTGATGGAAGAAAGGTTAAAAGTGGTTTGAAACGGAATCTTGGCGGTGAGGTCGTAAGGGTTAAGGAGTGCCAAACTGGGCCGTTTGTTATCGTGCAGCGGAAACTTTTAGAGTGAAGGTATTCTCCCTTATTGACCGAGTTCCCCCTCTTTTAAACTCAATCAAATTTGTTTATACGGTTTTGATTCGTCTTGTGGCTGTTGAGTTGTCTCTTTCAATGGCAGGTTATAACATTGATATCTCACTTTCTCTGCAGATTATTTGTCCTTGCTGTTTTGAACACATGTTTTGTTGGTTGGTGTAGAGTTTCGTCCTTGTGCTGCAAGTGCGGATATGGATGGGATGGTGTGGTCCAAACGCTGCTACAGGCTGGAGTGAACATTTTTGGCAGTTTTGGTGTGAGTTCTGCGAAAGCTGGTGGCTGTTGCGAAGTATTATGGTTTTTGTGTGATAGCTGTTTGAAGTGTTGTGCGGCGTGGGAAGTGGTTGAAGCTTCTTGGAAGTTTTTTTCTTTTTTTTTTTCCTTTTTGTGTTGTTGTAATGGGCCTATGAATGGGCTTTGTTTTTTTTTTGTTTTATGACAAAGATAAAATAATAAAAAAAATGTATAATGGTCTTTGGAATACTTTTGTAATTTTTTATAGTGAAATGGTGATAAAAATGAAAATAAAATGGATATGAATGGAAAATTATATATATAGGTTAGGAAATATATGGATAATGGACAAAAATATGGATAATGGTTTTGAAATGTGTAAAATGGATAATGAAATGGACACGGGTTTAAAAAAAATGTGGATAATAGAAAGGAATTTGGATGGACATAAGTTGAAATGAATATTTGTAATGGGATGTTAGTTAGTGAATGGATATTTTGGAAATTACTAAAGTGGATAGAAAATGGACTTTTATTTGAATTGAATTTTGAAGTGGATAATCGGATGGAAAATGGATTTAAGTGGGTTTTAAATAGCTAAAATGGATATGAATTGGATAATGGATAAATAATTGGATATGGATGGATAATTTGAGAATTGATTTTGGATAGGAAATAAATATGGGAAATTTAAATGAACATGGAAATGACTATTTAACTGGATTAAGGACTAAAATGGTTAAATATATATATGGATAAAAATTAAAAGAGGGATGAAGTTGAAGACAACATATTTTTTTGGATTTTTCTGAATAATGACCAGTGGACGGATGTACAGATGAAAGTTATACACAGGTAGGACAAATTTGGGGTATGACAGATGCCCCTAACTAATTGCCTTAAACTGAGTTAGATGAACTGCTACGGCGTTTGGTCTTTCGAGGTAGAAGACAATTAGATATGAAGAAGACCAAGAATTTGTCTGAAAGAAAGAAAAGGGATTGGGAAGTTGAAATACAAGAAATCTGACACCAAAAGGATGACAGACCTATCACCAAAAGGATGATAGTGAACACACACACAGACCCTTTCACCAAAAGGATGAAAATGAGGTCACAGCCTGCTATTACCGACGAGATAATAGGGCACACACACACAGAGACCCTTCCACAAAAAGGATGGAAATGAGGTCAAAGCCTGCTATTACCGACGAGATAATAGGGCACACACACACACAGACCCTTCCACCAAAAAGATGGAAATGAGGTCAAAGCCTGCTATTACCGACGAGATAATAGGGCATACACACACACACAGACCCTTCCACCAAAAGGATGGAAATGAGGTCAAAGCCTGCTATTACCGACGAGATAATAGGGCACACACGCACAGCCTGCTATTGCCGACGAGATAATAGGGCACACACGCAGACCCTTCCACCAAAAGGATGAAAATGAGGTCAACGCCTGCTATTACCAACGAGATAATAAGGCACACATGCACAGCCTGCTATTACCAACGAGATAATAGGGCACACACATGCACACAAACCCTTCCACCAAAAGGATGAAAATGAGGTTAAAGCCTGCTATTACCGACGAAATAATAGGGCACACACGCACACAGACCCTTCCACGAAAAGGATGGAAATGCGGTTAAAGCCTGCTATTACCGACAAGATAATAGGGCACACACACACACAGACCCTTCCACCAAAAGGATGGAAATGAGGTCAAAGCCTGCTATTACCGACGAGATAATAGGGCGCACACACGCACAAAGACCCTTCCACCAAAAGGAGGAAAATGAGGTCAAAGCCTGCTATTACCGACGAGATAATAGGGCACACACACACACATCCTGCTACTACCAAAAGGATAATAGGGCGCACACACACACACAGCCTGCTACTATCAAAAGGATAATAGGGCACACACACACAGAGACCCTTCCACCAAAAGGATGGAAATGAGGTCAAAGCCTGCTATTACCGACGAGATAACAGGGCACACACACACACAGACCCTTCCACCAAAAGGATGGAAATGAGGTCAAAGCCTGCTATTACCGGCGAGATAATAGGGCACACACGCACAGCCTGCTATTACCGACGAGATAATAGGGCACACATGCACACAGACCCTTCCACCAAAAGGATGAAAATGAAGTCAAAGCCTGCTATTACCGAAAGGATAATAGGGCACACACATACACAGAACCTTCCACCAAAAGGATGAAAATGAGGTCATAGCCTGCTATTACCGACGAGATAATAGGGCACACACGCATAGCCTGTTATTACCGACGAGATAATAGGGCACACACTCACACAGACCCTTCCACCAAAAGGATGAAAATGAGGTCAAAGCCTGCTATTAACGAAAGGATAATAGGGCACACACACACAGACCCTTCCACCAAAAGGATGAAAATAAGGTCAAAGCCTGCTATTACTAAAAGGATAATATGGCACACACACACAGCCTGCTACTACCAAAAGGATAGTATGGCACACACACACAATCTGCTACTACCAAAAGGATAGTATGGCACACAACACAGCCTGCTACTACCAAAATGATAGTATGACACACAACACAGCCTGCTACTACCAAAAGGATAGTATGGCACACAACACAGCCTGCTACTACCAAAAGGATAGTATGGCACACAACACAGCCTGCTATTACCAAAAGGATAATGGGGCACACACACAGGCTGTCACTCACCAAAAGTATGACACACAGACCAAGGGTTTACGGATCGGCGACACCAAAAGGATGACGGATCAAAACAAGCTACTACCACCAAAAGGATGATAGGAACTTCCCACTTATGAGGACCAACATCAAAAGGATGAAGGTTAAATTGAGTTGATTGAGTTTGGCTATCACCAAAAGGATGATAGTAAGGCAATTGACAAAATGTCAAGTTTGCTGGGGATATGATGGGTGAGATTTATTTGGAGACATCAACACAAGGTTGAAGGGATCCAACTCAATGAGCAACGCTCACTGACTTGCTTCATCACAAAAGTTTGAAGTAACTTCATGAGGAACGCCCATGAACTTGAAGGAGATGCCCCTGACTGGGCTGAAGATTGCTTGAGCTTGATCAACAAAAGGTTGAACAACTTCGTGAGGAACGCCCACAAACTTGAAGAAGGTGCCCCTGCCAGGGCTGAAGATCGTCTGACAGTCTTGAGATTGATCCTGGATCTTGACCACGCATGCACGAATGCTTGATTTTGTAATGATGTGCAATGCAAATGCTGACGCACGGAGATGCAAGTGCTGGGGAAGTATGATTTGGTTTTTTGGGTATGCATATGATGCACATGATGTTTATAATGTTGAATGTGATGTATATGATGTGTATGATGCATATGATTGCAGATGGGTGATTGGATATGTCTGGAGAGGTGCCAGCGTGGTGGACTTTTGCGTAGTTGCCAAATCAGATTGGATTTTGGGCGGTGGGAGGGATTAGATTTCCTCGACACTCAATTCGTTGAAGACGCCATGATTGAAGCAGATAAAGATGCTTTTGAAGCTTTGAGTTTGATCACTTATTGATGAATTGAGGGTTCACTCCTGAGAGATCCGCAACTCTGTGCTTGATGGTCAGGATTGCTTGCTGCAATGAGTCTTACCCCAGTCTGAACATGGTAATGGTCTGCCCCTGATTAACCAGTTCTGAAGTGGTCTGATCTTTGGAAGATGAACTTTGATGTGCTTTGAGGTAGCTTGCCCCTGATTGAGCTGTTGAAGGGTTTTCCCCCTGATTGAGCTGTTGAGGTAGTCTTGCTTCGGGTTAGCACCGCTGAAAGTTCAAGTTCCTCTTTGATTGCCCCTTGTTGGAATTGCTTTGATGCCTAGCACTGATTTGCAGTTAAAATTGCACCTTCACAAATGGTAATCTTAATGTAATACTCATGCAAGTTTTGAAAAAGAGTCATTTATTCGAGTGTCGTGATAGTGAGACGAATGGACCGTTAGCCCAAACGTGTGCTGATTTTGATGATGTGAAAGATATAGCAAGGAGAATGACACCAATGCTGAAGATTAGCAAATATGGGGAGTCAGTTTACGCAACCTTGCGACAGTATGCTTTCAGAATAAACCTTGCATCAATTAGGTCTTTTGAGGGTTGTAATGTGGTCTGGTTCGTGGTTTAAGAAACAAAGGATATAAGGCTCAAAACTTGGTTTGTACCCACCCCTTCTTCGTGATGACCTCCAGTCCTACGTTTAGTTAATTCTGTACATGTTTGTCTTCCAAAATGGTTGACGGTGTAAGAGTGATGGCTCAAGGTTTGCTCGAAATGGTAGTCATCTTATTTTATTTTTGATGAATGTCAGTGACCCTTTGGTTTTGATTTGGTGATCACTAGACTTTATTTTGTTTTTGTTGAGGATTTGAGGACCTCTTTTGATTTTTCTTTTAATCCCTATCTTTTGCATGGACCAATTTCGCTTTTCGAGTCCATCAGGGTAACCTTGATTTTTGCCTAAGTCTCCTTTGAGGTGCTCAACTTAGCAGGCTTTTGATTTTTGTTTTTTGTTTTGTTGGATGATTGTGATTGCCAAGTCATGGTTATTGATGAACAACCGTCATGTTTTGTGGAATTTTGCTTTGTGATTTGAGTGCGTAATTGGGTTAAATGAACACTACCCTACCCCAGGTTGAGGGTTTATAGATCCAAAGGAAACTGCTACTTATCGGCTCGAAATGGTTTACTAGGGATTAACTCTTTATCTCTCCAGTGTTTGGGGGTTGAAACAATGCATGTACATCATTGGCGGGATTCTATCCAAAAGCATACATTTTGCAATTATGGGTATTTCGTTGTCATCATCCTCCCTCCAATCATTGCTGACAACAGTTTGATATAGAGAGTGAAGTGGATAAATGTGTCGGTGTTTTGCAGTAAATGAAAAAAGAGTGAATACGACATAACTGATTCAAAACATGCATAGTCAATACATTAAGAAAACCAAATACAAACGGCAATGTTCAAAGCATACAGTACTTAAACAAATAAAGACAAAATACAAGAATGCAAATGACGGGATGGCAACATGACTGCCTTCTTTGGGGAAACTTGAACTTGACTTGATTTGATTTGACTTGATGCTGACACTAGTTTGGCGGCGACAGAGGGTTTTTGATGACGTTTGGAGCCCTCCCATTGAACGTGAGAAACTTTGAGTCAATCATGTCTTGAACCTTGTGTTTGAAAGCTCTGCAGTCCTCAATCGTATGCCCTGGAGCACCCTTATGAAACTCGCAATGAGCATTGACATCATAATCTGGGGGAATGACAGTTGGAGGAGCCAAGTCTCTTGGAGTAATGGCCCTCTTCTCCATCAACTGAGCAAAGATCTGAGCATATGATGTTGGCAGACGATCAAATTCTCTATCAGACCTCCTTGTCCTTTGTTGATTAGGCTGACGTTATTGAGCATCTCTCTGTTGTTGATGTTGAGGAGGATACTGATACCCTTGCTGGTTGTAGGATTATTGCTGAGGAGCCTGTTGTTGAGTCATTGGAGCTTGAACAGCTTGAACAGTTGGCTGATAAGGCATTGTAGCGTATTGCGCAGCAGCAACATACGGATACTGGAAGTAAGGGATTTGATAAGGCATTAGAGCAGGAGCTTATTGAGCTTGCCCTTTCTGAGCAGAGACAACATTTGTTTCACCCTCTTTCTTTTTGTATCCATTGAAGGGTTTCTTGGCTTGAGACTGACTGCTAGATCCTCCTTGGATCTTTCCACTTTTCAGACCTTCTTCGATTCTCTCACCGACAATCACCAAATCAGAGAATCCGGCAGAAACATTACCAATCAATTTCTCATAGTATTGGCCTTGCAAAGTACCCATGAAGATGTCAATCAGTTCACGGTCAACCAGAGGTGGGTGTACCCTTGCAGCTAGCTCTCTCCAGCGTTGCGCGTACTCCTTAAAGGATTCGTTGTCCTTTTGAGCCATACTCTGAAGTTGAGTACGATTCGGAGCAAGGTCGGTGTTGTATTTGTATTGCTTGACAAATGCATCAGCTAGATCATCCCAAGTGCGCACATTGCTACGCTCCAACTGCATATACCATTCGAGTGATGCCCCAGACAAGCTGTCTTGGAAGCAATGGATCATCAGCTTTTCATCTTTGGCATGGGCAGCCATCTTGCGGCAGTACATCCTTAGATGCACATGGGGACAACTGAGGCCTTTGTACTTCGGGAATTCTTGTACTTTGAACTTGGGAGGAATGACAACATCTGGCACCAAGCACATTTCCAGAGCGTTCAAAGATTTTGAGTTGCGCCCCTCCATGACTCGGAATTTCTCAGCTAGATCACGACACATTTTGATGGCTTCAGAATCCTGAGCAGTAGTAGGATTGACAATTGGGATAGCAGCATGGTAGTTCTGTACCTCATCATGCTGATCCACCAGATTTTCTTCGGCATGAGGAATAGGAACCTGAGTGACAATAGGTTGGGCTTGCGGAATAACCCCAACAGCGACTCCAGGTGTTGGAAGTGGTTGGGTAGTGGCTCCTTCAGCGGCAGGAGCGACGTTCATTGGTATCCCATAATTGATAGGGTTGGGAACAGGAACTGAGAGCCTTGAGGGTGACCCTTGAACATGTGCATTATTGTTGGCGGCAGTGGCTTCACGCAGTTCTTCTTCTCTTCTGGCCATCATGATGGCTTCAAGAATCTGATCAATCTTTCCCTTCATAGAGTCCATCTCCTCTCTGAAGGCAGCTTGCTCTTGCTGAATCTGCTCCATCGTTCTTCTTGTGTTGGCTCGAGTTGCGTACTGGTGTCAGGGAATCAGCTTGATTTACTAGAGAGGGAAGGAAGGTGAAGTGAGATTCTGAGGTTGAAAATGTAATGCAAGATGCGTAACAGATGCAATGCAATGCAATGATATGAGATGCAATGCAAGATGCAAGATCCAGGATCGCAGGATCAAACAGCTTCAAACAGTTCTGAGGTTAGCCGGAGATGACGGGTAGATGACCAAAGTCTCTGATCAAAGAAATCCTATAGGTAGGCTCTATCAGGAAAGTTCTAGGTTCTTTACCCACAAACCCACTCACGGGATGGTTTCTATATTGACGGATAAGGTTTCCAGGATTACGGACACAAATCGCATCAATGTCACGCAACAGGTTAGCTGCATTACGACGATAATGACGACAAAGTCTCCCCTGAGTGGGGTCCTCATGCTAGGCACACAAGGAGCGAGTCCTTAGAGACTAACACTACATGACCACCAATATAGAACTTGGTTCTAAGAGTGGTTCATAGAGTCACGGACCCTTCATATATCAAGTCGTGCATCAGGCTAGCTGCGTTACAACAGGATCTACGAAAAGGTCTACTCTAGGGGAGCTTTCATGCTAGGCACACAAGGAGCGAGTCCTTGGGGACTAACACTACTCGACATCCAATTCTAAACTATGTGTTCTCTCTACTTTTACCAAAGCTCGGGTGTAGAGCTTTACTCATGATATCCTCCCAAGATCCAATAGCCAAGAACAATAGGAGAAAGCAATAAGAGAACAAATACGTAAATGAGAAGAAAACAAGCCAATAAAGATAACGCTCCTCACAAATCACTCTAAGATAGGCTTGACTCTCTCTTGCATGGAGCAAATATATCCAGCAGAGTCGCCAGCTGTCGCACCTCGAAAAAATCGCTTAATAAAAGACACGACCCTTCGCGCAAAAGGCGCGGAAAACGGTTCGACAGAGTCGCCACCGAACTTTATTTATCCCAAAAGAGGGAAAGGAAAATATCGAGAAAACCTTTAAGGAGAAGGATAAGAACATGGTCGTCACAACCACATTCCGAGTTCGGAAGTCAGTTACGTGAGAGGAAGGTACGTGCACCCCTCACGTCTGTTGTAATCAACAGGAACCTCTTAGTTCGAATTATGAGGAATGTTATCTAAGTCTGTTTGTTTTATTCTCAACGATATATGCGAAAAGGTAAAGTTAAAAGTTTCGATTACTAAGGGAAATGGGGTGGTTTTAGGATAGGGTGATCGGCAAGGTCATCGCGACCTCGGGCCTACGTATGCTCATTCGGACGAGAATGAGAATTCAGAGCAATCGTAGTTCGACTACGGGAAAGGATAGGGAAAATGGAAGATGGAGGGAAGGTAGTGTGGAAACGGGGAAAAAAGAAAATGTGTGGACGCAAACGGGGGGAGGGGGGGAAGAAAAAGTGTGGACGCAAACGAGGGAAAAATAAAAAGTGTGCTCGCCAAGATCATCGCAATCTTGTGCCTACGTACCTTTATATGGACGAGAATAAAGAATCAGAGTAGTCGTAGTTTGTGGTACGCCCACGAAAAGGATGGGGTTGGTGTTTGAATTTTAGGGGACGAAAGATTGAATGACAAACAACCCAAGGGGCGTGCCTCGAGAGTAGTCACTCAAGAATCCGAGGAATGCTAGACTCCAAGAACTCAGTTCTTTCGTAAGTTGATTACGAAAATGTTCGATAAAGATTAAGTGTTTTAAGGCAAAAGGGTGAATGAATAACAACCTAAAGGGTGTGCCTCAAGAGCCATTCATTCGAAGATCCAAGGAATGCTAGATTCCAAGAATCTCCTCCTTTCGTAAGTTGATTAAGAAAATGTTTGAAAAAGATCGAATCGGAATGGTTGCGAAAAGAGGTGTGGATCGCTACTAGTCCCTGGGGGTGCTCCTAGTAACGAAACCTACGAAATGTGCAAGTGTGGATTTGACGACGAGGCAAAAGGCACTCGACTTACGAGAATGTTTTGAGGAGTGGCTCGACGACGAGTCGAGAATTGGTTTGAAAATGATTCGGTTTGTTAAATGTTTTAGAAAGAATGACGATTATTCGATAAACGAGACGTCGGCCTCGCAACCAATTAATCGGGGCATTATTGGAATGCTAGATCCCAACGACACCTTTTTCATTCGATTAATTTACGAAATATTGTTTGATGAACAATGAAAGTACCACATTGAATGCTAGATTCCAATGGCATTCCTTTGTTCAAATAGTTAAGGCGAGTGTTTTAGGAGCGAAAGGTCGAATGACACACAACCCAAGGCGTGCGCCCCAATGGTGGTTACTCAAGAACCCAAGAGGTGCTAGACCTCAAGAATTCAGTTCTTTCGCGATTTAATTAAGAAAAAAAGGTTTGAATAGGTGTTGAGTATTTTAAATCGGGAAGTAAGCATTTGAACAAATAAAAAATATTAGATAAACATGAATATGAATATGATATGGATAGTATGAATAGGAATATGAACAATAATAATCAAGATAATATTGACAAGAGATTAAAGTTGACATAAAATAAAAATTGGTCTCGTCTTAATCGGATTTAATCGAGAAATCGATAATCAACGATCTTTGACTTTCATGGACCAAAAGTGAAAATAAAAGAAATATAAAGTGACAAATAAGAAATTAAATCGAAAATATGAATACAAAGCATAAAGATCTCACCTTTATCGAGATTTAATCGAGAAATCGATAAATCAATCGATATTTAGTCTTCATGGACCCAAAATGAATAAAAATAACCAAAATGAAGTAAAATCGAATATGATAAGAAAAAACAATAAAGGTCTCACCTTTATCGAGATTAAGTCGAGAAATCGACAAATCGTCGATGTTTGGTTTTCATTGACCCAAAATTGAATAAGAATAATGTAAAAAACAATGGAAATGAAATAAAATCGAAAATGTATAGGAAAAAGAATAAAGGTCTCACCTTTATCGAGATTAAGTCGAGAAATCGACAAATCATCGATGTTAGGTTTTCATTGACCAAAAATAAGTGAATAAAAATAGTATAATGAAATAAATTGAAATAAAAACTAAATAGGCCTCATATATATCAAAATTCCATTGGTTTGAAAAAACCAATTAAACCATGAGTATTGTTAGATCATTGGCCCAAAAATCGAAAATAAAATTGAAATGGAAATAAAAAGAGAAATCGAAACGAAAAAGGAGAAAAGATTTAGAGATTAGTAACATAGTAATTAGGAAACAAAGAACCTAAATGAATTAAATAGAATAAAATTGAAAATAAAAAAAGGTCTGTGTTGAATCTATGGGAAGGCAGAATCATATGAGCCTTCAAAAAGAACCCAACATCAGCCCAAAAACGACACATGGCTGAAAAGCCAATAAAGGTACGTGGTGGTTTGAATGGATCCCAAAGAATCCATCTTGGGCCTTAAGCCCGTATTCGAAAAAACAAAACCAATGGCCTCAGTCAATCAGCCTTTTATGTTGCCTTGTTTACCAAAACGGAAGAGGAGAGATTAGAGAAACAAAATAACAGTGACAACAAGCATAGTGGAGCGTATCAAAATAGAAATTTTAAAAAAGAAAAGCATCTTGCACAATGGTTTGTTCCACAACGAACAAGGTCAGAAGAAGGAGATAACGTCTTCTCCATCATCGCACGACGTATCAGCAACGATAGATAAAAAAAAGAGTCTCGTTCCCAACCTTCCTTCGCCTGCTTTGCTTCCGTCTCTCTCAGGTTCGTTTTGTACTTTGTTTCTCAATCTCTCTATTTCACGAACTTCTCACTTCATCTCCTCATTTAATGTGTTTTTGGTTTGAATCTGGGGTTGTGATTTGTGGTTGAGTTTGGTTGTTGAATGATTTTTGGGGTATGGGTTTTGAATGAGAGATTGGTGGTCATACGGTTTAAGCTGAGATAGATGAGACTTGATGGAGGAGTTGTGTTGTTCGATCTGCGTAGTGTGCTTGTGGTGAAGGGTAAACAAATGAGTTTTGAGGTGATGATGTTGCGGAAAGGGTTGTTGTTTCGTGCTGTGAGGTGATGGTGGCCGACAATGGACGCTAAAAAATGGAGGATCGTTGTTGTAATGTTGGATGAAAGTTTATAAGTGATGGAAGAAAGGTTAAAAGTGGTTTGAAACGGAATCTTGGCGGTGAGGTCGTAAGGGTTAAGGAGTGCCAAACTGGGCCGTTTGTTATCGTGCAGCGGAAACTTTTAGAGTGAAGGTATTCTCCCCTATTGACCGAGTTCCCCCTCTTTTAAACTCAATCAAATTTGTTTATACGGTTTTGATTTGTCTTGTTGCTGTTGAGTTGTCTCTTTCAATGGCAGGTTATAACATTAATATCTCACTTTCTTTGCAGATTATTTGTCCTTGCTGTTTTGAACACAGGTTTTGTCGGTTGGTGCAGAGTTTCGTCCTTGTGCTGCAAGTGCGGATACGGATGGGATGGTGTGGTCCAAACGCTGCTGCAGGCTGGAGTGAACATTTTTGGCAGTTTTGGTGTGAGTTCTGCGAAAGCTGGTGGCTGTTGTGAAGTATTATGGTTTTTGTGTGATAGTTGTTTGAAGTGTTGTGCGGCGTGGGAAGTGGTTGAAGCTTCTTGGAAGTTTTTTTCTTTTTTTTTCCTTTTTGTGTTGTTGTAATGGGCCTATGAATGGGCTTTGTTTTTTTTTTTGTTTTATGGCAAAGATAAAATAATAAAAAAAATGTATAATGGTCTTTGGAATACTTTTGTAATTTTTGATAGTGAAATGGTGATAAAAATGAAAATAAAATGGATATGAATGGAAAATTATATATATAGGTTAGGAAATATATGGATAATGGACAAAAATATGGATAATGGTTTTGAAATGTGTAAAATGGATAATGAAATGGACATGGGTTTAAAAAAATGTGGATAATAGAAAGGAATTTGGATGGACATAAGTTGAAATGGATATTTGTAATGGGATGTTAGTTAGTGAATGGATATTTTGGAAATTACTAAAGTGGATAGAAAATGGACTTTTATTTGAATTGAATTTTGAAGTGGATAATCGGATGGAAAATGGATTTAAGTGGGTTTTAAATAGCTAAAATGGATATGAATTGGATAATGGATAAATAAATGGATATGGATGGATAATTTGAGAATTGATTTTGGATAGGAAATAAATATGGGAAATTTAAATGAACATGGAAATGACTATTTAACTGGATTAAGGACTAAAATGGTTAAATATATATATATATATATATATATATGGATAAAAATTAAAAGGGGGATGAAGTTGAAGACAACATATTTTTTTGGATTTTTCTGAATAATGATCAGTGGACGGATGTACAGATGAAAGTTATACACAGGTAGGACAAATTTGGGGTATGACACACGCAATCAACAAAATATCACTTGGTTGATGTATATTCCAATCCAATGAGGTAAAGTGATAAGCAATTTAAAGGCAACAAGTTTGAATTTTGCTTTGAAACAAATTATCAAACACCTAGTGTGCGAAAACACACTAAGTGCAGAATTTCAGTGGAGGGTAATGTAAAGTTGCTCCAAGATACAATTCAAGGAATTGTATCATTTTGACAAAACGATTTATCAGCTTACAATTACTCTACGACAGAAATTTTGATGACTTGCGACTTCACAAATTCGAACGAACTGAATTGTAAAAGAGTTAAGGAAAGAGAGAACAAACGCGATTTGATTAGGCAGTTCCCCAATCGTCCTCGCTTTGGGTACGTCTGCCCCCAACTCCACAAATGGAATTGAGATATATATATATATATATATATATATATATATATATATATATATATATATATATATATATATATATATATATATAGTTGTTGCAAATTGTTTATTACAAGAGAAAACAATGAACATCCAAACCCTCGAACGTCTTCGATCGTTGATGCAGAATTTTCTCTTCCCTTGATTCAAGATGAATCAAGTGCTCCGAATATGGTTGATCCAATTACCGTCCCACGCTACTAAACCGAAAGAAACCACCGTTCTTCAGTTACCTTCACTCGTTCAATTGCGATCTACCAAGAATTCGAACCCAAACCTCTTTTCTACGATCCTCTGATTACAGCTACTAAACCGAACAATTGCTCTAATTTCCGGTTACCTTCGCCCAGCCGAATCCATGTAGAAAGAACAGTTTGTGCAAAAAATCCCCAAAATCTATCCGATTCTTGGAGGACAAAACCAACTGGTTTTATTCAAGAAACACCTGCCAAACTCTCAACCCAGAAGATGAAGATTACACTTCCTAAATTCTGAACGTTATCACTTCGATCAATGGGCGACACAAACAAAGATGATTATGTGTGATTGTTTGTTTACACAATGACGAAGATGAAGATGAAGAGAGAAATGACATATATCTTTCACGTTTCTTGTTATTAATAAAAAGGATGACCAAAACTATTTATATGAAAGAAAATGACCAACACAAATAATAACAGAAAAATAACAGAAAAGGAATTAAGTGAAAAAATGCAGAATTTGAAGTCATGCGTCGACCTCCAGCCTTCAGGCGTCGACGCATAAAAGAAGAATTTAGTGTCCACTGATTTGTGCGCTTTCCCGCAAGTTTTGGAGGTTAGCGCATGGACTGGAAGGGTCAGCGCATGAAGTGCAAATTTTCAGGAAATTCAATTTTTCTGAGTATTTTCACCAGACCAAGATCAAAAACATATACTAGACACAACTAAAACAATAGTGGACATTTATTTTTGGAGAGGACAAGATCCTATGCATCTAGACATATGAACGATAATGGTTAGACGCTATATGCCCGACACGTGAAGTGATACCGCTCAAATTACAATCTAATATGTTTGTTGACATCATTGAAACAAGGTAGCTAGGAGAATATCCCTCACACTTAAGGCTTGATCAACTTGAAATGATGCAATCTTGTGCTTGATTCTTGATGTGGAGGATCTCTTATCCTTTATGAATGATTGAGAGGCTTGATAAGTTGAAGATCATGTCAATTCTTGATTGATCTTTTGCTTGAATGCTCTGAGAGGGCTAAAAAACCCTAATCCTTGGTCAAGGTGAATACTCAACAATTTTTGAAAAGATTGGCGAGGTATCAAAATACATCCATATTGTGGTGATGATTCGCACAATGATGTGAAGTCATAGGGGTCAAAATTTAGGGTATAACAGATGCCCCTATTTAATCTTCTTGGACCTGAAGGTGTGAATGACTAAGATATTCAGATATTCATGGTAAAAGAAGATTAAATATCAGAATACCCGAAATTTTGATTGTAGACGTGAATGGTAGAAATTTTTGCTCATCCATCTTCTTTTACTAAGTAATGTCACTTAGAAAAGGGTGACACTTCCCCTCGATCCTGGTCTTTAGCCACGGAACTGGTCTCAGTTTTCTTGAAATAAAACCTCCCCTCGATCCTGGTCTTCAACCACGGAACTGGTCTCAAATTTCTTGAAATAAAACCTTCCCTCGATCCTGGTCTTCAGCCATGTAACTGGTCTCAGTTTTCTTCTCATCAAGTTCTTCTCTTGACAAGGAATGCTATATGTGATGGTTTTCATCAAACTTCTCATTGAGATTTTACCGGGGTGATGTCGATTGATGAAAAAACGTGTTTCATCATGTCTCTCTTCGAGACTTCTTTGGAGCGATGCCATAGGATGTAATTCAATTTTGATGATCTGATGACTTCCTTGAAAGTAGGAAAAACTTCTCGGGGAGAGGCTTCCATTCGTCGACTTATCGGGAATTTACTGGGCAAAGACATACTTCTTTGTTTGTCGATCGGTATAGATTTCTTGGGGGATGTGATGTCCATATTGTCAAGTGTCTTTTGTTGAGAAGCTTCCGCGGGGGATTTTTCTTAATCCGGAAAAGCAAAATATCATCTTCAACAGCGAAAAGTGAAGTTCGAAGGTGTATAACCAAATGCCTTCTTGCCTTTCATAGGTTCAAGTTATCAAAGTGGTCGAGGAACGATTTCAATCCAGGAATAAACTGGAGAGAGATTGTTTAGACGAGACAATTCCCGATGAGGAAAGAACTCAAACTGAGATTTTATCCTATCTAAGTGTGGAAAGGAAAACTGAAGGAAAATCTTACACGAGGATCAAACTCACTGGGGATTTAGAAATAATATATATTTTCTTCCTAAGGCTAATAACTCTAATAGAGAGAGGACATTTATCATTTGGGGATAGACAAGACCAACGTCATTTAAATATAAGATGTAAAATGAATATGAATATAAATCAATTATGCATGATGTATGTATGAAATGCTTATGCTGACAAAACAAACATGACATACGGACTGGTGATGAGTACAACTAGATACTCGGCCACTCTGGGGGGATAAAAAGTATCGTTGATCTGTTGAAGGAACAAATTCCTGCTGCTGAGTTTTTCATATTCTTGGTAGTAACAAAATGTTGCTCCTGGGGAGTGATAGGTGAGATACTCCACCTTATCAATCTGAAGTAATTGATCCTCCACTCGAGATATACTGATCATAAGGAATATTTTGATTCTGCATTTTGAAGTTTGATTGATTTCGGAGAAGCTGTCGATGTTCCTTCTCATGTTCATTGATCAAAAGGAAATTGTCATATTTATTTTTAAAGCAGAAGTAAATTTGAAAACAAAATTAAATTCATTTTTGTGTTTCAAGAATGTTAATCGTATTAAAATGTCATTTTGCAAAGCATAATAAATGAGAATTGCAAACAAAGGGCACAAAGGCTCAAATTTTTATTGATAGAATGGTAATCATCCTAATGCGTGATTTCATGGAGTATTACAAAGTTTAGAAAATGGTAATTTAAAGAAAAAGGGGTTACAATGAAACATAACGACCACTATCATTCTACTAACTTTGAATTCTGAGTATTCTTGGGCTTCTGCTGAAGGTGACTTCTGATTGAGGATTTCTTGACATATGACGTCACTTCTGATGATCTAATATTAGTCAGATGCAGTTACTCTCCATAAATCCTTAACTTTTACCTAGATTGCCTTTTCAAGTTTTCAATCCATCGGGATGATTATTGTTTATGTCTCTAATTTTTGTCTGGACCGCCCTTTCGGGTTTTCAGTCCAACGAGACATTTTTTTTATTTAGGCAAAGTATTTATTGGCTGTATCAACATTTTTGGGGTAGGTAAACTCTTCTCCATCCATGGTTACGAGTCTCAAGGCACCGCATGAGAAGACTTTCTTAACAACACAGCGGCCATCATAATTTAGAGTCCATTTGTCCCTAGAATCAGTGAGAAATGATTGGATATTTTTTAGCACAATGTCACCTTTTCTGAATACCTGAGGTCGGATATTTTTTTCAAAATCTTTCTTCATCCTTTGTTGATATAACTGACCATGGCATAAAGTCGTCATTCTTTTTTCTTTGATTAGGTTCAGTTCATCGTATCTGCTTTAACACCACTCAACTTCTGTTAGTTTGGCTTTCATCAGAATTCTTATTGATGGTATCTCTAATTCTATGGGGAGCACTGCTTCCATGCCATATACTAAAGAGAAAGGGGTTGCCCCTGTTGAAGTGCGGACGGATGTGCGATAACCTTGAAGAGAAAATGGTAGCATCTCATGCCAATCCTTGTAGGTTACAACCATTTTCTGAATGATCTTCTTGATATTTTTGTTAGCTGCTTCTACCACTCCATTCATTTTAGGCCGGTAGGGGGATGAGTTATGGTGTTCAATTTTGAACTCAGCATATAATTCTTTATCATCTTGTTGTTTAGGTTCGATCCATTATCAGTAATGATCTGGCTTGGAACACCATAACGGCAAATGAGATTGTTCTTAATAAATCGGACCACCACTTGTCTGGTCACATTGGTGTATGATGCTGCTTCGACCCATTTGGTGAAGTAATCAATGGCTACCAGGATGAACCGATGTCCGTTTGAGGCTTTGGGTTCAATCATGCCAATCATGTCGATTCCCCATATAGAAAAATGCCATGGAGAAGAAAGAACTTTGAGAAGAGTCGGAGGCACATGAATTTTGTCGGCGTATATCTGACACTTGTGACACTTCTTTATGTACTTGTAGCAATCGAATTCCAATGTCAGCCAATAATATCATGCTCTTAGAATTTTTCTTGCCATTGTATGCCCATTGGCATGAGTTCCAAATGAGCCTTCATGAATCTCTTTCATTAGCATGTTTGCTTCGTGTTTGTCTATGTATATGAGCAAAACCATGTCGAATTTTCTTTTATATAGCACATCATTATTCAGGAAGAAGTTGTCAGCCAGTCTTCTGAGAGTCTTCCTATCTTTTCTTGATGCCCCAGGCGGGTATTCATGTCTTTAAAGGAAGCATTTGATATCACGATACCACGGTTTTTCATCGATGACGGCTTCCACTGCAAATATGTAAGCAGACCTATCAAGGCGCATTATGTCAATCTTAGGTATGTCGTTCCATCGATTCACACTAATCATGGAGGATAGGGTAGCTAGTGCATCAGCCATGTGGTTTTCTTTACGAGGAATGTGATGAAAATCAATCTTGTTGAAGAAGGGTAACAACCTTCTTGTGTAGTCTTTGTAAGGAATCAAACCAAGTTGACGCATGTCCCACTCTCCTTTGATCTGATTTATAACCAGGTCTAACTCTCCATACACATCCAAGTTCTTTATCCTTAAGTCGATAGCTTCTTCGAGACCCATGATGCAAGCTTCATATTCAGACTCCTTGTTTGTACACTTGAATGTCAATCTGGAGGTGAAAGGAATATGGGTACCTGAGGTGTAACAATGATTGCCCCAATTCCATTTCCATAAGCGTTGACAGCTCCGTCGAATATTAGTCCCCATTGGGATCCTGGTTCTGGCCCTTCATTTGGAAGAGGTTCATCACAATCTTTCATTTTTAGATACATTACATCTTCGTCTGGGAAGTCAAATTTGATTGATTCCTGATCGCCAATCGGTTGATGAGCCAGATGATCGGCTAAAACACTTCCTTTGACGGATTTCTGAGCATGGTACTCGATGTCGTATTCTAACAACAACATTTCCCAACAGGCAATCCTTCCCGTCAAAGCAGGCTTTTCAAAGACATACTTGATCGAATCCATTTCGGAGATTAACCAAGTAGTGTGACAAATCATGTACTGGCGAAGACGTTTATCTGCCTAAGCTAGAGCACAACAAGTTTTCTCGAGCATAGTGTATCGAGTTTCACAATTCGTGAATTTCTTGCTTAAGTAATAATTGGCAGACTCTTTTCTTTTTGTTTCGTCTTGTTGGCCCAGCACACAGCCCATGAAATCTTCCAAGATGGTTAGGTAAATGATCAGTGGTCTTCCTTCCATTGGAGGAGACAGAATAGGAGGATTCAGCGGATATTCTTTGATGCTGTTGGAAGCCTTTTGGCAATCTTCTGTCCATATACAGTTTTGGTTCTTTCTGAGTAGTTTGAAAATTTCCGCGCATGTCGCGGTCATGAGGAATATGAATCTCGAGATGTAATTCAGACGTCCCAAAAATCCTCTTACTTGTTTTTCAGTCTTTGGAGCAGGCATTTCTTAAATGGCCTTGACTTTGTCAGGATCAACTTTAATTCCTTTCCGGCTAACGATGAATCCCAAAAGCTTCCCTGAACGAACACCGAATGTGCATTTATTGGGATTCAAGCAGAGTTTGTATTTTTTCAGACGCTGGAATAACTTTTATAGGTGTTCCACATGTTCTTCTTCTGTTTTAGATTTGGCAATCATGTCATCAACGTGCACTTCAATTTCTTTGTGCATCATGTCATGAAACAGAGTTGTCATAGCCCTTTGATAAGTTGCTCCTGCGTTCATTAGACCGAACGACATTACTTTGTAACAAAAGGTGCCCCATGGGGTGATGAACGAAGTTTTCTCCATGTCTCCTGGCGCTATTCTGATTTGATTATAGCCCTAAAATCCATCCATGAAGGAGAATACTTTGAATTTTGTTGTGTTGTCAACTAGCATGTCAATGTGTGGTATGGGGAAATCATCCTTTGGACTTGCTTTATTTAAATCCCTGTAGTCTACACACATTCTGAATTTTCTATCTTTCTTGAGAACTGGCACTATGTTGGCTAGCCATTGAGGATATTCTGAGGTGACAAGGAAACCTGCATCGATATGTTTTTATACTTCTTCCTTAATTTTGATGGCCATGTCAGGGTGAGTCCTTCTCAATTTTTGTTTGACCAGAGGAAATTCTGGCTTTAGTGGTAAGTGATGCTTCATGATGTTGGTATCCAACCCTGGCAGGTCTTGGTAGGACCAAGCAAACACATCTTAAAATTCTTTGAGAGTCTCTGTCGTAGTCCTTGCATCTTCGTTCACCTGAAGTTTGTAACCTTCGGGTCTGGAGGTTGCGGTTGTGGCTCCTAGGTCTTCAGTGACTGGTGGGATATATCCCTCAGGTATAAAATTGAAAGGCATGCGGAAGACTGACGGGTATCTCAAACGTTGGTGTAGACACAATTTCTGAGATCACGGTCCTTTGAGGTGGTTGATCTTGAGTTGTTGTCAGGGATTCAATCATGTTGTTGAGTCTTTCCAGACTTTCCTTCAGGGTGTTAACTTCCTCTCTTAGCTCTCTATTTTCCTCCTCAAGATCGTCTATTTTCTTTTACCTATTAGCCCGAGTATTGTACGAATGAGACAGTTTGACTCTAAAGTGCGACACATGTGTGAGACTTTATGACAAAGACCTGTAATGCAAGGATGATGAATGATATGTAAAGAATGAGAATGATCTTTTCGTTTTCAAAAGAATGTTTAAAAATTGTATTTCAAATATCAAACAGTGGTGGAAATCTTTTATTGAATTCAAAGGATTACAATATCTTACAGGGAAAAGTACATTATTTTACAAAGTGCAGGGAGGAAAACTAGGCCTATGAATCCTAAGGAATCTCTGACAAATGTCCAGATGGTGGCTGTTAATCCCCTTTTCTCTTCTTTGATCGGGTCTCCTCAACCGTTGTCGGGTCGATGATCCTTTTCCATGTTAAAGGAAAGAGTAAACTCCTCTGTTCCTCTTGACTTTCTACAGTATTTTGCTCTAGTATTTCAATCAGAGCATCTTTCTCTTTCAGTAACTCTTGAATCTTTGTGCACTTCAAGCTGACAATCTGATACTTGTTCCTCCAAGAGTTCTTTTGACGTTGAGTTTTGTTAAAAGCAACCTGCAGTTTCTCTATGTCTTTCATGAAGTAGAGGATAGATTCTTTTAAGAGAAATACTTCCTGATAAGGGTAAGGCATTTTTAACTTGATGGCTCTAGTTTGTACCCATGTGAGATAAGCCTCTACGGAGATGCAGTTTGGTTTACCCAGAGACTCTCTTCCTTTCTTATGAACATGATGCCAGGCATGTGCAATTTCCACTTTGAGTGCTCTGTCATTTTCTCCTTCCTAGAAGAAAAGACCTTCCAGGTGAAAATTGTAAGGTACGTATTTCATCGGGTTTCCAAGCTGACGACGAGCTAAAGTTGGGTGATAATTGATCCCTCCTTTAGTACCAATGAGGGGTACATTGGGGAAACTTCCACATTTGTCAATGATCTTTATTCCTGTTAGTACTTGTGATTGGCTGAAATTTTGGTAAAACTATGTTAATGTCATGGTTGATGTTTCAACATGAGCTTCTAACAATTATTGTGTTGTTTATTTAACAGTCTGGTGTGTTAAAGGTGTAAGGGCTGCAGTTGTGTGCTGATGTTAAACCCGATGTCGTGACATCAGTTGTGAACATCGGTCAGAGATGATTTATTAGGGCTGCGCGTGTTGCTGATGTTAATAAGAAATTTTGCGGAAGAGAATCAGAGATTGCAGGAAAATATCATGGGGTAGATATATTCTGTTGCAATCAGTTATGAAGAAGATTAGTTTGTTGCTAATTTAATGAAAAAATATATGAAGAATAATTAGAGTTAATTATGAAGAGCTGATTGAAGATTTAATTGAAGATCTATTTTGTAGCAGAATCTTTTGCAGATTTGTAGCAGAAGATTTGCTGTGATTTGAAGGCCCAAATCCAGTTGGGAAAAAGTTATAAATAGTATGCTTGTAATCTAGAATAGGTACGGGTCCAAGATGTAGATCATTAGGGATTTGTCTAAGTGAACCACTCGGGTTGTGAGATGGTCACTGTGTTATCACTCAGAAACCTGTAGGTAATGAGTTTTGTATTGTTCTTGGAGGAAGCTTTGAAGCAACTCCAAGATGTTGTTCTCAGTCAAGAGTCTTGGCTGATTATAGGCATAAAAGTGTGTCGTCTACTTGTCTGTGATTGAAGAGTTGTTGGAAATCAAGTTGTTGATGCAGTGGTGGAGATGTTGACTGATAGACATCATTGCGATGATTGGGAGTGAGATGGAGTCTCTTACCTAGGGAGGACTTAGGTAGAAGGGTCATTGGGTAGTGATGAAATTAGGTAGATTGTCAACTGGTATGTTGAGTCTGTAATTTGATACTACTAATAGTGGACTTCCTTCCTGGCTTGGTATGCCCCCAGATGTAGGTTGTTAGACCGAACTGGGTGAACAATCCTTGTGTGATTTTCTGTTGTTTTACATTGCAGAGTGTGTTGTTGTAACATCACACATAACATCACAGGATTTTAGTGGCTTGTTCATACAACAGATATTGATGTTGTGACATCGCACTTAACATCACATATCTGGTACCAGAATTTCAATTGGTATCAAAGTAGGCACCCTGTCTGTTTCTGGATGAGATCTAGGGAAGATACTTTCTGGTTCATGAGCAAGGGAGATTATTTTGCTTGAAGAGAAGGATGGACTATTCATGACATGGTATGTATTGGACCTGTCTGTTATCAGGAGAACTGCTGTTGTGAGTGTAATTTGGTGGCACTTGGTTTATGGTGATGGTGTGCAAGGATTATTGAGTAGTGCCTGAAGGTTGTTGAGGAGTTGTTGTGTGTTCCGCTGCATGGTATCTGATGTAACCCTGGTTGGTTCTTGTATCTCTGGTGTTGAGATTCTAGGATGATATTCTCTTGGAAAGACATTAGGGTTTGGTCTCCTTAGCAGGATATTCTATGATGTTGTAGTTTATGCAAGACAGCTTCAACCGTTTGGTTAGAGATGCCAAAGATCAGGCATTGAAGACCAATCTGCCCAGAACATTGATCAAGTTCTTGATGGTGAAAGAAGAGGGTGGAGCCAAAGCAAAAGAGTATCATTATCAATTTTTTCATGCGGGAGTGAAGATCTTGATAAGTTATCCCTTAAGCTTAGTTGTGGTGACCTAATGAGGAACATCTTCCTGGTTATGATAAGATACATGGTTCTGATCATGAACTGGAGGAAGTTTCATCAAGAAAGGAGCAGAGCTTAATGTCATAGCATTTCAATTGGAGCTGGTTGAAGAAAAGGTAGTTATCTTGATAGCATAAGAGAAGGAAATGATCCTTGTTCAAACTACAATGTCTGAGGACAATTGTATAGGGAAAATGCATCCAAGGGTTTGTATTCAGTAGCAGTCAGCCTATGGTCAATTGGTGTTTGCATGAGCTCTTTCAGTTTTGTGGCTTGAAGGATTGGAAGTAGCTGTTTGTCTATGGTATGTTTATGCAGAAGGATGGCTGTTATCACTCTTAAGTTAGACAAGAGGTCTGAACCTTGTGCTTATAAGAAGAAGGTTCTGGAAGAGTGTGTTATGCAAGTTACTGCAGTTTTATTGGTCTGATCTTGGAAGTTGATCAGATGTTGATATGTTCTCATGTGTTCCCTACAAGAGATATGTGTGGATTAATATGGTTGTAGTCGCCAAATCCATAGGAGTTGTTTAATGTGATTTAGGCTAATGTCGGAACTGATGTTGAAATATCATTTCAGTTCTTTGCTCAGGGTGGAGTAAAAGATCAAGACACTGACCTAACCTGGAAGGCTTTTGTGGTATGAATGGTCTGTCATGAAGAAGATTGAGAAGATGCTGGAATCTGAAGAAGGGTTAAACCACAGGGATCAATTGCTATTTGTGTAATTCACAAGTATTTAATTGATTATCCTTGAAAGACAAGATTGAGGATGTTCTGTCTATTGTTTTAACATCTTTTCATCAGAGGTTTGGAGAATCATGGGAGGGGTTCTACATTCGCTCACATGTCGCCTAGGTGTTGACCTGGGATTATTGCTTAGCATCTGAAAGTATTGTGAATGACTTGTCCAGATGGTGGTGTTGTTGAAGATGAATATGGAAGACACTGAAGACATCATAATCTTGATGGTTACAGCTTGGATCAGTTTATTTCTGATCTAAGTGGTTTGGAGCATGGTGTTTGCTCTGGTTGTGAAGGTCGAGGATAAGTGGCAGTTATCTCTGGCTTTCTACTGACGGCTCTACTAAGGGAAGTGACTTTCTTTAGTATTGCTATGGGGTAGTCTTGGACTACTTATATTCTGAAGATTCAGATGTGGTAGGTTTGAAGTCTTTGGAGTTTCTAAGCAGGATGGAGGTTCTCTACTCAAACTTAACTGTTGAATCAAGTCTATGAGAGCATGGAAATCGGTTTCTGCAAAGGGATGAGGTTCTTCTAAGTGGCAGAAGGAAGAGCTGACTTCAACAGTTGGATATCATAATGTTTTGACATCTAGCTTAACATCAGAAGTCTCAGCTGGTGATGTGGCACATCAGCTTAAGATAGAGGTAATCTACAGTAATGAAAGTGATGGATGCTTCAAAAAGATCTATCTCATACACTTTGCGGGAGCTGTGGTTTGAGAAGATGTTACATGACTAAGAGGCTTGGTGAATCCAAGATGTCTTGCTTGAAGATCTGGTTTCATAGGTGGATCAGGATATCTTGTGAGAGTTCTGAAGAAGATTGAGATCAATCAAAAGGTGGAATTTGGTTGGTTTCATTATGTGCAGTCAAGCAGGATGCTTGAAACTGATTGCCCTTGTGCAGAAGAGTATTTAGTTGAAAATGTAAGGAGATTCTAATTCTCTTGGAGTTGTTGGCAGAAGTTCTAGGTTGAGGATGGAAGTATACCTTCTTTTGGTGGATGAGAGTTTAGTCCTCTCTGGCAGCTCTCTTTGTTCAGTTTGGATCACTATGCTGATAGTAAGTTCAGTTGGCGGAACATCATGGTGGTGGGACATTATCTGACTGAATTATGCTCTGTTTCAGGAGCTTGGTGCCTACATTATGCCAAAGGAGCGTCTACATAGTCATACGGGAGAATGATGAAGTAGAAGGTCTACCTTGGATGGAGACTGTAGAGAAGACTGAAGTAGATCAGGTATTAATTGATTGATTGGAAGTCTGAAGGTAAAGAGTTTGATAGAAAATGACTGCCTTTGGAGATTTGGGTGATTTATGTGCTTTGATCTTTATTTGAAGGAGGTTGGTGATCCTTATGAATAGCCTAATTATGACTTCATGTGTGAGTGACCGCTAATAAGGGATAGTGGTACCAAAATGAATGTGCTCAGCAAGTGTGCTTAAAAATTTATCTCCATCTAGAGCACTAGTTTACCATGACAGGGGGAGTACGTGTCTATGGATCCTGCTGCAAAGGTGCACAGATTGTGAAGCTTGCATGATGATCAAGCTTGATGGGTTGCCTCTTATGAGGATATAATGTCAGATAACATGTTATGACATTAGGCTGTTGGTTGGCATTGGATGTTATGACAATTGGTTCTAGTCATGTGATTCATGTGTGCACATGCTTCTGAGAAGAAGTCTGAAGACAAGTTTATTGGTTTGGAATGTATAATCTTCTGTGGAAGTCTTGGGTTGATAATGTTGTGAGCAAGCAGACATTGTGTGATAAGATGTCAGAACATGGTACAGGACATGTTTTTCTTGAGCCAAACAAGAATTTATGTTGGACGGTGGTGTAAGGATAAGGTGATACACGTGTCTTCGACTATGCATGGAACTGTTTTGGCACAATTTATGGTAAGTATCCGTTAGAGGCAATAAAGGCGGTCAAGACTGTTTTGGATGGTAGACATTGAATTTGGATGGAGTTTTTAGTTCCTAAAATAGTGTTTCTATGACCAAGAACTTTGACTATTCTAGGCTCGTTAATTCCAAAGTAACTGTACAACTATTTATAAAGGTTATTCTTTGCTCCTTCATCCAGTGAGTGTTCTTGTTTCATAAGTCTTATGGCGTTTGTTCGTTTTTGGGTGAGCACTACTTGGGTCTGGTTCTGTGAGGGCTTTCTTTGCCAATTTGTGGCTAAAAAGGGGGAGAAAGGAAAGGGTTTTGCTAAATGGTTTGCGCAGATACTTGTCTGGAGTCTGCAGTTCCAGATGTGGTTCAGAGGTGAGGTATCAGAGGTTGTCCTAACCTTAGGTTGGTAGTGAGTCTTTGTGACTTGTGTCCTGAGTTATGAACAAAGTTGTGACTTGTGTTCTGAGTTACCTGGGCTGGCAGAATGGCACTTCTTAAGCTTCATCTTTGCCACAGATTAAACCTAGAGTCTGATCAATGAAGGTGTGCAGAATTCTCTTATGCCACCATTGGTCTTTTATGTATAGACAAACATTTCTTTTCTGGAGGAGTCTTCTACAATTGTTCTGGGTCTGTCCTGGAAGGAAAAAGAAATGTGTTGTGTTGAGCGGGAGTGTCAGATATCTTCTTCCTCATGTGCACCAAATGACTTCAGGACTGTCTACTACTTAGGTCCTGATGTGCTGCCTGGAGTTGTTGTGCTATGGTGATGTTATACATGATGTCCTAACATCGTTCAAAATTAGCCAAGAAGATGATTCTCCAGGGGTGCTGTACACAGTAGCTACTGATGACTACTGACATGACTTCTAACAATAGTGTAGGGTTGTAATTGCGGCTGTAACCTGAGTTGTAATGTTTATATATGTGTTTTAGCCAAAATTAGCCAACGGGGGAGATTGTTAGTACTTGTGATTGGCTAAAATTTTGGTAAAACTATGTTAATGTCATGGTTGATGTTTCAACATGAGCTTCTAACAATTATTGTGTTGTTTATTTAACAGTCTGGTGTGTTAAAGGTGTAAGGGTTGCAGTTGTGTGCTGATGTTAAACCCGATGTCGTGACATCAGTTGTGAACATTGTAAAACCCCAATTTTATTAATTAATTATTTATATTAATTATTGAGTGATTTTATTAAATATTGATTTATGTGATTTATCTAAGTTATTTGAAATATTTAATTTAAATGAATTACTTGATTTAGTGAATGTATATGAATTATTTGATTTATATAAATTATTGAGTTTATATAAATTAGTTGGTGATTTAATTGATTAAATTGAAATATGTGATTTAATTTATTATTTGAAAATAAATTGAATTGTGGAATTTATCTAATTATTTATTTTAATTAGATAGTTAGTATTTAGTAAATTATTTAACTTATTCTATTTTATATGATATTATAGTTGTTGGAATTTAGTGGGCTTTGAGGGAGGTGTTAATAGTAGAATTAATATTGGTGAGTTAGGCCCATTTTATTGAATGAATAGTAGGGTTTAGAGAGTTAGTAAGAGTTGAAGGAGTGAGAAAAATCAGAAAATTAGAAGAGGAAAGTGTAGAAGAGGAGAAGAGAAAGGAGGAAGAGGAGAAGAAGAGAAAACTATAGAGCAAGAACAAATCACCAAGAAATCCAAGGTAAGGGTGGGTTTTTCTCTCATTATTGGGGTTATTGGGTGTTGATTATTGAGTAGAAATAGAGTTAAAATAAAATCCCAAAATTTTCTATGAAATTGAAATTAATTAGGTTAATGTAAGTTTCTGAAATTATTAATTTTGAATGTTTAGAAATTAATTTTTGGTAATAGTTTAAAGACCCATTTAATATTTAAGGTATCTATTGAAGTTGAAAAAAACTGGATCTTAAATATTCTCCCCTGAATATGATGAATTGATGAAAACCCCCTTTAATCGTTGTCATGTAATATTCAATAGATTAATTGACATCCGTGAGAAATTGAAACCGTGATGAGCCTCTGTTAAGCATCAGAATTTCGGTCAAATGGATTTGTAGCATATAATGGTGTACTGCTTTGGCTATCAGTAGATATTCTAAGTAAATTGTAATTCATGACAATGCTTTATAATAATAGAGAAAGAGTTCTTAAAAACACTTTTGTCAAAATAATTGTTTAATATCTTTAGTTCTTGAAAAGTGAAATATTGGACATAGTATTTTTGAAGAGTTAATGTAGATATTATATTATTTTACTTTCATTCGAGAAACATTACTATATCCATAAGTAGAATTATGTGAGTTACTTTTATTTTAGAATGACTTTTAGCTAATAATTAGGTGAAGGCAAAGTCTTATAACAAAAATATATACTGTGGTGCAGGATTTAATATAGTGTGTCGTGTAACTTTGTCTTGGCAAAATAATTATATAACGGCAACAGGATATCATGCTAATTTTTTTTTTATCAGGTGAATAATTTTGGATGATAATTTTGAGTGATAATTTTGACGATAATTTTGGTGGTAATTGTTGACATTGCATGCTGCGCCAGTTTTCTTCTCATGGCCAATGGAAGTAGCCACTAATAATGGTTAATAAGAGGCAAATGTGAAATACTTCCCCTCACCACTTCATGGAACCTGCGCATAAATATATAAATATATATATATATTATAACAAAACCTATTTTAATTAAATACAAAATGTCTTGTTACTTATTAATTATCTAATTAATCATTAATCATTTAATAGACATTGGTTATTTATTAAATATGGATTATTTATTTAAATATTAATTAGTTATTTAGATAATGTTTATTTATTTAAATATTGATTATTATTTATTAAATAGTAAAATTTTATTGGATAATGGATTCAATTATTAGTAATTGGTTAATTAGTCTATATTTAATCGGTAAATTATAATTGTGGGTTGTGATTAGATTAAATCGATCCTTATGTATTAATTGTTGATTTTGGCGATGATGTTTAAAGTATGAGTACTTGATTATGGAAATGTGTTGGTGTGTGCAATTGTGTGATAATTCAAGTGTGATGAATTATTTGAGATATGCATGATATTAAGATTAGAGAACGGTCTTAATTGCATATGGTTGTTGATTGCATACGCATTATTTGTGTCAAGAGGCAATGCTTGCTAGTTCCGTGGGAGCTAGTGACTTGTCCCAAACCTAGAGAGGAGTTTGAAAGCTTAGAGAACGGGCTTTGTGTGTTATTGGTCTAGAGAACGGATCCGGTTTAAATGTAAAAACCAAAAAAAAAAATAACAAGTGTTGGTACCACATGGCATGAGTTGCATTGAGTTTGCATCGAGTCGCATGGCATATATGATTGTTATATGGAAGTATGTGTGTGATTGTGACTTGTTGAGTATTGGAATTTGATATGAATTGTGTGGATACTTGAGTGATACTTGTTGATGAATATTGAGTGTGAGATTATTTATTATTTGTGTTTATATGTTTTACAATAATCATTAACTTATAATTTCAATATTGATGTGAATTCTCACCCTTCTGTTGGACTGATGTTTTATACGACATCGCTCAGGTACTGAAGATTAGAGTTGCTTGCTAACACGAGGATAGCTATTTGGAGTAGCTTGTTTAGCTTCCTTATTTATTTTGGGTTGAGTCGTGCTCTGATTATGTAACACTGGGGAACGTTTGATCATGTTTTGAGAGATACGATTGTATACTCTATTTATTTGTTAATTTGATTTGAATTTTATGGTGAAGTGGCTTTTTATGCCTAAGTTGATTTAATGAAGGAAATTTATTTTAAGACTTGGATGTGATGAGATTCTTAATGAAAGTGTTTCCGCTGCTACATGCTAATGTGAAAGTTTTTGAAAAGCATGAAATCATTTAAGTGTTATTGAGCATGGCAGGTGTTGTATGATGTTTTGAATATATATGTGACACCCTTTTGTGAGATGCATGCTAATTTACTCTGATTTATTTATATATTTTCCGCGGGGTTTAGAAGGGTGTTACATTAGTGGTATCAGAGCAGGTCGGTCCATCCGGCCAGGTTGTCTAATGTTGTTTATTCCCTAGTATGCGGCATGTGTGTGAAAACACTGTCGGTACACGTTTGTCTTTCTAACCTTTGTCTGCAGGAGTGAGATTGAAACAAGTGGGGGAGAAGCTTGTGCTTCTTCAAGATGCTTCAAGTGTGGAGTGGTGGCTCAGTGAGTTTTTGAACGCTATTAGAGTTGGTAAAGATGGTTTATGCCCCCATCATGATTGTCGACTGTCTATTGACAAATTGAGGAACTGATCACCCTTAATCTCTTGTTGATAGTAGACGGGGTCGTGTTGGATGGCATAGACGTGTCTTGCGAGCTTAGATGGTGTTTGCAATGAATTATTTGGAGTTAAGCCAAGTGCTTACAGATTGTTGTTATAAGACAGTTATTTTTCTTGAACCTGAGAATGAAGGAGACTTGTTTATGTCTGCTAAGCAAGTGAATGAGTCGGTGCAAGATGGTGCCAAGGTGTTTATGTTGATGGAAACTTTGAGCATTGGTGAAAGTGGAGCAATTGATGCTTTACCAATTGTGCGTGACTTTCCAGAAGTTTTTCCCGAGGAGATAAGAGATTTACCGCCGGAACGTGAAGTGGAGTTTTCAATCAACTTAGTTCCTAGAACTAGTCCGGTATAGATGGCTCCATATCGTATGTCCGCATCGGAGTTGAAAAAGTTGAAGAGTCAACTTGAAGATCTGCTTGAGAAGAGGTTTATTCGTCCAAGTGTGTCACCGTGGGGTGCACCAGTTTTGTTGGTTAAGAGGAAAGAGGGTTCTACGAGGCTTTGTGTGGACTATAGACAATTAAACAAGGTGACTATCAAGAATAAGTATCCACTTCCGAGGATTGATGATTTGATGGATCAGTTGGTTGGTGCAAGTGTGTTCAGTAAGATATATTTGAGATCCGGGTATCATCAGATCCGTGTGAAGGCTGAAGATATTCAGAAGACTGCTTTCAGAACGAGATATGGATATTATGAGTATTCTGTGATGCCATTTGGTGTGACTAATGCACCAGGTGTATTTATGGAGTACATGAATAGGATTTTCCATCCGTATTTGGACAAGTTTATGGTTGTGTTTATTGACGATATTTTGATCTATTCGAAGAGTGAAGAAAAACATGTTGAGTATCTGAAGATTGTGCTATCTGTGTTGAAAGAATAGCAGTTGTATGCTAAACTTTCTACGTGCGAGTTTTGGTTAAGGAAGTGAGTTTTCTTGGACATGTGATTTCGAGTAGAGGCATTGCGGTTGATCCGTCGAAGGTTGAAGTTGTATCACAATGGGAAGCTCCGAAATCTATTTTTGAGATTAGAAGTTTTCTTGGTTTAGCAGGTTACTATCGGAAATTCATTGAAGGATTTTCTAAGTTATCTTTTCCATTGACGCTATTGACTAGGAAGGGTCAAGCTTTTGTTTGGGATGCAAAGTGTGAGGAAAGTTTTCAAGAACTTAAGAGAAGATCGACTACAACTCCTGTTTTGATTTTACCGAATCCGTCAGAACCATTTGTTGTGTATTGTGATGCTTCTTTGATGGGTTTAGGAGGTGTGTTGATGCAAAATCGGCAAGTTGTAGCTTATGCTTCAAGGCAACTTAAAGTGCATGAGAGGAATTATCCGACGCATGACTTAGAGTTGGCCTCTGTTGTGTTTGTGTTGAAACTTTGGAGGCATTACTTGTTTGGTACGAGATTTGAGGTGTATAGTGATCATAAGAGTTTGAAGTATCTCTTTGACCAGAAGGAATTGAATGCGAGGCAAAGGAGATGGTTGGAACTTTTGAAAGATTATGATTTTGGTTTGAATTACCATCCGGGTAAGGTAAACGTGGTAGTTGATGCATTGAGTAGGAAATCTTTGCATATGTGAATGATGATGGTAAAAGAGTTGGAAATGATTGAGCAATTTCGTGATTTGAGCTTGGTGTGTGAGAAGACTTCTTATGGAGTTAAGCTTGGTATGTTGAAGCTTACCAGTGGCGTTCTTGATAAGATTCGAGAAGGACAAAAATCTGATTTGAGTTTAGTTGATCGGTTGACTTTGATCAATCAAGGTCAAGGTGGTGATTTTCGGATTGATGAGAACGGTATCATGGGACATCGTGATAGAGTTTGTGTTCCGGATATTGTTGAGATGAAGAAGAGTATTCTTGAAGAAGGGCATCGTAGTGGATTAAGTATTCATCCCAGTGCTACTAAGATGTATCAAGATTTGAAGAAAGTATTTTGGTGGCCTCGTATGAAGAAGGATATTGCCGAGTTTGTGTATTCTTGTTTGACTTGCCAAAATTCGAAGATTGAGCATCATAAACCGTCGGGTTTGATGCAACCGTTATCTATTTCCGAGTGGAAATGGGATAGCATATCTATGGATTTTGTGATTGGTTTACCTAGGACACCGAGTAACTTTAAAGCTATTTGGGTTATTGTGGATAGATTGACGAAATCTGCTCACTTTATCTCTATGCGAATAAATTATCCGTTAGAGAGATTGGCAAAGTTGTACATTGAGAGGATTCTCAGTTTGCATGGTTTTCCATCTAACATTGTGTCGGATAGAGATCTGAGATTTACTTCGAGAGTTTGGGAGAGTTTGCAAGGTACCTTGGATACGAAGTTGCGGTTGAGTCCTGCTTACCATCCGCAGACCGATGGACAGACTGAGAGGACGATTCAGTCACTTGAGGATCTTTTGAGAGCTTGTGTATTGGAGAAATGAGGAGCTTGGGATAGCTACTTGCCTTTGATTGAGTTTACTTACAATAACAATTTTCATTCGAGTATTGGTATGGCACCATTTGAGGCACTGTATGGTAGGCGGTTTAGGACGTCGTTGTGTTGGTATAAATCAGGATAGAGTGTTGTGGTTGGACCTGAGATAGTTCAACATACCACTGATAAGATTAAGATGATTCAGGAGAAGATGAAGATTTCTTAAAGTCGTCAGAAGAGTTATCATGACAAGAGGAGGAAAGCACTTGAGTTTCAAGAAGGAGATCATGTGTTTCTTCGAGTTACTCCGATAACTGGTGTTGGTAGGGCGTTGAAGTCGCGTAAGTTGACACCCGCGTTTCATTGGTCCTTATCAGATCTTGCAGAGGATAGGAGAGGTAGCCTATTGGATTACTTTGCCGTAATCGCTTGCTAATCTCCATGATGTGTTCCATGTATCTCAGTTGAGGAAATACATTGCATATTCGTCTCAGGTAGTCCAAGTAGATGATGTGCAGGTGAGAGATAACCTGACTGTGGAGACATTACCTATGTGGATTGAGGATCGAGAGTTGAAGCAACTTCGAGGTAAAGAGATCGCTTTAGTGAAGGTCGCTTGGGGAGGACCGGCCGGTGGAAACGTGACTTAGGAGCTTGAGAGCCAGAAGAGGGAGTCATATCCCGAGTTATTCGTTTGAGGTAATTTTTGAGGGCGAAAATCTTTTAAGTGGGGGAGAGTTGTAACACCCCGATTTTATTAATTAATTATTTATATTAATTATTGAGTGATTTTATTAAATATTGATTTATGTGATTTATCTAAGTTATTTGAAATATTTAATTTAAATGAATTACTTGATTTAGTGAATGTATATGAATTATTTGATTTATATAAATTATTGAGTTTATATAAATTAGTTGGTGATTTAATTGATTAAATTAAAATATGTGATTTAATTTATTATTTGAAAATAAATTGAATTGTGGAATTTATCTAATTATTTATTTTAATTAGATTGTTAGTATTTAGTAAATTATTTAACTTATTCTATTTTATATGATATTATAGTTGTTGGAATTTAGTGGGCTTTGAGGGAGGTGTTAATAGTAGAATTAATATTGATGAGTTAGACCCATTTTATTGAATGAATAGTAGGGTTTAGAGAGTTAGTAAGAGTTGAAGGAGTGAGAAAAATCAGAAAATTAGAAGAGGAAAGTGTAGAAGAGGAGAAGAGAAAGGAGGAAGAGGAGAAGAAGAAAAAACTATAGAGCAAGAACAAATCACCAAGAAATCCAAGGTAAGGGTGAGTTTTTCTCTCATTATTAGGGTTATTGGGTGTTGATTATTGGGTAGAAATAGAGTTAAAATAAAATCCCAAAATTTTCTATGAAATTGAAATTAATTAGGTTAATGTAAATTTCTGAAATTATTAATTTTGGATGTTTAGAAATTAATTTTTGATAATAGTTTAGAGACCCATTTAATATTTAAGGTATCTATTGAAGTTGAAAAAAACTGAATCTTAAATATTCTCCCCTGAATATGATGAATTGATGAAAACCCCCTTTAATCGTTGTCATGTAATATTCAATAGATTAATTGACATCCGTGAGAAATTGAAACCGTGATGAGCCTCTGTTAAGCATCAGAATTTCGGTGAAATGGATTTGTAGCATATAATGGTGTACTGCTTTGGCTATCAGTAGATATTCTAAGTAAATTGTAATTCATGACAATGCTTTATAATAATAGAGAAAGAGTTCTTAAAAACACTTTTGTCAAAATAATTGTTTAATATCTTTAGTTTTTGAAAAGTGAAATATTGGACATAGTATTTTTGAAGAGTTAATGTAGATATTATATTATTTTACTTTCATTCGAGAAACATTACTATATCCATAAGTAGAATTATGTGAGTTACTTTTATCTTAGAATGACTTTTAGCTAATAATTAGGTGAAGGCAAAGTCTTATAACAAAAATATATACTGTGGTGCAGGATTTAATATAGTGTGTCGTGTAACTTTGTCTTGGCAAAATAATTATATAACGGCAACAGGATATCATGCTAATTTTTTTTTTTATCAGGTGAATAATTTTGGATGATAATTTTGAGTGATAATTTTGACGATAATTTTGGTGGTAATTGTTGACATTGCATGCTGCGCCAGTTTTCTTCTCATGGCCAATGGAAGTAGCCACTAATAATGGTTAATAAGAGGCAAATGTGAAATACTTCCCCTCACCACTTCATGGAACCTGCGCATAAATATATAAATATATATATATTATAACAAAACCTATTTTAATTAAATACAAAATGTCTTGTTACTTATTAATTATCTAATTAATCATTAATCATTTAATAGACATTGGTTATTTATTAAATATGGATTATTTATTTAAATATTAATTAGTTATTTAGATAATGTTTATTTATTTAAATATTGATTATTATTTATTAAATAGTAAAATTTTATTGGATAATGGATTCAATTATTAGTAATTGGTTAATTAGTCTATATTTAATCGGTAAATTATAATTGTGGGTTGTGATTGGATTAAATCGATCCTTATGTATTAATTGTTGATTTTGGCGATGATGTTTAAAGTATGAGTACTTGATTATGGAAATGTGTTGGTGTGTGCAATTGTGTGATAATTCAAGTGTGATGAATTATTTGAGATATGCATGATATTAAGATTAGAGAACGGTCTTAATTGCATATGGTTGTTGATTGCATATGCATCATTTGTGTCAAGAGGCAATGCTTGCTAGTTCCGTGGGAGCTAGTGACTTGTCCCAAACCTAGAGAGGGGTTTGAAAGCTTAGAGAACGGGCTTTGTGTGTTATTGGTCTAGAGAACGGATCCGGTTTAAATGTAAAAACCGAAAAAAAAAAACAAGTGTTGGTACCACATGGCATAAGTTGCATTGAGTTTGCATCGAGTCGCATGGCATATATGATTGTTATATGGAAGTATGTGTGTGATTGTGACTTGTTGAGTATTGGAATTTGATATGAATTGTGTGGATACTTGAGTGATACTTGTTGATGAATATTGAGTGTGAGATTATTTATTATTTGTGTTTATATGTTTTACAATAATCATTAACTTATAATTTCAATATTGATGTGAATTCTCACCCTTCTGTTGGAATGATGTTTTATACGACATCGCTCAGGTACTGAAGATTAGAGTTGCTTGCTAGCACGAGGATAGCTATTTGGAGTAGCTTGTTTAGCTTCCTTATTTATTTTGGGTTGAGTCGTGCTTTGATTATGTAACACTGGGGAACGTTTGATCATGTTTTGAGAGATACGATTGTATACTCTATTTATTTGTTAATTTGATTTGAATTTTATGGTGAAGTGGCTTTTTATGCCTAAGTTGATTTAATGAAGGAAATTTATTTTAAGACTTGGATGTGATGAGATTCTTAATGAAAGTGATTCCGCTGCTACATGCTAATGTGAAAGTTTTTGAAAATCATGAAATCATTTAAGTGTTATTGAGCATGGCAGGTGTTGTATGATGTTTTGAATATATATGTGACACCCTTTTGTGAGATGCATGCTAATTTACTCTGATTTATTTATATATTTTCCGCGGGGTTTAGAAGGGTGTTACAAACATCAGTCAGAGATGATTTATTAGGGTTGCGCGTGTTGCTGATGTTAATAAGAAATTTTGCGGAAGAGAATCAGAGATTGCAGGCGAATATCATGGGGTAGATATATTCTGTTGCAATCAGTTATGAAGAAGATTAGTTTGTTGCTAATTTAATGCAAAAAGATATGAAGAATAATTAGAGTTAATTATGAAGAACTGATTGAAGATTTAATTGAAGATCTATTTTGTAGCAGAATCTTTTGCTGATTTGTAGCAGAGAGAATTGCTGTGATTTGAAGGCCCAAATCCAGTTGGGAAAAAGTTATAAATAGTATGCTTGTAATCTAGAATAGGTACGGGTTCAAGATGTAGATCATTAGGGCTTTGTCTAAGTGAACCACTCGGGTTGTGAGATGGTCACTGTGTTATCACTCAGAAACCTGTAGGTAATGAGTTTTGTATTGTTCTTGGAGGAAGCTTTGAAGCAACTCCAAGATGTTGTTCTCAGTCAAGAGTCTTGGCTGATTATAGGCATAGAAGTGTGTCGTCTACTTGTCTGTAATTGAAGAGTTGTTGGAAATCAAGTTGTTGATGCAGTGGCGGAGATGTTGACTGCTAGACATCATTGCGATGATTGGGAGTGAGATGGAGTCTCTTACCTAGGGAGGACTTAGGTAGAAGGGTCATTGGGTAGTGATGAAATTAGGTAGATTGTCAACTGGTCTGTTGAGTCTGTAATTTGATACTACTAATAGTGGACTTCCTTCCTGACTTGGTATGCCCCCAGATGTAGGTTGTTAGACCGAACTGGGTGAACAATCCTTGTGTTCTTTTCTGTTGTTTTACATTGCAGAGTGTGTTGTTGTAACATCACACATAACATTACAGGCTTTTAGTGGCTTGTTCATACAGCAGATATTGATGTTGTGACATCGCACTTAACATCACATATCTGGTACCAGAATTTCAATCCCGTCATAGACCTGATTGTACCAATCTATGTCAGAATGGGTGAGAGACATAATCTTTTGCGACCATCGCATACCACTTTTGAGATCCACAAAAAGCATCAGATTTGGGTAAGTGGGAAATAAACCATTTGTAAAGTAATGGTACACAGCATGTAATCATCCCTCCACTGTACAATTTCCTTAAATGAACTGAGTGGTAAGCATCTGCCAGCAAAGTTGGGACTGGGTTCCGAATCAAGAATATCTTGATAGCATTTATGTTGACGAAATTGTCAATGTTGGGGAAAAGGAACTACCCATAGATAAGTAGAATGAAGTTATCCTCAAAAGAAACTACGTTTCCTATCCTGGCAAAGTATAGGGCTTTTTCCAACAGAAACCTAGCTGGTAGACCTTGAATTCCTCCCTTGGTGGTCATGTGAGTTTTGATATCTGATATTTCTAAAGAGGTGACTCTTGCAATGATTTGATCTTTAGGAATTTCTTCCAGTCTAGAGAATGGATCTTGATCAGTGATAGGTAAATCAATCAGATGAGAGTACTCTTCCAATGTTGGTGTGAGCTAATAATCTGGAAACATAAAGCAATGGTACACTAGATCATAGAACTGAACCAATGTAGATAGGACTCCTTCCATCATGTTAACCTTCAAAAGAGACAAAAGTCCTTCGTACTTAGCTCTGAAAGCTTCTGGATTAGTAATCAACCTTCCCAATCTCCTCAGGTTTTCAAGTTTTGGATTTCTGAAGGTGTACTTCTGAGTTTTTCTTCTACCAAAATCCATAACGTAGTTTCTGATATTTGCAACACCCTCTTTTTTAGTTCTCGAAATTTTTTGAGAAAATGTTTTTTTTTTTAAAGTTTTTTATGAATGCATGAATGCATGAATACAGCAAACACAAATATATGAAAACATGGGTTTAAGGGTTTATCGTCACGAGCATGAAGCCACGGGTCTACCCATCCCAAAGGTATGTAATATGGGTTCTTTTTGCACCTGTAGAATGGGTTCTAACAAGGTTCCCAAAATCATTGACCCCTCTTAAGAATATTACCAGCAAAACGATTGACTTATGAGAGTTGTAATATCCCTAAGATGGATCTCATTCGAGCGTAGTATCACGTATCAACTATTCTCGATAGTCACCGCACTACGTCCAAAAAATGGCCAAGGCTAAATGTTTACTAATCCTCAGTTTCACGATTGCCCAGTGGAAAAAGTAATGTTTTCACTGAAGATGGCTGGTTTCTACCTGAGTGAATCGTACACTCAAAGATACAACAGAGTCGCCACCGAACTTTATTTAGTCCCAAAGAACAGGGAAAATATTGATAAAACCCACGGGGAAGAGAAACGGGAATGGGGGTCGGTAATGCGAAAGGAAGGTACTAGCACCTTACGCATCCGTCGTACTCGACGGGAACCATTTCGCTTGCTTCTAGGCTTGGATGGGTTATCTATCTAAAGGCTTCTAACTAAAAGAAAAGGAGAGGGAGGAGAAAAAAAGAAAAAAAGAAAAAGAAAGAAAGTGCTCGCGGAGGATTGGGGCCCTCGTGCCTACGTACCCTCATAGTGCAATGAGGAAATCAGAGCGCCGTAGTTCATGGAACCAGGGACAGAGAAAGGGAATGGAAGAAGGAGCGGAGAAAGGTGGAAGGGTGGAAGTGTGGAAGTGTGCTCGCCAAGATCATCGCGATCTCGTGCCTACGTATCATACATTCGACCGAATGCAGAATCAGAGCTTCCGTAGTTCGTGGAACTAAGACGAAAAAGAAAAGGAAAGGAAAGTGGTGTAAAAACCAAAAACAAAAGAAAGGAAGAAACTCCGTTGGGGATGCAAAAGAATGGTGTCAAAACCAAGAAAGGAATGCAAAAGAAAATATAAATGTACTGAGGATAAGGTGCAAGAATGGTGTCGAAACCAAGAAAATAAAGGAGCAAAAGGAATAGAAAGGACTCCACTGGGGAGGAAAAGACCAAGGAATTGTGTTGGGGATCAGAGGGTAGTGACCCTACGGGATCACAAAAGGAAAAGGGTTTGGTATATTAACTGACTGGCAGTGGTTAACCGAAGAAAAAGGGAGTAAGACTCTGTGGGGAAAAAAGGTTGGTGTCAACAGACAAGCTGTGATGAACCAAAAGAAAAGAGTATTGAACCAAGAGAAGGCGTTTGACGTCTGAGGGTACCTCGGTATATTACCTAACAAACAGTGGTTAACTGAAGAAAGAAAGGATTGCAACTCTGCGGGTAGAGAGGGGCATTGGTTTTAACAGGTAAACTGTGATCAACCAAAAGAACGGGTGTGGGACCAAGCGAAGGTCGTGACCCAAAGGGGATGTCGGTACTGACTGAACAAACAACATTTAACCAACAGAAAGGTATTGAACCAAAAGCGGTTGCTAACCATTGAGGATTCGGTGCTAACAGGAAAACTGTGATTGGCCGAAAAGAAAAGCGAGTGATTAACCAAAACAAGGTGATTAACTCGAAAGGGCTCAGTGTTTTAATAGACGGGTTATGGTCAACTGAGAAGAAAAAGGCGATTAACTAAGAGAAGGTGATTAACCCAAAAGAAAACTCAGTGTATTAACAGATAGACTGTGGTTAACTGAGGAGAAGTGCAAATTGGTGTTTTAACTGACAGGTAGTGATTAACCAAATAAAGGGAGAAGAACCAAGAGAATGTTGCGAACTCCTCCAGGGTTTCGGTTTTAATAGAAAACCTGTGATTAACCGAAGAAAAGGGATTGAGACTCTTCAGGGGAATCAAAAAGTGATGATTGGCCACAAGAGAAGAAAGTTGAGATAAGGGAGAGGAATGCTAACTCAAGACAATGATCTTAACCCAGAAGGATGGTGATTGATCAAGAGAGAGATTGAAAGGTACACGAATGATCTAGGATGGACTCGATTGGGAATTGAGAAAACACCATATCTTGAGGATAGAGTTGACTATTCTCGGTGGAAGGACAAGACGCCCTTACCAAAAATAGTCAGAATGAGGGTAGGATAGACTCCATCCTCATTTCTTCTCTAGCGCTCAAAGTATAATGCGGAAATTACACGGCCAAAAAAATAGCTCCAATTTGTACAGTGCTCCAGTGTGTTGCTCTAGTACGTCGTGCGAAAATCTGACTCCGCGGGAGAAGTGAGAAAGAAAGCTCTAAAGGAAGCCTAAAGAGAAGCGCCAAAGGGAGGATCAATAATCGAAAGGAAGTTTCAATTATTTAATTAAAAGGGAGGATTATGCTAATAATTTTCCAAAATGAATTGAAAAATCATTAAAGCAAAGGGTGCATTATTGATTATACAAGATTAAGCTTATCCATGAAGAATAGACTCAATGCCAACATGAATGAAAATGCAAAACAGTACCAAATGACATTTCGCATGCATCACAAATCATGTATCATGTGATCAAAGAAAGTTCAAAAATGATTATGTTCAGACAATGCCAAGAATATGAACAAATTGAATAATCGAAATCGTGCATCGAAAATTCATGAATACGCTTCAAACAGAAGTTAAATGACACTTAAAACATCCATAATATTCAAGCATATCAATCCATGGAAGTTAGAGGAGGAAAGGATGTCAAACAAGCATGAAAAACACAAAAAATGGCACTCTGTTACAGTGGTAATCGATTACCCTATGTAGGTAATCGATTTCCTGCTTAAAAATAGCAGAATTTGGTGAGAAAAGTGTAGAGTAATCGATTGCCCTCTTTGAGTAATCGATTACCACTATAACAGTGGCAAAAAACAGCTTTTCAAAAGCACTTTTCAACACCTAATCACTTATCCAAACTACCACATGCTATGGTATGATTTTGTGCATGAAAATTACAAGAATTAGGAGCAATTAATCATTAATTGGAAGCATAAAAAATGAACAACAAAGATCAACCAAACGCATGATTCAACAAACCGCAAAACTATCGAAACTACATTGCGAATATTGCGAAAACGTTCGAAACAGTAAAATGAATGAGATCTTCCAACCTACAAGCCAGAGGATTAGATTGGTGATTGTTCCGACATGACCTTGATGAAGATAAAGCAAGAAACCCAGAGGAATCTTTGATTATAGTCGATCCGTATCGAAACCAAACAAATTGCGACAAAACTCTGAAATACGAATTCGAACTATTGAATCTTTGTTAGTACTTGTGATTAGCTGAAATTTTGGTAAAACTATGTTAATGTCATGGTTGATGTTTCAACATGAGCTTCTAACAATTATTGTGTTGTTTATTTAACAGTCTGGTGTGTTAAAGGTGTAAGGGCTGCAGTTGTGTGCTGATGTTAAACCCGATGTCGTGACATTAGTTGTGAACATCAGTCAGAGATGATTTATTAGGGCTGCGCGTGTTGCTGATGTTAATAAGAAATTTTGCGGAAGAGAATCAGAGATTGCAGGCGAATATCATGGGGTAGATATATTCTGTTGCAATCAGTTATAAAGAAGATTAGTTTGTTGTTAATTTAATGCAAACAGATATGAAGAATAATTAGAGTTAATTATGAAGAGCTGATTGAAGATTTAATTGAAGATCTATTTTGTAGCATAATCTTTTGCAGATTTGTAGCAGAAGATTTGTTGTGATTTGAAGGCCCAAATCTAGTTAGGAAAAAGTTATAAATAGTATGCTTGTAATCTAGAATAGGTATGGGTCCAAGATGTAGATCATTAGGGCTTTGTCTAAGTGAACCACTCGGGTTGTGAGATGGTCACTATGTTATCACTCAGAAACCTGTAGGTAATGAGTTTTGTATTGTTCTTGGAGGAAGCTTTGAAGTAACTCCAAGATGTTGTTCTCAGTCAAGAGTCTTGGCTGATTATAGGCATAGAAGTGTGTCGTCTACTTGTCTGTGATTGAAGAGTTGTTGGAAATCAAGTTGTTGATGCAGTGGAGGAGATGTTGACTGCTAGACATCATTGCGATGATTGGGAGTGAGATGGAGTCTCTTACCTAGGGAGGACTTAGGTAGAAGGGTCATTGGGTAGAAGCTGTTGATGCAGTGGCAGAGATGTTGACTGCTAGACATCATTGCGATGATTGGGAGTGAGATGGAGTCTCTTACCTAGGGAGGACTTAGGTAGAAGGGTCATTGGGTAGTGATGAAATTAGGTAGATTGTCAACTGGTATGTTGAGTCTGTAATTTGATACTACTAATAGTGGACTTCCTTCCTGGCTTGGCATGCCCCCAGATGTAGGTTGTTAGACCGAACTGGGTGAACAATCCTTGTGTGCTTTTCTGTTGTTTTACATTGCAGAGTGTGTTGTTGTAACATCACACATAACATCACAGGCTTTTAGTGGCTTGTTCATACAGCAGATATTGATGTTGTGACATCGCACTTAACATCACATATCTGGTACCAGAATTTCAACTGGTATCAGAGCAGGCATCCTGTCTATTTCTGGATGAGATCTAGGGAAGATACTTTCTGGTTCATGAGCAAGGAAGATAGTTTTGCTGAGTTATGAACTTGGTGAAGGATGGTCTATTCATGACAAGGTATGTATTGGACATGTCTGTTGTTATCAGGAGAACTGCTGTTTATGGTGATGGTGTGCAAGGATTATTGAGTAAAGGTTGTTAAGGAGTTGTTGTGTGTTCCGCTGCATGGTATCTGATGTAACCCTGGTTAGTACTTGTATCTCTGGTGGTGAGATTCTAGGAAGGTATTCTCTTGGAAAGAAATTAGGGTTTGGTCTCCTCAGCAGGATATTCTATGATGTAGTAGACAACTTCAACCGGTTGGTTAGAGATGCCAAAGTTACTTGCAGATTATCTCATATCCTTGTTTAGGAGAGAAGTGTTCATGAGGTGAATGGATATTCTAAAGACTGTTTGACATGGAAGGATCAGAAGAAGAATATATTTCAAGTCAGACCTTGAAGACCAATCTGTTCAGAACAGTGATTCCTTCTTAATCATATTTCTTGATGGTGAAAGAAGAGGGTAGAGTCAAAGCAAAAAAGTATCACTGTCAAATCTTTCATGCGGGAGTGAAGATCTTGATAAGTTATCTCTTGAGCCTAGTTGTGGTGACCTAATGAGGAGGAAGTTTCTTCAAGAAAGAAGCTGAGCATAATATGTCTCGACATCGCGCTACACATCAGCAGTCTATGGTAAATGCTGAGTCAAAGTTCTATTCGATTGTAGCTGTTTTGAAAGATCACTGAAGCTGTGAAGTTGAACAATGGTTGAGATGATGTTGTGCTGAAAAGGTAGTAATATTGATAGCAGAAGAGAAGGAAATGATCCTTGTTCAAACTACAATGTCTGAGGACAATTGTATAGGGAAAATGCATCCAAGAGTTTATATTTAGTAGCAGTCAGCCTATGGTCAATTGGTGTTTGCATGAGCTCTTTCAGTTTTGTGGCTTGAAGGATTAGAAGTAGCTGTTTGTCTATGGTATGTTATCACTCTTAAGAGGTCTGAACCGTGTGCTTATAAGAAGAAGCTTCTGGAAGAGTGTGTTATGCAAGTTACTGCAGGGTTGTTGGTCTGATCTTGGAAGTTGATCAGATGGTGATATGGTCTCGTGTGTTCCCTATAAGAGATTTGTGTGGATTAATATGGGTGTTGTCTCCAGAGCCATAGCAGTTGGTTAATGTGATACAGACTGATGTCGGAACTGATGTTGAAACATCATTTCAGTTCTTTGCTTTCTCAGCCAAAGAAAGTTAGTTGTGCTCTTGGTGAAGTATCAAGTCAAGCCACTTACCTAATCTGAAGTGATCAGTGGTGTGGATTAACAAAAGAGGGATTAGCTAGTACCTCAAGTGTGCAGGAAAAGATTTTCAGACCAGATCAAATGTCGTACCTTGTCACATATGATAAATAGCTTGACAGTAGTTGAGTATTTGTCTGCTTTTGATAAGGTTATGCATCTAACCGATAATGAATACTCTGATGGGAGCTGAGCGGTTATCTAAGATGTTGTGCATTCAACTAATGACAATATACATTGACGGAAGACTATGTATATGTCTGAAGTAAAAGTGCAGGACTGCAGAAGTGTTGAGAATTTACTTTTCTCTATGTGGCTGTGGCGTGTTGGTGTGTAACGAACTGAATTATGTTGTTGAAGATGGAGATGGAAGACTATGAAGACATCATAGTCTTGATGTTTGGATCAGTTTATTTCTGATCTAGGTGCTTAGGAGCATGGGTTTTGTTGTGTGAAAGTCGAGGATTTGTAGATGTTATCTCTGGCTTTCTACTGACGGCTCTACTAAGGGAAGTGGCATTCTTTGGTATAGCTATGGGGTAGTCTTGAACTACTTATTTTCTGAAGATTCAGATGTGGTAGGTTTGAAGTCTTTGGATTTTCTGAGCAGGATGGAGGTTGTCTACTCAAACTTGATTGTTGAATCAAGTATATGAGAGCATGGAAATCTTTTTCTCCAAAGGGAGAAGGTTCTTTTGAGTGGCAGAAGGAAGAGCTGAATTCAACAGTTGGATGTCATAATGTTCTGACATCTAGCTTAACATCAGGAGTCTCAGCTGGTGATGTGGCACATCAGCTAATGATAGGGTGATCTACAGGAATGAACAATAGGATGCTTCAAAAAGATCGTTCTCATGGCAGTTTGCAGGAGCTGCAGGAAGGAGAATATGTTACATGACCATAGCTTAGGGAGTCTAAGTGTGTTTGCTTTTGAGCAAGTGGATCATGTAACTTGAAGATCAAGTTTCCTTGATCAAGGTATCTTTGTGAGAGTTCTGACAACGTGAGGATTCATGAATGAGGTGATCAAACTGTGGCATTTGGTTGATCTCAGAAGTGGATGCGAAGAATCCAGATAATCAGAGTGTGGCAGCTGGTTATTATTGAGGATTGTCTTGGAACAAGTTACTCTTGGGCAGAAGGGTGATGAGTTGAAGACTCAAGGAGATTATTCTTCTTGAAGGTGGATGAGAAGTTAATTCTCTAGTTCTTTGGATTACTATGCAATAGTAAGTCCAGTTGGTGGAGCATATCAAGAATCATGGTGATGATATCTTGGTGTGTGGCAAATGTTCTAACTTGTGTTAGGACATTATCTGGTAGGATATCTTGGGTGAAGGATGATTATGCTCTGGTTCAGAAGGGTGGTGCCTACATTATGCCTAAGGAGCGTCTACATAGTCATACGGGAGAATGATGAAATAGAAGGTCTGCCTTGGATGGAGAATATAGAGAAGACTGAAGTAGATCAGGTATTGTTTGATAGGAAGTCTGAAGATGAAGAGTATGATAGGGAATGGCTACCTTTGGAGAAAGGGACAATGGTACCAATATGCATGTACTCAGCAAGTGTGCTCAAATGTTCATCTTCATCTAGAGCATTGGTTAACCATGACAGGGGGAGTACTTGTCTATGGATTCTGCAGCAAAGGTGCATATATTGTGAAGCTTGCATGATGATCAAGCTTGTGGAGATGGGTTGCCTCTTATGAGGATCTAATGTCAGATAACATGTTATGACATTAGGCTGTTGGTTGGCATTGGTTGTTAAGACTGTTGGTTCTAGTCATGTGAATCATGTGAATCATGTGTGCACCTGCCTTTGAGAAGAAGTCTGAAGACAAGTTTATTGGTTTGGAATGTATTTATCTTCTGTGGAAGTCTTGGAGTGATAATGTTGTGAGCAAGCAGACATTGTGGGATAAGATGTCAGAACATGGTACAGGACATGTTCTTCTTGAGCCAAACAAGGATTTATTTTGGACGGTGGTGTAAGGATAAGGTGAAAGACGTGTCTTCGACTATGCATGGAACTGTTTTTATGGTAAGTATCAGTTAGAGGCAATAAAGGCGGTCAAGACTGTTTTGGATGGTAGACATTGAATTTGGATGGAGTTTTTAGTTCCTAAAATAGCGTTTCTATGACCAAGAACTTTGACTATTCTAGGCTCGTTAATTCCAAAGTAACTGGTCAGCTATTTATAGAGGTTATTCTTTGCTCCTTCAGCCAGTGAGTGTTCTTGTTTCATAAGTCTTATGGCGTTTGTTCGTTTTTGGGTGAGCACTACTTGGGTCTGGTTCTGTGAGGGCTTTCTTTGCCAATTTGTGGCTAAAAAGGGGGAGAAAGGAAAGGGTTTTGCTAAATGGTTTACGTAAATACTTGTCTGGAGTCTGCAGTTCAAGATGTGGTTCAGAGGTGAGGTATCAGAGGTTGTCCTAACCTTAAGTTGGTGGCGAGTCTTTGTGACTTGTGTCCTGAGTTATGAACACAGTTGTGACTTGTGTTCTGAGTTACCTGGGTTGGCAGAATGGCACTTCTTAAGCTTTATCTTATGCCACAGATTAAACTCAGAGTCTGATCAATGAAGGTATGCAGAATTCTCTTATGCCACCATTGGTATTTTCTGGAGGAGTCTTCTACAATTGTTCTGGGTCTGTCCTAGAAGGAAAAAGAAATGTGTCGTGTTGAGGGGGAGTGTCAGATATCTTCTTGCTCATGTGCACCGAATGACTTCAGGACTGTCTACTACTTAGGTCCTGATGTGCTGCCTGGAGTTGCTGTGTTATGGTGATGTTATACATGATGTCCTAACATCAAACAAAATTAGCCAAGAAGATGATTCTCCAGGGGTGCTGTACACAGTAGCTACTGATGACTACTGACATGACTTCTAACAATAGTGTAGGGTTGTAATTGCGGCTGTAACCTAAGTTGTAATGTTTATATATGTGTTTTAGCCAAAATTAGCCAAAGGGAGTGATTGTTAGTACTTGTGATTGGCTGAAATTTTGGTAAAACTATGTTAATGTCATGGTTGATGTTTCAACATGAGCTTCTAACAATTATTGTGTTGTTTATTTAACAGTCTGGTGTGTTAAAGGTGTAAGGGCTGCAGTTGTGTGCTAATGTTAAACCCGATGTCGTGACATCAGTTGTGAACATCAGTCAGAGATGATTTATTAGGGCTGCGCGTGTTGCTAATGTTAATAAGATATTTTGCGGAAGAGAATCAGAGATTGCAGGCGAATATCATGGGGTAGATATATTCTGTTGCAATCAGTTATGAATAAGATTAGTTTGTTGCTAATTTAATGCAAAAAGATATGAAGAATAATTAGAGTTAATTATGAAGAGCTGATTGAAGATTTAATTGAAGATCTATTTTGTAGCATAATCTTTTGCAGATTTGTAGCAGAAGATTTGCTGTGATTTGAAGGTTAAGCTCAAGAAATAATCACTTCGAATGTAGAAGTGATTATTCGTCAATGGAGAAATGGAGCTATAGTGAGGTTTGGATAGAAAATGTTGATGAAGATGAAGAAGTTGCACAAAACTTCAAAGAGAAATGTGAGAGAATTGAGATTGAAATGTGAGAGGTTTGTGTGAAATGGTTGAGAATGATTGGGATCCCTGAAGAATGAGTGAAGCTTTGTTTATATAGACTTTTGGTTTAGAGTGTGAGAGGTTTGGAATTTGATTTGGATTTAGCTTTGGGTGGTTTGGAATTAGGCTAGGAGTTAGTTACACTTGACTCACCGAGTCAAGGCGGTTAACTCGGTTAGTTAGGAAGTTAACTCGGTAGCAATCCCAATGTAAGCTTCAAATCAAAGGTTGACATGATTGGAAATCAAGGAACATGGTGCACTTATTTTAGAGTGATACATTCAAGTAAATGCACTTGGAATGTCTCGAATTGCCTTGAAATGTCTAGAGATGTCTAGAATGTTCCACATGCTGCTAGAATCATGTAGAATCCAAGAATAAATAGAGTGCAAAGTTACTGTCCCAAAAATGCAGCAGAATTTGCAAATTGACACAAGGTAATCGATTACCCTATTTGAGTAATCGATTACTCTAGCCAATTTTGCCCAATTTGCCTGAAAAATGGTGTTGTGGCCACGGTTCTGATTTTCCACCTCTTGCTTTGATGAATAGTCATAGAAATCCTTGTTTTGTGCTTGTTTTGATGACGTGATACCCTTGTGAGGATGTGATTAATCGGGATAAAAACCTAAAAATCCTGCAACAAGAAACAGATAAAGAAAAGTGCGAATGCATATGCCAGCGATGTGAATGCACATGTATATGCAAAAGGCAAAAAAAGGGAGGTCAAATTTCGCGTTACGACAGCTGCCCCTATTTAATCCACTTGGAACTGAATGTACGAATTGCACTAGCCTTTTGATGATTCGAGGTAAAAGGGGATTAAATAAAAGAGTAGCTCGAAAACTTGGCCGACACCGACAAAAGGAAAGATACAGGTGTAGCGAGTGTTTGAAGTTTGGCTGAATATCCACTAGGGAGATGAATCAGGCCAAAGGAAAGAGAGTATGCTCGATGCATAGGCTATGTATGTGTTGTTCTACATGATGCTTGATATCATGTTATGCAACGGTGCTGGTTAAGGTACAGTGTTGCAAGCCGGCAGGTTTTGGACGGACCAAAGAATAAGGAAATGTCTTTGGATGAACCAAAGGAAAGGAAGAGACTTTGAAAAAGTTTTCCAAATGCAAACTGGACTTGAAAAGTGTGCCAGACGAGAACTGGATCTTGAAAAAGTGTGCCAGACGAGAATTGGAAAAGTTTGCCTGATGAGAACTGACCACCAGACGGGAAATGGATTTGGATAAGACAAGTCAGATGAGAACTGCCTACTAGGTTTGAAAGAGACAAGTCAAACGAGAATTGAATACCAGCCGAGAACTGGATTTCGCAAAGATAAGCTAGACGGGAACTGACTACCAGACGAGGACTGAATTTTTTTTAAGGGACAATGTCAAACGAGAATTAACTACCAGACGAGAACTAGATTTTGATGAGACAAAGTCAAACGAGAATTGACTACCAGGCGAGAACTGGATTTGAAAGAGACAAGTCAAACGAGAATTGACTACCAGACTAGAACTGGATTTAAAATAGACAAGTCAAACGAGAATTGACTACCAGACGAGAACTGGGCTTTGATTGGGACGTGCATTTAAACCTGTATGGCATAATGCTCCATCTTGATGAATATGCTTATGCGTTTAAGGACGCAATGTTATGCGATGATGATTACTATATGCAGAATGTCAGTAATCGGGTTTTGCAGAGATGTCAAGTGCGATCGAGCTTATGTCAAGACTTCATGTAATGCTCGGTGGATGATATGCATGAGTGAAGCGACATGATAAATGCATGAGATTGGTCTGTGCAATGATTCTTGAGTATCTACCAAGTGCTTTTATTATGGGAGACGGAAGAGTTGAGGTTAGGGTGAAAGCCATAAAGACGTGATTCCCGACACCTACTTCAGGATTAGTAGTTGGTGATGCACCATCGCCCTTGCCTCCAAATAGGGAGATAACTTGTACTTGGGTAGCCTGTCTCTGCCCTAGTCTGTTGGGTATCTGCATGGATTGCCCCTATCACAAGTTAGGAAGCAGTTATGTCATAGGATGACCCTGATTTAACTTGCCCCAATGTAACAGAATAGTATGCCCTAGATTAACCGTCTCTTGGAGAGGTTGTCTTCATGTACTCTTGGGATGCTTGCCCCAGTATGAACCCTGAAGTGATTTTGCCCCTATCTGATCGATCTTTGGAGGAATGTCCCTGACTAACTGATCTTTGAGATTTGTTGAGTCTTGACATGAATGCCCCAGATTAGTTGAATCTTGAGGTTAGTTGCCCTTTTGCTCAACGAAGTTTTCAGGCTTTTTGCCTCTTGCGGTGATCACACTTTCCATTGTAGAAACTTTCTTGATGTTAAGTGCTTGTTCGCAAGTAAAAAGTGTTTGTTTTGAAAATGATAATGCTAATGCCATGGATATGTCAGTTTTGAAATCCAAGTGTGTTCACTGAGATTATGACATATGGTGAATGGATCACCATTTAGAATGCGATGTTAGTGTCGGCACAAATGATAAGCAAATCTTTGGGAGTCAGCTTTGACATGATCCCACCTGTGGTATGTTTTTGAAATAAACCCTGCTTCAGTTAGGTCTTTTAAGGGTTGTAACGTTGCCTGGTTTTGGTTTAAGAAAGAAAGGATATAAGGCTCAAATTTTATTTTAACCCACCCATTCTCCTTGATGTTCTCCAGTCCTACGTTCAGCTAGTTTGGCACAAGCGTTCACCTTTCAAAAAGGGTTTTGAATGATAGAAGTGATGGTAGAGGAACCAACGAGGTTTTTGGAACGACAGTCACTCACCTTTTGTTATTTGTCACATGTGATCACACGAACTTGTTCTTATCGAGGATTTTTCTCTTTTGATTCTCTGTTTTGTTCTTTTTATTTTCCCTAATTTTTGCGTAGACTGATTATTTTGAACTTGTAGTCTACCGGGACGCCCTAATTTTTGCCTAAGTCATTTGCTTTTGACTTAGCGGGCTTTTTGTTTTTTTGCTTTTTTTCATTTGCTTTTGTGATTTTGATTTGATTTTTTTTTAACAAAATCGTGTGACATGTAGTTGTTTGATTTGTAAGGGTGAGTAGTGACTGCCTCACTCCTTTGATCGGTGAGGGATAACCATTGTGGATTTGTGATTTTTTCGACCTCTTGAAAGGAATATGATGTGGTTGATCCGCAGATGGGGTGCTCCTCTTTTGAAATTTGAACTCATGGTCAAACTAACTGAAGACTACCCCGCCCCTGGTTAAGATTGAGGGTTTTATGTGTACAGAAAGAAACTCCTACTTCAAGGCCCAAAGGGGTTGACTAGTGATTATCTTCCTTATAACTCAGGTATTTAGGGATTTGAGCAAATGCCTTACATCGTCAGCAATGTTTTATTCAAAAGCATACAGACAGTGATCTCATGTCCTTTTGATTTCATCATTCTCCTTTTAATTTTGCTTGATCAAATATGTAATACATATAAAAAGTATGAGTGAACATAAATGAATTTATTCAAAACATGCATATTCATTTCATTATTATTATCATATGAAAACAAACAAGTTTTACAAATGAACAATGCTTGACAAATAAAAAGATTACAAATGGAAAAGATGGAATGACATAATGGTTGTCGACGTTGAGGAGGTGCTCACAGGCTTATTCAATTATTTCAAGGGATGTTTTTGCAGTCTTGGCCCCTACACGGACAAGGGATTTCCATTCACCCACAGTTTGTCATTTTGAACGGTTAAATGTTTCTTGTCAATCAACTGTTGGACCTTAGCTTTGAAAGCGTTACAATCCTCAGTCGAATGCCCAACCAACCCAATGTGATATCCGCACCGCACATTGGGATCATACCCAGGTGGGAATGGTTCTGGTGGAGGCTTCGGAGCTTTGGGAACCACCAGTGAATTCTGAACCAGATATGGGAGAAGTCGAGTTTATGTCACAGGAATCGGATCTAGAGGAGCATTCCTTCGTTCTAGATTATTCCGGGGCTTGCGCTGGTTCTGACGCTCTCGGCCTTGGGCTTGCTGATTATGAGCCTAAGGAGGTTGTTGATACGGTGGTTGTTGGTATTGTGCAGCAGTAATGTATGGGTACAGGCAGTATGGCACAGGAGCCATAGGAGTTTGCACTTGAAAGTGGACACTTTCCATGAAAACACTTGTTTCCTCTTCATTTTATTTAGAGAAACCACCTTGTGGCTTATTGATCCTTGATTGTTGATTCACAGTGCCAGCAATTTTCCCTGTTTTAAGACCATTCTCAATATGTTCCCCAATGGTCACAACATCAGCAAAATTGGAGGGTGGGCTACCAACAATCTTCTCATAGTACAAACCCTGAAGAGTGCCCATGAATATGTCAACCAACTCTGTATCAGATACAGCAGGCCAGACTCGTGAAACCATCTCACGCCACCTTTGAGCGTATTCTCTGAATGATTCACCAGCCTTTTGAGCTTGATTTTGTAACTGCAATCTAGTGGGAGCCATATCCAAGTTGTACTTGTATTGCTTCAAGAATGCTTCGGATAAATCTTTCCATGTTCTTATCTTACCTTGCTCAAGGTTCATGTACTAATCCAGGGAAGCCCCAGATAGGCTATCCTGGAAACAATGGATGATCAAATCATCATTGTCTATGTAGGAAGCCATTTTTCTGCAATACATTGTAATGTGGCTTCGTGGACAACTCAACCCCTTGTATTTAGGCAAATCAGGCACCTTGAATTTCTGGGGTAGCACAACATTTGGAACCAAGCACAAGTCTTTGGCATCCATGTCACAAGCAGAAAAACCCTCAATAGCTCTGATTATGTCCTCTAACAGCTTGTAGTCTGCAGGTTTATTCTTATCAACAGGTCTGACAAGAATCTGAGGATTTGGCAACTGCGACTGGAGCGTGTACTTGAGGAGAAGCAAACTGAGATGGATGTACCAACTCAGAATTAACCATCTGACTAGAAGTCTAACCCATCTGAACACCATATGGATATCCAGGAAAATATGCCATAGCTGCTGTGGATGCCCCTGGGTAAGGCATTCCAAAATAATCATTGTGAACAACAGTTTGTGCAGATTGAGACGAAACCGGAACATGAACATATTCATCTTCATCAGGAATTTCAATAGCAGTTGACACTGAAGTCTGGCGAGTCTGTGTTTGAGGAATCTCATGATCATCCGGGTTCACCACGGGAGGTGGAACAGGAGTAGGCATACCCCATGGGTAAGCAGCGACGTTTCCATTAGGCACAGGCAAGGCAAAAGTCTGATAAGGCGCGAAGGCACCACCATTGGCAGTATGATGAGTGAAATTTAGGGGCATTCCCCAAGGATAGGCAACATGCTTCCTATTCGGCGCGGGCTGAGAACTTGGCAAATCGGTAGTAGGTTGAACAACTTTCTCAACTGGAGCTTCAACAATAGCAGGAGAAGAGGTAACAATAGGAGTGACAACAATTGCATCAGTGACAGTTGCGACAGCAGCAGAGGTAACAGTGGCATCCCTCAGAGTACGAAAAAGTTCCATGATGGCATCCATGTTGTCCTGAAATTGACCCATCCTACCTTGGAGCTGAGTCAAGGTTTCTGTTTAAGTGGTATTCTCAGAATCAGCCATGATTCTAGACCTGTTGAATCTGATAAAGTACCGGTGTTGGGTCGTCAATGTCTTTTGGCTGATGAAGGGAAGAAAGTGAGCTTTTTCTGGTTTGGATGCATTGCAAATGTATGTATGCACATGTTGTTTATGCAGATGGAATGCAAATGAGATATGCAACACCCAATGATGCAAAGGTTAGATGATGTAATAGTTCAACACACATATGACGATATAATAGCATAGGTTCAACAATGCGGTATATACAATGATGCCATAACTCAAGTTCAAAAGTACGGCATAAATGGTGATGCAATAACAGTATGCAATAATGTATGTTAGAGATGCAACAACTTCTGGATAATCTGCATATGTAGCTCTGTGTAGGTGCAAAGATCTGACGTGCGTGAGAGAACAAAGGTATGAAGAGTCATGGTTTCCTGCTGAAAAAACCCAATATCGAACTTTATTTAGTCCCAAAGGACAAGGAAAATATCGATAAAAACCAAGGGGAAGAGAAACGGGAACGGGGGTCGGTTATGCGAAAGGAAGGTACTAGCACCTTACGCATCCGTCGTACTCGGCGGGAACCATTTTGCTTGCTTCTAGGCTTGGATGGGTTATCTATCTAAAGGCTTCTAGCTAAAAGAAAAGGAGAGAGAGGAGAAAAAAAGAAAAAGAAAGAAAGTGCTCGCGGAGGATTGGGGCCCTCGTGCCTACGTACCCTCATAGTGCAATGAGGAAATCAGAGCGCCGTAGTTCATGGAACCAAGGACAGAGAAAGGGAATGGAAGAAGGAGCGGATAAAGGTGGAAGGGTGGAAGTGTGGAACTGTGCTCGCCAAGATCATCGCGATCTCGTGCCTATGTATCATACATTCGACCGAATGTATAATTAGAGCTTCCGTAGTTCGTGGAACTAAGACGGAAAAGAAAAGGAAAGGAAAGTGGTGTCAAAACCAAAAATAAAAGAAAGGAAGAAACTCCGTTGGGGATGCAAAAGAATGGTGTCAAAACCAAGAAACGAATGCAAAGGAAAATATAAATGTACTGAGGATAAGGTGCAAGAATGGTGTCGAAACCAAGATAATAAAGGAGCAAAAGGAATAGAAAGGACTCCACTGGGGAGGAAAAGACCAAGGAATTGTGCTGGGGATCAGAGGGTAGTGACCCTATGGGAGATCAAAAGGAAAAGGGTTCGGTATATTAACTGACTGACATTGGTTAACCGAGTAAAAAGGGAGTAAGACTCTATGGGGAAAAAGAGGTTGGTGTCAACAGATAGGCTGTGATGAACCAAAAGAAAATAGTACTGAACCAAGAGAAGGCGTTTGACTCTGAGGGAACCTCGGTATATTAACTGACAAACAGTGGTTAACCGAAGAAAGAAAGGATTGCAACTCAACGGGTAGAGAGGGGCATTGGTTTTAATAGGTAAACTGTGATCAACCAAAAGAGTGGGTGTGGGACCAAGCGAAGGTCGTGACCCAAAGGGGATGTCGGTACTGACTGAACAAACAACATTTGACCAACAGAAATGTATTGAACCAAAAGAGGTTGCTAACCATTGAGGATTCGGTGCTAACAGGAAAACTGTGATTGACTGAAAAGAAAAGCGAGTGATTAACCAAAAGAAGGTGATTAACTTGAAAGGGCTCAGTGTTTTAACAGACGGGTTGTGGTCAACTGAGAAGAAAAAGGTGATTAACCAAGAGAAGGTGATTAACCCAAAAGAAAACTCAGCGTATTAACAGATAGACTGTGGTTAATTGAGGAGAAGTGAAAATTGGTGTTTTAACTGACAGGTCAGTGATTAACCAAACAAAGGGAGAAGAACCAAGAGAATGTTGCGAACTCCGCCAGGGTTTCGGTATTAACAGAAAACCTCTGATTAACCAAAGAAAAGGGATTGAGACTCTTCAGGGGAATCAAAAAGTGATGACTGACCACAAGAGAGAAAGTTGAGATAAGGGAGAGGAATGCTAACTCAAGACACATGATCTTAACCCAGAAGGATGGTGATTGATCAAGAGAGAGATTGAAAGGTGCAAGAATGATCAAGGATCGACTCGATTGGGAATTGAGAAAACACCATATCTTGAGCACAAAGTTGACTATTCTCGGTGGAAGGACAAGACACCCTTACCAAAAATAGTCAGAATGAGGGTAGGATATACTCCATCCTCATTCCTTCTCTAGCACTCAAAGTATAATGCGGGAAATTACACGGACAACAAAATAGCTCTAATTTGTATAGTGCTACAGTGTGTTGCTCTAGTACGTCGTGCGAACTCTGACTCCGCGGGAGAAGCGAGAAAGAAAGCTCTAAAGGAAGCCTAAAGAAAAGCGCCAAAGGGAGGATCAATAATCGAAACGAAGTTTCAATTATTTAATCAAAGGGAGGATTATGCTAATAATTTCCCAAAATGAATTGAAAAATCATTAAAGCAAAGGGTGCATTATTGATTATACAAGATTAAGCTTATCCATGAAGAATAAACTTAATGCCAACATGAATGAAAATGCAAAACAGTACCAAATGACATTTAGAATGCACCATAAATCATGTATCATGTGATCAAAGAAAGTGCAAAAATGATCATGTTCACACTATGCCAAGAATATGAACAAATTGAACAATCGAAATCGTGCATCAAAACTTCATGAATATGATTCAAACAGAAGTTAAATGACACTTAAAACATCCATAAAAATCAAGCATATCAATCCATGGAAGTTAGAGGAGGACAAAGAATGTCAAACAAGCATGAAAAACACAAAAATGGCACTCTGTTACCGTGGTAATCGATTACCCTATGTAGGTAATTGATTACCTGCTTAAAAATAGTAGAATTTGGTGAAAAAAGTGTAGAGTAATTGATTACCCTCTTTGAGTAATCGATTACAACTGTAACAGTGGCAAAAAAACAGCAAAAACAGCTTTTCAAAAGCACTTTTCAACACCTAATCACTTATCCAAACTACCACATGCTATGGTATGATTTTGTGCACGAAAATTACATGAATTACGAGCAATTAATCATCAATTGGAAGCATAAAAAATGAACAACAAAGATCAACCAAACGCATGAATCAACGAACCGTAAAACTATCGAAACTACATTGCGAATAATGCGAAAACGTTCGAAACAGTAAAATGAATGAGATCTACCAAACTACAAGCCGGAGGATTGGCTTGGTGATTGTTGCAACATGATCTCGATAAAGATAAACAAAGAAAACCAGAGGAATCTTCGATTATAGCCGTTCCGTATCAAAACCGAACAAATTGCGACAAAACTCCAAAATACGAATTCAAACCGTTGTATCTTGAAGAAAACACTTGAAATGAATCCAAAAGCTAATAGAACTCCAGAAATCCAAGTATACTTGCAAGATGATGAAGGTTAAGCTCAAGAAATAATCACTTCCAATGTAGAAGTGATTATTCTTCAATGGAGAAATGGAGCTATAGTGAGGTTTGGGTAGAAAATGTTGATGAAGATGAAGAAGTTGCAGCAAACTTCAAAGAGAAATGTGAGAGAATTGAGATCGAAATGTGAGAGATTTGTGTGAAATGGTTGAGAATGATTGGGATCCCTGAAGAATGAGTGAAGCTTTGTTTATATAGACTTTTGGTTTGGAGTGTGAGAGGTTTAGAATTTGGGTTAGATTTAGCTTTGGGTGGTTTGGAATTAGGCTAGGAGTTAGTTACACTTGACTCATCGAGTCAAGGCGATTAACTCGGTTAGTTAGGAAGTTAACTTGGTAGCAATCCCAATGTAAGCTTCAAATCAAAGGTTGACATGCTTGGAAATCAAGGAATATGGTGCACTTATTTTAGAGTGATACATTAAAGTAAATGCACTTGGAATGTCTTGAATAGCCTTGAAATGTCTAGAGATGTCTAGAATGTTCCACATGCTGCTAGAATCATGTAGAATCCAAGAATAAATAGAGTGCAAAGTTGCTGTCCCAAAAATGCAGCAGAATTTGCAAATTGACACATGGTAATCGATTACCCTATTTGAGTAATCGATTACTCTATCCAATTTTGCCCAATTTGCCTGAAAAATGGTGTTGTGGCCACGGTTCCAATTTTCCACCTCTTTCTTTGATGAATAGTCATAGAAATCCTTGTTTTTTGCTTGTTTTGATGATGTGATACCCTTGTGAGGATGTGATTAATCGAGATAAAAAACCTAAAAATCCTGCAACAAGAAACACATAGAGAAAAGTGTGAATGCATATGCCAGCGATGCGAATGCACATGTTTATACAAAAGGCAAAAAATGGGAGGTCAAATTTTGGGTTACGACATTCACGACTTGCTCGTTCAACATCATTAATTCCAAAAGGGTACCTTCTACTAATTTGGTAGACTTTCAAGTTTGCTTGGTCGAGATTCACTCCATATAAGCCTTCTTGAGTCTACCACCTCCTATCTTAAAATATGCTCTCAAGCCCACTGAGGACTTTTTGACTCACCACATGTGCATTAATCACATTCCCAGATAACAGTAAATTAAAAAAGTATGGCAGATAAGCAGATAGTATGACGGAAAACAGTAAATGATATCAAATGAGAAAGCAAATAAAATAAAAAAAATGTCCAATGCAAGGCTTAACCCTCCTAGAAAATGATATAACACGGTCCCCAACAGAGTCACTATTTTTCTGTAGCTCGATTTTTGTGACGCGACCACTACCACATTTAGGTGATATATGTGGAAAACCTCTGGATTCTCCACATCCAAGTCAATATCCCTCTTGTAGCATGTAAAGACTTATAAAGGAAGATGTGGCATTGCTGGATTCCACACATCCCAGTTAAAGCAACTTCCCTTTATAAATCAATTCTTCAATGTTTGTGATGAATAGGTGAGATATCTCCCTTTAGAGATGACAAATTCTCTCTCAGTCGAACTTTTAGCTTCAATCTTGGGCTTTGACAAATACACAAACACTCTTTTAGCTTCAATCTTGGGCTTTGAACAAGACACAAACACTCATTTAGCTTCAATTTTGGGCTTTAAACAAGACACAAATACTCCTTTAGCTTCAATCTTGTACTTTGAACAAGACACAAATACTCTTTTAGCTTCAATTTTGGGCTTTAAACAAGACACCAAACAATTTCCTCCCATCGAATAGGAGGAACTACGAACGCTCTGATTTCCCCGGATCTCTTTATGGGAATACCTAGGCATAAGATTGTGAAATCTTAGCAAGCGCACTAATAAAAAATCTTAGGTCTAACACCTTCCCAAAAACAATAGAAAACCCTAAAACAACAAAAACATTTCCTCAACCTTCGCAAAGGAGAAATTTTCCCTATTCAAATCCAAATGGATTTAAGCAACCAAGCAATTCAACAGTAGAAACATATGCAAATAAAGGTTCCTATAGATTACTATAGATACTCTGGGTGTTAACAGTTTCCCTTTGTATAACCAACCCCTGATCCCCGATCTCTTCGCATTTGTTAAGGAAAACATTTGCACGCAAGGTTAGTTTGAGATATCTTCCCCTTCCTTTTAAGCTTCATAGGATAAATATAGAAAAATGGGAAAAGAACCAAAAAAATGGCATGGGTGGGTGTTGAACCCACGACCTCTCACTCACACACAAGCAAAACACGCCCTTGCCAACTGAGGCAGCGTGTGCTGGTGATAATTAAACCAAACCAACACATAATATATGAAAAACGCGTGGAAAATTCAAATTTTGCGCCAGACTTCATCTTCTTCCTCGAGCCTGTCATACCCTAAATTTTGACCATCAAGATTTCCCATCATTGTGTAGATCAGCACCACAATATGGATGTACCTTCATACCTCATCAATCTCCTCAAAGATGGTTGAGCATTCACCACAATCAAGAATTAGGGTTTCAAGCCCTCTCAGAGCACTTAGACAAAGGATCAATAAAGAAATGACATGATCTTCAACTTGTCTAACCTCTCAAACACTAATAAAGGATCAAGAGGACTCTTATTTCAAGAATCAAGCACAAGGTTGCAACATTCCAAGTGGATCAAGCCTCAAGATCGCCAGTGTCACCAAATTAGGGTTTTGTTCGAGCAAGGCCTCCAGATGGGAATTTTCCTCTGGGAATGAGCTAATACTTCAAAACATGATCCAAAATGCTCCAAGGGACCTCATGGATCCAATCATCAAATCAAATTAGCATCAGGGGAAACATTAATAAAAAATCAGGAATTAGGGTTTCTTGACCTAATTCACCCCTAAGTTGACTTTTAGAGCAAAGCATGAGCCAAGACCTCAAGACATGATTTTAGGGCCTCAAATACACCAAATTGATCCATTTGCAACAATGGATTGATCCAAGAAGCTTGATTCATAAGTTTCAATTTCATCTGGACCACAATTAGGGTTTTGAAGAAAAAGTCAACTATGTCTTTGACTTTTGACCAAGACATGCTCCCAAATCATGGGACATGATTCAAGACACCCTAAAACACTTATGGAATCTATCCATTAGGTATGAATTAGGGCAAGAACTTGATTGCACAAAGGATCGCACAGTTTGGATTTCATCTGACAAAAAGTCAACTGTGCACAAAATCAAGTTTGACTTTTTGGAATTTCTCACAAATATGGTTCCCCTAAGTAAAAAACAATGTTAATGTATGGTATTGATCATCATTCATTAAGAAAAATCAAAAAAATTGAGGTTTCATGCAAAAGGGGCAACCTTGAGAAACCAATATTTTTCTAAGTTATGGAATAAAAGTGGTTTTGTACCAACTTTGCAAGGTCATAACTCCTAAACCACAAGGCATTTTTCTCCCATTCAAAGCTCAAATGAAAGTCCATCTGACATACTTCAAATATGTCAACTACAAGAGATTCCAAATCTCCGTGGATTTTGAGTTATGGATGGAGCAAAATCACTAAAACATGAAAATACCACTTTTTCCAACACTTAGTGAAAATCTGCCTAAGTTAAAAACAGTCTAAAATTCAAAATGTAGAAGCAATTTTCACTATGATCCAAGGGGATTCAGAACCATATGTAAACATCAAAGTTGAAGCATGTTATCCCAACTTTCCAAAGAGTACAAGAACACTCAAAGATTCCATGTGAGCAAGGAGATATGATCCTCCCAAGTTGCCCTGCTGCAACTGTCTTCAAGACAGATTTTGAGACCTTTTCTTGCACTACACGATTTCCACTTACAAGTTTGTCATCTTCCCAAATCAATGAGGATCAGATTGAATCATGTCAAACCTGCAAAATTAGGCCAACATGCTTCAAAGTTCATCCTTTGGCATGATGAGTCTTTGAACAAAGACTTGGAATTCAAAGTGCATTTATGTGCAATAGTGCATATTTAACAAAGTTGGTCTCCTTAGTCAAGATTCATGCTTAAACAACATTAAAAACATCTGAGGAATGTGGAATTGGTCAAAACATATCCTTGTTGCTTAGAGGGGCCAATTTGCCTTTCATAAGAAGAAATGTCACCAAGCCAAAGCCGTTGAATGTGATCTGATCTTGCAGCCATTCACTATTCCTCCAAGACAAAACTTGATCACCTATAAATAGAGGTCACATTGCCTCATTCAGATCACACCAAAACAATACTACACTTGTTTTCACTCACTTCTTGCTCTTGCTCCAAATTTTCACATTTTCAAAAGTGAGAATCATGAATTTCAAAACCAGGGCATTTATGTCCAAACCAATAATGTAAACACCTCACATACATCATGTGTAAATGATTCAAACACTAAAACAACATCTGTAACATAAGAATCACAAAGTAGTACCCCATTTGCACAAAATCCACCATCTATTGTAGAAGGGTTCGAGCTGATCAAACCAAAGGGCTTCCAATCACTCTAAGCATTCAAACACATTCCTTGAGGTATAAGGAAGTTGTCTAGATCATCATTACACATCTGTAACACCTCCATCATCAAGCTCGATCACCAGCTGCAAGAGGTAAGCCTTGAACTTTCAAACTCATTAATGCATTCATCATAAACATGTTTTCAAGTTACCATTATGTTTCTGGATGCTCATAGATCATTTTCCCTCAATCAATTGCCATGAATCAATCGTGTATGGATTTTCATATTGGTTTGTGCAAATAAGGGTTCATTTGGTTCGTGCATGATAATTCTCTCCACGCTTAATTTAAATGAAATTGAGTAATACCATCTTGTTCCTTGTTCAAAAGCGAGCAAGTTTGATGTTTACTTCATCCAATTCCATTGAGAAACAAGAGAGATTAGATTGATTCCGCATCTGGTCGCAAAGCGAAGAAGATGATGTTCTTCGCGCGTTTTTTCAATTTTTCAAATATTTGAATTATTTAATTAATTTTGATGTTTATTTAATTGATTCAAAAATTAATTTCTCTCTGATTTTTAATGTTTTTGAATTGATTTTTTTTTCAAAATTCGCAAAAATGTTAAATTATTTTATTTTACGAAAAAATCCAATTTATATTATTTCTTTAATATAGTTAGAATTTTTGTAATTAATTTCATTTTATTTGTTTTTAAACATTTTAAAATGAAATTCTCACCTTGATTTTTCAAAACCAATTAGGTTTCAAGCTTTCATGTGATTAAGCATGATTTTTCAAAATATTTTTCAAAGTATATAACTTGTTTTTGAATATATTTGGTATTTTATATCATTTTTATTTAATTTCCTTTGAAAATTATATCTTTTAAATTCAAAATTAGGGTTTCCTCTAAATTTTTATTTTTCAAACATTTTTCAAACACTTTGGGCCTCTAATAGAGTGTAAGACCCAACCCCCTTTGTACATACATTTTTTGGGCTTCAATCATTGTATAAGACCCGATACGATTTTCAAAATAACGGTGCGATCATTGTTTTTAATTTGGGTCTCTCTTTGAGTTGTAAGCTCCATCTCTTGTACAAAAATAAACTTTAGGCCTCTTGATAGAGTGTAAGACCCATCCCTTTGTAAATAAAATAGTTTTTTTGGGCCTCAGTCATTGTATAAGTCCTGATACGTTAAAAATCTCGGCGCAATGGCCATTTTAAAAAATAATTCATCTGGGCCTCCCCTCGTGTTGTAAGTCTCATTCTCTTTTCTTTTAACACTCTTTGGGCCTCTAATAGAGTGTAAGACCCAACTCCCTTGTACATAAATAAATTTTTCCCTCATATATTGTATAAGTCCCACTGTATTTTTAAAACTGCGACGCGATTGCCTCTTTCAAAACAAAGTCATCTGGGCCTCTCCCGAGTATAAGCCCCAATAATCTTTTCAAAACAACTTTCCCTTTTGACTTAGATTCAAATTCATAGTTGTTATCAAAACTTTCTTTAATTTCTTGAATAACTAACCATACAGTTGGGACAATGGAAGCTTGCTCACCTGAAAGTTTTATCAGCTTTCTTTTACATACTTGTTTATATATATTTATTTGTAATGCTTGAAGCTTGCTCACCTGTAAGTCCTCCTACCCTCTTTTACATACTTATATATATTTCATCTGTATATATATATATATATATATATATATATATATATATGCCTGTATATTATCTGCTTAGAGTTTTTCCCTGCAATTAGGTCTAGGATTAGATCAAACCAGTGGTCACTCTTTCAACAAAGTCAAAACTAGTTCCCTATAGGAAATTCCAGATACAGTCTTGCCTCCTCTTGGGCTTATACAATATGGAATAGAGAAAGGAATTATTCCCGGTGAAACTTTTCTCAAGACTGTCACTATTATAAAATTGTCAAAGAAATTCATTTCCCCAGAGAGGATTAATTCTCGGTGAAATCTCTCCTGAATTTCTTCAAACCCTAGAACTGTTCTCTAAAGGATTAATTCTCGGTGAAACCTTTCTTGAACTTTTCTTAGGTTTGGACCCACAGGCTTCCTAAAAGCTTCCCCAGCCTCCTCTTGGGCTTTGTACAAGGACCCTCAGGCTTCTTAGAAGTTCTCGTGCCTCCTCTTGGGCTTAGTACAAGGACCCAAAGACCTCTTACAGTTATAGGACAGAACTTAGTCATCCTTTGTTAGAGTAGTCTTTTCTAAGAGTCAAAACATCATACCAATTTAGGGTTGATTCTCATCCCTTAAGACACCTGTCTCCTCTTGGGCATCATACAAAGATAAACCCTTTCATACCAGTAGACTTGGACAGTCTCACCCCAATTTTGGATTTCAAGAAACCCTCAAGTTTCCCAAATGAACACAGGAATAACCTTGATCACTCCATAAACACTCAATTTTTCATCCAAAAATTTCCCAGCTAGGGTCATCTTATCATCAATACAACACCGCCCAATATTAGAACCTCAAGGCATCTGATATCTTAACTCTTCTGTAATCCTCAACAAGAGTTTATTCCCCATTTTGGACCTGTCTCTGGATCTCAATAATCCTCAGCAGAAGATAGCCTCCTCTTAGGATTTATATAAGAAATTCACCAATCAGCCTCCTCTTAGACTTTGTATAATGATTCTTCTTTTTCTCAATAAATTTTCAGCCTAAATCTTGGGCTTTGTACAAGACACCCATAAATATCTTCATCTGAGTCAGTCAAATATCTTTTAGCCTCAATCTTGGGCTTTGTACAAGACACATATAAAATCTCCCTGGTGGAGTTAAATCCTTCTAGCATTCTCTTAGGCTTTGATCTTCCTAAGCAGAGTCAGTTTCTTCTCTTTTAGCCTCAATCTTGGGCTTTGTACATGACAGATAAAACCTCTCACCAGTAGAGTCGTTTCTCATTTTAGCCTCAATCTTGGGCTTTGTACAAGGCACATACAAATATTCCCCAGTAGAGTCAATAACTCTCTTTTAGCCTCAATCTTGGGCTTTGTACAAGACAGATAAAATATTTCCCCGGAAAAGTCAATGTTTAGCCTCCTCTTAGGCTTTGTATAATGATCCCCCAAAAGAGTCAGTCTCTTTCCAGCGTCAATCTTGGGCTTTGTACAAGACAGATAAAACTCCCTAAATAGAGTCAACCCTTTAGCTTCAACCTTGGGCTTTGATCAAGGCACAAAAAAAACCAACATCCCCTCAGAGGAAATAAAAAATCTCTCTGTAGGAAGACATTTCTCTCTACATCACACATCAAAATAGATAAATCAAACAAACCCTATTTCCAGATAACTGCTGTAAGTGGCACACTTATTTATTCAAATATCCAAGCTGTAGTCTATCTCTTATCCTGGTAAATCTCCATCTTTCATCTAATTGCTGTAAGCGGCAAGCCTCTAGATTATTTACATCCAAGCCAATGTCCCTCTCTTAGCATGAAAGACTCCTAAGGAAAAATGGCATTGCTCAACACTGAGTTAAATTTTCCTCCTTCAGGACAAATCCCTTCTAAAGGAAATTATGGCATTGCTGGATTCACATATCTCAGTTAAAGTAATCCTCCTTTATAATCAGTTACCCAACAACTATGATAAACAGATGATATATCTCCTTTTAGAGATGACAAATTCTCTCTCAGTCAAACCTTCTAGCTTCAATCTTGGGCTTTGAATAAGACACAAATACCTTTTAGCTTCAATCTTGGGCTTTGAACAAGACACCAAACAAATTTCCTCCCATAGAATAGGAGGAACTACGATTGCTCTGATTTCCCTATTTTCTTTAACGGGAATAAGTAGGCATAAGATTGCAAAATCTTAGCGAGCACACTAATCAAAAACCTTAGGTCCAATACCTTACCAAAAACATCGGAAAAAACCGACATCAACAAAAACTCTCTCTCAACACTCCCAAAGGAGAAACTTTCCCAATAAACAAATAAACACCAGTAAATAGAAAACAGTAGAATTGTTAACGATTTATGGATAACCATATATAGGATGGGTAATTGACAAACCCTTTTTAATTTCATTTATTTTAAGTGTATCACAAGATATCATGTTATAATCAGATGAACCCTAGAAAATGCAAAAACTATATGAAATCCCATACACGCAAGATAAATAGCAATTCATTGAGGGTTGACAATCTATGAACATCCAGAAACATGTTAGTTACTTGAAACAACATTTATGATGCATGATTCATGGAGTTTGGGAATTTCAGGCTTACTTGTGCAAGAGGAATTTGAATCCTCAGTTGTAGGTGTTATAGATGTGACATGATGATCCTAACAGCTTCCTTGGACCTCAAGGATTGTGTTGAGATGCTTAGAACAAGTTGAAACCTTCTGAACTGATGGGCTCGAATCCAACTGCAGCTGGCTTGGGATGAACTATGATCTTGATGAATTTGGTGTTACAGTGTGATTAAATGATTTGGATCACTTCTATAATGTTTATGGAAGGTGTTTGGATCATTGGTTTAGACAGAAATGCTTTGGATTGAGAAATTTGAATCCTCACTTTTCTTGGAACTTTGAATTTGCAACAAGGATGAGTTTTCAGAAAACAAGTATTAAGGTTGTTTTGGTGTGTTTGAAATGATAAAAAATTATCAATATTTATAGCTGAGCAAGTTTACTTTGGGAGGAATAGTGAATGGATAAGGGAGCATGCTATTGTCCAATGGATTTTGTCATGTAGCATGACTTGAAGTCTAAGGCACTATAAGTCTCCTCCAGCATAGCTATATCTTGACTCAATTCAATTTTTACAGGTTTGAACACTCATGGCTTTGGACTGAGTCTTGGCTGGTTTATGCTTGCTTCATACCAATTCAATGAATCACATTAATGCAACTTAACAAACTTAAGTTCCATAGCTTGTCATCATGATTCTCACATGCCAAAGGATAAGATTCTTGACTTAGGGCCCAAGTTTGCAGGTTCTTCATGATTGACTGAGATTCTTATTGAATTAGATGAGGATCAATCTTGCATAGTCATCATATTTGGACTCAAAATCGTGGGATGCAAGTTATGTACCCAAATGTTGTCAAAACCCAATTTACATCAAGGCATGTTGTGAGGTTCATAACTTCTTGGTCAAGTTGAATCAATGGATGTTCTTGTACTCTTTGGAAAACTTGTATATCATACTTCAACTTTGATGTTTAAATATGGTCTTGATTCATCTTGGATCATAATGGAAAATGCCTCCAAAGTTGGACAAAACATGAGGCAGATTTTGCCTAAAAAATTCTAAGAGTCAAAGTTCAAAATCTCATGAAACCCTAACTTTAATGCTTCATATTTCAAAATCTATGCATTTTTTGGGGGACTTCTTGTAGCGAGCGATTTTGGACGCGGTTCTTAAGCGCTGGTCACACTTTGCAGTTTGAGCTTTGACTACAGGTCGATTCATTTTTTATCCTATTGTGAGCTGAATAAGGAAGGGAAATAGATGTCTCCAATTAACCCTGCTTGCATACTGAGTTTAAACAGCGGTCTGTTAGGTTACGGATGCTATCAATGTGGGGGGGCCTTTGTACTGGTTATTCGTATTTTGCCAATACAGGTTTCTTTCTTTTTACCTTGATAGAAGGTTTCTGGCGGGGAACAAGGATTAGGATGTTAGGACTGGTGCTTTTGAATAACTGCTTTTGATTGACGGAGATATGGGATTTGGGTTTTTTGTTGATTGCGCTCGCTAAGATCTTTTCTTTCGATCTTATGCCTACGTATTCCCGTTTACCGAAACAGGGAAATTAGAGCGTTCGTAGTTCCTCCTATTCTATGGGAGGAAATGGGTGTTTTGGTGTCTTGTTCAAAGCCCAAGACATGAAGCGAAAGGTGATTTGTATCTTGTTCAAAGCCCAAGATGTGAAGCTAAAAGGGTCTATTTGTGTCTTGTTCAAAGCCCAAGACGTGAAGCTGAAAGACCTCGGCTTTAGAGAGAATTTGTCATCTCTAAAGAGGGGAGAAGGAGAATTACTTTAACTGGGATACGCGGATCCGAGCAATGCCATAATTTTCGAAGAAAGGGTTTTAACCTTAAGGAGAAAACTTTAACTCAGTGTAGAGCAATGCCATCTTTCCTTAGGAATTTCTCATGCTAAAAGAGGGACAGTGGCATGGATGTAGATGATCCAGAGGCTTGCCGCTTACAGCGATTAGATGAAGGGAAAGGAGTTGTTGATGTTTGTGTACTGTGAACGAGGCACGGCTTTGATGCTAAAAGGTCGATTGGATCAACCAGTGGTTTTCTTATACAAAGCCTAAGAGGAGGCTAATTTCCGCTAGGAAAATCATTATACAAAGCCTACGAGGAGGCTATTTTGTGTCTCGTACAAAGCCCGAGAGAGAGGCTAAAAGTTTTTGACCCAGTGGGGCATATCGTTATACAAAGCCTAAGAGGAGGCTATTTTGTGTCTCGTACAAAGCCCGAGAGAGAGGCGAAAAGGTTGTTTTGACTCCACTGGGGAGAATTTTGGTATCTCGTACGAAGCCCGAGATGGAGGCTATTGTAACTGTTTCAGTTGAGTGACAGATCCAATATACTGATTTAAAAGAGAAAATCAGTTCTTATATGAGTAACACTGTACTCAGGGATTAAATTTGAGGATCAGGGATATTTCCTTCTCTTTGAGGAAACGGGAAATCCAAAGGGTATCGAGACTATCCGAGTCTGCGGGTTTTCTTCCTATTTAACGAAGGGTGCTTGAGAATGTCTTTGAGACTCAAGGATGTTAGATTGTCCAAGTCTAGAGTTTTATCTTTTGTACTATGCTTCGAGAAACAGTAGTAGACTCTATAAAAGGACTGTTCTATGAGGATGACTAAGTTCTGTTCCTATACCTCTAGGAGGTCGTCGGGACAATTTGTACGAAGCCCAAGAGGAGGCTGGAATCTTTTAAGAAGCCGACGGGTCCTTGTACGAAGCCCAAGAGGAGGCTATCATTCCCGGAGGAAGAGATCATTATACGAAGCCTAAGAGGAGGATGTGAATACTTCTAAGAAGCCGTAGTGTCCTTGAATAATGCCCAAGAGGAGGCCGATGCTTTTAAGAAGCCCGTGGGTCTATCATCTCCTTTCCATTAGGAGAGATAACTCTTTTAAAGATAAAAACCACTGGTAAACGTGCGAGGTTTACTATCCAGCGACTTTTAGCTTTTAAAGAGGGTTCCTTAGTTAAGGTCCAAGATTATGACCGTAGTGGGTACCCAAACCCCGAGACATTCAAGGCAAGCTATCCACAAGGAATAGATCAAGTCAGGAAAGTTCGAGAATTGGGAAGAAACTCAAAGATGCCATTCACGGAGAATACATTCATCTTGGGGAGTAGAGCTTCTTGACGATTCCTAAGGAGGACAGCCGAAGAGAAGACTGTATCTGGTGCTCCTATTAGGGATCTAGGCGTCTATTTCTACGAATAAATGAAACGGCGTCACCTAGTTCTAGACGTAGTTGCCGGGGAAACTCGAAACATCTATACTATTATTACACAGTAGATATGAGTTTATGAAAGGAGACTTACAGTGAGCAGCCCCACAATACAGTTTATAATATGAAAGCAGTAAATGAAAGCGATAACCACTTACTCGGTTGTAGTGCTTCCATGCTGTTTGGTTAGTTGTTCAACAAAGAAAGATTGAAAACAACAGTATATTCAAAATCAAAGGAGAAAGTGCTTTGAAAAAGAAAGATTTGGGGCTTACAGCTCAAGGAGAGGCCCAGGGTTTTATCAGTGAGCGCACTATTGAATTTGTACAGAGGGACTTATACAAGTGACTGGGGCCCAAAATGGTTTTCTGTACAAAGGGATGGGTCTTACACTCTCTCAAGAGGCCCAAAAAGGTTAAAGGAAAAAGAGTGGGGCTTATAACACGAGGGTAGGCCCAGATGTTTTTTATTTTTAAACGGGCGACGATCGCGCCGTTTACTTGTACAGAGCGACTTATACAATGAGTGAGGCCCAAAAAGTTTTTGTACAAGGGGGGATGGGTCTTACACTCTCTCAAGAGGCCCAAAAAGGGTTTTGAAGAAAAATAAATGGGTCTTACTACTCGAGGGTAGGCCCAGATGATTTTTGAAAAGGCGACGATCGCGCCGTTTGTTTTTTGACGGTATCAGGACTTATACAATAAGTGAGGCCCAAAGATGATTTGGTCAAAAAAAGGATTGGGTCTTACACTCTAATAGAGGCCCAAAGTGTTTTGAAAATGATTTATGAGGGTTGAATTAATCCAAAACCCTAATTTGTTTTCAAAATGTATTTAATTGAATAAAAATTCAATTAAAATGATCAAAAATTGTTTAACACATGGAAAACAAATTGTGATCTTGGATTAATGCTTCAAAAATTAAGTATTGACCTACAAAATAATTAGAAAGCATTAAAAGTTGCAAAATCAATGTAGAAAAAATATTTAAAATGCCAAAAACAATCAAAATATTAATTCTTTACAAAAATATCAATTATATGAAATAAATAATATTTTTGGGATTTTTTGATAAAATAAAATATTTTAACATTTTTGTGAATTATCAAAAAAAGAATCAACTCAAAATCATTAAAACTCAGAGAGAAATTAATTTTTGAATCAATTAAACAAAATCACAAAATTCAAATATTTGAAAAATATGAAAATGGCGCCAAGAACAACACCAAGAACACGCGCGTTTTTCAGTTTGCCCAGATTTGCATTTTCTATCCAATCTTCATGAATACGTAATTATAACATGCAATCCACATATCATTATGCTCGTCTCAACCTCACGATCATGTCTATGTACTTTAATTTCATTTAAATTAAACATACAACAAGAAATCACGAAGAAACCTCAAGAACCCTAATTTCTGCATGAAGGCTAGGATTTTTGATACACGATTCAATCAATGCAATTAATTGAGGGAAAACATTCCATGCATGATTATGAACATATGGCCAAATTATTGTGCGAGGAAATATGCATAGCTTGAGAGATGACCAAGTATGTGCTTACCTCCAAGCCATGACAGCAAGTTCAGATGTGATTTTGAGTTGGAGGTGTTACAGATGAGTGGTGATGATCTGAACAGCTTCCCTACACCCTATGGATTGTGTTTCGATGGTTGGACTTAATTGAAATTGGCTGGATCATTTTGTGGTACCTCAACTGCACCTTGTTAGAAAATTTGAGCAACCAGCTGGTGATTTCATGAAATTGATGTTTCAGAAGCTATGTGAGTGTTTGATCAGCTCATATGTGATGTATGTGAGGTGTGTGAGTGATTGGTTCGTGTAGAATTACTCTCAAACTCAAAACCCGATAGCTACCTTGCTAAGAAAGGCATTTTTGCCAAGAGAAAGAGATTTTGAGGAAAGCATCTGTTAGATGGCTTTGGTGTACTTAAACTGACCACAATATGAGAATTCAAGTCTCCTCTAGCCATTGACTAGAGGTTAGGGCACAGAGCCTTGGTCCCCTTGGTCTTGGATAAGTCTTGACTGATTTCAGATGAGAATGGCTCAGTCCATGCCACCTTGATGGTTCCATTGAATGCCTCATTCCAAATTTGAAGTCTTGTCCCTATTTTGGCAACTCTAGGTTCAACATGTTATTCCTTGTTCCTTGGACCTTGGAGGCTTGGCTAAGTGATTGTCCCCTTTAGATTCAATCCTCTGAGGTGTCCAAGTGGATTGGAGCAATTGAAATTGGCTGACTTTGGCAAATCGAGCCAAAATGCAAATTCTGCCTTGCCTTGACAGATTTCAGCAAGGCAACTTGGCAATGTTGTATCTCATGGTGTATGTTGAATTTGGCAATGTTCTTGGCCATTTTGGAAAGCTCTTACATGATACAACAACTGTTTGAACAAGTTTGGTTTTGATCTCTTTTGATTCCAAGTGAAAAATCCCCCTACATTTGGCAAAAAGTGAGGCAGAATCTGACTTAGTGAAAATTTCACTAAGTGTTGGAAAAAGTGACATTTTCACTTTTCAGCCACTTTGATCACTCCATAACTCAAAATCCTTAATGAATTGGAATGACTTGTAGTTGAAGTTTTTGTAGGTGATAATGAGGGCTACAAATCCATCTTTGGATGAGAAAAAATGGCCTTGTGGTTTAGGAGTTATGGTCCTCCAAAGTTGGTACCTTTGCCACTTAATTTTTAACTTAGAAAAATTTCTAAGTTTTATGGTTACCCCTTTTACAAGTTATCTCACTTTTCTTGATTTTTCTTGATGAATGATGATCCAAATCATACATTAACATCATTTTAGGGTTAAAAATCCATTTTGGTGAAAAATCTCAAAAAGTCAAAGTTGACTTTTGTGCACAGTTGACTTTTTATCAGACGAATTCCAAACTGTGCAATTCTTCAGGAAATCATGTCCTTGACCTAAATCAAACTTGATGGACATGTTCCATGGGTGTCATAGGGTATATTCAATCATGTATTAGGGTTTGGGAGCATGTCTTGGTCAAAAGTCAAAGTTACAGTTGACTTTTCCCTTAAAACCCTAATTGTGGTGCAGATGAAAATGAGACTTGTTGCTCAAGCTTCTTGGATCAATCCATTGTTCCAAATGGATAAATATGGTATATTAGAGACCCTCAAATCATGTCTTGAGGTCTTGGCTCATGGTTTGTCCCAAAAGTCAACTTAGGGGTGAATTAGGTCAAGAAACCCTAATTCCTGATTTTTTATGAATGCATCCCCTGAGGCAAAATTGACTTGATGCATGGGTTCATGAGATTCCATGAAGCATATTAGGTCATGTTTTGGATCATTGCCTTGTGCCCAGATGAAAATTTCCATCTGGAGGCCCTGGTCGACCAAAACCCTAATTTGGTGACACTGTCGATCTTGAGACTTGATCCACCTAGAAGGGAGCAGCCTTGTGCTTAATCCTTGAAGTGGGAGTCCTTTTTGATCCCTTGTGGATATTTGAGAGGCTAGACAAGTTGAAGATCATGTCATTTCTTGATTGATCCTTTGTCTAAGAGCTCTGAGAGGGCTTGAAACCCTAAGTCTGGTTGTATTGGATGCTCACCCATCTTTGGGGAGACTAATGAAGCATGATGGTTCATCCATATTGTGATGATGATTTTCACAATGATGGGAAATCTAAGTGGTCAAAATTTGGGGTATTACAGATGCCCCTATTTAATCTTCTTGGACCCGAAGGTGTGAATGACGAAGGGATTCGAGCATTCGGGTCGCAAGAGGATTAAATATCGGAATATCCGAAATTTTGATGGTGGTTATGAATGGTAGCTTACGCATTCATCTTCTTTAGCTAAGCGATGATGCTTAGAAAAGGTAAACTTCCCCTCGATCCTGGTTTCCTACCAAGGAACTAGTCTTAGTTTCAGAAATAAACTTCCCCTCGATCCTGGTTTCCTACCAAGGAACTGGTCTTAGTTTCTGATTTAAACTTCCCCTCGATCCTGGTTTCCTACCAAGAACTGGTCTTAGTTTCTGATTTAAACTTCCCCTCGATCCTGGTTTCCTACCAAGGAACTGGTCTTAGTTTCTGATTTAAACTTCCCCTCGATCCTGGTTTCCTACCAAGAATTGGTCTTAGTTTATGATTTAAACTTCCCCTCGATCCTGGTTTCCTACCAAGAACTGGTCTTATTTTCTTTTGTCAATAAACTTTCTTGACAAGGGACGCTATTCATAGCGGCTTTCCTCAAACTTCTCGCCGAATTTTCCTGGGGAGATGCCATTTGAGTGGAAAAAGTTTTGATGTCAGACTTGCTGGGGAACCCATTCGTCTAAGTTGTAGAGGTGTACAAACTTCTCTGTTGGAGACGCCATTTGTTTCTACTGGGGAAAATGATTCTCTTGAGAGACTGTTTTCATTTGGGGTCTTTCATCATACTTTTCTCGGGATCTTCCCGGAGAAATGTCATATGATGGGATCCAATTTCGAGGTGCCAATGACCTTCTCATCAGCTGTCCTTTCGGAGCAAAACTGGCATGCTGCCGAATCTCTGATCACGAGGCTTTCTCTGTGGATTTTCCTTAATCCGGGAAAGCAAGGATATCATCTTCGATGGTGAAGAGTGATGTTTATTGAGAGTTTTCTCTGGCTTTTCAGAGGTTCAAGTTATCAAAGTGGCCAAGTGCCGACTCTGATCTAAAGATACACTGGTGGCGAGATTGTGCAGACGCAACACTTCCTGACGAGGAAAGAACTGACAAACTCAATTGAGAAAACTGTTTATCACTAGGGGACAAGACAGACTCAAGTGATAACGATGCAATATGAAATGTAAATGCAAATCAAAAATGCATGAAGTACGTATGTATATGCTGACAAAACAGACGCGACATACAGACTAATGGATGAACACAAATGGATACTCGGCCATCGCGGGGCGAAGAAATACCGTTGATTTAAAATAGCAATTCCACCTTGCTTAGGAGAGATAGCCCCGTTGTGAGCTATGTTGATCGGGCTTAGGAGACGAGAACTCGGTCGAGGATGTCAGACGAAACAAGGTCTCTGACACAGTTGATCCCTTCATTCAGGCGAACTGGTTTAGAAGGAGTACTTTGATTCTGCACTTTGAAGTTCGCTTACTTCGGGAGAAGCGATCGATGTACTTCTGATGTTCAACAGTCAAAAGAAATTGCCATCTTTATTTTAAAAGCAGAAAAAGTTTTAACAAGTAAATTCATTTTTGTTTTATTTCAAGAATCGCTGATTAAGTTTAAACAACGTCGTTCTGTAAAGCTAAAACAAGTAAAGAATTACAAACAAAAGCACAAGGGCTCAAATTTTATTGATAGGATGGAAATCAGCCAAACGCGTGATTCCAAAGAGTATATACAAAGTTAGAAAATGGTAATTTACAGGGAAAAGGGCTACGTTGAAACATAACGACCACTATCCTTCTACCAACTTTGAATTCGGGGCATCCTGAGCTTCTGTCGAAGATGACCTTTGACTGGAGATTTCCTCCGATAGATGATGTAACTACTGCTGAGGGACTTGCCTCTGTTGGACATAGTTACTTGCCATTATCCCTAACTTTTGCCTGGATTGTACTATGAGATTTCCAATCCATCGGGATGATTCTTTTTTTTTATGTCATGTCTCTAACTTTTGCCTGGACCACCCTTTCGGGTTTTCAATCCACCGAGACGTTTTTTTTTAGTTTAGGCGAAGTATTTCTTGACTACATCAACATTTGTGGGGTAGGCAAATTCCTCTTCGTCCATGGTTGCAAGTCTCAAGGCGCCGCCTGAGAAAGCTTTCGTGACCACATATGGGCCGTCATAATTCGGAGTCCATTTGCCTCACGAATCAGTGAGAAATGATTGTATCCTCTTGAGCACGAGGTCTCTTTTCCTGAAGACACGAGGTCGGACCTTTTTGTCGAACGCCCTCTTCATTCTCTGTTGATACAACTGACCGTGGCATAGTGTCGTGATTCTCTTCTCTTCGATCAGGTTCAATTCATCGTGTCGACTTTGACACCATTCAGCTTCGGTGAGCTTAGCTTCCATCAATACCCGGATTGATGGGATCTCTACTTCTATGGGGAGAACTGCCTTCATGCCATATACTAGAGAGAAAGGGGTTGCCCCTCTTGAACTCAGCACACAACTCTTTCATCATCTTATTGTTCAAGTTAGATCCATTATCAGTAATGATCTCGCTTGGAACACCATAACGGCAGATGATATTATTTTTGATAAATCGGACCACCACTTGTCGGGTTACATTAGCGAATGACGCTGCTTCGACCCACTTGGTGAAATAGTCAATGGCTACAAGGATGAACCGATGTCCGTTTGAAGCCTTGGGCTCAATCATACCAATCATGTTGATTCCCCATATGGAAAAAGGCCATGGGGAAGAAAGAACTTTGAGATGTGATGGCGGTACATGAATTTTGTCGGAGTATATCTGACACTTGTGACACCTCCTCATGTACTTGTAGCAGTCGGATTCCATGGTCAACCAATAGTACCCGGCCCTGAGAATTTTTCTCGCCATTGTGTGTCCGTTGGTATGAGTGCCAAAGGATCCTTCATGAATTTCTTTCATGAGCATGTCTGCTTCTGGTCTGTCGACGCATCGGAGCAAGACCATGTCGAAGTTTCTCTTATAAAGAGTGTCACCGCTCAGGAAGAAGTTTCCATCCAATCTTCTGAGGGTTTTCCTGTCTTTTCTGAGTGCCCCAGATGGGTACTCTTGTTTCTGAAGGAAGCATTTGATATCGTGATACCAAGGTCTGTTGTATATGACTGCTTCAATCGCGAAGATGTAAGCGGGTCGTTCAAGGCGCATGATGTCGATCTTAGGTATGTCATTCCATCGACCTACACTAATCATGGAAGAGAGAGTGGCTAATGCATCAGCCATGTGATTCTCATCACGAGGGATGTGATGAAAGTCGACTCTGTTGAAGAAGGGTAACAACCTTCTTGCATAGTCTTTGTAAGGAATCAATCCCGATTGGTATGTGTTCCAATCTCCTTTTATCTGGTTAATAACCAGGGCTGAATCGCCATATACGTCCAAGTTTTTTATCCTTAAATCAATCGCTTCTTCGAGACCCATGATACATGCTTCGTATTCGGCCTCGTTGTTCGTACATTTGAACGTAAGTCTGGCAGTGAAAGGAATGTGGATACCCTGAGGGGTAACAATGATTGCCCCAATTACATTTCCATAATGATTGACTGCTCCGTCAAAGATAAGTCCCCACTGGGAACTTGGTTCTGGCCCTTCACTGGGTAGCGGTTCATCGCAATCTTTCATCTTTAGATACATGACATCTTCGTCTGGGAAGTCAAACCCGATTGATTCTTGATCGTCAATCGGTTGATGAGCCAAATGATCGGCTAAAATACTTCCTTTAACGGCTTTCTGAGCATGGTACTCTATGTCATATTCTGATAGTAACATCTGCCAACGGGCAATCCTTCCCGTGAGAGCAGGTTTTTCGAAAACATACTTGATTAGATCCATTTCGGAGACCAACCAAGTAGTATGACGAATCATGTACTAGCGAAGACGTTTGGCTGCCCAAGCTAAAGCGCAACAAGTTTTCTCAAGCATTGGGTACCGAGTCTCGCAGTCGGTGAATTTCTTGCTTAGATAGTAAATGGCAGACTCTTTCCTTTTAGTTTCGTCTTGTTGGCCAAGTACACATCCCACTGAGTCCTCTAGGACTGTGAGGTAAATGATTAGTGGTCTTCCTTCCACTGGAGGTGATAGAATCGGAGGATTCAACAAATATTCCTTAATACTGTCGAAGGCAGTTTGGCAGTCTTCTGACCAAACGCAATCCTAGTTCTTTTTCAATAACTTGAAAATCGGCGCACAAGTGGCGGTCATAAGGAATATGAATCTGGAGATGTAGTTCAAACGCCCCAGGAATCCTCTGACTTGTTTTTCAGTTTTCGGAGAAGGCATTTCTTGAATGGCCTTGACCTTGTCAGGATCAACTTCAATTCCTTTCTGGCTGACGATGAACCCTAGTAGTTTCCCTGAACGGACACCGAAGGTGCACTTGTTGGGATTCAAGCGGAGCTTGAATTTTCTTAGACGTTCGAACAATTTTGACAGATGTTCAACGTGCTCATCCTCTGTTCTTGATTTTGCAATCAAATCATCGACATATACCTCGATTTCTTTGTGTATCATGTCATGAAACAGAGTAGTCATGGCCCTTTGATAGGTTGCCCCAGCATTCTTCAAACCGAACGGCATTACCTTGTAACAAAAGGTACCCCATGGGGTAATGAACGAAGTTTTCTCCATGTCTTTCGGCGCCATTTTGATCTGGTTATAGCCCGAGAATCCATCCATGAAGGAGAATACTTTGAACTTTGCTGTGCTGTCGACCAGCATGTCAATGTGTGGTAAAGGAAAGTCATCCTTTGGACTTGCCTTATTTAGATCTCTGTAATCAACACACATTCTGACCTTTCCATCCTTTTTGGGAACAGGTACGATGTTGGCTAACCATTGAGGATATTCAGATGTAGCGAGGAAACCCGCGTCGATCTGTTTCTGTACCTCCTCTTTGATTTTGATGGCCATGTCCGGGTGAGTGCGTCTCAACCTTTGTTTTACTGGCGGACATTTCGATCTCAACGGTAAGTGATGTTCCACGATGCTGGTATCCAACCCTGGCATATCCTGATAGGACCAAGCGAACACATCGGGGAATTCTTTGAGAAGTTTTATCAAACCCTCTCTGGCAGCTGGACTGAGCAATGCTCCGATCCTGATTTCTTTTCTCTCTTTTTCTGAACCCAAGTTTACCGTTTCCAACGGTTCTTTGTGAGGTTCAATGGACCTTTCCTCTTATCTGAGTAGTCGGGAGATCTCTTCTGGAATTTCGTCGTCATTTTCTTCTTCAGCCTCGAATACCGGGAACTCAAAGTTGGAAGAAGGCATCGGATCGTATGTTTCAACGGGGTATAAAACAAGCAATCTGCATGACGTGATGATTCGTGTTTAGAAGAGATAGAGAAAATGCAAGTGTGTGCAGTGTTTTGATTTTACTGCTTGTTTTTATTATTGAATGTTTTTTAGGATTACCATTTTCTGAAAAAGCAAAAAGAGAAAACAATAATTAATGCGGAAATTACAGAACGACGTTATTTTATTAATGAACAAGTCGACTCTTGAAACTACAGCCCTATAAAACAAAACTCTGTCGCTTTGGGCAAAGCGAAGAGGGAAATTTACAGAAAACGAGCCCTATCAAAATATCCGTTTCACCTGGGCAGGGTGAAAGGTTTAAAGATGGCAATTACTTTGACTGATGAACGACCTTTGGAACCTCGATGGCAACCCATTGGCGGCGAACTCCTCGGTGAATCACAAAGTCTGGCACCTTCCTTGATTTGTCTTCAGAAATAACGTTGATTTCTGGTGGAGTAGGATCATTGGAATCTGTCTCCCAAGCAGAATTGTCGTAGGAGGATTCCTCAGTTGTATTTTGCATAGCATTCGTGCTCTCAGCTGTATCTCCCCATCCAGTTGACTGGATATCTTCGAGCCTGATACGAGAGCTTTCGGGAGCGGTGTATTTGACCATATAGTCGTATTTTCCACTCTGTTGTCCCAGAGTGTCCCAAACTTCTTTGGAACTGGAGGAGTCATTTCTCTCGATGACGTTGACCTCGGGAAAAGCATAGTTGATGAATTCTAGTCTTGCAAACGTTGCGAATTCATCTTCATGTTGAGTAGTTTCCGAATGACCTGAGTGTTGATCCCATGACATGGCAGGGACACAGGTATTCTGTTTAATGATGCTCAGCTGAGTTTCGTTACTCGGCGGACTTTCTTGCCCCAAGTTTCCTGGGTAAGGCTGCCACATTGGCAGGCCATCCATCGGGCCATAGTAATTGTGATCAAAGTTTTCTTTCATCAGAGTGTCTTCCTCTAATGAATTTGGCGGAGCACGGCATCCTTCCGGATCACAATCTCCGTAGATCATTTCGACATCTGATCTTGGTATAAATCTCGGACTTTCTGTAGGAAAGCAAAAAGGCATAGGCACCTCTTCCTGAGACATATAGCTGTCCTTGTTAAGGTAGGACTTCCATTCTTTATCTGTGTCAGAGGGATCTTCCTCATTGATAGCATGAACTGTCTGAGACACTGGGTGAAGGAAACCTCCACTGTGGAAGAAGTTTTGAAGGGGATGAAGACTTTCATCGTTGGCGGCTGTCTGGGTACAGGTTGCAGAAAAACCAAGACCCTTCTTTGTTTTATTGTCAATAGGAATGACAAGCCGTCCCCATCCTGTCGTATCGGTACTCTCGACCGCTTTGATAGCATCTTTGTATGAAGAAATTGAAGTTCCTTCTTTGAACTGATTGTCCTTGCTCACCGATAGTGCTTGGAACTGAGTTCCAATAACCTCCTCGGGTTTCACACAAGTAGATGATGATAAGTTGCTTACAAGCAAGGCTTGTTCCCCACAAACCGTGACAAGTTGATCGTTCTTGACGAACTTTAGCTTTTGGTGGAGGGTTGAAGTAACCGCTCCAGCCTGATGTATCCAAGGTCTTCCTAATAAACAACTGTATGTTGCCCGGATGTCCATGACCTGGAAAGTGATTTGGAAAGTGTGAGGACCAATAGTTATGGGAAGATCAACTTCGCCGATAACTGTTTTTCTGGATCCGTCGAATGCTTTGACGACGACCTCGCTGACTCTTATCGGAGGGCCCTTGAATGATAATTGCATCAAAGTGGACTTCGGCATAACATTCAGGGCTGACCCTGTGTCTACCAGTACGTTGGCTAAAGCATCGCCCTGGCAGTTAACTGTAATGTTGAGCGCCATGTTATGACGGCGACCCTCTTCAGGTAATTCCTCATCACTAAATCCCAAATTATTGCAGGAAGTGATGTTAGAGACAATGCTATCGAATTGTCTGATTGTTACATCCTGTTCCACAAAGACTTGCTCCAAGACTTTCTGTAGAGCCTCTCTGTGTGCTTCTGAACTGAGTAACAGTGATAATACTGAGATCTTTGAAGGAGTCTGTAACAGTTGATCAACAATGTTATATTCACTCCTTTGGATGAGCTTTAGCATCTCATCTTTGTCTTTTGAAAAGTCGGGATTACCAGATTGACCGACTGGCAGATCAGGAATTTCTGCCTGAAGTTCCTTTTCTTTGTTGGATTCTCCAACCCCTCGGTTGAAGATTCGACCGCTCCGTGTTACACGACTGACGTCTGTAATATTTACGACGGAGGGTAATGGAATTTCCTTTCCATTCTCAATTATTGTTGCACCGTATTTGTAAGGGATCGCCTTAGCTGATTCATACGGTAATGGTCCCGGTAGATAGATGACTATGGGAACCTTCTGATTTTTCTGACCATCATAAGTAACCTCAATCCGTTCCCGGTTGGGAACTCTAGATTCGTCAAGTAGAGGAACGATGGCAAAAACATCCCTGATCTGATGATGACCAGGATCGTGACAACATCCTCAACCTGATCGGCAAGGTAGTTCGGCGACCAAATGATGGGTCCTAAACCTGGATATGGACGAATTTCTCCATGATCGACCTGATCCTGAAGAGCCGCTCTCACAAGGTAACACCCTTGGTTACTTTCCGAACAGACGCTACAACTGTCATAGTTGTGTGGTGGCACCTGGCCACGCCCACTTTGAATACAATGTAACCTCACTAGGTTATCTTCCATTGATCGGACATCCTGACTTTGACGACGAGTAGGATTCCTGTGATTGATACTAATCTGCCGAGTATCTTCGTCCATATAGATTGGCATCCACCAGTGATTTAACAAGTGCTGAAGTACCTCCTGGACAAGGGTACAACCTCGATCGTTTTCGCAACCCGCTTTACAATTTTGATAGTCATGTGATATTAAGAATCCGAGTCGGACCTGCTCAGCATGTAACTCTACCAGATTGGTATTCATCACGCGGATGTCAAAGATCTGAACCATGTTGATTTGATAGGAGCTCCTATTATGGTAGTCTTGGATCCATCCAAGATCCATCTGATGCTGGAGGGCCTCTTGTATGAAAGAGCATCCCTGTTTGTTTACCGAACAAATCAGACAGGAACTGTAATCGTGCCGCGGCAGATTATGATACTGGCTTTGCCTTGAGTGCATCGCCACTAAGTTGACATTCATCACACGGATGTCGTGGTTTTGAATGACGTTGGAATTCGTGTAAACCATGTTAACTCCACGAACTCGGTGCTCCTGGATCCATCCAAGATCCATTTGTTCCTGTAGAGCTGATTGCACTACAGAACATCCCTGGTTGTCTTTAGAGCAGATATCATACTGGTGATAATTATGAGGTGGCACATGGCCATATCCACTCTGTCTACAATGCATCTTGACCAGATTGGTCCCTAATAAGTGTACATCGTGAATTTGATAGACATTGTTAGTCTCTTTCTCAATCAGATTGACTGCAGCTTTCTCATGTTGAGGCAGCGGGTTCATAAGAACATTAGGATTCGTATCTTTGAAAGATAAGAGCCCGCTCCTAACAAGCTTTTGCACGTCGGATTTGAAATTGAGGCAAATCTCAATGTTATGCCTTGAACCTCCTTGATGATAAGGGCATGTTTGATCCGCTTTAAACCAGAAAGGCGGATTTTCCATAACTGAAAGGGGAGACTTAGTCTGAATGTGCCCTTTAGCCAGCAGTAATGGAAACAGCTCTGCGTACGTTACAGGTATAGGATCAAATCCTGGTGGCCGTGTTGTACGGTTGTTGTTATATGGAGGACGAGCCTGCTGAAGAGGTTGTTGTGTCCTTTGTTGGTCAGGTTGGCTCTGCGCAATCTGAGGTTGATACATAGGAACAGCTGCTACTGGCTGGTAACGTCGCCTTTGCTTTCCGAGAGAGATATTCCCAATATCTTGCTCTTTTTTCTTAGGGAGAGTACTACCGTATTTTTTAGTACCGCTCGTTGATCCAGTGTCTTTTACCAAACGTCCTTCTCGGACGGCTTCCTCAAGACGTACACCCATGCCGACCATTTCGGTGAAATCACTAGGCGCACTGGCAACCATTCGGCCGTAGTAAAATGAGTTTAAGGTCTTTAAGAAGATCTTTGTCATCTCTTTTTCCTCAAGAGGTGGACAAATTTGAGCGGCAATTTCACGCCACCTTTGAGCATACTCCTTAAAGGTTTCCTTGTCCTTTTGCGACATTGATCTGAGTTGATCTCTGTCGGGTGCCATGTCCAAATTGTACTTGTATTGTTGGACGAAGGCAGTACCAAGATCTCTGAATGTACTGATCGTAGTACGGTTTAAACCCATGTACCATTTGAGTGCGGCACCGGTTAAACTATCCTGGAAGTAGTGAATCAGCAGGTCCTGATTCTCCGTCTGAGCTGACATCCGCCGAGCGTACATCACCAGATGGCTCTGAGGGCAAGAGTTACCCTTGTATTTTTCAAAGTCGGGCACTTGGAACTTGTGCGGGACTTTCACATTTGGGACCAAGCAGAGGTCTGCGGCGTCCTTTCCAAATAGATCCTGACCGCGAATGGCTTGCAGCTCTTTCTGCATTTCCAAGAACTGCTCCTGGAATTCATCCATTCTGTCAAACATAGTTTCCTTTTTATTAGAAGGTGTTGGTGGAATCTGTCCTTCCGGGACAGTGTGCACCACAGGGGGTGGTACCGTGACTACGGCAGTAAGTCTTGGTGCCTCCCGAAGTTTGTAACCTTCAGGAGTCTTGAGTATGCCCCTGGCATCTTCGCTTTCCCAAAGTTTGTAACCTTCAGGCCCAGCGGCTTCTGTTGCGATTCCCTGATCTTCAGTGATCGGCAGAACATATCCTTCCGGGATATAGTTAACAGGCATGCCCCAAGGACGATCTTTCGGCATCTGATACCTAGGATCATACTTTTCTATGATGGGCGTTGAGGTGATCTCTGAGATCATAGTTCTTTGTAGCTGAGCTTCTGCCATGGCTTGCATGTCGTTACGAAGCTTTCTCATATCCTCTCTCAGAGCGTCGATCTCTTCTTTCAACTCTCTGTTTTCTTCCTCAAGATCATCCATCTTTTTCTGACGATTGGCCCGAGTATTATACGAATGAGACAGTTTGACTCTAGAATCGAGACACAAATGTGAGATTCGTAGGGAAGAAGAATACGCGATGTGAGAATGATGAATGCAATGATTATATTAATTATTTTTTAGGTTTAATTAAAATAAACTTTGACAATTAGATTGCAAATATCAAACAGTGGGGAAACCCCTTTTTATTGAATTCCAAAGGATTACAGAAATGGAAATACAGTAGATTACAAAGTGCAGAAACAGAAACCTAAACTAATGGGTCCCGAGTCCTCTTCTTTGACCGGGGCTTTTGAGTCGTTGTCGGGTTGTCATTCCTTTGCCAGGTGAAAGGAGCGAGCAAATTCCTTTGGTCATCTTGATTTTCTACAGCATGTTGCTCTAAAATTTCAATCAGAGCATCTTTCTCTCTCAGTAGCTGCTGTATTTGGATACACTCTATGTTGAGGGTGCGGTACTTGTTCTTCCAAGACCTCCTTTCCTTTTGAACCTTGTTGAGAGTAACCTGAAGCCTTTCAGTTTCCGTCATGAAGTACATGACAATTTCCCTCGGCGGAAGAATTCCGTAACGAGGATAAGGCATCTTTAGCTTGAGAGCTCTGGTTTGTACCCAATGGAGATAAGGCTCCACCGAGACACAGTTCGGTTTTCCCAGAGACTCTCGTCCTTTCCTATGAACATGTTTCCAAGCTTGCACTATTTCCATCTTTAGTGCTCTGTCACTTTCTCCTTCTTTGAAGAAAAGACCTTCCAGATGAACACCCAGTGGGATGTGTCTCATCGGGTATCCAAATTGACGAAGAACTAATATCGGATGATAGTTGATTCCTCCTTTAGTTCCTATGAGGGGCACGCTGGGGAAGTTTCCACAACGGTCAATGATTCTGATTCCCTCATAAATCCTATTACACCAATCTATATCGGAATTGGTGAGAGACATGATCTTCTGCGACCAACGTAAGGCACTCTTGCAATCCCAAAAAGCAGCAGACTTGGGCAAGTGAGAGATAAACCATTTGTAAAGCAAAGGTACACAGCATGTGATCTCTCCTCCGCTGTACAAATTCCCCAAGTGTACAGAATGATACGCATCTGCGAGCAAAGTCGGCACAGGGTTTCCAATGAGAAAAACCTTAATAGCGTTGATATCGACGAAGTTATTGATGTTGGGAAACAAAAATAACCCGTAGGTGAGCAAGACAAAGATGCTTTCAAAAGCAGTTATGTTCCCTATACTAGCGAAGTACAGAGCTTTCTTTGTCAAGAACTGGGCTGGCAAACCTTGGATACCACCCTTAGTGGTCATGTGAGTCCTGACCTCAGACTCGTCCAAATGAATTGCTATTGCAATAGTCTGATTCTTTGGAATTTCTTCCAGTCCAGAAAACGGAGCTCGATCAGTGATATGTAAATCAGCCAGATGAGAATACTCCTCCAGCGTTGGTGCTAGCTGGTAATCCGGGAATGTGAAACAGTGATAAACTGGATCGTAAAACTGAATGAGCGCATCCATGATCCCCTTAATCACATGGACTCTTAACAGTGGTAGCAAACCACCGTGCTTGGCTCTGAAAGCCTCTGGGTTAACGATCATCCTCGCTAACTTTCTCAAATCCCCTAGTTTTGGAACCTTGAAGGTATACTGGTGAGTTCTCCTTCTACCGAAATCCATTAATGCAATCTTTTTCTCTGATATTTGCAATCACAGTCTTAGTTTAATTTGAAAAACAAAGAGACTAGAAGAGAAATTTTTTGAATGTTTTAATGTTTTATTAAATGAATACATGAATGCAGCACACAAAAACATAGAAAAAGCATGGGGTCAAAGGGTCGTTGTCATGAAGTCAAGGCTCTACCCATCCCCGAAGGTTTATACTAGGGTGATTTTTGTACCTGTACTCATTATCATTAGCTCCTCCCAGGAAGGCAGACAACAAGCGGATCGCCAGCGAGTTGTGTGCAATCTTAGAGTAAGTGCTATTCACTGAGAATAGATCACCAGCCTCAAATGAGGGTAGTATCGCGTAACAGCTATTTCCGATAGCTTCCGCACTACGAAAGGGTTTGGCTTTTCTAGGTGTATACTCATTCTCACCACATGCGGCATCACACGCATTCCCAGTAGCAGAAAAATAAACATGTATAGCATTTAGGAAAAGCAATATATATATTTGTCCTAATCATCCTAGACTTATAAAGCTACGATTTCTTAAGTTCCTGACAGAAATGGGTTCCCCGGCGGAAGTCCCAATCTGTGGTTCCCTGCCTAAGAAATGGACCAGCATAGGTCAATCTTTCTCTTCGGTAGAGCTCCCATTTTCCGTAGAAAACGGGGATGATGCCCTAAGGCAGAAGATGACTCTGGCAAGGAATCCCCAGCAGAGTCGCTATTTTACAAGGAAAACATAAAGAATGAAAGATGTCGGCCCCACGGTGGGCGCCACTTTTCTGTAGCGAGCGATTTTGGACGCGGTTCTTAAGCGCTGGTCGCTCTCTGCGGTTTGAGCTTTGACTACAGGTCTATTCATTTTTTATCCTATTATGAGCTGAATAAGGAAGGGAAATAGATGTCTCCAATTAACCCTGCTTGCATACTGAGTTTAAACAGCGGTCTGTTAGGTTACGGATGCTATCAATGTGGGGGGCCTTTGTACTGGTTATTCGTATTTCGCCAATACAGGTTTCTTTCTTTTTACCTTGACAGAAGGTTTCTGGCGGGGAACAAGGATTAGGATGTTAGGACTGGTGCTTTTGAATTACTGCTTTTGATTGACGAAGATATGGGATTTGGGTTTTTTGTTGATTGCGCTCGCTAAGATCTTTTCTTTCGATCTTATGCCTACGTATTCCCGTTTACCGAAACAGGGAAATCAGAGCGTTCATAGTTCCTCCTATTCTATGGGAGGAAATGGGTGTTTTGGTGTCTTGTTCAAAGCCCAAGACATGAAGCGAAAGGTGATTTGTATCTTGTTCAAAGCCCAAGATGTGAAGCTAAAAGGGTCTATTTGTGTCTTGTTCAAAGCCCAAGCGTGAAGCTGAAAGACCTCGGCTTTAGAGAGAATTTGTCATCTCTAAAGAGGGGAGAAGGAGAATTACTTTAACTGGGATACACGGATCCGAGCAATGCCATAATTTCTGAAGAAAGGGTTTTAACCTGAAGGAGAAGACTTTAACTCAGTGTAGAGCAATGCCATCTTTCCTTAGGAATTTTTCATGCTAAAAGAGGGACAGTGGCATGGATGTAGATGATCCAGAGGCTTGCCGCTTACAGCGATTAGATGAAGGGAAAGGAGTTGTTGATGTTTGTGTACTGTGAAAGAGGCACAACTTTGATGCTAAAAGGTCGATTGGATCAACCAGTGGTTTTCTTATACAAAGCCTAAGAGGAGGCTAATTTCCGCTAGGAAAATCATTATACAAAGCCTAAGAGGAGGCTATTTTGTGTCTCGTACAAAGCCCGAGAGAGAGGCTAAAATTTTTTGACCCAGTGGGGCATATCGTTATACAAAGCCTAAGAGGAGGCTATTTTGTGTCTCGTACAAAGCCCGAGAGAGAGGCGAAAAGGTTGTTTTGACTCCACTGGGGAGAATTTTGGTATCTCGTACGAAGCCCGAGATGGAGGCTATTGTAACTGTTTCAGTTGAGTGACAGATCCAATATACTGATTTAAAAGAGAAAATCAATTCTTATATGAGTAACACTGTACTTAGGGATTAAATTTGAGGATCAGGGATATTTCCTTCTCTTTGAGGAAACGGGAAATCCAAAGGGTATCGAGACTATCCGAGTCTACGGGTTTTCTTCCTATTTAACGAAGGGTGCTTGAGAATGTCTTTGAGACTCAAGGATGTTAGACTGTCCAAGTCTAGAGTTTTATCTTTTGTACTATGCTTCGAGAAACAGTAGTAGACTCTATGAAATGACTGTTCCATGAGGATGACTAGGTTATGTTCCTATACCTCTAGGAGGTCATCGGGACAATTTGTACGAAGCCCAAGAGGAGGCTGGAATCTTTTAAGAAGCCGACGGGTCCTTGTACGAAGCCCAAGAGGAGGCTATCATTCTCGGAGGAAGAGATCATTATACGAAGCCTAAGAGGAGGCTATCATTCCCGGAGGAAGAGATCATTATACGAAGCCTAAGAGGAGGCTGTGAATACTTCTAAGAAGCTGTAGTGTCCTTGAATAATGCCCAAGAGGAGGCCGATGCTTTTAAGAAGCCCGTGGGTCTATCATCTCCTTTCCATTAGGAGAGATAACTCTTTTAAAGATAAAAACCACTGGTAAACGTGCGAGGTTTACTATCCAGCGACTTTTAGCTTTTAAAGAGGGTTCCTTAGTTAAGGTCCAAGATTATGACCGTAGTGGGTACCCAAACCCCGAGACATTCAAGGCAAGCTATCCACAAGGAATAGATCAAGTCAGGAAAGTTCGAGAATTGGGAAGAAACTCAAAGATGCCATTCACGGAGAATACATTCATCTTGGGGAGTAGAGCTTCTTGACGATTCCTAAGGAGGACAGCCGAAGAGAAGACTGTATCTGGTGCTCCTATTGGGGATCTAGGCGTCTATTTCTACGAATAAATGAAACGGCGTCACCTAGTTCTAGACGTAGTTGCCGGGGAAACTCGAAATATCTATACTATTATTACACAGTAGATATGAGTTTATGAAAGGAGACTTACAGTGAGCAGCCCCACAATAAAGTTTATAATATGAAAGCAGTAAATGAAAGCGATAACCACTTACTCGGTTGTAGTGCTTCCATGCTGTTTGGTTAGTTGTTCAACAAAGAAAGATTTAAAACAACAGTATATTCAAAATCAAAGGAGAAAGTGCTTTGAAAAAGAAAGATTTGGGGCTTACAGCTCAAGGAGAGGCCCAGGGTTTTATCAGTGAGCGCACTGTTGAATTTGTACAAAGGGACTTATACAAGTGACTGGGGCCCAAAATGGTTTTCTGTACAAAGGGATGGGTCTTACACTCTCTCAAGAGGCCCAAAAAGGTTAAAGGAAAAAGAGTGGGGCTTATAACACGAGGGTAGGCCCGGATGTTTTTTATTTTTAAACGGGCGACGATCGCGCCGTTTACTTGTACAGAGGGACTTATACAATGAGTGAGGCCCAAAAAGTTTTTGTACAAGGGGGGGATGGGTCTTACACTCTCTCAAGAGGCCCAAAAAGGGTTTTGAAGAAAAATAAATGGGTCTTACTACTCGAGGGTAGGCCCAGATGATTTTTGAAAAGGCGACGATCGCGCCGTTTGTTTTTTGACGGTATCGGGACTTATACAATAAGTGAGGCCCAAAGATGATTTGGTCAAAAAAAGGATTGGGTCTTACACTCTAATAGAGGCCCAAAGTGTTTTGAAAATGATTAATGAGGGTTGAATTAATCCAAAACCCTAATTTGTTTTCAAAATGTATTTAATTGAATAAAAATTCAATTAAAATGATCAAAAATTGTTTAACACATGGAAAACAAATTGTGATCTTGGATTAATGCTTCAAAAATTAAGTATTGACCTACAAAATAATTAGAAAGCATTAAAAGTTGCAAAATCAATGTAGAAAAAATATTTAAAATGCCAAAAACAATCAAAATATTAATTCTTTACAAAAATATCAATTATATGAAATAAATAATATTTTGGGGATTTTTTGATAAAATAAAATATTTTAACATTTTTGTGAATTATCAAAAAAAGAATCAACTCAAAATCATTAAAACTCAGAGAGAAATTAATTTTTGAATCAATTAAACAAAATCACAAAATTCAAATATTTGAAAAATCTGAAAATGGCGCCAAGAACAACACCAAGAACACGCGCGTTTTTCAGTTTGCCCAGATTTACATTTTCTATCCAATCTTCATGAATACGTAATTATAACATGCAATCCACATATCATTATGCTCGTCTCAACCTCACGATCATGTCTATGTACTTTAATTTCATTTAAATTAAACATACAACAAGAAATCACGAAGAAACCTCAAGGACCCTAATTTCTGCATGAAGGCTAGGATTTTTGATACATGATTCAATCAATGCAATTAATTGAGGGAAAACATTCCATGCATGATTATGAACATATGGCCAAATTATTGTGCGAGGAAATATGCATAGATTGAGAGATGACCAAGTATGTGCTTACCTCCAAGCCGTGACAGCAAGTTCAGATGTGATTTTGAGTTGGAGGTGTTACAGATGAGTGGTGATGATCTGAACAGCTTCCCTACACCCTATGGATTGTGTTTGGATGGTTGGACTTGATTGAAATTGGTTGGATCATTTTGTGGTACCTCAGCTGCACCTTGTTTGAAAATTTGAGCAACCAGCTGGTGATTTCATGAAATTGATGTTTCAGAAGTTATGTGAGTGTTTGATCAGCTCATATGTGATGTATGTGAGGTGTGTGAGTGATTGGTTTGTGCAGAATTGCTCTCAAACTCAAAACCCGATAGCTACCTTGCTAAGAAAGGCATTTTTGCCAAGAGAAAGAGATTTTGAGGAAAGCATCTGTTAGATGGCTTTGGTGTACTTAAACTGACCACAATTGAGCTCTATTTATAGTAGAGCAAGTTTGTTTTGCAAGGAATAGTGCATGGCAGCTGGTAAGTAGGTTTGGCCAATGTTGTCCAATGAGAATTCAAGTCTCCTCTAGCCATTGACTAGAGGTTAGGGCACAGAGCCTTGGTCCCCTTGGTCTTGGATAAGTCTTGACTGATTTAAGATGAGAATGGCTCAGTCCATGCCACCTTGATGGTTCCATTGAATGCCTCATTCCAAATTTGAAGTCTTGTCCCTATTTTGGCAACTCTAGGTTCAACATGCTATTCCTTGTTCCTTGGACCTTGGAGGCTTGGCTCAGTGATTGTCCCTTTTAGATTCAATCCTCTGAGGTGTCCAAGTGGATTGGAGTAATTGAAATTGGCTGACTTTGGCAAATCGAGCCAAAATGCAAATTCTGCCTTGCCTTGACAGATTTCAGCAAGGCAACTTGGCAATGTTGTATCTCATGGTGTAGGTTGAATTTGGCAATGTTCTTGGCCATTTTGGAAAGCTCTTACATGATACAACAACTGTTTGAACAAGTTTGGTTTTGATCTCTTTTGATTCCAAGTGAAAAATCCCCCTACATTTGGCAAAAAGTGAGGCAGAATCTGACTTAGTGAAAATTTCACTAAGTGTTCGAAAAAGTGACATTTTCACTTTTCAGCCACTTTGATCACTCCATAACTCAAAATCCTTAATGAATTGGAATGACTTGTAGTTGAAGTTTTTGTAGGTGATAATGAGGGCTACAAATCCATATTTGGATGAGAAAAAATGGCCTTGTGGTTTAGGAGTTATGGTCCTCCAAAGTTGGTACCTTTGCCACTTTATTTTTAACTTAGAAAAATTTCTAAGTTTTATGGTTACCCCTTTTACAAGTTATCTCACTTTTCTTGATTTTTCTTGATGAATGATGATCCAAATCATACATTAACATCATTTTAGGGTTAAAAATCCATTTTGGTGAAAAATCTCAAAAAGTCAAAGTTGACTTTTGTGCACAGTTGACTTTTTATCAGAGGAATTCCAAACTGTGCAATTCTTCAGGAAATCATGTCCTTGACCTTAATCAAACTTGATGGACATGTTCCATGGGTGTTATAGGGTATATTCAATCATGTATTAGGGTTTGGGAGCATGTCTTGGTCAAAAGTCAAAGTTACAGTTGACTTTTCCCTTAAAACCCTAATTGTGGTGCAGATGAAAATGAGACTTGTTGCTCAAGCTTCTTGGATCAATCCATTGTTCCAAATGGATCAATATGGTATATTAGAGACCCTCAAATCATGTCTTAAGGTCTTGGCTCATGGTTTGTCCCAAAAGTCAACTTAGGGGTGAATTAGGTCAAGAAACCCTAATTCCTGATTTTTTATGAATGCATCCCCTGAGGCAAAATTGACTTGATGCATGGGTTCATGAGATTCCATGAAGCATATTAGGTCATGTTTCGGATCATTGCCTTGTGTCCAGATGAAAATTTCCATCTGGAGGCCCTGGTCGACCAAAACCCTAATTTGGTGACACTGTCGATCTTGAGACTTGATCCACCTAGAAGGGAGCAGCCTTGTGCTTAATCCTTGAAGTGGGAGTCCTTTTTGATCCCTTGTGGATATTTGAGAGGCTAGACAAGTTAAAGATCATGTCATTTCTTGATTGATCCTTTGTCTAAGAGCTCTGAGAGGGCTTGAAACCCTAAGTCTGGTTGTATTGGATGCTCACCCATCTTTGGGGAGACTAATGAAGCATGATGGTTCATCCATATTGTGATGATGATTTTCACAATGATGGGAAATCTAAGTGGTCAAAATTTGGGGTATTACACTTCTGCTTTGTAATCTTGTTGTATGTAAGAAGATCTATCATTTGAGCTTTGTTATGGCCTTGCAAAGTTGGGTAAAAACCATATTCCTTCCATAACTTAGTGAAATTTTAAGTTTCTCAAGGTTGCCCTTTTTGCAAGTAACCTCACTTTTTTTATTTTTCATGATTGATCATGATCCAAATCACAAGTTAACATTGTTCTAGACTTAAAGAGGCCATGTTTGCCAAAAAAATCCCAAAAGTCAAACTTGGTTTTGATCACAGTTGACTTTTTATATTAGATGAAACTTGAACTTTGTGATCCTTTATGAAATCAAGTCGTTAGGCTAAATTGAACCTGATGGGTGGATTCCAAAGGTATTTTTGAGTGTCTTGAATCATGTCCCAAGGTTTGAGATCATGCTTTGCTCAAAATTCAAAGGTATGGTTGACTTTTTCTCAGAAACCCTAGTTTGTGGTCCAGGTGAATTTGAATCCTTGTATTGCTTATGAATCAAATTCTTTGAATTAATCCAATCTTGTGAATAGATCAATATGATGTATTTTTAGGTCCTTAAAGCATATATTGAGGTCTTGGATCATGCCTTACTCCAAAAGTCAACCTAGGGACTGAATTAGGTCAAAACCCTAATTCCTGATTTTTGATGGATGCATCCCCTGAGGCTATTTTGAACTTATGAATGGACTCATGAGGTTATTTTGAGCTTATTGAATCATATATTGAAGTATTGGCTCATTCTCAAACGAAAATTTCTCTTTGGAGGCCTTGGTCGACCAAAACCCTAATTTGGTGACACTTATGATCTTGAGGCTTGATCAACTTGAAATGATGCAATCTTGTGCTTGATTCTTGATGTGGAGGATCTCTTATCGTTTATGAATGATTGAGAGGCTTTAAAAGTTGAAGATCATGTCAATTCTTGAATGATCCTTTGCCTGAATGCTCTGAGAGGGCTTAAAAACCCTAATCCTTGGTCGAGGTGAATACTCAACAATTTTTTAAAAGAATGGTGAGGTATTAAAATACATCCATATCGTGGTGATGATTTGCACAATGATGTGAAGTCTTGGGGTCAAAATTTAGGGTATGACACGTCGCATCATCAAATATCGTCTACAATGTTGGGACACAAGATCATTATTTCTGAGAAGTCCATAGCTAAAATTCTCAACCATGATGGCTTTGGGAAACATTGTATTGAGATGTCATTTCAAAGAACAAAATGGAAGAAATTATTGAAGTTATTTTTGTTGAGGGTAAACCCATTTCCTTCATCAAGCTACTGCAACCACATCTATAGATTTGGTTCAAGATAATCTTGGGATGCATTCATCGTAGACCGTCTTCAAACTCCTGATTATATAAACACATATCAGAAGTACATGTTGTACTACATCGCTAAATGAGAAAAGATGAATCTTCCATCAATCCTCTTCAAGTATATGAGGGAGATGGTTAAGGAAATAAAAAATAAATCACCTAAACTAAGAAATTGGATACCTCTGGGTAGGCTCATTTCTGATATCCTCTATGTGATTAAGTTAGGTCAAGAACTGATGACTGTTGGCATGACTAAAGAGATACACTTTGAAATTGGAAAGCCCTTCAACGAAAAAGTCTCAAAAATATGTCATTGATCAAGAATGTTATTGATCCGTCGGAGCTTCTGGATAAACCAGTAGTTAGTGCTAGAAGAATTCCTATTGATGATTATCCTCTTTTTACTCAGCAATATTCTAAGGAAACCTTGCACATATACATTGCCGACTGTATGGCTAAAGAAGAAACATTTGTGGCTTACTCCTTTGAAGAGATTCCTAAAGACCTTCTAGATCGTTACTCTTTAAGAAAAAGAAAGTCTAAGGTTCTTGGTGAAGGAACTTCCAGAACCCATGAGCCTCCTTCTATGATGGCCAAAACTTATGACTTTACAAAGTTCATTATGGAGGATTCTATGGGCTCTAGAGAAGCTGACAGCTCTGGGACCCCAGATCTTCTACATTTGCTACTCCTTAGACTATATTGTCTTGTAATTCATATATCTCTGAAACTTTGTTTCACTATGCACTTAATAATTCATCCATTTCTCAACCATCTTTCATACTCTATCAAACAACCTCTCAAATTCCTTCTAGAACCTTAACAACCCCTTTCTCAGAACAACCATCCACTACTATCATACCCATTATATCCATTCCACTCTAATGCCTACTATTTTTGTAACTCTTCCTATACCAACCCCAACCATAATTGAATCAACCTCTATCACCACTACTCCAATCCCTTCTAAACCAACTATGTTTACCCCTCAATCTAACTCTCATCCTTATGATTTATATTTTTTCACACCTTCTTCTGTCTCTCTCACACTTCCCATATCTCGTGCTTTTCCCGAAGACACTCCATTTCCACCAACTCCAACCTCTCAACCAAACTTAATCACTCTCCCGCAAAGCTCCACTCACCCAGACGCTTCTTTAGTTGAATCAGATGTTTCTGATTTTGACTCTTAGTCTAATGTTGAGATTGCAGTTATCCTAGATAGAACCCCCCTCCACTATTCTACCCAAACTACCAACAAAAAAAACATCCACCCAACACCCTAGGATGAATTGTTTTCACAGTTTAAGACTGAGGTTGTTGTCAAGTTGGACTCTCTCACTGAAGGTTGTGCATCTAATGCAAACCTTTCTGAAGTTCGCACTTTATGCAACAATTTCAGAGAATGGCTTGACTGCAGTTCTGAGAACTGGAATTCTGTTTCTTGAAGGAATCAGAAATGTATTTCCATGCCGGGCTTTCTCGTATAGTCGAACCATTGCTTCACAAGGTTCCTGCAACTTTTCTGCTTCCTGCTCCTTTTGTAGAACCTAATCTTCCTCCTCCTCCAATTATTACTGAATTGAAAACACAACCATTGTCTTCTTCTTCATTTCTCTATTTCTACATCATCTGCGTTTCCCTTTGCTTTTCCTTTCCTTCATTGGTTTTTTCATGTTAATTTAATTTTGATTCCCAAAAATTGAAGATTAGGGTTCATCCTTCATGAAATCGGGTTATGCTTCTTCATCCATGAAACAGAACAGCCATGAAAGTGTGAAGTCCAGTGTGTTCACGAGCTCGAATCTTCCATGGAAACCGAGTTGTCACTGTGGAGACACGACTATTCTTCAATGGTCTACAACGACAAAGAGTTATGGAAAACATTTTTGGGGTTGTTCTCATTTTAAGGTATGTATGTCATATGTAACATTGTATGATTATTACAATTTTGAATAATCAATTGTAAATTGCAGGGTACAATTCAATCTGGATGTGGGTATTTTGAATAGTTCTATGATAAAGCTCAAGATGGCAAAGGGAAATTTATAATGGCTAGATTGGCAAAGTTATCAAAGAAATTGGATGATGCAACAATGGAGATTGAAAAAGTTAGGTTGACAAATGAATAATTAAGAAATGAGATGGATCAGTTTCAAAATGACATGAACACGATTTTGAAGCGGAAAAATTGTTGGATGATTTTTTTATTGTAGTTACAGCAGTTCTGGTTTTTATCATGATGATTTGAAATGTTTTAGTTTGAAGTTCAAATTAGGTGAACCTTGAACATTGTAGCAGTTATGGTTTTTATCATTGTAACATTGTAACATTTGTCAGGTTAATTATGCAGTTCTGGTTTTTATCATTGTAACATTGTAACATTTCTTAGGTTTTTTCTACAGTTATGGTTTGGTTTGTATAATTGTAACATTGTAGCAGTTATGGTTTGAAATGCCTTATCTGAACCTTGAACCTTGTAGCAGTTCTGGTTCTTTGATTTGAAATGCTTTAATTGTAACATTGTTCAATTGTTTAACATAACACATATTTGTCATAACATGTAAACTTGTCTTTAACAAAAATTCAACATAACACATAATTGTACATTGACACATAAACTTGTTCATTACATAAACATTACACATATATCCATTACACAAAATGACAACAACTTGTTCCAAAATGACAAACATAAGAATTACACAAAGTGACAGTAACTTGTTCCAAAATGACATACCTAAGCATTACAAAAATGACAGTAACTTTTTCCAAAATGGAAAACATAAGCATAACACAAAATGACATTAACTTGTTCCTAAATAGATCTAAGTTTTTTTCTTAGGTGTGGTCCTCTTAGTTGAAGTTGTCCTCCTTGTAGTTGGGCCTATCACATTCATGGCTGCACTTAGTCTTGTAGCTGGTAGTAAACCCTGCAAAACAGCCAACAACATTAATACTATGATGTACACACAAGCCAATAAAAGTATTAATGAATTCAATACAATAATTTGCACATACCTTTTGTTGATCAGAAATGAATGTATATGTGAGGCATTCATTTTTTTCCTCCAAGGTCATCAATCAATGACTCCAAGAACCATGTCCAATTGTCACTATTTTACCCTTCCACCACTGCAAATGCTATTGGTAGCATTTGATCATTTGGATACCTACCTATAACATCTAGAATTTGCCCACCATATAGCCCCTTAAGAAAACAGCCATCAAGTCCTATGACATGCCTAGAAATCTTGAAGCTTTCTTTACATGCAGCAAAGTGTAACACCCCAAAATTTGCCCTCTTATTTATACCCAGTAAGTGGTTTATGCTTCACCTTTCATATGCATTTAGGTATAAACATTACACATGCATCATTGGTTTTCCCGAGGCATGGGATCAGAGGTTCCCATGGTATGAATTGTTCAAAGCAAAGGGAATCTGGCTCCTCAAGGCCAAGACATCTCATTTGATTCACAATTTCATTCAAAAGGATTTCAATTGGCCAGATGGTTGAAAATTAGACAAATTGAGAATAAAGTCAATTGATCAAGGAAAAAGTTAACTCTCGATCTTTAGGTCAAACTCATGTTAATCATGTCAAATATGGTCCATGAGTGGAATTTGGTCAAGAATTATCAAAGGAACCATGAAGAATCAAGAATTATGGAAAGTTACCAATTTTGGAAAAAACAAGGGTTTTAGAACTTTCCATTTTAGGAAAGTTTTGCATGCCATGCAAACAACTTTATGGTCATTTTTCTCTATGATCCAAGCTTCATTTGAATTTTTTTCTCAAATGAAAGTTTTAGTGTGTATTCCAAGCTTTCCATCCATATAAAGAATGTTCCATTTGAATTTCTAGATCAAAAGTTATGATCAATCAAAGTTGGGATTATTAAGTTGTTCATGTGGAAAAACTTGGAATTTTTCTAAGTCCCAAAATTCAGTTTTATGACCATGTTTTTAACACCATTTTCCATGAGATTTTAGACCTCAACTCCAATTCTTTTTGAAATCAACTTTGCTCTATCAAATACCACCTTTCCATTGACATCAAAATCATGCAAATTGATTCATTATCCTTCAAGAAATTCATCAACAAAGTCACCTCCATGGACATTTTTTCATGCCATAAACCATAAAAACTCCATTTTTGAAATTACAAAATTTGGTGAGCAAGTTGTGTTGGCTGTACTAACCATCATCTTACACTATTATTATCATCATAATGCACTCCATGGTAGCAAAAATACACCACCCACATAGTAAAATTCGTACACCACCATAACCCTCATTTTTTGCACTTTCACTAATCCATCTCTAACTCACTTTTTAACTATGATTAGCTCTTAACCATACTCTAACCCATCATATAAATTCTCATTCTCTCTCTAACAGAAGTTAGTTACACCATTAGAGAGCAAATAGATCAAAAAATGAATTTCACACCCACAACTTCAAGCTCCAAGATCTCTCTCATCTTGAGGTTATTTTCTGGAATTCTTTCATCATCTTCATCACCTCATGGAGTAAAAGCTACTGTTTGCATTTATTCTCAACTGGAACCATTGAATCATCACCTACAAGTTCATCTTCTTCCATCACCAATTTGCAATTTTTTCAAGACTTGAAGAGGTTAAGCATTTATTTTGCTTGAGGGAGATTCCAAGACATTGCATTGAAGTTTTCTGGGTTTCCTAATCTCAAAGAACCACAAGAAGCAGTGGACTTTCTCCACTTGGTAAGAATCTCTAAAAATTCCATGGCTCTCATTCTTAAATTTACATGATTTAGACTGTTAAAATATTTTTCATACATTGCATCTGGAAATCCTGAAATGATGGCACACCATGAATCTTTGAATATAAGTTTATGTGTTGTTCTTGATTTTGTGATTTTAAATTTGAATCTGTGACTTTCGTGTTAATTTTCACCATGTTAGAGCTGGTATTTTGTGAAACTAATGGTGTATTGTTGTTCTACGTTTCGTGGGCTTCAATTTGGACTATTATTTTGTAAAAAATGATCAAGAATTGGTTGAGTTAGAGGTGGATAAAGAATGGTGTTTTTTTCATTGATTCCATGCGCATGAGCTTGTCCATGGGAGGTTTGCATGAGTTTGCATGGTGGAAGGAGTAAGACTCGTCTTCCTAGAGGGCCAGCGATTAGTTTTCTTTTTTCCTCATTTAAAAAGAAATTGACCGGTTGAGGCAATGTGTGTGTGCGTAACGTTATGGCCATGCTGTAAGTAATAATAATAATGGTACTCAATATTAATACATAGTGTAAATGCAGCATAACGTGAGAGATGCTCTGAGCCACACGATGAGCATCATGCGCATGATATTCAAATTGATCATATTAATGTGAAAACACTCCCAACCGCGTGATGAATCCAACGGACTGGAAAAGGACAGAAAATTAATGAGAAGTGTGGCTTCTCACGTGATGCTTTCCACCCCTTTCCTTGTTTATCTTTTGGCTAAAAAAGGAGCCTTTCTTGTGCGCATGGGCCCTGAAAAGAAGTTATTCCCACCCTTGCCCCTGGGCCCGAGTGGAATTTAAACTAGCTTTTTACGTGTGTAGCACCCCTCCAAGTTCTTCCATTTTTTTTTAATTTTCTTTTTATCCTCGTTACAAAATTGAATTTTAAAAATAATAAAAATCGTTCTAATATCCTGAACAAATTCATGGAGGTACATGTGGGTCTTAGTTAAATTTTAGTGAATTTTATTTTCACTTTTAGGTGCATTTAATATTTTTTCTCAATTTCTAACTATGGTGTGTTCATTTTAAGATACCTTGTAATGAAAGCCATAGAAGGGGACCTTCCTCTAATGTTTTGAGCCTAATTTTTGGTGTGTAAGCACTTGGATTGCTTAACATGTTAATGCTTGATTGGTGAATTGTCCATGAATTTTGGAATGCTTTTGAAGTTAATCTTTTGAGCCTTGTTTTGTATGATCATTCTTGACATGTGCTTGATATTTGTAATTAAGTGAGTGCTTTTGGTGCATGATTTGGATCCAATATTTTGAATATGATCACTAACTAGACTTAAGATGACTTGGTTGATTTGTCATAATTTTCAAAGGTCATTTACTATTTTTCACCAATTTTCCAATGTGAACACGTTATATGTAAACATGCTAGAACTAGGTCAAGTTTAATGCCAATGTGTGAGCTCCTTAAAACCAATTTTGAGGGCACGTTTGAGCCTATATACGATGACATTTTAGGTGCATTTTTTATCCTTAAATGTTGCTTTTTGATCATGACTTATATGATTCTTTTTGAACCCTAAGTTGCTTTCCCGATTATGCTCGATGTTTGCTTAGGTGTTTTAGTTTGATGATGTATTTGTGATATCCTCTTTAGGATATTTTTGTACATCATTTCATATATGGATTAGCATGAATCATAGCCTGCCCTCATGAATTTATGGGTCATTTCATGTGCTTCTAATTGGTATTATGCTTCATAAGTTTGAACAAGAATGAAAAGTTAACTTTGTTGTTTTCACTTGGACTTAGAATGTGCCATGTTTGTACAAAGTTTTTGACATCCAAATGTATCATTCCACATATCATTCTCCGCTTCCCATGTGTATAAATACTTGAATACTTGACTTGGCTTCCATTTTTGTGACTTCTATAAGTCTTTTTGGCATAGCTTGTAAGTGATACATGTTTAGGTGATGGCATATGACAAAACTTGACACTTTTGCATGCTCCCTTAGGACATTAACTTAGATAAGATAGAGTAGGGTTTGCTACTGCCCCTAGTATGATCTCATACCTTTAGGACACTTCTAACTTTGGTTGTTGTTTGGCGTTCATCCTAGTATAGTCTTAGGACTTTAACATAGCCATAATAGCATGTTTGCACACTTTGCTTTCAACTATTCATTAGTTGAGCTTGGCATGGAGATGGTAAGTTGTTTATGATACTTTGAATGCTATTTTACACTTACATGATTCCTTATCCTCTCACTTCTTATTCACTTCTCTCTTTTGTGATTGTTTAGAATAATGTTTACTTGTGTTGATTCACATGATCCCTTAGGATTCCTAGCTCCACTTAATTTTCGATTAAGTTGGAGGTAGGAGAGACATTAGGCTAGCAATCCTTGTATGATAACAAGTAGGCTAGTCCCCTCTTAACCTTAACCATAGGGCCACCATTGCATGATAAAATTAGGACCTAGTCTCCCTTCATTTTTCTAGAGTGTTTAGCATACGTCCTGTTGGGGGAGACCATGGGACGCATTCGCTCCTATGTCATAGAATTTAGTGCAATACAAGTTTCAAACTAACTTAAGCCACTCCTGTCTAAAAAACACAAACAAAGTTCAAATCATTTTATCCTTCGGGATTAACTGGGTTTCAAATCATTTTCAGAAAATGGCACGTTACTCCCGTTTTGTCGCAAACAGACATCAACCCTAACGGCTGGACGCGAACTTAACGTCGCTTATAAAACACAACCGACCCATAGGTCGAACTATGACTGTTCTGACTTCCTCCTTCGCGTTAGATTGAGGATACGTAGGCACGAGACGAAGATGTCTTGGTGAGAAACCTTCCACCTCAATCCCGTAGTCCTCTGAACTACGTTGACTCTGACTTTCCCACTCCCGAGGGAATACGTAGGCCTAGGACGACGATGTCCTATCGAGTCACTTTTCCTTTTTCCCCTCGTTTCTCCATTTCCATTTTCTCCCATTCCGTTTCCAGTTAGCAGTTGAGCTTCAGATAACCTACACCCTTTGATCAATAACAACAAGCGTGGATCCCATCGAGTATGATGGACACGAGGGGGTGCTAATACCTTCCTCTCGGGTAAACCGACTCCCGAACCTAGGCTATGGTTGCGATGACCATGTCTTTCCCTTTGTTGAGATTTTCTTCGATCGTTCCCTTTCCCTACGTCGGGATAAATAACGTTCGATGGTGACTCTTCTATCTTTTTCGCCGGTTGATTTTCGCAGATGCGACACAAAGCATATGTATAGCCTCTTGAAATATGGTCTTTGATCATCTGAACCTTCTTGAGCAGGTTCAACACCAAGCTTCACTATGGAACCTGGGTTTGCTCTCAACAACTCATGACAATAATTGTTAGTTCTTGGATTGGCTGGAATTTTGGTAAAACAAAGTATATTCAATGTTGATGTCAAGGTACTGATGTTGCAAAATTGAGATTTAACACTGGGCTGTGTTAGGTTTGTAATTACTGAAGTTGGATGTCTGATGTCACATAGGCGATGTTGTAACATCAGATCTGCAGAATTAACAACAGTAGGATGTGATGTTGTTAGGGTTGCGTCTTAGCTGGAATTGTGGAGAGCAAGCTGTCTCATTGGATGCAAATATCTTGGGATAGATATTTTCTGCTGCATAGGAGATCTGGTGCAGATTTGTAGGAGATTTAAAAGGTTGAAGATTTAAAAAGATTTTAGGAGAAAATCTGTTTTAAATATTCAGTTTTAAATAACAAATCTGGCGAGATTTTGTAGCAAGTCCAAGACCAATTCAAGGAGCTATATAAAGCGCACAAGACCAAAAGAAAAGGTACAGAAATACAGAGAGAAGATCAAGAGCATAGGCTGAGTGTCTTGAGTATTTTGTACGAGTTGTATAACCAGAATTCTAGGGTGAATTATTGTGTCGTATTTTGTCCTCTCTAGAAGCTGTGAAGCAATAGAGAGTAGTTGCTTGATCGAAGCTAGGAAGCAAGATCAAGGGTACTCAAAGTGGTTTCTTTGAGTGGTTTGTAAGGGATTGAGTGGTGTTCTCATACCTAGGTGGTTTCTTAGGTAGGAAGTCATTAGTAGAGTATAAGTTTAGGAGATTGTCAACGGGTTGTTGAGTCTGTAAATTATATCTACAAGTAGTGAATTCCATCCCTGGCTTGGTAGCCCCCAGAGTAGGTTGGTTGTAACCGAACTGGGTCAATAATTTCTTGTGTTACTTTGTTACTGTTATTGTTGTCCATTGTGCAGAGTGTGTTGTTGTGACATCGCACCTTAACATCACACGTCTGATACCAGAATTTCAATTGGTATCAAAGCAGGCATCCTGTCTGTCTCTGGGTGAGATCTAGGGAAGTTACTTTCTGGTGTAAAGATGGACAAAGAAGTTGGAGGATTCGTCAATAGACCCCCTATTTTGGATGGATCAAATTATGACTATTGGAAGCCAAGGATGACCACTTTCTTAAAATCCTTGGACAGCAGGGCTTGGAAGGCTGTTATTAAAGAGTGGAAAACACCTGTTGTGTGTGAAAAAGATGATGCTGGCAAAGACAAAGAAGGAACCTCAAAGCCAACGCCTGAAGAAGAATGGACCAAGGAAGAAGATAAGCTCGCCCTTGGAAATTCCAAAGCTCTAAATGCAATCTTCAATGGAGTGGATAAGAATATCTTCAGGTTAATCAATACCTGTGAAGTTGCTAAGGAAGCGTGGGATATTTTGCAGGCTACACATGAAGGAACATCTAGAGTTAAGATGTCAAGACTTCAGATTTTAACATCAAAATTTGAAGGCCTGAAGATGAAGGAAGATGAGACTATTCATGACTTCCACATGAATGTTCTGGAGCTGGCTAATGCTTCCAGTGCTCTTGGTGAAAAGATGTCAGATGAAAAGCTTGTAAGGAAGATTCTTAGGTCACCTCCTAAGAGGTACAAGATGAAGGTGACTGCTATTGAAGAATCACAAGACATCAGCAAGATGAGAGTTGATGAGCTCATTGGATCTCTTCAAACTTTTGAGCTTGGGTTGAATGAGGAAGAACCAGAAAAGAAGCCAAAGAGTATAGCCTTGGTGTCAAATGATGCAGAAGAAAAAGGAAAGAGTTCTGAATCGCAGGAGGATGTATCTCAGGCCATAGTTATGTTGGGAAGACAGTTCACCAAAGTATTCAAGAGAATGAATAATAACTCCAGGCCTAATGTCAAGAACATATCTTCTGACATCAGCAGGTCAAAAGAGAAGGATGAAGAGAAAACTGCCCAAGATAAAGGAGTTCAGTGCTTTGAGTGTGAAGGGTATGGACATGTCAAGAAAGAATGTCCCACCTTCTTGAAAAAGCAGAAGAAGGGCATGACGGTTTCCTGGTCTGACTCTGATAGTGAATGTGAGTCAGTAAAGCATGTTAGAGCTTTAACAGGAGTTGTTGGTTCTGATGATGATTCTGGTGATGGAGAAATAACCTATGAGGAATTAGCATCTACCTATCAAGAGATGTGTTTAAAAAGTACTGGGATTTGTCAAGAAAACAAGTGCCACAAGCAACAGATTGCTCAGCTAGAGAATGAAAAAGCTGACCTGGAAAATGAAGTTGTACTTGTTAGAGCTCACCTTGATCAAATGACCAAGTCTGTTAGGATGCTGAGCTGTGGAACAGACACATTTGATAAGATCCTTCAGACAGAAAAAACTGCTAGAGACAAAGCTGGGATAGGTTATGTGGCTAAGGATAAGGGAACTTTAGAAGTAAGCACTTCAGGTTCAAAGAAGGAGGTATCACAACTTTTGCCTTAACATCAGCCAAAGAAGCAGGGTCCTACACCTAAGAAAGCTGATGTTTCACAACCTAAGAAGATTGAGAAGAAGACTGGTCCTAATCAGAAGAGAAAGAAGCCTCAATGAGCTAGTCAGTATATGCCTCCCCAATATCACCAGAGCATGCAAGCTTCCAGGTTCAAGCAGAACATGTATCAACATCAAGGAAACTGGCATGGATATGAATATGGATACAACAATGTTGTCCCTCATTACTATGGAAGAAGGAAGCCTCATCACCATAGGAGACAGTCTAGAAAACAGCATCAGTACAGAAGAAGATATTCCAACTATGGAAGAAGAAGACATTATGGGTGGCAGCCACAGCATTATCATCAAAGTGGAAAAAGATTTAACCACTTTAGAGATGACAGAGTTAGATGCTTCTATTGTGGCAGGGTTGGACATATGCAGTACTCTTGTTTCAAGCTCCATGGTTATCCAAATCCAGTTCCTCAAACAAGATAGAAGAAGGTCAAACCTAAAGTTGCTAAACAATAGGTTCCTAAGGAGAAGGTGAAATGTCTTTTAGCCCACACCTCTGACAGCCAGGTTGATAAGGATACATGGTACTTTGACAGTGGATGTTCAAAGCATATGACTGGAGTCAAAAACTTGTTAGTTGAAGTCAGTCATTGTCCCTCTCATGAGGTTATGTTTGGCAATGGAGAAAAAGGTGTTGTTGCAGGAGTTAGGAAAGTGAAAGGTGATGGTAGACCTGAACTTGACAATGTTCTGTTTGTCAGTGGTTTAAATGCAAATTTGATCAGCATAAGCCAGTTGTGTGATGAAGGTTACAAGGTAAACTACACTAAAGATGAATGTGTGGTAGCTGATGAGCAGAATGAGGTAGTGATGAAGGGAGTAAGATCCAAAGATAATTGCTATCAGTGGATACCTCAAGTGGACAGCTTATCTAGTGATGTTAAGGTTGATGTTGTAACATCAGATGGTGACATCAAGTGTGAAAGTATGGTGAAAAGTCAATCTGGGTTAATGACTTATGGTGATGTTACTCCTAAGTTGGATGATGTGTTAAAAGCCAACTTGAGTAGTCAGTTATGTGAGCAAGATGAAGGAGTCAACAATGCTGATGGAAGGATCAAAAGTTGTGACCTTAAGAAGTGTTGGGAGCTGAATACTTGCGAGGCCAAGAAAGATGACAACCTGACTAATGACTCCTATAGTTCAGAAGAAAAATTTCACAGGTTGACAATCCTTAGGTTGGAAGATGCAGATGTTAGAGCTGATGTTAAAACTTCTCAAGTCAAGAAAGGTACTTCAAGCTTTAAAATAAAGAAGAGTGATGATGAACTAATTGCAAAAGTGGTTCCTGGGGTTGCTAAACGACTGAAATCAAGGAAGAGGAAAGCTATCGAGTCACCACCAAAGATGAGAACTGATAAGCAAAAGATCTATGTGGATGGTACTACAAAATCCAGGAATAAAGTGTTCATCTCTTCCAGAAATTGGAAGATCAGAGATAAGTCTGATGATAATGTCCAGGATATCTCTCAAATGAAGGAAGTCGTTGTTGTTAGAACCTCTGAGAAAATCCAAAAGGCCATACTAGATAACATTCCTGTGCTTTTCATAAAATGGTGGAAGTTTGTTCTGGAAAAATAATTTGGTATAGATACTCTGGATATGGTTGAGTTTGCTAGGATATGGTTCAGAGAGGCTGTGGGAACTTATGGTATTCAGGTGTGTATGAATAAGTTGCTCTAACCGTGTTTTATTGGGAGCTTCTTGAAGGACTTCTTTGTGCAATGAGTCCTTTGAATGGTGATGAGAAGCTGATGTCCCAAAAGATGTTATAACATCATGCTTGCTGGTGGTTATATCTGGAAGATGATTAAGATTGGACATGTGGAGTTGGATGCTCTAGCATTTTTGGTGGAGATTATGGTCATGTGTTTAGAAGTTTGTTCTGGCAAAGCATGACTAATGTCTTTGAAGACTTCACCAGTTTCAACAACTACTGGTGGATGTAAGGATAGAGGAATTGTGATCTCTTGAAGAGACTGGATCTCAGCAAAGCTTATAAGTAAGCTGAGAATTTGTGGAGTTTGTGACACAGTGTTGAGTTTGAATTATTTTGCTGATAGTAAATCCAGTAGTGGAGCATATGTAATACCCTGGTGTCAAGAGTGTCAAGAGTATCCTTGGTGAAGGATGTCTTTGTTTTGGATCTGAAGCTTAGTGCTTACATTATATCTAATGAGCATCTACATAGTCATACGGGAGAATGATAAAGTAGAAGGTTTGCCTTGGATGGTGAAGATGAATTGTATGATAGCCTTTAGAGAAAGGGACAGTGGTACCAAAATGCATGTACTCAGAAAATGTGCTCAAATGTTCATCTCCATCTAGAGCATTTATTAATCATGACAGGGGGAGTACTTGTCTATGGATTTTGCAGCAAAGGTGCATTTATTGTGAAGATTGCATGCTGATCAAGCTTGTGGAGATTGGTTGCCTCTTATGAGGATATAATGTCAGATAGCATGTTATGACATTAGGCTGTTGATTGGTTTTAGTCATATGAAGCAAATTGTTTGAATCTTGTGCGCACATGCTTCAGAGGAGATGTCTGAAGACAAGATTGAATCATGGCCTTGAATAGATTGTACACTTGTCTTGGTGTGTGTTACTCTAAGTGTGAGGAGTTGACTTAGAGTTCAGTGGAAGGCATTGTGTGTGTGCTTCAGTTCTTGTGGATGATTGTGTGAAGCCTTCATAACTGGATGGATGAAGAATATGTCTGGATTTTCAAAATGTGGATATTGCTGACAGAAGAAGTATGGTTTTGTACAGGGTGTCATAGGAGATTTAACTTGTTGAGGTTTGTCTAATTGTGGCTAAAAAGGGGAAGAAAATATGTAGCCAAAGAGAGAAAGCCAAAGGTAAATGCTGCTAAGGTGATGCAGATATTAAGGGGGAGTATTGACAGCTGCTATGCTGGTTGTTGCATTGAGGGGGAGTGCTCATTGCTGCTAATAATGAAATATGTGCAGCTGTTTGAAGACTGTAGCTGTTTTGAAGCATAATGATATATGTTGAAGTGTGTATGAGAGCAGCAGAGTTTTGAAGAAAAGATGTCACTGCCTGATGCTGCTGCTTGGAGTTTCAAAATTATTGATTGAAGTTTTATTCCGCTGCTAAAGTCTCTGAAGGTGCAGAGTGCAGAGTTTACAGATGCAGAGCTTGTTTTAGCCAAAATTAGCCAAAGGGGGAGATTGTTAGTTCTTGGATTGGCTGGAATTTTGGCAAAACAAAGTATATTCAATGTTGATGTCAAGGTACTGATGTTGCAACATTGAGATTTAACATTGGGCTGTGTTAGGTTTGTAATTACTGAAGTTGGATGTCTGATGTCACATAGGCGATGTTGTAACATCAGATCTGCAGAATTAACAACAGCAGGATGTGATATTGTTAGGGTTGCGTGTTAGTTGGAATTGTGGAGAGCAAGCTGTCTCATTGGATGCGAATATCTTAGGATAGATATTTTCTGCTGCATTGGATGCGAATATCTTAGGATAGATATTTTCTGCTGCAGATTTGTAGGAGATTTAAAAGGTTGAAGATTTAAAAAGATTTTAGGAGAAAATCTGTTTTAAATATTCAGTTTTAAATAACAAATCTGGCGAGATTTTGTAGCAAGTCCAAGACCAATTCAAGAAGCTATATAAAGCGCACAAGACCAAAAGAAAAGGTATAGAAATACAGAGAGAAGATCAAGAGCATAGGCTGAGTGTCTTGAGTATTTTGTACGAGTTGTATAACCAGAATTCTAGGGTGAATTGATGTGTCGTATTTTGTCCTCTCTAGAAGCTGTGAAGCAATAGAGAGTGGTTTCTTTATCGAAGCTAGGAAGCAAGATCAAGGGTACTCAAAGTGGTTTCTTTGAGTGGTTTGTAAGGGATTGAGTGGTGTTCTCATACCTAGGTGGTTTCTTAGGTAGGAAGTCATTAGTAGAGTATAAGTTTAGGAGATTGTCAACGGGTTGTTGAGTCTGTAAATTATATCTACAAGTAGTGAATTCCATCCCTGGCTTGGTAGCCCCCAGAGTAGGTTGGTTGTAACCGAACTGGGTCAACAATTCCTTGTGTTGCTTTGTTACTGTTATTGCTGTCCATTGTGTAGAGAGTGTTGTTGTGACATCGCACCTTAACATCACACGTCTGATACCAAAATTTCAATAATCATATATTCTGGTGTAATACCCTTAGAACGATCCATCAACATAATCTCTAGCTTTAAGCCTTTCTCTTATTGACTTAGTTTTGTTCACATCTACATTCCACTTTTTTGTGCCTTTGCCTTTATATCCTTTATTTTCATCCTAGGATTAGTTTTTAAGGAGTTTTGGATCCTCTTGCTCAGCCACTTGGTAGTCATCATCTTCACATTATAATCCCTATTACAACTATGTACATCACTCACCTTCCTTAATTGCCAAGTTTCTTCATTTGACAATTTGGCACAATAAGCTTCCCAATCACACTCATCCTTACATTTTACCCTCACCCTTACCTTATCATTTTTACTGAACTTAAGATTTCTACACTATGGACAACATATGATATTATTGCCTCCTTGAAATCATCTTTTGAACTAAAGTACCCACCTACCTCCCATTTGAAATCAGCCATGTCCTTTTGCATCTTAAACATTGGGTGAGCCTTTTTTTTAACATCACAATTATCATCACTATCACAGCCACTCACTAGCCCATCATTTTCATTATCACTCACTTTAAATTCACCATTTTCTTCTTCCCATTTCTCTTTTTGGTTTTTGGACTATCCCTCATGAAGATGTTCATGTTCAAGTAGATTTGCCATCTCATCTTCATCTATATCATCAAAACCATCAGAAGAATCATCAAAAGCTACATCTAGAGAACTATCATACTTGTATAAAGAATCCTCATTACCATCACTACTTAGACCATCATCCACTTCACTGCCTTCCATACCAACACTATGTGCATCCATACCAACATTTTGAGCATCCAATTCTGTTTCTATAGGCCCATCCAAATCAACATTCTGAGCATCCAATTCTCCTTATGTAGGATGTTCCAAACCAACATTTTGAGCATCCAATTCTATTTCTATAAGCCCATTCAAAACCAACATTTTCAGCTTCTTTGCAAGTATCATTTTCATTGACTGCTTCTTCATACAATTTAGAAAGCACATCCTCAACAACATCAGGCCCCTCATTCACATTGTCACCATTTCCTAATTCTGTTTCTATAGGGCCATCATAGTAATCAGGTTGATCAAGTTTGTGTTGAATGTAAATGTCTACACCTAGGTGAATCCTATAAAGATCAGCTATTTCCAATGCACATGCATCATCATTCAATGAGTTCATCCCAAATGTCGGGTCATTGTAATAGATCATTTTCTCAACATCCCTATAACCTAAGTCCTTCAGTGTACCTATCAACTCAAAGTAACTCCATATGTCCACATCTACTTTCAGCTCATCAACTTTCCCTCCTTCATACACTCTAAGGTCACCATCAACAAGTTCACCACTATGATAAATTCTTAGTACTTTAAACTCTTCTATTACACCTATTCATGTTTAGAATACATATTATTAAAAACCCTAATTGGAAAATATAGAAAACATAGAAAGCCCTAATTTTTTAGGAAACCCTAAATTCTCAGATTGAAAACATAACACATATAAAACTCATACAAATGAACAACAAACTAACCTGTTTACAACGCCTTCTTCCACCTTTCGCTCGAACTCAAACGCTTTTTGGATTGATGATTTTCGCCTTCAACCTTTCTTTGGGTTTGCTTTCGTTACTTTCTTCACTTGGCTTTCTTAAAATGTCTTCACAATAACATAACATATAAGGTTAATGTCAAGTCAAGCCCACGTAAAGTATAGCAAGCCACGTCATAGCCACATGGACACTCTTACTCAGCCCTCACTATCGGAGACTGACGGAAGGACTAACGTGACTCATTTTAAATAATTAAATGATCGATTTGAACATTTTAAAAATTAAGGGATCAAAATGGATCCTGAGCTAAAGTTAATAGACTAAAAAAGATATTTTGCCTATAATCAATAACTAATGCAAATTGAACTTTTGCACCTTTTGATTTTCTAGATTCTAAACCTTTCAAGACAACGAGAACATTAATCCATGATTCTTGAACTCAAACTAGGTATAAAGAATTTCAATCAAAACATTAATTTTCATTTGCATCAAACACAAATTTGATTCCTTAGTATTCTAAAATTTAAACAGAAAATGATTAGAGGATCAACACCAATATTTTAATACTAGTTCGTCCATATTGTTCTCACTGGCGTCTTAATCTAGTCAAAACACCAATGCTTCAACAATTATCTAGGAACATTTTTCAGCAGGGTCTACGTTGCTAATAGTTGCACTCTTGATCCATCATAATTATTCATTACACAAGTGGGGAAAGAACCCACCACTACTCAATTTGCTATTCCTTTCGCCAATCATAAAACCAACTGTCACATCATGCACTACCCTAGCTGAATAGTCTTCAATTTTGTGAAAAACATAATATGAAATGATGAAGTAACTTTAATCTGTTTCATAAGGAATCACTAGCTTTGCACGTACAACAACAATGGTTGAATCTATTAAAGCATTATATATCTTACACAATATTACAAAGACTCACTATTTCATCATTGTTCAATGTCACAAAAACAATTGAGGTACTTCGGAGTTCAGGGACCCAATAACACTGGTGCACCAAGAAAGGTTGATGATAGCTAGATGAAGTTTTGTGTATATACTATATAGGAACCAGACAGAAATAAAACAAAACAATTGTTGTACGTGCAAAGCTAGTGATTCTTTCCATATGCATGAAATGAAAAGGTTTAAAGTTAGTTCATCATTTCATTTCATATTTTTTACAAATTAAACAGTATTGAGCGTAGTAGTACGTGACGTGACAGTTCGTTTTATAATTGGAGAAAATAATAGCAAATTGAGCAATGGTGGGGGTACTCCACGCCCATTTAATTGAAGTGAAGCATAACAAAAATTTATTTGAATCGAATCAAATTGTTTTTTATGAATTTTTATATCAGTTGGATATTGGGCAACCAACAGTTAGAAAAAAAAACTCTCATGTACATGTTTCCATTCTCAATAACTACCATATTTTTTGTTTTATTTAAAATTAAGTGGCACTTTTTTATTTTTAAATTGTACGGGTGAGAAATATAAGAATGGAGATCCCAAGGAAATTCTTCCATGAATGATGATTCCTAATGAATTTGAGTTTGATTGTTTTTAAAATTAAAAAAAAATAAAAATAAAATAATATATTCCTTCGGTTTGGGCAACAAATCGATGAAAAATCTTTTCTAAATGATGTATTTCTTTATTTTTATAAATTAAAAATAAATAAGTTTTTTTCTCGGTTAGACCTTTCAACCGATGAAAAAGTGATGCATGTTTTTAGAAAATAAATAAATAACTTTTTTTTTTCAATTGAGGGATATAATAGACACTACGCCAAACAAGACCTTAGACAGCGCTTTTTTTGGCCTTAGACAGCGCTTTTAAGCGTTGTCTAAACCTGCGCTGCTAAAGGTTTAGACAACGCTTTGGGTAATACCAAAAGCGCTGTCTAAAGGGGGGTATATTTAATGAAAAGCGCTGTCTATGGTACCATTAGACAGCGCTTTTTGACATTTTTTAGGTATACCTTAGACAGCGCTTTTGGTAAAAGTGCTGTCTAAGTCCCACCTTTTTGACATTTTTTAGGTATACCGTAGACAGCGCTTTCACAAAAAGCGTTGTCTAAGACCCACCTTAGACAGCGCTTTTAGTGTAAAGCGCTGTCTAAGGTATACGAAAATTTTTATATAAATTTTTTTAAACCACAATTTTTACCAGGTTTTTCAACCAGAATTTGATCTGTTTTTCAACCAATTTTTTTCCAGAAAAATACCACAATTTGGAGATTCAAATCAATCCAATTTGGCCTATTTAAATGTACCAATTTACACCAAAATTATATATCCAAAACAATTGGCAATTCAAACCAATATATATATATATATATATAATTACAAATCATTACATTTTTTCTACAAATGTACATATTACTTATACTAGGAAATAAGAAAAATAACTTTTATATATAGCATCTACTTGACAAAAACAATAGAACCAAAAATTATTGATTTTTGTATAAATTCAAGAGTCAAATAAATTATTTTATACAATCAACTAAACATAAATATGAGGCTCCTTGGCAAATGTAGATTGTAAAAAAAATCTTAATCTTCTCATCTCTACATTATATAAAGACAAAGAAACAAGTAGAAAAATTCAATGAGTTAAAGTACCACCATAATTCATTAGTTACGGTACAAAATTCTTGTTACTTAGACACCCAGTCAATGATGAGAAACATCATACAAGCAGTAATTTCTAAGTGAAACATTTATTTAGATCCCTAATGGTAAAAGTGAATCTTGACCAATTTATAAATGTTAAAAAAATAATATCTATCAGGTTTCCACCAGTATGCCTTAGGTGTCAGCTAAGTATTTTAATGACATACCCTATTGAGGTTGGTGTAAATGGTGGGATTATAACCTGAAAGAAAATCATAATAACAAGAATAAAAGAAAGTATTAATACTAAAAAAACGCCAATACAACAAAAAGATACCATCTTATGCACTTAACTCGACCTAAGCCCCTGCATGTTGGACAAACTGTTCGGGTACCATTTTATGGATATCCATGTCCGTCTGGTTTGATAAAAAGAAAATTATTAGCATAAAAAAAGATAGACAACAATTTATACATCCAGTGGCACATACATTTAATTATTTACCCAAAACAGTTCCACACCTTTTGGAAATTCTTGTAACAACCACAATTTAGCAAGCAATAAATAAAAATATTATGGAACCCATTTCCAATTAGGAAAAGATGAAGGGGAAGAAAGAAAAGCTTCTCTAACTTAATGCAGCCATAGCTCACGCCTAGGTTCTACCATTCACAAATAGTTTCATAAGATTATTGTTGGTTTCTAATAAGCTTGCCTTTTTCTATTTTTAATTTTGATACACAGATAGGTACAGTAAAACTTTTGACAAAATAAAACAGCCTAAAGCTCTTGGTATAATGGAATATACACAAGATTTTGTATTACCTTTCGCAATCAACATATGTAGACACTATTTACCATTTTTTAAAATTAATAAAACATGTACTTTCAATATCTATTAATTTCTCCCCGGGACTTTCACAATTCCAGAACATACTAGCTTTACTCACCGCAATAATCACAGGGAACTAACACATCAAATGACACATGTTTGGTGCATCCTTTAGCGGCTTCTGAGAAAGTATGTGATAACTCCACCTATTGGCAACCTAATAAACAAATGGTTAAGGTTGAAAAAGTAGGAAACTAATTCAAGCAACTATAGAGAAACAAGGGTTATGCTGACCTCTATACTTGACGAGAACTGAGTTGTTGCTTCTTCAAATATCTGTCAAGACAAAAAATATTATGAGATTTATTAGCAAAATACTAAAGATTGATGAATAACATATGAGAAAAAATTTACCTCAGAAAATACATTATGAAATGAATAAAAAAAAAGAGTAAGATAGGCATTTTCGAACCTTTCCGCATCATCATAATTGTTACTATATTCCATATTCTCTGAACCATAAGCACGCGTCTTCAATTGAAAAAGTAGTTCATGAAAGAAAATGATGGAAAAATCTTAGTTAACATAATGAGCAATATTAACACTAACACTAACACTAACCTAAACTAACCTAAACTAAACTAACACATTATATAGCAATAACAATGTAGAGCAACATTAACACTAACCTAAACTACAATAACACTAACCTAAACTAACCTAAACTACAATAACACTAATCTAAACTACTCATATTCTATCAAAAGAACATCATTCTATCAAAAGAACTCCAAAACCTAACAGAACAAAACCTAACAGAACATCATTATATCTAAAGAACTCCAAAAATATGGTAACAAGAACAAAACCTAACAGAAAAATATGAAACTCACTTAAAACCTAACATAAAAAGAAAAACTCTTACCGGAACAGTGGAGCACGGTGGAGTACGGTGGAGGATGGTGGAGGACAATGTAGGAAGGACGACGGCCAGACGGACGACGGCGAGAAAGGACGGACGACGGCAGTGAAAGAACGGACGACGGCGGTGGTTTCAGCTCTGGTTCGTTCTTGTTCGCAGAAAGAGAGGGAAAGAGGGAAAGAATGAAATGAAAAAGTATAGAATACTGATACAGTTTCAATCTTTATTTTAATTAAAAAGACCTTAGACAGCGCTTTGAATAAAAGCGCTGTCTAAGGTGGGCCTTAGAAAGCGCTTTTGAAAGCGTTGTCTCATATGGGCCTTAGACAGCGCTTTTGATTTTATTTTATTTTAATTTATAAGACCTTAGACAGCGCTTTTTAGTAAAGCGCTGTCTAATATTTTCCTTTACTTTTTTTTTTAATTTATAAGACCTTAGAAAGCGCTTTCCTCAAAAGCGTTGTCTCAGGTCTTATATTTTTTTTTTAATTTATAAGACCTTAGACAGCGCTTTTAAGGAAAGCGCTGTCTAATATTTTCCTTTAATTTTTTTTTTAATTTATAAGACCTTAGAAAGCGCTTTCCTCAAAAACGCTGTCTAAGGTCTTATATTTAGACGCGCTTTTATTTTTCTAAGTGAACAGTTTCTGTGTTTTCTAAATTTTTTAACTTATAGCAGCGCTTTTGTAATAAAGCGCTGCCTATGAAGTGCTGCCAAAGAGTAATTTTGGCGTAGTGAGAGAGGAAAAGTGACATCCTCCTTTTTTTTTAATTTTTAAAATAATAAAAAATAAGATTTTCTCTCGGTTGAATCTTTTAACCGAAAAGGAAAGTGGTGTTATTTTTTTAATTTTTAAAATAAAAATAAATAAAATTTCTCTTCGATTGTACCTCCTAACTGAGGGGAAAAGTCGGTTAATTTTCTTTTTCCATAAACAAAGTATTAGTTTTCTTTATTTTTCCATCACATCATCGTGTCTTATACGAATTTCATCTTCTACCTCCAAACTTCGTCCGAAAAATAGTATACCAAAATGTCACAACTTGAAAAAAAAATATCAGGATGCCACTATTTTTGTGTGGGCTCGTCCTTCTAATGGACGAACCACTCAAGTGTTTCTGGACCACGCATGGGCTCGGCCATTGGTTGGCCGACCCATTGAAGACCTTTTTTTTTTATTTTAAAATATTTAAAAATTAAATAATAAATACTATAAAATGATTAATGTTTTAATAAATAATTTAAATAATATAATAATTTTTTTAAAAATAATATTATAATAAAATAAAACATTTCAATTTGAAAAGTAATAAAAATATTTTTATAATAAATATTTATTAATACGATTTTAATATTTTAAAATAAAATTTATTATTATGAAATGTGTACCAATAAATGTATGTGGAAGCTCGGCTATCCATTGGGCGAGTTCGGCCACTCATTGGCCGAGCTCGTCCTTCCGTTGGCCGAGCAGAGAATATTTTAATATTTTTAATTTTTTATATATAGCATTGTTTGGGTTCCTCTAGATCTCAGATCATCTCTATCCATTGCTTAATTTCAGTCTCAAAAGTTTCACTAAAAATGGAGTATTTTACTGATCCAAATACTTCTCTCACCAAAAGAGATGCTTTAGTCATTTTTTCTCCTGTAAAGTCACCGTTGAAGATCCGACTGTGGAATACAGTCACGTTCGAGCACTTTCAGAGAAGCCTGACCAGATGGTTAGAAGGAGAAATTCTTGATGGAGAAAAGATAAAAAAAAATTGAAAGGCTTGTTAAAGATGGAGATGGGAAGGCCTGGAAAAAAGTAAAAAACTATTATGATTATGTTATGATGATGTATGGACAAGCAGACATTGTCCTTATGGTTGTAATAGCCTCATAGGATTGTTTAGATTTTAAATCGTTCTGATGTTTATCGTCCTGTTTGTTTGGGTGCGGTTTATGTATTTTTATATTTTCGAATGTTGAATGAAAGTTGTATCAGGAAAATGATGGTTATGTTAATTGAAATTTGCAAGGTTTAATTGAAATCCCACAAAAGTAAAGTTACATTAATTGAAAGTTAAATCAAAAAAATAAACAAGTTAATCTAGACGGGCCGATTTGACGGGCCTGCGACATTCAAACATTTTCTACGCATATGGCCAATTTCTCGACAAAGCCCGCATCTTCTTTTTGCTTTCTCAGGATCGTCCATTTCGGTTCTAATTCTTGTACTATTTGGACACCCTTTCTTATTCCTTCGCATTGTCTCGTCATGGCAAAGAGTAAAACCGTCATATGTTGGCCAATTTTCATGGTGTGGAAGTCCAAGGAAGCTCTCCTTGTAGTTTTTGAATACATTCAGAACCTTGAAAACATCTGGTATGTGTATGTTGTGGTCCTGTCGTATACTAGCACATGTTGCGATTACATGGGAGCAAGGTAAATGAAATGCTTGAAACCTCCCACAATCGCACCACCCTCTCCTGAGATCAACGCCAAAAGTACCTAATGGTCGGCCATCGTTTTGATTAATCCTTTCGGAAACCATAAAACAGAATCTCTCGCGATCGAATTGGATGACATTATGGCTGCTAGATTTACTCACTTTGTCGGTCATTCCCTTATTACAGTTATCCGTGAAAGTTTGACCGGATGCCAACATTTTTGTCCAATCATGTCCTCGTTTTCCAAACAGTGATCCCAGACGATAGAACATAGACTTTACCATTGCAGTAATAGGAAGGTTTCGGGTAGCCTTAAGAACCGAGTTCATCGCTTCGGCCAGATTTGATGTCATGTGTCCACACTGTTGTCCTCCGTCAAACGCCCTCGCCTACTTCTCTCTGGGAATATTGTTTATCCACTCCAAAGCTGCTCTATTTGATCTTTGTATTTCGCCCCGGTAGTAGTTAAAAGTTGCCTCAGTCAATGCATATCCTGTAGGAAAAATGATAAGTAAAATTATTCAGTAAAACATATGACAATCAATTAGTCAATAAATACTTATTGAATCATAAACATGTGAAGATGGAGGCATACCCATGTTGATAACTATTTTCCGTAGTTATTTGTCTCTGAACTCACGCATGAAGTTTTGCGCAATGTGTCTGATACAGTAGCAATGTGAATGGAGGATACTACCATCTATTTTCAGGATCATCGTAAGCACTCTTGATTGATGGATGTTGGTCGGATATAAGACACAGATTGGCCTGGGGGTCACATACATTCTCAAATTCCTAAGAAAGAAACTCCAAGCATCCTTTGTCTCACCTTCAACCATTGCGAATGCTACCGGAAAAATGTTACCATTTCCATCTTGTGCCACAACCATCAACAAAGTCCCTTTGTACTTGCCGTATAACCAGGTTCCGTCAATTTGCACAATAGGTTTACAATAATTAAAACCACGTATACACGGTTCGAACGACCAAAAAAGTCGGTGAAATTTGCGTTTGTCGCCCTATTAGGTTCCGTCGGCTGTGATTATTGGCAATGTTTCTAACTGTATAACAGTTCCAGGAAGATACGTCTTCATGACCAACAACCACTGTGGTAGTTCATTGCAAGACGTCTCCCAATTCCCGTAAAGTAATTCTATGGCTTTAATCTTTGCAATCCAGGCTTTCCGATATGAGATCCTATAATTGTATTTCTCCGCAATATGGGTTTATATCACTTTAACTTTTAGTGAAGCGTCGCTGTTAACAAGTTCCCTGATGTTGTGGCTAATAATTGCCAAATCTAATTTTCAATGATCTTGTGACATTGAAGTCGTTGTGCAAGTGTGGGGTCCGCTTATAGTACTGATCTCCCATAATGTGCTCTTTTTACGCAATGCAGCTCTACATGTGAATTTACACTGTGGGTTCTTACATTTTATTATATACCTTACTAAATCAGACTTATATACTCCATAATCAAGATTGTTACTAATATGCCAATGTTGCAAAAATAAAACACACGCTTCCTTATTTTCAAACACCATCTCTACTTCCAAGTTGTCTCCAATATGGTTTGGTGTGTCGTTTTCAAAAATATAGATGGGTTGTGAAGACTCGAGACATATGTTTGACATGTGCACTGGTGGATTATACAGATTAATGGGTTTAGCATTCATTACCTGAGAATGCACGGGGAGAAAATCCTCTTCATCGCCATCACCAAAAAGATCTTCAAAGCGAACATCATGTAGTTCATCGTCACTGTATTCACCAACCTCCTCGTTTCGTATGAAAGGTACATTATTTTGTGTAATTTCTTTATGATGATTGTGTTTATTTTTTTGTAATCGAAAGTATTGATTTTTTCTATATTTGAAACAACCTGAAAGAGAAAGATTTAGGCTTCATTCTCATGCTATCGATGACCAAGTGACGCAATCAAACCATATTTGGCTCAAGCAGGTTTTGCAAAATTTGCAGAAGTGAGCACATGCAATGTTGATTCGAGTCTCGTACTTGCTATGGTGGAAAGATGGAGACCCGAAACACATATTTTTCATCTTCCAACCGCTGAATGTACCATCACTTTGGAGTATGTAAGTATGTTATTTGATCTCCGTGTTAACGGTAAGGATGTGAATGGTCCTACTCAAGTAGGCAGTGGCGTATATTTGGAACACTTGGGTATTGATCCTTCAACATCCGATAAACATAAAGGTTGTGTTAAAATTGTTTGGCTACAAACTGTATTTGCAGACTTAAAACAAAAAGAATCGACATTCGATGCGGACAACCTTCTCCATGCAAAAATTTATATATTACTACTCATAGCTAAAGTATTGATGCCAGCAAGAGCCATAACTTTTTACATTCTTCTTGGATACCCCTAGTAGGAGATTTCGATAAGTGCAATCAATATAGTTGGGATTCTGCTTGCTTAGCTACATTATATAGACAAATGTGTAAAGCAACTAAGGTAGGTGTAAAAAGTATTGGAGGATGCGTGCTCCTACTCAGTGTTTGGACATATTGGCATATACCACTAATTGCTCCGGAAAGTTCCTTCGAGACAGCTCATCCTTACGCAACAAGGTAAATATCATTTATACTTTCTTTTCTTTTGTACGAATTTATATTTATGGCCATCCCTTTCTTCTCATTTCATCTCTTTCTTTTAAAATTGCAAGATTTATGAGACGAGGCATGGCTTACCAAAAAAATCCTCGTCACCACCACCGAGGATATAGATTCTCACTAGATAGATTGAGGGAAGACGATGTAAGTTTGTTACCATCTTCACTTTATACATAGATGATAAAATATGTATTCATACTTTAACTATTATATTTTATGTAACAGTTTATTTGGAGGCCCTACCCGAACTACCCAGAATGCGTCCTAGAGGATAACCAAATTTGAAGCGCGACCACTTCAATCATCAGTTTTCATATTGTCGAAATGCATCAGGCTAATAAGGTTAAAATGCGGTTTGGATTTCAACAAGATATCCCTTCTCAGCCTAGATGTCTACGCGAACACCATGAAACTGAAATGCCCAATACATGGGGAGACCATTGGCGCAATCTAAATAGAGAAGAGAACAAAGAGTGGAGAAACAGAAAAAAATTGACCTTAAAAGGTAACATGGTTAATGGTAACTATGTTCATAGCGCTACATATATGCAATGGTATTTATCCATTCCATTTATGCATGTTTCTCAAGCCCAATTCCTCGATGACCCCCGTCAGTATGCATCCTCTTCATCACAATAAAGAGTCTCGCCGTCTATGCAGCAGGAAATCCCCCAGATGAACCCCTCGCAATTTCAATCCCAGACTTCTTCAATCCCTCAAACCACATACCACCACCCACAACCTACACAACCTCAACCAACATAGCAACACATTCATACCACACAACAACACACATTCTTTGCCACCTCCTCTCAACAACCAACACCATTCACCCCAACCCCTCAAACAAACTTCTACTACCACCAAGAATGCCAGCAACAAACAACACTTCGACCATCCTTCAAATTCACCTCAATCCCTCGACCTATCTTTGATTCCTCTTACCCCTAATCCCAACAACAACCCTTTAACCCTTCTTTCTCTCAAGCCACTTATACCTACCGCACTGACGAGGTTTATTACCCTCTCATCCAACAAAGCCCTCCCACCACCTTCAACCAACCATCCCAGTCAATCTCCAACTATCTCCTTACTGATGATGAACTCATGGAATGGCCAGTTTTTCTGTTACGGATGTGGATATCGTCGATACATCACATCAACCAGAAAATGTATGTGAAGATGAGGGTGGAGCTGAAGACGAGAGTGTAGCTGAAGATGAAGAGTTATCTTCCGACTCTACTCCATCGCCTACAAGACGGCAACCAGAAATGGGCAGGGAAAAACACATGATTTTCTCAAAAATGTGTGGAACTAGGGGTCATTTACGTAGACAAAAATGATGTATCTTCACTCAATAATATTAATAAAATTTCTTATATTTATGATTTTATTTAATAAACATATTATATTAATTATTTAATTAAATATTATAAAATATATTTAATTTTAATATAAAATTAATTATAATATTTATTCATTAATATTTTAAAACATAAAAATAGTTTTTAACTTTACAAAACAATTAAATACATTAAAATATAATAAAATATTTATATTTACATTTTAAAATAAAATAAAAAAAAGTGACCTTCAATGGGTCGGCCAACCAATGGCCGAGTCCATTCATGCTCGCAAATGTTTTCAATGGGTCGTCCATTGGAAGGACGAATCCAAAAAAAAAAAGTGGTAGTTTGGTTTTTTTTGAACTTGTGGCATTTTAGTACTATTATTTTCAAAATGTGGCATTTTGGTAAAAAAAAATCAATAAAAAATCACTAGCTTTGCACGTACAACAACAATTGTTGAATCTATTAAAGCATTATATATCTTACACAGTGTAACAAGAGACTCACTATTTCATCATTGTTCAATGTCACAAAAACAATTGAGGTACTTTGGAGTTTAGGACCCAACAACACTTGTGCACCAAGAAAGGCTGATAGCTAGATGATGTTTGGTGTATATAGGAACCAGACAGAAATAAAACAAAACAATTCTTGTACGTGCAAAGCTAGTGATTCCTTCCATGTGCATAAAATGAAAAGGTTTAAAGTTAGTTCATCATTTCATTTCATATTTTTTACAAATTAAAACAGTATTGAGCGTAGGAGTACGTGACGTGACAGTTCGTTTTATAATTGGAGAAAATAATAGCAAATTGAGCAATGGTGGGGGTACTCCACGCCCATTTAATTGAATTTGAATGAAAACAAAAGTTAACTTAAATTGAACTAAATTGTTTTAATTTGTTTACGAGTTAATTCTACAATAAAATATAGACTTTTTATCTTATTTTCATATCATTTAAATATTTGACGAGTTGAAATTTATTTCAATATATATTTTTATTTATTTTTATTTTTATTTTTTTTAATACATCTCATCCTTTCGGTTGGACAATCAACCATTGAAACCATCTTTTCTTGCGATGTGAAGTTGCTATGGCCGTTCGGCAGAAAATTACAGCTTGGTTAGATATCATTGCAATGGGAACTGATTCAGTTTGGCAAAACCTTTTATATTGGATTGGAATTTGCAGGTTTCAGAAGGCGAATAGAGGGAAAGAAGGGATGATCTGGTTAGCTGTTATGTGGAGTATTTGAATTCTTAGGAAAGACATTTTGTTCAATGGGACAGTTTGCAATGTCTTGATTTTGAAAGTTTGAAAATTATTTATAATAAAAAATATTCCACAATACATCTTTTAAGATTTTTGCAAGAATTTTTTTTTGGTTTGGTATTGAATCTTTCTTTTTTGGATTCCTCTCGGGATTCTTTTTGTAATTGGGATTTGAGAACTCATAATACTCGTTTAATCAAACACTACTTCCAAAAAAACCATTAAAAAAAAGTCTCTGATGTTTTGATTCTGAAAAACTATAGTTCTATGTTTTATTTAAAATTAAAAAGAAATATCGTTTAGTACAAAGATGATAAAAAACAAAAAACAGCGAAGGAGATATGCTTAACTCTTATAAAACTAGCGCCCTATGATTTCGCATAATACTTGAATTGTTGACCCTCCTATATTATCACGACAGGTATATTTATTTCTTAAATTTCGTTAAATCGAATATTCATACTATTTAGTAATACTGAGAATTAAATGACACCTTTATTTTTTTTAATTAAATATAAAATTATATATTTTCTTAGTTGGTTAAACAACTAATGAGAAATCTTTTTAAAATGACATTTTTTAAAATTAAAAGTAAATAAATAAATTTCTCGGTTGGACCTTCCAACCGATAGGAAAAATAGTATTTTTTTTTAAATTAAAATTAATGTTATTTTTGTTGAGATTAAAGTTGTTGTTATTTAATGTTTAATGTTGTTGATATTGTTGTTGTTGTGTTAACTTATTAAAATCTTGACGTCTTTTTTAAAAGTGTGCCAAAATTTATTTGAGTCTTGTTTGTTAAAATGTGTAGTTCATAAATGTTTTGGATTTATTTTGAATAAAAAATTAGGTAAATAATCAAGTTTTTAAATTTTAATATTAAACTAACCAACCTTCCCCTATAATTTCTAATATACCCCTTTCAAATTTAAAAAATGGTTTAAAGAGGAGAAGCAAATTAAATTGACGCCTCCTATATTTTTTTCATCTATTTTCCTTTAGATTAAATGTTATATATGGATTTACCTGCAGACGAAAAGTTTAAAAAAAATCCACACGTTACATCAAATATTTAGGTAAATCTGCAAGTAATTGGAAAAAAAAAATTTAAAAATATATAAGACTCGTCAATTAATTCTTTTTTTTTTTTAAATATGGGTATATTAAAAATTATGGGAGAAGGTTTGTTAGTTTGGTATTAATATTTTAAAACATGGTTATTTAATAAATTTTTATTTTGAAATTATAAGAAAATTTTGTCATTGATATTTTTAAGAAAGTTTGTGAAAAACAAAAGTGTTGGAAGCTTTGATATATTTTCAACTAGTAAATGTCATAAATTAGCCAGAAATCTTAAAAAGCATGTATCTAATTTAATATAGTTTAACATTTTTTTAATATTACAACGTAACTTAACAAAGTTTTTAACTTAGCAAAGTTTTAATTTATAACACATGATATGTGTAGTATTTTTATTTTATTTTTAGAATGTAGTTATGGATTGTAGTTGGATGAAAATATGTAATGTTGGAAAAATCGTTAAAGTTGAATGGATTCATGTCTGAATTGTGAATGTTGTCATTTTTCTTAAAAGTATTTCAAGTACTCTCTTATAGTCTTAGAATTGGAACGTAAGAATACACAGGATAATTCAGTTTTCTAATCGAATCTGCCCAAAACTGGTGAAGATTTGAATGCAAGGAAGAGTGTCTGGAATTATGTGAAGAGGATGCACGATTTTTTTAATCTGTTTTTTATAAATCCGGAATGCTCAATTTATAGAAAAAATCGGTGTTGTTTCATAAGGTTGCGACCCTTGATGAAACACACACTTTCAACAATACTTTTACTAAATGTTGCAGTGTTTCGCCTACAACAACACTTTTCAAATGTTGCAATGTTTCTCCTACAACAACACTTTTACCAAGTGTTCAACTATTTCGCCTACAACAACAGTTTTCAAAGGTTGTATTATTTCACATTCTGCAACACTTCACAAAGTGTTGCATCTTTCCGAATTCAAACCTAATGCAATACTTCACAAGTGTTACCTATTTCTGAATTCAAAAATTAATCTTCACTTGAATATTTTCTTGTCATATTAGAACACTCCCATGGGAATTGATTGTCCATAATTTCCAACAATCCCCCACTTGTTCTGATAATGATAAGTCTAATTCCAAAAAAGGAGGTATAAAGAATGTTAATACACTTTTACTAAGTCTAATAATGATTAGACTGATGTTACCTTACACACATTCTTTAATGGTTATTCCTCTACATATCTCGCATAGCACTTATTTATGCTCATGTTCTTTCTTGTTTCATGAATTTTTTGTGAAAGAAACTCAACTCTCACTTTGAGACAACACCATCTCGAAATTCTCATAGGTAAAGTTCATATTGTATCCTTTTTTGTGAGATACTTATTCTCGGTATTGAACTTCATTAAGAGTTTAGAAAAACTCAGCCCTCAATTTAAAATAGTCAACATTATTATCAGATGTCCAACAAGCATCCATATCAATGACTTGTTGTTACTCATTGAATCTTGAGGTTAATGTTCTATTAACGCAAGATTGGGTTGCCGGCGCTGTTGGAACTCTTATTTAAGGAGTTTCAACCCCATACCTCTCGAGGCTGTCTTTACTAAGTCTATGGCCACTGTCTTAGTAAATGGATCAACCAAATTATAGCTCGATCGTATATATGTGAATGACATGATTACATCCTTAATTAATTTTCTCATGAAAGAATGTTTTAGTCCTTCTTGCCTAGACTTTCTATTATACGCTTTTTGTATAATCTAGGTAAAGTTTCTTGACTACCGCAATGTATCAACACCTTTGAAACGTTGTCTTTAGAAAATGGAACTTCCAACAGAAGGTCCCTCAACCATTCATCTTCTTCACCAGTGGAAGCAAGAGCCTCGAACTCTGATTCTATAGTTGAGAGAGTCATCCACATTTGTTTCTTTCTCTTCCAAGAAATTTCACCCCCGGATAGTGTAAATATCCACCCAAATGCATATTTCTAATATTCAACACTTAATATCCAACTCGCATCGATGTATCCTTTTAATATGGCAGGAATAAAAACTACCATTATGGATACCAAGATTTTTGGTTTTCAAAAGTGTCGCGATGAGAATCGGAGACCATAGCTATTAGATTAACTAGGTTCACAAATCATAAGATATCACCACCAATCTTTTATTTATCCAAGGGGAGGAGAAAAGAAAGAATAACCCATAAATATGCAATGCAAAACAATGCAATGAAGAGATCTAAGGTACGAGTGTTAGTTATCTAAGGGAAGGTACTAGCTCCCTAAGTATCTATAGTATCCTATAGGAACCCCTTGTTGTATTTGTGTGATGGTTAAGTTGTTTGCTATTTGGGATTGATTGGGGAGATGAGAAGATAAAATGTTTTTTATTGTTTTTGTGTTTGGCAAGACACAAAGTCTTGTGTCTACGTACCAATAAAAGATCAAAACCTCGTAGTTCGGGGTATAAATTGTAAAGGGTTCTTTATGGTAGATTTTAATGAGGAAGAGACAAGTTGTCATCTTAAGGAGAATACTTAACTTATCCATCACAAACATGTGGAAGATGGATATTTGCTTCACATTGAGATAAGGGTCAACTTAGATATATAATAAACAAGTATGCCACATACCTCTCTCAAGTGGAAAAAATAAACATCTTTCTCAATAATGACATGGGGGAGGAGATTTATATCTTAACTAGGGATGACTCGTATATAATCTATTTGAAAGGGTTTAAAAATTGAAAAGTCAAAATGGCAAAAGGTTTGAATAAGATTTATGTTGTTTAGTATTGTGAAAGAAGGTTTGAATATGCTTAAGATGCCTTGAAGCATTTATTAAGAAAAAGAGTATGAAAAGTCAATGACCTAATGTCAAGGTTTCTATTGAAAGAGATTTTGGGTTTGAGAAGAGGGGAACCTACTTGAGTTATCTAAAGTTTAATCAACCTAAGGGAAACTTCCTAAAAGGTAAATATGCTAGGGATAACAAAATTATGCTGAAGATGTACAAGATAAGGATGCATATGCAAATGACATGAAGTCAACAAAAGAGTCCCTCCCCTTGGATTATGAAACACTAGAACAAGATGAACATGTATATACAAACACATACGACATTCAACATACCACAAAACATCAACATGATCTCTAAACATATGACTAAACAAGGGGCTGCCTTAAAGTATAAGACATGAATCAATAAACATACATATGGTTTACAAACAACACATTTGGTCAAGGTATATTCAAACCTAAAATAAAATCCTCATGTAAGCAAAAGACATGGATACATTACTTCTCAAGAAATGTTTTAGAAAACTACATCAATACATGGACAAAGATATACATAGAACATGGTCTAAACAAAGGTAAGATCAACAGACGTCAAGGACAAACACACCATCATTGCCATAACATGTTCACATAAAGACAATATTGACACAAGAACAAAGGACAAAAGCATGGTTTCATCATAAATTTAGGTCAAGGAAGAAATCAACAAAACCCTAGAATTTAGACAAGTATGAACATTACTATTAATAATAATTCTGAAGTACTTTAAACAATTAATAAAATCAAAAGAAAAATGTGCATGAACATGGAAACTAATAGATAAACAAAAGGTTAATTTTAGGCATTTAAAATGGGAGGATAAAAATAGGAAAAGAAATAAAAACATTCTTGTGATTTTTGAAAGTTAAATGAAAAAAAAAAGATAATTAATGTTAATTAATATTATTAAAAATTTTAATGTAACCAAAAATAAATAAGTGCAATAAAAATATTAAAAATATTTCTAGGTATTTAATGGTATTAAAAAAATAAGATAAAAAGTTTAAATAAAATTTGAAAAAAAGAAATAAAAGAATTAATTAATTAAGAAAGGAAATGAAGGAAATAGGAAGAAAATGAGTGATAAACAAAAGAAGTGGGGGCGCTGGGGTTTGAACCAACGCCCCCAAGGTGATAGCCAAAACAACTCAACCACCAGGCCAGACCATAAGGCCCTGTTCAGAATTCGCCTCCAAAAAATAATATATTATGTAAATATTTGAAAATGGATAACGCCCGAATGTTGTATCATCTTCAACCTCAAGACATCCAATTTTCAAAATTTGAACTCTCTCATTCTGGAACCAAACAAGACAAATATTTTTTCCTATCTCACTCAGAATTTAACAAGGAATCCGAATATGCATTCATATTTCATTTATTTTTCCTACAACTCAAGAATTTCAGACATTACCAGAAGAACCCTAATTCTTAAAACAAACATTAAATGTTATATATGTACAATCAATTAACAACAACTTAAGGCTTTTGGTCATCACATCGTGACAAACAGAATGGTAACTCAAATGAATGCAAATGGTGCTCACATCATGAAGTTTGGAAAGTTAAAAAGCTTACCTATTGGAGAGTGTTCAATGCACCTTTAAAGCTATTTCAAATTAAGGATGATGATGTCTTTAGCTCCAAACTTCTGTCGTACCCTAATTTTTACCCCTAAGATTCTAAATCATTCACATCATTTAGCATTACATGTGTGTGTTTCTTTATGCATCACTAATTCATTATAAATAGAAGAAATGTGTGCTTGTTGGCTTTACTAGTTAGGTTGTGCTTCAAGATGTTCAAACTGATGATTAGCTAGGGATTGGTGTGATCTTCAACATCTCAAATCTATCTTTCATTCATAAATATTAAGAGTTTCCCATCATCAACTATCAATTACAATATTGCATCATTTCAAACTCATCAAGCTTCAAGATTCATCAGATGCGCCAAATTAGGGTTTTTGACTGAGTGAGGCTTACCATTGACTTTTTCATCTGAGGATGATCCTACACTTCAAGACATGATTCAAGTACATAAAATACATCTTTGAAGACCATTTACAAGACCCAAATTGCCCAAGAAGCTTGATTCATTGGCAATTACAAAGCTGAATTCATCTGATACAAAGTGAAACAATTGATCAAGTCAAAGCCTACTTTTTTGCATCTTTAGGTCAAACATGATTTACTCAAGCCAAATATCATGAAAATATGATTGGTGAATGCATTTGATCATGATCAATCAAGAAAATCAAAGAAAGGATTAAAGTTGCAAAAATTAGGGTTTTGAAAATTTCACTAAGTTATGAAATTCTATCATTTTTCCCCTACTTTCCAAGTCCATAACGTCCTCCTCAAGCAACCATTTTCTTTTCTCCAAAGACCAAATTGAAGATCTTGTTCCATACTACAACTTTGTCCAAGGGAATGATTTCTAAAAAATGCATGGATAAAGAGATGTGAGGCCATGAAGTAGAGGGTTCACTACTTTTTGAACAAAAACACTTAGAAATTTTTTCTACCAAATCTGCCTATGTCATGAAGCTAACTTAACAAGCATTTTTCATTATGATCCCAATTGAATGAAGGAAAGTTGTCAACATGAAGTTGTAGAGGATGTTTCAAGCTTTCCAAAGAGTCCAAGAACAAAGATTTATCTTACTTGAGCTAGAAGTTATGATTTTTGCAAAAGGGGTTGATGAAGCTGAATTCGAGACAGATTTCTTGTAGCACATGATTTTGGACACACTTCTGATCACTTTGCAAGCCTTATCTCTGCACAAGGTCAACATGAATCTTGTAGTATCCCATAATATCTTCAATATGGTACCAAATTTGCTGAAGTTCTTTCCCTTTGCATAGTAGAAAATCTCATCCCAAGGCATGAACTTAAGTTTTGTTTTGATGCATTAGGTGAAATTCAAAAAAGTCATGAAACTTGTTCACCAAGTCAAGGATTTGTTCTAACATCAAGACTAAGGTCACAATCTGAATGATGATGGTCCAAATGGTCAAGATTTGATCTTGCTTAGAAAGAAAGCTACTTGAACTTTGCATTCAAGTCTTAAAACATGACAAAATACATTGGATAATAGGATGCATCCCAATCCAAAACTTTTCCTCAAAAAAACCAACTTGCTTTCCTATAAATAGATGTCATTTCTGATCATTTGAAAGACAACAAGACCTCAAAACCTCTATACATCAGAATTGCACACTCTTGCAAATTTCAAAAACCATTAAAGTGAAAACTTGAATTTCACAAACCAGCCCATAAACCACCATTCCAACACTTCAAACACATCTCATACCACATATATAAGCTCCTGAAACACTTTAAACATCATCAAATCCTCTATAACTAGAAATTGCATCTTCACATCACCATTGTTGCATAACTTGCAAGAACAATCGAATTTTTCATTCCAAACATTTTCCACGCCACTTATCTATCCAAACACCTTATATACACTTAATATAAGTGATCCAAAGCCTTGAAACACATATGTAACACCTCAATCTATAAGAGCACATCTCACTTGCTCAAACTGCAGTTTGATTCATGTAGGGAGTTCCAGAAGGTTTCAATCCAATTCAACCACTTCAACACATTCCTTGGAGGCCAAGGAAGCTTTTAGGATCACCAAATTGCATCTGGAACACCTCTAAGCAAGAATTTTATTTTCACTTTTGGAGGTAAGTTGCTATTTCCCAAACTCAATGATCCAAGCATCATTCTGAGTCATTCTTGTTACAAACCTATTTGTCATGTTGTGAGAATCATTTACCCTGTGTCAATTGCTTTGAATATGTATTGTATGGAATTTCATTGTAGATTTTCATTCTAGGGTTCTTTCTGGTTCATGATTAATTAGTGGTTATACGTTGAAAATCAATACAATTAAATGATACCATCATGTTCCTTGTGAAAAAACAAAGACTTTTCATGTTTACATCGTGCAAAAATATTAAGAAATGAGAGAGATAGCATTTCCAAGAATTTGAAAATGATGGACGAGGGAGGAAAAAGATGATGTGTGGCTGGCGTGAAAATTCATATTTTAATTTGGTAGGGTTGAGTTAGGCCTAACCACATTTCTTAACATTGTATCAGAGTCTAGTTTAAGATTTGATGGGACATCTGCTATCAGGCTTCTGCTATCGGGCTACCCACTATTTATTTGTATGCTTCATATATCCAGTCTTGGGCGTGAGGGGGTATGTTAAGAGTCTCACATCGAATAATATATAGCCTAAACATGTACTTATAAGTGGAGACAATCTTCACCCTACAGGCTATGGTTGAGTTAGGCTCAACCACATTTCATAACAAATATCATTCTTTTTTTAGGTGCTTTTGTAGACATTAATGAGACTGTTTATTCGGTGAAGTTTAGTTCTTGGAAATGTTATGCATTGTTTCATAAGAAATCAAATGATATTTTATGGGTTGATTCGTGTAGATTTTTGGGTCTTTGTTTATGATTCGAATTTATTTTTGTATCAATTGTAAATGGTTGGAATACCCCTCTTAATTCAATTTTCTTATAAGAAAAGAAAGGAAGGAGATTGTGTTCCTTCTAAAATAAATTTTGATGTTATAGTGATTATGTTTGGGATTAAATAATGAACTTTTCAATAAACAAACTCACTGCTAATACACAAAGTATATGTACTGTAGTTTGTGAAAGGTTTTACCTAGTTAATAAATTGTAATGTGTCAAAGTATGTTCGGGTTAATATGGGTGCATTTGTTTCAGCCCTTTTTTAAAAAAATCTATTATTTAATAAATAAAAAATTTAAAACATTGTTATAGTGTTTGCTTAGATTAAAAAAATAATAATAATTTAGGTTAAAAATGAATACTTGATTCAAATAGCTTCAAAAAATATCATTATGCAGTAGAGTGTTATGTTAAAGTGGGTACTCATCCAAGTCCTACATCGAGTAATGTGAAAAAAAAAAGAGTAAAAGGTTATTATAAATATAGAGAGTTAGTTTGATTTTATTCACCACAACAATTCTAGTCTTTTGGGTGTATTGGGGATTTGGGTAGTTGTGTGTCTAGAGAGGATTTACAATTTTTCCGTACAAAAATTGTGATGGAGAGGGTTTTCTATTTTTTCGTCCAAAAATAGTTGTTGAGAGGGTTTTCTATTTTTCCATCCAAAAATAGTTATTGGGAGGGTTTTCTATTTTTACGTTCAAAAATAGTTGTTGAGAGGGTTTGCAATTTTTCCGTCCAAAAATTGCGAATTAGTAATAAATTTTTTATTGTGAGTTTATTTTATTTTATTTGTATCAATTATTGGAGATTTACTCTGGTTATATTCCCAACAAGTGGCATCAGAGCAAAGGTTCCGATCAAGGGAGGAAATCACAGGTTTGTTATCATCTTATTTGATTTGAGTTTTATTTTCTTAAACAATATTATGGCTACATTGAAGTTGGATATTTCTTTGTTTGATGGGAGAATGGATTTCCCCTTATGGCAATGCATGATACAAGACTATTTGGTCCAACAAGATCTTGATTGTGCTTTGGAAAAGGAAAAACCAAGTGAGATGAAAGATTCGGATTGGAATTCAATGCAAAAAAAGGCAGTGAGTACAATTTGGTTGGCACTTGCTCCACAGATTAAAGTGACTGTGTTGAAAGAAACCTCCCCAAAGAAATTGTGGGATTTGTTAGAAAGCAAGTTTGCATCAACCACATTAACCAATCGATTGATGATGAAAATGAATTTATACTCATTGAAGATGGAAGATGAAGGTAATGTATTTGATCATATTAATCAATTTAATGAGTTGGTATCTAGAATCATGAATGCAGGGGAAGATATCAAAGATGAAGAGCAAGCGCTACTTTTATTGGCTGCACTACCTAAATCTTACGAATCATTAGTGCAATCAATGTTAGCAGGGAAGAGCACACTACAGTTAGATGAAGTAGTGAAATCATTGAAGGAGAGTCAACAAATGATGGGTATTGATCAATCTCCCGAAAAAAATCAGGTACTAGTAGCCAAAGCAGGACACAGAAAGAACTATGGTGATCAATATGGTAGAAGTTTTCAACAAAGAGATATGAGTTCTGTCAAGTGTCATTATTATTAACAATTTGGTCACGTGCAATCTAGATGTCCAGAATTTATAGAGGATGTGCGAAGCATAAAGAAGAAGACAGAAGAATTAAAAAAACGCTCCTTCTGCAAATGTGGTTAGTTGTGTAGACGATCTTTTAGCTTGTGAGGATGAAGGTGACTATGAAGTGAAAAGATTGAGACTTTGAATGAAGGGAGGATATGTTGTGTTAAAGTGGGTACTCATCCAAGTCCCACATCGAGTAATGTAAAGAAAAAATGAGTAAAAGATTATTATAAATATAGAGAGTTAGTTTGATTTTATTCACCATAACAATTCTAGTCTTTTGGGTGTATTGGGGATTTAGGTAGTTGTGTGTCTAGAGAGGATTTACAATTTTTTCATACAAAAATTATGGTGGAGAGAATTTTTTATTTTTCCGTCCAAAAAAAATTGTTGAGAGAGTTTTCTGTTTTTCTGTTCAAAAATAGTTGTTGAGAGGGTTTGCAATTTTTCCGTCCAAAAATTGCAAGTTAGTAATAAATTTTTGATTGTGCGATTATTTTATTTTATTTGAATCAATTATTGAAGATTTACTCTGGCTATATTCTCAAGAATGAATGTAAAAAAGAAAACACTATAAGTTACATTTTAAATGAGTCCATAGAAAAATTACGTAATTATCTTTAAAAAATTGAAATTTCTAAAGTATCTTTCTAGGGTTTCTTTTCATTTGTTCAGATTCTCAAATTGAACATGATGAACAATGTCATCGCCTTTCTATATGTTTCAGTGGCGGCAACGTGAATAGTTACCTATTTTGTAGCCTTCATTTGTTTAATGTTTTCACTTTGTTCATAAGGCGGGTGTCTCGTGAATATATATTCTCTAGCATTTTCTTCTCCATTTTTAATGTTATCTGTGATTTTTGATATCTTGTTTTATTTCCCATTTTTTATTAGAGGTAGTGATTCCTTTCTTAAAATTGTGATATATGATTTTCAATTGATTTTAAAATTAAATTATGGAATACAGAGATATTACTAATTCAGGTCGGAGCTTTTTGTCATACTAGAATTTAGTTTTGATATATTGCTACTAGTAAAAATTTAGCTTGATAAATCAATGTACAACCTAGTTGGCATCTTAAATACCTTTAAAAATCTTGATAAGTCACTTTTCTCTCAATGATATTAACCAACCATTGGAAAGGTTTCTTACTAGAGCAATTGAAATCTAGGTTTATCAAACTATGTGATCCCTTGAATTTCTCTGAGTATTGATTGTCAACTGGTAGCTACACTGTAAGATTACCACAAGCATTTTTTTAAATTAGAGTTCTAAAATAAATTACTAAATTCGTGAAATTAGAAATTACCTTCTCAAAAGAGTAGATCTGCTTTTTTTAATAAAAATTATTTATTTTAGTTCAAAATTTAACTCAACAAAATATATATAAATAAAAGAGTGAAAATATTTTTTTTATTAGAGTGATATAAATAATATTAATTAAACACAAGAAAGAGGACATAACATAAATAACAATTCACAAAACAAACAAAAACTATTATTTTTTTACAAGTGAAATAAAATGACGATAATGTTTTATAATTATTTTTATTCTTCCACAAAGCTTAATAATTGATTTTGTTGGTCATCCGACCACATTAGCGTAAACTATAAGTTCTCTCTCTCTCTCTCTCTCTCTCTCTCTCTCTCTCTCTCTCTCTCTCTCTCTCTCTCTCTCTCTCTCTCTCTCTCTCTCTCTCTCTCTCTCTCTCTCTCTCTCTCTCTCTCTGAATCTGCAATTTCCTAACAACCTGTTATTCCCATACTCTACCCATTTGGGTTGTGAAAAGTTTTAGTTATACATTGAATTTCGTCATTCAAGTAAAGTTTTCATTCTTCCCTCTTGAAACGTGTGAGAATTTGTTAAAAAATGTGGTTGGGTCTAACTTAACCCTACAAAACTGGTTGGTAAGGTGAGGATTGCCCCCAATTATAAAGACATGTTCAAGTCATATATTATCCGATGTGGGATTCTTAACACACTCCCTCACACTCAAGACTAGACAACTCTCTAATTTATATCACTATTCATTCAATTAGTCATTCTTTTCCCAAAATTCTTTGAAACCCTTTTTTTCTACTAACTCAAAAACTTGAAACATCATGGGAGTTAAAGGTTTTGTCAAAGGTGGTGTTGCTTCTATCATAGCAGGATGTTCCACCCACCCGTTTGACCTAATTAAGGTTCGTATGCAACTTCGGGGCGAAAACGCTCCGAAAGCAAACCCGGTTCAGAGTCTCTGGCCCGCTCATACTTGCGGTCAAACCGGAACAACTTCCATCCATGTGGCACCTACTCCGGTTCTTCAGCCTCGTATGGGTCCGATCTTTGTTGGAGTCTGTCTCTTCCAACAAGAAGGCGTTAGAGCATTGTTCTCTGGAGTTTCCGCCACTGTTCTCTGTTGAAGCTAGAATAGCAGCAAGCAAAAATATATAAGTAACTCAGTTTTGTCGTATCCACAGGGATCAGTGCGAGGGAAAGAATTCCATTCGACGGTTTCTATGTTTCTAAGCTCATGGTTCAAAAGTTTTGGTTTTAAGAAGGAACCAAAGTAAAATGCAGAAAATGTAAAGACGGAAAATATAAAATAAAGACTGAATTATAAACGGAGCCTTGTTGGAATTGGATCTCATCAATTGATAACACATGCATTCTTCTAATCATATTATACATAAATCAATTATTCGCCTAATATCCTCACGTATCACCCACGACCGAGGTTACGTCTAACGCAACGTCGAGAGATCGACCGTATTGCCTCATTGGTGATGTCTCACGCAACAAAAACTAACACAAAGTATTAAGAGCTGATACTCACGCAAGTGTTATGCCAAAATCTATTTCTAGAGTTCAGAACAAAACAAATAATCATCTTAGATCCAGATCTGAAGAGTATATGTCTATAGCGGTTCAAATCAAAGATAAACAGGTAAACAAAGATGACACCCAATTCAGATAAATGACTGCTTCATATAAAACGCCAATGATCAGAATGCGTACATACGTTTAACCCTTTTACATGTATTCAACTAATTTGCCCAATGAATGTGAATATCGTTCTTCATCACTATTATCACGCATCCTCGCAATACCGTATCGATCCTACTCATGCTAGCCATGCTACTTAATCAACACAATACAACAAAACATACGAAGAATATCAACTCACAAAACCATGTCAAAATTTTTACTCATTGATAGATGAAAATCTAAGATCAAGGATTTGTAAAGGTTTTGTCAAGACCACAAATAATCAATCAAAGACAACAACAATAGAGAATCGAAACATATTCACAAACATACATTAGATGAAAAATAAAGGTATCAAGAGATTATATCTAAATCCAACAAGATATTGAAGCTCTTACCTTCTCCCCCTTGGGATTTGAGTTTCTATGCTGAAAATTACAAGTTTCTCTCTCTCCAAAATTAAAGCATAAACTCAAAAAGTGTGAAAATTCTATTTATACACATTCAGGAATTTTACACGTTCGCTAAGCGAACCAATTATTCGCACAGCGAATGGCAAAAATAGGCACTTCAGGTGCCTCTGAATAGTTAAACCGCCCCAAAAATTCTCGTGAGTTCACAATGCGAAGGATCACTCGCAAAGCGAACAATCGCCTTCCCGTTCACAAAGCGAACTTTAGTGCCTTTTGCCCCTACCAAAATCTAGGACCATTCGCTAGAGACCTCGCTAAAGTTTGCAAAACGAACCTTCGCTGGCACTCGCTTTCAAGTTCACAAAGCGAACTAACTGATGTCTTCCTCTGCTCTTTAGCAGCTTGCATCATTTTCTTGTGTCTTTTACTTTGATCATTTAGTGCCTTTTCCTGCACAATAACACACACATTATAAGCACCAAAGGTATATTCACGATGTTAGAAGAACAACAACAATCATGGATAAAACCAATGAAAACATGAGAAAAGAGTAGAAAAAGTGCAAAGAAAGATATGTCATTTTTAGGTCAAATCTGCACCTAACAACTCTCCCCAACTAGATTTTTGCTTGTCCTCAAGCAAATATGCCCCTCATTAAAACAAGAGGATTTGCTCAAGCATAAGATTCAACCAAAGTCAAGCATGAAAATGAGCACAAGCAACGTTCACCACTCAATAGAATCGAACAATTACAAAGAATTAGGTTCTTAAAAAAATATCATGAAATGGTTCAAATAACAACTAGGTTTTCATACTTGAATCACTCTAACACTCCTCTTCAAAAATAAGAATGAAGAAATTGACGCGTTTGTAACCGCGGGGAAATTTCACTCACCCGACAAACAATGCAAAAAGCAATCTAATTCATACAACATCTAACAATCAAAAATGAAAACATGAAAGCAAAAATATCACTAAGGGCTTTAAAGGTTGTATCTTGGTTGGGTTCACAACAAAGGGACATTTCTAAAGGTCATTGAATCGAAATTGTCGATGCAAAAAGAAACATTCACTATACATGGTATTTACACATCACAACTTCATTCACCATTTTTATTCCTTTATCATCAACCTTCTCAAACTTCCTTATGCACAATTATTTCATTCTCTATTTTTCTCACTCAAACAAGCATTCATTTTCTTTTGTTTTTCACATTCATATTCACACTTTTTCTTTTCATGCTTGTATGAACTTTTTCAAAAGTTTTAGCAACTTACCATCTTCTCTTTCATTCTCCCCAACTTGAATTCAACCAAACCTCAAGTGAATGCTCCTTGCTTTTTAAGGCAAGGAAATCAAATTAAAACAAAGTTCAAAGGTTCAAGAAGAAATTTTTAGAAACTCACAAAATTCAATGATGAACTACACTTTCAAATTATCTACATAAACCAAGTTCATCACTAAAATGAGATCTAAACTGTTTAGGCTCAAAGGGGTTAACGAACTCTCTCTACTCACGGGTAAGATACGTTTGGATACGGTTGTGCTCAATATAAACAAATGCCTTGATCATTTCTAATGCTTCCACAAAATCACAATAATCAAAAGATAAAGCATGAATCAAATGTATTAAACAAAGTTATCAGTCATCCAAGCATTTAGTAAACAATGGAGGTTTCCTCACAATTAGTGGCTTTTGGACCTAAGTGAAACAAGCATTCAAACAAGTTGCAAAATGAAACAAGAATACGCATTTGCACAAAGCAAAAAATTCTTAAGTCATTTTAACATTCTATAAAGCAGTACAATTTACCTTGCAAGCATTCAAATCTCACCATCCAGACTCGGACGAAGCTTCATTGAATACTTTTATACAATTAGCAACCAATCTAGAAGAAGTTCTCATCATTCTTGATCACATTAGAGAAAACATAAAAGAAAACAAATACATATAATATGAACAAATGTACAAAGCTCAAAAATATAGAAACTTTCGCGATGCGATTCAATATCTAAACACCGATCCCCGGAAACGACGCCATTTTGTTGAAGCTAGAATAGCAGCAAGCAAAAATATATAAGTAATCCTGTTTTGTCGTATCCACGGGGATCAGTGCAAGGGAAAGAATGTCATTCGACGGTTTCTATGTTTCTAAGCTCATGGTTCAAAAGTTTTGGTTTTAAGAAGGAACCAAAGTAAAATGCAGAAAATGTAAAGACGAAAAATATAAAATAAAGACTAAATAATAAACGGAGCCTTGCTGGAATTGGATCTCATCAATTGATAACACATGCATTCTTCTAATCATATTATACATAAATCAATCATTCGCCTAATATCCTCACGTATCACCCACGACCGAGGTTATCTCTAACGCAACGTCGAGAGATCGACCGTATTGCCTCATTGGTGATGTCTCACGCAACAAAAACCAACACAGAGCATTAAGAGCTGATACTCACGCAAGTGTTAAGCCTAAATCTATTTCTAGAGTTCAGAACAAAACAGATAATCATCTTAGATCCAGATCTGAAGAGTATATTTCTATAGCAGTTCAAATCAAAGATAAACAGGTAAACAAAGATGACACCCAAATCAGATAAATGATTGCTTCATATAAAACGCCAATAATCAGAATACGTACATACGTTTAACCTTTTTTTACATGTATTCAACTAATTTGCCCAATGAATGTGAATATCGTTCTTCATCACTATTATCACGCATCCTCGCAATACCGTATCAATCCTACTCATGCTAGCCATGCTAGTTAATCAACACAATACAACAAAAGATACGAAGAATATCAACTCACAAAACCATGTCAAAAGTTTTACTCATTGATAGATGAAAATCTAAGATCAAGGATTTGTAAAGGTTTTGTCAAGACCACAAATAATCATTTAAAGACAACAACAATAGAGAATCGAAACATATTCACAAACATACATTAGATGAAATACATAAGGTATCAAGAGATTATATCTAAATCCAACAAGAGATTGAAGCTCTTACCTTCTCCCCCTTGGGATTTGAGTTTCTATGCTGAAAATTACAAGTTTCTCTCTCTCCAAAATTAAAACATAAACTCAAAAAGTGTGAAAATTCTATTTATACACATTCAGGAATTTTACACGTTCGCTAAGCGAACCAATTATTCGCACAGCGAATGGTAAAAATAGGCATTTCAGGTGCCTCTGAATAGTTAAACCGCCCCGGAAAATCTTGTGAGTTCAGAATGCGAAGGATTGCTCACAAAGCGAACACTCGCCTTCCCGTTCGCAAAGCGAACTTTAGTGCCTTTTTCCCCTGCCAAAATCTGGGACCATTCGCCAGAGACCTTGCCAGAGTTCGCAAAGCGAACCTTCGCTGGCACTCGCTTTCAAGTTCGCAAAGCGAACTAACTGATGTCTTCCTCTGCTCTTTGGCAGCTTGCATCATTTTCTTGTGTCTTTTACTTTGATCACTTAGTGTCTTTTCCTGCACAACAACACACACATTACAAACACCAAAGGTATATTCATGATGTTAGAAGAACAACGACAATCATGGATAAAACCAATGAAAACATGAGAAAAAAGTAGAAAAAGTGCAAAGATAGATATGTTATTTTTAGGTCAAATCTGCACCTAACAACTCTCCCCAACTTGATTTTTGCTTGTCCTCAAGCAAAGTATGCCCCTCATTAAAATAAGAGGATTTGCTCAAGCATAAGATTCAACCAAAGTCAAGCATAAAAATGAGCGCAAGCAACGTTCACCACTCAATAGAATCGAACAATGACAAAGAATTAAGTTCTTAAACAAATATCATGAAATGGTTCAAAGAACAACTAAGTTTTCATACTTGAATCACTCTAACACTCCTCTTCAAAAATAAGAATGAAGAAATTGTCGCGTTTGCAACCGCGGGGAAACTTCACTCACCCGACAAACAATGCAAAAAGCAATCCAATTCATACAACATCTAAAAATCAAAAATGAAAACATGGAAGCAAAAAGATCACTAAGGGCTTTAAAGGTTGTATATTGGTCGGGTTCACAACAAAGGGACATTTCTAAAAGCCATTAAATCGAAATTGCCGATGCAAAAAGAAACATTCACTATACATGGTATTTACACATCACAACTTATTTCACCATTTTTATTCCTTTATCATCAACCTTCTCAAACTTCCTTATGCACAATTATTTCATTTTCTATTTTTCTCACTCAAACAAGCATTCATTTTCTTTTGTTTTTCACATTCATATTCACACTTTTTCTTTTCATGCTTGTTTGAACTTTTTCAAAAGTTTTAGCAACTTACCATCTTCTTTTTCATTCTCCCCAACTTGAATTCAACCAAACCTCAAGTGAATGCTCCTTGCTTTTTAAGGCAAGGAAATCAAATTAAAACAAAGTTCAAAGGTTCAAGAAGAAATTTTTAGAACCTCACAAAATTCAATGATGAACTACACTTTCAAATTATGTACATAAACCAAGTTCATCACTAAAAAGAGATCTAAACTGTTAAGGCTCAAAGGGGTTAATGAATTCTCTCTGCTCATGGGTAAGGTACTTTTGGATACGGTTGTGCTCAATATAAACAAATGCCTTGATCATTTCTAATGCTTCCACAAAATCACAATAATCAAAAGATAAAGCATGAATCAAATGTATTAAACAAAGTTATCAGTCATCCAAGCATTTAGTAAACAATGGAGGTTTCCTCACAATTAGTGGCTTTTGGACCTAAGTGAAACAAGCATTCAAATAAGTTGCAAAATGAAACAAGAATACACATTTGCACAAAGCACAAAATTTTTAAGTCATTCTAACATTCTATAAAGCAGTACAATTTACCTCGCAAACATTCAAATCTCACCATCCAGACTCGGTCGAACTTCATTGAATACTTTTATACAATTAGCAACCAATATAGAAGGAGTTCTCATCATTCCTGATCACACTAGAGAAAACATAAAAGAAAACAAATACATATAATATGAACAAATGTAAAAAGCTTAAAAATATAGAAACTTTCGCGATGCGGTTCAATATCTAAACACCGATCCCCGGCAACGATGCCATTTTGTTGAAGTTAGAATAGCAGCAAGTAAAAATATATAAGTAACCCAGTTTTGTCGTATCCACAAGGATCAGTGCGAGGGAAAGAATGTCATTCAACGATTTCTATGTTTCTAAGCTCATGGTTCAAAAGTTTTAGTTTTAAGAAGGAACCAAAGTAAAATGTAAAAAATGTAAAGACGGAAAATATAAAATAAAGGCTGAATTATAAACGGAGCCTTGTTGGAATTGGATCTCATCAATTGATAACACATGCATTCTTTTAATCATATTATACATAAATCAATCATTCGCCTAATATCCTCACGTATCACCCACGACCGAGGTTATGTCTAACGCAACGTCGAGAGATCGACCGTATTGCCTCATTGGTGATGTCTCACGCAACAAAAACCAACACAGAGCATTAAGAGCTGATACTCACACAAGTGTTAAGCCTAAATCTATTTCTAGAGTTCAGAACAAAACAGATAATCATCTTAGATCCAGATCTGAAGAGTATATGTCTATAGCAGTTTAAATAAAAGATAAACAGGTAAACAAAGATGACACCCAAATCAGATAAATGACTGCTTCATATAAAATGCCAATAATCAGAATACGTACATACGTTTAACCCTTTTTACATGTATTCAACTAATTTTCCCACTGAATGTGAATATCGTTCTTCATCACTATTATCACGCATCCTCGCAATACCGTATCGATCCTACTCATGCAAGCCATGTTAGTTAATCAACACAATACAACAAAAGATACGAAGAATATCAACTCACAAAACCATGTCAAAAGTTTAACTCATTGATAGATGAAAATCTAAGATCAAGGATTTGTAAAGGTTTTGTCAAGATCACAAATAATCAATCAAAGACAACAACAATAGAGAATCGAAACATATTCATAAATATACTGTAGCACGCGATTTTTGTCGGTGACGCGACCACCTTATCGCGGAATTTGGGTTTCCCCTCAATGAAGAGGAGGGGGTGCTACTTTCTGATTTCTTATTTATCCCGTGAAGCTGGAAGGGAAAGGGAAGCTATCTCAAACTAACCTTGCACGCGAATGTTTAACTGAACAAACGCTTAAAGAGATTCGGGGAGTTCGGGGTCAGGTTATACAATGGGGAGTTGTCAATTACCCATCCTATATGTGGTTATCCACAGGTTGTTAGCTTTAGGTTCTGCTTTGTACTTGATGGTGTTTATCCGTTAATGGGTTGGGAAAGTTTCTTGGGAAATATGAGATAGAGAGTGAGTTTTTGATGATGTTCGGGTTTTCCCGATGTTTTTGGTAAGGTACTGGACCTAAGTTTTTTATTGGTATGAAGGGGCTGGTCCTAGAGTTTTTGATTAGTATGCTCGCTAAGATTTCGCAATCTTATGCCTACGTATTCCCGTTTAAACGAAACCGGGAAATCAAAGCAATCGTAGTTCCTCCTATTCTATGGGAGGAAAAATATATTTGGGTGTCTTGTTCAAAGCCCAAGATTGAAGCTAAAAGGTTGAGTATTTTGTGTCTTGTTCAAAGCCCAAGATTGAAGCTAAAAGGTTTGACTGAGAGAGAATTTGTCATCTCTAAAGGAAGACATCTCGTCTGTTTATCACAGTTGTTGGGTGACTGTTTATAAAGGAGAATTACTTTAACTGGGATATGAGAATCCAGTAATGCCATAATTTCCTTTATAGGGGGTTTGTCCTGAAGGAGAAAACTTTAACTCAGTGTAGAGTAATGCCATTTTTCCTTAGGAATTTCTCATGCTAAGAGAAGGACAATGGCGTGGATGTAAATAATCCAGAGGCTTGCCGCTTACAGCAATTAGATGAAAGAGAGGATTTACCAGGATAAGAGATAGACGACAGCTTGGATATTTGTATCAACAAGTGTGCCACTTATAGCAGTTTTTTGGGGTTAGGGTTTGTTTTGAATGTCTGTTTTGATAAGTGATAAACATAGAAATGACTTCCTACAGAGGGATTTTGATTTCCTCTGAGGGGATGTTGATTTTTGTGTGCCTTGATTAAAGCCCAAGGTTGAAGCTAAGAGGTTGATTGACTCCACTGGGGAAGTCCTTATACAAAGCCTAAGAGGAGGCTGGAAATGACTGACTCAACAAGAGAGTGTTTCTATATGTCTTGTACAAAGCCCAAGATTGAGGCTAAAAAGAGACCGACTCTTTTGGGGATATCATTATACAAAGCCTAAGAGGAGGCTAAAAGTTTGACTTTTCTGGGGAAAATGTTTTGTCTGTCTTGTACAAAGTCCAAGATTGAGGCTAAAAAGGATTTTGACTTCGTTGGGAAGGGTTTGAATGTATCTTGTACAAAGCCCAAGATTGAGGCTGAAAAGAAGACTGACTCTATGGGAAAGAAATCTTTATCTGTCTTGTACAAAGCCCAAGATTGAGGCTAAAATGACTCGACTGAGGGTATTTTAGGTGTCTTGTACAAAGCTCAAGATTGAGGTTGAACTGAGTTTGACTCTGCTGGAGAGTATTATCTGTCTTGTACAAAGCCCAATATTGAGGCGGAAAAGAGGATTGACTCTGCTTAGGGTATTATTTCTCATAGCCTAAAAGAAGGCTGGGAGGAATTGACTCTGCTGGGGAAGATATTTGTCCCAAGCTTAAGAGAAGGTTATGAAGATTTATGTCTTGTACAAAGCCCAAGATTGAGGCTAACGGGGTTTGAATCAACAAGAGAGTGCTTTTATCTGTCCTGTACGAAGCCCAGGATTGTGGTTGAACAAGCTGGAGAAATCATTATACAAAGCCTAAGAGGAGGCTGACTTTTGCTAGGGGAAATCATTATATCAAGCCTAAGAGGAGGCTGGAAGATTGTCTCAACAAGAGAATAGTTTTATCTATCTTGTACAAAGCCCAAGATTGAGGCTAAAAGGGTTTACTCAACAAGAGAGTCCAAAAAGGTGATGGACTCAACAAGAGACTTTGAAAGTTGATTGACTCAACAAGAGAGTCTAAAAAGTTGATTGACTCAACAAGAGAGTCTGAAAAGGTGATTCACTCAACAAAAGAGTCTGAAAAGGTTAGCTCCGCTGGGGAGAATCATTGTACAAAGCCTAAGAGGAGGCTGACTTTGTTGAGGAAAGATCATTATACAAAGCCTAAGAGGAGGCTATCTTCTGATGGGGATTATTGAGATCCCGAGGCAAGTCCAAATGGGGAATCAACTCTTGCTGAGGGTTACAGAAGAGTTGTGGTATCAGAGACCTTGAGGTTCTGATTTGGGATAGTGTTATACTGATGATAAACTGGCCCTGGCTGGGGGATTTTAGGAGAGAGGATGTGTTTTAGAACCCTGCTGGAGATTGATCCCGAATGACCAGGGTTTCTCCTATGTTTGTAGGGAGCTTGAGAATGTCTTTGAGACTCAAGAGGAGATTAGACTGTCGAAGTCTACTGGTATGGAAGAGTTTATCTTTGTATGATGCCCAAGAGGAGGCAAGTGTTTTAAGGGATGAGAATCAACCCTAAATTGGTTTGATGTTTTGACACTGGAAAGACTGCTCTAGCAAAGGATGACTAAGTTATGTCCTATACCTTTAAGAGGTCTTCAGGGTCCTTGTATTAAGCCCAAGAGAAGGCATAAGAACTTTTAAGAAGCCTGAGGGTCCTTGTACAAAGCCCAAGAGGAGGCGGGGATGCTTTTAGGAAGCTTGTGGGTCCAAACTTAAGAAGAGTTCAAGAAAAGTTTCACCGGGAATAATCTTTTCTTTAGTGAACAGTTCTAGGGTTTGAAGAAATTCAAGAGAGGTTTCACCGAGAATTAATCCTCTCTGGGGAAACTAAATTTCTTTGACAAGTTCTAATAGTGACAGTCTGAGAAAAGGTTCACCGAGAATACCGCCTTTCTCTTTGTTCCATATTGTTTAAGCCCAAGAGAAGGCAAGACTGTATCTGGAAATCCTATGGGGATCTAGTTTTGATTGTATTAAAGAGTGACCAACAGGCTTTACCTAGTTCTAGACCTAGTTATCGGGGAAAACTCTAAATAGATATACTAGTATATATACAGTTGATATATGACAAGTATTTAAAAGGATATGAAAGAAGGACTTACAGGGGAGCAGCTTCCCACAATACAGTTATATATATATATATATATATATATATATAGGAAAGCAAATAAATGAAAGCTGATAAAACTTACAGGTGAGCAAGCTTCCATGCTGTATTATTAGTTGTTCAAAGAAATTAAAGAAAGTTTTGATAACAACTGTATATTTGAATCTAAATCAAAAGAGAACTTGTTTTTGAAAAGATTGTTGAGGCTTATACTTGAAGAGAGGCCCAAGGTTTAACAGTGATCGCACCGTTATTTTGAAGATCGTATCGGGACTTATACAATGACTGAGGCCCAAATTATTTTACAAAAAAAGAGGGTTGGGTCTTACACTCTATTAGAGGCCCAAAAGTTTATTTTTGTACAAGGGATGGGGCTTACAACTCCTGGAGAGGCCCATGGAAAGACAGTGATCGCACTGTCGTTTTGAAAATTGTGCTGGGACTTATACAATAACTGATGCCCAAAATTATTTATGTACAAAGGGGTGTTGGGTCTTACACTCTATTAGAGGCCCAAGAGTGTTTTGAAAGGTTTGATAAGGATCAAAAATAAAGAATACCCTAATTTCATTTTTTTTAAAGTAATCCTTTAAAGAAAATTAATAAAAAATGACAAAAATACCAAATAAGTTTAAATAAACTACTTGTGATTTTTGGTTAAGGTTTGAAAAATGAAGTTTTAATCACAAGATGATTTAGAACTCATTTGATTTTGATTTTCAAGATAAAAATTCACTTTTTAAATGTTTAAAAAACAATAAAAGTGAATTTATTCACAAAAATACCAACTATATTAAATAAATAATATAAATCTAATTTTTTTGTAGAATAAAATACTTTAATATTTTTGTGATTTTTCAGAAAAAGAACCAATCAAAATGATTAAAATTGAATGAGAAATTAATTTTCAAAGTTATTAACAAAAATAATATGAAAAATAAAAATAGTAAAAAAATGAAACAAGTGATAAAAAAAGAGGTCTAGGCGAGGGGGATTCGAACCCCAGACCTCTCGCTCGCTAATACACACAAACCAGTTGATCAACCACTGGGGCGCAATGCCAATTCAAGAATAATATGGCAAGTGAAAATTATATAGTAAAACAAGTTGGATTTCTGAAGCATGGCGCCATGACCATCTTCAACCTCAAGCTCAGATACGTGAAGGCTCATATCTCCCTCATCTCTCAATCATTTCACATGATCCAAATATCAAAAATCGTGCGTTTTTAGATGAGGAACACAATGGTAATACCCAATTTTATTGAAATTAATTGAATCAGAACATATCATGATAAAACCTGAAGAACCCTAAAATTGGCATGAACTCAATGAAATCCTATAAATGAATTGTAAACAACAATTGATTGAGGATAAATGATCTACAAACATCCAGAAACACAATGGTAACAAGAAAAAATGTTTATGATGCATGATTAATTGAGTTTGAGATTTCAAGTTTTACCTCTGCAAGTGAGAATCGAATTCTGGTTTAGAGGTGTTATAGATGAGTTACAATGATTTTGACAGCTTCCTTGTACCTCAAAGCATGTGTTTGAATGCTTGGATTGATTTGAAATAAGATGGAACTGGTTGTGGCACCCTAACTGCAACTCTGCTAAAAGTTTGAGCAAATGGATGGTGATTTTGTGAATTTGGTGTTCCAGATGTTGTTTTAGTGTTTGATCAGCTCACATATGATGTTTGTAAGGTGTGTGTGTGTGTGATTGGTTTGGTTGGAAACACACTCTAACTCAAAACCCGATAGTAACTTTCATTAGAAGGTATTTTTGGAGTGAAAGTTGTGATTCTGAGAAAGGCATCTATTTAGGACCTTTGGTGTACTTAATTTGAGCACAAATGAGCTCTATTTATAGTAGATCAAATTTTTTTTGGCATCAATAGTGCTTGGCAGCTTGGATCAGATTGTATTGAATGCCTTGGTTCTTTGGTCAAGGGTCTCCTCTAGCCATTGACTTGTGCCAAACTTTGCAGGTTTAGGTCCTCTATTGTATGAGCTTATCTTGACTCATTTGGTTGATCATGGACTGATACATGCCAGATCTATGCATCCATTGAATGTCTTAAAACAAAATTGGAGTCTTGAGGCATCTTTAGCTTTTTAGGGGTGGCACACCTACATGTAGTTCCAAAGACTTGGGAGGCTTATGGATCAGTGTTTGTCCCTTGGTTGTTCCCTCTTGAGGTGTGCAGATGGATAACCATGTTTGAATTTGCCCAAATTGATCAATTCGAGCACTAAGGCACAAATTTTCCTTGCAAAAACAGTTTGCAGCAAGGCATGTTGCAGTTGTCATAACCTCTAGCTCAGGTGGAGTTTGATGGAGTCCTTGGACATTTTGGAAAGCTGACATATCCTATTTCAACATGATGTACAACTTTGGTTTTGAATCAAATTGAATTACAATGAAAAATGCCTCTACATTTTGGAAAAAATAAGGCAGATTCTGACTTAGTGAAAATTTCACTAAGTGTTGGAAAAATGTCATGTTCATGTTTTTTGTGATTTTGCTCAAACAATAACTCAAAATCCATGATGAATTGGAATGAGGTCTAGTTGACATATTTGAAGTATGTAACATGAACTTCAATCTGAGCTTTGAATGGGAGAAAAAGGCCTTAGGGTATGGGAGATATGGCCTTGCAAAGTTGGTACCCTAGCCACTTTGTTCCATAACTTAGAAAAATTCTAAGTTTTTTTATGGTTACCCCTTTAACAAGTTAACTCATTTTCTTTGATTTTTCTTAATGAATGATGATTCAAATCACATATTAACATTGTTTTAGGGTTAAGGAACCTTGGTTGACCAAAAATCCAAAAAGTCAAACTTGGATTTTTGTACAATTGACTTTTTCATCATATGAAATTTTGACTTTGTGATCCTTTTGTGAAATCAATCCTTGGGCTTAATTAAACTTCATAGATGGCCTCAAAGTGTATTTAGGAATGTCTTGGACCCCTCCCCAAGGTTTAAGATCGATGATAGGTCCACAGTCAAGGATAGGGTTGACTTTTTCCAACAGAAACCCGAATTTGTGATTAGATGGTTTTGAGTTCTTATGGCTTATGATTTGAGCTCTTTGAGTCAATAAAATCTTGTAAATATGTCAATATGATGTATTTGAGGTCTTTGCAGTTCATTTTGAAGCTTCAAGCCATGCCTCACTTCACAAGTTAACTCAAGGGTTGAATTAGGTTAAAACCCTAATTCCTTATTTTTTGATAGATGGGCCTTCAAGGTAATTTTGCCATTGTGGGTGGGCTCTTGAGATCCTTTTGAGCTTATAGGACCATAAATTGAGGCATTTGCTCATGCCTAGAAGAAAATTTTCATCTGGAGGCCCCAGTCGACCAAAACCCTAATTTGGTGACACGGGCGATCTTGAGGCTTGATTCACTTGGTATACTACAACCTTGTGCTTAATTCTTGATGTGGGAGTCCTCTTGATCCTTTGTGGGTGTTTGAGAGGTTAGACAAGTTGAAGATCATGTCATTTCTTGATTGATTCTTTGTCTAAGTACTCTGAGAGGGGTCAAAACCCTAATCTTTGATTGTAGTGAATGCTCAACCATCTTTGAGGAGATTGATGAGGCATGATGGTTCATCCATATTGTGATGATGATTTGTACAATGATGGGAAATCTTGGTGGTCAAAATTTGGGGTATGACAGATGCCCCTATTTAATCTTCTTGGACCCGAAGGTGTGAATGGCGAAGGTATTCGGGCATTCGGGGTGCAAGAGGATTAAATATCGAAATACCTGAAATTTTGATGGTGGTTATGAATGGCAGTTTGCACATCCATCTTCTTTTGCTAAGCAATGATACTCAGAAAAGGTAAAAACTTCCCCTCGATCCTGGTCTTCATCCACGGAATTGGTCTTAGTTTCTGATATAAACTTCCCCTCGATCCTGGTCTTCAACCAAGGAACTGATCTCAGTTTGTTTTGTCAATAAACTTTCTTGACAAGGGACACTATTTGTAGCGGTTTTCCTCAAACTTCTCGCCGAATTTTCCTGGGTAGATGCCATTTGATGGGAAAAAGTTTTGATGTCAGACTTGCTGGGGAACCCATTCATCTGAGCTGTAGAGTTGTACAAACTTCTCTGTTGGAGACGCCATTTATTGACTCTATTGGGGAAAACGAGTCTCTTGAGAGGCTGTTTCCTGCTTGGGGATATTACATCCTACTTTTCCTCGAGATCTTCTCGGAGAAATGCCATGTGATACAATCCAATTTTGAGGTGCTGATGACTTCATTAACATTGACTTTCTGGAGAGAAAATCCAATGTGTTGCTGAGAGTCGTTGGTTGTGAGGCTTTCCCTGGGGATTTTCCTTAATCCGAGAAAGCGAAGATATCATCTTCAATGGTAAAGAGTAACATTTATCGAATGTCTTATGGCTTTTCAGAGGTTCAAGTTATCAAAGTGGTCGAGGACCGTCTCCAACCCAGAAATAAACCGGGGAAAAGAGATGGTTTAGACAAAACATTTCCTGACAAGGAAAGAACTGACAACTCGATTGAGAGGACTTTTATCACTAAGGGATAAGACCGACTAGAGTGATAGTGATGAAATATGAATATGAATGCAAATCAGTAATGCATGATGTATGTATGTTTATGCTGACAAAACTAACACGACATACAGACTAGTGGATGAACATGACTGGATACTCGACCACTGCAGGGGATGAAAAGTATCACTGGTTCAAGATAGCAATTCTGCCTTGCTTAGGAAAAAATAGTTCCCGCGGGGAAAAACGTTGGTCGGACTTAGGAGGTAAGAACTCTGTCGGGGATATCAGATAGGAAAATCACATCTGATACATTTGATCCTTCGTTCAGGCGTACTGGTTTTAGAAGGAGTACTTTGATTCTGCACTTTAAGGTTCAACCACCTTCGTAGAAGCGATCAATGTTCTTTCGATGTTCAACAGTCAAAATAAATTGCCATCTTTGTATTAAAAGCAGAAAAATTTTGACAAGTAAATTCTTTTTTTTTTTGTTTTATTTCAAGAATCGTTGATCATGTTAAAAAAAATCATTCTGTAAATCTAAAACAAATAAGAATTACAAACGAAAGCACTAGGGCTCAAATTTTATTGATGGAATGGAAATCAGCCAAACGCGTGATTCCATAGAGTATTTACAAAGTCTAGAAAATTGTAATTTAAGGGAAAAGGGCTACATTGAAACATAACGACTGTTATCCTTCTACCAACTTTGAATTCTGGACATCCTGAGCTTTCGTCGAAGATGACCTTGACTGGAGTTTTCCTAATGAATGGCATTACTGCTGAGGGATTCAACCTTGTCAGACGTAGTTACTTGCCATTAATCCCTAATTTTTGCCTGGATTGTACTTTGAGATTTCCAATCCATCGGGATGATTTTTGTTTATGTCTCTAATTTTTGCCTGGACCGCCCTTTCGGGTTTTCAATCCACCGAGACGTTTTTTATTTATTTATTTAGGCGAAGTATTTCTTGACTACGTCAACATTTGTGGGGTAGGCAAATTCCTCTCCATCCATTGTTGCGAGTCTCAAGGCGCCGCCTGGGAAGGCTTTCTTGACCACATAGGGGTCGTCATAATTCGAAGTCCATTTGCCCCGGGAATCAGTGAGGAATAATTGTATCTTCTTGAGCACAAGGTCTCCTTTCCTGAAGACGTGAGGTCGGACCTTTTTGTCAAACACTTTCTTCATTCTTTGTTGATACAACTGACCATGGCATAGAGCCGTTACTCGCTTTTCTTCGATCAGATTCAGTTCATCGTGTCGACTTTGACACCATTCAACTTCCGTTAGCATAGCTTCCATAAATACCCTAATTGATGGGATTTCTACTTCTATGGGGAGCACTGCCTCCATGCCATATACTAGAGAGAAAAGGGTTGCCTCTGTTGAAGTGCGGACAGATGTGTGATAACCGTGAAGGGCAAAGGGTAGCATCTCATGCCAGTCTTTGTAGGTTACAACCATTTTTGAACGATCTTCTTGATATTCTTGTTAGCCGCTTCTACCGCTCCGTTCATCTTGGGTCGGTATGGAGATGAGTTATGGTGTTTGATCTTGAACTTAGCACACAACTCTTTCATCATCTTGTTGTTCAAGTTAGATCCATTATCAGTAATGATCTGGCTCGAAACACCATAACGGTAGATGAGATTGTTTTTGATAAATCGGACCACCACTTGTCGAGTTACATTGGCGTATGAAGCTGGTTCGACCCATTTGGTGAAGTAATCAATGGCTACCAGGATGAACCGATGTCCGTTCGAAGCCTTGGATTCGATCATGCCAATCATGTTGATTCCCCATATGGAAAAAGGCCATGGGGAAGATAGAACTTTGAGATGCGTTGTTGGTACATGGATTTTGTCAGCGTATATTTGACACTTGTGACATCTCCTCATGTACTTGTAGCAATCGGATTCCATTGTCAACCAATAGTAGCCTGCTCTTAGAATTTTTCTCGCCATTGTGTGTCCATTGGCATGAGTGCCAAAGGGTCCTTCGTGAATTTCTTTCATCAGCATGTTTGCTTCTGGTCTGTCTATGCATCGGAGCAAGACCAAGTCGAAATTTGTCTTATAGAGTGTATCACCGCTCAGGAAGAAACTGCCTGCCAATCTCCTGAGGGTTTTTCTGTCTTTTCTAGATGCCCCGGGTGGGTACTCTTGTTTCTGAAGGAAGCATTTGATGTCGTGATACCAAGGGTTTTCGTCTATGACTGCTTCAATCGTGAAGATGTAGGCGGGCCGTTCAAGGCGCATTATGTCAATCTTAGGTATGTCATTCCATTGACCTACACTAATCATGGAAGAGAGAGTGGTTAATGCATCAACCATGTGATAATCTTCACGACGGATGTGATGAAACTCGATTCTGTTGAAGAATGGTAACAACCTTCTCGCGTAGTCTTTGTAAGGAATCAGGCTTGATTGGTATGTGTTACAATCTCCTTTGATCTGATTGATCATTGTTGGTACACGTGAACGTTAATCGGCAGTGAAAAGAATGTGGGTACCCTGAGGTGTTATAATGATTGCCCCAATTTCGTTTCCATAATGATTAACAGCTCCATCAAAGATTAATCCCTATTGGGAACCTGGTTCTGGCCCTTCACTGGGTAGCAGTTCATCGCAATCTTTCATTTTCAAGTACATGACATCTTCGTCTGGGAAGTTAAATGATCGGCTAAAATACTTCCTTTGACGGCTTTCTAAGCATGGTACTCGATGTCGTATTCTGATAACAACATCTGCCAACGGGAAATCCTTCCCGTGAGAGCAGGCTTTTCAAAGACGTACTTGATTGGATCCATTTCAGAGATTAACCAAGTAGTGTGACGAATCATATACTGACAAAGACGTTTGGCTACCCAAGCCAGAGCACAGCAAGTTTTCTCAAGCATAGTGTAGTTAGTCTCGCAGTCGGTAAATTTCTTGCTCAAATAATAGATGGAAGACTCTTTCCTTTTGGTTTCGTCTTGTTGGCCAAGTACACAACTCATTGAGTCTTCCTTCCACTGGAGGTGATAGAATCGGTGGATTCAACGGGTATCCCTTGATACTGTCGAAGGCGGTTTGACAGTCTTCTGTCCATACGCAGTCCTGATTCTTTTTTAGTAATTTGAAGATTGGCGCGCATGTCGCGGTCATGAGGAATGTGAATCTGGAAATGTAATTCAAACGTCCCAGGAATCCCCTGACTTGTTTCTCAGTCTTTGGAGAAGGCATTTCTTGAATGGCCTTGACTTTGTCAGGATCACCCTCAACTCCTTTCTGGCTGACGATGAAGCCTAGGAGCTTTCCTGAACGGACACCGAATGTGCACTTGTTGGGATTCAATCAGAGTTTGTACTTTCTCAAACGCTCTAATAGCTTTGACAGGTGGGTCACATGCTCCTCTTCTATTTTATAATTGGCAATCATATCATCGACATACACTTCGATTTCTTTGTGTATCATGTCATGAAACAGAGTAGTCATGGCCCGTTGATAGGTTGCCCCGGTGTTCTTCAAACCGAACGGCATTACCTTGCAACAAAAGGTGCCCCATGGGGTGATGAATGAAGTTTTCTCCATATCTTTCGACGCCATTTTTATCTGATTATAGCTCGAGAATCCATCCATGAAGGAAAATACTTTGAATTTTGCTATACTGTCTACCAACATGTCTATGTGTGGTAAGGGAAAGTTATCCTTTGGACTGGCCTTGTTCAGATCCCTGTAGTCTACACATATTCTGACATTTCCATCCTTTTTTGGAACTGGTACTATGTTGGCTAACCATTGAGGATATTCTGATGTAGCGAGGAAACCCGCGTCAATCTGTTTTTGTACTTCCTCTTTGATTTTGATGGACATGTCTAGATGAGTCTGTCTTAGTCTTTGTTTTACTGGCGGACATTCTGATCTTAACAGTAGATGATGTTCCACGATGCTGGTATTCAACCCTGGCATATCCTGATAAGACCAAGCGAATACATCGGGAAATTCTTTGAGAAGCTTTATCAAACTTTTTTTGACAATCGGACTGAGCAGTGCCCCAATCTTGACTTCTTTTCTCTCTTCCTCTGAACCTAAGTTAACCGTTTCCAACGGCTCTTTGTGAGGTTCGATGGATCTTTCCTCTTGTCTAAGTAATTAGGAGATCTCTTCTGGAATTTCTTCGTCATTTTCTTCTTCAGCCTCAAATACCGGGAATTCAAAGTTGGAAGAAGGCATTGGATCGTATGTTTCAATGGGGTTTAAATCAAGCAATCTGCATGACGTGATGATTGTTTTTTAGAAGAGATAGAGACAATGCAAGAGTGTGTGCAGTGTATTTTCTGAAAAATGCTTGTTTTTATTATTTGAGTTGTTTTTAGGATTACCATTTTCTGAAAAAGCGAAAAGAGAAAATAGCAATAAAATGCGGAAATTACAGAACGGCGTTATTTTATTTATGATTTTGTCGATTCTTGAAACTACAACCCTATTAAACAAAACTCTGTCGCTTTGGGCAAAGCGAAGAGAGACATTTACATAAAGTGAGCCCTATAAAAACATCTGTTTCACCTGGGCAAGGTGAAAGGTTAAAACAAAGACGGAAAATACTTAGACTTATGGACGACTTTCGGAACATTGACAGCAGCCCATTGGCGACGAACTCCTCGGTGAATCACAAAGTCTGGTACCTTCCTTCTTGGCTTGTCTTCAGAAATGACGCTGATTTCTGGTGGAGCAGGATCGTTGGAATCTGTCTCCCAGGCAGAATTGTCGTAGAAGGATTCTTCTGTTGTATCTTGCACAGTGTTTACACTCTCAAGTGGATCTCCCCATCCAATGGGCTGGATGTCTTCGAGCCTGATACGAGATCTTTCAGGAGCGGTGTACTTGACCAAGAAGTTGTACTTGCCACTCGGTTGTCCTAAGGTGTCCCACACTTCTTTGGAACTGGAGGAGTCATCCCTTTCGATGACGTTGACCTCAGGAAAAGCGTAGTTGATGAACTGCTGTCCTACAATCTTTGCAAATTCATCGTTGTGCTGGATATTTTCTGAATGCCCTGAGTAATGATCCCATGATTCGGTGGGGACACAGGTATTCTTTTCAATGATGCTCAGCTGATAAGCGTCGTTGGGCTGACTCTTTTGTCCCAAGTCTCCTGGGTACGGCTGCCAGATAGGAAGGTCATCCATTGGGCCATAATAGTCATGGTCAAAGATATCTTTCATCAGAGTGTCCTCCTCTAATGAGTTTGGTGGAGCACGGCATCCTTCCGGATCACAATCTCCGTATATCATTTTGACATCTTACCTCGGTATATATCTCGGACACTGTGCGGGATAGCAAAATGGCATATGCACCTCTCCTTGAGACATATAACCTTCCTTGTTAAGATAGGACTTCCATTCTTCATCCGTATCGGAGGAATCACCCTCGTTGATGGTATGTACTTCTTGAGACACTGGGTGAAGGAAACATCCACTATGGAAGAAGTCTTGAATGGGATGAAAACCTTCATCGTTAGTAGCAGTCTGGGTACAAGTTAAGGAAAAACCAAGGCCTTTCTTTGTTTTGTTATCATTAGGAATGACGAGTTGTCCCCGTCCTTTTGCATTGTTACTTTTGATCAATTTGAGAGCATCTTTGTACGAGGAAATCGACGTTCCTCTTTCTGATTAGTTATCATTGCTCACTGAAAGTGCTTAGAACTGGGTTCCTACAACCTCCTCTGGTTCTACACAAGTGGACGACGATAAGTTGCTCACGATCAAGGCTTGCTCTCCGCAGACTGTGACTAGTTGCTCATTCTTGACGAACTTTAGCTTTTGGTGAAGTGTCGAAGTGACTGCCCCAGCCTCGTGTATCCAAGGTCTTCCTAACAAACAGTTGTATGCTGCCCGGATGTCCATGACCTGGAAAGTGACTTGGAAAGTGTGCGGACCGATAGTTATGGGAAGGTCGACTTTGCCGATAACTATTTTTCGAGATCCATCAAATGCTTTGACGATGACCTCACTGCCCCTCATCGGAGATCCTTGAAATGATAGTCGCATTAGAGTAGATTTTGGCATAACATTCAGAGCTGATCCGGTTTCTACCAGTACGCTGGCTAATGCATCGTCCTGGCAGTTGACTGTAATGTTGAGTGCCATATTATGATTTTGGCCCTCTTCCAGCAGTTCCTCATCACTGAATCCCAAGTTGTTGCAGGAAGTGATGTTGGAGATGATGCTGTCGAATTGTCTTATCGTTACATTTTGTTCCACAAAGGCATGCTCTAAGACTTTATGTAAAGCTTCCCTGTGAGCTTCGGAACTGAGTAAAAGAGATAGCACAAAGATTTTTGAAGGAGTTTGCAACAGTTGATCAACAATGTTGTACTCACTCTTCTGGATGAGCTTCAGCATCTCATCGTTGTTCTTTGAAAGGTCGGGATTACTAGATTGACCGAATGGTTGATTCGAACCTTCTGTTTGAGGTTCCTTTTCTCTGGTGGGTTCTCCAACTCCTCTGTTTAAGATCCGACCACTCCGTGTTACTCGACTGATGTCTGCAATATTCACGACGGAGGGTAATGGAGTTTCCTTTCCATTCTCAATTGTTGTTGCATCGTATTTGTAAGGGATAGCCTTATCGGATTTGTACGGTACTGGTCCCGGTAGATAGATAACTAGAGGACCCTTTTGATTTTTCTGACCATCATAGCCGGCCTCAATTGGTTCGAGGTTGAGAATATTTCCACTATCAAAGGGAACTCTTGATTCATGGAGTAAATGGATTATGGCGCATACGTCTCTGGCCACTTCTCATTTAGGGATTAAGACAACTTCTTTGCCTCGTTTGGGAGGATAGTCTGACATTATGTTGATCGAACCAGAGCTTGAACATGGTTGAACCTCTTTGTGGTCTAACTGACTTTGAAGGGCTGCTCGCATGAGGTAGCATCCTTGGTTATCCTCCGAGCAAACTCTACAGTGCTCATAATTGTGTGGTGGCACCCCGCCACGTCTGCTTTGTATGCAGTGTAACCTTACTAGAACTATTTCCATTGATCAAACATCCTGACTTTGATGCCTAGTAGGGTTCCCGTTGGTCATACTGACTTGTTGTGTGTCTTCATCTAGATAGATTGGAAGCCACCAGTGGTTCAACAAATGTTGCAGTGTTATTTGAATAAGTGCCCATCCTTGGTCACTCTCACGACATACTTTACAGTTCTGATAATCATGCGAAGTCAGAAAACCGAGCTGGACTTGCTTAGCGTGTAATTCCACCAGACAGGTATTCATCAAATGAATATCAAATATTTGAATCATATTAACTTGATAATGACTTATATCACGGTAATCCTAGATCCACTCGAGATCCATCCGACGCTGGAGGGCCTTTTGTATAAAAGAACATCCCTGATTGTTTGTCGAGCAGATCAAACATGAATCGTAGTCGTGTCGTGGCAGGTCATGATGTTGGCTTTTCCTTGAGTGCATTGCTACCAAGTTGACATTCATTGCACGGATGTCGTGTTTTTGAATGATGTTGGAATTTGTATAAGTCATGTTGACCTCACGGATTCGGTGATCTTGGATCCATCCGAGATCCATCTGTTCTTGTAGAGATGATTGCACCACAGAACATTGGTATAGGGTCGAACCCTGGTGGTCGTGTTGTACGGTTGTTGTTGTACTGAGGACGAGCCTGCTGAAGAGGCTGTTGTGTCCTTTGCTGAGATTGTTGTTGATTTGGTTGGCTATGAGTAACCTGAGGTTGATACGTTGGAACAGGCGCAGGGTTGATAGCAGGAGTTACAGCTGCTACTGGTTGGTATCGTCGCCTTTGCTTTCCGAGAGAGATATTACCAATATCTTGCTCTTTTTCCTTAGGGAAAGCACTACCGTATCTTTTGGTACTGCTTGATGATCCGGTATCTTTGACCAGACGTCCTTCTCAGACTGCTTCTTCAAGATGTACTCCCATGCTCACCATCTCAGTGAAGTCGCTGGGTGCACTGGCGACCATTCGGTCGTAATAAAATGAGCTCAAGGTTTTCAAAAAGATTTTTGTCATCTCTTTCTCCTCAAGAGGTGGACAAATCTGGGCGGCAATTTCACGCCATCTCTGAGCATATTCCTTAAAGGTTTCCTTGTCCTTCTGCGACATGGCTCTGAGTTGATCTCTGTCTGGTGCCATGTCCAGGTTATACTTATACTGTTGAACGAAGGCAGCGCCATGATCTCTGAAAGTGACAAACTTGGTGCGGTTTAAACCCATGTACCATTTGAGTGCGGCACCGGTTAAACAATCTTGGAAGTAGTGGATCAGTAGCTGTTGATTCTCTATCTGAGTTAACATCTTTCGAGAGTACATCACCAAATGACTTTTAGGGCAAGAGTTGCCCTTGTATTTCTCAAATTCGGGCACCTTGAACTTGTGCGTAATTTTCACATTGGAGACCAAACAAAGGTCTGCAGCGTCTTTTCCGAATAGATCCTGACCGTGAATGGCATGCAGTTCCTTCTGCATCTCCAGGAATTGTTCCTGGAACTCATTCATTCTGTTGTACATACTTTCATTTCCACCAGAGGGTATCTGTGGAATCTGTCCTTCTGGGACAATGTGTACCACGGGTGGTGGCATAGTCATTACGGCTGTGACTCTTGGTGCTTCCCTATCCCAAAGTTTGTAACCTTCAGGAGTTGCTGTCATGCCCTTGGCATCTTCGCTTTCCCGAAGTTTGTAACCTTCAGGCCCAGCGGTTCATGCTGCAGTTTTCGGATCTTCCGTAATATATCCTTCCGGGATATAGTTGAGTGGCATGCCCCAGGGACAATATTTAGGCATGTTATACCGAGGATCATACTTTTCCACTATGGGCGTAGATGTGATCTCAGAGATCACAGTCCTTTGTTGTTGTATCTGAGTTGCTGCCAGAGATTGCATGTCATTGTGAAGTTTCCTCAGATCTTCTTTCAGAGTGTCGATTTCTTCTCTCAACTCTCTGTTCTCTTCCTCGAGATTATCCATTTTCTTTTGTCGATTGGCCCGAGTATTGTACGAATGAGACAGTTTGACTCTAGAATCGAGACACAAATGTGAGATTTGTAGGGAAGAAGAATGTGTTATGTGAGAATGATGAATGATATGCAATGATTATATTAATTATTTTTTTTAATCAAAAGAAACTTTAACAATTGGATCGCAAATATCATACAGTGGGGAGACCCCGTTTTATTGAATTCAAAGATTATGGAAATGGAAATACAGTAATTTACAAAGTACTGTAAAAGGAAATGTCTAAGCTTATGGATCCTGAGTCCTCTCTAAGGAGAGCTCAGGTGCTGGTTCTGGTATTTTCCTTTTCTTTGACCGGGGCTCTTGAGTTGTTGTCGTGTTGTCAAACTTTTGCCAAGTGAAAGGAGCGAGCAAATTCCTTCGGTCTTCTTGATTCTCTACAGCATGTTGCTCTAAAATCTCGATCAGAGCATCTTTTTCTTTTAACAGTTGCTGTATTTTGGTACACTCCACATTGAGAATGCGGTACTTGTTCTTCCAAGATTTCTTTTCCCGTTGAACTTTGTTGAGAGTGACCTGGAGTTTTTCCGTATCTGACATAAAATAAAGGACATATTCCTTTAGCGAAAGAACTTCTTGACGAGGGTAAGGCATCCTCAGCTTGAGAGCTCTAGCTTGTACCCAGTGGAGATAAAGTTCCACAGAGACACAGTCTGGTTTTCCTAGAGACTCTCTTCCTTTCCTATGAACGTGTTTCCAAGCATGCACTATTTCTGTCTTTAGTGCCCTGCCATTTTCTCCTTCCTTAAAGAAAAGACCTTCCAGATAAACATTACGTGGGACATGTCTCATCGGGTATCAGAATTGACGACGAACTAAAACTGGATGATAGTTGATTCCTCCTTTAGTTCTTATGAGGGGTACATTAGGGAAGTTTCCACAATGCTCAATGACTCTTATCCCGTCATAGATCCGATTGTACCAATCTATGTCAGAGTTGGTAAGAGACATGATTCTCTGTGACCAACGTAGAGTACTCTTATGATCCCAAAAAGTGGCAAACTTGGGTAAATAAGAAGTGAACCATTTGTATAGCAGGGGTACACAGCATGTGATCATTCCTCCATTGTACAAATTCCTTAAGTGTACAAAATGATAAGCATCTGCAAGCAAGGTCGGTACAGGGTTTCCAATCAGAAATATCTTAATGGCATTGGTATCGACGAAGTTATCAATGTTGGGAAACATAAATAACCCGTAGGTGAGCAGAACAAAGATGCTCTCAGAAGCAGTTACGTTCCCTATACTGGTAAAGTACAGGGCTTTCTCTATCAAAAACTTGGCTGGTAAACTTGGGATTCCATCTTTAGCGGTCATGTGAGTCCTGACTTCTGACTCGTCCAAATAGATTTCTCTTGCAATAGTTTGATCCTTTGGAATTTCTTCCAGTCCAAAAAAGGAAGTTTGGTCAGTAATGGGTAAATCATTCAGGTGAGAGTACTCCTCCAGCGTCGGTGCTAGCTGATAATCCAGGAATGTTAAACAGTGATAGACTGGATCGTAGAACTAAATTAGCGTAGACAGGATTTCTTCAATTACATGGACCCTTAACAGAGACAGCAGTCCTCCGTACTTAGCTCTGAAAGCATCAGGGTTGGTGATCATCCTTGCCAATCCTCTTAAATCCTCTAGTTTTGGAACCTTGAAGGTGTACTTGTGCGTCTTCCTTCAATCGAAATCCATAACGCAATCTTTTTCTCTGACATTTGCAATCATTGTCTTAGTTTAATTTGAAAAAAGAGAGACTAGAAGAGAAAAATTTTCTTTCTTTAAAGTTTTTTAATGAAATGAATGCATGAATGCAACACACAAAAACATAGAGAAAACATGGGTTCAAAGGTTCAGCGTCACGAGCATGGAGTCATGGCTCTACCCATTCCCGAAGGTTGTACTATGGTGAATTTTTGTACCTGTCCTCGAAATCATTGACCCCCCTTGGGATAACAACGGCAAGCTGGTTCACCCGAGCGAGCTATAATATCTTAAGGTAATCTCAAATGAGGGTAGTATCGCATGACAACTATTTCCTATAGCTTCCGCACTACAAAATAGTCACATGGTCTCAGTCTACTAAATCCCCAGTTTCATGGATACCACAATCGAACAATCTGCTTTTGCAACCGAAGTCATTAGACACTGAATCCGCAAAGGGTATCTCCACTTATTCGATCGTCTACCAGGATTGCTTATTCGGGAATCACTCCCTGTAAGACCACTCGTCTATGCCATCACTTATCTTAGGTATCACTCAAACTTTCCGTGTGCGGCATCACCCGCATTCCCATTAGCAGAAAAAATAAACACGGATATCAAGTAGGAAAAACGATATATATATATATATATATATATATATATATATATATATATATATATATATATATATATATATATTCCTAAAACTAACATCCTAGACCTCTTAAGAATTCTAGTCTATAGTCCTATAAAAACAAAATGACATCCCCAGCAGAGTCGCCATTTTTCTGTTGGAAAATGGGGACGATGATGACTAAGGTAAAACAAATCCTAATGGCACTCCCCAGCAGAGTCGCCATTTTTCTGTGGCGCGCGATTTTTGTCGGTGACGCAACCACATTATCGCGGAATTTGGGTTTCTCCTCAATGAAGAGGAGGGGGTGCTACTTTCTGATTTCTTATTTATCCCGTGAAGCTGGAAGGGAAAGGGAAGCTATCTCAAACTAACCTTGCACGCGAATATTTAACTGAACAAACGCTTAAAGAGATTCGGGGAGTTCGGGGTCAGGTTATACAATGGGCAGTTGTCAATTTCCCATCCTATACGTGGTTATCCACAGGTTGTTAGCTTTAGGTTCTGCTTTGTACTTGATGGTGTTTATTCGTTAATGGGTTGGGAAAGTTTCTTAGGAAATATGAGATAGAGAGTGAGTTTTTGATGATGTTTGGGTTTTCCCGATGTTTTTGGTAAGGTGTTGGACCTAAGTTTTTGATTGGTATGAAGGTGTTGGACCTAGAGTTTTTGATAAGTATGCTCGCTAAGATTTCGCAATCTTATGCCTACGTATTCCCGTTTAAACGAAACAAGGAAATCAGAGCAATCGTAGTTCCTCCTATTCTATGGGAGGAAAAAGATATTTGGGTGTCTTGTTCAAAGCCCAAGATTGAATTTAAAAGGTTGAGTATTTTTTGTCTTGTTCAAAGCCCAAGATTGAAGCTAAAAGGTTTGACTGAGAGAGAATTTGTCATCTCTAAAGGGAGACATCTCGTCTGTTTATCACAGTTGTTGGGTGACTGTTTATAAAGGAGAATTACTTTAACTGGGATATGAGAATCCATAAATGGCATAATTTCCTTTATATGGGATTTGTCCTGAAGGAGAAAACTTTAACTCAGTGTAGAGCAATGTCATTTTTCCTTAGGAATTTCTCATGCTAAGAGAGGCAATATGGCGTGGATGTAAATAATCCAGAGGCTTGCCGCTTACAGCAATTAGATGAAAGAGAGGATTTACCAGGATAAGAGATGGACGACAGCTTGGATATTTGTATCAATAAGTGTGCCACTTATAGCAGTTATCAGGGGTTAGGGTTTGTTTTGAATGTCTGTTTTGATAAGTGATAAACAGAGAAATGACTTCCTATAGAGGGATTTTGATTTCCTCTAAGGGGATGTTGATTTTTGTGTGCCTTGATCAAAGCCCAAGGTTGAAGCTAAGAGGTTGATTGACTCCACTGGGGAAGTCCTTATACAAAGCCTAAGAGGAGGCTGGAAATGATTGACTCAACAAGAGAGTGTTTCTATATGTCTTGTACAAAGCCCAAGAATGAGGCTAAAAAAAGACTGACTCTTTTGGGGATATCATTATACAAAGCCTAAGAGGAGGCTAAAAGTTTGACTTTTCCGGGGAAAATGTTCTGTCTGTCTTGTACAAAGCCCAAGATTGAGGCTAAAAAGGATTTTGACTCCGTTGAGGAGGGTTTGTATGTGTCTTGTACAAAGCCCAAGATTGAGGCTGAAAAGAATACTGACTCTATAGGAAAGAAATCTTTATCTGTCTTGTACAAAGCCAAAGATTAAGGCTAAAATGACTCGACTGAGGGTATTTTAGGTGTCTTGTACAAAGCCCAAGATTGAGGCTAAACTGAGTTTGACTCTGCTGGTGAGTATTATCTGTCTTGTACAAAGCCCAAGATTGAGGCGGAAAAGAGGATTGACTCTGCTTAGGGTGTTATTTCTCATATCCTAAAAGAAGGCTAAGAGGAATTGACTCTGCTGGGGAAGATATTTCTCCCAAGCTTAAGAGAAGGTTATGAAGATTTGTGTCTTGTACAAAGCCCAAGATTGAGGCTAACAGGGTTTGACTCAACAAGAGAGTGTTTTTATCTGTCATGTACGAAGCCCAGGATTGTGGCTGAACAAGCTAGAGAAATCATTATACAAAGCCTAAGAGGAGGCTGACTTTTGCTAGGGGAAATCATTATATCAAGCCTAAGAGGAGGCTGGAAGATTGTCTCAACAAGAGAATGGTTTTATTTTTCTTTTACAAAGCCCAAGATTGAGGCTAAAAGGGTTGACTTAACAAGAGAGTCCAAAAAGGTGTTGGACTCAACAAGAGAGTCTGAAAGTTGATTGACTTAACAAGAGAGTCTGAAAAGTTGATTGACTCAACAAGAGAGTCTGAAAAGGTGATTGACTCAACAAGAGAGTCTAAAAAGGTTAGCTCCGCTGGGGAGAATCATTGTACAAAGCTCAAGAAGAGGCTGACTTTGTTGAGGAAAAATCATTATACAAAGCCTAAGAGGAGGATGTCTTCTACTGGGGATTATTGAGATCCCGAGGCAGGTCCAAATGGGGAATCAACTCTTGCTGAGGGTTACAGAAGAGTTGAGGTATCAAAAACCTTGAGGTTCTAATTTGGGGTAGTGTTATACTGATGATAAACTGACCCTGGCTGGGGGATTTTAGGAGAGAGACTGTGTTTTAGAACCCTGCTGGAGATTCATCCCGAATGACCAGGGTTTCTCCTATGTTTGTAGGGAGCTTGAGAATGTCTTTGAGGCTCAAGAGGAGATTAGACTGTCCAAGTCTACTGGTATGGAAGATTTTATCTTTGTATGATGCCCGAGAGGAGGCAAGTGTTTTAAGGGATGAGAATCAACCCTAAATTGGTTTGATGTTTTGACACTGGAAAGACTGCTCTAGCAATGGATGACTAAGTTATGTCCTATACCTTTAAGAGGTCTTCAGGGTCCTTGTATTAAGCCCAACAGAAGGCATGAGAACTTTTAAGAAGCCTGAGGGTCCTTGTACAAAGCCCAAGAGGAGGTGGGGATACTTTTAGGAAGCCTGTGGGTCCAAAATTAAGAAGAGTTCAAGAAAAGTTTCACCAGGAATAATCTTTTCTTTAGTGAACAGTTCTAGGGTTTGAAGAATTTCAAAAGAGGTTTCACCGAGAATTAATCCTCTCTGGGGAAACTGAATTTCGTTGACAAGTTCTAATAGTGACAGTCTGAGAAAATGTTCACCGAGAATACTGCCTTTCTCTTTGTTTCATATTGTTTAAGCCCAAGAGAAGGCAAGACTATATCTGGAAATCCTATGAGGATCTAGTTTTGACTGTATTAAAGAGTGACCAACTGGCTTTACCTAGTTGCCAGGGAAAACTCTAAATAGATATACTAGTATATATACAGTTGATATATGACAAGTATTTAAAAGTATATGAAAGAAGGACTTACAGGGGAGCAGCTTCCCACAATACAGTAATATATATAGGAAAGCAAATAAATGAAAGCTGATAAAACTTACAGGTGAGCAAGCTTCCATGCTATATTGTTAGTTGTTCAAAGAAATTAATGAAAGTTTTGATAACAACTGTATATTTGAATCTAAATCAAAAGAGAAGTTGTTTTTGAAAAGATTGTTGGAGCTTATACTCAAAGAGATACCCAAGATTTAACAGTGATCGCACCGTTGTTTTGAAGATCGTATCGGGACTTATACAACGACTGAGGCCCAAATTATTTTACAAAAAAAGAGGGTTTGGTCTTACACTCTATTAGAGGCCTAAAAGTTTATTTTTGTACAAGGGATGAGGCTTAAAACTCAAGGAGAGGCCCATGGAAAGACAGTGATTGCACCGTCGTTTTGAAAACTGTATTGGGACTTATACAATAACTGATGCCCAAAATTATTTATGTACAAAGGGGGTTGGGTCTTACACTCTATTAGAGACCCAAGCGTGTTTTGAAAGGTTTGATAAGGATCAAAAATCAAAGAATACCCTAATTTCATTTTTTTTTAAGTAATCCTTTAAAGAAAATTAATAAAAAATGACAAAAATACCAAATAAGTTTAAATAAACTACTTGTGATTTTTGGTTAAGGTTTGAAAAATGAAGTTTTAATCACAAGATGATTTAGAACTCATTTGATTTTGATTTTCAAGATAAAAATTCACTTTTTAAATGTTTAAAAAACTATAAAAGTGAATTTATTCACAAAAATACCAACTATATTAAATAAATAATATAAATTTGATTTTTTTATAGAATAAAATACTTTAATATTTTTGTGATTTTTCAGAAAAAGAACCAATCAAAAATGATTAAAATTGAATGAGAAATTAATTTTCAAAGTTATTAACAAAAATAATATGAAAAATAAAAATAGTAAAAAAATGAAACAAGTGATAAAAAAGAGGGCTGGGGCGACGGGGATTCGAACCCCTGACCTCTCGCTCGCTAATACACACAAACCAGTTGATCAACCACTGGGGCGCAATGCCAATTCAAGAATAATATGGCAAGTGAAAATTATATAGTAAAACAAGTTGGATTTCTGAAGCATGGCGCCATGGCCATCTTCAACCTCAAGCTCAGATACGTGAAGGCTCATATCTCCCTCATCTCTCAATCATTTCACATGATCCAAATATGAAAATCGTGCGTTTTCAGATAAGGAACACAATGGCAATACCCAATTTTATTGAAATTAATTGAATCAGAACATATCATGATAAAACCTGAAGAACCCTAAAATTGGCATGAACTCAATGAAATCCTATACACAAATTGTAAACAACAATTGATTGAGGGTAAATGATCTACAAACACCCAAAAACACAATGGTAACAAGAAAACATGTTTATGATGCATGATTCATTGAGTTTGAGAGTTCAAGTTTTACCTCTGTAAGTGAGAATCGAATTCTGGTTTGGAGGTGTTACAAATGAGTTCCAATGAATTGAACAGCTTTCTTGTACCTCAAAGGATGTGTTTGAATGCTTGGATTGATTTGAAATGAGCTGGAACTGGTTATGGCACCCTAACTGCAACTCTGCTAAAAGTTTGAGCAAATGGATGGTGATTTTGTGAATTTGGTGTTCCATATGTTGTTTTAGTTTTTGATCAGCTCACTTATGATGTTTGTGAGGTGTGTATGTGATTGGTTTGGTTGGAAACACACTCTAACTCAAAACCCGATAGTAACTTGCATTAGAAGGTATTTTTGGAGTGAAAGTTGTGATTCTGTGAAAGACATCTGTTTAGGACCTTTGGTGTACTTAATTTGAGCACAAATGAGCTCTATTTATAGTAGAGCAAATTTGTTTTGGCATCAATAGTGTTTGGCAGCTTGGATCAGATTGTATTGAATGCCTTGGTTCTTTGGTCAAGGGTCTCCTCTAGCCATTAACTTGTGCCAAACTTTGCAGGTTTAGGTCCTCTATTGTATGAGCTTATCTTGACTCATTTAGTTGATCATGGACTGATACATGCCAGCTCTATGCATCCATTGAATGTCTCAAAACAAAATTGGAGTCTTGAGGCATCTTTAGCTTTTTAGGGGTGGCACACTTACATGTAGTTCCAAAGACTTGGGAGGCTTATGGATCAGTGTTTGTCCCTTGGTTGTTCCCCCTTGAGGTGTGAAGATGGATAAACATGTTTGAATTTGTCCAAATTGATCAATTCGAGCACTAAGGCATAAATCTACCTTACAAAAACAGTTTGCAGCAAGGCATGTTGCAGCTGTCATAACCTCTAGCTCAGGTGGAGTTTGATGGAGTTCTTGGACATTTTGGAAAGCTGACATATCCTATTTCAACATGATGTCCAACTTCGGTTTTGAATCAACTTGAATTACAATGAAAAATGCCTATACATTTTGGAAAAAATAAGGCAGATTCTGACTTAGTGAAAACTTCACTAAGTGTTGGAAAATGTCATTTTCATGTTTTTTGTGATTTTGCTCAAACAATAACTCAAAATCCATGATGAATTGGAATGAGGTCTAATTTACATATTTGAAGTATGTAACATGAACTTCAATCTGAGCTTTGAATGGGAGAAAAAGGCCTTAGGGTCTGGGAGATATGGCCTTGCAAAGTTGGTACTCTAGCCACTTTGTTCCATAACTTAGAAAAATTCTAAGTTTTTTTATGGTTACCCCTTTAACAAGTTAACTCATTTTCATTGATTTTTCTTGATGAATGATGATTCAAATCACATATTAACATTTTTTTAGGGTTAAGGAACCTTGGTTGACCAAAAATCCAAAAAGTCAAACTTGGATTTTTGTACAGTTGACTTTTTCATCAGATGAAATTTTGACTTTGTGATCCTTTTGTGAAATCAATCCTTGGGCTTAATTAAACTTCATGGATGGCCTCAAAGGGTATTTAGGAATGTCTTGGACCCCTCCCCAAGGTTTGAGATCAAGGGTAGGTCAACAGTCAAGGATAAGGTTGACTTTTTCCATCAGAACCCCTAATTTGTGATCATATGGTTTTGAGTTCTTGTGGCTTATGATTTGAGCTCTTTGAGTCAATCAAATCTTGTAAATATGTCAATATGATGTATTTGAGGTCTTTGAAGTTCATTTTTAAGCTTCAAGCCATGCCTCACTTCACAAGTTAACTCAAGGGTTGAATTAGGTCAAAACCCTAATTCCTGATTTTTTTATAGATGGACCTTCAAGGTAATTTTGCCATTGTGGGTGGGCTCTTGAGATCCTTTGGAGCTTATAGGACCATAAATTGAGGCATTGGCTCATGCCTAGAAGAAGATTTTCATCTGGAGGCCTCAGTCGACCAAAACCCTAATTTGGTGACACATGCGATCTTGAGGCTTGATTCACTTGGTATATTGCAACCTTGTGCTTAATTCTTGATGTGGGAGTCCTCTTGATCCTTTGTGGGTGTTTGAGAGGTTAGAAAAGTTAAAGATTATGTCATTTCTTGATTGATTCTTTATCTAAGTACTCTGAGAGGGGTCAAAACCCTAATCTTTGATTGTAGTGAATGCTCAACCATCTTTGAGGAGATTGATGAGGTATAATGGTTCATCCATATTGTGATGATGATTTGCACAATGATGGGAAATCTTGGTGGTCAAAATTTGGGGTATGACACATACATTAGATGAAATACATAAGGTATCAAGAGATTACATCCAAATCTAACAAGAGATTGAAGCTCTTACCTTCTCCCCCTTGCGATTTGAGTTTCTATGCTGAAAATTACAAGTTTCTCTCTCTCCAAAATTAAAACATAAACTCAAAAAGTGTGAAAATTATATTTATACACATTCAGGAATTTTACACGTTCGCTAAGCGGACCAATTATTCGCACAACGAATGGAAAAAATAGGCACTTCAGGTGCCTCTGAATAGTTAAACCGCCCCCGAAATTCTCGTGAGTACATAATGCGAAGGATCACTCGCAAAGCGAACACTCGCCTTCCCGTTCGTAAAGCGAACTTTAATCCCTTTTGCCCCTGCCAAAATCTGGGAACATTCGCCAAAGACCTCGCCAGAGTTCGCAAAGCGAACTAACTAATGTCTTCCTCTGCTCTTTGGCAGCTTGCATCATTTTCTTGTGTCTTTTACTTTGATCATTTAGTACCTTTTCCTGCACAATAACACACACATTACAAGCACCAAAGGTATATTCACGATGTTAGAAGAACAATAACAATCATGGATAAAACCAATGAAAACATGAGAAAAGAGTAGAAAAAGTGCAAAGAAAGATATGTCATTTTTTGGTCAAATCCGCACCTAACATTCTCCGGCAGACACGTTACTCCACCACCAAGATGGGTCTCTATAACATCCTGAAAAACAAGTGGTCAGATCGTAAAGCCGACACTATGCCGCTGCTTCGCAAGATCGAAGTTGGACTCATCGTCGGTGGAGTTGGAGCAGCAATTGGAAACCCAGGTTTCGAATGCAAGCTGACGGGAGACTCCCAGTAACTTAACGGAGAAACTACAAATCATTTGTTGATGCCATGCTTGTACGGCTTCACAACTGGCATCTTACGACCAGTTCAAAGAGATTATTTTCGAGAAGGGAGTGATGAAAGACGGGCTTGGGACCCACATGACAGTGAGTTTCGCTGTAGTATTTGTGGCAACGGTATTGACTAATCCAGTTGATGTGGGACTCTTAGTACACCCAATCACGCTCAGAACTAGATAACTGGAGCGTGGAAATAAATGGTGGGTGGTCCGATAGCGGAAACTATAGTAGGCGGTCCACCGGATCTTAAACCAAAGCTTTGCGTCTGGGGCGTGGAACTAAGGAAAATTTACCTCATACCCCTACTTTTATCTCTATACCCCTACATTTTATGAAAAATACCAATTTTACCCTTGTATATTTTTAACTAATTTATTATTTTATTTTTTAAATATTTTTTAAATTTTATTTTACATATCGGAAGACTTTGCAAAAGAGTTCAGGTAGTCATTTTTTTAACTTTTTTTGTGTGTACCGGAAGACTTTGCAAAAGAGCTCTGGTAGTTAATTTTTGTGTACCGGAAGACTTTACAAAAGAGTTCCTGTAATCATTTTTTAAAACAGATTTTAACTTTTATTTTGTGTACCGGAAGACTTTGTAAAAGAGTTTCGGTAGTCAATTTTAGAGTACCAGAAGACTTTACAAAAGAGTTATGGTAGTCATTTTTTAAACATTTTTTGTACCGTAAGACTTTACAAAAGAGTTCCGGTAGTCAATTTTTGTGTACCGGAAGACTTTACAAAAGAGTTTTGGTAGTCATTTTTTAAACTTTTTTGTGTACCGGAAGATTTTGCAAAACAGTTCCAGTAGTCAGTTTTTACAATATTTTTTAACTTTTAATCAATTATTTATATGAGGACATTTTAGTAAAAAAAATATAATGTAGAGGTATGAGAATAAATGATGGGGTATGGGGTAAAATTTTCTGGAACTAAATGGTGGGTGGCCCAATGGATCTTAAACGAGTCTCTGATACCATGTTAAGAAATGTGGTTGGGCCTAACTCAACTCTACAAAACCGGTTGGTAGGGTGAGGATTGCATCCATTTATAAACACCTATTCAAGCCATATATTATCCGATGTGGGACTCTTAACAGAATCAATTTAATATGTTTAATTTAATTTGTGTGTTCTTTTATCTACATTTTCAATTGTGCATGACAAGTGTTTATGTTATTGTGTGTGTTAAAATAATACAATAATTGTGGAATGCAAGTGTTTGAGAGTAAAAATAATTAAAGGCCATTGTATTTAGTTAACTAGATGATATAATGTATATGTGTAGGATGGGGAGGGTAAACCTAAAGATAAAGAAGTTGGACAACACTAATGGCCACCAATCATCATATTCTACTGATTTATCTATACTATGTGATATATATTATTCTTCTCATGTTCTCTCCAGGTGGAAAAACCTTCATTATGAAGATCAAAGCGCAGGTAATTTTTTGGGGTTTGATAACGAGAAATCGTATTGTATTTTATGTGTTTTATTAGTATTTAATCATGTTTTATGTGTTCTGCAGTCGATAACTTCATATGTGGAAAAATCGGGCAAAGGGTCGGAAAAGAGCAAAAGAAGAAGAAAATCCAGCAAAGAAGTGAAAAATTTGCGTTTACTGATATGGCGCTCGCCATCCCCAGATGGAGTTCTCCATGAGCAAGGAAGCCACGTCATTTAAAATGGCCAGGGCCATGACGTTCGCCAAGGCCTGGTGGCGTTTGCCATCGCTGCGCAGTTGCAGAATTTAAAAACTGCAACTGCTTTGGGCAGTTTTTCTTCCGTACTTTCCCTCCACTTCCTGTGCACATTTTTGCAATTAACTTTGGGACTCTTCTCTATATATAGGACTTTCCACTCTTGTATTTTTACCCGATTTTCGACGCAGAAGCTCTGTCAAATTCCGTTTAGGCATATAACTACTTTTAGAGCGACAATTACTCACATCGAGGAATTGTCGCTAAATTCTTGTAATTCTTGTCCTTTTGCAATTCAAGTTCCATTTTCATTTTTTTTACAAGTTATTTATTCTTGCTTATTTTTATTTTGAAATTTACAATTCTTGCCTTGTATGCTATGTATTTTTCCATGATAATTACCATAACTATGCTTATGATTAAAACTAAAATGTGTTGCTAAATTTGGTTGAGTTCGGCGTGTAAGGACCTTCGTTACCGATGGGACTCCGTAGAAAATGTAGGCGTGACTTTAATCGATTGCATGCTAGTTTTGATCTTTGTTTCTATTTTTTTCATGTTTTATTATTCTGACACGAAGGTGAGGAATATGCTAAGTTTGGACCAATAGCGCGAGAGTGTGAGGAAAGAACGGATAGTAGAAACTAGGCACCGATCCTAAAAATAGCGAGAGCACTTTAGGCATCGTTTAGGATTTCATTAAGTTCCAAAATAGGCTTTTCAATTAAAACGGGCGAGCGAGAGCAAAATCCTGTGGTTGTTAGGTGTGGGTCTTGTCGATAGCGCGAGAGTGTGAGGCGGAGTCTTTAAGTTAGTACTCCCTAAGGAACGAAGTGCAGTCACAATTAGCACCCGACTTCTACAAGTCCCTTAGGTACGCGGAATCCATATTCCAGACTCGATTTTAGTATTATTTCCTAAAACCTTTAGAATTAGTAATTTTTCCTTTCAGTTTAAATTTCGTAAACCCTTAGCCTTAGCTTTACATTGCAACTATAGATTGCATTAGTTTGATTATTCCTTCCATGTGGGTTCGACAACCTTATTTAAAACTACGCGAACAACTGTATACTTGCAGCCTTAGCTCGACGGTCACTTTAGTGCCCTAAAATTCCTTACCCAGAATTACCAATACCCATGGCTGAGAACCCGCAAAACCGTCATCTTAAGGATTACGTTGTCCCATCGCAAGATGAACTGCATAACAGCATTACTTCCCTTGCCATTAATTGAAACGATTTTGAGCTGAAACCTTCGCTGTTACAAGTCGTTCAACATAACCAATTTTCTAAGAGTTCCACGGATGACCCGGACCTTCATTTATTGATGTTTGTGCAATATGCGGATACCGTAAAAGCAAATGGTGTTAGTAATGAAGCCATACGACTACGTCTTTTTCCTTTCTCTTTAAGAGATAGAGCTAGAGCTTGGCTCCAGTCTCTACCATCCAACTCTATCACTACGTGGGACGAGTTGAAGAAAGTCTTTTTAGCCCGATACTTTTCGCCAAGCAAAACTACTATGCTAAGAGCCCAAATTAATGGATTTAGGCAAAAAGACAATGAATCTCTTTTCAATGTTTGGGAAAGATACAAGGACATGCTAAGGCTATGCCCGCACCATAGACTTGAACAATGGTTGATAATCCATACTTTCTATAATGGTCTTCTTTACAACACAAAGTTGAATCTGAACGCTGCAGCTGGCGGCGCTCTGATGGACAAACCATAAGAAGACGCTTATCAAATTATTGAAAATATGGCTCAAAACCACTTCCAATAGGGAGGTGAGAGAACTTCAACAGAAAAACCTGCTACGAAGAACGGAATGTACGAAGTTAGCAGTTTGGATCGTGTCAGTGCTAAAGTGGATGAGCTTACTCAAAAGATAGAAAGTTTGACTGTAGCTCTAGCAGCCACTGAGATGCCGAATTGCGAATTATGCGGAACCCCTGGACATAGTAATGTTGAATGTCATTTGCTAGCCGGTATTCCTGCCGACCAAGTGAATTACACCCAAGGAAACCCGTACTCAAACACATACATTCCTGGCTGGAGAAATCATCTGAATTTCTCATATAAGAACAACAATGATTTATTTGCCCCAACTCAAGCACCTGCAATACCTCTAAGATATCAGAAGAGAGCAACCGCTGCCCCTCAAGCACCAAGAAAGTCAAACGTTGAGGTTTTACTAGAAAATTTCATCGCAACACAAACCCAACAAAACAAAGAGTTTGCCAACCAAAATGTGCACACAAGTGAATTGTTAAAGCAGATGGAAACTAAGCTTGACGCCATGGCTACCCATAACAAAATGTTAGAAACCCAAATTTCTCAAGTAGCCCAACAACAAGCAACAGTAGCAGCCCCTGCAGGAACATTTCCCGGACAACCACAACCAAACCCAAAACGACATGCTAAGGCTATTACATTGCGAAGGGGAACTGAACTAGATGGACCAGTGGATCCAAGGCTCCAAAATCCCGTCATGTATCAGAGTCCTGGTAAAGGAACCGAAAGGGTAACAGAACCGAAAAATGCCAAAAATGACAAAAGTGAAGAGGCCGTAGAGAAAGAAACACCTTATGTGCCTCCACCACCATATAAACCACTAATACCTTATCCGCAAAGGCTCGCTAAGCCTAAAAATGAAGGACAATTCAAAAATTTTATGGAGCTTCTGAAACAACTCAATATTACTATACCTTTCACAGAATTCATAACACAAATGCCTTCATATGCCAAATTCCTTAAAGAGATCCTGTCAAATAAGAAGAAGCTTGAGGATAACGAGACTGTTATGCTCACTGATCTGTGTAGCGCTATCATCCAAAATAACATGCCTCCTAAACTGAAAGACACAGGTAGTTTCTCGATACCTTGGGTAATCGGAAAGTACGTCATAGACAATGCTCTATGCGATTTAGGAGCTTGTGTTAGTCTAGTGCCCTTATCCACTTATAAAAAGCTCGAATTAGGAGAGTTGCGACCAACGAAAATATCTCTACAACTAGCGGACCGTTTTGTTAAATTTCCTATAGGTATGCTAGAGAACGTGCACGTTCGTATAGGACAATTCTACATTCCTACTGATTTTGTGGTAATGGATATAAAAGAGGATTCCAACATTCCTATTATTTTGGGAAGACCCTTTTTAGCTACAGCCGGAGCGATCATTGATGTTAAGAAAGGAAAGCTAACTTTTGAAGTTGGTGAAGAAAAGGTTGAATTTATTATGGCCCAATTTTTGAAAGCTCCCGCTATAGATGATTCATGTTGTTTTCTCGACGTCATCGACGAATGCGTAAAAGAAGTGGAGATGGAATCATTCAAGTATACAGAAATACTAAAGATTCCAGCACCTCCTATACTCGAAGAAGATAATTGGCGCGAGCCATGCGTAGATGACAGTCTGAGAGAATGCTTAGAACTAAGACCCGATCCAATACCATGCCCGAAGAAACCTTCTGTAGAACTTAAGAGACTACCCAAAAACCTAAGGTATGAGTTCCTAGACACCGAACTGGAACAACCAGTGATAGTTAATGCTGACTTGGGACAGATATAGACCGAAAAACTTCTACATGTTCTAAGGAAGTATCCTAAAGCATTGGGGTATAACATTTCAGACCTAAAAGGAATAAGCCCCTCTATATGCATGCATCGCATTATGGTCGAAGAAGATTGTAAGACCTCTAGAGAGCACCAAAGAAGGATAAATCTTATCTTAAGCGATGTAGTCAAAAAGGAGGTACAAAAGCTACTAGAAACAGGAATCATATGCCCGATATATGATAGTAAATGGGTTTGTCATGTGCACGTCGTGCCAAAGAAGGGAGGTGTTACGGTTGTTAGTAATGAAAAAGGCGAATCCATTGCTAAACGAACTCAAACTGGATGGAGAATGTGCATAGACTATAGAAAACTAAACAAAGCCACTCGCAAAGATCATTTTCCTCTACCCTTTATAGATCAAATGCTTGAACGATTGGCTAAACATTCTCACTTATGCTATTTAGACGGATACTCAGGATTTTTCCAAATTCCTATCCATCCTGACGATCAAGAAAATACTACATTTACCTGCCCCTATTGTACGTTTGCCTACATATGAATGTCGTTCAGACTGTGTAATGCTCCCGCAACCTTTCAGAGATGCATGATGGCAATTTTTGCCGAATTTATAGATAATATAATGGAAGTATTCATGGATGACTTCTCTGTTTGTGGGGAAAGTTTTGAGGGATGTTTATCGAACCTAGAAATGGTACTCGAACGTTGTGTTAAAGTCAATCTAGTGCTGAATTGGGAGAAATGCCATTTCATGGTCCGAGAAGGAATTGTGCTTGGACCTGTAGTATCTAACCGAGGAATTGAAGTTGATAAAGCAAAAATTGAAATCATAAAAAACCTTCAACCTCCAAAAACAGTTAGAGAAATTCGAAGTTTTCTCGGACACGTCGGTTTCTACCGAAGATTCATTAAAGATTTCTCTAAAATAAATAAACCACTGACGGGCTTGTTAATGAAAGATGTTGAATTTGTATTCGATGAGGATTGCTTGAAAGAATTCGAACATTTGAAAAAAGCTTTCATAACTGTCTTAGGACAAAGAAAGGATAAAAGGCTTCACGCCATATATTATGCTAGTAGAACCTTAGACAGTGCGCAGATGAACTACGCTACCACAGAAAAAGAACTCCTAGTTGTTGAGTTTACTTTAGATAAATTTCGTTCTTACTTTGTGGGAGCGAAAATTGTTGTCTATACCGATCACGTCGCAATTAGGTATTTGTTGAATAAGAAGGATGCCAAGCCGAGACTTTTAAGATGGATCTTGCTTTTACAAGAGTTTGATCTGGAAATCAAAGACAAGAAAGGAACCGAGAACATAGTAGTGGATCACCTTTCTAGAATCGAGGATCAAGAACCTGAGTGAGTCCCCATCAATGACGATTTTCCATACGATAGACTTGTAGCTCAGTTAGAAAACGAAACCAAAACGAGTAAATGCTCTTTAATTTATCATGACGCGGAAACAAATGAAGTAGTGGAATCAATGTGCTCAAAGACCACATTGTCGTGGTATGCTGACTTTGTCAACTACCTAGCAGCCAGGGTACTTCCACCAAATTTATCCTACCAACAAAAGAAAAAATTCTTCCATGATCTCAAACACTATTATTAGGATGAGCCCCTACTTTTCAAGCAAGGCGCGATGGAATTTTCCGTCGATGTGTCCCTGAATCTGAAGTTGAAGATATCATATCTCATTGCCACTCTGCACCCTATGAAGGGCATGCAAGCATTTCAAAGACCTGCGCAAAGATTTTACAATCTGGCCTATTCTGGCCTAACCTCTGGAAGGACGTCCACATCGCTGTTACAAATTGTGACTGATGCCAGTGCACTGGTAACATTTCTAGACGCAATGAGATACCACTAAGGGGTATTCTAGAAGTAGAAGTCTTTGATGTTTGGGGAATAGATTTCATTGTCCCTTTTCTGTCATCCTTTAGCAACAAATACATACTCGTTGCAGTCGATTATGTTTTGAAATAGATCGAAGCAATAACTTCTCCTACCAACGATGCACGAGTGGTCATAAGACTTTTCAAGAATATAATATTTCCTAGATTCGGTGTGCCGAGAGTTGTCATTAGCGACGGTGGATCCCATTTTATCTCGAATATTTTTGGGAAACTATTGCTTAAATATGGAGTGCGACATCGAGTAGCAACACCATATCACCCTCAGACGAGTGGACAAGTGGAGGTTTCCAATACAGAGATCAAGCAAATATTAGAGAAAACAGTTGCGACCTCTAGGAAGGATTGGTCTGCAAAACTTCATGAAGCTCTGTGGGCATATAGAACGACTTACAAAACTCTGATAGGAACCACCCCATTCAAGCTAGTTTATGGCAAATCATGCCACCTGCCTGTCGAACTTGAGCATAAAGCTTATTGGGCCATTAAGACCCTGAATATGAACTATACGGAGGTAGGAGAGAAAAGAATTCTTGATATCTATGAACTAGAGAAATTTAGATTAGACGCATACGAAAATGCCTGAATTTATAAGGAGAGAACCAAACAGTGGCATGACAGACAAATATCTAGACGAGAGTTTAACCAAGGCGACATAGTTCTCCTTTTTAATTCTCGATATAAGTTGTTCCCTGATAAACTTCATTCCCGATGGTCTGGCCCCTTCGAAGTTGTAAGAGTTCTCCAAAGCGTAGCAGTGGAAATTAAAGGGAAATCTGACGAGACCTTCATTGTTAATGGGCAGAGACTAAAACACTACCATAACATTGAGAATAAAGAATTCTGTGTAAGTTATAAGTTGGAGGAGCTACCTGCTCTTTCGAAAGACTAGTTCGACCCTGATGTCGAGATAAAGACATTAAACAAGCGTTGTGTGGGAGGCAACCCACGACTCTTAGATTTTTAGACTTTACCCTTTTCTTTTTATTTTATCTTTATTATTTGTTCCTGTGTCTGTTTGTTATTATATTATTATTACTATTATTATTGTTATTACTACTATTATTATTACTACCTTTTTGTTTTTATTTTTGACACCCTCGCGGTACAGTTCATTTACTCTTTGTCTATTTTCAGGCTAGCTTAGCTTAGGATAGCCTTCACTGACTTAGAGTATGGATCACAATGCTAATGTGGAGATTGTATTTAGGAACGATGCTCAGAGATGCAGATTTGACATTCTGGTTCAGAGGGAATTGGCACTCCCTATATACCTTAATGGTCGTACCTTGACCACCCTAGGATTGAGGGACAGTGTGATGTACTTGCTTGACCAGATTGGTTGGGTGAACTTTGGTGTAAGCCACAAATATAGCCCTTACCGTATGCTGACCCTAGAGTTTCTTAGCTCACTGTATTATGACCCAAACCGAGGTCTTGGTTTTGGCCGAGGTTTAGCCACATTCAGGCTGTTTAACACCAAACACCATTTTACCCATCACGAAATGGCCAACCTGTTAGAATTTCCTAATGGACCTGATGCCCATTCAGTGACACCTGATGATGCTTTTACTGACCTTGACCTTAACTACTTCTGGGGAACCATAACCGGTAACTACCATCCTGAACCTGATACCATGTTCTCTAGTAACATACATAACCCTGCTTTTAGGTACTTTCATAAGATTTTGGCTCACACCCTGTTTTGTAAGGAAGAAAATATCACCTCTGTTTCTAAGGATGAACTGTTCATTATGTACTGTGCTTCACAGGGAAGGCCTGTGAATGCTGTAACACCCTTTTCTACCCCACAAATATTGCAGCAGATTAACACAATATCAAAGTAAAATCAGAATCACCTCAAAGGGTGCACACTTCTCAATAACTTCAAATCAACAAAATTGCTCTGTAGACAACGGGTTTTCCTAAAAAAAAAAGCCATCAAAGGGCAGCAGAACCACCATAACGACAAAAATCCCACAAGAGAGTTTTTAAAATAAAACCATAGTCATCAAATAACAACAAGATAACAATTCAACCTGGTTCGACTCAACGAACCAACCCGATGTTACACTATCAGAGCAAGACCCTCTACATCGACCAAAAGCAAAATAAACTCCAAGAGTCCTCGAAGGCATCCACGGCTAATCTTGATCACCTGCACGTTACCCACGTGGAGGCAACATTCAAACAGGCAGGGTGAGTAATCACAATTCATTATAATCAATATAAAAACAAGATATGCATAAAATGGCATCATCATCATAAACAACATCATCAGAGTCAATCACAAGGCAAACATCAAAACACAACATCATAAATATCAATAAATGTCACATAAATGCAATGCACAACAAGACTCGTGCATGTGGTACCAATTGTCACAATCGATGGACACTTAGGCCATCACCCTCCAAAGATCCCCGTCATTAGGATCGATTCTACACAAGAACCAGAGCACGTCATAAACCACTTCACATCCACACAGTGGGATGGAAGCCACAATAGACTGAAGTCTAACATCATCACTGAAATGCTATGAATGCATGATGCACAACGTCATAATCATCATCATCAATAAAAGTCATTACTTGCATCATCATTCATCAAAATCTCATATTCGTCATATCGTCATTTATTCATCAAAACATCATGAATCATCATCTTATAATCATCAATATAGCTCATGGTAATTCACATCAAAATAGTCATGCATCATCGTCTCACAATCATAAATATAACTCAGGGTCATTCACATCATTACTTAATCATCAAACATCAGGTATAAACAGCTCATAGTCATCAATATACATCATGATAATTCATATCATCAATTAATCATCAAACATCATATATAGACAGCTCATAATCATCAATAAACTCATCGTAATTCATCAGGATAACCAGAGCTCAAAACATTAAGACAGCACAGACATCACAAAACAAATTCGCGAACAGCAGACGTTCGCTACTGAGTTCCCTGTGCGAACCTGTTCGCTTTGGCGTTCGCTTTGCGAGCATCCCGCGAACCCCAAAATCCCATACAAAAACCAGAGAGCTCCTGTTTTGTCTCTCACTCGCCACCCTCATTCGCCTTGCGAATCCACTCGCTGGGACATTCGCTTTGCAAGCTAGAAATCACCCTTTAGAATTCATCCCAGTATTCACCAACAAAATCATCGTGCATTCGCTGTGCTGCTCCCTTTACGAGCCTGGGGCGATTGTTCGCCTTGCGAAGGAAATGTTCGCTTTGCGAACCTGCGATTTCATGAAATCGCTGCTATGCATCAGTAGCATATCAGACCCAAAAGCTCTTACGATTTCAACCCCAATTGCCCCAAAAACATCCCTAAAACATCCCTAAGGCATCATGGCAATCAAAGGCACAAAACCTACGAATATTAGGTCGATTAATTCCACTATCCTAACTCAAAATTACCTAAACCTTCACAAACCCTCAAGATTCTCATAAACCCCATAAATCCCTTTCTCATACAAGATCCCAGATATCATCAGGAAGGTTTAGCCTCGAAGGCTTATTTTTACCCAAATCAATTCAACCCTTAATAATCCATCACCGATCCTCATATATACCCCTAAATCATCAATAACTCATAAACCCTTCAAAAACCCCAAAAACCTCAAAATCCACTTTAAAATACATCGAATCTCTATATTGAAAACAATGAAAGGCAATACTCCCCATTCCTTAGATTGTCGATTCGAAGCTTTTCTCTATTGAGTCTTTGGAAACCTTCTCGAATCCTCGCCTTTTCCCTTTTTGCTCAGAGCTCTGCACTTTTCTCCTTATTTTCACGATCTAACCAAAATGAATCCTATTCTTACCATAATACCCTCACTAATCCTCCTCGAAAGTCCATCTTGCCCTTAATTCTTCTAATATTATTTAAATTAATAATAATACTAATATATTCATATTATATACTATTATTTAATTAAATAACCAAAACTCCACAAAAATGCCGACATCAACACAAATCACCAAAATTCACATAAATTCACGAATATTATATTTAAATAAATTAAATAAGGCTTAAATAATGTTTTCGTCCCTGTAAGTTGGCGAGTTTTTGGTTTTCATCCTTGTATCTTTTTTTTTCGGTTTTAGTCCCTATATCTTACTTTTTGTTGGTGTTTAGTCCCTAAAGCCAAAATCCGCAGGAAAATCCGAAGGTTTCCTGCGGATTTTCCTAAAAACCAAAATCCACAGGAAAATTCGCAGGAAACCTCTGTAGGGACTAAACACCAACAAAAAGTAAGATATAGGGACTAAAACCAAAAAAAAAAAAAAAGATACAGGGACGAAAACCAAAAACTCGCCAACTTACAGGGACGAAAACATTATTTAAGCCATTAAATAAATATTCTTACAAATTTGGGGTGTTACAACTCTCCCCCACTTAAAAAAATTTCGCCCTCGAAAATTACCTTAAAGAAATAGAGTCGAATACGACTCCCTCATCTGATCTTCACGTTCCCAAGTCCAACTTTCGCCAGCCGGTCCACCCCACAACACTTTCACGAAAGTTATGTCTTTACCCCGCAGTTGCTTCATCTCTCGACCGTCAATCCGCACAGGTAAAGCTTCCACCATCAGGTTATCCCTCACTTGTACATCATCTATCTGAATAACATGCGACGGATCAGGAATGTACTTCCTCAACTGAGACACATGGAACACATCATGCAAATTCGCAAGTGACGGCGGTAAAGCAATTCGATAGGCTACCTCTCCTATCCTCTGCAAAATTTGATATGGACCAACAAAACATGGAGTCAGCTTCCTAGACTTCAAAGCTCGACCCACACTAGTCACTGGCGTCACCCTCAAAAAACACGTGACCTCCCTCTTGGAATTCAAGTGCCTTCCTTCTCTTATCATGATAGCTCTTCTGGCGACTCTGTGATGCTCTCATCTTTTCTTGGATTATCTTAATCTTCTCGTCATCTCTTGCACAATCCCAGGTCCGAGTACAGCTGATAAGTGCAAAATGTACCTATTTTTGTATATAAGTTTTGTTGCACTTATCATTACTTTGTGTTAAAATTGGTTGAATAAACCCCGCTTTGTTCGTAATTACGTTTACTTTACGTTTTAGTGTATATATCGCGTATCGTGTAAATATCATTGAGTTTAATTGATTTTCATTTATTTTTGCAGGTATTCCAGCAATGGGATTTTTCCATTGTTGTATAGATCATTGAATAAGCTTTCCAACGCTTCAAACCGTGCCTCAATCGGAGTTACGGTTCAAGAGTTATGGTCAAAACAAATTCTGGTTTGCTGTCATGTTCGCTAGGCGAACCAGGAGGCGAGCACTCGCTAGCGAGTTCGCACTGCGAACTCGGGGCGAATAAAAAGTGCCTGGAAGTATGAAAAACACAATTCTTTCAGTAGATTAGCTTAGAAAACAACTATGGAGCATGCATACGGTTGAACCGGGGTGGATTGATCGTCGACCGGCGTTGATAATCCGCGAGATGTTTGGTTCATTTCTCTTTTTATTTGTGTTTTTCTTTATGGTTGGGTTGTGTATATGTATTTGCTATGAACTCATGTATATTTGTCGCCCATGGCGTTGTATAAAACTTGCTTTACAAATCTTTATTGGTAATTGTCTCTGATTTTTGCTTTATGCGTAGGGTTTGGGGTGCGTTAGAGATAACTGTCGCAAACTTCGATTAGGGATGATTGTCTGTTAGTTTCTATATTCTAGAGATAGATTTAGGGCTAACAATCTTCAATAGGCATCGAAACTTAATGCCTCCGTGCCTTGAGCTAGCATACGAAAGTATCGGCAATGGTAACACGGTTGTTCTCTCAACTTTGCGTTAGACATAACCTGTGTTGTGAGCAATGTTGGGTGATATTGAGGAGTATTGTAGGTTAAGTATAACTGGTCGGTAAGTTTAAGTTTGTGAGGAGTCGATTATGTGCATGCCGGATAAGTTTGTCTTGCTGAAAAGTGAATTTGTTTTTATGTTTTAATGTTTACTTTTCTGTTTTCATGTTTTAAACCATTTTAATCCAAACTCATTAACGCGAGAGACTGTCGAACGACATTCTTTCCCTCGAACCGATCTCTGTGGACACGACATAAATCCCGGAGGGAATTCTTCCGAAAATAAATATTTTTGCTTGCTTGCCCTATTCTGCATTCAACAACAGCACTCTCGCCCGACTCATACCAACACAAAGGAGTCCTACACCTTCTCCCATACAAAGCTTCATAGGGCGCCATTCCAATACTAGCATGAAAACTGTTATTGTACGTGAACTCAATCAACGGTAAATGGTTATCCCAATATCCTCCGTGATCCAACACACAAGCCCTCAGTAAATCCTCTAAGGATTGGATAGTCCTTTCTGTCTGTATGTCCGTCTACGGATGATAGGCAGAACTCACCCTCAACTTAGTACCCAAAGCATCTTGCAAACTCTTCCAGAATCTGGATGTAAATCTTGGATCTCTATCCGACACAATGCTCGAAGGTATTCCATGCAACTTCACAATCTCCTCAATGTACATCTCGACTAACCTCTGAATAGAATGATTAATCCTCATCGGCAAGAAATGAGCCGATTTAGTTAATCTACCCACAATCACCCAAATTGAATCATTTCCCTTAGCAGTCCTCGGCAATCCCGACACAAACTCCATGGAAATACTCTCCCATTTCTATTCTGGAATATTCAACGGTTGCATCATACCTAAAGGCTTCTGATGCTCAAACTTCGACTTCTGACAAGTCAAACACGCGTAAACAAACTCCGCAATATCCTTCTTCATACCTGGCCACCAAAACAACTTCTTCAAATCCTAGTACATCTTCGTAGCACCGGGATGAATACTCAATCTACTTCGATGTTCTTCCTCAAGAATGCTCTTCTTAATTCCTGGAACATCTGGAACACACACTCTATCTCGAAACCTCATCACACCATCCTTGTCAATCCGGAATTCTCCTCCGTTACCTTGGTTTCTCAAAATCAACTAGTCAACTAACCTCAACTCAGATTGTTGTCCCACTCTTATCTCTTCCAGAATACCACTAGTCAACTTCAATATTCTCAACTTCACACTGTCAGGAGTCTCTTCACACACCAAACTCATGTCTCAAAATTGCTCAATCAATTCCAATTCTTTCACCATAAGCATCGACATATGTAATGACTTCCTGCTCAATGCATCAGCCACTACATTTTCTTCGCCCAGATGATAACTCAAGTCAAAATCGAAATCCTTCAATAGCTCTAACCACCTTCTGTGCCTCATATTCAATTCTTTCTGATCAAATAAGTACTTCAGACTTTTATGATCACTGAACACTTCAAACTTAGAGCCAAACACATAATGTCTCCAAATCTTCAACACAAACACCACAGCGGCCAATTCCAAGTTATGTGTAGGAAAATTCCTCTCGTGAGCTCGTAATTGTCTCGAAGCATAGGCAACGACTTGACCATTCTGCATCAGCACTCCACCAAGACCCATCTTCGACGCATCACAATACACCACAAAAGATTCACTCGGATTAGGCAAAATTAACACTGGAGCGGTCGTCAACCTCTTCTTCAATTCCACAAACTCTCTTCGCAAGCTACATCCCACACAAAAGCTTGACCCTTTCGAGTAAACTGAGTCAAAGGTAATGTCAACTTAGAAAAGCCTTCGATAAACTTGCAGTAATAACCCGCCAATCTCAGAAAACTTCGGATCTCAGTAGCGGACTTCGGAGTCTCCCACTGCAATACAGCATCAATCTTAGAAGGATCAATAGCAATTCCGCCACTTAAAATCACATGGCCAAGGAAACTCACTTCCTTCAACCAAAACTCACCCTTCGACAGTTTCACATACAACTCTTTCTCTTTCAACACTTGCAACACAGTCCTCAAATGCTCAACATGCTCTTCTTCAGGTTTTGAGCATATCAAAACATCGTCAATAAAACCCGCCACAAACTTATCTAAATACTCATGAAAAATCTGATTCATATACTCCATGAACACCATGTGCATTAGATACACCAAATGACATCGCAGTATACTCATAATCACCATACCTCGTCTGGAAAGTTATCTTCGGAATATCATCAGGCTTAACACGAATCTGATGATAACCAGACCTCAAATAAATCTTGCTAAAACACAAGCGCCCACCAATTGATCCCTCAAATCATCAATCGTCAGAAGTGGATACTTATCCTTGATCGTCACTTTATTTAATCGTCTATAATCCACACACAACCTCATAGTACCATCTTTCTTCTTCACCGACAACACAGGAGCACCCCACAGAGAAACACTCAGTCGAACAACTTCATCCCAAGCAACTCTTCCAAATGTTTCTTCAATTCTCCCAACTCAGATGCAGACATCAGGTAAGGAGCCATTGACACCGGACTCATACCAAGTATCAAATCTGCCGCAACCTCTACCTCACGCTCTGAAGGCAAATCACTTACGTCATCAGGAAACACTTTCAAAATTTCACAAACAAAAGGCAAAACACCAACTTCTCCCCCTTTACTAATACTCAAAATTACCCTCAACATAAACGTCTCGGCACCATCCTGCATCGACTCATCAAAACCATCTGTAAGCACTTGGCTTAACTTCAAACAATTCACTGCTCACACCATTTAAGCTCACAAGACATGTCTATCCCATCCAACATGATCTCGCCTATTATCAACAAGAGATTAAGGGTGATCAGTTCCTCAATTTGTCAATAACAGCCGACTATCATGAGGCGGTACAAACTATCTTTACCAAACTATTGTAGCATCCAACACCACACTCAGTCATCGCTCCACACTTAAAGCATCTTGGAGAAGCACCATCTTCTCCCCCACTTGTTTCATTCCCGGCCTGCAAATGGAAAACAAAACCAGCATCGACAGTGTTTTCACACACATATCGCACACTAGGGAATAGACAACATTAGAGAACCTGGCCGGATTGACCGACCTGCTCTGATACCACTAATGTAACACCCTTTTCTACCCCACAAATATTGCAGCAGATTAACACAATATCAGAGTAAAATCAGAATCACCTCAAAGGGTGCACACTTATCAATAAATTCAAATCAACAAAATTGCTCCGTAGGCAACGGGTTTTCCTAAAAAAAAAGCCATCAAAGGGCAGTAGAACCACCATAACCACAAAAATCCCACAAGAGGGTTTTTAAAATAAAACCATAGTCATCAAATAACAACAAGATAACAATTCAACATGGTTCGACTCAACGACCCAACCCGATGTTACACTATCAGAGCAAGACCCTATACATCGACCAAAAGCAAAATAGACTCCAAGAGTCCTTGAAGGCATCCACGGCTAATCTTGATCACCTGCACGTTACCCACGTGGAGGCAACATTCAAACAGGCAGGGTGAGTAATCACAATTCATTATAATCAATATAAAAACAAGATATGCATAAAATTGCGTCATCATCATAAACAACATCATCAGAGTCAATCACAAGGCAAACATCAAAACACAACATCATAAATATCAACAAATGCCACATAAATGCAATGCACAACAAGACTCATGCATGTGGTACCAATCGTCGCAATCGATGGACACTTAGGCCATCACCCTCCAAAGATCCCCGTCATTAGGATCGATTCTACACAAGAACCGGAGCACGTCATAAACCACTTCACATCCACACAGTGGGATGGAAGCCACAATAGACTGAAGTCTAACATCATCACTGAAATGCTATGAATGCATGATGCACAACGTCATAATCATCATCATCAATAAAAGTCATTACGTGCATCATCATTCATCAAAATCTCATATTCTTCATATCGTCATTTATTCATCAAAACATAATGAATCATCATCTTATAATCATCAATATAGCTCATGGTAATTCACATCAAAATAGTCATGCATCATCGTCTCACAATCATAAATATAACTCAGGGTCATTCACATCATTACTTAATCATCAAACATCAGGTATAAACAGCTCATAGTCATTAATATACATCATGATAATTCATATCATCAATTAATCATCAAACATCATATATAGACAGCTCATAATCATCAATAAACTCATCGTAATTCATCAGGATAACCACAGCTTAAAACATCAAGACAACACAGACATCACAAAATAAATTCGCGAACAGCAGACGTTTGCTACTGAGTTCGCTGTGCGAACCTGTTCGCTTTGGCGTTTGCTTTGCGAGCATCCCGCGAACCCCAAAATCCCACACAAAAACCAGAGAGTTCCCGTTCTGTCTCTTGCTAGCCACCCTCATTCGCCTTGCAAATCAACTCGCTGGGACATTCGCTTTGCGAGCTAGAAATCACACTTCAGAATTCATCCCAGTATTCACCAACAAAATCATCGCGCATTCGCTGCGCTGCTCGCTTTGCGAGCTTGGGGCGAGTGTTCGCCTTGCGAAGGAAACATCCGCTTTACGAACCTGCGATTTCAGGAAATCGCTGCTACGCATCAGTAGCATATCAGACCCAAAAGCTCTTACGATTTCAACCCCAATTGCCCAAAAAAAACATCCCCAAAACATCCCTAAGGCATCATGGCAATCAAAGGCACAAAACCTACGACTATTAGGTCGATTAATTCCACTATCCTAACTCAAAATTACCTAAACCTTCACAAACCCTCAAGATTCTCATAAACCCCATAATCCCTTTCTCATACAAGATCCCACATATCATCAGAAAGGTTTAACCTCAAAGGCTTATTTTTACCCGAATCAATTCAACCCTTAATAATCCATCATCGATCCTCAGAAATACCCCTAAATCATCAATAACTCATAAACCCTTCAAAAACCCCAAAAACCTCAAAATCCACTTTAAAATACATCGAATCTCTATATTGAAAACAATGAAAGGCAATACTCCCCATACCTTAGATTGTCGATTTGAAGCTTTTCTCTATTGAGTCTTCGGAAACCTTCTTGAATCCTCGCCTTTTCCCTTTTTCCTCAGAGCTCTGCACTTTTCTCCTTATTTTCACGATCTAACCAAAATGAATCCTATTCTTCCCAATTCCTTTTTGTTAAACCCTTGGGCTTCTAAAATGGGCTTTCCTCATAATACCCTCACTAATACTCCTCGAAAGTCCATCTTGCCCTTAATTCTTCTAATATTATTTAAATTAATAATAATACTAATATATTCATATTTTATACTATTATTTAATTAAATAACCAAAACTCCACAAAAATGCCGACATCAACACGAATCACAAAAATTCACAGAAATTCATGAATATTATATTTAAATAAATTAAATAAATATTCTTACAAATTTGGGGTGTTACAAATGCTGCTTCCTTTATGTTGGTTAGCTTGAACCACATTGCTCAAGAGACCGATGGTGCTATCCTCGCTGTAGATTTAGTTACCATGATTGCAGAGGCAATAGATTTTTGTTACCAACTTAACCGCATACGTCCGATGCAATTGAATTTCTGTTTTAACTGTGGTATGTTGGCTAACCTAGGACCAACCGAGTTTGAATTCCTAATTTACAACAAAGTGGTCCATAACTTTACCCTGCCTAACCACGAGAGGACGAACGTACATAATAGGAACAATTGGCTTTATGACCTGGAGGAAAAGAGTGAATCACCAACACCACCCCAAAGCCCTCAGCCTTATGAGATACCTGATGTCAATCCCTCTTATGCCACTTCGCACGTCTCTAGAGCTCGTATAGATTATGCTGCTGCCATTGGTGCTCTACAGTGCCAAGTGGACACCCTTAGGGATGAGATTACTTCCATCCGAAGGGACCTCATTGGATTCATGGACGTTGCTAATGAGCAGTTTGACCATTTGTTCCAGCAAGTCCATTCTTTCACTAGGCACTTTAGCAAATGAGCTATGATTTGTACCGATGGAGTTCTTGTTGCTTTTATGTTTTAGTTTGTTCTGGTTTTTATTTTATTTTCATTCCGTTGTAATTTGTACTCTTTGTATCATCGATTCATCGGTGAAGACATAATGTTCTGGTTTTTGAATTAATGTGATTTTTCGTTTATGTCATTTATATTGTTTCATAATATTTAATGCTTATCTTATTTTTCTGCAATCTTAATCTCGCAATAGCAATTCTGCAGTTAGACTGATGTTTTATGTTTGTTTAAATTATAAAAAAAAAAACCCAAAAAATACTGCTTCTTAACCAAAAACTTAAATTTGCGCATTTCTGCCTAATGGCGTTCGCCATGGCATGATGGCGCTCGCCATCAGTTCTTTAATTTTCAAATTTTTAACGTTAAACACATGGCATTCGCCATGTGCTTAATGGCGTTCGCCATGGAGACGGAACGTGCAAATTTTCCTGCACGTATTCTGTTGCAGAAAACGCGTGGGTTTCAAACAAAACCCTTCCAACTTCCCATACACATCAGTAACCACCCAAATAACTACCCAGTAATTATCCTATTAACCCCTAACCACTCATATACCCTTTTTCCTTCTATTTAAACCTTCCAAACCTCATTCTACATCATCACCAACAACATTCTCAAACACTCTTACTCACTGTTCTTGCTTCCTAACTCTCCCAAAACCTTTCTGAAAAATTCAAAATGCCTCCTAGAGTTGCTCGCAACATTGATTACATGGGAATCAAATTTCCTGAAGGTATCCTTGGTGAGCGACAGCGGGCTGTTTTTCTCAAAATCCATAAAAGGCCTGTCGAAGCCACGCGATATGCTCATATCGATTCTGTCTGTGCGCTAGGATTGTTCGACAGCATCAACTGGATGCTTACTAACGTACGTTTGTTTTACTTTTTCTCTAATCTGAGCCATAGTTTTGTTAGACTAACCTATGAGCTTTTAAGTTCGTTTCAATACTTGTATGACCTGTCACGTACCTCTGGCACCGTGAACTTTAGGATGTTCAATAGAGATTACTCGTTGCCCCAAGAGAGGATAGGTGGGATTTTTCAGTTTCCGAGTGGCGAAGAGTATGCATGTTTAACACCGCTTGAAAGCGAATGGCAAGCCAATGCCTTAGGCTTTTGGCGCCAAATCACTAGCAAAAACACATCCACGTGGGAAGGCCTAAAAGTCACTTCTATTTATAACCCCGTGAATAGATACTTTCATCGCATTCTACCGAGTACTATCTTTGGTAGAGAAAACACGGGGAACGTGAATTCTAAATATTTATTTTTCATTCACTGTGTATTGTCGGAAATAAAGATTAATCCCACGCCTTTCTTGTTAGCTCACCTTGGTTCTGCCACTAGTCGATCCGGTGGTGACATCTGTGTCGGATGCGTGATAGCCTCCATTGCTTTAGGTATAGGATTGCATGACGAGTTGAATACCCTCGAGAGATTGGTCATTCCTTTTTGTGATTTAGAGTACTGTCACAATATGCGACTTATTAAGAATGTGCCAAGTGGAAAGTATAGGCTTATGATCAGGAATAGGGAGGTGAGGAGCATAGACTTACCCTGTGCATCGGGCATTAATGTGCGCATTAGCACAAATTGTCTATTTGATACTGAGGCCCCGAACTTAGATGATGAAGTTGCGAATAGGGCATATGCTGAGACCATGGGATTTGCACACCAGCCTGGCCCCATGCCAATGCTGACATCCCAGGACCGAGTCACAAAGCACACAGAGCACCCCCTACACCCATTTTCTCTGAACAATTTTCAGGTACCTACCAGCATCAGGAGGAGTACGACTATGTCACCATCTGAAGCAGTTTGGATGATATTTTGTCTGAACTGCGGTATCGGAATGACAGGGAGGCGGAGCGTAACTTACTACTCCAAAGCTTACAGCGTCAGTATGAGGATATCAGAGTTGTTGTAGATTTTGCCAACCAACAGCAGGTTGACTTTGTCAAGCGTATTGAGCATGATATGGCGGATCTGACTGAGTAGATTGAGCGTATAAGGGTGCAGGTTACCTCTTTGAGGGAGTATGTTCGGCATGTTTCTAACCCTGCCTTGGCAGAGGTTTTGGACGACCACGCGGACGAGGCCGTCATCATTGATTATTCCAGGTTCTTCCACTCCTTTTTCACCTTGTATTAAAACATCGGGGACAATGTTCGGTTCAAGTGTGGGGGTGGAGTTTTACTTGCTTTGTTTTTCGTTATTTTCATGTTATTTTTATGCTTTCTAGTTAGTTTCTTTTGTGTCGAGTCGTTTATGCGTAATTGAGTCTTATTGTACTTTACCCTTTTCTTTCGTTAGAAAAATTCCCCTAAGATTGATAAAAAGCAACCCCAACGAAATTTTTTTTTCATCCGAATCTATTGCATGACACTTTTTCACCTTTAGGCTTTGTTATTTAGACTTGGAAAAGTATTGACATTGTCGTTACCTTTTTAGCACCCTAGACTCCCTAAGTATGCGGCACCGATCTAAATAACTATTTTGCCGAGACCTTGATTTCCGAGTTTTTATAGTAGTCTCTTGAGTAGTTTATGTTAGCGGTCAACACCATCCCAAAAACACGTGCTAAGTAATGAACCGATGCAAATATATGGTAATCTCGAAAAATTAATAATAATTTCTATTTGAGCTATTGTAGAAAAGCGAATGAAAGAATTTGTTTCCTTCTAAGTTAGGTGGCCCTCACCCGGCCGTTTAGCCCAACGGATCGGATTCTTGATTTTCGAAAAGAAAAGAAAAAGAAAATAAGAAAAATGCAAAAAGTTGAAAAATCGAGATCATAAACACTAACAGGTTCACTTACCATGCGAGTGTAGGTATAACGGGCTTAATGTGATCGCGCAAGAATGAAAAGGAGGGAAAAAGAGACAAGGAATATAATTCGAGTTATAATGGTACGATTTGGATTAGTATTGCATAGGGGGGAGTCTTTGTCCACGAGTGCGGATATGTGACATCACGGTGTCCTCGTTGTCGAAGTCTAGTACCTATCTTTTAACATTAGCCTATTAGTAGTGTTCGGTTTTAAAGTCGTGTCGTGCCTTCGTTTCGGATGTTGCACTTACTGTTTTTAATTATGTCGAGTGTTTGCTTGAGGACAAGCAAAAGTCTTAGTGTGGGGGAGTTTGATAATGAGAAATCATACGTATTTTATGGTTCATTACGCATATGTTTCGTTCATTTTTATTCGAGTTTTATTAGTATTTAATCGTGTTTTATGTGTTTTGTAGTCGATAACTTCATTTGTGGAAAAATCGGGTAAAGGATTGGAAAAGAGCAAAAGAAGAAGAAAATCTAGCAAAGAAGTGAAAAATCTGCGTTTTACTGATATGGCGCTCGCCATCCCCAGATGGCGTTCTCCATGAGCAAGGAAGCCATGTCATTTAAATAGGCCAGGACCATGGCGTTCGCAATGGCCTGGTGGCGTTCGCCATCGCTGCGCAGTTGCAGAATTTAAAAACTGCAACTGCTTTGGACAGTTTTTCTTCCCTACTTTCCCTCCACTTCCTGTGCACGTTTTGGCAGTTATCCTTGAGACTCTTCTCTATATATAGGACCTTCCACTCTTGTATTTTGTACCCGATTTTAGACGCGGAAGCTCTGTCGAATTTCGTTTAGGCATATAACTACTTTTCGAGCGACAATTACTCACATCGAGGAATTATCGCAAAATTCTTATAATTTACTTTCGGTGTTGTACTTCTGATTTCAAACAAGCCTTCCGACGTTTCCTTTTGCAATTCAAGTTCCGTTTTCATTTTTTTACAGGATATTTATTCTTGCTTACTTTTATTTTGAAATTTACAATTCTTGCCTTGTATGTTATGTACTTTTCCACGATAATTACCATAACTATGCTTATGATTAAAACTAAAATGTGTTGCTAAATTTGCTTGAGTTCGGCGTGTGAGGACCGTCGTTACCGACGGGACTCAGTAGAAAATGTATGCGCGACATTAATCGATTGCATGCTAGTTTTGGTCTTTGTTTCTATTTTTTCATGTTTTATTATTCCGTCACGAAAGTGAGGAATATGCTAAGTTCGGACCAATAGTGCGAGAGTGTGAGGAAAGAACGGATAGTAGAAACTAGGCACCGATCCTAAAAACAGCGAGAGCGCTTTAGGCATCATTTAGGATTTCATTAACTTCCAAAATACGCTTTTCAATTAAAACGGGCGAGCGAGAGCAAAATCCTGTGGTTGTAAGGTGTGGCTCTTGTCGATAGCGCGAGAGTGTGAGGCAGAGTCTTTAAGTTAGTACTCCCTACGGAACGAAGTGCAGTCGTAATTAGCACCCGACTTCTACAAGTCCCTTAGGTACGCGGAATCCCTATTTCGGGCTCGACTTTAGTATTATTTCCTAAAACATTTAGAATTAGTAATTTTTCCTTTCTGTTTAAATTTCGTAAACCCTTAATCTTAGCTTTACATTGCAACTATAGATTGCATTAGTTTGATTATCCCTTCCCTGTGGGTTCGACAACCTAATTTAAAACTACGCGAACAGCTGTATACTTGCAGCCTTAGCTCGACGGTCACGTTAGTGCCCTCGAACCGCATCAGGGTTTATATGTGAGTGTATGCGTGTCTAAACTTCATTATGAACATCAAGGCGCAAGTAATTTTTTGGGATTTATATGTGAGTGTATGCGTGTCTAAGCTTCATTATGAAGATCAAGGCGTAGGTAATTTTTTAGGGTTTATATGTGAGTGTATACTGTTGAGTTTTAGTTCCTGGTGTCGAAGCAGTGTAGCTCGACAGAAACAAGGATTAGTCGAATTGTTATAATGTGTGTGTGTCGAGTTGTATTAGTGTGTTGAAGTTTCGAAGCAGGTGGCTTCACACAGTATTTTGACTTAGGCCTATTTTAGTAATGTTAGCTATTTTAGACTTTTATAGTTTTGTGCTTTGGCTTAGGGTGCAAGCTAACCTAAATCTATAAATAGGGAGAAACCTTTATTTTGTAAACAGCTCATAAATCATATAAAAGAATTCACAGTTTGCAGTTGCAAGTGAATAGAAAGAAGTTTCCATAGTTTGTGGGCATAGAGAAACTCTACAGATTTTCATCTTCTTCTCCAACATTATTTTATTTCTCTCTTTCTCAACCTTTTCTTTTCATTGTCATTGCGTGAGTGGAAACAATCTTGAGATCAAGATTGATTAGGAATTCTCCATAGGTTGTGGTTGAATTCCAACATCTGGTATCTAGAGCTCCAGTTGCGATTCAAGGAAGTTAAACTGTGATGGCGATGAATCATCTAAACAAACACTTTTCGGCAAACCTTCCGATTCTCAATAAAGATAATTATGAGAATTGGTGCAATCAGATTAAGGTGGTTTTCTATTATCAAGATCTTTGGGATCTTGTGAAGGAAAAAGTAGCACCGCTTGCAGAGAATGTGATGGATCAAGAAAAGGCTGCACACAAAGAATTGAAGAAGAAAGATTATAAAGTTATCTTTATAATCCATTAATATGTTGATCTAGTTAATTTTGAAAAGGTTAGTGATGTAGAATCAGCAAAAGAAGCTTGGGAGATTCTTGAAAAATTGTTTGGAGGTGCAGAGAAGGTGAAAGAGGTGAGGTTACAAACTCACAAGAGGACTTATGAATTGCTTCAGATGGAAGACAATGAAAGCATAGCAAATTTCTTCACTAAGGTTACAAAATTGGTGAATGAAATTAAGTTATGTGGAGAAGTGTTGACATCAAGATCAATTGTTGCAAAGATCTTGAGGTCATTAGCTCCAAAGTTTGACCATGTGGTAGTAGCCATAAAAGAGTCGAAAGACTTGTCAGTATTGACGAAGGAAGAGCTTCAAGGGACACTTAAGTCTCATGAATAAAGGATGGATGAAAAGGCTGCAAAAAATTCGAAGGATATGGCTTTGCATGCGCAGTCAGAAAAGGAAAAGAAAGGCAAAAGATGGAATAGTAACAAAGGTAGATGAGGCTACAACAATTCGACTGGTCAAAATTAGCAGGAAGGAAATTGGTCGAATCAGAGAAAACCCTGGAACCAAGACAATCAAAGAGGTGGTGCTGCAGGTAGAGGAAGAGGTGGTGGTCAAAAGCCTGACAAAAGTCACATTCAGTGTTTCAATTGTTAGAAGTATGATTATTATTTTAGTGATTGCCCAGAAATGAAGAATAATCAAGAAACTGATGCAAAGCTGGTGAAACATGAAAAAGAAGAGATGATGTTGATGGTCACAACAAGAGATGAAGAAAGATTCCAGGATCAGTGGTACTTGGACTCAATATGCTCATCACACATGACTGGTAGGAAAGATTGGTTTGTCAACATGAAGCCCTCAATGAAGAATATGGTGAAATTCGCAAATGACAATACTCTAGCAGCTGAAGGTATTGATGATGTTCTGATTATGATGAAAGATGGCAAGAGGTCAATAATTTCCAATGTGTTGTACACGCCAGGCATGAAGATTAATTTACTCAGTATAGGGTAGTTGGTAGAAAAGAACTACAAGGTGTCGATCAAAGACAAGATGATGAGAGTTCTTGACGCACGTGGTAGGTTAATCTTGAAGGCTCCAATGTCTCAGAATAGGACCTCCAAGAGTGAACTTAATGTGATGGAGCACAAGTGCCTTGCAACTACAGCCATCAGAGATGAATGGTTATGGCATTATCGACTTGGCCATCTCAACTTCAAAGACATCAGAGATTTAAGGAGAAGAAATATGGTTTCAGGATTACCAGAAATCGACATTCCAAGTGAAGTGTGTGAAGAATGTGTTCAGGCGAAACATCACAAGAATAGCTTCATCAAGGATGTAGGAAGTAGGTCAAAGGCAATTCTTGAAGTCATATACTCTGATGTATGTGGTCCTATCCAGGTGGATTCGATTGGAGGTAACAGATACTTTGTCACATTCATAGATGATTTCAGTCGAAAACTGTGGACTTACCTGATCAAGAAGAAAAGTGAAGTGATCAAGGTATTTGCCAAGTTTAAATCTATGGTCGAAAGACAAAGTGGTCGAAAGCTAAATATTCTGAGGACTGATGGTGGTGGAGAGTATGTGTCAAAAGATTTTGATGCATTATGTGAGAAAGAAGGGATTGTGCATGAGGTAGTGTCACCCTACACTCCACAGCAGAATGGAACTGCAAAAAGGAAGAATATAACCATCATGAATATGGTGAGAAGTATGTTGAAAGGCAAGCATCTACCCAAAGAATTATGGGGAGAAGTTGTGTCGACAATAACATATATTTTGAATAGATGTCCGATGAATAAGCTAGAAGGAATTACGCCAGAAGAATGTTGGTCTGGTGTCAAGCCTAGCCAAAGTCATTTGAAGGTGTTTGGATCTATAGCACATAGACATGTGCCAGATCAGTTAAGAAGAAAGCTTGATGACAAGTCAAGTCAGATGATCTTGATAGGATATCATTCTACTGGAGGATACAAGTTGTTCGAACTAGTGAACAAGCAAGTAGTGATCACCAGGGATGTGATCATAGATGAGTTTATGGGATTGGACTGAGAATGTTAAGAAGGATTCAGTGAGAATCTTTTGTGAAGAACCATCTAGTGAAGTCGAAAGAGAAGTTTGACAAGAAGAAGTCAGGGATGAAACAGGTCCAAGCAGACCTCGACAAACAAGACACATGCCTGCAAGGTTGCAAGAATGTGTGATTACATCAGACGATGTGGTTGATGAAGAAGGTGAGCTGGTACACTATACTTTCTATGCAGATGTTGAACCAGTCAATGCAGCTGAGGTATTGAAGGATTCAAAGTGGGTGAAAGCAATGAATGAGGAGTTAGAGTTCATCGAAGTCAACAACACTTAGTCACTTGTTGAATTGCCTCAAGGCAAGAAGGCAATTGACGTGAAATGGGTTTACAAGGTAAAAGTGAATCCTAAAGGAGAGGTAACTCGACACAAGGCGAGACTTGTAGCAAAAGGATTTCTACAGAAGGAAGGAATCAACTTCGATGAATTTTTTGCACCTGTTGTTAGGATCGAAACAATCAGGTTGGTTGTTGGTCTAGCAAACATGAACAATTGGCACACATGTCAGATGGATGTGAAATGTGCATTCCTGAATGGCCCCTTAGACGAAGAAGTTTATATTGCATAACCAGCTGGGTTTGTGAAACAAGGCGAAGAAAGAAAAGTGTACAGGTTGCATAAAGCCCTGTATGGACTTAAGAAAGCTCCAAGAGCTTGGAATAAGAAGATTGACAGCTTCCTAAGGGAGAAGGAATTTGTGAAGTACACTACTGAGCATGGAGTATATGTAAGGAGAAGCAATGGTGAATTGATTATACTATATCTCTATGTCGATGACCTGTTGATAACAGGAAGTTGTAAGAAGGAGATCAAAGATTTCAAACATGACCTAAGTGAGGAGTTTGAAATGTCAGACTTGGGAAATCTCTCATATTTCCTGGGCATCGAATTCTACAAGAGTGGTAGAGGTTTGATGATGCACCAAAGAAGATATGCAGGCGAAATGCTCAAGAGATTTGAGATGCAAGATTGCAACCCAACTTCGACTCCAGCTGAGACTAGATTCCAACTGTCGAAGGATTCATATGAAATTGATGTCAACCCAACCCAATATAGAAGGCTTATTGGGTCACTTCGATACCTTTTTCACACAATGTCTGACTTAGCATACAGTGTGGGTATGATAAGTAGATTCATGCAGAAGCTAAAGCTATCACACCTAGCAGCGGCGAAGAGGATACTGAGGTATCTGAAAGGAACTTTCGACTACGGCATTTTGTTTCCTGCAGCTGGTGAAGGAAAAGAATGCAAGCTAGTGGGATACACTGACTCAAGTTTGTGTAGTGATAGTGAGGATAGAAAATCCACAGCTGACTATGTGTTTATGTTAGGTGGTGCATCACTTGCTTGGAGTTCGAGAAAGGAGGAAGTAGTGGCATTGTCATCATGCGAAGCAGAATACATAGTTGTTTCTCTTTGCGCATGCCAAGCAACATGGATGGTGAACCTGGTTGAAGAGATTACAGGGAAGAGTCATGAAGCAATTACCATGAAGATCGACAACATGTCAGCTATCAACCTGGCGAAGAATCGAATAGCACATGGACGAAGAAAGCACATCGAAATGAGATTCCATTATCTTCGAGAGCAGGTAGCAGAAGGGAAGATGAACTTGGAACACTGCACAACTGAGAATCAGATTGCAGATATCATGACGAAGGGAGTGCAGGTCAAAGTGTTCAGAAGACTAAGAGCTATGATGAATGTAGATAACTTAGACACAGTGAATTAGGTGGTATGTTGAGTTGTAATTTCTTGTGTCGAAGCAGTGTAGCTCGATAGAAACAAGGATTATTCTAATTGTTATAATGTGTGTGTGTGTGTGTCGAGTCGTATTAGTGTGTCGAAGTGTCGAAGCAAGTGGCTTCATACAGAATTTCGACTTAGGCATATTTTAGTAATGTTAGCTATTTTGTACTTTTATAGTTTTGGATTTTGCCTTGGGGTGCAAGATAACCTAAATCTATAAATAGGGAGAAACCCTTATTTTGTAAATAACTCATAACTCATATAACAGAATTCACAGTTTGCAGTTGCAAGTGAATAGAAAGAAATTTCAACAGTTTGTGGACAAAGAGAAACTCTGCAGATTTTCATCTTCTTCTCCAACATTATTTTCGTTATCTCTTTCTCAATATTTTCTTTTCATTGTCATTATGTGAGCAGAAACAATCTTATAATCAAGATTGATTAGGAATTCTCCATAAATTATGGTTGAATTCCAACATCATGTCCTGTTTTTCTTTAGGATTAACTCATTACATAATCTTGCATTCAAATGGGTTTAAATAAATACAAACAAAAGTTATGTTGTTTTAAAGGAGTAATTTTATGCATTGAATAATGTTGAATGTGTCACGGTCATCTGCATGTTAGCAATATTATGATGTTAACTTTTTTCCCTATGGGGTGACAATTAAATTAGTTTGAAATCTTCAATCTACCATACTTCTTTTTTAACTAAATAGATGTTATATATAAATGTAACTTAATATAAAACAAAGTATACAATCACCATAATCTTTGTACAGTTCTCTGAATTTTTAATCATTTTAAATAGTCATTAATCTATAATTATGAGGCCACACTAAATTATCAATAGGTCAAACAACCATTAGACCATCTTTTATTTAAAATTAACCCATGAGTTACATGAGTCACACTAATGGATTAATAAAATAGTTTAAGAGTGTGTTTGGATGAGAAATTTGAGAATTTTTATGGAATTTAAAATTTTAAGTAATTCAAATGATTCAATTGAAATTTATTTATTTTTAAATTCTTTTGTTTGGATGGAGTATTAAATGATTTAATGTAAAAAATTTGGGGTCATTTTCATAATTTTTAAAGCTTTTGGGTCAAATTTAAAATATGAAAAATAGGAACCAATTTGTAATTTTTGAAAATTTGAAGGGACCAATTTGTAAAATTTGAAAATTATTAGGGACTAATTTGCAATTTTTTGAAAATTTTGGAGGTGCATTTGAAATTTTCATAAAATATGAGGACCATTTTGAAAATTTTGAAAAATTGATAATAAACAATATAACATTTATATTATATAGAGTTAAGAAGCAATTTAAAATTCTTTACTTTTTTGTGTCATTTTAAATTCCTTAAATTTAACAAGAGTAAAATACTTCATAAATTTACATCATTTTAACAATTCTTCATATTTTTTATCCAAACAATGAATTTTGATCAAGTCATTTCAAATTTTTTCAAAAAATTACTTTCCCTCATTAAAATCCTTCATCCAAACACACTCTAATAATGTGTTTGGATGAAGAATTTTAAAGAGGGAAAGTAATTTTTTTAAGGAATTTGAAATGACTTGATCAAAATTTATTGTTTCGATAAAAAAATATGGAGAATCGTTAAAATGATGTAAATTTATGGAGTATTTTATTCATGTTAAATTTAAAGAATTTAAAATGACAGCAAAAAGTAAAGAATTTTAAATTGCTTCTTAACTCTATATAATATGAATGTTAAATTATTTATTTTTAATTTTTTAAATTTTGCAAGATGATCCTCATATTTTATGAAAATTTCAAATTTACCCTCAAACTTTTCAAAAAATTGCAAATTAGTCCCTAATAATTTTCAAATTTTACAATTTGGTCCCTTCAAATTTTCAAAAATTACAAATTGGTCCCTATTTTTATATTTTAAATTTGACTCAAAAGTTTTAAAAATTATGAAAATAACCTCAAATTTTTTACATTGAATCATTTTAATACTCCATCCAAACAAAAAAGTTTAAAAATAAATGAATTTCAATTGAATCATTTGAATTACTTAGAATTTTAAATTCCTTAAAAATTTTCAAATTCCTCATTCAAAAATTACCCTTTTGATAACCAGGGGTTAAGTTGATAATGGTGAATATAAGAACATACTGTAATGAAACAGTAGGGATTCAGTTTTACGATTGATAGGGATGGATTGCAAGTTCAATATGGTTATTAGCAAAATACAGTTTATGATAGGTGCGGGATATTTTTCCTAAAATAATTGAAGGATTCAGATCTGTTCTTAGTTAGCTACTTAAGCCATGCTTACAAAGGTTATATTGTAACAAAAGTAAAAAATAAGCAGTAATTAGAAAAAGTGAAAGTTCACAGTGCATATTTGCAAAAAGACGAAGTCTAGTATGGACTGTGGTTATGCATATGTGTATATGGGGATGTTCTTAATTTACAATATCACATTCCTCAACTACCTGATCTGATTGTTTATATTCTGATAGAGTGTTTATCAGGCCCAATAGAGTTACAAGAAGGCCTTTATGGCAACAGGACTTCATTTTGAATTAAGTTTTTATTTTTAGTAATTCAGCCTTTTATTTTTTTTTCCTTCAAGTGGGTTTGTTTACCCAGAGTTTAGGCCCATTATGATTTATTGTATTTAAGTCTTGTTGGTTTTGAGAATGGATATGAAAAATTTGAACAATGTTTATTTTCTTAGTTTTATTGTCTCTCTAGTTAACCCTAATCTTTTGATAGTAGTAGAACCCTCTATCATTGGTGTTTTCATCTTCTTTCTCAATGCCTCCCAAACCTGTAGTTCCCACACCTAAAGACATTGATGATACTCTCCAAGCCACAAATCAACGCATTGAAGACCTCATCACTACCCATGAAAACCTTGAATCCACCATGGAAGCTAACAACCAAGTTGTTGCTTTGCAGCTAGGTCAAATCAACAGCAACCACAGCAACTTGGAGATAGCAATAAACAGTAATTTCGCAGCCCTTACAGCACTCATGACTCAGCAATTTGCAGCAATGAATGCTTCTACTGCAATACCTAGATCTGTTCCTCTTTCAACACCTAGATCTACTCCTATTTCTACAGTCAGATCTTCACTAGGTACTACTACTGTTTCTTTACCTATTTCTTCCCCCAATGTCAACTCTACCCTAATTTCTACACAACTATATACACCTCTACCACCACCACCCCCCTCTTTCACACGTCCTTTATCTAATATTCACTCTTCCAATTCAGCTTTCCAAAATTTTTCACCACCTTTGACTAACCTCTTCCCACCTAATTATACAAATCCACCTCACTTCCTCCTACAGCCACAACCATATTCAATTCCTCAAAATAACACTATCACACACCCACCCCTTTACCCACCATACCCATATCACAACTTTACTCCACAAACAAACCCTTACCCTTTCACGCCCCAACAAACCACAAATTTTAGACAGCCTAAAATCGAACTTAGTATTTTTGACGGATGTGACGTGTTGGAATGGCTTTTTCAAGCTGAACAGTTTTTTGCTTTCTATAACATTCCCTATAAATCGTTTACCTATGGCTGCATTTTATATGAAAGGAGATACACTTGGCTGGTATAAATGGATGTTTCAAAGCAATGAATTAACAGATTGGCATGCTTTTTCTAGAGCATTGGAATTACGTTTTGGACCCTCCACATATGAAAACCACCAGGCTCAACTTTTTAAACTCAGGCAGCATGGGTCAGTTTCAGAATATCAAACACATTTTGAAAAGCTAGGCAACAGAGTAATTGGTTTGCCACTGGATGCAATTTTGAATTGTTTTATTTCAGGATTAATCCCTGAGATTCGCAATGAATTGGCAGTGCAGCGTCCACAATCAATTTCTCATGTAATAGGCTTGGCAAAACTCATTGAAGCTAAAATAAAAGACTCTAAGCCAAAATTCAAAAACCCCAACCTTTCACCTTATAACCCACAACCACAACCAACAAATTCCAAACCTGCACAACCTACTCCAACCCTCACTCCACCTGTAAAACCTACCACTGCCCCCCTTCTAACACAGCCTCTAATCGTCTACCAATAAGACGAATTACACCAGCTCAACAAGCAGAACGCAGAGCACAGGGATTATGTTTTAATTGTGATGAAAAATATATTTCGGTCCACAAATGTGCAGCAGGAAGGTTCTTATTATTGATGATAGAGGACGACATACCAGAAATTGTTTCTCAAGATACAGAAAATTTAGAGAGTGTGATCATTGACAACCACGAGAACACCACCGAGAATACCTACTTTCAACTATCTTCTCAAGCTGTTAGTGGCCAATTTTCACCCAAGACACTTAAGTTCAAAGGCCAACTTGACGGTCTTAGCGTAACAGTTCTCATTGATACTGGTAGCACTCATAATATTCTCCAACCGCGAATTGCCCACCACCTCCAAATTCCCAGCAAGGATATTCCCAACTTTTCTGTCATGGTGGGAAATGGTTCAAAAATACATTGCTCTGGTCTATGCCCTCAAGTCCCTATCACACTACAAAAACATTTATTTTTTATTCCATTCTATTTAATCCCGATAGAAGGTGCTGATGTAGTATTAAGTATGGAATGGTTACGCACCCTAGGACCCCTTATGGCTGACTTTTCTATCCCAAAAATTTCATTCACATATGCAAACAAACACATTACTATTTCTGGTGATACCATTCAAAGTCCATCACCTTCAACCTTTACCCAAATCCAACAACTATTACACACTGATTCCATTGCTTCCATGCACTTACTCTTATACCAACCAACTTCAGACACAACTCAAATTTCACCACCAGAAATTACTTCGGCCCTTCCACAATCCATCCCACAGGAAATAGCTGTGATCATAAATTCTTACCCAACAGTTTTCCAACCACCCCATGGTCTACCACCCTCTAGACCACATGATCATCACATCCCACTCAACCCAAACACCCCTCCTATCAATGTTAAACCCTATCGTTATCCGCATTCCCAAAAAGAAACCATGACAAAAATTATTCATGAGATGCTTTCAGAGGGTATCATCAAACCAAGCACTAGTCCTTTCTCATCTCCTGTCCTACTTGTCCGAAAGAAAGACGGTACATGGCATTTTTGTGTGGATTATCGCGCATTAAATGCAGTCACTATCCGCGACCGTTTCCCTATTCCTACCATTGATGAGCTCTTTGATGAGTTGGGTTCCGCAACTTTGTTTACAAAAATCGACCTCAGGTCGGGCTACCATCAAATTAGGGTCATACCGGAAGACACTCACAAAACGGCATTTAGAACCTTCGATGGACACTATGAGTTTTTAGTTATGCCTTTTGGTTTAACTGATGCTCCTAGTACCATTCAATCGGCGATGAATGACCTTTTACGTCCATATTTAAGACGGTTTGTTTTAGGTTTCTTTGATGATATTCTTATTTACAGCAGTTGTTATTCATATCATTTACTTCATTTGCGATTGATTTTAGACTTAATTGCTTCAAACCAGTTTGTTGCAAAAATTTCTAAGTGTGTTTTTGCAGTTCCTAAGGTTGATTATCTAGGCCATGTAATTTCATCTAAAGGAGTTACCCCTGATCCAGACAAAATTCAAGCAATTTTGGATTGGCCGACGCCACGTTCACTCTCGATGCTCAGGGGATTTTTGGGCCTGACTGGTTTTTATAGACGTTTCGTCCATCACTACGCCACACTCGCCGCTTCTTTCACCGATTTGTTACGTCTTACTAAGTTTACATGGAATACAACAGCAGAGACTGCTTTTAAAACACTTAAAAAGAAAATGACTGAAACTCCGGTGCTTGTTCTTCCTGACTTCTGCAAAACCTTCGTTGTTGAGACTGGTGCTTCAGCAGTTGCAATAGGTGTTGTTCTTTCCCAAGATGGACATCCTCTGGCCTTCTTCAGCAAGAAAATGTGTCAGCGTATGCAAGCATTTTCCGTCTACGTACGCGAGATGTATGTTATCACAGAGGCTGTAAAAAAATGGCGTCAGTATCTTATTGGACAACATTTTCATATTTTCACAAATCAGAAAAGTCTAAAAAATTTACTAGTGCAAACCATTCAGACACCAGAGCAACAAAAATGGGCTGCAAAACTGTAAGGATTTAGTTTTGAGATATTCTACAAACCTGGCAAATCAAATCAAGTCGCACACGCTTTGAGCCGGCGACACACTGACGAGTCCTTACTGATGCTCACCATCTCAACCCCCATTCCTGACATCATTTCACGCCTGAAACAGTTTTACACCAACACGAATGAAGGCCAAGATCTGGTAATCAGAAGTACCACGGATAAAAACATGCAACTGGTTTACAGATTTACAAATAATCTACTATACTTTAAGGAGCGGATTTTCTTACCAGATGCTATGGATTTTCGAACAAGCATTCTCAATGAATATCACAGCACTCCCACCTCTGGTCACTCTAGCCTTAAACCCACGCTAACTCGGATCTCCTCCACGTTTCTCTGGCCTGGACTATACAAAGATATGAAGAAATTCGTCCAATCCTGCCTCACTTGTCAACAGAACAAATACATGCCAACGAAGAAGCAGGGTCTGTTACAGCCTTTAGAGATACCTCAGCAAGTTTGGGAAGATTTATCAATGGATTTCGTGACTCACCTTCCAAAATCTTTTGTCCATACAATGATATGGGTAGTTTGCGATAGACTGTCCAAGTTTGTCCACTTCGTTGCTTTACCTACTACTTTCACAGCTCAAGACCTAGCCAGACGTTTCTCTGTCAAGATCTGTCGCTTGCATGGGGTGCCTCGATCCATCGTCTCGGACAGGGATCCTCTTTTCTTGAGTGCCTTCTAGAAAGAACTTTTTCGCGTGCAAGGAACGTCCCTGAAATACAGCACCGCTTATCACCCGGAAACTGACGGGAACACAGAAGTAGTAAATCGGAGTCTAGAAACATACCTTCAGTGCTTTACAAGTGACAATTCGCGCTTGTGGTTCAAGTATCTCCACTTGGCAGAATATTGGCATAACACCACCTTCCACTCATCTATCCAAATGACCCCTTTCGAAGCGTTATATGGACGGCCTCCTCCAACAATTACGAACTACATCCAGGGTCATGCGGGTATTCCTTCTCTTGACGCGTCCCTGCAAAACAGATAACTTATACTTAATGGTTTGAAACTCAATCTATCACGTAACCAGAAATTAATGCAAGATCAAGCCAACAAAAAACGCAGAGACTGTACCTTTGGGGTTGGCGACTTGGTATGGCTCTGACTCCAGCCATATCGACAAACTTCAGTCCATAGATGAACATCTCAGAAACTTTCAAAACGGTATTTTGGACCGTTTCCCATCGTTCGCCGTATTGGTTCCATCGCCTATGAACTCCAATTGCCTTCGTCATCTCGCATTCATCCAGTGTTCCACGTTTCGCAGTTACGTGCTTATCATGGCGATACTCCTCAGAATGATATCATACCAATCCCGAAAAACCTTAACTACGATGGACCTTTGTACAAAGATGTTTTGGATGTAGTACCTCCGATCTCTGATGCTTCGATGGTTTCAACTGGTTTCAAACAAGATCTTACAAAAGACATTCAAAGTGAAACTCAAAACAAAGTTGAAACTGAAATGGAAGGTAAGGAGAGAGAGAGGCGCAAGCACTCTGAAAAGTTTGGAAGTAAAAATGAGAGTTTCAAGTCCGTTTCCCCTTTTATTCAACGCACGCAACCCACTCCCAAGGATTTGTTGGGGAACGCATGCAGACCCTTGGATTTAATTAAATCCCAAACTCCACATTCTGCACCGTTGAATTTCTATCCCATCTCACCTACCCGGGTCCCACCCAATTGCCCCTCCTTCACACCAGTCAATGCTAGTGCACCCCAGCTGGCCCCAACTTCCGAAGATTCTGCTGCAACCGCACATAGGTTGCCTTCCCAAGTCCCTTTCCAAAGTAAAATTCAGCCTGCCTTGGAAAACATTACGCACTCATCACCGTCGGATGTGCAACGACTCTTTTTACAGCCCACTCCACCTGCCACGTGTTTCCTCCCATGTTCCCAACCTGTTTTTTCTGCTTCCAATGAAAAGACTGGTGAAACTTTGCACACGGCTCAAAATCCTGTTTCCCATGTGACGCCACGCTTCCCAAGCACGTTATCTCCCACTTCAATCTCAGCTGGGCCGGACGGATCCACAATTTCAACACCAAACCTTGAGGACAAGGTTTTAACTGGGTCGGATAGTAGTGATAGAGTGTTTAACAGGCCCAATAGAGTTACAAGAAGGCCTTTATGGCAACAGGACTTCATTTTGAATTAAGTTCTTTTTTTTTAGTAATTCAGCCTTTTATTTCTTTTCCTTCAAGTGGGATTGTTTACCCAAAGTTTAGGCCCATTATGATTTATTGTATTTAAGTCTGGTTTGTTTTGAGAATGGATATAAAAAATTTGAACAATGTTTATTTTCTTAGTTTTATTGTCTCTCTAGTTAACCCTAATCTTTTGGTAGTAGTAGAACCCTCCATCATATTCTTTGTATGGAAGCTTAAGTACAACTGGTAGGTACAGGGGAAAAAGAGGTTGAAAGAATATAATGCTTGTAGTTTGGGAAAAGATGATCACAGGAAGTAACAGATTGAATGGGGTAAGGTGTAGAATTGGTGGAAATATTGTGGAAAATATAATCATTTGGATGATCAGGTTTCTAATGTAATCTATTGGTTTTTCTGAGAGGAAGAGTAGGTGTTGAATCTTTGGCAGCCATGTAGATTCAATATTTATGGGGCGGTCACGAGTAAAATTGTGATTCTGAGGCAAGGAAGTATGAGATGTAGAAGGTTGTTTAGTAGGCATTACTCCCTCCGTCTCATAAAAAGTGTCTGAAATAGAATATGCGCGGTTCTTAAGAAAATGATTGGAAGTGTTAACTTTAAAGATAAAATTATATGTTTGTACTAAAATACCCTTACTTTATAATTAGTGGAGTAGTTGAAAAGCGTGAAAGTTAATAAATAGGGGTATAGTAGTGGAAAAAAATAATAAATGTTGTATTGGTATTCTAAAGAGACATTTATTTTGAAACATAAAAAAAGTACAAATATGACACTTTTTATGAGACGGAGGGAGTATGTGATGACCAATATGGCAGAAAAAGGAGTCAAACAAGGATGTGATATCATCAGAAAGAGATGTTCATGTAAGAGAAAAAGTCTTAATAAAAAATAACCTTTCTGGAAAGCAGGATTTTTCAAAAAGTCAAGTACATTAGGATATATCCCTTACCACCTTATATCCTAAGAAGATACATTTCTTGGCTCTTAAATCTAATTACTTCCTACCTTGCAACAAAGTAGATGCAATAACTAGGCCACCGAAACCTCTTGGACGATCAATGTTAGAAGGAGCCTTGTGCAGCAATTAATATGGGGACTCGTGATTGAGAACAACATAAGGTATTCTATTTATGAGATGAATTGCGTGACTAACTCCACAACACCAAAACTCTCTGGGAGTTAAAGAGGAGCTCTTATGACATTCATGACATGTTTATGCTTCCTCACTACTACAGCATTACGTTTTGGAGTCTCTCTGCACAAGTTCGCTGATGACTGATTCCATGCTTAGCATACAAATAAGTCATGGGGAACTCTACCCAATTGTCAGTCCTAGTGCTCTTGATGGTAGTGCCGAGTTGAGTTTGAATCAGTTTGGTGAAGTTGTCCACAAATTGTCTTGTTTTAGATTTGGACCTGATGCTCCTGAGGGAAGTGCCGATAATGATGAGTAACGGTGATTGATGGATGGCCTAAAATCCTAAAACTAATGTGCCGTAGATCAAAATCAGTAGAGACAACTTTGGCAGAAAAAGAAAAAAATCCTTCAGAACAATTCCTTTAAAGGTAAAATACGTTGGTGTTAGATTGTTTAGAGATTGTTATTGGGCTCTAGCATGTCCAATCATTTTCAATGATAGAGAATGCTGAATAATACATGAGTTACAATCAAAAAATCATTTATGGTTTGACAGATTTAGCAAACTTAATAAATGGAAATGAGCATCCAATTTCTCAATTATTTTCAATTTCATTTGTGGTTGTGGATCACCCAATTTAAAGAGCTTAATATTAGCCTTGTTTCTCATCGATTGAGTTATCCTTTGATCGCTAAAATTTGTAATTTGAATTAGTCTTTTGTTAATTCATTAAAAAACAATGCGAAAAATATAAGAGCATCTCTTGTTAGTGCGTGAGACACTTTTAGTGAGGAGAGAAAGAGAGAATAAGGAAAATAAGGATTTCTATTATTCTATTGTGTGTAAATCATGATACAAGCTAGGTCTATTTATATACAACCCTAATTGGGCTTGGGCTAACACAACTTGGATTATATTTAAATATTAAATCTAATCATATCAAATCTAATTTAATATTTCAACACACCCCCATAATCCAAGTTGTCGAACCTACGCTAGTCGATCTGAACTATTCCTAATTTCTTTCTCAAATTTAGGAATCTGTCGATCTTCAATCCTTTGGTGAAAATGTCGGCCAACTGTGCTTCACTTGAGCAATGCCTAATTTCAAGTTCACCTCGATTTACCTTTTCCCTTAAGAAGTGAAATCTGGCTTCGATATGCTTACTCCTTCCATGCAGAACTGGATTCTTCGCCAGATTTATTGCTGACTTGTTGTCGATTTGCAACACAAGAGGTTTCTTCACTTCGACCTCCGTTTCTTCAAGTACTGATCTGATCCAAATTACTTGACATGCAGCATAGGATCCTGCTATATATTCAGCTTCACACGATGACAATGCCACCACAGGTTGCTTCTTCGAACACCATGAGATTGGGGCACCAAATACTTGAAAGAAATAGCCAGTTGTACTTCTTCGATCTTCCTTATCTCCACACCAATCTGCATCTGAAAAACAATTAACTATTGCTCCTTTGCCTTCAGATTCTCGTCGAAATATAATTCCACAATCTGTCGTTCCTTTTAAGTATCTTAGAATTCTTCTTGCAGCTTTCATGTGTGACACTCTTGGTTCGCTCATGAATCTGCTCACTAATCCGACTGCGAAACCTATATCAGGTCTACTATTGCACACATATCTCAGAGATCCAACTATTTGTTTGAACAAAGTTACATCAACTTTGTCTTCCTCTCCATGCTTCTCCAACTTCAAGTTTGGTTCGACAGGTGAGGATGCAGGATTCGAATCATCCATTCTGAATCTCTTGAGTATCTCTTTGACATACTTCCTTTGATGTAGCACCATACCTTGCTTCGACATATGAAATTCCATGCCTAGGAAATAAGACAATTTTCCCAGATCTGACATTTCAAATTCCTTCTTCATCAGCTCTTTGAACTTCGACAAGTTCTTCGGGCTATTTCCAGTTACTAACAAGTCATCGACATATAAGCAGATGATTGTTATATCTTGTGCTACAACCTGAACATAGACACCATACTCAGACTTGCATTTTACAAATCCCAATTCGACTAAGTATGAGTCGATCTTCTTGTTCCATGCCCTAGGTGCCTGCTTGAGGCCATAGAGCGCTTTGTGCAACTTATATACTTTACTCGCTTCCTTCTGAATCACAAACCCAGGAGGTTGTGTGACATAGACCTCTTCGTCTAACGGACCATTCAGAAATGCTGACTTCACATCTAGGTGAAATGTCGACCAACCTTGGTTACATGCTAATGCTACCACTAGTCGAACTGTCTCTAGTCTTGCTACTGGAGCAAATACTTCAGAGTAGTCAAGTCCTTCTCTTTGAAGAAACCCTCGAGCTACTAATCTTGCTTTATGTCTAGCTATCGACCCATCAGCATTGTGTTTCAACTTGAACACCCACTTTACTTCTATAGCTTTTGTATGTGCTGGCAATTCGACTAACTCCCATGTGTTGTTTCTTTCGATTGCCTGTAACTCTTCGACCATAGCTAACTTCCACTGTTGAATCTTTAAAGCTTCGTTATGGTTGATTGGTTCAGCACCTGCAAGTAAAGCAAAATGAACTAATTCGCCATCTGGTGTGACTTCATCATCACCAGTCACTTCATAATCATGAAGTCTTGCTGGAGGAACTCTATTTCGTCGAGGTCGTTGGCTTGTTTCAGCCACATCCTCTGTATTGGGAATGTTAGCAACTGCTTCTACTTCGACTTCGACTTGATTCTCAGCAATTTCTTCAACTTCGACTTCAACTTCATTTTCTTCGTCGAAACCATAGCTCATCAGTGGCATGTTAATTGAATTACTAGAATTCCAATCCCAGGCAGAATTTTCATCAATCACAATATCTCGACTTAACACAATCTTCCCATTAATTGGATTGAATAGCCTGTATGCACCAGTCTTATGATATCCTACCAGAATCATAGGTTCACTCTTGTCGTCAAGCTTCCTTCTTCTTGCATCAGGAACATGCTTGTAACCCATCGAGCCAAACACCTTCAGATGACTCACTGATGGTCGTTTGCCACTCCATACTTCTTCAGGAACCTTGTTCTTCAATTGCTTAGTAGGACACATGTTCAGAATATAAACAGTTGTCGAAACAGCTTCACCCCATAAAGATTTTGGCAAATTCTTCTGCTTGAGCATACATCTCGCCATATCCACTATGGTTTTGTTTCTTCTTTCTGCAATTCCATTATGTTGAGGAGTATAAGGAGCAGTTACCTCATGATCAACACCATTTTCTGCACAGAATTTTTTAAACATCTTCGAAGTGTATTCGCCACCTCCATCTGTTCGCAAAACTTTGATCCTCTTCTCACTCTGGTTTTCGACAAGCATCTTGAATCTCTTACAGATTTCAAATACTTCGTCCTTTCTCTTGATCACATAGATCAATAACTTTCGACTAAACTCATCGACAAAAGAAACAAAATATCTGTTTCCACCAATGGTATGTTCTTCGAATGGACCACATACATCTGAATGTACAACTTCGAGAATGCAGGATGATCTCATTGGCATAGTCGAAACGAAAGAATTTCTGGATTGCTTTCCGACTAAACAACCTTCACAGAGTTTGTCAGGCATCTCAAGACTTGGAATACCAGATACCATATCTTGAGTAATTAACTGTTTGAGTGATCGAAAGTTCAAATGTCCAAACCTCAAATGCCACAACCAACTATCCTTGTGGTCGACAACAGTTTTTAGACATTGTACTTCAGTCGAACTGATCATGGTCTTAAACGTCCTGTTCTTCGACAACAGAGATTCCAAGACCAAATTGTTCTGGGTGTCGAACAATTTCAATACTCCATCTTTCATGACAACTGAGAAGCCTTTTTCGACCAGTTGTCCAACACTTAACAGGTTGCACTTCATTCCAGGTACATAAAACACATCTTTGATCATAGCTTTCGCTCCATTACTTAGATGAAAAACTATGTTGCCAGTGCCTTCTGCTTGCAACGAACTGTTATCAGCAAGTTTTATCTTGCTCTTCTTCGACTCCTCAAAATCTACCAACCACTCCTTTCGACCAGTCATGTGATTTGAGCAGCCTGAGTCGAGAAACCAAATCTTAGATTCGACATGGTTATCTGCTACTGCAGCCATAACCACCATACCACCTTCAGAATCATCTGAATCTTGGCGTGCAAGTTTCGCTCCTTCGTCCTTGCCTTTTTCCGAATCTTTCCTGTACCAACAATGTTTGGCCAAATGACCCCTCTTTTCACAGTTATAACACACTATACCTTTCCTATCTTCTTTGTCCTTTCGATAGTTTCCTCCTCCTCTTTTCGAGGATTCAGAATCTCTATCTTCGACCTGATTCTTGTGAGGGTTCGACCAAGACTTCTTTCCTTGAGTCTTGTCGAATTTGCCTTTGGATTTGTTGGAACCACCATTCCTTTTCCATGACTGAGCTTGCAGTGCTTGTATCGAATCCTGAACTCCCTTTCTTTCGACAATTCTCATCTCATGCGCCTCCAACGAACCAACCAAATCTTCCACTTTTAGGGTTTCAAGATTGTTGGATTCTTGAATAGCTACGATAACGTGATCAAAGTAAGAGGTTAACGTTCTCATTACCTTCTCAACTATCATCTTATCAGTTATGGTTTCGCCACAACCCTTCATGAGATGAACGAGTTTCTGAACCTTCGACACATATTCTGCAACTTTTTCGTCTTCTCCCATCGACAACAGCTCATATTGTCGACGCAAGGTTTGTAACTTAACAACCTTGACTTTCTCACCTCCTTCATAATACTTCACCAGAATATCCCATGCCTCTTTCGCCGTTTCAGCATGAGAGATTCTGTCGAAGTTAGCAGCATCGACCGCCGTCTGAATGCAATAAGCAGCCTTGCAATCTTTCTTCTTGACTTCGTTGTGAGCTTTTTTTTGTTCTTCGGTTGCATTTGCAGCCAAAACAGGAACGCCACCGTTAACCACTTCTAGGGTTTCATGGAAGCCAAATAAGGATTGCATCTGTTTTTTCCATCGAATCCAATTCTTGCCGTCAAGTATTGGAAGGGAACTTGGAATGCTCTTATCACCAGTCATCTTCGCCGCGGTTGATTAACTTGCCCTTGAAACACGATCTCTGACGTGAAATTCTTGAAAACTTGATCAAGAACAATAACCGAAAGCTCTGGATACCAATTTGTTAGTGCGTGAGGCACTTTTAGTGAGGAGAGAAAGAGAGAATAAGGAAAATAAGGATTTCTATTATTCTATTGTGTGTAAATCATGATACAAGCTAGGTCTATTTATATACAACCCTAATTGGGCTTGGGCTAACACAACTTGGATTATATTTAAATATTAAATCTAATCAAATCTAATCATATCAAATCTAATTTAATATTTCAACATCTCTAACCGTGAACTCTTTTTTGGGTTCTTTGTGGGGCCTATTAAGCCACGTCAGCTTTAAGCAACTCAACTAGTTTTTCACTCTAATGGCGCAACTCTGAAGAACTCATATTGGGTCCCACAACTTTACTTTATATATTAATATTTTATTCATATTAAATTTTATATTAATTAAAATAATCATTTTAATTATTTAAATTAAATTTGATATAAATTAAATAAAATTCAAATTTAACTTATAATTTAAAATGATAATTAAAATTAATCTCAAATACTTGATATATAATTAAAAACAATAAAAATAAATAATATCACATAATTGAGAAAGAAAAATGAGAAAAAGTTGGGAAAGGAAAATAAATAATATCACATAATTGAGAAAGGAAAATGAGAAGAACTCAATTGTGTTGTTGCTTACCATTTACCCGTTTGCCACGCTGGGAAAGGAAAATGAGAAAAAGTAGGGTGCCAGCTGGCGAACCCATTCAACAAACCACCACTGGAGGTGGTCTAAGGGCCACTTAATAGAGTGTGACCTTAAAATGCAAAGTTATGCTGAAATAAGTCAATATGAGTTAAAACTCCTAGCCACGCAATTTTTGTGAGTATTTTTTTTAGAGGGTTCATTCGTTCGTCTAGCACAGTTGACGGAAGTCGCACTTTTTCAAAGTTTGTTTGTGTGGATTCTAAAGAGACATTATCTTTGAAGCAAAGTTCGTGATTCGGTTCCAACATTCATAAGGATCCATCAAAGAGGAATTTTAGTGAACTGTAAACCAGTGTCGAACAGGGTATTTTCTACAATACTTCCAAAGGCCTCCAATAATTCCTGCAAACCTTCCTTGGGCCATAAGAAACTAGTCTTTATGTAGAGTTACATACTAATGCATTGTTCTTTAAACTTTTTCCTTTACTGTTGATCATATTTTAATAGTTATTATTGAAAACTATGTTGTTTTGAAATAATGCAATATGTCTAATTATTTGCTCCCTCTCTGTGTATGTAGTAACTTGGAGAAGAGTATTGCAAAGTTTTCTCAACTAACTCTCCGGGAAAGGGCAAAAAGGTGAAATTGAAATGCTCACACACACAAACACAACACACATGTGTTGCATTTATTTACTAGTAATACAATAATGTAACAAAATGTTTTTCAATGAATCGCAACAGGAAGTCGAAAGCCTTTCAGCACAGTGAAATATCTCAATTATATTGTTCATTAATTTGTTCTCTTAATGTTATTAATCACTAATTCGCTTTTTGCAGGATCTAAGTAATCACGTTGCAGTCGCAAATTTCTGAAATCCAGGAGCAATTAAGGCGGTTCTTTTTTCTTTCCCTACCCGTTGTTTGCTTTAGCTGCAAGAATTGTTTACAAATTTTATTTATTGTTCGATTATACTGTCATTGAACAGATTGTGATAAAATAAACAGTGTGGAAGAATTGGGAGAGATGGAAAATTCAATGAGACATTCACAAAATCAAATTCAAGCTCAAAAGGTATAAATCATAGATATGGTGCTATAGAAACTCACGGACGACACGGACACTTTGACACTGCTAACGTTAAAACATAGGACACGGACACGGCTATATATAAGAGAGTATTTGAGATTTATTTATCCATCTCTAATTAAAAAATTTGAAAATATTTTAATCAAAATTAATGTTTTGAATTTTTTATTGATAACATAGCTTAAAAACATGTTTAACAATTTTAAATTTGTGTGAGATTTGTTCAAAATATATATAAAGGTGTGTTGAAATAAAGAAAAATAAATAAACTTTTGTTTGAAATACTTGTCTGAGTTGTATGACATATATATTATGAATCTCATACGGATGTCAACCATTAATTCAAAGAGTGTCGAAACAAAGAAAAAAATTATTTTTTAGTGAAATACTTCTTTTCTGATACTTATTTAACTTTTCTAACATCTATCATACAAGTGTCATATAGTGTCGGACACCAATGCGTGTCGGACACCTCAACACACCTATTTCTAAAATTGTTCGTGCCTACTCCTAATGTTCTCTACTTGAAATGAACTCCTAATGTTTTTTCTGCATGATGTGGCAGGAAACTATAAAAAACCAACAACTCGCGTCGCTTCAATGAAGGGCCATCACAGACATGGTACTAGACAAATGTAATAATTATGCCACTGGCACTTGATACCGTTTATTTTTTATAAATTTCTATTTTTTGAATGCAATAGCCCAACTGATTCACCAAGTTTTTTTTGCCATGTATGCACTAATGTAGTTGTTGAAGAACTTCAATCACGCAAGAAAATTTCATCCTCGGAGGACCAGGCAGAGGAATGTTATATTAGATCCGAATGGTTAATTTCCAATAGTAGGTTTAACTTTGTTTTTATGCTTCCAGACAGAGGATGTAGTACTTTTTTCACCCAAATCTTGTAAATGCAGTTCAGTTAAATTATTATAGAGCAGCTATAATTCTATCTTATTGATTTGTTCTGAATTATACACATTAAAATTTCAGTTTTACAAGCATTTATAGGGATACTAATAATCCAATTTTATGTGATTGTCGTCACTGTTTCTTGCTTCCGTCTCTTTCTCTCTTTTTTTCTAGCTCTCATTTTCTTAGATTTTCCTCTCACTCTCACATAGTACAAATTGTCTCCTTTTCGTTTAATCATCGAGCTGTTTATAGCAAGCGGTTTTGCAAATTGGGTATGGTTTTCTAAAGTAGGTTCTGGTTTTCTATTTGTTTAAACGTAATGGTCTGGATCAGTTTTTTCTTTTGGGGGTAAACAATAGGGCCTAAGCTCATTTGGATTAGTTTTAGTCCCAAATAAAGGAGAATTTAACCTTCCACTTTAAAATTAAATGGGTCACCCCTAAACTTTCATAATTTTAAAATTGCCATTAAAAAATTTTGAAACATGTAAAAACAATTTACGTTATTGAAAATTTCGAAATTTTCAGTAAAAAATATGAAAAATATCGAAAAATTTAAAATTTTTAGTACTGTACAAAAAATTTCGAAATTTTTAATAGTGAAAAAGTTTTTAAATTTTTGAAATTTTTTTTAAACTACCAAAAATTTCAAATAAGTTTTTACTATACAAAAAATTTTTAAATTTTTTGTAGTATAAAACAAAAAAAAATTTCCGAAAACTTTTGGTAAAAAATGAAATTTCGGTTCTTCATCATAATTTTTTTCGGAAATTTTTTATTTTTTATCGAAAATTTTAAAATTTTTTATAAAAGATAAAAAAATTTCAAAATTTTTCCATATATATCGCAAAATTTCCGATATACCACTTATATTTTATTATTTCCGAAAAAAATCTTGAAGGGTATCAAAGTAATTTTACCATATTTATTGAGTGTCAGATCTAAATGAGGGGGTGTCAGATTAATTCCTCCAAATAAAGTTGTTTTTAAAAATGGTAAACATCGGTTTTTAATGTTTTTATCTAGGCTCGCTTAATGCACCCTTTAGTATTACTTTCAAATCTTATGAAATTTTCGAAAATGTCTCTCTGGCAATGTTTGAATTTTAAACTCGGTACAAGTGAATCAATTCGCAATCCGTAAGGGTATCCGTAAATTATGTGACTATGCTCAAATCAAATGCATAAATAGCTCTGGCGAGATTTTAAAATTCTGAGTTCCAGAAATACTACATATTACAAGAGTTTAAATTCATCCGAAAACAGATCAAATATACAATTAACCCTGTTAGAATTTTGATATTCTATGTGTGTGAATTTCAAAATCCGGCGCTACATATACAAAATTTCAAATTCACTTGAAACACAAAATCCTAAATTCTATTTGTGCATTAAATGCATTAACGAAAACACAGTATTAGAGTGACGTTTTAGAAAATTTAAGGTTTGAGCTACGCTTTTTTTTAATAGTTATGGTGTATTTTTTTAATATGTATGGTTATTTTGAACACCCTTGATTTTTGTTTTGTTAAAAACCCTTGTAAATATTAGGAATTAATAATTTATATTTTAATTAATATTCACAAACTTGGTGACCAAGTTTGTTAGAGGGTATTTTAGTATTTTAGTGTTGCTTTTGTAGCCCTAGTTTTAGCTTATAAATAGACTAGTGGTAGTGAGTATTTTTAGTAATCCTTTTGTAATCCTTGTAGCCGTCATTCTCTATAATATATTCTTCTCCTTTTCACCATTATTTAACCTTGTACACCAACAATTGGTATCTAGAGCTCCGGTTGGGATCAACGGGAAACACGAACGAAAACGTGAGGATTTTCATGTGTGATTGAATTTTGTTCTTGATTTGTGTTGAATCTTGAACGAAGTTCTGATCGGAATCATAAATTTGTGATTCTGTGGGTTGGAAAACACTGTGTGCGGTGAGATTCTGAGTGTACTGTACAAGAAGGTTGAAGATGATGAACGGCGGCGGCGGCATGAACACCAAGCTTCCAGTATTTGATGGCAAAAACTGGATCGTTGGATGATTCAGATGCGTGTATTGTTCGGTGCTCAAGATGTTCTAGATCTTGTCACCGACGGTTATGTTCCGGGTAGCAGCAGATGCGACGGAGGAGCAGAAGAACGCGCAGAAGGATACAAGGAAGAAAGATCAGAAAGCATTGTTCTACATCCATCAGCGTGTGGATGCGAATGTGTTTGAGAAGATTGCAGATTCAACGACGGCGAAGGCGGCGTGGGACACACTGGTCAGATGTTACGGTGGTGACGCATCAGTGAAGAAGGTGAAGCTTCAGTCTCTACGTAAGCAGTACGAGAATCTCAACATGAAGAACAATGAAAAAGTTTCTGAGTACATCTCCAGAGTGATTCTGATCACTAATGAGATGAAGGCGTGTGGAGAAACTCTTTCTGAACAAGTAATCATTGAGAAGGTATTGAGATCCCTTACTCCTCAGTTTGATTACATTGTGGTAGCAATAGAACATTCTAAAGATCTGAGCACCATGAGAATTGAAGAGCTGCAAAGCAGTCTAGAAGCGCAAGAGTTGCGTCTGACTGAGAAAACTTCTGAAAGGGAAGTAGAGCAGCAGGCTCTGAAAGCAGTTTCTGATAAGAAGCATCAGAAGCAGAGAAGATCTGATGGTGGTCAGAAGTCAGAAACCTCAACTTCTGATAGGCAAAAGAATGCTCAGAAGGGAAAAGAGAAGTATGACAAGAAGAAGATTCAATGTTACTGTTGCAAGAAGTTTGGTCACTTTGCTAGAGATTATTGGTCAAACAAAGAAAGGAAGTCAGAAGAAGCAAATATAGCCAGAAGTTCTGATGATGAATCTGTGCTACTGATGGCTTCTGAATCTGATGATACGAATTTGACAGACTGGTGGTATATTGACACTGGTTGTTCAAATCATCTTACTGGAAATAAGAAATGGCTGGTTGATTTTGATTCTGAGAAGAGGACAAAGATCAGATGTGCTGATGACAAATATCTTAACGCTGAAGGTATGGGAAATGTCAGAGTTGTTCTGAATAATGGGAAAACAACATTGATTCAGAATGTGTGGCATGTACCTGGCATCAAAAACAATCTGATGAGCGTGGGACAATTAATTGAGAAAGGTTTTTCAGTTACCATGAAGGACAATCTTCTGAAGCTGTATGACTGTAATCAGAAGCTGATTATGGAGTCAGAACAAGGAAGGAATAGAACATTCAAGGTGAATGTCCGAACTTCTGACTCTGAATGTCTTAGTGCAACAAGTGTTGTGAAAGAAAGTGAGCTGTGGCACAGAAGATTTGGTCACCTGAATTTCAGAAGTCTAGAACATCTGAATTCGAAGAAGCTGGTACATGGAATTCCTACAATTAAGAAGCCTGAGAAGTCATGCAAAGTATGCATGGAAGGAAAGCAACCAAGATTGCCATTTGCGTTAGAAGTTGCTCCAAGAGCAAAACATGCCTTGGGAGTAGTACATTCTGATGTGTGTGGTCCATTTCCAGTAGAATCGTTCGGAGGGAATAAATACTTCGTGTCATTTGTTGATGAATTCACGAGAATGATATGGGTATCCCTTATTAAGTTCAAACACGAGGTGTTTGCTGAATTCAAGAAGTTCCGAATGAAGGTTCAGAATCAGAGTGGTCAGACTCTGAAGATTCTCAGAACCGATGGTGGGGGTGAGTATAACTCCAAAGAGTTTCAGAAGTTCTGTGAGGAGAATGGAATTGAGCATGAGGTTACTGCTCCTTACACTCCTCAACACAATGGTCTTGCTGAAAGAAGAAATCGTACTTTGCTTGATATGGTGAGAAGCATGCTGAAGGAGAAGAAGCTTCCTCAGAACTTCTGGGGAGAAGCTGTTGCCACTGCAGCATAAGTGCTCAACAGATGTCCAACGAAGAAGCTGAAGGAAATAGTTCCTATTCAGAAGTGGACGGGAGAAAAGCAAAGTGTTAGTCATCTAAAGGTGTTTGGTTCTGTTTGTTACAAACATGTTCCAGAAGCTAGAAGACAGAAGCTGGGTGATAGAAGCAAAGTAATGTTACTGGTGGGGTACCACAGTACGGGTGCGTACAAGCTTTATTGTCCAGAAACTAATAAAGTTGAGTTCAGCAGAGACGTTATTGTGAAGGAATCAGAAGTTTGGAATTGGGATAAGTCTCAATCTGATTCTGATGTGAGAACTTCTGAAGAAAGGTCAGAAATAAGAATTTCTGAAACTGATGGTGATTCTGACTCTGAAGGAGACTCAGAAGATAAAGGTGATTCTGATGATCCAGATTCTGATGATGATCAAGATTCTGGTGGTGATTCAGACTCTGGGAATATGTCAGACTCTGAAAGTGGTCAAGGTTCTGGAGGAAGTCAACTCTCTGAAGCAAGAACTTCTGAAGGAGAAACTTCTGAGGTTAGAACTTCTGAGGTTCAAGCATCCGGAGAAAGTTCTGAACGAGGTCAGAGGCCACAGAGAATCAGAAACATTCCAAGAAGATTTGAAGAGTTTGACATGTTGCAAGACACTGAAGTAGATTCTGAAGGAGAAATTATTCAGTGTGCCATGTTAGTAGACTCTGAACCTGTGAGTACAGAAGAGGCTCTCAAGCAGAAGTTCTGGCTAAAGGCCATGAAAGAAGAACTTGAGGCCATAGAGAGAAACAAGACTTGGAAGCTGACAGAACTTCCAAAGGACAAGAAAGCCATCAGCGTCAGATGGGTTTTCAAGCAGAAGCTAAAGCCAGATGGATCAATTGGCAAATACAAAGCGAGGTTGGTAGCAAGAGGATTTATGCAGAAACCTGGGCTGGATTATTCTGAAGTATTTGCACCTGTAGCGAGACATGAAACAATCAGATTGGTGATTGCAATAGCTGCTAACAGGAATTGGCCTCTGATGCATTTAGATGTGAAATCTGCATTTCTGAACGGTCCATTAGAAGAAGAAGCTTATGTGTCATAACCTCCTGGATTTGTGAAAAAGAATCAGGAAGGGATGGTGTACAGATTGCATAAAGCTTTGTATGGATTGAAGCAAGCGCCCAGAGCTTGGAATCAGAAGATTGATTCATTTTTCAAGAAGCAGGGTTTTCAGAAATGTGAGATGGAATATGGTGTTTATGTTCAGCATATTTCTGAAGGAAATATGATTCTGGTGTGTTTGTACGTTGATGACATATTGCTGACCGGAAGTTCTGAACAAGAATTAGCTAAGTTCAAGAAGGTGCTGATGAATGAGTTTGAAATGACTGATCTCGGGAAAATGACATACTTTCTAGGGATGGAGTTCAGATATTCTGAGAAAGGTATCATTTTGCATCAGCTGAAGTATGAACGAGAACTTCTGAAGAGATTTAAGCTGGAGAATTGTAAGGCTGCTATCACACCTGCAGATACAAATCAGAAACTAGATTCTGATTCTGATGGTGAGGATGTGGACGCTACAACCTTCAAACAGCTGGTTGGTTCTCTAAGGTATTTGTGTAATACCAGACCTGATATTTGCTATGCAGTTGGAATGGTTAGTAGATTCATGAGTAAGCCTAAGTGGTCCCATTACCAAGCTGCTGTCAGGATTCTGAGGTATATCAAGGAAACTCTGAAGTATGGAGTGTTATTCTCTTCTGGAGGAAAGTTTGAATCAGAACTTCTGAGTTATTCAGATTCTGATTGGTGTGGAGACAGAGTTGATAGAAGAAGTACTTCTGGATACTTGTTTAAGTTTCTAGGAGGCCCTATTTCTTGGTGTTCCAAGAAACAACCTGTTGTTGCGCTATCAACCTGTGAAGCTGAATATATTGCAGGTACTGTTATTGCATGTCAAGCTGTGTGGATTCTGAACTTGCTGGAGGATCTGAAGGTCAAAGTTGACAAACCTCTGAAGCTGATGATTGATAACAAGTCTGCAATCAATCTTGCCAGAAACCCAGTGTTGCATGGGAGAAGCAAGCATATTGAGACAAAGTATCACTATCTGAGAAGTTAAGTTCATAATGGAGTGTTAGAAGTTCTGCACTGTAGTACCCAGAAGCAGTTGGCAGATGTTCTGACGAAGGCTATCAAGACTGATCAATTCCTTCGCTTAAGGGATGAAATTGGAGTTGTTAGTTTTGAGGAAATATAATTAAGGGATGGTATTATGAATTAATAATTTATATTTTAATTAATATTCACAAACTTGGTGACCAAGTTTGTTAGAGGGTATTTTAGTATTTTAGTGTTGCTTTTGTAGCCCTAGTTTTAGCTTATAAATAGACTAGTGGTAGTGAGTATTTTTAGTAATCCTTTTGTAATCCTTGTAGCCGTCATTCTCTATAATATATTCTTCTCCTTTTCACCATTATTTAACCTTGTACACCAACAGTAAATAAGAGGTGCTAGTTTAACTGTCCATAGTGTTGCACATTGTGATTGTTAAGTACAATACAAACTTAAATTTTCTATTCTCTCCTAACTTTTACTTACTGTTTAATTAGATCAGAAGTTAACTTGAGTTCTAACTAACAAGAGAAGATAATCCTTTCTTGTCCCCGTACTCCATCTCCATACATACGTTGTAACACAGAACATGATTAGTGTGTTATACCCTCTTTAAATATATCAATCCTTTCAAGTATACCTTACTTGTCACTTGTCATAGATTGTCTTAAAGGTTGACTTGAGAAACTTCCAAAGAACACTTCAACCGATCAGGCCTATAATTTGATCCCAAAAAACTACCGGATCCAAAATATGTGCCCAAAATTACGCTTCAACTTCATGTGTAGCCCAATTTCCTAAGCCTTAAGAGTCATTCTCTAACCCCATCTTTCCAAAAATTTATCTCAAAACAATTAACAGATCAAGTGATGATAAAAGTATATAGCACTTAAAAGGTAAATAGACAAGACACAAACAAAGCTTAATAGTAATATAGTAAATTACTTCATTGATCATTAATAAGACTCTCTGATACAAACAAAGACATACTCAAATATTAAAAAAACCACACTCCAATACTAAATATAGCGGGTAGTATTATAGTCCACCTCCTCCAATTTAGTGCTTAACTCAAAAAACATAAATTATCCCCTTCTGCTAACTATTTCTTAACAGAATGGTAAAAAAAAGCTTCTCAAAAGAAAAAAAAAGCAAAACACCACACAAACCAAGATAGACCTAAAATGAAGGGCCATGATAATATATGCCCTTCATAAGCCTCTAAATCCCCCAAAACCAAACCCCCTCTTACCAAACAGCATACTATCTAATAACCTAGTATACTATTGAATGGTACTAAACTACTAACATGTATAGTATTCCTAAATTGAAGACTACAACATGCTCTTGCTCTAGTTGATTTGAGCACCAGTGAATGTTTGACCAAAAGACCATCCAGCTGGAGCAACATTATTGGAAACAACAGTTCGACCATCACTTGTAGTAACCTTAAAAGACAAGCTTTGACCATCAAGATAATTGTTACTCTGCCAGTTCTGTCCCCAGTTCCTTGACATAGAAATCCAACCAGTTTTTGACCCTTTGATGAAAGCTGCATGCACATCACCAGCACCACCAACGTTTGTGATAAGAACAAGGTTGAAGTAAGAATGGCCATTGATAGTGAACCTTATACCCCCCTTTCTCCTGCAGGATACCCTACACAAAATCCAGACACAGATTAGTTTACAACAAATACAAAAGAAAAATGTAGAGAATATGAAAGAGTAATCTACCTCCTGTAAGATACAGGAACGATTCCAGCTTTGTATTGAGCAATATGAAGAAAAACAGGTTGAGCAAGATCAAAATGTTGGAGAGGAGGGTTACACCAACCACCTGCATTATTTGGTAAGGCATTGTTTGGTGGACAGAAGTTGGTAGCAGTGACCACAATAGAACCAGGAAGGCACCATTTATGGTCACCTGCACATTTAATTTCATAGCAAGAACCACAGCTTAAACCGTTGTTGAAAAGTGCTGTGCTCAAAGCAGCAGTGTTGGTTCCATACCCTTGACTGTAAAGGTTACCATATCCACAAGCCCCACCTATACAACAGAATCAGATCAGAGGGTCACTCAATGTTACTTCAAGATCTGATTTTTATCACAGACAAATATAAAAATTAAAACTTTTTAGAAAAATGGTGCATACCCATTGTTCCTGATGCATCACTGCCTCCATAGAAGGTAGCATGAGCATCAGTCCATCCTTCAGCATAGGCATGAACAGATGAGAACATAGTGAGGGAACACACCAAAAGCAGGCCAATGAAAGCCATTTCTTGTTTCCTGAACATGTAACAAAACAAAACAATGAGACATCTCTTTGAAACATAGCATTTAAGAACATTAATTTAGTTAAAGATGTTAACTTTAGTATTCAAATGAAGGAAGAATGTGAGGTAGTTATGAAAAAGGAAATTACTTTGAGGAGTAGAAGGTGGTTAGGGAGAGAAAGCAATTAGTTTGATGAGTGAGTGAAGGGAGTTGGTGGGAGTGCCCCTTAATTTATAGAGATTGAGGTTGAAGGGTTTGTGGAACATAGCATGGGACCACACTCATAATTTTAACTAACTCTTTTCAACTGTTTGGACCTTGCAAGTTGTTAGTTTTAAATTTCAATTAGTTAATTAGTTAACTAACTTATAAAAAAAAATTCACTATTTCTCATCTCATAAAAAGAATAACTATGTTTTCAAAAATGTATTTAATGAGAAATTGTATATCACCCAATTTAGATTCAAACTTATTTAAATAAAAAATACAAATTGGTTTTTTAAAAAAATCAAAAATTACAAAATAAAATATTAAATATTATTATATACATTTGAATGTCATTTTTTTGAAACTGATCGGTTTGAATTTGATTTTAAATTGATTTTTTTAACTGATTCTATCTAAATTGAAATGTTTTATATATTTTAATATTCATTTATTTATTTATTAATTTATCATTTTTATTTGTTTCTTTATACTAGTTATTAAATTAGTTTAATCTATTTAATTTTATTAATTCATTTGTTTTATCATTTTGAAAATATTAATACCAAATAGTATTTATAATTTCAATTTTCAAAATCAAATTTACATTAAACTAATTAAAATTAGATCAGGTCGTTTTTTTAACAAATTATTTAATATTAAATCAAAACACAAATAAAATTATTTTATATTAAATAAATTTTTACCTTAAAATCGATTAAACTACAAACACTCATAATCTATATTCTTAGCATTCAACTATAAAAACTAATCACACAACTTTTTTTAAGTTATTAAACATGACAAAGCACTCCATTATTTTTTATGAGAATAAACATGACTAAATTTGAATACAAAAGTTATAGTTAAACTAAAAAACATAATTATTTTATTCAAGTGCTTTTGAATTTGATGAGAAATTTTGTTTTATCAAAAAAGTTACTCCTAAGAAATGCTAAAACTTGTATATTAGTTTAAATGTATTTTAAGTAAGAAAAAAAAGTGGAGCAAATAAGTACTTATATTAATGGTGTGTGGGTGTGTGTGAGCATTAAAAGCTATTGAGTCAAACACGAGCTTTATAGGTTTGAATTAAATTGAAACGTGAGAGAGAGAGAGAGCGGTGTGTTGCATAAAAGCTGTTTTGTGGCAGGAAATGGGTGGCTCAGTTGTGAAGAATGGGAGCGGGAAAATCTCCAAAATACATGTGGGGCACATAGAATTTGGCTCTCTTGGTTTACCAACCTTAGGGGGCACATGCAGCCATTAACCTTTTGCTGCCAAAGCAACAGTACTATCAATTTCCTTCTTGCTCCATTCTACAAAACTCTTTTTATTTTATTTTTAAGTAAAGGGAGTGTAATTGATCTATTGTAATATATGAAAAAGGATAAAATGGAAATGACAGGGGTGTGTAGTATTATAACATTAAATTTTATTAATAATTATAAAATCTATTTTTAAGTAAAGGGAGTGTAATTGATCTATTTTATAATATAACATTAAATTTTATTAATAATTATAAAATCTTAAAAATTAATTATAATCTTCAAAAATAAAAAGAATGAGATAAAACATTAATTTCATTATAATTATTAAAAGAATGAGATAACATTAAATTTTAAAATAATTATAATCTCATTATAACATTAAAAGAGTAAGATAGATTTTTAAGAATGAGACATAAATTTTACAATATAATTTTAAAAAATAATTATAATCTTAAAAAAATAAAAAATAGTATTTTATTAATAAAATGTTAAAATTAAAATTATATTAATTATAAAATAATAAAATATTCAGATATTGATCCAATGAATGGTCGAGAGAACACATAAAAAAACGTAGGACACCCTCGCCCAATGAATGGTCAAGCCTTTATATCAATTGGGGCATATTGAGGCATTTTTTTCAAAATGGGGTAAATTGGAAAAAAAATCAAATAAGGGGCAAGGTAGTAAAAAAGTTGCTTTGCATATCTCTGAAAACCTAAAATTGTCCTTAATATATATGGAGATGTATCTTCAAACGCACCTAAAATCACATTAGTCATCATAATTCAGCCACACACTTTATTTTTTGCCAAAATATAGTTTGGCGATGCATCTCCGAATATTATTTAGGGTGTATCCGAATATGCATATTCGTAAATCCTCTTGAATTCATTTTAAGTTATTGGATGCGTGTTTATTGCACATAACGTGGGGGTATTTCGGAGATACATTTTCGAAAACCCCCTGAATACTTTTTAGACAACAACATTGTCCTAACTTTGTCATTTTGAGGTTAAATTATACTTTAGGTCATTTTATGGCATAAATTAAAAGACGCATACATTATTTGATTCAAACATACTACACATGCATTATTAAACAAGGTTTACGCCATACAAAGGTAAACATATGGAATGGAAAAAGATTACGAGAAGAAATTTCAAATATCAGAACAAGAACAAGTAGGATTTCCATCAGGTGGAAGAAGGGAACGCAGCTGGAAGAGAGGGCGTGTAATCCTTCTATTTTTCAGAAATTCCTAATAGAGTGAAGGCTTCTGAGATATTCAACATTTTCGGGGAGTATGACAAAGTGGTAGAAGTGGTTATTCCACCCAAAAGGAACAAGTATGGCAAACGTTTCAGGTTTTCCAGGTTCAAGAAAGTAGAAGACAGTAGATTGCTTGCGATTAAGTTGGACAACATCTACATTGATCAAGTTAAGATTCACGCAAATATCCCAAGATTCTCTAAGGAGGAGGTTCGTACCAAAGGTGAATACAATGAGAAGGGATCTGATCTCAGAAGAAATAATGAGGTTGTGACCTAAAGGAAGTTCAAAGCTTCAAACGCTAGTGTCGGGGAAAGAACTTTTGCGGAGGTAGTCTGCAAAGAATGAGTTCTCCCTCAACATTCTCCACGCAAGATTCGTGTTCATCTAAACTATAGTCCTGATTAAAAAGATCTTTCAAGACTAAGGAAAGCTTATATGGGTGTAGTCCTTTCTGCTGGTATGTCTTATAATATACAGACTAGCTTTGAGATAGAGGGGTACTTCTCCATTAAAATTACCCCCTTGGCACAAACTTATGCCTGTTGGAAGAAAGTGAGGATGGAGAAATCAGAGATTTAATCAGAGTGGCAAAGTCTTGGTGGAGACAATGGTTCTCTGAGATCAGAGAATGGAAAGAAGGTGACATGGACAATGAATGGGTAACTTGGCTGGGATACTTTGGTGTCCCTTGTCAAGCTTGGAACTTTGCTTTTTTCGAAATCATTTCTAAGACTGTTGGTAAGTATGTGTATGCTGATGATAATACTTTGAAAGGAGATTGTTTAGACGTGGCTAGAATCACGGTTAGATCAAATTATGCGATGGTGATAAATGAGATTTTTAAGGTGAAGATCAACGAGGAGGTGTTTAGTATCAAGGTAACTGAAGTCACGCATAACCCTTTACGTATTCTTGCAAATGGTGAAGGAAGGAAGAAGGAGATGTTTTCCTTTTCTTCGGATTCAGAAGGTTTCTGGGGTAATCCTAATGGTATTGATGCAGAAGATGTTAGGGTCCCGAATCAATCCCCCCGCTCCAGTGATGAAGAGGGCGAGTTTGTTTCTTCCTCAAATAGAGGCCTAAGAGAGGAAGGTTTGCAGGTGGTCAGATGCCCTGCGGTTTCTTCAGGAAAGGAGTAAGTCCTCGTTGAGGATGTGGTAGCTGACTCTAGTCATGTTGGCTCTGTTTTTGATACTGCTTTAGTGGTAGCTAAAGCTGCTAAAGCTTTTGAGACACAGCCTAATGATAAGGTTGCTAGAGTAGACATTTCAGCTTTTTGCGATGTTCCGTCGTTGGGGGATGACTCGTTTTTTAAGGTTGCAAATGATGTCTTGTTGGATTGTGGGAAAAAGTTAAATCACAAAAAGGTTAAAATGAGAAGTCTCTTGGAGGTTATTGGTCCAGTCAGCAGATCCAAATTTAAAAAGAAAAAGATCAAGAGAGTTTTGGGCCTAGCCAACACTGAAGGCCCAGCAGATTCAGAGGACCCAATTGAAGACTTCTCTCAACCCTCTTACTTCGTTCCCTTGAAGAAAAAACCTATTCCCATTTCTTCTAGTTTGACTTCTAATCCGAAGAAGACAATTTCAACTGACACAATGTTTTCAGCAGGCGCGGTGTTGTGTTGCGACCAAACATCTGATTATGATGTTAGGTTGTCCAATCATAAATTCTGGGATAATCTGGAATCAAATGTTGGAGATAAACTTTGGAACACTATTTCAAATTTGGGGGTGTTGGCGAGTGACAACTCAAAGGACTACTCAAAGAAATTAGCAGAAATGGAGTCTCAAGACAAAGTCAGAGCATATAGCAAGAAGGTGGATTCTAAAGGTGATCAATGATTATAGGATCTCTAAACATTAGAGGGGGAATTTCTCCAAAAGAAACAAGATCAGGAAAATTATTTCTGAAGGAAATGCTGATGTTTTCTTTATTCAAGCAAAAAAATTAAAGGAGGTCGATTTAGCTCTGATAAAAAATATGTGGAATAATTGTGAAGTGGGTTGGTCGTTTTGCAGTTCCCAGGGTCAGTCAGTCGGTATATTAACTTTGTGAAAGGGAAAATCAGTTGAGTCCATTTGTTTGTTTAGAGGAGTGGGTTACCTCGGGATCAAAATTCTATGGAAGGAAGAAGTTTACGACTTAGTGAATATCTACTCAGGTTGCAGTTTGAACTTAAAGAGGAATCTGTGGAACGAGCTGAAGAGTTTAAAGAGGAAATTCTCAGATGGCCATTGGATAATGGGTGGAAATTTCAACGCTACAACTGATATCTCAGAAAAGAATGGTCTTGATACTTATTCAAGGAGATCGGAACGAAGGGATTTCAAGGCTTTCATCCACGAAACTAATTTGATTGATCTACCTGTTACAAGAAAGTCTTTTACTTGGTATAGCGACGACGGTAAGTCTATGAGCAGAATTAATAGATTTCTTGTTGACGAATCTATCGTCAGTAAATGGGGGATAATTGGTTAATCGGTTGGAAATAGAGACATATCGGATCATTGCCCGATTTGGGTGAAGATCAAAGTTGTAAACTAGGGCTGTAAACCTTTCAAAACCAACGATTCATAGTTTGATAACCCTCAGTTTATTAAGTTCATTGAGAAGGAATGGAAAGGTATCTCTGTTATGGGAAGGAGTGACTTTGTTTTAAAAAGAAGTTTAGAATTTTGAAGGGTAAGTTAAAAGTTTAGAGTAAGGAAGTCTTTGGGTGGCACGAGCTTAAAATAGATAAGGATGCGGAGGAGATAAATGAGCTAGACCTTAAACTGTCCTTGTGTGAAGCAACTGATATAGGGGATTTGGCAGCTAGAAGATCGTTAGATTGTAGCGATATATGGAGGAATATGTTTATAAAGGATAACATGATCATTCAAAAGGCAGGAGTTAGATGGAACAAAGAAGGTGACAGTAACTCTAGGTTTTTTCACAACATGATCAAAGGGAAAGTCAAGAGAAAATACATAGGGTCGGTGCAAACGGAGAATGGACCGGTGGATTCAGTGCTAGAGGTGAAGGAGGCTGTGAGGAACTTTTTTAAGGAGAAATTTGTTGAATCTGAAGCAAGCAGGCCGAGTTTGGAAGGCCATATTTTCAATTCCTTATCTGGTTCTAAAGTGGAATCTTTGGAGGCTGCTTTTTTTGAAGCTGAAATCGAAGATGTCGTTTGGAGTTGTGACGACTCTAAAAGCCCAGGGCCGGATGGCTATAATTTTGTCTTCGTCAAGAAGTGTTGGTCGTTCTTAAAGTATGACATATCCCGGTTTATGTTAGACTTTCAGTAGCATGCCTACCTCCCGAAAGCAGTTACGTCTTCTTTTCTTATCCTCATTCCTAAGGTTATTAACCCTTATTCCCTTGGGGAGTATCGACCGATTTATTTGGTAGGTTCTTTGTACAAGATATTGGCGAAGATTTTGGCAGCTAGATTGAATAAGGTTATTGGTAGTTTAGTGTCACCTAGCCAGTCTGCGTTCGTTCCCAGTAGAATGCAATTGGAAGCTGTTGTTATTGTAAACGAGGTTGTTGACATGGCCACTAGGGAGAATAGGGAGTGTATGTTGTTCAAAGTCGACTTCGAGAAAGCGTACGACTGTGTTAATTGGAACTTCCTCAGGTTTTTGATGAAAACTATGGGCTTCGGGAAAACTTAGTTACGTTGGATGGAGGCGACTAATTTCAAAAGCCATATTTCTGTTCTGGTTAATGTAAGCCCTACTTTGGACTTTGAGGCGGAATGCGGTCTTAGACAGAGGGACTCTTTATCCCCTATTCCTTTTTGTTTTGGTCATAGAAGGGTTGACTCAATTAATGAAGAAGGCGGTTAGCAGTGGAGTTTTTAAAGGTTTTGCAGTGGGACCAAGTATCTCAGTGAATATAATCCAGTTCGCTGGCGATACGCTTATAATTGGTGAACGAGGGTAGCAAACTCTGTGGAGTATGAAGTCCATTTTGAGAGGCTTTGACCTCATCTCGGGATTGAAGGTTAACCTTTGTAAAAGCGGGTTGATGGGATTGAATGTGAGTTCACATTTCCTCTTAGTTGCATCGAACTTTTTATCTTGTAGGATCGACAAACCTTCTTTTAGTTTTTCAGGGATTCCCATTGGGTGCAACCCGTGTAGAGTTTTAACTTGCGCTCCCCTCGTCGACAAGTTCAGGTCTAGATTGAATGCGTGGAAAGGGAGGCTCTTATCAATGGCGGGCCGGTTGATTTTGATAAATTCGATTTTAACTAGCCTTCCTATTTTGTGGCTATCATTCTACAAACTTCCAGTAGCGGTTTTAAGTAGTATTGATAAAATTAGGAAGAAATTTTTGTGGGATGGTTGTCATGACAAATCAAAAGTTCATTGGCTTAGTTGGGATGTGGTGTGTTAACCTAAGGATAAGGGAGGATTGGGTGTCTTAAGTTTAAAAGAGTTCAGTCTTGCCCTTCTAACAAAATGGAAGTGGAAGATGATGGAAGACAAGGTATCGATTTGGAAAAAAGTTCTAAAAGGGAGATACAAAGGAATTGAATATAAGATGTTGTCGGGTTTTAACAATGCGAAAGGAGCGGAGTCTTATTGGTGGAAGGAATTATTCAGAAGCAGGGCGGTTTCAACTAACCTTGGTTTTTCTTTTGCAGGTTCAATTTCTCATTCTATCGGAGAAAGCAAAGTGACTCCTTTTTGGACGGAGAACTGGGTTAATTCATCTCCCTTTGTTGTCCAGTTCCACGACTTATACGTCTCTAGCTCTCTCAAATAGGCGACTGTGTTTTCAATGGGTTCTTGGTCCAATGGTTGCTGGTTGTGGGGGGTTTGGAATCCCTGCAACGTCTTATTCGAACCAGTCTGATGTGGTTCTCGCGTTGCAGGCGTTGCTGCAGAATTTCAGGCCGGTTAAGGATTCTAAAGATGCTGTAAAATGGAGCTTAGGAAATGTAAAGGATTTCATTTCAAATTCTGTTTATCAGGTTCTGAGGGGAGGGGAGCCTTCTTGCTTTGTTTCAAACTAATCAGGTGACAGCTTTTGAAGCTCTTTGGAAGATTAATTTTCCAGCTAAAATCAAAATCTTCGGATGGATATTGTTGTGGTATTGAATTGCAATGAAGGATCTTCTTGTTAAAAAGGGAGTTGACATCATTGAGAAGTCTTGTCCTTTTTGTTGAACTGTAGATGAAATTTTGGCTCATTCGTTTTTCGAATGCTCGAAGGCAGTAGCTGTTTGGAGAAGTTTAGGCCTTTGGTGTGGCTGCAGGAGAGTTTATGCGGGTTGTATCCGTTCATTTTTCTTGGATTGGTGTCGGTCAGGCACCAATAGTAAAGGATTTTTTTAAGTATGGTTCTATTTGGATAACTATCAATTGGTGCTTATGGAAGGCTAGAAATGATTTTCTATATAGAAATGTAGCTTGTAGTGTCAATGATATTTGCTGGAACGTAGAATTCTACGTTTGGAAATGGTATTGTTTAGGAGAAATTTCCTATTCCAACTCTAGTTTTCTAGACTTTTGTATGGATCCGTTAGGAGCTTAAGTTAGCATTGTGTTGGTGGGGAATTTCTTTTTTGATGTTCTTTATAGGCTTGTCTTGTAAGGGTTGAATACCCCTTGTATTCTATCTTAATCCATCTTGCTTTAAGAAGGAAAAAACATGCATTAAAAAGTCATACATTAATTAAAGTAAATTCAAAAAGTATCAACCAAACATAATATTTGTCCGAAAAATACAACCAAACATAAATTATTATATATGTCTAACCCTTGGGCTTCTCCGCTTGTATGCAAGGCATTCTGGGTCTCAGCAACAATGCCTTCTAAGAAGGCCAAATGGGAATTGTCTTCCTAAAAAATAATTGCGTCTAAATCGGCACACTTCATTCTGATTAAGATCAGTTTTCCATTGCGGAATCTGGCAGAGATTTACATTGCTATGATTGTGAAACATCATGGTATTCCATCAAGTATTGTGCCAGATAGAAATCTGAGATTCTTCCGGGTGTTGGGAGTTCTTTTAAGTCTAAGAAGCTTACTCCCTATTTTATTTGTCCCTATCAGATTACCCAGAAGATTGGAGTTGTTGCTTACAGGGTGACCTTGCTACAGTCTCTTTCAAATGTGCTTAATATTTTCCATGTGTCTCAACTTTGGAAGTACATTCCTAATCCGTTGCATATAATCTAGATGGATGATTTGCAAGTGAGAAAGAATCTGACTATTGAAGCAATGCCTATAAGGATTAGGGATCGAGAGGTGAAGCAACTTAGAGGGAAGGAGATTGCTTTAGTGAAGGTGGTATGAGGAGAACCCGTTGGAGGAAGTTTGACATGTAAGCTGTAACGCCCCGACTTATTTTAATTATGTTTCGCAATTAAAATTATGTGTTGTTGTGTGTATGTATGTGATTATGTGTGTTTTATTATGTTGGGGTACCCTTTGGTGAAGGTAAAGGCCTTAAAAATAGACTCTAAGGTGTTGTAGGAGTGTGTGCGTAATTGTGTAGAACTTGGTGGCGTGGAGAGTAGAACTAATTAATTTATATTAGTTAATATTTATTTAATTAAATAATAGGAGGTGATTATTATTTAAATAAATATTTAATGTTATTATTATTGTTATTATTTTAATTAGTTGGATTAAATAATAATAATAATAATAATAATAATATAACAAGAAGAAGAAAATAAGGGAGTTGGGAGACAGAACTTCTGATACGTGTTTTTGGGAGAAAAAAAGAAAGATGAAGTTAGGGCTAAAGGGAAGAGAAGAAATGATTTCCAATGTTGAAGCTCTTGTAAGAACTCTAAGGTAAGGGTGGAGTTCTAATTATCTAAGGGTTATCATGATGATTGGTGGGTAGATTATGCCAAGTAGGTTTTGTGTTTCTTTCCCTATTCATGATTTTGATGAATTAGTATTGTGTGTTTGATGAACTTCTTGATGAATTATAAATGGTTGTTGATGTTGCGATTTAAAATAGAATGATGCGTAGTTGTAATTTCTATTTTTGGAATCTTATAAGTGATTTTTGTATGTTGTTGATGTTGTTTGTGGTATGTGATCGTGAGTCAGAGTCAGAACAAGGTTATGAGTAATTTTGATAAAAAGAATTTGGGATTTGGGACTTTAGAAAACTGCGTTTTTGTGTTAAAATGTGTTCAAAATGATTTATAAGAAAAATTGAGTTTTAGGAGGGTTGAAAAGTGATTTTCGTATAATAAGTTGCAGAAAAAGTGCTTCTGGACGCAGTGTAATCGATTACCGTTGTGGGAGTAATCGGTTACATTGCCCAAAAAACTGCATTTTTGGCTTTTTCGGAGGCGTAACTGATTACAGTGTTTGTGATAATCGATTACGCCAATGGCAATGGCGTTGGTAGCTAGTTACGCAGGCGTAACCGATTACCTCATTTTGCGTAACCGGTTACACTACTATTTTTTTTATTTAAATCTTCTAAAATTCATAACTTTTGTTCCGAGAGTCTGATTCGAGTGTCGTTCGAAGCGTCGGGAAGCTGATGTGTCGAAATTTTGTATAAAAATAGTTACGGCAGCAAAAGCTTATAATTATGTGGTTGGTTGTATTAAACGCATTATTATCATTATGTTGTGGTGTGATATGATTCTAAATGCCTTGTGGATGCTTATTATGTTGTATATCATTGTTGCTGGACTGTATAGCATTTCGTTGTTGTTGTCCTATAGTGGCATGTTGCATTGTTATATGGCCATTTTCATTGTTTTTGTCATGCATTTCATGGTTGCATGAGTTGTGAGATAAGTTGTGTGCCCATGTGGGGTGTGAGCATTTTATCCGGATTCCGATTATGGAATCGTATCGTTGTTGCTGTTGTTGTTGTTAAGGCGATCATGTGCCTATGTGGGGTGTGAGCGATCATGTTAATCGTGTGCCCAGGTGAGGTGTGAGCGATCACGTAAGTCGTGTGCCCATGTGGGGTGTGAGCGACATTATGGAAATTCCTACGGGAATTAGGATCTCGAAATTGGGATCGGGTTCTGAAATAGAAACTGATGGTACCACATGCATTAAGTCGAGTTGTGAGTCTTAATGTATTGCATTTTAGTTGTGTTTATTGGTGTGTTGGATTTGTTGACATGTTGATTCTAACTATTATTGTATTGTTGTATGTTATGGAATGAGTGTTTGTGCATGAATAGTCTAATGCTTGCTTAATTATCATGCTTTCCTTTATCTAATTATGATATCTCACCCATTCTGTTTGAATGTTGCCTTTATATGGGCATCGTGGAGATAACTCGCAATAAAGGAGTTGAAGTGAGTAGAAGATGAAATATTTGTTTTTCTTTTAGTGTCGGCGTCTGCTCTGATGTGTAACACTGGGGTCAAGGAACATTGTGTTTTGATGTGTTTGATAGAGATTTTTGGATATCTCTAGAATATTTGTTGTTTATGTCGTTTTGAAGAAAAAATTATGCCATGAATAATTATTTATGTTAATGCTTTCGTTGTTTAATAAAAGTTTTGATGTTTTCAGACATGTTGAGTTCTTATAGTTATTATGAATAATTTTTAAATAAATTGCATGTGTTACATATCTAGTTATATGAGCAGTTGTAGTATGAATTATGTGACATCCTGAATATATTTTTAATGAGAATACTCTGATTTATATTTAAATTGCGCGGGGTATATTTAGGGTGTTACATTAGTGGTACTAGAGTTAGTTGGTCAATCCGGCCAAGTTGTTGAGTCGTAGTGTTTGATAGTTGAATATTGTCTTTGTTGTCTTCTAACCATTGTTGTTGTTTATGGGGCAAAAACAGAAATGGCTGGAAGGAACGGTGCTGCTATTACTGCTGCTTTGTAGGTTGTTGCTCAGGCTGTTCAGAATCAACCTAATGCTGGTGAGAATGATGAGTTCCGTCACATGGGAAAGTTCCAGAAGAACAATCCGCCTATTTTCAAGGGTAGGTATGATCCTGATGGAGCGCAGAAGTGGCTCAAGGAGATTGAAAGGAACTTTCGAGTGATGAATTATTTTGAAGAGCAGAAGGTACGGTTTGGTACTCATATGTTAGCTAAGGAGGCTGATGACTGGTGGGTCAACACTCGCCAGGTGTTGCTGATGTCAGGCGAAGTTATTACCTGGGCTGTGTTTCGTAGAGAGTTCCTGAGGAAGTACTTTCCTAAAGATTCTCGGTTTATTGTTTTGTATCAGATATCACCAAGAGTTAGAGATGTTTGTAATTTTAACACTCGAGGCCGAAGAGGGAAGAGAGTGGTTACATGTAACACCCGAGGGTGAGGGAGTGGTTGTCGGTGCACGAGGCATGACAATGAGACACGCCTAGCAGCTTCTTGGGAAAAATCAAATTCACATAGGAATGAAAGGGATCCTGAAGCTGTGCAGAGATGAGATTACATGGTTGAAGGAAGACTTATAAGGATTATTTGGTACTACCTATACCAACAAGATGCATCTTCTTTTCGGTAGCCTGTTCCATAAGAACTCCACAGTTAAACGTGCTTGGCTTGGAGTTGTATTGGGATAGGTGACCTTCTGGGAAGTTTCCTGGAAAGCGTGTGAATGAGGATAAAGCATCCTAAAAAGTCATGTGTTGGTTTATGGGGTTAGTCGGTAATCCTGAAAGTAGTTTGGGGTGTTACAAATGGTATCAGAGTCAAACCTCTGCCAGTACGATGTTGTTCAGGGACAACCCGAGGCTTATAGAATGGCGTTGCCTCCAAATTTGTCGAATTTGCATGATGTGTTCCATGTTTCACAGCTTCGAAAGTACGTTCTAGATCCGTCGCATGTGATTCCGATGGATGATGTTCAGGTAAGGGATAACCTTAGAGTTGAGGCTTTGCCTGTGAGGATTGAACTGAGGGGAAAAGAGATTTCTCTCGTGAAGGTGGTGTGGGGAGGCACTGCCAATAGAAGTGTGACTTGGGAGTTGGAGAGTAGGATGCGTGAATCATATCCTGAGTTGTTTAGATTAGGTAAATTTTCGAGGACAAAAATATTCTAAGTGGGGGAGAGTTGTAACGCCCCGACTTATTTTAATTATCTTTCGTAATTAAAATTATGTGATGTTGTGTGTATGTATGTGATTATGTGTGTTTTGTTATGTTGGGGTACCCTGTGGTGAAGGGTATAGGCCTTAAGAATAGACTCTAAGGTGTTGTAGGGGTGTGTGAGTAATTGTGTAAAACTTGGTGGTGTGAAGAGTATAACTAATTAATTAATATTAGTTACTATTTATTTAATTAAATAATAGGAGGTGATTATTATTTAAATAAATATTTAGTGTTATTATTTTAATTATTTTGAATTAAATAATAATAATAATAATAATAATAATAATAATAATAATAATAATAAGGCAGTTGGGAGACAGAACTTCTGATACGTGTTTTTGGGAGAAAAAAGAGAAAGTGGAGAGATAGGGCTACAGGGAAGAAAAGAAAGGATCGCCATTGTTGAAGCTCTTGTAAGAACTCTAAGCTAAGGGTGGGGTTCTAATTATCTAAGGGTTATCATGATGATTCGTGGGTAGATTATGCCATATAGGTTTTGTGTTTCTTTCTCTATTCATGATTTTGATGAATTGGTATTGTGTGTTTGATGAACTTCTTGATGAATTGTGAATGGTTGTTGATGTTGTGATTGATAATAGAGTGATGTGTCATTGTAATTTCTGTTATTGGAATCGTATAAGTGATTGTTGTATGTTGTTGATGTTGTTTGTGGTATGTGATCGCGAGTCAGAGTCGGAACAAGGTTATGAGTCATTTTGATAAAAAGGATTTGGGGTTTGGGACTTTAGAAAAGTGTCTTTTATGTTCAAATGTGTTCCAAAAGATTTATAAGAAAATTTGAGTTTTGGGAGGGTTCAAAAGTGATGTTCATATAATAAGTTGCAGAAAAAAGTGCTTCTAGGCGCAGTGTAATCGATTACCGTTGTGGGCGTGATCGGTTACACTTCCCAAAAAAATTGCATTTTTTGCTTTTTTGAAGGCATAAACGATTACGGTGTTTGTGATAATCTATTACACCAATGGCAGTGGCGTTGGTGGCTGGTTACGCAGGAGTAACCGGTTACACTGCTGTTTTTTTTTTAAATCTTCTAAAATTCATAACTTTTGTTCTGGGAGTCCGATTTTAGTGTCGTTCGAAGCGTCGAGAAGCTGACGTGTCGAACTATTGTATAAAAATAGTTATAGTAGGAAAATTTGAATAATTCTATGTTTTGTTGTATTAAACGCCTTATTATCATTATGTTGTGGTGTGATATTTGTGGATGCTTGCTATGTTGTATGCTGGATTGTATAACATTTCGTTGTTGCTAGCCTGTAGTAGAATGTTGCATTGTTAGATGGTCATTGTCATTGTTGTTGTCATGCATTTCATGGTTGCATGAGTTGTGAGATAAGTTATGGGCCCATGTGAGGTGTGAGCGTCTTATTCGGATTTTGATTGCGGAACCGTAGCATTGTTGTTGTTGTTGTTAAGGTGATCGTGTGCCCATGTGGGTGTGATCGATCACGGTGATCATTTGCCCAGGTGGAGTGTGAGCGATTACGAAAGTCGTGTGCCCATGTGGGGTGTGAGGGACATTATGGAAATTTCGACGGGAATTGTGATCCTGAAATAGGGATCGGGTTCTGAAATAGGAACCGATGGTACCACATGCATTGATTCGAGTTGTGAGTCTTAATGCATTGCATTTTAGTTGTGTTTGTTGGTGTATTGGATTTGTTGACATGTTGGTTGTAACTGATGTTGTATGGCTGTATGTTCTGAAATGGGTGTTTGTGCATGAATAATCTAATGCTTGCTTAATTATCATGCTTTCCTTTATCTAATTATGATATTTCACCCCTTATGTTTGAATGTTACCTTTACATAGGCATCATGCAAATAACTCATAGTATAGGAGTTGAAGTATGTAGAAGATGAAGTCTTCTGTTTTCCTTTTAGTGTCGGCGTCTGCTCTGATGTGTAATACAGGGGTCAGGGAACGTTGTTTTTTGATGTGTTCGATAGAGATTTTCGGATATCTCTAGAATATTTGTTGTTTATGTCATTTTGAAGAAATAAATATGCCATGAGTAATTATTTATGTATATGTTTCTGCTGTTCAATAAAATTTTGATGTTTTCAGACATGTTGAGTTCTTATAGTTATTATGAATAATTTTTAACTAAATTACATGTGTTGCATATCTAGTTATATGAGCAGTTGTAGTATGAATTATGTGACATCCTGCATATATTTTTTATGAGAATACTCTTATATATATTTAAATTACGCGGGGTATATTTGGGGTGTTACATTAGTGGTATCAGAGTTGGTTGGTCTATCCGACCAAGTTAGTTTTGTGACAGTTGAATACTGTATTTGTTGTCTTCTAACCATTTTTGTTGTTTATGGTGGAAAAACCGAAATAGCTAGAAGGAACGATGCTGTTATTGCTGTTGCTTTGAAGGCTGTTCAGAATTAGCCTAATGCTGGTGAGAATGATGAGTTCCATCACTTGGGAAAGTTATAGAATAACAATCCTCCTATTTTCAATGGTAGGTATGATTCTGGTGAATTACAGACGTGGCTCAAGAAGATTGAAAGGATCTTTCGAGTGATGAATTGTTCTGAAGAGCAGAAGGTATAGTTTTGTACTCATATGCTAGCTGAGGAGGCTGATGATTAGTGGGTTAACACTCGTCAGGTGTTGGTGATGTCGAGTGAAGTTGTTACCTGGGTTGTGTTTTGTAGGGAGTTCCTGAGGAAGTACTTTCCTGAGGATGTTCGTGGTAAGAAGGAGATTGAGTTTCTGGAGCTGAAGCAGGGTAATCTGTCTGTTACTGAGTATGATGCTAAAATTGTGGAACTTGTTAAGTTCTATCCGCATTATAGTGAGGCGACTACTGAGTTCTCAAAGTGCGTCAAATTAAAGAATGGTTTACGTCCTGAGATCAAGCAGGTGGTTGGATATCAACAGATTAGGAGATTTCTAGAGTTGGTGGATAGCTATAGAATTTATGAGGAGGATAGCAATGCTCGGTCAGTTCATTATATGAGTATGAGTGAGAAGAGGGGAAAGCAGAATATGAACCATGGGAAGCCTTACAGTGATCCAACTGATAAGGGTAAATAGAGAGTTGTTGATGGTAAGAGGCTAAGTAGGGGAGGTGTTCTCGCTCCTCTTAAGTGCTACAGATGTGATGAATTGGGTCATCGTGACAGCGAATGCAAGAGTGATGTGAAGAAGTGTTACAAGTGTGGGCAGTACAGACATCTGATTGCTGACTACAAAATTAATCTGGTGACTTGCTACAACTGTGGAGATCCTGGACATATCAGTACCCGTTGCCATAAGCCGAAGCAAGCTTCGATGGGAGGAAATGTGTTTGCTCTGTCAGGAACCCAGACTTCTAGTGGTGACAGGTTGATCAAAGGTATATGTTATATCAATAATACGCCTTTGATTGATATTATTGATATTGATGCTACTCATTCTTTTATTGCTACTGGTTGTGTAAAAAGGCTTGGCCTTATTGTTTCTTCTATGAAGGGAGAAATGGTTATTGAAACTCTTGCTAAGGGATCAGTGACTACTTCTCTGGTGTGTTTGAATTGTCCTCTGTCGATCCTTGATAGAGATTTTGGTGTTGATCTTATTTGCTTGCCGTTGGTAAATCTTGATGTTTCATTGGGACTGAACTGGTTGGAGTTCAATCACGTTCATATCAACTGTTATAAGAAGTCAGTGCGGTTTCTTGCTCCTGGTGATGAGAAGGAAATTGGTTTTCTGTCTGCTAGAGAGTTGAATGAGCTTTTTAAAGAGGAAGCTCAAGTGCTTGCGTTGTTTGCATCCTTATATGTGGAGAGTCAAGCGGTGATTGATGAGTTGTAAGTGGTACGTGAATTTCCAAATATGCTTCCAGATGATATTTCGGATGTGCTGCCAGAGAGAGAGGTAGAGTTTACTATTGGTCTTGCCCCTGGGGTGTTACATAAGCTTGAGAGTCGGATGAAGTAATCATATCCAGATCTATTTTCTCAAAGTAATTTTTTATGGCGAAAATATTTTTAACTGTGGGATAGTTGTAACACCCCAACTTTTAAATAAGTAATTTATTTAATTATTGGTGTATTTTTTCATTATACTTGAATTTCAATGGTTTTTGTTGTGCGGGGGTATTTAAGTAATTTAATATTATCGAGGGTTATAAGATTTAAGAGCAGAAAAATAAAATATTATTATTGAGGTTACTGGTATTTTAACATATTTATTTAATTCATAATAGGTTGAAGGAGTTTAAAATATAGAAAACCTTGAATTTAATCATCATTTAAATTAAATATTTATTTAATTTTAATAATAATTTATAAAAAAATTGAGAATGGGGGAAGAAGTTGAGGTTTTAGAGAAGTTGTGAGGCTAAGTTGTAATATTGGAGTACTGTGGGTAAAGATTGTGAATTACTGTTATGTAAATATAAAAAGTTGGGATTTAGAAATGTGAAATTGTGAGAAGATTGTGAAGCGGCTATGAGGAACCCTGAGGGGGAGCTCTAGGAAGGAAAAGTTAAATTTCACCAAGAATTATGCAATTTTAAGGTAAGGGGGAGAAATTATCTTCTTATGGGTGATTTAGGCATGCATGATAGTGGGGGTTCCTTACCCTCCTATCAATGTCTTGGGGTTTATGTTGTTTTTCCCAAATTTTTCTTAATTTATACGATCTGTTTAAATTGTCCAAATAAGGTTTGGTCAAAACCTTATTAGTGCGATTGTTGTAATTGTTTTTCTATATGATTATTCTGAGACCCAAAAAGTGATTTAGGAAAAATCCCCTATAGTCTCTTTAGTGTTGTTGTTTGTAGGTTTACAAACCTTTTGTTGATGATGATATTGTATGAGTTTTGTGTTGTGTCGTGTGATTAACCCTGTAGAGTTGGAATTTTGTCCCGGGAATTCGAACGACTCTGTTTAGGTCGTTTGGTTTCCCAATTTTGTGATGTTGCTGGACTGGGTTCTGTTTCCCAAAATTTCCCAAACTCGACCTATTTTCCAAATTTTCCCAAATGCAGTAAAAAACCTTTTTTTTTCTTTCCAAAATGAGACATTTTACATGAAAAATCAGATTTTTGACAAAAACTTAAAATTTGAAACTTTTGAAAAAAAAATCAAATATTGGATTTTTCAGACCGAACGAGTTGGTTGAGCATTTGAGGACGGTTGGGACACAAATAAGCGAGCTTTAAATATTTTCAATAGAGAGAAAACGCAGAAAAATTGCAGGTAGACTTAGAAAGGGATTGACCGCCTTATTTCAGGCATATCTTGAGTTTTGGGACTCAGGTTGAGGCGCGGTTCGAAGAGTTAGAAAGCTAATGTGATAATCTTTCTTTTGAAGTAGAGAATTTGAGTTTAGGGACACTACAAGAGTAGAAGTTCGTTGGTTTTTATACCATAGGCTTAGTCAATTTCAGTCCTATGTTGGTCATCGTGGTTCAAGCATAACTTGAGTTTTGTAAGTCCTTTTGGGATGATGTTAATTGAGTTAGAAAGAGGGTTTAATGATCTTTTCAACTAGAATTTTTCATAAAATTCTCATAAGTATACAATTTTTGGCGACATTTTAATGTCAGGCAAAACATTATGCCCGATACGAGTACCTGTTCTTGTTGTTTGATTAAACTGAACCAATTGGTGTATTAAGTCCTGAAATAAAAATCATATTCTTAAAATAGACGCTCTAAGATTTCCTTAACATATTCCTTTTCTTGATTCCGAATACATTTAATATTTTAAATAATTATTCAAATATGACGTGTGACTAGTAGGAAGCATGATTTTGGGGGTGTTTGATGAGTTTAGAGCTGTTGTTGAGTTATCTTAAGCTGTTTAGAGTTGTGAGAGCGTAATTGGTAGTTTTATATGTTTTAGGGTTGCCTTTAAGCAACTCTAATAAGTTTTAGAGTTATGTTGATAAGTTTAAGAGAGAGATTTGTTACCTTAGAGTTGTCAGAGTTACTATTTGAGTAACTCTGATATGTTTTAGAGTTGTGTTGTGTGTCTTGGTGTTAACGGTTATTACCCTGTTGATGGTCTGAGGCAAGTAATAATAATTGTGTGTTACTCTATTGATGAGGTTTTAAGATATTTGCCAACAACGATTCTCGATTTTGGGTGTTTTTTACTTTTTCGATGTTTCGGGTATTTTCGACGCTTTCTGAGTTTCGGGCATTTCTTGAGCTTTTGATTTCGTGAGCCTTTCGGTAATATTTTAAAGCATATTGTGGTGTCAGAGTCCTTTTATGACCTTAGAGTCACTTTTGAGTAAATTGAGGAAACTATCCGCCGTTATCCGAGTAGAATTATCACTCGTGGGTGTTTTCAACCTTTTTGAGAAAATTTGAGAAAATCATTAGTTTTTGAGAATTTTGAGAATTACGAGTTTTTGAGAGATTTTGAGAAACTGTGTGTTTTGAGAATTTTAAGAATTTATGAGTTTTTGAGACATTGAAATTATGAGTTTTTTAGAATTTTGAGAAATTATGAGTTTTTTTTCAGAATTTTGATAATAATGAGTTTTTGAGAATTTTGAGAATTTTAAATTTTTGAGACATTTTGAGCTCCTTGAGTAATTTGAGAAATTGATTATTTTGGGTAATTACATAACTTTACCTTTTTTGAGGAGAAATATTTAAAATTGTTTTGAAAATATGTTTTTGAGCATAGTAAACCAATAGGGATTACAGTGAGGCCTTTATTAGAGACTTAAGAATAGTAATCTAGAGAGATTACAGTGAGATCTTTATTGGTGATTTGAGAATAGTAATTTAAAGAGGGATTACGGTGAGGCCTTTATTGGCGATTTGAGAATAGTAATCCAAAAAGGGAATACAATGAGGCATTTATTGGCGATTTGAGCATGGTAATCCAGAGAAGGATTACAGTGATGGAATGTGTATGGAGAATTATAGGTTCAAGAGTGGAAATTCTTTTAGAATGTTTTGAGATTTGTGTTTTGTGATGTTGATGTTGATGTTGTTGCATGTATTGTATTGTTCATAGCATGCATTTATTTATTTCAGAGATAGGTAGGACCTCGGTCCAGTGATGGTCTAGATCAGATAGGAACTATGGCTGTGTCACGTCCAGAGAGGGACATAATTTAGAGGGGAACTGAAGACATGAGAAAATCAGTAACATACCTATGATCCTAGTTATTTTGGTACCACATGCATTTGAGAAGGAGCCGATGGCAATAGTATTGCATTGTATTGTTATTTATTTTGATTGTGTTTTGATGGTGATTGAGATGTTGTATAATTCGTTATTACTATCCTGTTTTGTTGAATTTCTCCATTAACATTTGCAAGATATCACTACTACAAATAACAGATGTCATGTCAGATGTGAAATGGATTTCACATCGGTTACTATGTCGTGGTAACAAAGGGCGTCATGAAAAGTGCACACTTTACCTCTCGGTTTTAGAAAAAACCGACGAATATGTGAAAAATCATGAGTTCGATCCCCAGGGAGACTTTTTTGTAAATCTGAAATGGTGAAAACACATGTCCCCTATATTTTGTAATTTTAGTGACGAATATACCACATTTTCACCTCATTTATCTCATAAAATCGAGGGGTAAAATAATTTTGAGTTTATTAAATCTAATGTGGATTGCTTATTTCACTAAACCCAATATTGAACATATAACTTCTCAAAATTGGTTAGGAAGTTTTTAGAGGAGCAAGCATGGAAGTATGCCAAGGAGGAGAAATGGGAGATATGTGGTGCAATTTTGGAGCTTTTGGTCTATGGAATTGTGATATTTTCGAATGTGGAAAATTTTGTGGATCAGATGGCTGTGGACATTTTCTTGGTTGGAAACCCAGTGCCTTTCCTCCTAGGTGATCTCTACCATACACTTAACACCAGGCATGCAAAGAATGATGGACCGTTCCTCTGTTGCGCCCCACTCTTACATAAGTGGCTAAGAACCCAAATGCCTCAAGAAGGTCCTTTTATTTCCAAAAAAACTCTAATGGTCTTAGAGATTCGCTTTGCTCACCGCTAGTTCCATCACATGGTATAAGAGGGAACGGGGAACCAAGGACATTATATTTTCTTGTGGAGCATGAGGTTGCATCAATTACAACCTAGTGTTACTCAAAAGACAATTTGGACACTCCATGGATGGTCCTCCTAAGGATGAAGATCTTGTACCGTTCATTGTCAATGAGGTCGATCCAAAGGATCTAGCTGTAAGGAAGGTGAGAAGAGCATGGAGAAAAATAGTCAGAAGCAATCCAGATAATGGGAGGAAGAATATCATCGCTCGAGAACCTTATGTTCAGTGGGTGAAAGAAAGAGTACGAGAACTCAAGCTTCCTTTTGTCTTTGATGCCTCAGCTATCCCACATAATCCTGAGCCTGAACCGGTCTTACCCGAAGACGTGAAGAAGCTCAGAGCCAAAATTCAAGAGCTCGAAATCGAGAACACTCAGCTCCGAGTCCAGCTCAGTCGAACCCAACTGAAAAGTGAAACTTGGGAAGACAAAAGCAAGGAGTTGAAAGAAAAGTTTGAGGATAGCAAGCAAAGGGCTAGGGAAGAGAAAGGAAAGAAAGAATGGGTTGGTGGTGCACTTAAAGGTGCTAATTAAGAGTTGGATTGTCGAAATGACGAATTGGACCAAGTTTGGCGAAGGGCCAGGGACCTAAAGAATGATGTAAGGGTAGCCACTCAGATGAATATAGATGAAAGGGAAAGCTTTGAAGCTCAGATTCACAAGTTGAAAGACACTATCAGAGGCTACAAAGATCAGCTAGTTCACGAGTTGTTGGAAAAATAGAAAGCACGGCGAGAGAACTTACAAGAAAAGTACCAGTTGAGTAGAGTAGTCGAGAAAATCAAGAGGTTAAAAGATGGAATCTTTGATGAGTTTTACCTAGAGCTGCAAGATAGTTTCCAATATTAGGAAGAAAACTGCCGCAAAGCAGAAGCTGCTGTACTCCAGAGGGATGGCATCATCAGCAATCTCCAAGTCTTCTATGCTGAATGGAAGAACAAATATGTGAACATGGTCGGATTCTCCAACTTTGTGCTTCAGCAAATTCCTGAAAAATTGAAGATTGTCGATCAAGTCATGACTCCAGAAAGCACTCATGTCCCTGTGTTCGACTTCGTGAAGTTTTGCAAGAGGTCAGTGGAAGAGCTTGCTACTGATTTAGAAGCGGTTCACAGAGCCCAAGGAGTCACATTTAGAATTGATTTGTAATTTTTTAAAGAAGTTTATCTTCCCTCCTTTGCTTGTATTTGAAACTTGGCTTCGAGCCTTAATGAAATGAAAGTTTTTTGTTCTATTATGTCACATCTGATTAATTGCAATGGAAAATGTTTATATTCTTAGCGATAACTAACAAGGTTACTAAGAGCTTTGCACATAAGATAATAATATTCGATACGCATGCATGCATCATTATGCATTCCATGAAGCATAAACCAACTTACAACAACTTGGCCCTCTGTAGTAAACAAACTGACTTAGCGACATCCCTACTACACTCGCAACAATCAAAGGCTAATTATGGAGCAATTACAAGCAGATTTGGTGGAGATGCGAGCTCTGATGAGGGCCCAGATGGGACAATTTATGGTGGACATGCAGGCCTTGTCCCACGGTCAGAAACTGCTAAGGGAGGAAGTTCATCAATTAAAAACTCAGGTGAGCCTGGTCATGGAAATCTTGAGGACAGTGTTAAGGAAATAAGGCGATCCTATTCTCGTTGCTGCAACGGAAGTTGTTATTCCTCCCTTTCCTTTGAGATCTCTCCCAGATCACGAGCTACCTCGTGGATCTTCTTCATAACCTAGGGTTCCAGAACCTCGCTGTCATCGGGAACTTCCTGTTTATCCAGAGAATCCTAAGAGCAGAAAATTTGAACAAAGGCGAGAGAAGCCTGGGAAGAAGTTTGATCTGATCCCAATGTCATATGCGTAGTTACTCTAACACCCGCTCAAGCTTCAGCTGGTTAAGTTCTTTACCTTTGGACCTCCTCCCACAAAGATTCCTCCGGGTTATAATGACAATGCTAGGTGTGATTTCCATTCTGGAGCACCTGGTCACAATGTTGAAGATTGTATGAGGTTCAAGTGTAAGGTCCAAGAGCTCATTGATTCAAAGGTAATCGAGTTCACACCAGGTGGCACGAATGTACAAGGTGATCCCACTCCAGCAGCTGCAAAAGGGATGAACGATCTTTTCCTTTCTCCAGGATCCACCTCAGTACAGGGGGCATATTCCACGGTCATGGGTTCCAGAGCCCCCACGTCCGCAACCTTTGTCTATTCCTCAGCCAAATATGAATAGGAAATCGCATGGACAGGTTGGGCGCCCAAATTAGCATCAATAACAAAACCACTCTCATAAGAGACAACAAAGACCAAGAAAGCCAGAGAGATATTTCTCTTCGCTACCAGTATTGTACAGTCAGGTATTGCCAGGTTTGATCAAAGGTGGATTGATAGTGCCGAAGGAGTTGAGCTCATTTCCTTTTCTATACCCACCAGGATTTGATGCCAACGGCCGATGTGACTACCATGCTGGGGCACAAGGGCATTCGACTGAAAATTGTAAGGTGCTTAAGCACAAGTTGCAAGATCTGATTGACACCAAGGTCATCACATTCACAGCAGATGGTCTACATATTAATTGAAGCCTCCCAAGTGAGTACTCAGACTGCAAGGACATCTTCAGAAGCAATAAGCCCAGACGGAATCAAGCCTCCTCAATAATAGCGATTATTAGTTTCTTTACTGCATTTTCATTTGTAGCTTTTATTGCATGTTAGAAATTTGTTTGCATGTGAAACTCGTTTGTTATTGAATGATAATCTTAATGCAATGAGTATGTTTTTCTTGAAGTAATCCATTCATCTTCAATCATAAAGATGTTTTATGTACTGTAATACCAACTTTTTGCTTAAACTCTTAGAGGGAGGATGATGAAGCTAAACGCAAAAATCTCTTGTTGTATGCTTTGAATAAAATGTTACTGATGATGTACAAGCATTGTTTCAAATTCCCAAACACCGGAGAGATAAGGAGTTAGTCCCTAGTCAACCACTTCGAGCCTAGAAGTAGGAGTTTTCTTCGAATTTCTAAACCCTTACGCTTAACCTAGGGCATGGGTAGTGTTCAGTTAACCTGATTACACATTTGAATTTCAAGATGAAACATCCCGTTATGGCGGTTGTTCTTCATGGACCAAAGACTTGGTGTAACACCCCATTTTAATTTATTTAATCTTCGTGTGTTATTTCTTTTGTTTGGCCTTGTTTAGAGTGTAGGGTCCTTAGCGGAACGGGGAAATAGAGATGTTGGAATAATAATAAGGTATTAATGAATAATGTGGGGACATATTTAATAATAGTAGAAAGAGGAGTATTATTATTTTTATGTCCAATATTATTATTATTATTCTTATTATTGTTATTGGCATTATTATTATTACTATTGATATGGTTATTAGTAAATAAAATTAGAATTTTAGTAATAATATAATTAGTAGTAGTAAAATAAGAAGAAAAAAAAGGGGGGAGGATTAAGAAACTGGAAAGAAAAACCACATTTGTTCACCAAGAGAAAGTTGGAGAGGAAGAACTAAGTTTGGCATCATCAATTTTCACCAGAATTGAATCGATAATTCGAGGTAAGGGGGAGAATGGATTTCAATATAGGTGTTGATAACATTAGAGGGTAGTGAGGATTCTTTCTCCTCATAGGAATTGTATGTATAATTATGTTGTTGTGGAATTGTTGTTGAATGTTTGAAATTATGATGGGAAGTGTGTAAATCGATCCATTATGTCATAATATGTGTAAAACACTATGTTGCTGCTGCTATATGATTCTGGTATTGCAGATTTGGGTGTTAAAATTGAGCAGAAATTGGACTGGTGTGAAACCAGAAAATTCTGAGTATTCGTTGCCCATACGCGTACTGGGCAAGGCCATACGCATAATGGGCATGGAAATACGCGTATTGGGTAGGACAATACGCGTATGGAACCCATTTTTCACGGCCCTCTGCTGAAATGCGTAATGGTACGCGTATGGGGCGGGCCAGTACGCGTATTGGGTAGGGCAATACGCGTATGGAGATCTGGAAGTGGAATTGTTGAGAGAATTCAGTCTCTGCTTATACGCGTAGCACGTTGGGCAATATGCGTATGAATGGGCAAGCGAGCTGGGAAATACGCGTATGGCCCAGGTCAATATGCGTATGACCAGCAAGAGTGCAGAATTTTGCCATTTTCGCGATTTCTTTCCCGTTTGCGCGTCCGAGGCGGTTTCTTTTGGTTTGAGAGGTTGGGAATAGATGTCAGACCCTGAGAAATGTGTAATTGGTGATGGAAATAATTAATTTAGTAATTTTAGTGAATTAATTAGATAATTAACTAAATAACGTCAAGTGAGGGATGCCCGGTTGTGGGGGGTGTTGTGATGAATGATTATTTCATGTGAGATCAGGAGGATCGTGAGAATGTGTAATTTTACTATACATGTGTGTTGTATGCATATTGTTGTCGTGCATTTCATGGTGTCGGTGGTGATGGATCATTGCTCAGGAGGAGTGTATGTGATTCATCCGAACTCCATTGTGGAGTGTGGTGGGGATAAATCATTGCCAAGTAGGGGTGTATGTGATTTATCCGGGTTCAATTGAATGAACCATGGTGTGTTGGTACCACTTGCATTGCATTGTGTCATTGAGTCACATTGCTTTATTATTATGTCTTTGTTGGATTATGAGTGATAGTGACAAGTGTGTCGTGAATGTGTGCACATTGTGTGTGATTGCTTGAACTCTATTTCTTAGCATGTATTTTACACCGTTAATTATTGAATGTAGTTCTCACCTCTTTGTTGTTTCTTGTGTCTGTGCTTCTTTGGAAGTACAGATAATCCAGGTACTTGAGTAGTGCATGGAGTGCGTGTTGCCTGATCGAGTCTTAGGAGTCGCTCTGATACGTAACACGGGATAATGGGAATTTCATATTTTGTTGTATATATTATGAATAGTGTTATGTATCATTACTCATCTTAAAACATGGTGAACCGCGTGTTTAGGTGGACCATGATCTCGTTGGCTAAGGGCCATGTTATATATATATATATATATATATATATATATATATATATATATATATATATATATTTATATATATATATATATATATATTTATATATATTTTTTTTATTTTATTTTTGGGTTGGATATTTCATTCCGCTGTTTTAAATGATTTCTTTTGAGAAACAAGAAGTGAATGAAGATAATAGTGAAATTCAGGTTATGTTTTCTTGGTGTGACATCCCACTTATAAAGGGAACTCTGATTATTTTCGTATTGAATATAAATTATTTGTTTGTGTGGGAAAGTGGGTGTTACAATTGGTATCAGAGCTGGTCGGTCCGTCCGGCCAGATGTGGTAGTAGAGTATGTCCTTAGAATAGGAGTAGACTTGTGTATTCTTCTAACCGTGTGGTGATTGTTGAACAGTATGGCTGGGAGGAATGACGCTTCTCTTGCTGCGGCGCTGCAAGCTATGGCACAGGCAGTGCAGAACAACAATCAGATTGTCGGGGAGGCGCAGTTCCGTAACCTAGAAATGTTTCAGAGCAATAAGCCGCCTACCTTCGAGGATAGTATTCTTGATCCTGAAGCGGCACAGAAGTGGCTGAAGGCTATTGAGAAGATCTTCAGGACCATGGGATGTAATGAAGCTCAGAAAGTACAGTTTGGCACTCATATGCTGGAAGGTGAAGCTGAAGCCTGGTGGGATAATAGTCGTCAGAGGTTGGAAGCTGCGGGTACTCTTGTTACTTGGGCAGTGTTTCAGGGTGAGTTTCTGGAAAAGTATTTCCTGGAAGATATTCGCAGTGCGAGAGAGATTGAGTTCCTGGAACTGAAACAGGGTAGCATGACTGTTGTTGAGTATGCTGCTCGGTTTGAAGAGTTGGTGCAATATTGTGCTCACTACAATACCGATGAGGCCATGACTTCGAAATGCTTGAAGTTTGAGAATGGGTTACGTCCTGAGATCAAACAGACCATTGCTTGTCAGAAGATGCGGAGTTATCCGGAGCTGGTAAGTAGAACCGGATTTATGATAATGATAACAGGGCCCGGATTGCTCATTACAAAGCCTTGAGTGACCGGAAGGGTAAGCAGAGGTATGGGGGTACGCCTTATAGTGCTCCACCTGACAAGGGAAGACATAAAGTTGTTGTGGGAAAGAAATCAAAAGAAGGAGGAGTGGTTCCTGATACTCTCAAGTGTTTCAGATGTGGTGGCGCGGGTCACCGTGCTATTAATTGTCCGAATGAGGTGAAGAAGTGCTTCAAGTGTGGACGACCAGGTCATGTTATAGTAGATTGTAAGGCCACTATGCCTACCTGTTATAACTATGGAGAGAAGGGTCACATCAGCACTCACTGTGGGAAGCCAAAGAAATCTCAGGCCAGTGGAAAGGTGTTTACCTTGGTGGGAGCCCAGTCCACCAATGATGAGCGTTCCATTAAAGGTACTTATTTTATTAATGACATTTCTCTGATTGCTATCATTGACACGGGTGCAACCCACTCGTTCACTTCTGTTGATTGTGTGAAGAAATTAGGGATTGTGCCGTCTACCTTGGATCAGAGGATGACTATTGACACTCCCTCTATTGGTTTGGTGGTTACTTCTTTGGCATGTTTGAATTGTCTGTCGACTATTTTTGGTACAGAATTCGGCATGGACTTGATTTGTTTGCCACTCAGTAATCTGGATATTATTCTGGGAATGAACTGGTTAGAATTCAACCGAGTTTATATTGATTGCTTTAGGAAGAGGTTGTTGTTCCTTACTCCTGAAGTAGAGGTGTTGGTTAATTATTTGTCTACTAAGGAATTGAGAACCTTGTTAGAAGATGAAGCTAAGATGTTTGCGGTGGTTGCCTGGTTATCAGTTGAAAGCAATGCGTCAGTTAACGAGTTACCGGTGGTAAGTGAATTTCTTGAAGTGTCCCCAGAGGATATTACCGAATTGCCTCCGGCGAGGGAAATTGAATTTACTATTGATCTTGTTCCTGGTACCAGACCTATATCTATGGAACCATACAGGATGTCTACATCAGAATTGGTGGAGTTGAAATTTCAAATTGGAGAATTTCTTGATAAAGAGTTTATTCGGCCAAGTGTGTCGTCGTGGGGGGCTCCAGTGTTGTTGGTGAAAAAGAAGGATGGTAGTATGCGTCTGTGCATCGATTACCATCAGTTGAATAAGGTGACCATTAAGAATAAGTATCCACTTCCAAGGATTGATGACTTAATGGATCAGCTTGTGGGGGCTCGTATTTTCAGTAAAATTGATTTGAGGTCGGGCTACCATCAGATTAGAGTGAAGGAAGGTGATATTCAGAAGACTACGTTTAGAACTCAATATGGACATTACGAATATGCAGTGATGCCTTTTGGAGTGTCTAATGCGCCGGGTGTGTTTATGGAATATATGAACCGTATCTTTCATTCCTATCTGGATCAGTTTATTGTGGTATTCATTGATGACATATTGGTTTACTCCAAATCTGAACAGGATCATACAGAACACTTGAGGATTGCGTTGCAGGTGTTGAAGGATAATAAGTTATTTGCAAAGTTCTCAAAATGTGAATTTTGGTTGAATACTGTGAGTTTCTTGGGTCATGTTATTTCTGGTGATGGCATAGCAGTGGATCCATCTAAAGTAAGTGCAGTGCTTCAGTGGGAACCCCCGAAGTCTGTAACGAAAATTATAAGCTTCTTGGGTTTGGCAGGTTATTATCGAAGATTTATCGAAGGATTTTCTATTTTGGCGTTACCGTTGACTCAGTTAACTAGGAAGAGTCAAGCTTTTGTTTGGGATGTGGCGTGTGAAGAAAGTTTCGAAGAATTAAAAAAGAAATTGACTACAGCACCAGTATTGATTCTACCGAATCCAAGCGAACCTTTTGTAGTGTATTGTGATGCGTCTAAGATGGGATTAGGCGGAGTGCTAATGCAAGATGGCAAGGTAGTGGCATATGCTTCACGGCAATTGAGAGTGCATGAAAGAAATTATCCTACTCATGATCTTGAATTAGCTGCAGTGCTTTTTGTATTGAAAATTTGGAGACATTATTTGTATGGATCGAGATTTGAAGTGTTCAGTGACCATAAGAGTCTGAAGTATTTGTTTGATCAGAAGGAATTGAATATGAGGCAGAGAAGATGGTTAGAGTTCTTGAAGGACTATGATTTTAATTTGAGTTACCATCCGGGGAAAGCTAATGTTGTAGCGGATGCTCTAAGTCGGAAGGCAATACACATGTCAGCATTGATGATAAAAGAAATGGAATTAATTGAATAGTTCAGGGACTTGAGTATGGTTTGTGAAACTACACCGGAAAGTGTTAGATTGGGTATGCTTAAGGTGAATAATGACTTTTTGGACATAATTAAGGAAAATCAGAGGCTTGATGTGAAGCTAGTGGACTTGATGCCTTCGGGAGGAAATGATCCTGATAGTGATTTTAAAGTGGACAATGTTGGGGTATTGAGATTCCGAGGCAGAATTTGTGTACCGGATAATGATGAATTGAGGAAGGCAATCTTAGAGGAGAGTCATCGGAGTAGCTTGAGTATTCATCCGGGAGCCACGAAAATGTATTAAGACTTGAAGAAGTTGTTTTGGTGGTCCGGTATGAAGAGAGATGTAGCTAAGTTCATTTATGCTTGTTTGACATGTCAGAAGTCAAAAGTGGAGCATCAGAAACCTTCGGGGTTGATGCAACCGTTAGATATCCCAGAATGGAAGTGGGATAGTATTGTTATGGCTTTTGTTACTGGTTTGCCAAATACGGTGAGAGGCTTTGATGCTATTTGGGTGGTGGTGGATCGGCTTACGAAATCTGCACATTTTATACCAATTAATATCAGTTTTCCGTTGACAAAGTTGGCGGAGATTTATATAAGAATAATTGTGAAACTGCATGGTGTTTTGTCGAGTATAGTGTCGGATAGAGATCCGAGGTTTACTTCATAATTTTGGAAGAGTTTGCAGGAGGCTTTAGGTTCTAAACTGAAGTTGAGTTCGGCTTATCATCCACAGACCGATGGTCAGTCGGAGAGGACTATTCAGTCGTTAGAGGATTTGTTGAGAACCTGTGTGTTGGAGAAAGGTGGTGCGTGGGATACTCATTTGCCATTGATTGAGTTCACGTATAACAATAGTCACCATTCTAGTATTGGTATGGCACCTTTTGAAGCTTTGTATGGTAGGAGGTGTAGAACGCCTCTGTGTTGGTATGAAACTGGTGAGAATGTTGTGCTTGGGCCTGAAATCGTGCAACAAACTACTGAGACAATTCAGATGATCCATGAAAAGATGAAAGCGTCTCAGAGTTGACAGAAAAGTTATCACGATAATCGGAAGAAAGATTTGGAATTCAGCGAAGGTGACCATGTATTCTTGAGAGTCAACCCTGTGATAGGTGTTGGACGTACATTGAAATCGAAGAAGTTGGATCCTAAATTCATTGGACCGTATCAGATCTTGCAAAGAGTGGGTGCAGTTGCTTATAGGGTGGCGTTGCCGCCAGAACTTTCGAACTTGCATGACGTATTTCATGTATCGCAACCTCGGAAGTATGTGTCAGATCTATCTCATGTTATCCAGAGGGATGAGGTACAGATTCGAGATAATCTTACTGTGGAAGTGATGCCGATAAGGATAGAGGATCGCAAAATGAAACAACTTAGAGGAAAAGAGATTCCCCTCGTAAGAGTGGCTTGGGGAGGAGCTGCGGGAGGAAGTGTGACCTGGGAATTGGAAAGCAAGATGCGAGAGTCGTATCCAAATTTGTTTCCATCAGGTACATTTTCGAGGACGAAAATATTTTAAGTGGGGGAGGGTTGTAACACCCCATTTTAATTTATTTAATCGTCGTGTGTTATTTCTTTTGTTTGGCCTTGTTTGGAGTGTAGGGTCCTTAACGGAATGGGGAAATAGAGATGTTGGAATAATAATAAGGTATTAATGAATAATGTGGGGACATATTTAATAATAGTAGAAAGAGGAGTATTATTATTTTTATGTCCAATATTATTATTATTCTTCTTATTATTGTTATTAGCATTATTATTATTACTATTAATATGGTTATTAGTAAATAAAATTAGAATTTTAGTAATAATATAATTAGTAGTAGTAAAATAAGAAAAAAAAGGGGGAGGATTAAGAAATTGGGAAGAAAACCCACATCTGTTCACCAAGAGAAAGTTGGAGAGGAAGAACTAAGTTTGGCATCATCAATTTTCACCAGAATTGAATTGATAATTCGAGGTAAGGGGGAGAATGGATTTCAATATAGGTGTTGATAACATTAGAGGGTAGTGAGGATTCTTTCTCCTCATAGGAATTGTATGTATAATTATGTTGTTGTGGAATTGTTGTTGAATGTTTGAAATTGTGATGGAAAGTGTGTAAATCGATCCACTATGTCATAATATGTGTAAAACACTATGTTGCTGCTGCTATATGATTCTGGTATTGCAGATTTGGGTGTTAAAATTGAGCAGAAATTGGACTGCTGTGAAACCATAAAATTTTGGGTATTCGCTGCCCATACGCGTATGGCCTTGCCCATACGCGTACTGGGCAAGGCCATACGCGTAATGGGCAGGGCAATATGCGTATTGGATAGGGCAATGCACGTATGGAACCCATTTTTCACGGCCCTCTGCTGAAATGCGTAATGGTACGCGTATGGGGCGGGGCAGTATGCGTATTGCCGTATTGGGTAGGGCAATACGCGTACGGAGATCTGGAAGTGGAATTGTTGAGAGAATTCAGTCTCTGCTCATACGCGTAGCACGTTGGGCAATACGCGTATGGATGGGCAAGCGAGCTGGGCAATACGCGTATGGCCCAGGTCAATACGCGTATGACCAGCGAGAGTGCAGTGCCGTTTTCGCGATTTCTTTCCCGTTTGCGCATCCGAGGCGGTTTCTTTTTGTTTGAGAGGTTGGGAATAGATGTCAGACCCTGAGAAATGTGTAATTGGTGATGGAAATAATTAATTTAGTAATTTTAGTGAATTAATTAGATAATTAACTAAATGACGTCAAGTGAGGGATGCCCGGTTGTGGGGGGTGTTGTGATGAATGATTACTTCATGTGTGATCAGGAGGATCGTGAGACTGTGTAATTTTACTATACATGTGTGTTGTATGCATATTGTTGTCGTTCATTTTATGGTGTCGGTGGTGATGGATCATTGCTCAGGAGGAGTGTATGTGATTCATCCGAACTCCATTGTGGAGTGTGGTGGGGATAAATCATTGCCAAGTAGGGGTGTATGTGATTTATTCGGGTTCAATTGAATGAACCATGGTGTGTTGGTACCACTTTCATTGCATTGTGTCATTGAGTCACATTGCTTTATTATTATGTTTTTGTTGGATTATGAGTGATAGTGACAAGTGTGTCGTGAATGTGTGCACATTGTGTGTGATTGCTTGAACTCTATTTCTTAGCATGTATTTTACACCGTTAATTATTGAATGTAGTTCTCACCCCTTTGTTGTTTCTTGTGTCTGTGCTTCTTTGGAAGTACAGATAATCCAGGTACTTGAGTAGTGCATGGAGTGCGTGTTGCCTGATCGAGTCTTAGGAGTCGCTCTGATACGTAACACAGGATAATGGGAATTTCATATTTTGTTGTATATATTGTGAATAGTGTTATGTATCATTACTCATCTTAAAACATGGTGAACCACGTGTTTAGGTGGACCATGATCTCGTTGGCTAAGGGCCATGTTATATATATATTTTTTGGGTTTGATATTCCATTCCGCTGTTTTAAATGATTTCTTTTGAGAAACAAGAAGTGAATGAAGATAATAGTGAAATCCAGGTTATGTTTTCTTAGTGTGACATCCCACTTATAAAGGGAACTCTGATTATTTTCGTATTGAATATAAATTATTTGTTTGTTTGGGAAAGTGGGTGTTACACTTGGCAGTCACAAGCTTTCCCAAAATAAAGAGAAAAAAAACCTGTAAGTCGAACACCCAAAAAGGCGACTTAGGCAAAAATTAGGGATGAAAAAGCAAAACAAGAATTAGGAAAAGAGGTTCTCAAATCCTCTGAGCAAATTTTTTTTCAGTGATCACCATCTTTGACAGAAACAAAATAAGGTGATTGTCATTCCAAACAAATCTTGGATCCTTATCTTCACTCTTACACCGTCAAACTCTATATGCGTGTGTCGAATTAACTGAATGTAGGACTGGAGACCATCACGAAGAAGGGGCAGGTACAAACCAAACTTTGAGCCTTATATCCTTTATTTTGTATAACCGTGAACTAGACCACGATACAACCCTCAAAAGTCCTAATTGAAGCAGGGTTATTTCGAAAGCATACTACATTGAGATAGTGTTCCTGACTCCCATGAGTTGTGCTAGAAGATCTTTGTTGGTATTGTATATGCATGTTATCCTTCATTCAGAAATCAATGTCGGATCCTAGTTAGTGATTCACTCACAGGGTTTTACGACATCTTTTCAATAAAAAAAATCAAGATTAACATGTTGTTGCATTAGAATTATCATTCTCAGAATAAACATTTTCTGCTTGAATACCTGCATTTGACGCCAAGAAAGCTTGCGTAATGAACATCAGTCGAGAAGCTTAAATCCTACCTAAGATGAAATTCCTGGAAAATCATGTTGTGAAATCTCTTCAATGTTCAGCCAAACTGGGGCAATCACGTCGAGATTCGACGAATCTCTCCAAGAGCAGTAAGACCAGAGCATTCCCTCAAAGATCAGTATGTTAGGGGCAAAGTTATTTCAAGGCTCGTATTAGAGCAGGCCATCTCAAGAGCATTGTTATCGTCTTCAAAAAGACGGTTAATCAGAAGCACCCCCAAGGTTCAGAATACTGGGGCAGAATATCTCAAGTCATTATGGTACGAGGTGTCGTGTAAATCCTCTTAAGGAAGGTTCCTCCATAGACCATGTAGTCTGGGGCACAAATGGTTAGAATTGCCAAAACTAATGTTCATTCGTGGTGGCTAGTATACAACACTAAGTGTGGTCACAACTTGAGATTTCAAATATCTTTGTTCCTCGGTAAAGCGCCAAAAGACATCTTCTTACCGATGAGAAGTTGGAGTTTATTTTCTCCCCAAGCAAGGAATTATCTCCCAACAGACAAGAGTTTTTTTCCAAGGATATTTCGTATCCCCAGCAGTATTGGAGATCTCCGCATTCTTGCATATAGTAATCATCTTTGCATTTCATATACCAAAAACGCGTAGCATTTCCATTCAATATGGAGCATTACGCCATAGAAAATTCAAACATATGCATACGAAGCATAATCCAGATTTGATACCCTTCACTAAATCCTGATTCGGCCTTTAGTTATGACAGCAATATATCCCCACAGAGAATGCCGAGTCCATTCCCTAGCAAATATTTCAACCAATCTCCAAGGCCATAGATACGCCGATCTCACCCTTTGTCTACCTTTGGTTTCCCCAGTGGAGTTATCTTTCTGTTTATAGATTATTGAGGTTGTAAATCCATTGATTTTCATTCCTGAACTTAGATCCAGTGATCTTGTCGCTCTTTTTCAGGATGTAGATCCGTCAATTCTACTCTTTGTCATATTTTCCAGGGTTGTAGATATGTTGATCCTACTTCTTATTCATAGGTACATTGATATTTGTTGAGTCACAAATCTGTTGATATTGTTTCTCTTGGTTTTAGGGTTGTAGATCCGTTGACCCTACTTCTTATTCATAGTTCCGTAGATCTTTCTTGAGTCACAAATTCGTGGATATTGTTTCTCTTCGTTTTAGGTTTGTAGATCCGTTGATCCTACTTCATTTCCATAGGTCTGTTGATCTTTTCTTGAGTCACAAATCCGTTGATATTGTTTCTCTTTGTTTTAGGGTTGTAGACCCGTTGATCCTACTTCTTATTCATAGGTCCGTGGATCTTTTCTTGAGTCACAAATCTGTTGATATAGTTTCTCTTTGTTTTAGGGTTGTCGCTCTTTTTTAGGATGTAGATCCGTTAATTCTACTCTTTGTCATATTTTCTAGGGTTGTATATCCGTTGATCCTGTAACACCCCATTTTAATTATTTAGACGTCTTGTGTTATTTTATTTGTGTGACCTTGTTTAGGGTACGTGTTTGAGTGCGTGGGGGGTAATATTAGTAATATGGAAATATTATTATTATTATTATTATTATTATTATTTTTAATAGTATATTTCATATTATTATTATTATTATCATTATCATTATGGTTATTATTATTACTAAGATTATTTAGTAAAATGAGAAGTAATATAATTAAGTAGATATTGGGTTAATGGGATTAGTGAGTGTAGTTTGGTAATTGGAGATTAATTAGTGGAAATTGGTAAAGGTTTAGAATAATCAGAATTTTAGAGATAAAAAGAGGAAAAAGCTAAGTAGAGGAAGAATAAGGGTGTGCTAGGGCAAAGATCTTCACCAATTTTCGCAGGAATTAAGCAAAAATTCGAGGTAAGGGGGAGAAACGGGTTTAATATTGGTGATATATTCATGATAGGGTAGTGGGGAGTCCTTAACCACGTAGGCATTGTATGCAAAACTGTTGAATTGATGATTGTTGTATATGTCTGTTGTGATTCTGAAAATCGTGCATGAATTGATATATATTTTCGTGAATTGTTGTGGTTGTTGTTGTTGTATGAACATATGTTGCAGACCTGTTGATTTTGACTCGAGTTAGGAGGACGACTTGAGATTATAGACTTATAATACCTATAGTAATTCTAAATACCAGTGTGAAGATGAAAATTGGACCTAAAATCAATGTAGAAACGATTATAGGACTGGTTGGAAGTGAAGAAGTGTGGAAATCGTAGCAGAATGTAGAATAGTGAGGCTTCTGGTGAATCGCGTAATAGATCTGGCGATACGCGTACCAGGTAAGGAGATACGCGTATGGAATGGCCTGATACGCAGCAATACGCGTATGGGAGTTAGGTAGTACGCGTAATAGGAGAGCAATACGCGTATGGTGTTGGAATTTGGGAAATTCATTGAGAGGACGTCTCTGTCCGTACGCGTACGACATAAGGCAATACGCGTAAGGACTTGGGCATTGTGAGGGAATACGCGTATGAAGGGAGTCAATACGCGTATGGGTTGGGCGAGCGAGCTGGAAATACGCGTATGGCATGGGGCAATACGCGTATAGCCAGAGAAGTTGCAGAATTTTACCGTTTCGCGATTTCTTCCCCGTTTTCGCGTCCGATTCGGTTTCTTTTAATTTGAGAGGTTGGGAATAGGTGCCAGGTGTCGGGAAATAAGATGTTGGTGATGAAAATATTAATTTTAATAATTTTTAATTAATTAATTAATTAATTGAGTGTTTGGTGTGTATGAAGTAAATTACATGACGATGGTGTTGATGATATGTATGATGTGATCAGGAGGATCGTGTGCATGTATTTACGCTTGTATACATGTTTTGTTGTGCATAGTTGAGTCTTGCATATTCATGATGATTGGTGGGATGGATCGTTGCTCAGGAGGAGTGTATGTGATTCATCCGTACTCCTATATGGAGAATGGTGGGGGATAGATCATTGCCAAGTAGAGATGTATGTGATCTATCCGGGGTTCGATTGAATGAACCAACGAGTCGGTACCGCATGCATGGTGTCGTGTTGCATTACATTATTAATTGATGTTGTTGATGATATTGGATAGTAGGTCGTGTTGGTGTGTTGTTGATTTATATACGTGAATGCTACCTTCTTATCATGTATTTATTCACTGTTATATATTGAACGTGATTTCTCACCCCTTTGTTGTTGTTGTTGTTGTTGTGTCTGTGCTTCTTCGGAAGTACAGATAACCCAGGTACTTAGGTTGCTTGGATGTTCGTGTTGCCTGTTCGAGTCTATAGGAGTGCTCTGATACGTAACACGGGATGTCGGGATATTTTTTTGTAGTTGCTTTGATTTTATTACATTCTTTGTTACGCATTCCATTTTGCTGAATGATTTTATGAAGAACCTTGTTTTAAGGAACTATTGGTGTATTTGGGCAGATAGCCATGAATTTTGAAACTAAATGATTATTTCCGCTGACTCTCTATTCAATTTAATACAATAAAGAGTTTATGTTTGTGTTGATGATGTGGCATTCCACTTTTTGGTGCAAACTCTGATTTATTTTTAATATTTTGTTTATTTTCAAAATGGGGAAAGTGGGGTGTTACAATTGGTATCAGAGCAGGTCGGTCCGTCCGGCCAGGTATAGTAGTTGAGTTTGTCCTTAGCATAGGAGTTGTTTGTGTGTTCTGACCTTGTAATGATTGTTGTCCAGTATGGCAGGAAGGAATGATGCTGCTCTTGCTGCTGCTATGCAAGCCATGGCACAAGCTGTAGAGAATGCCAACCAGGGTGGAGGTGCTCAGTTTCGTGACTTAGCACAGTTTCAGAGCAACAAGCCGCCTACATATGAGGGAGGTATCTTAGACCCAGAGGCTGCACAGAAATGCCTGAAGGCTGTGGAGAAGATCTTCAGGACCATGGAGTGCAGTGATGCTCAGAAGGTATGGTTTGGTACTCATATGCTGGAAGGAGAGGCTGAGGCTTGGTGGTACAACAGTCGTCAGAGATTGGAAGCTGCAGGTACTGAGATTACTTGGGTTGTGACTTCGAAGTGTTTGAAGTTTGAGAACGGGCTGCGCCCCGAGATCAAATTGGGAATTGCTTGTCAGAAGATAAGAAACTATCCAGAGCTGGTAAGCAGAAGCAGAATTTATGATAATGACAACAGGGCTAGAATTGCTCATTACAAGGCTGTGAAGGGAGCAGGTGCTGATACTCTCAAGTGCTTCAGATGTGGTGGCGCGGGTCACCGTGCTAACAACTGTCAGAATGAGGTGAAGAAGTGTTTCAAATGTGGCAAAGCAGGTCATGTTATAGCTGATTGCAGAGCCACTATGCCTACTTATTATAACTGTGGAGAGAAGGGTCATATCAGTACTCACTGTGAGAAACCGAAGAAGTCTCAGGCGTCTCAAACTGGTGGGAAAGTGTTTGCCTTGGTGGGAGCTCAATCCACTGATGAAGAGTGTTCCGTCAAAGGTACTTGTTTTATTAATGATGTTCCTTTGATTGCTATCATTGACACGGGTGCAACACACTCGTTTATTTCTGTTGATTGTGTGAAGAGATTAGGGATTGTGTCGTCTACTCTAGAGCAGAGGATGACAATTGAAACCCCGTCTATTGGTTCTGTGATTACTTCTTTGGTGTGTTTGAAGTGTCCGCTTACCATATTTGGTAGAGATTTCAGAGTGGACTTGATTTGTTTGCCACTTGGTAATCTTGATGTTATTTTGGGAATGAACTGGTTGGAGTTCAATCGGGTTTATATTGACTGCTTCAGGAAGACGTTACTGTTTCTTACTCCTGAAGAGGAAGCATTAGCAGATTCGCTATCTAGTAAGGAGTTGAGGGCGTTGTTGGAAGATGAAGCGAAGCTGTTTGCAGTATTTGCCTCGTTGTCTGTTGAAAGCAAGACTTCAGTTAATGAATTGCCAGTAGTTAATGAATTTCCTGAAGTGTTTCCGGATGACATCACAGAGTTGCCTCCGACAAGGGAAGTTGAATTTGCTATTGATCTTGTACCGGGTACCAGACCTATCTCTATGGCACCGTACAGGATGTCTGCATCAGAGTTGGCAGAGTTGAAGTCTCAAGTCGGGGAATTGCTCGATAAAAAGTTTATAAGACCAAGTGTGTCGCCGTGGGGAGCTCCAGTGTTGTTGGTGAAAAAGAAAGATGGTAGTATACGTCTGTGCATTGATTACCGTCAGTTGAATAAAGTGACCATTAAGAATAAGTATCCACTTCCTAGGATTGATGAATTAATGGATCAGCTGGTAGGAGCTCGAGTCTTCAGCAAAATTAATCTGAGGTCGGGTTACCATCAGATTAGAGTAAAGGAAGGTGATATTCAGAAGACTGCTTTCAGGACTCGCTACGGACATTACGAATATGCAGTGATGCCTTTCGGAGTGTCTAATGTGCCAGGTGTATTTATGGAATATATGAATCATATTTTCCATTCTTATCTGGATCAGTTTATCGTGGTATTTATTAATGATATACTGATTTATTCTAAGTCTGACGAGGAGCATGCAGGTCACTTGAGAATTGCATTGCAGGTGTTGAAAGATAATAAATTGTTTGCAAAGTTCTCGAAATGTGAATTTTGGTTGAAGACTGTGAGTTTCTTGGGTCATGTTATTTCTGGTGATGGTATCGTGGTGGATCCATCTAAAGTAAGCGCAGTACTTCAATGGGAAGCTCTGAAGACAGCAACGGAGATTAGAAGCTTTTTGGGTTTAGCAGGTTACTATAGAAGATTCATTGAAGGGTTTTCTAAATTGGCGTTTTCGTTGACTCAGTTAACCAGGAATAATCAAGCTTTTGTCTGGGATGCTGCTTGTGAGGAAAGTTTTGAGGAACTGAAGAAGAAACTGACTACGACACCAGTGTTGATTTTACCAAGTCCAAATGATTCTTTCGTAGTGTATTGTGATGCGTCTAAGATGGGATTAGGCGGTGTGTTGATGCAAGATGGCAAGGTAGTGGCTTATGCTTCAAGACAATTGAGGGTGCATGAGAGGAACTATCCTAATCATGATCTTGAATTAGCTGCAGTGGTGTTCGTGTTAAAAATCTGGAGGCATTATTTGTATGGATCAAGATTTGAAGTATTTAGTAATCACAAGAGTTTGAAATATTTGTTTGATCAGAAAGAATTGAATATGAGGCAGAGAAGATGGTTAGAATTCTTGAAAGACTATGACTTTAATTTGAGTTACCATCCGGGAAAAGTTAATGTTGTGGCAGATGCTCTGAGTCGGAAGACAATCCATATGTCTGCGTTAATGGTGAAGGAAATGGAATTGATTGAACAGTTCAGAGATTTGAGCATGGTTTGTGAAACTACACAGGGAAGTATCAGATTGGGTATGCTGAAAGTGGATAATGACTTTTTGGATGTAATTAAGGAAAATCAGAAACTGGATGTGAAATTAGTAGACTTGATGCCTACAGAGGGAGACGATCCTGATAGTGACTTTAGAGTGGATAATGTTGGTGTGTTGAGATTCCGGGGCAGAATTTGTGTACCTGATAATGTGGAATTGAAAAAGGCAATCTTAGAGGAAAGTCATCGAAGTAGCTTGAGTATTCATCCGGGAGCTACAAAGATGTATCATGATTTGAAGAAGCTGTTTTGGTGGTCCGGTATGAAGAGGGACATAGCTCAGTTTGTCTATGCTTATTTGACATGTCAGAAGTCAAAAGTGGAGCATCAGAAACCTTCTGGATTGATGCAACCGTTGGAAATTCCTGAGTGGAAATGGGACAGTATTGCAATGGATTTCGTGACTGGTTTGCCGAATACGGCGAGGGGCTTTGATGCTATTTGGGTGGTGGTGGATCGACTTACGAAGTCCGCATATTTTATACCAATTAACATCAGTTTCCCGGTGTCAAAGCTAGCGGAGATTTATATCAGGATAATTGTGAAGTTGCATGGTGTTCCGTCGAGCATAGTGTCGGATAGAGATCCGAGGTTTACTTCAGAATTTTGGAGGAGTCTGCAGGAAGCCTTGGGTTCTAAATTGAAGTTGAGTTCAGCTTATCATCCACAGACCGATGGTCAGTCAGAGAGGACTATTTAGTCGCTGGAGGATTTGCTGAGAGCCTGTGTATTGGAAAAAGGTGGTGCGTGGGATACTCATTTGCCATTGATTGAGTTCACGTATAATAACAGTCACCATTCTAGCATCGGGATGGTACCTTTTGAAGCTTTGTATGGTAGGAGGTGTAGAACACCTCTGTGTTGGTATGTACAATAAACTACTGAGACCATTCAAATGATCCGTGAAAAGATGAAAGCGTCTCAGAGTAGACAGAAAAGTTATCATGATAATCGGAGGAAGGAATTGGAATTCAGTGAAGGTGATCACGTGTTCCTAAGAGTTAACCCAGTGACCGGTGTGGGTCGTGCTTTGAAATCTAAGAAGTTGGATCCTAAATTTATTGGACTGTATCAGATCTTGCAGAGAGTTGGCGCAGTTGCCTACAGAGTGACGTTGCCACCGGAACTTTAGAACTTGCATGACATGTTTCATGTGTCGCAACTTCGGAAGTATGTTTCAGATCCGTCTCATGTGATTCAGAAAGACGAAGTTCAGATCAGGGAGAATCTTACAGTAGAGACGATGCCGTTGAGGATCGAAGATCGTAAGATGAAGCAACTCAGGGGGAAGGAGATACCCCTCGTGAGAGTAGCTTGGGGAGGTGCTGCAGGAGGCAGTGTGACCTGGGAATTGGAAAGCAGGATGCGGGAGTCGTATCCAGATTTGTTTCCATCAGGTAATTTTCGAGGACGAAAATAATTTAAGTGGGGGAGAGTTGTAACACCCCATTTTAATTATTTAGACGTCTTGTGTTATTTTATTTGTGTGACCTTGTTTAGGGTACGTGTTTGAGTGCGTGGGGGGTAATATTAGTAATATGGAAATATTATTATTATTATTATTATTATTATTATTTTTAATAGTATATTTCATATTATTATTATTATTATTATTATTATTATTATCATTATCATTATGGTTATTATTATTACTAAGATTATTTAGTAAAATGAGACCTAATATAATTAAGTAGATATTGGGTTAATGGGATTAATGAGGGTAGTTTGGTAATTGGAGATTAATTAGTGGAAATTGGTAAAGGTTTAGAATAATCAGAATTTTAGAGATAGAAAGAGGAAAAAGCTAAGGAGAGGAAGAACAAGGGTGTGCTAGGGCAAAGATCTTCACCAATTTTTGCAGGAATTAAGCAAGAATTCGAGGTAAGGGGGAGAAACGGGTTTAATATTGGTGATATATTCATGATAGGGTAGTGGGGAGTCCTTAACCCCGTAGGCATTGTATGAAAAACTGTTGAATTGATGATTGTTGTATATGTCTGTTGTGATTCTGAAAATCGTGCATGAATTGATATGTATTTTCGTGAATTGTTGTGGTTGTTGCTGTTGTATGAACATATGTTGTAGACCTGTTGATTTTGACTAGGGTTAGGAGGACGACTTGAGATTATAGACTTATAATACCTGTAGTAATTCTAAATACCAGTGTGAAGATGAAAATTGGACCTAAAATCAATGTAGAAGCAATTATAGGACTGGTTGGAAGTGAATAAGTGTGGAAATCGTAGCAGAATGCAGAATAGTGAGGCTTCTGGTGAATCGCGTAATAGATCTGGCGATACGCGTACCAGGTAAGGCGATACGCGTATGGAATGGCCTGATACGCAGCAATACGCGTATGGGTGTAACGCCCCGTTTTGCCAGTTTTTATTTTATTGAGTCTTTTGATTATTTTATTATTATTTTATTTTATTTTCGACTTTTGTGTGAAAATATGTTATTTTTCGGCGGGAATATATTTTATCGCGTTTTGGGATCGTTTGCGAGAAATTTGAGTGTAGGGGTATTTTGGGCATTTGGGTGTATTTTGATTAAGTTAGAATAAATAGAAAGAAAAAGAGAGAAAAGAAAAGTAGAGAAAGAAGAAAAGAGAAGAAAAGAGGAGAAGAGAGAAAAGAGAGAAATTGGAGAAAAGTTTGGAAATCATCAAGAGCAAGTTCTAGGAATCGACTAATCGGGTAAGGGTGCGAAACTCGATTATGCTATAATTGTATACGATTATGTATGTATGTTTGTGTAGAAGTTTTGTTGGTTTTTTTTATCAATTATAGGTCGAAATGAGATAAACGATTAGAAACTGATGTTTTCACGGACGAAAGTCGGAATAACTCGCGTAGTAGAGCCGTGTGATGTTGGGCCTTGAGTTAGCATGATCGTTTGATTGAATCGAGTCGAATTTGTACTGCTGAGTTTTTGATCTATATCGATGTTTTTGTGCAAATCGATGTTGTGATCGAGTGAAAGTGTTTGGATATGTCTGGTAACGTTGGTATAGGTTGATATTTATTCAGGTATGGATAGGAATTAATCGGGGATGGTTATTTAGGTGTTTTCGAGTGGTTTTGAGCGAGTTCGGAGTTGGGTTAAATTGATAAAATCATGTTTCAAAATATTTCAAAAATGTAAAATGAGTTGGATGGCTTTTTAATAGTGAAAATATTGTAGTATTTCAAATTCTGAGACCGCAGCTTTTTACGGAATCGAAATCGGAGGTCCGGGAGTCATTTAATGATCGAAAACTGAGTTTTTATCAACTTCTGCGCAGTGTGCGTCGACCTAAAGCATCTTTACGTCGACCTAAAGAACGCTTGCGTCGACTCATGGGTCGACCTGAGCATACCCGCGCGTGACACAAATTTTCCAAAATGTCAGATTTTGTTTTCTTCATAACTTTTGAACCGTAAGTCCGTTTTGACCCCCGTTTGAAGTGTTGGAAAGCTTATGGAATGTTCTTTCTTATAAAAATGGGTTTTGAGATTGTTGGCCGATTTAATTATGTCAGAAATTGGGAATAGTGCCGATTCTCGATTGTTGTCGTTTTAAATGGTGCGTATTTGACGTGTATTATGTTATACGTTTGTGCTTTGGATGTGTATGCCTTATGTGCTATTATGAGGATGAATTGTGGCCGAAAGGTAAGAAATGCTAAGTGTGGTATTTGATTATATATGCATGATTATTGATGTGTGTGAGTATGCAATGTGAATGTCATGAGTCATTGTATGCCAAACATCATGATATGCATTGTGAGAACGTCCTGAGTGGACTAATGATGTGACAATGGAAGTCCCTGAGTGGACTAATGACGTGACAAAATGACGTGACAATGGAAGTCCCTGAGTGGATTAATGACGTGACAAAATGACGTGACAATGGGAGTCCCTGAGTGGACTAATGACGTGACAAAATGGCGTGACAATGGAAGTCGGTACCGCATGGCATGTGCATAGAGTCGTTGTGTCGATCTATGTGCATTTGCATTCGTCATGAATTATTTGTGCATGAATTTGTGATTGTGATTGATGAGATGAATATGTGTGATTGAATGGTGAATGATTGATGTGCAGTGGTATTTGATACGTGAGAATTGTGCTGTGTGGTGTTATATATGATTGTTGTTCATTGGTGGTGAGAAATGTGTTTACTTGTGTACGTTTGTGTTAATATATAATTTTATTCAATTATATTATGGTTGTTTTTCTCACCCTTCTGCTGTTTTATAACGCTCTATGAGGCGTTGCAGGTTAGAGCTGCTGGAGGTATTCCTTTTTGTGAAGCCTTGCGTCTTCATTATTTTGGTCGGTCGGCTCTGATATGTGACTCCGGGTAGTTAGGGTGGCCGCGTGCTATCATTTTGTTTATCTGATGATATATGTTAGTTGTACATATGATACTTGATGTATGACAAACTGTTTATATGTGTATATGTATATATGTTAATCAGATTTTAGATTTTCCGCTTTAATTCTAATTTCTGAAAAGTGGGTGTAAGGAACAAAGTTTCCTCTGTATGATTGCTACCCCACAGTTGCATATCATTATGGGCAGGTGTTGCATGTTATGTGTATGTTTGGTTACTTTGATGTGATTCTCCCTTTCTATGCCGTATTTTCAAATGTACTCTGATCAATTTTCGAATTTTCTTTTACCGCCTTAATTGCGTGTTAATTGGGGGTATTAGATTGGGGGCGTCACAATGGGAGTTAGGTAGTACGCGTAATAGGAGGGCAATACGCGTATGGTGTTGGAATTTGGGAAATTCATTGAGAGGACGTCTTTGTCCGTACGCGTACGGCATAAGGCAATACGCGTAAGGACTTGGGCATTGTGTGGGAATACGCGTATGAAGGGAGTCAATACGCGTATAGGTTGGGCGAGCGAGCTGGCAATACGCGTATGGCATGGGGCAATACGCGTATGGCCAGAGAAGTTGCAGAATTTTACCGTTTCGCGATTTCTTCCCCGTTTTCGCGTCCGATTCGGTTTCTTTCAGTTTGAGAGGTTGGGAATAGGTGCCAGGTGCCGGGAAATAAGATGTTGGTGATAAAAATATTAATTTTAATAATTTTTAATTAATTAATTAATTAATTGAGTGTTTGGTGTGTATGAAGTAAATTACATGACGATGGTGTTGATGATATGTATGATGTGATCAGGAGGATCGTGTGCATGTATTTACGCTTGTATACATGTTTTGTTGTGCATAGTTGAGTCTTGTATATTCACGATGATTGGTGGGATGGATCGTTGCTCAGGAGGAGTGTATGCGATTCATCCGTACTCCTATATGGAGAATGGTGGGGGATAGATCATTGCCAAGTAGAGGTGTATGTGATCTATCCGGGGTTCGATTGAATGAACCAACGAGTCGGTACCGCATGCATGGTGTCGTGTTGCATTACATTATTAATTGATGTTGTTGATGATATTGGACAGTAGGTCGTGTTGGTGTGTTGTTGATTTATATACGTGAATGCTACCTTCTTATCATGTATTTATTCACCGTTATATATTGAACGTGATTTCTCACCCCTTTGTTGTTGTTGTTGTTGTGTCTGTGCTTCTTCGGAAGTACAGATAACCCAGGTACTTAGGTTGCTTGGATGTTCGTGTTGCCTGTTCGAGTCTATAGGAGTGCTCTGATACGTAACACGGGATGTCGGGATATTTTTTTGTAGTTGCTTTGATTTTATTACATTCTTTGTTACGTATTCCATTTTGCTGAATGATTTTATGGAGAACCTTGTTTTAAGGAACTATTGGTGTATTTGGGCAGATGGCCGTGAATTTTGAAACTAAATGATTATTTCCGCTGACTCTCTATTCAATTTAATACAATAAAGAGTTTATGTTTGTGTTGATGATGTGGCATTCCACTTTTTGGTGCAAACTCTAATTTATTTTTAATATTTTGTTTATTTTCAAAATGGGGAAAGTGGGGTGTTACAGATCCTACTTCTTATTAATAGGTCCGTTGATCTTTCTTGAGTCACAAATTCGGTGATATTGTTTCTCTTCATTTTAGGGTTGTAGATTCGTTGATCCTACTACTTATTCATAGGTTCGTAGACCTTTCTTGAGTCACAAGTCCGTTGATATTGTTTCTCTTCATTTTAGGGTTGCAGATCCGTTGATCCTACTTCCTTTCCATAGGTCCATTGATCTTTTCTTGAGTAATAAATCCGTTGATATTGTTTCTCTTCGTTTTAGGGTTATAGATCCGTTGATCCTACTTCTTATTCATAGGTCCGTAGATCTTTCTTGAGTCACAAATCCGTTGATATTGTTTCTCTTCGTTTTAGGGTTGTAGATCCGTTGATCCTACTTCTTATTCATAGGTCCGTTGATCTTTGTTGAGTCACACATCATTGATATTATTTCTTTGTTTTAGGGATGTAGACCTGTTGACTATACTTCCTGTCCAATGATGAGTTGTAGAATACTAGAAAATCATTAATCATTGTAAGATAAGTTTCAGATAGAACATAATTTTGCATATGATTATTTCTAAAATTAAATTACTCGGTTAAATATTCAAAGAGGGGTTAGTGAAACAAATAATCGACATTAGATATAATAAACTCAACTCGACTGAACAAGATGAGAGCTGCACAAAGAATCCCAAAAAACATAATTTCAATATCAATATTAAAAACAAAAATAACAAGAAAAAAACAACAACATCAACAACAATATCATGAAGAACAACATCAATAAATAACAACAATATCAATAATAACAACATCAATAAACAACATGTAGGAGTTAGGGTCTACCAACAACAAGAAGAACAACATCAACAAAAACAACAAAAAATCTAGGGTTTCGGATCTCAACACCACCACCACTAGACATGGCAACAAAACCCATACCCGCGGGTACCCACCCGAACCCGCCCCGAAGTTGACGGGGAAAACCCGCTTTGACTGGGTTTGGGTTTGGGTTTTCCCCGATTAAAAAATATGGGGACGGGTCGGGTAATGGGGACACTAGTACCCACCCCGAACCCGCCCCGTTTATTATATTATGTACATTATTATTTAATTTTGTTAATTTAGAATATTAAATATGTGGCCAATGTTTTGATATTTTGATTTGTTTTATTTATTTAACATATTTCAAATGTATGTAAGATTTTTTTTGAGATTTTTTTTTTTATTTTATTATTTGTAATGTAATTTGATTTTGGAAAAGATAAACATTTCTATTAAAAAAATGATTTTACTAAATGGATGGTGGCGGGGCGGGGATACCCGAACCCGTTTGGGTCGGGTTTGGGTTTTAATTTTCCATCCCCGATTGGGTTTGGGGCGGGGAACGGAGATTGTTTGGGGATTCGGGTTTGGGTTTGGGGGAGGTAAAAATCGTCCCCGACCCGCCCCGTTGCCATGCCTAACCACCACCACCACGACAACAACAACAACAATATGATAACAATATTAGTAGTGATGTTTGACATACCAGATCTCTGAAGAAGTAAAAGAAAATGATTTGAATCTCTGAAGAAGAAACGAGAGCACTAAACACATAACATCTTTGAATTGAAGATGGTATGTGTTTATGGCTCTCGCTATTTAGTGCTCTTGATAGGGTTATGTTTGTGTTGTTTAGACAAATGAAACTGAATGCTACTAGGTAAAGCTATATATATATCAGAGAAACATCACCTCTGTTGGAAAGAAAACCGAGGTGAAAAATAGCATGCATATATATATATATATGTGTGTGTGTGTGTGTGTATGTGTGTATATATATATATATATATATATATATATATATATATATATATATATATATATCTGTGTGTCTGTGCGTCTGTGTGTGTGTGTGTATATATATATATATATATATATCAGAGAAACATTTTCACCTCGGTTGGAAAGAATACCGAGATGAAAAGTAGTGTATTTTTATATTAAAAATAAAATATTCAAGAATGAGCCACTTTTACTGAGATAAAAACATAAACTGAGGTTTATGGGATTCGAAGCATGTAAACTAAATAGGTTTACCTCTCGATTTTTAGAGTAACTTAACTGACAGAATATATTGAATATTTTTTTATAAAAAAAAGGGTGTGTAACATCCTGAAATTATATCCGAGATATTATTAATATTTAGATTATTTTATAAAAACAATGTACGACTATTTTTTTAAACATTTATAAAAATAACTAAAGAAAGTGAACTTAATTAAGATTGAGAAATCTTTCAAAAATTTCTAGCAGAAAAATCCATATCTGCATTTCTACACGAGTTTAAAAGTGTCAAGACTTATTGAAATAGAAATAGTTCACCGCTACTCTGAATAAAATAATAATAATAATTAACTTTTATTAAAATTCAAATTTAACCTTTGTATGTATAAATATTTTTTAGACTATCATTTTTAAACCATTATAAATATTCTACATTATAAATATTCCATTTTCTAAATAAAAAAAAAACAATTGTAAATTTTTAATAAGCAAAATTTTAAGTAATATCTTGGATAATAATTCAAGATATTACTGGGTGCGTCCATGAATTATACCTCGGATTTACAATAACTGAGGTGAAAGCTTCGTCATGAAATGTAGTATTTGTAGTAATGTGTATTTTCACCCCCTGTTTGTTGTTGTGGCATATGTGCTCTTCGGGAGTACAAACAATCAGGTACAGGAGTAGCTGCTTGAGTTACAGGATGACGTTGATGCCTCATTAGCTTTTATCATTGGGTCTTAGAGGAGTCGCTCTGATATGTAACACTGGGGATGTGATGTCATTCGTTATTTGTGTACTGTTTTATTGATGTTGGAGTTTTTGGTTGTTGAGCCTTTTATGTCGAACTTGTTTATTTACGCTACTGTTTTTTACATGACTATTTCGTATTTGATGTTTTATGCTATGGTGAGGCATGTGTGACATTCTAATTGTGGATTTTCATTTGGATTATTCTATTAAATGTCGAGTCGAGGATTAGAGCGTTACACCAAACGCAGTAAATTTGTGAGAAAGAGAAAGTTCTAGAACAATCAAGAAATCAATTAACTTCATGAAAAGGAGATAAAAGAAGAAGAGAGAATCAGTTATAACGGTTTTTATATTCACTTTCTCGATTAGGGTCAACAGATTACAAGTGAATAACAACCCACACTATCCTATTGTAACAAACTAGAGTACAACCTATATATAAACTCCTAGTATATGTATGTCATGTATGATGATAAAGCTCATACATGACATACATAATTATTACATAACAAAGCACATACCTAAATTAAGTCATTGCATGCTAGATCAGACTTCGACAACAACATGTGCATCCCAGTCGAACCATGAAAATACTCCTTTCGAGTGTAAAGTTCAATCCAAATACTACAAAACTTCACCTTGGAATAAACTCTACTCCATCAATGGAACAAACTAGCAATCATTATGTAATTTTATCAGTTACATACAGTGAAAGAAATTGCTACTAGGCAATGACTTGGTGATCATATCTGCAACATTATCTTTAGTCGAAACCTTCAATACTTTTACTTCTCCTTTCTCAATTTTCTCCCTAACGAAATGCAACCTAACATCAATATGCTTGGTTCTCTAACGATAGGATGAATACTTTGACAGACGTATGGCACTTTGACTATCACATTTAACAGTGATAACTTGGCCTTGAAGTTTCAATTCTTTAACAAACCCTTCAAGCCATGATGTTTCTTTCAAAGCTTCAGTAAGGGCAATGTATTCATCTTTAGTAGTTTATAAGGCTATAACCTCCTGAATCAAAGCTTTCTAACTGATTGTTGTGTTAAACATATGAAGACATATCCAGAAAGAGATTTTCTCATATCCATTAATCCTGCATAGTCTGAGCCAACAAATCCTATGATTTTGACTTTACTATCGCTCGTGGCTCCAACATTAACCCTGACCCTACTCAGGGATCCTTTTATGTATATAAGATTCCAATTCAAAGCCTGTCGATGTGCCTTACCAGGATTGGCCATATACTTGCTTACAAGGCTCACTCTGTATGCTATGAATGTGTAACACCCCAAAATTTGCCTTATCTTTTCTTAACCTTTTTGGCTTATGTTTCATTTCATTTTCATCATCATTTGTGCATAACATTGTTTCTAAACATGGGATCAAGGTATCTTTATTTACTCTCAAGAGAAGGGTATGATTCTCCAGGCTAAAGCAAGAGATTATACTCAATATTGTGGCATTCTCAAGCTTCAAAGTCCTTTCATCATCAAGGCATTCTCAACCATCTCACACAATTATTTGGATTAGGGTTACAAGCATTGATCATATTCTCCTATCTTTTGCCTTATGGTTTTTCACCAAGGGCATCTATGATTATTTTCTTGGAGCAAATCTTGTTTCTATGGGTCTATGTGTACCTCAAGTGGTCCACACATGTCTCATGGCTCTTCTCAAGTCATCACATGAGCCACAGTCAGTGGAAGAAAGATTAGGGTTTCATCTGGTCAAGAAAGTCAACTAAGGCTTCACAAAGTGAAATTCGTAGATTTTGAAGTCAATCATGGGCATTCCATGTCATCTTAAGTGTTATCTTGTGTTTGGATCAAGAAGAATCAAGGAGAAACATAAAATCTAGAGATTTGGTGAATTAGGGTTTCAGTGGAAAATTTTGAAGTATGGAAAATCTCAATTTCTAGCCATCTTGCAACATCCATAACTTTTTCATCCTCGATACAAATGGGGCAAACTTGCTATCAAATTAAATAGGACATCATGAACTACAAGTTTGAATAAGGAAAAAGGCTCAAAAGATTCATGGGTAAAAAGTTATGAGGTCATGAATATGGAGAAAAAGTGAAGTGTGAACTTTTGTACTTGGAATTTTTTCTAAATGTCAATTTTCAAGTTCAACATAGGTTCTTCAAGGGAATTTTTCCTCAAGATCAAATATGTTCCTCAATATCTAACCAACATCAAAGTTGTTCTTCATTTTCCAAGCTTTCTTTTGACTACAAGAACTCCTCCATTGAATGTGTCGAATTCAAGTTATGAGGTCACAAAGTTAGGGTTTTCATTATGCCAAATTTAGCAAGGTAATTGTCAATTTCATGAACCAATCCTCCAAGGAAATTTTCACCATGATCAAAGCTCCAATTCAATTTACTTCAGACATCAAAATTGTTAAGCTTCTTCCAAGCTTTCCAAGCATACCAAGAACTCATCATTTGAGCACTTAGAGCTTAAGATATGAAGCTTCAAAGTTCATGTCATCTAGTTGTCTAATATGTCTCATGACTTAGAATTTTTCATGCAAGTTTTTCCAATATGTGGACATGTTTTCTAAGCTAGTTTTCATGACTTTTTAGGCTTCAATTCAAGTTTCTCCTAACATGAAAATTGTTCCTTGTGACCTTACCTTCATCTTGAACCCAAGCTTCACTTCATTTGATGGTAAATTCTTCAAGTTGTGGAATTATGAAAGAGTATGCATAGCTATGTGACATGAATATGGTTCCTTGATTTCTAAGTCACAACTTCTTATTTTTCTTGCCTCTCATTCTTATACTACACCATCATCACCATATTGCATCATCATTCTTTTACCTAAAGTGAGCAAACCATGTACTACACACATGCACCAAATTCAAATTATTTGTCAAATTTTGAAAAGAAAAAAGATGGTACAAGTCTGGCCTTACTTACTCTCCCTCATGTGCCTCAATTCCACCATTTTCATGCTACATTTTTCTCACAAAATCACACAAAGTACACCTCATTATAGTGTTAAAAACCGTGTACCCTCATTCATCCTTCAAAATTGCAAAAAATTCAAAACAAACTTTTCCATTATGGGTTGGGCTCAAACCTGCTCTAATCCATCATATATAAACAAATCAAACCCTAAATGAACAATCACAACCTCATTGCTGCAAGAACCAGATAAGAATACTTTCACTTTTCCTCAAAATCTCTCTCTTCGAAGCTCCTATTTCCTTCAAGTTCTATGCATTTTTTTACTTGATTCATCATCACCAAAGCATAAGGAAGCTGTTATAAGCAATTAACTGAAGTTTTTGTAGAGATTCAAGAGCCAACAGAGCTCCTCCGTTTGGTATATTTTCTCCAACTTAGATCTCCCATTTTAGGCCATGTTTAGGATCCATATTGGTTGCATCTGAAGCCCTACCATGTGTAGGCCATGTTTGGATACTTGTTGTGCTCGTTTAATCTTGTTTCAGTTTGTGCTTCATATATTCATGTTCAATTTTCATGTCGATTAAGCTTTTTAAAGTGAAAACAAATGCCAGATTTGGAATCCCCGTGAGTTTCTCTTCAATTTGGTATAAGATTTTGTGCATTTTGGTGAGGTTTGGTTGGAGCTCCGGCCAGTCTCATCGGAAAATATGACCAGAGCTAGGGCTCCGGCATCTTGAGTGTCTTGTTGATGTGGGAGACTTTGACCTATTGACTGGTGATATGGCATCGTGTGTGGCGTCTACGTGGACGCCAACTCAATTAATGAGCCTTCACGCATGATGGTTTTTTGTTTGGTTCTGGGCCCTGCGCATGTTGCTTTCCACACCCCTAGGTCTCTGGCCCAAATGTGCGTGTATGTTTTGTTTCATTTGTTTTCCATAATTGCTACTTCACCCCCTTGCTCCTTTTCTTATTTTATTTTATTTTCTTTTTTGTTTTCTTTTTATTTTAATAGATAAAAACAATTATAAAAATGCCCAAAAATATGTTTGTGATTATTTGATGCCTTGAGAATATTTTCATTATTTTTGTTTTATTTTTGGATTTATTTTTCTATTTTCTTTGAATTTATTTTGAAGAGTGGTTTTATATATTTTTTCCTAGGCTAAGGTTTTTGATATTGATGCCTTATGCCTGTCTTTTTGATCCAATCCTTTTACCATGTTTTATACTTAAATGATGATTGTTTAAGGGTAGATTTTATGTTTGGACATGAAATTTTTTATTAGTTTTTACTTAGTTTTTATTAGTCCTTGACGCATGCTTGATTAGTGGATTACTTTGAGTATTTGGTTTGATTTGATAGTGCAATTATGCAATTCTTTTTGTGATCTTTTGTACATGTGTTCTTGATTGGTATAGAATGAGGTAGATCCTTTTGTTGAATTTTATTAGGTCGTTTCTCTATTTTTGATTGATGCCTAATTGTAACTTGGTTTTGGATTGAACATGCTTGGTGTTTGACCTAGTTTCCAATCATTTTGACCACTTGTGCTTGATTGAAGTTTGAATTGCTTATTGAAAATGATCATGTACTGTCTTGACTTGATTATGTCTTTGGATTCATTACCATTTGTTTATTTTCGTATTTTTGGTTAAATTCCTAAGTTGGTGGTGTTGTGAGCTTGCTCCTTTAATGTTCTTGACCTAGTTCTTTGAGATGCTTTCTTGTGTGACCTTAATGAATGTTTACAAACTCTTGTATGCTTTGAATGACATGTTTGAGGGTTTGATCTTCCTGTCTTAATGCCATTGCATGACCATTTCTCATCTTTTTCTACACATGATCTTTTGTTTCCTTGTATGGGTGATTAGAGTGTTGTTTGCTTAGCTTTTTGAGCATGATACTTGTTGAAGTTGTGTGAATACTTGGAAATGAATGTGATATGATACATTTGAGTATGCTTCTGACCTTGATGCTATGGTATGCATTACTTGACCATTTGTGCCTTGTGCTTTACTTGAACTTATCTTTTTCTTTGAGGATGATCATGGTATATGCTTGCCTAGTTTTGATGCATGCTTTGGATTTGATCCTTGATGTTTCTTCTTGATTTCCATGAGTTAATGTTTGGATTAATATGCATGATCATGTTACTGCCCCTACTTGTATTCTTACCCTAACTTCACATGGTTGGCCTTTTGAAGTATGTTTTGCATGAGTTATGTGTGGACAATTGTTTGGGTATTAATGTGGTACATGTCTAGTGTGCTTTTGCTCCTATTTCAATCATCCAAATGAGTTGAACATGATGTGATGTTGCTACTGCCTTAACTTTCCTTTCATATTGTTGAACTCATTTTAATTTGGTTTGCTGCTTCATGATGTTCAATTGTGGTTCTAGAACAAGTTTTGCTTATGCACTTCTATATTTGACTTCATCTTTTCTCTTGCACTTGAAAGTGTGAATCCTTTATTCATGGTGATGTGATGTTTGAGAATGTGTGATGGTGGTGTGATTCTTGCTTCTTTGATATCTTGATTCATTTGATGAACATGCCTTGATCTTTCCTTGATGTGTGATACTTGAACATTGATGTTAATCCTTCTCATCTTGTGCCACTTTGACATCTCCCTTTCTCGTCATCTCCTTTCTTCTCTTTTGGATTTTGAATTCACTTTTGTTGTTGCGATTGAGTTTGTTTAATGTTTACTTATGTTTATTCACATGCTCCCTTAGGGCTCCTAGTTTGAACTTAATTTTTGATTAGGTTAAAAGTAGGATAGACATTAGGCTCTCAATCCTTTGCATGACAATATTAGGGTAGTCCCTTGGAACCTCAACCTTAGGTCCATCATTTGTATGATAACATTAGGTAGACTTTCCTCTCATCCTCAACTATAGGGCCATTTTCATTATAACATCTAGGTAACTTTCCCCTAGATTTTCTTTTGCCATTTGAGTCTTCTTTCTCTTCTCCAAACAAAAATAAAACACTCAATAAATACGATTACTATTGTGTGCCACGAGCCTTAAGTATATGGGAAGTGACGAGTGAAGAGTCTCTCCTTGCTTCGTCTAGAGTGTTTAGCATATGCCCCGTTTGGGGGCAATCTGGCGACGTATTAGCTCTTTTTTCATAGACTTTAGTGCAATACGAATCTCAAACAAATTCAATTCACTTATGTTAAAACTCACAAAAAAACTGCAAACCATTTTATCCTTCGGGATTGTTTGTCAAATCATTTTAAAAAAGAGCACGTTATTATCGTTCTACCACAAACAGGCTTCGACCCTAACTGCTGGAATGCGAAATTAATGTCGCTCATAAAAAACACTTACCGACTCGTATGTCGAACTACGATTGCTCTGATTTCCTCATTCTCGTCCGAATGAGGATAAGTAAGCACAAAAAGGCGAAGTCTTGGCGAGCACAATCCCCCCTTTCACCTGTAGTACTCCGAACTTCGTTGAATCTGACTTTCCCATTGCACGAGGGAATACGTAGGCCTAGGACGGCGAAGTCCTATCGAGTCTCCTTTTTGTTTTTTCCCTTTCCGTTTCCGTTTAGAGGTAGAGCTTTAGATAACACACCCATTGATTAGACAACAAGCATGGTTCCCGTTGAGTACAACAGACGCGAGGGGGTGCTAATACTTTCCTCTCACGTAATTGACTCCCGAACCCAGGATTTGGTTGCGATGACTATGTTCCTTTCCCTTTTGAGGTTTCTTCAATCCTAGCGCTTGTCTATTTCTATTTTATTGGGTGTCTATTTTTTGTGCATTTATGTGCATTATTTGTTTTATATTACTGTATTTTACTGCATTACTTGCATTTGATTACTTTTATCATACTGTTTTGATGTTGTCGTGCTGTTGGATGGGTTGGATCTATGAGAGATAAGCCCACTACCCAGGCTTGAGTACATACTTAGAATTAGAGTGGATAGTAGTGTGGCCTGCGTAGCGTCTGGTTACGTTTGGTTGACACAAGACCCATATTCAGACGAGGTTTTCTTTGGAGATATTCTATCCTGTGCGTCTGGTGCAGATGATAGGGTGTTGACTTAGAGAGCTTATGACATTGGAGACCATTCATGGGAAATCAGTTGAGGCCTTCTTGATTGATGATGATGCCAAGCCAAAAATGGTGAACGTATCATCAGTTCTCGACCTGAGAGTCCATGATACTGAGGACCTGCTAGGATGCCTTGTCCAAGACTAGAACCTATATGTGAGAGGGGATGGGTTTTGCAGGGAACCTTGACTTTCAACCAACCCGAATTTCTGGTTTTCTTATCAGTGTGAACGTATGAACCTAGTGTTATGGTATCCTGATTATTTCGGTATTCTGGATTTCTCGTCAGAACGGAATTCTGGTCTTATTCAGTCAGCAGCACAATAGCTATTCTGAACATATTGGAAACATTGATCCCATGTTTGCATTTGCATAGCATTATCTTTGCATTTTAACATTCATGTTCATTTATTTCCAGGATTTGCATCTTATCTTTGATTCTTGTTGCTGAAGATCTTCAGAGATGGGCATTGGTAGGAAGAAGATCATCGTGTATAAGATTCTGGTTCCGGCATTAGATTCTCTTCATGGGTTAGTAGCCTTGGCAAATCCCGGTATTCTATAAGATTTCAAAAAGGATTATGGGAGAATTTTGAGTTTTTGATATACCATCACTGAGTACGAATACAAGGCTATACATACTCTGCTACAATTCTACGACCCTTCGCTGCGATGCTTTACTTTCCAAGACTATCAATTGGTTCCAACATTGGAGGAATATGCTTTCATTTTGGGGGTCCCTATCAAGAAGAGAGCGCCTTTTTATTATTCCAAGGAAAGCCCTGATTTGGAAGATGTCCCCACTGCTCTTTATTTGGGCTAGTCTATTTTGGCAGATAACGTTGCTAGCAAGGGAGGCTTTCAGGGATTTCATCTGTGTGTTCTGGTGAGTCAAGCTCAAAAATATGCTGAGGCTAATAGTTGGACCGTCTTCAATGTTGTTTTAACCCTGTGTGTTTATGGAATTGTCTTGTTCCTGAATGTGGCTGATTTTATGGATATGAGTGCTGTTAGAATCTTCATCATGAAAAACCCGGTGCCAACTCTTCTCGGTGATTTGTTCCATTCATTGCATCATAAGAATGAGAAGAGAAGGGGAGGGCTTATTTCCTGTTGTGCACCACTCTTTCATAAATGTTTCATGGATCATCTCCCTCGTTTTGGGGCCTTTGTGGACACTCAGAAGTCGTCAAAGTGGTCAAAAAGATTAATGGGTCTAACTGCCAAGGATGTTGTGTGGTTTAATCATGGTTTGTTGGGTAAGGAAATTATTGTTAGCTGCGGAGACTTCCCTATTGTGCCTCTAATAGGGATAAAATGGGGAATTAATTACAACCCTTATCTTGCTATTAGATAATTTGGGTATGCACTGAAAGAGCCACCGAAAGACCGAGATGTCTAGGAATCTCTTTTATTCCATGTGGGAGCATATCCAGATTTGCTGAAAAGAGTTGTGGACGCATGAGGAAAGATCCATAGGAAAAGAAAAACTTCTATGGGCAAGAGTGAATGCAGAGCCTATGCTCCCTACTTGGAGTGGATCCAGAAGAGGGTGGAGGAGGTGTTTTTGCCCTTCTCTGTGGAGGAACATTTATACCCATTGATGATTGAGCAGCCTACCAATGTAGATGTGGAGAGTGTTAGAACAAGATTTGATTTTGCAAGAAATCTCTTTGTTTTGATAATAACAAAGTTGTATTTGTGTGAGAACAATTTTGGTACTTTAACGTGTATCTTTTTAAGAACTGAAAAACAAGTTCTGACTCTGATAGAGAAAGTTCTGACTCTAATAGAGATTGTGTGCTACATCACTCTGATGCTCTCAATGATCGCTTCTGCATCAAGAAGCAAGGTTGCTTCTGATCTACTGTGCTCAGAAAGACTCCAAGAAGACACTATGTTGTTGTTGCAATGTTCTCTTGGATTCTGGCTTTGAATTCAACTCTGATACTCATCTTCTGAAGGCTAAGTGCTGATGACTCTAAAGACAAGGTTCTGATGAATAGCGTTCTGAAGACTCTGAAGACTTAAATTTTTGAAGACCAAGTTCTGAAGACTCTGAAGACAAGGTTCTGCTGAACAAGTTCTGAAGACTCTGAAGACTTATGTTTCTGATAACCAAGGGTTCTGAAGAAGGAGTGTTGAAGACTCTGATGACAAGGTTCTGCTGAACAAGTTCTGAAGACTCAAGACTCTGAAGACCCAATGATTCATTCTTCTGATCATGCCTTAATTATTTCAACTCAGAAGCCACTGATTAACAGAAGAAGATGAAACGTTTGCATGGGAAAATAGTACATAGTATAGATCAAACACGTTCCTTTCCACTACCATTCCACTACCCTGATTTGGTGGTACAAAGGACAATTTCAGTGTATGATTTTCATACCAGCACAACGACATTATTTCAAGTCGCCAGTATTTTTCCAATATTACTGATCTGCCCTTCAACGGATCTTTTTTCTGGCTATATAAAGACTTGATCATTCAACGAATCATGTGTGACACTAAGTATGAAATAGAGAAATATTCAAAACACTGATTCATACAAAGAGAGAACTCAAGAAATCGAGAAATACTTTAGTGAACAGTAAAACACCAGAATACAAAGAAGAAAATTGTTATTACTGTGTAGATTCGCTCTAAGTTAGATTGAGCTAGAAATAGTGTTTATATCAGCTTATGTAAGAAGTATTTCATTGTAAACATTTTATTTGATCAAACAGTTGTTTGAATTCCTTAAGGGACCAGTTAGGTCAGAAGCCTTAAGAAGAGACGATTAGCCTGTGTATTGTTAGTCACCAGCAGTTGCTAGTGTAGTTGTAATCAGTTTGGTTATAGTGGATTAAGTCCTTATGTATAAGGCGAAATCACCTTGGCGGGTGGACTGGATTAACTTGATAGTTTTCAAGTTAACCAAGATATATCGTGTGTCTTTCTCTATTGATAGTCTATTTGTGATATTTGTTTAAGTTTCATAAGAAGCTTTCATTTTGAAAACCCAATTCAAACCCCCATTTTCTTGTGTTTTTCTCACACCTTCAATTGGAATCAGAGCTCCGGTTCTGATTGTGATAAACGTTTTATCAACACTTAATAGTGTTCAGTACCGATCTAGTATTTGTGTGAGATATTATGGCAGCTCCTGCTAATACCACTGAAGAGAAAGATCATTACAGTGCCAAACCACCAGTCTTTGATGGTGAAAAGTTTGACTACTGGAAAGACAGAATAGAAAGTTTATTTCTTGGTTAAGATGTAGATCTTTGGGATTTGGTAGTCGATGGCTACAATCACCCAGTTGATGCTACAAGTGCTAAAATATCCAGAAGTGATATAACCAACCAACAGAAGAAAGATTATAAGAATCATCATAAGGAAAGAACTATATTGCTAAATGCTATCTCTTATACCGAGTATGAGAAGATAACAAACAGAGATACTGCCAAATCTATCTTTGATATGACTCATGAAGGTAATTCTCAACTCAAGGAGACAAAGACGTTAGCCTTAATCCAAAAATATGAGGCATTCAGAATGAAGGATGATGAGACGGTTGACACCATGTTTTCAAGGTTTCAAATGCTAGTCGTAGGACTCAAAGTTCTGGACAAAGGTTACTCAACTGCTGATCATGTGAAAAAGATCATCAGAAGTCTTCCTAAGAAGTGGAGACTTATGGTAACAACTCTAAAGCTATCAAAAGATCTCAATAGCATAAGTCTTGAAGAGCTTGTTAGTTCTTTGAGAAGTCATGAGATAGAGCTTGAAGAAGATGAACCTCAGAAGAAAAGCAAATCTATCGCTCTTAAGTCTAAACCTGAAAAGGCAAAGGCTTATCAAGCTGACAAAGAATCAGAAGATTCTGGTAAAGAATCAGAAGATGAGTTGTCATTAATCTCCAAAAGAATCAATAAACTCTGGAAGCATAGGCAAGGAAACTTCAGAGGATCTAGAAGAAACAAAGGCGGCTCTGAGTCATCATCTGGACAGAAGAAGCAGAACTCTGGAAAGAAGGTTATCTGCTACGAGTGTAATGAGCCAGATCATTACAAGAATGAGTGTCCAAAGATCAAGATGGACAAGAAGCCTAAGAAGAACTTCTCCAAAGCAAAGAAAGGTCTAATGACAACTTGGGACGACTCTGATTCTGAAGAAGAGGAATCTGATGAAGAACAAGCAAATGTTGTGCTGGTAGCAACAACTGAAGATGCAGTTTCTGGAGAACCAGAAGACAGAATATCATTAGAACCAGAATCAGACTCAGACTCAGACTCAGATTCGAAGCTAACAAGAAAGGACCCAGAAAGTGGGTACCTGAGAACAAGATAATCTATGTTGCATATATCATTAGCAGCGCTCGCGACACATGACGGGAAGAAAGCATATGTTACAAAGTCTGGAACTTAATCCTGGAGGCTTCGTCGGTTTCGGAGGAAACCAGAAAGGAAAAATCATTGGCTTTGGAACCGTTGGTAATAGTAACCTTCCTTCTATTACTGATGTTCTTTTAGTTGATGGTTTGATGTATAACTTGTTGTCAATTAGTCAACTTTGTGACAATGGTTATGATATCATCTTTAATCAAAAGTCACGTAAGGCTGTAAGTCAGAAAGATGGTTCAATCTTATTTGTCGGAAAGAGGAAAAACAACATTTATAAGATTAGACTTTCTGATGTTTGTGAACAGAATGTCAAATGCTTAATGTCTGTTAATGAAGAGCAATGGGTATGGCATAGACGTTTAGGCCATATTAGCATAAGGAGGATTTCTCAGCTAAATAAGCTTGAACTTGTCAGAGGCTTGCCAAATCTGAAGTATTCTTCAGATGCTCTTTGTGAAGCATGTCAGAAAGGAAAGTTCTCCAAAACTTCCTTTAAAGCAAAGAATGTTGTGTCCACCTCTAGACCGTTAGAACTTCTGCACATTGACTTGTTTGGACCAGTGAAAATTGCATCAATCAGTGGAAAGAAGTATGGATTAGTAATCGTTGATGATTATAGTCGTTAGACATGGGTAAAATTCTTGAAACACAAGGATGAGTCTCATTCTGTGTTCTCTACCTTTTGCTCTCAAGTGCAAACATAAAAGGATTGCAAAATAGTCAAAGTCAGAAGTGATCATGGCGGAGAATTTGAGAACAGATACTTTGAGAATCTTTTTGATTCTCATGGCATTTCCCATGATTTCTCCTGTCCCAGAACTCCACGACAAAATGGCGTAGTGGAAAGGAAGAATAGGACTTTGCAAGAAATGGCTCGAACCATGATCCAAGAAACTGACATGGCTAAGCACTTCTAGGCAGAGGCCGTAAATACAACATGTTACATTCAGAACAGAACTTTAATAAGACCGATTCTAGGTAAGACTCCTTATGAATTGTGGAAGAATAGAAAACCCAACATTTCATATTTTCATCCTTTTGGATGTGTTTGTTTTATGTTGAACACTAAAGAGAATCTTGGCAAGTTTGACTTCAAAGCTCAAAAGTGTTTATTGTTAGGATATTCTGAACGCTCTAAAGGCTACAGAATCTATAACATAGAAACAAGAATTGTAGAGGAATCAATTCATGTCAGATTCAATGATAAGGTTGGCCCTGAAAGGTCAAAGCTAGTTGAAAAGTTTGTAGATCTTAATATCACGTTATCCGAATCTAAAGAAGTAGAAGATTCAAGAGAAGTAGATAAAGATGCAAATTCTCTAGATCCAGATACAACCTTACCAGAAGCTAAGAACAACTCATCTCATTAGAAGAAGAATATATTAAAGGCTTCTCATTCTGAAGAATTGATTCTGGGAGATAAAGGTGATCCAGTCAGAACCCGTTTATCCTTCAGACATTCCGAAGAAACTATTATGGGTCTAGTGTCTCTAGTAGAGCCAACAACAGATGATGAAGCTCTTAAAGAAAATGAGTGGATTCTGTCCATGCAAGAAAAACTGAATCAATTCACCAGAAATGACGTATGGGATCTTGTTCAGAAACCCAAAGGTGTCCATGTCATTGGAACTAAATGGGTGTTCAGAAACAAGTTAGATGAGAAATGTGAGGTCGTAAGAAACAAAGCACGACTGGTTGCACAAGGGTATAGTCAACAAGAAGGGATAGACTATACAGAAACCTTTGCACCAGTTGGTGAGTTATAATCTATTCGCATTTTAATCTCATTTGTAGTAAATCATAACATTACTTTATATCAGATGGATGTAAAGAGTGCATTCTTAAATTGATATATTTATGAAGAAGTGTATGTACACCAACCTCCTGGTTTTGAGAGTTCTGAAACCCCTGATTTTGTTTTCAAACTTAAAAAATCATTATATGGTCTAAAATAGGCTCCCAGAGCTTGGTATGAAAGGCTAAGTAACTTTCTTTTGGAAAATGACTTTACCAGAGGAAAAGTGGATACAACACTTTTTTGTAAAACTTTAAAAATGACATTCTAATCGTTCAAATCTATGTTAATGATATTATATTTGGTTCTGCTAATATTTCCTTGTGCAAGGAATTTTCTAAGTTAATACAGGCTGAATTTGAAATGAGTCTGATGGGAGAACTCAGATTCTTTCTAGGAATTTAAATTGATCAAAGATCAGAAGGATCGTACATTCATCAGAGCAAGTATGCAAAAGAACTTCTGAAGAAATTCAATATGTGAGAAAGTAAACCTGTTAAGACTCCTATGCATCTGACATGCATTATGGAGAAAGAAGAGGTAAGTAAAAAGGTTTGTCAGAAGCTATATTGTGGTATGATAGGATATCTCCAGTACTTGACAGCTTCACGTCCAGATATTCCATTCAGCGTATGTCTTTGTGCTAGTTTCCAATCAGATCCAAGGGAAACTCACTTAACTGCTGTTAAGAGAATCCTAAGGTGTCTTAAAGGAACAACTAACCATGGCTTGATGTATAAGAAAACATCAGAGTACAAAATTTCTGGTTACTGTGATGCAGATTATGCTGGAGACAGATTAAAAAGGAAGAGTACTTCTGTAAACTGTCAGTTTTTGGGAAGTAACCTCGTCTCATGGGCAAGCAAGAGACAATCAATAATTGCTCTCTCCACTGTAGAAGCAGAATACATATCAGCATCTCTGTGTAGTACTCAAATACTCTGGATGAAGAATCAACTTGAAGATTATCAGATACACGAGTGTAACATTCCTATCTTCTGTGATAATACTTCTGCCATTTATTTATCTAAGAATCCTACTCTGCATTCTAGAGCAAAACATATTGAAATAGAACATCACTTTTTACGTGACTATGTTCAAAAGGGTACTTTTCAGTTAAAATTTGTGGATACAGATCACCAGTGGGCTGATATTTTCACAAAACCCCTTGCTGAAGATAAATTCATATTCAATCTGGAAAACTTATTTATCAAACCTTGTCCAGAATAAGATGATAATATTTTTAATATGTCAAGCTATCAGAACGTCTGATATAAGATTATGATGACTAAACAAAGTGTGTCTTTATTTACTTATTGATCTTCTGATTCATGATACTTTTACAAGTTAGAAAATGTCTGGATAAAAAATTAGTCCAGTCAGATACCTCTTGGTATTCTAGACGTTGGAGACATCAAAATGAGATCTCTTGAAAACAAAGGGTTATGATTATTTGTGACACGTGTCCAAAATTAAATCATATATACTATTGAAGAGACACCTCGAGCGTTGTGATTTCGGGTGACTAGGTTTCAAGTAATTATTAGCTATTGCTCCCACCTTGTCATAATTATTATATTTGTTTTAAATATGCATTATCTCACTTCACACACGACGGTACTCTCACTTCCCACACTTTTGTCTTAGAAACCCTAAAACCCTTTTCGCTCTGAAACCTCTTCATCTTCTCAAAATGAACTCTCAACAACAAAGTGTTTTTGAATTCTCTCAACAACTTCAACAAGCAGAATCGACATCAATGGCCTCATCAACAATTGCTCTAGTGACATCAGCTTCTCCTCATCAATCTCTCTCCCCTCTTTAGAAACCTCCGGTAGTTCATATAGTGGATCGTCCCGCTCAAATTCATTTGGCTACTCCATTCTCAGAACTTAATGTTTTAAGTGAATGGCTGGTAGACTTCAAAAATCTAAAGGATAACGGAATAGACTTGATCAAGGATCTAAATGCTCAAGGATGGAAAACCTATTTTGATCGTTTCTACGGTTTCATTTACGTAAATCTTGTCAAGGAATTCTAGAGATATGCGGACGCTGATAATCACATTATTGTTTCATATGTTAAGGAAAACGAGTTCATCATTACGGAGAAATCCATTGCAACGCTACTAGGAATGGCACACTCTGGAGGAAATAGAATCTAAAAGATGAACCATAAATCTAAATTCCTAACTGATGTGGTTTCCCTAGCTATTTTCACTCAGTCGGCCAGTGGAGAACCACCCTTCAAAACTATGGATTTATCAAAGGAACTTTGTGTCTGGTTGAAAATTATTCTGGGATGCATTTATCACAGACCAAATTCAAGCTCTACAGATTTTCTTAACACTGACATGCTTTACTATCTAATGAAAGGAGAGAAAATCTGTCTTCCATCAGTTTTATTCAGATATCTCAGAGTTTCTGTACTAGAAACAAGACATTAATCCAAGAAGTCTAAGAATTATATCCCTTTCGGAAGATTGATCTCAGATATCCTGGTTGAAAGTGGAATGATTGATCACTTGTCTACTATGCCAGTTATAAATGAATTGGAAGTTTTCACTAAAATTTCTCTTAATAGTAAAATATGAAGAAAATGCAGATTATTGAGGAAATTAGAGTTGAACCAAGCATAGCTACAGATTCAGAAACTCTAAAGTAAAAAAGAATGGCATTAAATGGATATCCTCTGTTCACTAAACATGATAATCCAGAGGCTATAGAAGCATATATTTAGCTAAAAGAGGAAGAAGGTTATGATATATCTAAATTCAGTCTTGACGATCTGATGGATCACCCTCCTAATATGATGAAGAAAAGATCCTCCTCCAACACAGTTCCTCAAATGAAACCGGCAAAGAGGCAGAAGAAATATCCTGGTGAGTCCAGCTCAAGGAATATATCTCTACATCATATCCTGAACAACAAAGTAAGTCCCTTGAATCTCCATTTGTAACTGCATCTGTTTCTATTGACAGAAATTTGTCTTCATCTCTTCCCATTTCATCACTACCACTTACAACGCAACCATTGTTATCCACCTCTCCACCAACATTTTCCACCGTTGTCACCACCTCTCTAACACCCACTCCTAAATCTCCTACCATAGAAAACCTAGTCTCTACACCACTTTCATCACAGACTCCTGAACTCACCTCAACACAAACAACTCTTATTACAACTGATTCACCATCCCCAACCATTCAAATCACTGAAAAAATTCTCATTGAACATCCTCAAATAACAATCTCAACATCACCAACCCCAATCACGGCTCCACAACCTATCCTTGAATCTTCTCTGAACTTTGATACCATCATTCTTGATGACCCTGTTGAAGATGATCAAATCTTAACTGAAAATCAAACCTCTGACCCTCCTTCTACCCAAGATGAAGCAATATCTGTTTTTAAGGACGGTGTGGTTACAAAATTTAGGACACTTTCTGATGAATCTAATGCTAGTGAAGACTCCTCTATTTTTGGAGCTTCCTGGGATCAATTTAATCAGTGGATGTCTGAGGAATTTCAGAAGATTCAAAATCTTTCTGTTAAGACAAAGGGTTATCTGGTTCAACAAGTTGAAAAGAGGCTACAAGAGAAGAAGGAAGCTGAAGCTAGAGAACTTGCATAAAGGTTAGCCAAAGAAGAGGCTGAAAGACTAGCCAAGGAGGCTGAAGAACAGGCTGAAAGAAATGCTGCTGAGAACTCCTCTTCTGATCCAGTATTGAAAACTCTGGCTACTCTTCACAAGGAACATGAGTCATTTAGAATAAGGATTGACAAGCAAGATGAATTTACTGTCACTATTCAGAATGCCCTTGCTCAGATTCTTCAGAGGCTCCCTCCTCCGTCTCACCCTTAGGCACCTTCTAGGCTACCCTGTAGTTTGTCTTTTGACTGTTTGATTATGGTTTGTTGTACTCATGGTTTAAAAGTTTTTGTTACCCTTTTTTATTATGACAAAAAGGGGGAGTAATATGGAAAAATTATTTTGATAAATATCTTGTCTCCAATCATAGCTCTAACATTCTAACTCTTTAAAAATCATGTATTTATAGAATGTTTTTCAGGAAAAGATATTATTGGTAAAATGACTCTGATATCAATCAGGCTCTAATTTAGTTAATCAAGCTCTGTTATCAGAATGCATCATCATTATAATCAAGCTCTGATATTTTGGATTTATCTAAGATCTCTGCAATCAGGATCTATATCACAAATCTTATAAGATTTTTTTAAGACTTAGATTCAGGGGGAGTTTGAAAAAGGGAAGTTTACTTTGAACTTATCTGAGTCAATACTAATTATCTTTGTACAAAATTGTGATATCAAAATACATTGTTTTGTCATTATCAAAAACGGGGAGATTGTCAGAACAAGATTTGGATCTGCAAGAAATCTCTTTGTTTTGATAATAACAAAGTTGTATTTGTGTGAGAATAATTTTGGTACTCTAACGTGTATCTTTTTAAGAATTGAAAAACAGGTTCTGTCTCTGATAGAGAAAGTTCTGACTCTGATAGAGATTGTGTGCTACGTCACTCTGATGTTCTCAATAATTGCTTCTGCGTCAAGAAGCAAGGTTGCTTCTGATATACTGTGCATCAGAAAGACTCCAAGAAGACACTATGTTGCTGTTGCAATGTTCTCTTGGATTCTGGCTTTGAATTCAACTCTGATACTCATCTTCTGAAGATGAAGTGCGGATGACAAGGTTCTGATGAAGAGGGTTCTGAAGACATGGTTCTGTTGAACAAGTTCTGAAGACTCTGAAGACTTATGTTTTTGATAACCAAGGGTTCTAAAGAAGGAGTGCTGAAGACTCTGATGACAAGGTTCTGCTGAACAAGTTCTGAAGACTCTGAAGACTCAAGACTCTGAAGACCCAGTGATTCATTCTTCTGATCATGCTTCAATCATTTCAACTCAGAAGCCACTGATGAACAGAAGAAGATGAAAATTTTGCGTGGGAAAATAGTACATAGTACAGATCAAACACATTCCTTTCCACTACCATTCCACTACCTTGATTTGGTGGTACAAAGGACAATTTTAGTGTACGATTTTCATACCAGCACAGCGACATTATTTCAAGTCGCCAGTATTTTTCTGATATTACTGATCTGCCCTTCAACGGATCTTTTTTCTGGCTATATAAAGACTTGATCATTCAACGAATCATGTGTGACACTAAGTGTGAAATAGAGAAATAGTCAAAACACTGATTCATACAAAGAGAATACTCAAGAAATCGAGAAATACTTGAGTGAACAGTAAATTACCACAATACAAAGAAGAAAATTGTTATTACTGTGTAGATTCGCTCTAAGTTAGATTGAGCTAAAAATAGTGTTTATATATGCTTATGTAAGAAGTATTTCATTGTAAACATTTTATTTGATCAAAAGTTGTTTGAATTCCTTAAGGGACCAGTTAGGTCAGAAGCCTTAAGAAGAGATGGTTAGTCTGTGTATTGCTAGTCACCAGCAGTTGCTAGTGTAGTTGTAATCAGTTTGGTTATAGTGGATTAAGTCCTTGTGTATAAGGAGAAATCACCTTGGCGGGTGGACTGGATTAACTTGATAGTTTTCAAGTGAACCAGGATATATCGTGTGTCTTTCTCTATTGTTAGTCTATTTGTGATCTTTGTTTGAGTTTCACAAAAAGCTTTCATTTTGAAAACCCAATTCAAACCCCCTATTTCTTGTGTTTTTCTCACACCTTCAGAGAGGTACAATAGACTCTGGGCCGAAAAGGAAGAACTTCGCAAGGAGAACGAAGAACTGAAGAGGGAGGTCTATCAGTTGGGACATTACAAGAATGAAGCAGCCTATGTAGCCAAAGTGAAGACAGAGATGTTGACCAAAAAGGAGAAAGAATTGGAAGAAGAGGTCAAGAACAGGGAACGGATAGGTCAAGATCTGAGAAGTGGCGACAGTTTACTCCAGCTGAGGAAGAAGGATTTAGAAAGAGTCCGCATCGAGATCTCTAAGTTCAACAGTCAATGGAATGCCATGGTGACTGCTCACAAAATGAAAGAAGGAGAACTTTGAGACCAGATTGAAAAGCTGAAGCTACGACTCAGAGACAAGGAAAGAGAGGTTAGAGAAGAATCATCTCACAGGTGCAGAAGTGAGAAGCAGCTTAAAGAGACATTGTCAGCCCTCGAGGAGCTCTAGATTCAAGTAGAGGTAAAGAAGCCTAAACTTGAAGATGCTTTCGGTGAAAATGCTTGGGAGTTGAGATGTCGATACTTGGAGGGAATCATGCACATACGCGATGTTCTCATTCAGGAGTTGGTCTAAAGACCGAAGCATCCTGACACCAAAAAGTTATTCAAGGAGATTCAAGCCTGGTGCAAGGAACGTGATGGTTGGGGGGTTGTCCCTGGTGAATATTGACGATATGTCTTAGCGGCTTTTCTTCTTTTGTATCTGTTCACTGTCAGGCTTATTGACTGGGATCATTGACTCTTGTATTTGAATATATCTTTTTCTGTATGGGTTGTATGTATTGACTTGTTGTTATTCTCTTATTCGGTAATCTATGAGCAGCTTTTACCGGTGTTTCATCCATCTCTTGTGTTTATTATTATTATAAAACTGGAATCAAGGTGTAGATCACCCTGGAAATACTCGAGCATGATATTTTCATTGCATTTGCATATTCATGTGCATAACAAGCGTTCCTGGCCGGCTTTTTCTTATCTCTACTTGGTTTTCTTCAGCAAGATTGTAGACTCTAACATTCACAGTTATTGCACGAGAGGAAACCAAAAGCGAGTGGTGGAACAAATCCAAGCTGAACTTCTGGAGGTACGGAATCGCATGACTCAATTTATAGAGTTAATGAAGAACATGGCCCAAGGACAAGAACAACTGAGAACTTTGGTCCAACCACTCATTGAGACTGCTCGAGTTAATGAAAACGGTGTGGTCCATACTGGTGGTGCTGGTGTTATTCCTCCGGCCGGAGGTGCTGTTGGTGGTGCTAATCCTCCGGGTGGAGGTGTTCCTGGTCATGTTATTCCTCCGGGCAGAGGTGTTGTTGGTGGAGCTAATCCTCCGGGCGGAGGTAATGCTGGTGGAGTTTCTAGTGTAGGAGGTATGAGTGGAGGAGGAAGTGTATGTGTTGTCCATGGTGCTGGTGGCCATCATTAAGAGGAGGACCGTCAGGAAGATGCATTCTCTATGTACGACCTGGATGTTGGTCTCCCATCTGAGGCGGATAAGAAATTTAAGATGATTGAATAAAGAATGCATGCTTATGAGAACCAAAATGCTTTTGGGCTTGACATGACTAATTTTGGGCTAGTTCCTAGAGTAAGAATTCCACCCAAGTTCAAAGTCTCGGACTTTGATAAGTACAAGGGGACGACATGTCCCAAGAATCACATCCGAGCTTACTATCGGAAAATGTCGGCTTATTCAGATGATGAAAAAGCTCCTTATACATTTTTCCCAAGACAACCTAGCTGGGGCTTCACTCGAGTGATATATGGGATTAGAGAGGACCCACATTAGAAGCTGGAGGGACTTGGCGGAAGCTTTTGTCAAACATTATCAGTATAACAGTGACATGGCTCCCAATAGGATGCAATTATAGAATCTTTCTCAAAGGGGGAAAAATTTCAAGGAATACGCCCAAAGGTGGCGTGAATTGGCGGCAAGAGTTCAGCCTCCGGTGATGGAGCGAGAACTTATTGATATGTTCACAGGCACGCTTAAGGGGCCTTATTTTGAGAATTTGGTTGGGTGTCTGTCAACCGGGTTTTCAGATCTTGTGTTGGCAGGAGAAAGAGTAGAGAGTGAGATCAAGGCAGGAAAGATCCCAAGCGGTAATTGCTCCTCATATGGAGGAGGCCAAAAGCCGTATGCAGGTAATCCCAAGAAAAGGGAAGGGTATACCAATTCTATTTCTTCTTATCAGGGTAGAGGCAGAACCAATCAGAATTATACACAACAGGTTACTACCGTAGCTATCCCGACTGCACCGCAACAACAGAATAACGCTCCTCATCAGTATCAAAGCAGACAAAGGAAGGCTGACATGCATTTTGGTCCTCCACCTATAGGGAAGCTACCTCTGGGCTATGACGCTAACACACACTGCGATTTTCATTCTGGCGCCCCGGGGCACAGTATTGACAGATGTAGAGCCTTCCAACATAAAGTACATGATTTTCTTGATTCCAAGGCTATTGATTTCACTAACAACGGGCCGAATGTGATACAGAACCCTATGCCATAGCATGGTGCGGCAAGGGTAAATGCTGTTGAATAATGATAATGATGTTGAAATAATTGCGATTCCGTACAAGACCATCCATATTTTGGCGCCAATGCGACAAGCACCGGTAATCATTACTACACCAGGGCCAATTCCGTATGAGAGTACCAAAGCAATTCCGTGGAACTACAGTGCTGAGGTATTTTGTAATGGGCAGAGACAAGAGTTGGTGGGTTCTTCAGATACTGGGTTGAATGTTGAAAATATTGTTGGAGCTGGTGGTATTACTCGCAGTGGCAGGGTATTCTAACCGTCAGATGATAATTTTGGAAGTTCTGATAAAGGCAAGGGTAAACAGGTTGTGGAAAATTCCACACAGAAACAGGCTAGCGATGATTCCTTTTCAAAGGATGTAGAGGAATTCATGAGGTTTATTCGGAAAAGTGATTATAAGATCGTTGACCAGCTGAATCAGACGCTGTCCAAAACTTACATTCTACAGAAGCACACAGGAATGCATTGTTGAAAATGTTGAATGCCGCTTATGTCCCACAGGAAATTTCTGTGAATCAGCTTGAAGGAGTGGTAGCACATGTTAACGCCGAAAATGATTTAGGATTCACTGATTTGGATCTGACCTCTGCTTGAAGGAATCACAACAACGCCCTTCATATCTCCATGGAATGTAGGGGCTCTTTGATGTCTCATGTCTTGGTGGATATTGGGTCCTCGCTGAATGTCTTTCCAAAGAAGGCCCTTATGAAACTTGATACGCAGGGATTAATTTGTAGGCCAAGTGATTTGGTAGTGCGAGCTTTTGATGGGTCAAAAAGATCTGTGTCTGTTGAAGTGGTTATGCCCATTAAGGTTGGACCAGAAATTTTTTACACCACTTTTTACATCATGGACATCTAACCGGCCTATAGTTGTCTGTAAGGCTGTCCTTGGATTCATTCTGCAAGAGCAGTAACATCTACCTTGCATCAAAAGCTTAAATATATAGTTGAGGGAAAGGTGGTTACAGTGTGTGGAGAAGAAGACATCATGGTCAGTCACTTCTCAACGTTTAAGTATATTGAGGTTGATAGGGAAATACATGAAACCCTGTGTCAGGCCTTCAAAGCAGTCCAAATTAAGAAGGAACATCCCGTGGAGGATAAAAGGCCTGAGGTTTCAATGTCTCCGCTGAAAGAGGCGAGTGTTGTGGTTGAGGCTGGTAGTTCTCAAAGGTGGGGCCAAGTTCTCGAGGTACCGATGAAACAAGATAAGTATGGGTTGGGGTACAAGACATCACAGGCTCCTCCAAGATACAGAGGCCCCATCAGATTTATAAATGTTGGGGTTATCTTTGACAGTATCAATGCAGTAGGGGATGATGAAGTCTGAAGACTCTGAATATTTGAACAATTTTTTGTAAAACTAGTTGTTGCACAAGATGTTCTAACAACAAATAAGAATTATGCTAAAAGAAGACATGTAAGATAAGATGTCCCAACACGATGTTAGGACATCGTGTCTGTTACTAACAGCAGGATGTTTACAGATCAGTTGCAAGATTTAAGGAGGAATCAAAACACGGATCAAGGAATCAGTCAAAAGAAAGTTGAAAGACCAACGCAGCAGAAGGCTATAAAAGAAGATTAATACCTAATGCAGAAAAGAGAGAGAGAACGACATAGACTTAGGAATCCTATTATGTAAAGTAGGGTTTAGGTTTTGAGAGTCGTCGGTTTCTCTTGTAAGTCCCTCTATGTATCGATTTGATACAGTGTGGTAGACATAGGTACTTGTAGAGATTCAGAAACCTGTAGGTAATGAATCATGTATTATTCTTGGATGAAGCTTTGAAGCAAATCCAAGTTAACTTGTTAGTCAAGGATGCTTGACTGAACTTTGTATTGGAAGGGGTGTCTTTCAATAGGATGATACAGTTATGGTGTAGTAACTTTTAGATAATCACAGTTTGTGATTTAGGGAGTGAGATGGATTTCTCTTATCAATTAGATGTGACTTCTAATGATAAAGTCTTCATTGGGTAGTGATAGGTAAGCGTGGGTGTTTACTATAAACCTGAGGTTGTTTACATAAAACTATACTACTGATAGTGGAGTCTTCTTCCTGGATTGGTATCCCCCAGATGTAGGTGAGTTGCACCGAACTGGGTCATCATATTCTGTGTTGTGTATCATTCTGGAATTTACAGTTCAGTTTTGATTAACATGTTAGAACAGATGTCAAAACATCTGTGCTTCTGCACTTCTGATATTCAAGGTATCAGTCTATTGTTCTGTTCTTATTTAAATAATTATGCAGAATAGTGTCTTGACATGTGTTAGGACATCTGCTGTCTGCTATGCCAGAATTTCAATTGGTATCAGAGCAGACATCCTGTCTGTTTCTGGATGAGATCTTTGGGAGATACTTTCTAGTGTTTAAACAAGGAGGAGTTTTGAAGATCAGATCAATCAACTCAGACATACTCAAGGGTATTAATGGATGGGATGGATGTTCTGGATCGAAGGTAACAACCTGGTTTTTTTCATGTTGCTGAGGAGGTTCTACAACAACTGTAGGAGAAGGGGCTAGTTCTCTTGTTGGGGTTTCTTATAAGATGTTCTAACATCTTATTAGGGCAAGCTAAATTTGTTCCTTGGTGGTTCCGCTGCATATGTTTCAGATGGAAGAGCTCTGGAATTTATGGGGTTTTGGAGTTGTTACTGAAGACAGATGGTGGAAGATCTCAATCGTCGGCCTCCATATTTGAAGATATCTGCATCTTTTTATTCCAAATTCAGGAGCGATGGAATGGAGAGAGTTGTTGGAAGATGTTCGTTATGGTGACTTGGTACTTGGAAGCTTGGTTCCATGGTGCAGTTTGAAGTCAGTTGAAGAGGAGGGGAGTTGATATTAGGTTTATCAAGTTCATGCTCTAGGAGTTTGATAAATTGTTGATGGGCTAAGGTGTCAAAGATACTTGAGAAGTCTCTCAAGTCCACTCATAAAGGTGACTCAATCGTGCATCTGAAGTCTTCTAGTTATTCTTCTGACCAGAGGGTGTTTCTGTGAAACATAAACCTGAAGAAAGTGGAGGTGATTTATTTTCACCATCCAAAACAACAATGAAGGATTCGTCTCTCTTAATCCTAAGGGTGGATCCAATCTGAATGGAGATTTCAGAACTGTTGAGGTAAATAGGGTTCGTTTAGAGAGAATCTTAGTTACTTGAGTCAATGGTGGCAGCCTTGGTATCTCAACACTTTGTTTGTCAAAGAAGATACTTGCAAAAGATTAAATACTTATTAAGTGTTCATGGAGTGATCTGTTGGAGTATGACTTCAGCAGTGAAGCAGGATTATTGACCAAGGATTTAAGATCAATTGCTATTTGTGATATTCACAAGTATTTAATTGACTATCCTTGTATGTGGAGTTCAAGATTGCTGATGTTCAACATGATGTTGGAACATCTCTTCATCTGGTTTGTGCAGAATCATGGGAGGGGTACTGCATAAGCTTTTAGATCTATTTCTCTTGGGTATTAACCTAAGAATCTGCTTCAGTTTGGTGTGGCAAAAACATCTGATCTCTAGAGAGTTTTTCTGGAAAGAAACTGGTCTAGAAAAGGGTGATGTGGAAGATGAAGAAGACATCATAATCTTGATGAGTAGTTCGTAGATCAGTTTATTTCTGGTCTATGAGTATTGGTGTACAGCAGGTGCGTTCCAGTTGTTACTAGAAGCATCTGATGTTTATCTGGAAAGTTTCCTGGCAAGAGACTTGTCCAGAATATGGTGTTGGTGATAACACAGCCTGGGTTAGTTTATTTTTGAACTAGGTACTTAGGAGCATGTGATCTTGCTCATCATGAAGGTCAAGGATAAGTGGCAATATCCGTGACATCTTGAAGACTAATCTACTGAGGGAAAATGGATTTTTCTTGGTACAACTATGGTGTAGTCTAGAACTACTTATCATCTGAATCAGACGTGGCAGGTGTGAGTTCTTTGGAGTTTCAAAGCAGATATTCATTAAGGTGTGAGCTTGAATGGAATACCTATGATATAATCAAGCAGGATGGAGGTTGTCTACTCAAACTTGGTTGTTGAATCAAGTCTATGAGAGCATGGAACTCTTGTTCTGTTAAAGGGAGGAGGTTCTTCTAAGTGGCAGAAGGAGGAGCTGAATTCAGCAGCTGGATGTCATATCAGAATGTTCTGACATCAAGCTTAACATCAGGATCTCAACTGGTGATGTGGCACATCAGTTTAAGATAAGTTGATCTACAGGAGAATGGAAGTTATGAATGCTTCAAAAAGGTCTATCTCATGCAGTTTGCGGGAGCTGTGGCAGGAGAAGATGTTACATGTATAAGGCTTAGTGGATCCAAGATGGCTTGCTATGGAGCAAATAGTTCATGTAACTTGAAGATTAGATTTCATTGGTGGATCAGTGTATCTTGTGGGAGTTCTGAAGAAGGGAGGGATCAATCAAAAGGTGGCATTTGGTTGGTTTTATATTTGAATTCAAGAAGGATGAGGCAATCAAAAGTGGCATTTGGTAGTTCTCATGTATAGATTCGAGAAATCGAGATAATCAAACAGTGGCATTTGATTACTCTTGAGGAGTGTATTGGAACAAATTATTCTTAGGCAAAAGGGTAGTTGGTTGAAGACTTGAGGAGGTGTTGATTCTTTTCTATCTTGGAGCTTCTGGCAGAATGTCTCAGTTCATGGAAGATTACCTTCTTTTGGTGGATGAGAGTTTATTTCTCTCTTTGGTTATCTAGAGTTCTTGTTGATCAAGCTGGTGGCGAAGTGTTATTTGAAGATCTTCAGTTGGATTACTATGCAGGTAGTAAGTCCAGTGGTGGAGCATATCTAGAACTATGTTGACTGGTGTCTATGATATATGAAGGTTGTCCTAACTGATGTTAAAACATCTTCTAGTTTAGTTATCCTTGGAGTAGGATTCTGAGTTCACATGTTATCTAATAAGTATTTATCTTATCGTACGGGAGAATGATGGGTAAAGGATTGTCTTGGAAGTCTGATGTGAATGTTACATGCTAGAAGTGGATAAGTTTGGTGCTTGTGGAGCAAATAGGCTGAGGATTTCTAGAGCATGTGTTTGATGTCCTTCAAGTGTGAAGAACATCTGGGCGAGCTAGCAAACTAAGCGGCCTTGTGTGTCTCTTTGAGGAATGCGAAGCATTCCAGATTCAATTGGGTTGTATCTCAGGGAACAAGGAGATCTATACATGAGAATTCAGGAGGAATTCATGTGGTGTATGGTAGGGGAGAACTTCAGTCTGTTAAATGTACTGGTGTGGTACATGGTTTGCTTGAAGGTCAAGCATTAGGTGAATGCATTCAGCAGGTGTGTTGAACAGAGGGTGCGCTCTTGAAGACATGAAGATGCGCCTTATATTTTCCATTCATTTAAGGTGTTCTTCTGGCAAAGAAAAACTGGTTATCTACGACAGGGGGAGTTAGACTTCTGTTTTAGATATATGGCTACAGTGGTGCAGATTATTTATCAAGATTGTTTATGGTTTCAAGCAGTTTGTGATGGATTGCCTCAGATGAGGTTGATATGTGAGACGTGATGCCGTGACATTGCTCTACTGGTATAAGTTATGGGTGAACTTATCAGGTTGTTCTGATTTTGTCATTGGACTGATTCAGAAGTGATACAAGTACCTTGGGAGTGTTCTAGGAGTCATTGTCTGTTTCTGGGAGAATTTATTTTTCTCTGCAGAAGCAGGTGAGATTTTTTAATAGTCTTTGCTGCTAACTGGGAGATGTTTGAAGAATTATATTAACATCTTGGTCAGTTATTCTTGGTTTTCTGGTTGAAAAGTGACTACGCTTCAGGTGGACTAGACAAAGTCTGACAAGGAGTCAGAAAACTATTTAGGACATGTGGGTGCGCCTTAATTCGCTGATTTGGACGATTCCCCTTGAAAGAAGAAACAGTCAAAAGAGTTTTGGCCGGTGTACATTTTTCTTTGGAAGTTTCAGTCCTCTCTTAATGATCGTCTTGAATCGACTTGCGTTATTTTCAGTGGTTCATTCATCCTATGGCATTGGCTCGGATATATAAAGAGGGTTTTGGCTACTTCCTATCTCAGTTTTCTTTGTGCTGAGTATTCATGAGATTTATCAGCCTTTGGGTGTGTTTCAGCAGGGTTTGGTTCTGTCTTGAACATGTTTGTCAATTTTTGGCTAAAAAGGGGGAGAAAAGTACATGGGATGACATCTTGTCTGAGTCTCCGGTTCTCTACATGTTCTAAATCCCTTCTTGTGTCCTGTGATCTGAGTTAGGAACACAGTTGTGTCCTGTGTTCTGAGTTACCAGGAGTAGCAGTCTGCTTCCTCATTAGAAGAGTGTAAGCTGCCGACTGAAATGACTTCGGGACTTTCTACTCTATAAGGAGCATCCTGGGTTTATTGTCCAAAAGAGGTTTTAGCCAAAATTTGTCAAAAGGGGGAGATTGAAGACTCTGAATATTTGAACAAATTTTGGTAAAACTAGTTGTTGCACAAGATGTTCCAACAACAAAGAAGAATTCCGCTAAAAGAAGACATGTCAGATAAGATGTCCCAACACGGTGTTAGGACATCCTGTATGTTGCTAACAGCAAGATGTTTGCAGATCAGTTGCAAGATTTAAGGAGGAATCAAAACATGGATCAAGGAATCAGTCAAAAGAAAGTTGAAAGTCCAACGCAACATAAGGCTATAAAAGAAGATCAAGACCTAATGCAGAAAAGAGACAGAGAACGACATAAACTTAGGAATCCTATTTTGTAAAGTAGGGTTTAGGTTTTGAGATTCGTAGGTTTCTCTTGTAAGTCTCCCTTTGCATCGATTTGATAAAATGTGGTAGACATAGGTACTTGTACAGATTCAGAAACCCGTAGGTAATGAATTGTGTATTATTCTTGGATGAAGCTTTGAAGCAAATCCAAGATAACTTGTTAGTCAAGGATGCTTGACTGGAGTTTTTATTGGAAGGGGTGTCTTTCAATAGGATGATAACGTTATGGTGTAGTAACTGTTAGATAATCACAGGTTGTGATTTAGGGAGTGAGATGGGTTTCTATTATCAATTAGATGTGACTTCTAATGATAAAGTCTTCATTGGGTAGTGATAGGTAAGCATGGGTGTTTACTGTAAACCTGAGGTTGTTTACATAAAACTATACTACTGATAGTGGAGTCTTCTTCCTGGATTGGTATCCCCCAGATGTAGGTGAGTTGCATCGAACTGGGTCATCATATTTTGTGTTGTTTATCATTCTGCAATTTACAGTTCAGTTTTGATAAACATGTTGGAACAGATGTTGAAACATTTGTGCTTCTGCAGTTCTGATATTCAAGGTATCAGTCTGTTATTCTGTTTTTGTTTAAATAATTATCCAGAACAATGTCTTGACATGTGTTAGGACATCTGCTGTCTATTATGCCAGAATTTTAAAGTCGATAGTGATTGTGACATGGATAGCTGGATCCGTCCCTGCATTCCAGGCCAAGAGTTGTGCAATTGGTCTTCTGAGGAAGTCATCTTGGTCACTCATGAAGAGTAATTTTTCTTATTTTTTGCATATCTTATATCCTACGTTCTGCCCAAGACGTAGTGACTCATTCTGTAAGGCCACATTGTTTTTACTTTCAATGTTATCATAAATAAAAGGACGTTTTGCATTCAAATGTTTCGATCCCTATTTTTCATTTTTGCTTATACATTTATTAAAAAGAAAAATGACAATGTGTTTTTGTTTTGTTCATTGTTACATTCTTAATAAAACATAAAACATCGGTCATGCAGATCTATCATCTCAGATTCCACCGATAATGATCCAGCTATGGCTCGGTATGACTTTGATAATCCCATTTATCAAGCTGAAGAAGAGACTGACGAAGACTGTGAACTGCCTGAGGAATTAGCCAGACTTCTGAAACAGGAGGAAATGATCATTTTTCCTCATCAGGAGGATATTGAAATGGTCAATCTGTTCACCGAAGACGTAAAGAAAGAAACCATAATTGGGGTTGCTTTGGAAGACATTATCATGGGAAGATTGATTGAAATGCTACGAGAGTATGTGGACATCTTCGCCTGGTCTTAACAGGACATGCCTGGGCTTGATACGGATATCGTCGTGCACCGTTTGCCTCTCAAAGAGGGTTGTCCTTCGGTCAAGCAAAAGCTGTGAAGAACGAGACCGAACATGGTTGTCAAAATCAAAGAAGAGGTTCAGAAACAGTTGGATGCCGGATTTCTTGCTATGACTAATTATCCTCAGTGGGTTGCTAATATTGTTCCTGTACCTAAAAAGGATGGAAAGGTCAGGATGTGCGTCGATTACTGTGATTTAAACAGAGCAAGCCTGAAAGACGACTTCTCGCTCCCCACATTGACATGTTAGTGGATAATACTGCTCAATATTTTGTGTTTTCCTTCATGAATGGCTTCACTGGGTATAACCAAATCAAAATGGCCCCAGAAGACATGGAGAAAACAACTTTCATAACACCGTGGGGGACTTTCTATTATAAAGTAATGCCCTTTGAATTGAAAAATTCCATGGCAACTTATCAGCGGGCAACGGTGACTCTCTTTCATGATATGATTCACAAAGAGATTGAGGTGTATGCTGATGACTTGATTGCGAAGTCCCAAATGGAAGAGGAGCATCTGGTGAATCTTCATAAATTGTTTGAAAGATTAAGAAAATTCAAGCTGAGTTTGAATCCGAACAAGTGCACCTTCGGGGAGAGGTCTGGTAAACTGCTGGGTTTCATTGTTAGTGAAAGAGGTATCGAGGTGGATCCTGCCAAAATAAAAGCAATACAAGAGATGCCTGAGCCGAGAATAGAAAAAGAGGTTGGTGGTTTCTCGGGGAGGTTGAACTACATAGCTAGATTCATCTCTCATCTTACAGCCACATGCGAGCCGATATTCAAATTATTGAGAAAAGTTCAAGCAGTCAGGTGGAACGAAAATTGTCAAAAAGCGTTTGAAAAGATAAAAGAGTATTTGCATGAACCTCCGATCCTCATGCCTCCGGTAGTAGGAAGGCCTTTGATTATGTATCTTACAGTTGTTGAGAATTCGATGGGGAGTGTGGTTGGTCAACACGACGAGACAGGTAGAAAAGAGCATGCCATCAACTACCTGAGTAAGAAAATTACTGATTGTGAGTCGAGGTACTCAATGCTGGAAAAGACATGTTGTGCACTCGCTTGGGCGACCAAGCATTTGAGGCAGTATATGTTAAACCACACGACCTGTTGATATCGAAGATGGATCCGATAAAATATGTGTTTGAAAAGCAAGCACTCACTGGAAGGATTGCTCGTTGGCAAATGATTTTGACAAAATACGATATTCAATATGTTTCCGAGAAAGCCATCAAGGGAAGTGTTTTGTCAGAATATCTCGCTCAACAACCGATTGAGGATTATCAACCGATGAAGTTTGAGTTTCTGGATGAAGATGTCATGTATTTGAAAACAAAAGACTGTGATGAACCTTTGCCTAGCGAAGGACCTGAGATTGGATCCCAGTGGAGTTTAATTTTTGACAGAGCTGTTAATGCATATGGTAACGGAATCGGAGCAATCATTACTACTCCAAGGGGTTCCCATATACCTTTCACTGCCCAATTAGCGTTTGTCTGTACCAATAATGAAGCAGAGTATGAAGCGTGCATCATGGGGTTAGAAGAGGCTATTGATTTGAGAACCAAGAATCTTGATGTATATGGTGATTCTGCGTTGGTAATCAAACAGATTATGGGTGAATGGGAGACCCGTCAGGCCAACTTGGTACCCTATAAGAATTATCCCAGAAGATTGTTGCCATTCTTTGATAGGGTTGACTTCTATCATGTACCCCGAGCTGAGAATCAGATGGCAGATGCGTTGGCAACGTTAGAGTCGATGTACAAGGTGAATCTATGGAATAAAGTTACGGTAATCAAAATCATGCGCCTTGATAGACCTGTCTTTGTGTTTATAGTTGAAGAAGTGTCGGATGGAAACCCGTGGTTTCATGACATTAAATGCTTCCTCAAAAGCCAAAAGTACCCATTTGGGGCATCCAGCAAAGACAAGAAGACTCTGAGGAGACTAGCTGACAATTTCTTTTTGAACGAGGATGATGTGCTGTATAAGAGGAACTTTGACATGGTCCTGCTACGTTGTGTTGATGAACACGAGGCAGGCCTGTTAATGGAGGAAGTTCATGAGGGTTCTTTCGGTACTCACGCCAATGGGCATGCCATGGCCAGAAAATTACTGAGAGCAGAGTATTACTGGATGATTATGGAGTCTGATTATTTTAATTACGCCAGAAAATGCCATAAATGCCAGATTTATGCCGATAAGATGCATGTGCCTCCAACCCCTCTGAACGTATTAACATCCTCTTGGCCCTTTGCAATGCGGGGCATTGACATGATCAGAAAGATTGAGCCGACTGCCTCTAATGGGCATCGTTTTATTCTGGTTGCTAGGGGTGGACATGGATCGGATTCGGTTTCAAAATCTCAATCCGATGGACACCCGCGGTTGGCTATCATAAACCCACTTCCGACCATTTTCTTCTGCGGTTAGGTCAGGTGATCGGTTCTTCGGATCACGGTTTAATCGGTTCGGATAGTTCGGTTTGTTAATGTGTGAATAAAAAATATTAGCAGTTAAAATCACATAAAAACCAGAGAGAAAGAGGGAAGAATGTGGCAAGAAAAATAATGGAAAGATCTTAAGATTAATGGTGTGTATAGATGTTTATAAACACTAAAATTATATAATAATAATGAATGAGTAAAAAAGAATTTAATGTGAAGTTGTCAGGATGGAGGGAGTGTTGAGTGAAGAAAAGAAAACACAAAGAAGAAAGTTGTGAGAGTGATGGTGGTTTTTCAAGAAGAAGAACTTAGGAAGAAGAAGAAACATACTTTTCATTTAAAACAAATAAATACGTAATAGTATAATATAGTAGTAATAATATTTTTAAGTTTAAAAAATTAAATTAGTGTAAGAGATTATAGGCTACAGCTACGCAGGCTACATCATAAGAAAAGAAGAGGCACACTGCTCAACAATTTTCTGACAGATCACGTGTAAAATTAAAATTGCAATTGCTTAATATATCTCATTCGGTCGGATTCGGGTTTAACTGGATCAAAACTTATCATCCAATTCCGACCAACAATATCCGTGGATGAATAAAAAACTGACCCGCAGACCCGTAGATTCGATATGACCCGACCGAATGCTTGCGGATTTTTTCGGTTGAACCGGATTTCGGTCGGTTGACCATTTCTTGTCCACCCCTACTGCTTGCCATCGACTACTTCACCAAGTGGGTGGAAGCAGCTTTGTTTGCCAACGTTACCAAACAAGTAGTCGCCCGGTTTATAAAGAAAGACATCATCTGTCGTTATGGTATTCCTGAAAGAATCATTGATGATAATGGTTTGAATTTGAATAACAAGATGATGAAGGAGCTGTGCCAGAGCTTTAAAATTGAACATCACAATTCTTCTTCATATCGTCCGAAGATGAATGGTGATGTTGAGGCAGCAAATAAGAATATCAAGAAAACTATGCAGAAGATGGTGATAACATACAAGGATTGGCATGAGATGTTGCCTTTTGCTTAACACGGGTATCGTACTTCGGTGCGTACTTCGACAGGGGCAACTACTTTCTCACTGGTGTATGGTATGGAGGCAGTCATACCATTAGAAGTTGAGATTCCTTCTTTGAGAATTTTGACAGATGTGAAGCTTGATGAGGCTGAATGGGTACGAACCAGGTTAGATCAACTAAACCTAATTGAAGAGAAAAGATTAGCAGCCATTGCACATGGTCGGTTATACCAAAGCAGGATGAAGAAAGCCTTTGATCAGAAGGTGCATCCTTGGTGTTTCCAGAGATGCGACTTGGTTTTGAAAAGGATCCTTCCTCCTCAGACAGATCACAGGGGCAAATGAACTCCAAACTATGAAGGGCCATACGTTGTAAGAAAGGTCTTCTCTGGTGGAGCCTTATTACTCTCAACTATGGATGGCAAAGATTTTACGTTCCCTGTGAACGCATACGTAGTCAAAAAATACTACACATAAAACAGACCCGCTGGACCACAAAAAGAAAGGTCCAGGAAAAAAGGGGCATCCCGGCGAACCACAAAAAGAAAAGGTTCAGGCAAAAATTAGGGACAACATAAAAGAAAAGAATAAACCCGCAAAGTTGTAAACCTGAAAAGGCAACTTTGGCAAAAATGGGTATCTCTGTGGATTGAAAATCCGAAAGGGCGATCCAGGCAAAAGTTAGGGATCTGAAAGCAAGAGGCTGCAGTCTCTGTTCGATCTATGAGCACATCTTGATACATGGGAATTTCAAATGATAAGAATCGGACCAATCAGTCTTTTCAAAAGGCAAAGCATTTGAGAGCGTCAAAGACATACGAGTCATAACTGAATCGGAGCATGGTGGAAATTGTTCCCACATTGCCGACATGTGTATTTTCTTTTCACTTTTGTGCAATTACCTCTTTCCAGGAATTGCCTCCCAAATTGTAAATGCCTATTTATAGGCCAATTCGATCAATAAAATTTCACTTCACTCAAAAGCTATCCATTTTTGTTTGCAAAAAAAATGTCTGATATTTTGATAAACATTGCCTGTGAAAACATTAAAGATTTGTAGAGCATGTTAAAAACAATGGAAATTGCTTGAATGATAAGTATCTTGGATGGTAACCAAAGTTGCCACGTCACATATAGAACATTATGTTGTTTGTTATGTGTTTGCAGGATGGCGTGATCTCTCTCCCCAGTAGAGTTTCTCTCTCTGACAGAGATTATTGAGGTTATATCACCCTTAGCAGAATGGCAAAATTTTTGGTTACTCTTCCCACCAAGAGTTCAGAAGTTTGTTTTCCCCAGCCAGGTATTGGTCTTGATTATTACTCCCTAGTGAGTGACCAGATATTGGCTACCCCAGACAGGACATTAGTGGTTTTTGTATGCTTCCCGAGCATGGTTGTATTTCCAACGATGGTGTTTCCTTCATCCCCAGCAGGGTAAGGTTAAAGGTTATTTCCCCAACAGAAGGGTAGGTTCAACGTTGTTCCCTAGCCGGTTTGGTATTATTGACTTTTCTCCCCGAAAAGAGTTTGGTAGCGTTTCCTCGGCAAGTAAATCAACAGCGGTTGATATCACCAACAGGTTTCAAGCCTAATCGTCATTGGCGCTTTTTTGTATAAGATTCTTGGGACGATTTCCCAGCAGACGTTACTCATAATTCCTAGCAAAGTGGAAGTTCCTTTGGGTTTTAGTCAGGAAGGCGGTTCAGTTTGTCTTCCCCAGCGGATTTGTTTCCGGTTTTAGCAGCACTGCTCCTGGAGGAGTGTCCTCTTGCATATCATAAGAATCTTTGCATTACATCATCTAAATGCGTAGCATTTCCATTTCGTATGGAGCATTACGCCATAGAAAAATTCAAACATATGTATTCGAAGTATAAGCCAGGTTTGATACTCTCTTCTCGGGACCTTTCCCCAGCAGAAAGCGGCGTAACGCAAGAGATATCGTTTAGCTTTATTCCCCAGGAAATGGATTTGTTCATCCTGTTTGTATTTCCTACCAGAGGAATTATTTTGTGTTCCCTTGCAGGGTTGTCCATCCAAGACACTTTTATCCCGCGCAGAATCGTTAGTCAGTGGTTTCTTTTCACCCCTTCGTCCAGGTGGTTGATCGAATTATCCCTCAGAGGATTTAGGTGATTGATTTCTTGATACTTTCACCCATCATTCAGGTGTTAGAGGCATTAATCTAAGTTTAGTCTGATTCTTCAGCACTCGTCCGTGTTTGCTTTCATTCTTTCAATACTCGTCCGTATTGATGTTTCAACACTCGTCCGTGTTGGTTTTATTGCTTTTCAAGACTCGTCCATATTGATGTTTCAACACTCGTCCATATTGGTTTTATTGTTTTTTAATACTCGTCCGTATTGAGATAAACACTTGTTCGTGTTTATTTTAATACTCTTCTGTATTGATGTTTCAACACTCGTCTATGTTGGTTTTATTGCCTTTCAATACTCGTCCATATTGATGTTTCAACACTCGTCCGTGTTAGTTTAATATCTTTTCAATACTCGTCCGTATTGATGTTTCAACACTCGTCCGTGTTTGTTTTGTTGCTTTCCAAAACTTGTATGTATTGGAGTCAACACTCGTCAGTGTTTGCTTATTGATTTTCAATACTCGTCCGTATTGATTTCTAGTCACTCGTCATGATCCTAAATACCCGTTCGTGTCTGTTTTGACCTCATCACCACTCGTCTATATTGTTTTCTTTCGATACTCGTCCATATCGATCTTCGACACTCGTCTGTGTTGGTGTTAGCCCTTTCAATACTCGTCCGTATTGAGTTAAACACTCGTCTGTGTTTCGTTCATACTTTGTCTCAATACTCGTCCGTATTGTTCTAAACACCCGTCCACGTGTTTTCTCGTCCGTACTTCTCTCATTTCTGCGATGCTCGTCCGTAACTGATCCTAGGCACTAATCGTGTTCTCCTAGACACTCGTCCATGTTTATTTTGACCTTCCTCAATACATCAACTGTACTGGTCTTCGACACTCGTCGGTGTCCATCGTTAGTTAAGCCGTCATTAGTAGGTGGTGACTCCTTTTCCCTGCGGATCTTGATCATACATCTTTTGTTTATTCCCCAGCAGAGTCGTCTCTCCCTTTGCAGATTGCAAATTTTTGTGGTTCTTTTGGTATTTAATCCCCTTCTACCTTAAATGTCTGAGAGGCGTCACTCTTCATACCTTCAAATTTAAGTTGATTGAATAGGGGCAGCTGTAACACCCCAAAATTTACCTTATCTTTTCTTAACCTTTTTGGCTTATGTTTCATTTCAGTTGCATCATCATTTGTGCATAACATTGTTTCTAAACATGGGATCAATGTATCTTTATTGACTCTCAAGAGGAGGGTATGATTCTCCATGCTAAAGCAAGATATTGTACTCAATCTTGTGGCATTCTCAAGCTTTAAAGTCCTTTCGTCATCAAGGCATTCTCAACCATCTCACACAATCATCTGGATTAGGGTTACAAGCATTGATCATATTCTCCTATCTTTTGCCATAGGGTTTTTGACCAAGGGCATATATGATTATTTACTTGAAGTAAATCTTGGTTCTATGGGTCTATGTGTACCTCAAGTGGTCCACACATGTCTCATGGCTCTTCTCAAGTCATCACATGAGCCTTAGTCAGTGGAAGAAAGATTAGGGTTTCATCTGGTCAAGAAAGTTAATTGTGACTTCACAAAGTCAAATTCTTGGATTTTGAGATCAATCATGGGCATTCCATGTCATCTTAAGTGTTATCTTGTGTTTGGATCAAGAAGAATCAAGGAGAAACATAAAATCAAGAGATTTGGTGAATTAGGGTTTCAGTGGAAAATTTTGAAGTATGGAAAATCTCAATTTCTAGCCATCTTGCAACATCCATAACTTTTTCATCCTTGATACAAATGGGGCAAACTTGCTATCAAATTAAATAGGACATCATGAACTACAAGTTTGAAGAAGGAAAAAGGCTCAAAAGATTCATGGGTAAAAAGTTATGAGGTCATGAATATGGAGAAAAAGTGAAATGTGAACTTTTGTACTTGGAATTTTTTCTAAATGTCAATTTTCAAGTTCAACATAGGTTCTAACAGGGCAATTTTCCTCATGATCAAGGTTGTTCCTCAAAATCTTGCCAACATCAAAGTTGTTCTTCATTTTCCAAGCTTTCTTTTGACTATAAGAACTCCTTCATTGGATGTCTAGAACTTAAGTTATGAGGTCACAAAGTTAGGGTTTTCATCATGCCAAATTTAGCAAGGTAATTGTCAACTTCATGAACCAATCCTCCAAGGTATTTTTCACCATGACCAAAGCTCCAATTCAATTTTATTCAAACATCAAAATTGTTAAGCTTCTTCCAAGATTTCCAAGCATACCAAGAACTCATCATTTGAGCACCTAAAGCTCAAAATATGAAGCTTCAAAGTTCATGTCATCAAGTTGTCTAATATGTCTCATGATTTAGAATTTTTCATGCAAGTTTGGCCAATGTGTGTACATGTTTTCTAAGATAGTTTTCATGACTTTTCAGGCTTCAATTCAAGTTGCTCATAACATGAAATTTGTTACTTGTGACCTTACCTTCATCTTGAACCCAAGCTTCACTTCATTTGATGGTAAATTCTTCAAGTTATGGCATTATAAAAGAGCATGCATGGCTATGTGACATGAATATGGTTCCTTGATTTCTAAGTCACAACTTCTGATTTTTCTTGCCTCTCATTCCTATACTACACCATCATCACCATATTGCATCATCATTTTTTTACCTAAAGTGAGCAAACCAAGTACTACACACATGCACCAAAATCAAATTATTTGCCAAATTTTGAAAAGAAAAAAGATGGTACAAGTCTGGCCTTACTTACTCTCTCTCACGTGTCTCAATTCCACCATTTTCATGCTACATTTTTCTCACAAAATCACACGAAGTACACCTCACTATAGTGCCAAAAACCGCGTACCCTCATTCATCCTTCAAAATTGCAAAAAATTCAAAATAAACTTTTCCATTATGGGTTGGGCTCAAACCTGTTCTAATCCATCATATATAAACAAAGAAAACCCTAAATGAACAATCACAACCTCATTGTTGCAAGAACCAGATCAGAATTCCCTCACTTTCCCTCAAAATCTCTCTCTTCGAAGCTTATATTTCCTTCAAGTTCTTTGCATTTTTTTGCATGATTCATCATCACCAAAGCATAAGGAAGCTATTAGAAGTAATTAACTGAAGTTTTTGTAGAGATTCAAGAGCCAACAGAGCTCCTCCGTTAGGTATTTTTTCTCCAACTTAGATCTCCCATTTTAGGCCATGTTTAGGATCCATATTGGTTGCATCTGAAGCCCTACCATGTGTAGGCCATGTTTGGATACTTGTTGTGCTCGTTTGAGCTTGTTTTAGTTTATGCTTCATATCTTGTGTTCAATTTTCATGTTGATTAAGCTTTTTAAAGTGAAAACAAATGCCAGATTTGGAATCCTCGTAAGTTTCTCTTCAATTTGGTATAAGATTTTGTGCATTTTGGTGAGGTTTGGTTGGAGCTCCGGCCAGTCTAGTCAGAGAAGAAGACTGAAGCTAGGGCTCTGGCATCTTGCGTGCCTTGATGATGTGGGAAACTTTGACCTATTGACTGGTGATATGGCATCGTGTGTGGCGTCTGCGTGGACGCCAACTCAATTAATGAGCCTACACGCATGATGGTTTTTTGTTTGGTTCTAGGCCCTGCACATGTTGCTTTCCACACCCCCAGGTCTCTGGCCCAAATGTGCGTGTATGTTTTGTTTCATTTGTTTTCCATAATTGCTACTTCACCCCCTTGCTCCTTTTCTTAATTTATTTTCTTTTCTTTTCTTTTATTTTTTGTTTTCTTTTTATTTTAATAGATAAAAACCATTATAAAAATGCCCAAAAATATGTTTGTGATTATTTGATGTCTTGAGAATATTTTCATTATTTTTGTTTTATTTTTGGATTTATTTTTGTATTTTCTTTGAATTTATTTTGAAGAGTGGTTTTACATCTTTGTCCTTGGCTAGGGTTTTTGATATTGATGCCTTATGCTTGTCTTTTTGATCCAATCCTTTTACCATGTTTTGATAGTTAAATGATAATTGTTTGAGGGTTTATTTGATGCTTGGACATTAAATTTTTGATTGGTTTTTATTTTGTTTTTAATAGTCCTCGATGCATGCTCGATTAATGGATTACTTTGAGTCTTTGGTTTGATTTGATAGTGCAATTATGCAATTCTTTTAGTCTTTGCCTAGTTTTGATGCATGATTTGGATTTGATCCTTGACGTTTCTTATTGATTTCCATGAGTTAATGTTTGAATTAATTTGCATGATCATGTTACTGCCCCTACTTGAATTCTTACCCTAACTTCACATGGTTGGCCTTTTGAAGTATGTTTTGCATGAGTTGTGTGGGCAATTGTTTGGGTATTAATGTGGTACATGTCTAGTGTGCTTTTGCTTCTCTTTCAATCATCCAAATGAGTTAAACATGATGTGATGTTGATACTGCCTTAACTTGTCTTTTATATTGTTGAACTCATTTTGATTTGGTATGATGCTTCATGATGTTCAATTGTGGTTCTAAAACAAGTTTTGCTTGTGCACTTCTATATTTGACTTCATCTTTTCTCCTGCACTTGAACGTGTGAATCCTTTATTCATGGTGATGTGATGTTTGAGAATGTATGTTGTCGGTGTGATTCTTGCTTCTTTGAAATCTTTATTAATTTGATGAACATGTCTTGATCTTTCCTTGATGTGTGATATTTGAACATTAATGTTAATCCTTCTCATCTTGTGTCACTTTGACAACTCCCTTTCTCTTCATCTCCTTTCTTCTCCTTTGGATTTTGAATTCACTTTTGTTGTTGTGATTGAGTTTGTTTAATGTTTACTTGTTTTTATTCACATGCTCCCTTAGGGCTCATAGTTTGAACTTAATTTTTGATTAGGTTCAAAGTAGGATAGACATTAGGCTCTCAATCCTTTGCATGACAACATTAGGGTAATCCCTTGGAACCTCAACCTTAGGTCCATCATTTGTATGATAACATTAGGTAGACTTCCCTCTCATCCTCAACTATAGGGCCATTTGCATGATAACATCTATGTAAGTTTCCCTTAGATTTCTTTTGCCCTTTGAGTCTTCTTTCTCTTCTCAGAATAAAAATCAAAACACTCAATAAATACGAAGAGTATTGTGCACCATGAGCCTTAAGTATATGGGAAGTGATGAGTGAGGAGTCTCTCCTTGCTTCGTCTAGAGTGTTTAGCATACGTCACGTTTGGGGGCGATCTTGCGACGCATTCACTCCTATGTCATAGACTTTAGTGCAATACGAATCTCAAACAAATTTAATTCACTTCTGTTAAAACTCACAAACAAACTGCAAACCATTTTACCATTTGGGATTGTTTGTCAAATCATTTTCAAAAAGAGCATGTTATTTCCTTTCTACCGCAAACAAACTTCGATCCTAACTGCTGGAACGCGAACTTGATGTCGCTCATAAAAAACACTTACCGACTCATATGTCGAACTACGATTGCTCTTGATACGTAGGCACAAGACGGTGAAGTCTTGGCGAGCACAATCCCCCCTTTCACCCGTAGTTCTCCGAACTACGTTGACTCTGACTTTCCCATTGCACGCGGGAATACATAGGCTTAGGATGGAGAAGTCCTATCGAGTCTCCTTTTTGTTTTTTCCCTTTCGGTTTCTATTTAGCGGTAGAGTTTTAGATAACACACCCTTTGATTAGACAACAAGCATGGATCCCGTTGAGTACGACGGATGCGAGGGGGTGCTAATACCTTTCTCTCGCGTAATCGACTCCCGAACCCAAGATTTGGTTGCGATGACTATGTTCCTTTCCCTTTCGAAGTTTCTTCGATCGTTTCCTTTCCCACGTCAGGATAAATAATGTTCGGTGGCTACTCTGTCTTTCCGCCAGTTATTTTTCGCATTGTGACAATATGGCCTTGTACAAACCATATCATACATCAAAGAACATATTATACTAGTGTTGCACCCCAAAATTTGCCCTTTTATTCCTGACCCTAACTGGTTTGTGCTTCTCATTCATATGCATTTTCGTTAGGTCATGACATTCATAATCATACATTTCATTAGGCTTCTAAAGCATGGGATAAAGGTATTCTATACAAGCTAAGGTTTCTCCATTCCTGTGAAACCTTCTTCCTCATTCAGGGATGATTCAAGTTGCTTCTTCACCAGTCACATTTGAAGACTAGGGTCCGGACTCTTGGTCAGGGTGAACTTACCGTTCCTCAAGTTACAAGGTTCTCTTCTATCAAAACTCACCAAGAACAATTGGATTAGGGTTTTCTCTTGTACGAAATAGGCAATTGGAATTCATCGGACTTAGGGTTTATATGATCCTATACCCTTCAATGTCACTTGCTTCAAGGTTTTCAATGTCACCAAGTGGTCCGAGTTTCAGTATTGGTTTAACTAGGAAGGCTTTGAATTAGATTTGTCAAGCCATTATTTCATCTATGTGCATTCAATGCAGGAAGATTAGGGTTTCTCGCCTTTGGTATTTGAGCTTGATAAGTGTCATTCAGTTGAGGATCATTGCAAAGTATAAGTTGTTTTGGACTTGAGAGTGAAGTTTAGTTTGGATTATTTAAAGAGTAGTGAGTCTTAGAGTCTATTCTAATCAAGTTTGTCAAGAATTGGTTGAAAGACGTATTTAAATGGACTTTTGGGCAAGCGATTTACTTGAAGTTCAAAGGCATGATCATCAAGTTTCAAGTTTGATTTTAAGTCATATCTAAAGAGATTTTAGGCCATGATTCAATTTCCTTTTCAAGAAATGCTTCAAGTGATTCAAGTTAATCTTGTTATCAAACCTTTTCAAAAGTGGAAAAAATTCCAGGATCACCACAAAAATTCATTGATCAAGGGTAATCGTTTTCGAATTAAAGGTCCAAGGTTTATAAAGTGAACATAATGCTACGTTATCAAGTTCTATTTCCATTCAAAATGTTCAAGTTTCAACTATATTTCGATTCAATTCAAGTCCCATTTCATTTCCATCCATTTCAAGTTTCATATTCAAGTGTCAAAACCATTCAATTATCTATTTCAATTCAAAATCATTTCAACAATTCATTCAAATTTCAAATTCCCCTTTTCTTTTTTTTATTTATAAGTCCATTTCAAGACTTCAAGTTTACAACCAAAAATTCAAATCCTGTGGCAATTCCCAAGTTTCAATTCAATTTTCATTTTTTTGATAAGTTTTCAATAAGTATCAAACTCATCTCAAGCGTCCAATTCATTTCCATTCAAACTAAACCCAAATTTCATCCAAATTCCATATCAAACCAAGTTTCAAGTTACAACAATTCAACAACAAGTTTCATTTCCATGTCAAATTTAAATATCATGCCATTCATGACAAAGTTACAAATGAACTCTTTTCATGTCAAAATTACAAGTTCAATGTTGGAATACAAATTACAAAGCTATACAAGACTCAAAAGAAACTTGAAATCCTAGGCCTAAGGGAGTCGTTACAACAAAAAGTTCAAGGGAACAACTTGTAAACTTCCTTCTCCATAACAAGCTACTTCAAAATCTCCCTCCTCCATGGCCATTTGCTCCTCAAGGAACTCCAATTCACATGAAAAATAGGAAAGGAACAAGAGTTAGCAACATTCAATTCATCAATGCCAAATTCAATTCATGATTATCTCATCAAATCCTAAATCACTACCAAAACCAACATCAACATTCAATTTACTCAATCAAAGTTCAAGACAAACAATAAATTTCAAATGTTACCAATTTCAATTCATTCATATTTCAAGATCAGATTCAAAAAATTAAAACATTCCAAGCCAAGTGTTAATAACAGATTCACCCTCATATCACAATATATACATACATGACACATTTATTTTCAACATCATCAAAGACATTCAACCACATTCAAATTCATTTTCATGTCACATCCACATGCCAAAGTACATACATAGTCATCATGACTTTCATCAATTCATCAAAACATCATCACCTAAGTCATGTTCTAGGATTGTTTCAAGTAGGTAACATGTCATAGAGTTAATTAATCATTTATAGACACATAAAATCATAAGACATAAACACATACACATTTATCATGTCACGTGCAAGATTCAACAAATTTAATTCAGCAAAACCTATCCAATTTGATCCGATTCATAACAGCAAGGCAAACAGTGGGGACCACAAGAAGGCAAAATTCAAAGATTGGAAAAAATGACAAAAATAGGAACAACAGTATGAATTCATAGTACATTATTCTAGCATGAAATTGGGAACAAGACAGTTCGTAGCAGACAGGACCTAAACCATAGTAGTGTAGAGGATTTTAGAATTGTTGCAAGGATGTCTGCTAACCCTAATATTTTGGATATAAATAGTATTTTTTTCATAGAACAAGAACCAAGTTGAGATACACACAGAAAACCCTAACATTCCTGCAAAAGACCCTAATGGCCATTGCAAGAAGGAGAGAAAAGAGACGAAGAACAAACTTACCTGAACTCGTGGTCTTCAAGGGTGAGCTCTATTCCATGTTTTAATTCCTATTTTGTGCCATTCTTGTTTCTGCTGCTTCCTTTTTTGCGCCATTTCCTTTTAAAAGCTTTGTTTGTTCGTATGTAATCATCTTCTCCGTTCGTTCTAGCCATTTTAATGCAGATTTTTGGGTTAGTTTTTTTGAAAAGGGAAGCTTCGATCTAGCATTTTTGTTAGTTTTTGATAAAATCAAGGGAGGATTTAGAATCAAGAGGTTTTTTTGACGGGGGTTGGTGTTTAAGTTAAGGTGAGATGAGGCATCGTTGCCGAAGAAGACGACAGTTTCTGCCACAACTCATCTTCTCCAATGACCTTATTTTGTTTTTCGACGAGCTTTTGTCTTCAGAAGAGATAGAGAGAAGAGTAGTGTGAGAGGGAAATCTGAAAAATGAAATAATTCATGTAACAACTTTTTCTTTCCCTTTTCACTCTTCGCCACCATGTGAGCAATTTTTCTAAGGTGGCATTCGGGACGGTGACACTTGTCACCGTCATAGCGCATCTAAGGATCATCATGTGAGACCTAGAATAATCCTACGCATGCGTCTCCCTGGTAGTATACCATGCTCTCTGTGTTTTAGCTTTAGGATAGGAGTCAACCGGTTGACTCCCAAGATCCAACGTCCCTGATCCTTCTTTGATAGTTAACTCGTGTTGACTAGGGTTCACATAAACCCTCAGCTCCCTGGGCCCCTCTTGGTTGGCCTTTTTGTTTTTTTGATATATGCACCCTCTCTATGCTAGTTTCTTACATGCTCATTTTGCCTTGTTCTTCTTTTTTTTTTTTTTCCTTTTCTTTTCTTTCTTAATTCTTTTATATATTTTTTTATATTTTTCTATTTATTTATTTCTTAAAATATGACTAAAAGAGAACAAATGAATTATTAAATATTTTAAATAATTTTACTTAATTTGATTAATTAAATTACTAATTAATTTTATTAAGTGGATTTATTTAATTTAACTAATATTTTATTTAAATCGACTTGCTTGTGTGATTTGCTTTAAAGGATTTATTGTTTATGCTATATTGACTTTGTCTTGATCTTTGTTCCTTGCATATTCATATCCTTTTCAAAATAAATTATCGATCCAACGTCGAGCCATTTTTCACCATGTAAGTCGATTATTTTTTTAAGCATCGCCATCAACCTTGTTCGCATCACTTCAAACTTTTTCTTAATAAGCAATAAAACCCTTGATCCAACGTCAAGTGGTATTTTTCTCAATAAATTCAAAAACACAATAAAATACGATTAGGATTGTGCGCCACGAGCTTTAAGTGATGGAGAATGAGTGAGAATGGAGCTTCTACTACACTCACTCCGAGTATTTTGAACACAAGGCGCTCGACTTGGTTGTTAGAAACATTCACCTCTACCCATAGTCTTTAATGCAATCTTAATCAAAAACAACTTTCTTTCAAAACCCTAAAAAACAATAACAACACACCAAAATTCTTTTTCACCTTAGGGCATAATCCGAAAACCCTTTTTCAAGGTATAAAATCAACCAACACACAATCATTTCTCAAGCCTCCAAACCACGAAGCTCTGATTCTTCACTTCTTTGAAGGGAGAATACGTAGGCACAAGGGCCCCAATCCTTGGTGAGCACCCTGATAAAAAACCAACCCTCTTTCCCTTTAGCAAGTAGACTTTTAGATTAGAACACCCATTCGAGCTAGACAACTTAGATGGTTCCCATCGAGTACTATGGATGTGAGGGGGTGCTAATACCTCCCCCTCACATAACCGACTTCCGAACCCAGAATGTGGTTGTGATGACCATGTTCTTTCCCTAAAGGTTTTATTTATATTTCCCTTTCCCTCTTTGGGATAAATAAAATTCGATGGTGACTCTGTGTCAGTTTTCGCGTAGCGACAACTAGCATACAAAATTTTATTCATATAGGCTCTTTTGACTCCAATACTTGTACTTTGAGTCCTACTCAGCCTAAATTGAGGATTTATTGGTGTTACGACAGACTTTGAATTCGACATACCAAATTTGTCGAGAATCTTCCTTAGGTATGTCACTTTAGATAAGCATAATCTTGATTGCTTTATATCTCTTCGGATGTCAATCTCAAGAATCCTAGAGGCAACTCTCAGATCCTTCATGTCAAACTCCTTATTGAGTTCATCCTTCACCATCATTACATCCTCGACATTGTTGCTGGCTACAAGGATGTCATCCATATAAAGCAACAAAATAGCATGTGAACTTCTAAGTCAAAATATTGAGTAAATACAGTGGTCGAACTAGCTCCTAGTGAAACCTATTTGTGTCATGAACTTGTCAAATCTCCTATTCCATTATTGAGGAGATAGTTTCAGACCATATAATGACCTATTCAGCTTGCACACATAATCTTCCTTGCCTCTTTCTGCATACCATTCAGGTTTCCTCATCAAGATTATATCATCTAGATCACCATATAGGAAAGCGATCTTCATATCCATTAGTTCGAGTTCTAGGTCGAACTTTGTCACCATGGATAACAACATTCTAATGGATATATTCTTTACAATAGGTGAGAATACATCATAAAAGTTGACACCTTCATTATGAGTGAATCCCCTAGCAAGCAACTTTGCCTTAAATCTCTTCGACATTACTCATTTAATTCCTTCCTTAACCTTTAAAATACACTTACAAATGACTAACTTGGCCCATGTAGGTTTCTTAATCAACTCCCAAGTGTTATTATTATGAAGATATTTCATCTCATCATCCATGGATTTCATCAATTCAATCTTATTTCGACTCTTCATAGCTTCTTTGTAGTCTCTAGGTTTTTCATCAAGAATTTCACTTACATATATTAAGGAAAAAGCTATGAGACATGCATAAACAAGTCTCTAAGGTGGCTTGATGACTCTCCTTTCCCTATCCCTTGCCAACAGGTAGTCATTAATAGACTCCTCATAATCATCAGCACCTTGTGCTTCTTCTTCGACTTCATTTGGGTTATGCAATTCAGCATCAATATACTCCACCTCAATAGGAAACTCTTCCCATTCCAAATCATCTTTAGAGATCTTTGCATTTCTACCAGCATCATCAATTTTCTTGAAATCCATTTTTGCTTTATTGAAAACCACATCACGACTTGCGATACACCTTCTGTGACCTGGTTCTAGGCACCACAACCTATAGGCTTTAACTCACTCGGGATACCCAAGAAACATGTATCTCACAGCTCTAGGTTCGACTTTGCCTTGCCTAATGTGAGCGTAGGCTACACAGCCAAATACTCTAACTTTGTCGAGATTTTGTGAATTTCCTGACCAAAATTCCTCAGGTGTCTTCATCCCCAAAGCAGTTGAGGGACACCTATTTATCAGGTATGTTGCAGTCACAACAACCTCAACCCAAAACATTTTCTTCAATACAATATTAACCAACATGAATCTAAACCTTTCTATGATAGTTCGATTGAATCTTTCAGCTAGGCCATTTTGTCGAGAAATACATGGTACAGTCTTGTGCCTAGAAATACCAGACATAGCACAATAACTGTCGAAAGCTTCATTGTAGAACTCAAGGCCATTATCTGTCCTTAACCCCTTGACCTTCTTATCAGTCTTATTTTCCACCAGAGTCTTCCAAATTTTGAAATTCTCAAAAGTTTTATCCTTAGTCTTCTGTGTGAATATCCATAACTTTGTTGAATAATCATCGATTATGGATAGAAAATACCTTGCACCTGAGTGTGAAGGATTTCTTTCAGGACCCCAAAGATCAGCATGAATGTAATCAAGTGATCTATTTGTTCATTGTTTGCCTTTATTGAACTTCACTCTGCATGTTTTACCAAACACACAAGGTTCAAAGAACTCCAGCTTTTCGACCTTATCGCCACCTAGTAGATTTTGTTTCCCCAATTCGACCAGACGCCTTTCACAGACATGGCCCAATATCACGGGCTATAGTTCTATCTTTGACACAGTTTTGGCGGATACAACATCTGCTAAACCACTTACAACCTTAGTGTCAAGGGTATACAAGCATTGCTTCTTTTTACCTCTCAAGACTTCCTTTGACCCCTTTTTGACTCTCTGGATACCCTGCTCTCCCTTGAACACAAATCCTTTCTTGTTGAATTCACCAAGACAAATCATATTTCTCTTAAGGTCGGGTACAGACCTGACACCAGTCAACAACTTTATTCACTCACCATGGATCTTGAATCTCACAGATCCAATTCCTGCAATTTTGCAGGCTTTTTTGTTTCCTAGCAGCACTGATCCTCCATTTTGATCACATAATTCCTTAAACACATCTTTGTTTGATGTCATGTGACAAGTGCAACTTGAATCCATCATCCGTTCCTTGCTAGAATTGATGCTCAAAACTACCAGGACATTAAATGATTCATAATCATCTTGCCCAATGGTTTCATTACCATTATCTTTACCACCATGATTATTCAGTCGATCAGGGCATATTTTTCTTGTATGACCCTCATTCTTACGATGGTAACATCCTAATAGCAGGAACATTACCCCCATAAGAATTCTGTAGAACTTGACCATTCTTCTTCTTCTTCTCATACTTACCATCAATCTTCGATAACTTTCCTTTAACGGACAAGCTTTCTCCAACAGATGATGGATTTTGCTCATTTCTTTCATTCAAGTCATTCAAGTACGAGGCTGATTGAACTTCTTCAAAGGTCAGGGACTCTCTTCCATATAAGAGAGTTTATTTAAAGTGAGCATGAGATCTTGGTAAAGCGCACAACAGACACCAATGCTTGATCTTCATCATCAATCTTGACATCGATATTTTCAAGATCAAGAATCAACTTGTTGAACATATCCAACTGCTCAACCAAGAATTTGTCTTAACTCATCTTGAATGAATACGAAGCTTCGTTTAGGTAGAGACGATTGACTAAAGATTTAGTCATATGTAAACCTTCAATTTTGTTCCACACTCCTGTCGCCGTCTTCTCCTTCGAGACCTGCCGAAAAACTTTATCACCAAGGCTCAATATGATGACACTGTGGGCTTTCTCAATCATCATCGTCTTCTCCTTCTATTTTAGGGCAACATCCATTCTTTGATATCCCTTCAACGCTTCTAACAAACTGTGTTGAACAATAAGAGCTTGCATCTTCAAGCGCCATAATATGAAATCACTCACACCGATAAATTTCTCAATCTCATACTTTGTTAACAGCATCTTGATCCACGTTCATCGCATCAATTTGTTGTAAGAAACGATGCCAAATGTAATAAATATGTGAGAAAGAAAAAGTTCTTGAACAATCAAGAAAATGATTCAATTCATGAAGAGTAGAGATAAAAAGAAGAGAGAATGGGTTATAATGATTTTTCTATTCAATTTATCGATTAGGGTTAACAAATTACAAGTGAATAACAACCCACACTATCCTACTCTAGCAAACAAGAGTACAACTTATATATAGACAGACTCCTAGTATATGTATGTCATGTATGGTGATAATGCTCATACATGACATACATAGCTATTACACAGTAAAACACATAACTAATTTAAGTCATTGCATGTTAGATCAAACTTCGACTACAACATCCATATCTTAGTCGAACCATGAAACTACCTTTGTCGAGTGTAGAGTTCAATCCAAATCTATACATATAAAACAATTTAGTAATCCATTATTTAAAAAATTGTTTGTATTGATTTAGATGGTGATCAGCTTTATTGAAGTGAATACAAATGCATAGTATGAGAGAAACAATCACTCTTCTGGGATATATACTTTGAAAATCGTGATAAATTATTGGATGTTTGTTAAACAAGACTAATCCAAACATTAATCTAATGATAAATATCAAAAAATGCAAGAAAACTATTTATTACTAATAAATATAAAAATCAAGATATAGTAACTAACAAACTTACAAACGACGTGCAACTCATGCGTTAGCACAAATATGTTACTAAATATATAAGAACAAACCTATCAAAATAAATTATATCTCTAATCGATTTTGACTTTTTCAACATACAATTAATGTGTTTGAGTAAAGATAACAATGGTAAAAATACGAGTTTGAATTTGTGACTTTAAGAAATAAATTTAATTAGGTTATGAGATAAAAAATATATATTTTAAATATAAATATTTTTTATTTAAATGAATTGAATAATATATTTTAATATAAAATTATATAAATTCAGAAACTACAAATTCTTTTTAAAATTAAAATAATTTTGTTTCAAACTTAAAACAAAATATACAATAATAACAAGTAAGCTTTATCCCACTAAGTGGGGTCAATTATATGGATTAACTTTTACTATAATGTTCTACCAAAGTTTATGTTTCTATTCAAATCATTAATTTCGAGATCTTTTTTAATAACTTCTTTGATACTCTTTTTAGATCTTTCCCTTCCTCTAATTGTTTGTCTTCTCTTCATCTTGTATACCCTCCTTACTACAAAATTTATCGGTCTTCTCTCTACATGCCTAAATCATCCAAGTCTATTTTTCACCATTTTATCCACTATAGGCGTTATCCTAACACTTCTCTGATATTTATATTTCTAATTATATCCTATTGAGTCTTACCACACATTCATCGCAACATCCCCATCTCTACTACTCTTACTTTATTCTCGTGTTGATTTTTAACCGCTCAACATATTGTCCCGTACAAAATTGCATTTCTTATCGCAGTGCGATAAAACTTTCTCTTTAACTTGAGCGGTACCTTTGCATCACATAAATCACCTGATGTCATTCTCCATTTCAACCATCCAACTTGAATTTTATGTTTTACATCCACTTCTATTTCTCCATCATTTTGTATTATGGACACAAGATATTTAAACCGTGTTACTTGAGGGATAATATGGTCTCTAACTTTCATCTCTAAGTTAGAAACATTTCTTCTTTTGTTGAAATTATATTCCATATACTCTGTCTTACTTCTACTTAGGCAAAAACCATGTGTTTCTAAAGCTCGTATCCAAGTTTCCAACCTCTCATTTAAATTCTCCTTTGACTTTCTAAGAAGAACTATATCATCTGCAAAAAGCATGCATCTCGGTGCTAGCTCTTGGATGTGTTCCATGAGTACATCTAAAATTAAGGTAAAAAGGTATGCGCTTAGGGTTGAACCTTGATGCAAACCAATTGTAATGGGAAAATGGTCTGTCTCTCCACCTTGTGTCAGCACACTAGTCGATACCCCTTCATATATATCTTAGATAACTCGAATATATGTAATCCTAACTCATTTCTTCTCTAGGGATTTTCACAAAAACTCTTTAGGAACCTTATCATATGTCTTCTCAAAGTAAAAAAAAATTAAGTGTCGGTCTATTCGATATTGCTCCATCACACGCCGTAATAGATAAATCGCTTCCATGGCCGATCTTCTGGGTATAAAACCAAATTGATTCTCAAAGACTTGAGTCTCTTTTCTTAATCTTTGTTCAATCACTCTTTCCTTATAAATTTATGGTATGATTCATAAGTTTAATCCCTCTATAATTTACACAATTTCGTATATCCCCCTTTTTCTTATAGATTGGAACCAAGGTGTTTCTTCTCCATTCCTCCGGGATGCGTTTTGACCTCCTAATTTTATTAAAGAGTTTGGTGAGCTACTCAATACCTTTCTTTCCAATAATTTTTCCATACTTTAATAGGTATGTTGTCTGGTCCAACCGTATTACTGTTACCCATTCTTTTCAACGCTTCCTTTACCTCCTATTTCTAGATCTGATAGTGGTAATTATAGTGCTGATCTGTTTCTCTAATGTTAAGTCTGCTAGAGTTCGTTGCGATATCATATCCTTTAATAAATAGGTTGTAGAAATACTTCTGCCATCTATCATTTATATATTTTTCCTGAACCAATACCTTGACTTCTTCATATTTAACACAATTCACTTGATCCAAATCTCTAGTCTTTCTTTATCTTCCCTTATCAAGTCTATATATAGATTTTTCTTCCTCATTGGTTCCTGGAGATTGGTATTAACCATCAAAAACTTGGGTTCTTGCTACACTCGCCGCCTTCTTGGTCTCAGTTTTAGCTTTCTTGTACTTTCCCCACATTTCAACATTTTTACACCTAAACCAAACTTTAAAACAATCATCTTTTACTCTAACTTTATTCTGGACACTTTAATTCCACCACCATGATTATTTATCCCTAGGTCAAAAACCTCTTGATGCACCCAACATCTCTTTAGTCACTTTTTTAATCTCTTGGGCCATCTAATTTCACATATCATTTGCACTTCCTTGTGGTTGTCCAAACCCTCCCTCCATGATTTTCTGTTAGAAAATTCCTTGTTTTTCACCCTTCAAATGCCACCATTTGATCTTTGGCGCTACCATATGACTTAGTCTCTTTGTTCTCCTCTTAATTCTTACATCCATAACCAAAACTCTATGTTGGGTAGTCAAGCTCTCTCCCGAGATAACTTTACAGTCCAAACAAATCTTGTTATCGGACCTCATAACAAGAAAGAAATCTATCTGAGAACTTGTCCTTTCACTTTTATATGTGATAATATGTTTATCTCTTTTCCTAAACCATGTATTTGCTATAATACGATGCAAAGCCGACAAAAACTCCAAGATGAATTTACCTTCCGCATTCACCTCCCATAAACCAAACCCCTTATGCACGCTCTCAAAACCTCTTGTTATGCTACTTACATGTCCATTAAGATCCCCTCCTAAGAAAAACTTCTCTCCTTGGGGTATATTCTGAAGTAAACCTTCTAAAATCTTTCAAAATTTTACTATAAGGTGTTCTGCTAACCCAACTTAAGGTGTGTAAGTACTAATAACATTAAAGATATCATGTTCCACTACAAATTTCAAGACTATGATTCAATTTCCTACTTTTTTCACATCCACAATATCCTTCTTCCACTCATTGTCAACAATAATCCACACACCAATTTTCGATCTAACTTTTCACTTGTCCACTTAGTTTCTTATAGACACATAAAATTGATATTCCTCCTAACCATAACGTTAACTATTTCCATAGATTTTTCTACCTATATTCCATGATCCAAAACGAATCATGCTCTCATGAACTATCTTCATTACCCACACTTCACAAAATGTTGGAAATCTTTCTTATTTTTCACTACATCCTATTAGAATAATAATTTTTATTTTATTTTAATTTACAAACTTGGTGACCAAGTTTGTTAGAGGGTATTTTAGTATTTTATTGTTGCTTTTGTAGCCCTAGTTTTAGCTTATAAATAGACTAGTGGTAGTGAGTATTTTTAGTAATCCTTTTGTAATCCTTGTAGCCGTCATTCTCTATAATACATTCTTCTCTTGTTCATCCATTATTTTCACCTTGTACACCAACAATTGGTACCTAGAGCTCCGGTTCGGATCAACGGGAAAAACATGGGAAACACGAGTGAAAACGTGAGGATTCTTGTGTGATTGAATTTTGGTTCTTGATTTGTGTTGAATCTTGAACGAAATTCTGATCAGAATCATAATCTTTTGATTCTGTGGGTTGGAAAACACTGTGCGTGGTAAGTTCTGAGTGTACTGTACAAGGTTGAAGATGATGAACGGCAACGGCGGCATGAACACCAAGCTTCCAGTATTTGATGGCAAAAATTGGAATCGTTGGATGATTCAGATGCGAGTATTGTTCGGTGCTCAAGATGTTCTAGATCTTGTCACCGAAGGTTATGTTCCGGTAGCAGCAGATGCGACGGAGGAGCAGAAGAACGCGCAGAAGGATACAAGGAAGAAAGATCAGAAATCATTGTTCTACATCCATCAGTGTGTGGATGCGAATGTGTTTGAGAAGATTGCAGATTCATCGATGGCAAAGGCGGCGTGGGACACACTGGTCAGATGTTACGGTGGTGACGCATCAGTGAAGAAGGTGAAGCTTCAGTCTCTACGTAAGCAGTACGAGAATCTCAACATGAAGAACAATGCGAAAGTTTCTGAGTACATCTCCAGAGTGATTCTGCTCACTAATGAGATGAAGGCGTGTGGAGAAACTCTTTCTGAACAAGTAATCATTGAGAAGGTATTGAGATCCCTTACTCCTCAATTTGATTACATTGTGGTAGTAATAGAACATTCTAAAGATCTGAGCACCATGAGAATTGAAGAACTGCAAAGCAGTCTAGAAGTGCAAGAGCTGCGTCTGACTGAGAGAACTTCTGAAAGGGAAGTAGAGCAGCAGGCTCTGAAAGCAGTTTCTGATAAGAAGCATCAGAAGCAGAGAAGATCTGATGGTGGTCAAAAGTCAGAAACCTCAACTTCTGATAGGCAAAAGAATGCTCAGAAGGGAAAAGAGAAGTATGACAAGAAGAAGATCCAATGTTACTATTGCAAGAAGTTTGGTAACTTTGCTAGAGATTGTTGGTCAAACAAAGAAAGGAAGTCAGAAGAAGCAAATATAGCCAGAAGTTCTGATGATGAATCTGTGCTACTGATGGCTTCTGAATCTGATGATACGAATTTGACAGACTGATGGTATATGGACACTGGCTGCTCAAATCATCTTACTGGAAATAAGAAATGGCTGGTTGATTTTGATTATGAGAAGAGGACAAAGATCAGATGTGCTAATGACAAATATCTTAACGCTAAAGGTATGGGAGATGTCAGAGTTGTTCTGAACAATGGGAAAACAACATTGATTCATAAAGTGTGGTATGTACCTGACATAAAAAGCAATCTGATGAGCGTGGGACAATTAATTGAGAAAGGTTTTTCAGTTACCATGAAGGACAATCTTCTGAAGCTGTATGACTGTAATCAGAAGCTGATTATGGAGTCAGAACAGGGAAGGAATAGAACATTCAAGGTGAATGTCAGAACTTCTGACTCTGAATGTCTTAGTGCAACAAGTGTTGTGAAAGAAAGTGAGCTGTGGCACAGAAGATTTGGTCATCTGAATTTCAGAAGCTTAGAACATCTGAATTCGAAGAAGCTGGTACATGGAATACCTACAATTAAAAAGCCTGAGAAGTCATGCAAAGTGTGCATGGAAGGAAAGCAACCAAGATTTCCATTTGCGTCAGAAGTTGCTCCAAGAGCAAAACATGCCTTGGGAGTAGTACATTCTGATGTGTGTGGTCCATTTCCAGTAGAATCGTTCGGAGGGAATAAATACTTCGTGTCATTTGTTGATGAATTCACGAGAATGATATGGGTATCCCTTATTAAGTTCAAACACGAGGTGTTTGCTGAATTCAAGAAGTTCCGAATGAAGGTTCAGAATCAGAGTGGTCAGAATCTGAAGATTCTCAGAACTGATGGTGGGGGTGAGTATAACTCCAAAGAGTTTCAGAAGTTCTGTGAGGAGAATGGAATTAAGCATGAGGTTGCTGCTCCTTACACTCCTCAACACAATGGTCTTGCTGAAAGAAGAAATCGTACTTTGCTTGATATGGTGAGAAGCATGCTGAAGGAGAAGAAGCTTCCTCAGAACTTCTGGGGAGAAGTTGTTGCCACCGCAGCATATGTGCTCAACAGATGTCCAACGAAGAAGCTGAAGGAAATAGTTCCTATTCAGAAGTGGACGGGAGAAAAGCAAAGTGTTAGTCATCTAAAGGTGTTTGGTTCTGTTTGTTACAAACATGTTCCAGAAGCTAGAAGACAGAAGCTGGATGATAGAAGCAAAGTAATGTTACTGGTGGGGTACCACAGTACGGGTGCGTACAAGCTTTATTGTCCAGAAACTAATAAAGTTGAGTTCAGCAGAGACGTTATTATGAAGGAATCAGAAGTTTGGAATTGGGATAAGTCTTAATCTGATTCTGATGTGAGAACTTCTGAAGAAAGGTCAGAAATAAGAATTTCTGAAACTGATGGTGATTCTGACTCTGAAGGAGACTCAGAAGATGAAGGTGATTCTGATGATCCAGATTCTGATGATGATCCAGATTCTGATGATGATCCAGATTCTGGTGGTGATTCAGATTATGGGAATATGCCAGATTTTGAAGATGGTCAATGTTCTAGTGGAAGTCAACCTTCTGGAGCAAGAGCTTCTGAAGGAGAAACTTCTGAGGACAGAACTTCTGAGGTTCAAGAATCCGGAGAAAGTTCTGAACGAGGTCAGAGGCCACAAAGAATCAGAAACATTCCAAGAAGATTTGAAGAGTTTGACATGTTGCAAGACACGGAAGTAGATTCTGAAGGAGAAATTATTCAGTGTGCCATGTTAGTAGACTCTGAACCCGTAAGTACGGAAGAGGCTCTCAAGCAGAAGTTCTGGCTAAAGGCCATGAAAGAAGAACTTGAGGCCATAGAGAGAAACAAGACTTGGAAGCTGACAGAACTTCCAAAGGACAAGAAAGCCATCAGCGTCAGATGGGTTTTCAAACAGAAGCTAAAGCCAGATGGATCAATTGGCAAACATAAAGCGAGGTTGGTAGCAAGAGGGTTTCTGCAGAAACCTGAGCTGGATTATTCTGAAGTGTTTGCACCTGTAGCGAGACATGAAACAATCAGATTAGTGATTGCAATAGCTGCTAACAGGAATTGGCCTCTGATGCATTTAGATGTGAAATATGCATTTCTGAACGGTCCATTAGAAGAAGAAGTTTACGTGTCACAACCTCCTGGATTTGTGAAAAAGAATCAGGAAGGGATGGTGTACAGATTACATAAAGCTTTGTATGGATTGAAGCAAGCGCCCAGAGCTTGGAATCAGAAGATTGATTCATTTTTCAAGAAGCAGGGTTTTCAGAAATGTGAGATGGAATACGGTGTTTATGTTCAGCATATTTCTGAAGGCAATATGATTCTGGTGTGTTTGTACGTTGATGACATATTGCTGACCGGAAGTTCTAAACAAGAATTAGCTAAGTTCAAGAAGGTGCTGATGAATGAGTTTGAAATGACTGATCTCGGGAAAATGACATACTTTCTAGGGATGAAGTTCAGATATTCTGAGAAAGGTATCATTTTGCATCAGCTGAAGTATGAACGAGAACTTCTGAAGAGATTTAAGCTGCAGAATTGTAAGGCTGCTATCACACTTGCAGATACGAATCAGAAACTAGATTCTGATTCTGATGGTGAGGATGTGGATGCTACAACCTTCAAACAGTTGGTTGGCTCTCTGAGGTATTTGTGTAATACCAGACCTGATATTTGCTATGCGGTTGGAATGGTTAGTAGGTTCATGAGTAAACCCAAGTGGTCCCATTACCAAGCTGCTGTCAGGATTCTGAGGTATATCAAGGGAACTCTGAAGTATGGAGTGCTATTCCCTTCTGGAAGAAAGACTGAATCAGAACTTCTGAGTTACTCAGATTCTGATTGGTGTGGAGACAGAGTTGATAAAAGAAGTACTTCTGGATACTTGTTTAAGTTTCTAGGAGGTCCTATTTTTTGGAGTTCTAAGAAGCAACCTGTTGTTGCGTTGTCAATCTGTGAAGCTGAATATATTGCAGACGCTGTTACTGTATGCCAAGCTGTGTGGATTCTGAACTTGCTGGAGGATCTGAAGATCAAAGTTGACAAACCTCTGAAGCTGATGATTGATAACAAGTTTGCAATCAATCTTGTCAGAAACTCAGTGTTGCATGGGAGAAGCAAACATATTGAGACCAAGTATCACTATCTGATAAGTCAAGTTCAGAATGGAGTGTTAGAAGTTCTGCACTGTAGCACCCAGAAGCAGTTGGCAGATGTTCTGATGAAGGCTATCAAGACGGATCAATTCCTTCGCTTAAGGGATGAAATTGGAGTTGTTAGTTTTGAGGAAATATAAATTAAAGGATGATATTAGAATATTAGAGAGTATTTTTGTATTTTATTGTTGCATTTGTAGTCCTAGTTTTAGTTTATAAATAGACTAGTGGTAGTGAGTATTTTTAGTAATCCTTTTGTAATTCTTGTAGCCGTCATTCTCTATAATACATTCTTCTCTTGTTCATCCGTTATTTTTACCTTGTACACCAACACATCCAAGCAGCAATACAACCACCTTTGCTCTTTTGATATTGTACTTGAGCCATACAACGCATTGTTTATAGACACTGACCTAACATTTATAATATTGCACAATTGATTCATGTAATAGAAATTAAGCGAAATTTTACACTGAATATCGACTGTTTAATATATCTCTCTCTTTTTATCCAAACTTAAGACCCACTATCCATAGTAAAATTATCCTAAGCATAATTTAACCAAATTTTCCAAATTTAACCAAACATATAATAGACATGATAGGTTCGCGGCTATTAAACACGTCTCCTGTATCGCGGTCTCTTTAGTATTGATGGTCGCTACGAATCCGAAATGTTCCGTTACTGTCAACGACTCTAACGTCAAATTTCATTATTACGTAAAACAGCTAGCACATGGTTTATGACAATTTTTTCGAGGTCGTTCAAATTTCTTGTTTTCAAGTTTCAAGTACATATTCTTTCATTAATTTGTAATTCTCTGAATTCAAAACAGCTATCTAAAATCAGAGAAGATCTTCCTCTGCATTTATGATACATCACCCTACCAAAACTATTCATGCTCATATCACATGGGTGTCTTAATTTGTTTATCGGTTCTGTGTTTTTCTACGTACCTATGTTAATCTTTCGACACCTGGATTTTGATCTCAATTCTCAAACATAATAAGACTTTAAAGTGTACCGGAAACAACAGTAGTTATGAGCTCAGCAATAGCATGCCCAATATATTTTAAGATAGAGCTTTTGCTGTTTTAAACTATTTTTTCTAGAATAAGTTGTGTAATTTATTGCAATATTGTCTATTTTAAACCATGTATAATTCTTCATAATTTTGTTATACGTGAATATTAGAGATATAATCTAGTTAGACCTTTAGATATTGCACTTGTAATAGAAAAACTTACTAGGTAAATTGTTTGCATTTATAAATGTATAGTTTCCATCTCATGTAACTAATATTTTATTCAATAAAAATAGCTGCAATTGAAAATGGCCACTCTTTTTATATTTTTTAGGGTTAAATATGTTTGTGATTTTTTTTAAATATCTCTAATTTCTTTTCTAATTTTTTAAAATATTTTTTTTAAATAATAGTTTTTTTAAAAAAGTTTATCTATATTTTTAGTCCCTAATACTAAAACAATCACTAAAACTGTCATTAATTTAATCGCTAATTAATAAACTGTCGTTAATTTTATCGTTAAGTTGTAAAAACCGTTATTAAATTGCAAGAGGGATCAAAAGTATGGATGAAAAAAATTTAGGAGGATCATTTAAAAAAATATATATTTTGAGTAACTAAAAACGAAATTTAAGATATTTAAAAGGACCATACATATATTTAACCCTACTTTTTATTATATGGTATCAGATTGCTAATCTCAATCCATGGTTGCTTCGACACTCCACTATTGTCGCCACCATCTTCCAATGAAATATCACTTGTTCAATCAAATTTAGTTGATGGTTTTCATCATCTCCATTGTTCTCTTAAGATTTCAAAAAAAAAAAATGAAAAGAAATTTCATTTATGACATCAACAAGTAGCATCATACATAAACACATATAACCTTACTAAATTCATGGTTTGTACTTGAATTCCTCTTCAATTCATAGATGACGAGTCTCGTCGTACCAATTCAGTTAATCTTGAGTATTTGTTGTGTCGCCAACGTGATCAAATAAAGATTATGCACAAACGAAAGACAAACGAACAATAAATTACACTGTTATTTCGATTTAAATGACAAAATCATATCTCTTAAAAATGTTCGTTTGGGAGGCACAACATTGCAATGGATGGCCATTTATTGCTTGCAAATACCTATAAACTACTTTTTGTATGGAAGTCTCGTAAGAACACATTTACTAAAAATGAGACTCGCCATAATATATTGTCCTTTAGAGAGACGATGTTCTTACTAGTAAAATTGTTAAAATTAAAATTTGAAATCATACTAAGAAAATCATTTTAAACTCTGTCAAAATCATAGTTCATATCATAAATCACACTATCTTTCAATATATGATCTTGTAACAGTCAGATCTGAACCCAAAACATATTGGCCTTTAGGGGAGATGACGTCCTTATTAGTAAAATTACAAAAGTCAAATTTTGAAATCATACCATGAAGACCATCCAAAACTATGTCAAAATTAGAGTCCATATCATCAATCACATTATTTCTCAATATATGATTTTGTAACAGTTAGGTTTGGACCCAAAAAGCCACCAAACAGTACGAGGCAACCTCTATTATCGAGTATAAACACAATTCCCTAACTATAATAGGTAAAGAAACCACCATCAATTGAAGGTCGCAGAAGAAAGGAACTCCACCAACTAAGATGTTTTCAATTGTCCTTCGCAACTCTATCAGAACAAATAGATGTCTCCTCTATATGAGTCAGTTGACACATTCTTAGGCAAAAAAAAGCTTGGTGATACTCATGCAATATCGGAGAAGAAGAAGTTTCACTATGTGGATCTTTTACTTTTGGGAAAAAATGCATTAACTCAACAATCCTAACAACTCTCTTCACTGAGAACCCCCGATAAAGGCTCTATCCCGACTAACAACCCTTCTAATAAATTTCATTCTCCAACATTGACCTTCCAATGAACAAAAATGAGCTACTCTAACGAGTTGTCTTATTGCACTCTAGTGGTTAAAATAATTTGTTCATCTCCAAGGTACAACTTTGGTGTATGACCATTAAAAAAGGCAACCTATAAAAAAAATAGACATTTCACCCTTACCTCGCGTTTAGTAGGGCCGATTTTTTTTTAATAGGCAAAAAATTCAATTATAGGATACTAAGGGGTATCCGAACCCAACTACAAATCCAACTTTGGACTCGCCTTACAAAAAATCTATCGGTGATTTGATCCAGTCGTAATAATTACAAGTAAAATTAAGTTTTTTTCCAATCCACCTCCAAGCTAGAATGACTATGTTATGGACTATTGTATCATCACACCAAAATTCATCAGAAAACACAATACTATTCCTAACTCTCCACAAGCTCCAACAGATGATAAGCCATAAACCGACTGCATTTTTTATGGCAACGCCAGCCGAATGTAAAGAAGAAGTTCAACACCTTAAGTGATTAACCACAAAGCTGTTCAAAGAAACCGCCACCCCGATCCAATCAAGAATTTTCTTCCATGCAACTAAAGATTTGGGACAGTAAAATAAGAGATGAATGACATTTTCTTCAACCTGGAAACATAGGGGGCAGACTTTGTCATGACGAGACGCAATAATGCCACGTGCACATAAGTTGTCCCGAGATGGTAGCCGATTGTGAATTAGGCGCCAACCAAACACCACCGTCTTAATAGGAGAGGAAGCCTTCCAAATAAGATTAAAAACTGCCACGGACTCAGTCGAAAGGTTGTGTGTTAGTAATTTCCTTTTAATCAAAAACTCGTATGCCGAATGAACAGAGAAATCCCCAACCGAATTAAGCTTCCATGATAACCTGTCATGACATTCCCTGTGCAAAGTATGCTCCTGAAGAAGTAGCAATAGATTTTCCTCCTGCTGCAATAGAACCAAACTGCCCTCAACCTGATTTAAATCAACTTTCCAATGCCAAACATCGCCATTCCAACTACCATTATCAGCCACCGTACTTCTCTTATTTAAAGCAGCGTTATATAATTCAGGGAACAAGGAAACGAAGGTCTCGCTGCCGCACCAGGTTGACAGCCAAAAAGAGGTCGTATGTCCATTACCAATCAACGAGATCATATGTCTATAAAATGAATCATTTCCAAACTCACGTGATAAAGCAACAATGTCACGCCACCACGAGGAGGGTTTGACCGTCCCAAATTCTGCAACGCCACGCACCAAGGACGAAGAAAATTTTCCGTATCTCGCCTGCATAATATCAGACCAGATATGCTGTACAGGAGACAAAAATTTCCAAACCCATTTAACTAGCAGAGCCTCATTCAAACATTGAATGTCCATGATATCCAAACCCCCCACTTCCTTTGGTTTACACACCGTAGCCCATGGAATCCAAGCTATACCCTTCTTTAAAGGAGAACCATTCCACATAAAATTCCTTTGAAGTGCTGTTAACATCTTGGTGACTTTTTTCGGCATTTTATAAAATGACATATAATGGACTGGTAGGTTTGTCAGAACAGATTTTATTAGTGTGATTCTGCCTCCCATCGATAAAAGCCGCCCTTTCCAAGATGCTAACCTGGCTTGAACCTTATCTAACACCGGTTTCCAAAATGAAATCAATTTATGGTTACCGCCAATCTGAATTCCGAAAAAATTGAACGGACAATTTTGAATTTTACATGATAGAAATCTTTCTGCCGCCTTTAAAAATAATTCTTCCACACCAATCCCAATAAGGCTGCTCTTGTTGAAGTTGATTTCTAAACCCGACATTAATTGGAACCCTCTCAGAATAACTTTGAAAGCCCAAATATTACTCCAAGTAGCTTCGCCGACCATTACTGTATCGTCCGCGTATTGAAGCAGGTTCATTGTGTTCTTCTGATTTATCTTAAATCCTTGGAATATACCAACTTCCTCTGCCTTTTTCATCATAAAAGCTAATCCTTCAGCAGCAATAACGAAAAGGTATGGAGATAGTGGATCTCCTTGTCGGAGACCACGAGAAACTTTGAAGTCTCTTGAAGGGCTTCCGTTCACTAGCACGGACATAAAACTATTGAATACCGTACCTTCGATCCAACCCATAAACTTACTACCAAAACCCATAACCTTCATGACCTGTCTAATATATGACCACTCGGTACAATCATACGCCTTCGTGAAATCAACTTTAAGGCATAAACTCTTGAGTTTACTTGTTCTTGAATAATCAACCACCTCGTTCATAGATATGATGCCATTCATCACTCTCTTTAACCTGCCCGCCAAGAGTTTGGCAATCACCTTATAAACACTACCCACAAGACAGATTGGTCTGTAGTCATCAAGGTTTTTAGGATTTTTGATTTTTGGAATAAGGGCCAGAAAAGAAGAGGAAAGTACCTTCGGGAGTTTAGCTTCGATGAAAAACTCATTAATACATGCAGTGAAATCGTGACCTACAATGTCCCAGCATTTTTGGAAAAACTCCAGGTTGAACCCGTCCGGACCCGAGCTTCTGTCACCTTTACACTGAAAAACTGCCTCTCTAATCTCAGTTTCCACAAAACCTTCTTCTAAAGAATTCCTCTCCATCTCAGTGAGACACTTGAAATGTTCAGGATTCACACGCATAAAAGGTTTATTGGTTGAAGTTAATCTTTTTTCAAAATGATCCGCAACTGCTCCTTTCACACCAGTAACGTCTTCGATAATCAAATCATCCACCATCACCTTATTAATTGTATTCATCAGATTACGGTGTCGAATAACCGAGTGGAAATAACTTGTGTTCCTATCACCATCTTCAATCCATCTTGTAGCAGCCTTCTGTTGAAGTAAACTTTCTTTGATCCTTAAACACTTCCATAACTCATCTTCCGCTTTCTTATAATTCATAGCAGCCTGGTCAATCCTAAAATCCTCATTCTCTGCCAGCATATGTTCTGCATTATTTAGGATCATAGTGTAGTAGGGCGACTATTTTGATAGCAGTCGATAAATCTACTATGAATATAGTTAAATAACCATCAAACTTTACTGAAGCTACAAACTCCAAACTCCTCAAACATCTTAAAATTGTTTTTATAAATAAATAATTGATTCTTGAACCAAAGGAATATTTAAAATATATAAAATGTATATTCTTTTTATAAATTATTTTGTGAGTGCATGTGTATCATTTTGTGTCACAAAATAATTTGTCAATAATAATCAAAGTGAGTAATAAATTTCAAGTTCTATGTTTCAGGGCGAAAATTCAAACCCATGCTAGCCTTCTGTAATAGTTGTAACTAACGATTCATAGCGACTAAGGTAAGTGTGATGTTTTTTTCTTGTTGAAAGCGATCTAAGACTCCTTTAACAGCTGCATGTGCAAATGGTTTGGTTTTTCCTTTGCTAGCTGGTTGTTCAAACAAGTTGGATTGCAATATGATTTTCCATTTTGAGAATTTTCTGTGGTTGTGAGCAGAATTATCAATCCTTTAATGAGACACCATAATATCCAGGGGAAAATTACTCAACGGACAGATGAGGAATTTAAAAATCAAATCAGATAAGTAACTGTCAGGTTAAAGTCACAGAGATTTGTTATATCTTTGTGATAGGTACTTTCTTCGCCCATTCCCATGGTTTGTACCTTTTTTCAAACTTCTCAAATATTTTAAAAGAAAATAATCTGCTTTTGTTAATGGAATTTCCAATTATATATATATATATATATATATATATATATATATTTTGTTGATTTATAAATATCAACAATTTATTTACATTAATATATAAATATGTACTTTTTAAAAAATTTTAATGGTTGAATTCTCCAAATGACTTTTTAGTATCTCGTCCCATTGGACCTAATACTTGGACGGTTATCGGGGGCAAATTCAAAAATATCAGGTAGTTTGGACAAAAAATAATTTATAATATATTTTTTAAAAGAAGTAAAGTTTAAATTTTATAAAATCTATAATATAGGAAAATCAATGGCTCTGGTTAATACTTCATTATCCTTCTCCTAAACAAGTCCATCTCAGCTTTGTAGGGGTAAAAAATATCTTAATGCAACAATTATCAACCAGATTTGGGTTGGTTTGCAACGTAACTACATACTTAGCATTAAATATGCATGACTACCTCTCTACTGCAACCAGGGAATGGGAAAGAAACTGTGAAACTGAACTACACGTTTGCAATTGTACAAACATGACTCTGCACAACACCAGAGCAAGTCATCATCAAGGCAGGATTCAAAGCTGCTGCAACACATCAAATCATCCATACAACCCGCTTTGATTTACCGAGGAGGAAGGCTTATTATTTCACTACCATTGGCTTTGTGTATGAAGTAGAACCAGAGAAGACTCCATATTTTTTCCACAACCTCTTCCTGTCTTCCATCCCCAAACCCTAATCTTTTTTAGAAAATATCAACACCTTCAACCTCAACAATGGCAAGACCTTTTGCAATGGTTCGGGATTTAAATGATGGGAAGGAGCTATGGAAAATAGCGGTTCGTGTACATCACAAATGGACTGTGGTTTTGAAAGCAAAGGAACACTTTGAGATGGTTGTTGTTGATAAAGAGGTTTGCTATATTCTCATTCCTTCTTACAAAATATTGAAAACGTTGTTTCATAATATCATTGCTCCACCTCAGCAAATCGTTTGTACACTGGTATTATGCAATGTTGTTTATATCCATTATTAAATGAAACTTAAAAAAAATGCAGGGTTCTGATATTCATGTTAAGGTGCCAACAACGCTGAAACAGGCCTTTGATTCCGTCTTATCCGTTAATAACACATACACGATTGCAAATTTTCAACTCATTTCTAATGAATTGCTATTCAAGGCATCTGAACACAAATTTATGATTGTATTTACCGGTGGCACCTCTGTTTGCGACAAAAACAAGCACAACATTCCGCCGAAAACTCTGATGTTCACACCCTTTGCTGATATTTTATGTGGAAAAAGGAAAAGAGATGTTTTATTAGGTGTGTTTGAAATTTATATGTTGTAATACTTTGAATACGTAACTCTGAATGACACTGGTTTAAAATTTTTCTCATTTACATGCACCATTGCTTTGCAGACATAATTGGTATGGTGACTGAGATTGGATACACACAACTTCAAACTGGATCAAAGAAACAACAAGTTAATTTGGTCTTGAAAGATTTAGGGTACTCCTCACTGTATTGCTTTTTTAGAATCTCCTTTTCTCTAAATGTTGTCATCTTTGTAACTTACTAATTTTCATATGTTATTTAGTAACAACTCACTCCATTGTACATTGTGGGAGGCATATGCTATGCAGTTCAATGAATTCTTCCAGCAGAGGAAGGACACTACCTTGCCTACAATTATTATCTTACAATTTGCAAGGGTCAAAGAGGAAGGTATGCCTTTTATTCATCTATTGTCCTACTTATGTATCTTAACTTACTTTTTAACCTGACCATTGTATATGTAATTTGCCTCTCATTCAGGAAAATATCCTTTATGTGTTTCTAATACATTCAACGTCACAAGGTTGCACATCAACGATGAATCCCCTGAAATTAGTAATTTCCGCAATAGGTCCAAAGTTTTTTCATACATTTTACATTCTTTCTCAGACAATAAGCATATCTTTTACATTTTGTTATTCACGCTGATTCCAATAAATCTTCTATACCGTAGCATCCGACACATGGTTGGATTTCAGGGATCCTCCCAGACTTTAACAACCCAATCAACTAACTGGTCTCAGTCTTCGGGGAGTTCACAACTCACGGCTTATGATAAATTCATGTTTAAGGCTGTTGTACTGCCTCTTGGTCAGATTATACAACTTAACGACGTAATATTTTTACCTAATTCATTGGTTATGTTTATAGTATGTTATACCCCTGCTGCTGACATATTTGGTGTCTCATTCCATCATTTACAATAGATCACTCAGTGTGTAACCGTTGCCACAACCGACATACTAAAAACATCCCAAGGGGGTTGGTATTATCAGGCATGTCACGAATGTCCAAGGTTGCAAAGGGACAAGCTGCTCCTTACATCTGTGGTGCTGGCCATAACACTGAGACTGAAATTTATAGGTGCTGAACTTATTATATATTCCTCTTAAGCATGTTAACAAAGCTTAGCTTAACCATTTATTCTTCTGCATTTCTGCATTGGTATTATTGTTTGACATCTATGAAGTGTGTTTGTAGGTTTAAGATTCTGCTTGAAGTCATAAGTCAACGATGTAGAGCCACTTTTGTGTTGTGGGATCGTGAGTGTTCACAACTGTTGGACACATCTGCAGATCAATTGCGCGACAAGATGCTTACTGTAAATTACTACACTCTATTTTTCAGATGTACAACACTGTTATACAAACTTTACCCACGCTTCATATTGCTACCATCGTTACATTAGGTCGGGGTCACCGACCCACTCGAATACCCTTTAGCACTTGATGCTTTGGTTGGTTTGAAGCTGGCTTTCAAGGTTAAGTGGCAACCTTCATGGAAAAATGCATCCGTCGTCTCTATTTTTCAGGATGAAGCTGTAATCAACCCAGCTGGAATCATCGCTTGCACCTGAACAGGTATTAAAAATGTAACCATACATAGTAATTATATGATGCCTAAACTTTTATTCTGAGTTGTTCTTTCTCATCCTTTTGCAAATAGATGAAATCTATATCTCCGGTCAAGGATGACATGCTGCAGGTATATATACATGTATTATTTCAGTTACTCCTTCCACTTAGACGCATTTATCCTGTTTTGAATACTAATACACTTAATTTTGTTAAAACACTTCATTTTTTAGATTGTCGAGAGCGTTTCTGATGCTGTTCCTATTGGGGAGTGGGAATTAGTTGCTGTAAAGCATATTTCTATAACTCCTTATGTATTTCTGTTTAGTTTCTCACGCTCTATTAAACACTACATCAATTTCACTGAAAATTTTATATGATGTTCAGGAAATTGATGTTACTTCGAATCTTATTCCTGATCCGGTTACACCGTCGACTGCTTGAAAGCGGGTTGCATCAGCTGAATCGGATGCATTTGCAGCTTCAGATGACTTCGACGATTCTCAACACTCATCCACGAAACTTAAGAAAATCATAAAACTGGAGAAGTAATGCTTCCACAAATTGACAAGAAGTATTCAACATTATGTTGCATTCATACATTCTCAATTCCAAGCAGCTTTTTTGAATGCAGCGTTTTTCCTTAATGTTGTATTTTGTTAAGACAACACTTATGCTTAAATTTTACTATAATGTCTTAAATTTTCAACAATGCTTTGATGTCTGTGTAATTTAATGAATCTGGAATGCATAATTTTGTATTTGCACTACATGTTATGTCACCTTTTTTAAATTCTGTATTATGTCAAACTATGTTCCATGCATTACCCATGGTTTCCACATTATTATACCTTCTTCAAATATCCAGACATTCCACTGCACTCCTTCCTTGCATTTTCAAATTCATTTAATGCTAAAACCGTGCGTCCTGCCTTTTTCATGGTATAATGATTCATTCCATTGTCCTCAAATTATGCAAGTTCAGTTTTTAGAATTTCACCCATTTGAACACTGTTAAAGTTTTATGTTTTAATGTTTTTCCAAAATAGGATTTCATGCTGTGATGTAATATTATATGATCCTTTACCAGCATCATTACAAACGTACTGCTACTTGGTGTTATGTACCCCACTAGCAACCTAATACATCAAATCAGTACTTTGAATTACAATATTATATATAACTTTCTGACCTGCCAACAATTTTACACATATTCCCACACAAATTTTCTCCTGGCAGTACATATCAACCATTGTCAACTCCTACCCTTCAACTAATATTTTCACATAATCTATTCATCTCCCATCCCACACATTATGCAGCTGCCGCCACATCTCAGAATGTACTTCTTTAAAAACAAGTTTCTAACACGCACGCCTTGCACCCAAATCTCAATATATTTTTCTCTTTCTACTTCACTTTTTTAATAACACACTATTCTATATGGACCATATACTATATCTACATCCTACAGCAATGACTCAACAATGCAACCTTCCATTTCTTATGCCACCTGGGAATACAATGCTCAACCTGGATATGCAGTAACAGAGCTTTAAAGGTTTTTGTTTTTGCAATCCTTTCCATTTCATGGTCACAATTCCCTTACAACGACGCATCATCTTCAACATTTCAATTTCTTGTGATTATAATTGTTTTCTTAACATTTCCATTTTACTTCTCCAACCTGTTTTTTACACAGCTACAATGCTATATCATAACAACATGAATGCAACTGCTTCTGCTATTGCAAGAAAGAAAAGAAAACTTTATTTAGACAACAAAAGAAACAAACACCATACCTTCAACAAAGAGAATGTTGTCCAACAACAATATCATTCTACATTTTTCACACCAGCTTCAACTTCTCGAAGCCGGGGCATTACGCTGCTCACTACTGACATTACCAACACACTACGTACTCATTCATCTGATCGTCATCAATTGGACAACCAAAGATTGAAAAGGCATAGTACGATTCCCTTCAACTGTTAATTTGATCACCAACTTCAACGCAGCCACAACACATTGTTAGGCCCCTCTCACAGAATGACCCATACTTCTTCAGCATTCAACGGTTGGAAGCGATGGTTTCGCACGGTCTACTCTTCATCCTAACACTTGCACACCGGCCACTTCAGACACCGACAATCTGACAACTCTTGTGACGACGATACGTTTGATCAAACTTCGGGTGATGATGCCGACAAACACTCTCTCCCGTTAGGAAGTTCTTACGCTCAAGGTTGATATACTTTCCCATTACATATCCTTCCAATCATTTTAACGCAACTGTCCTATTTCTTACACATTTATGTGAAACATTCCAGACTAACCAACACTTTATTAATGACGTCAATAAAATATATTGCTGTTACTTTTATTTCTAGAATATTCAGACATTGGAGATCCTTTCTGGGAATGCCAACACTGTCGCGCCGCTATGTGGTATCAAGAGCGTACAGCTAAGATGAAACACTCCACAGTTCCAAAATTCAAATTGTGTTCCAAGGGAGGAAAGGTTGTGCTTCCACTACTTAAGCCTCCACCACCTCTATTGCAGAAATTGCTCTTTGATCGTGACTGCAACCATGCTAAACAATTTCAATCCAACATATGCACCTATAATGCAATGTTTTCGTTCACTTCTCCGGGCATGAAATTTGATACATCCCACACGACGGGAGGAAGGGGTCCACCTACTTTGCGCCTGTATGGTCAAACATGCCATCGAATTGGATCATTACTTCCCGAACTTGGTCAAAGGCCAAAATATGCACAACTATATATCCATGACACCGACAACGAAGTTGTCAACCGGATGGGGTGTTTCAGGTTTCATTCTAAATACTTTAGTAGACACCGTACAAAATGATCAATATTGGAATCTCTTCCAATTCTGACTATCATTTCTTTTTTTTGCCAGTGACAATAAAAACATTGACAGTTCCGTAGTTACGGCTCTGAAGTTCATGTTGGATGAACACAACCCCCATGCCAAGGCTTTTCGCATGGCAAGAGATGTGTTGAACCAGAACACTTTCCAGGATTTGAAACTGAGGCTAATCTCTGAAAGATCCACCGACGGCCGCATTTATAATTGCCCGACCGTCTCTGAAGTCGCGACTTTGATTGTTGGGGATATCGATTCAGCATCTAAAAGAGACATTATAGTTCAAGAGCGTGATGGACAATTACAACGGATTGATGAATTCCACCCTGCTTACCTGGCATATCAATACCCTTTGATTTTTCCTTACGGTGAAGATGGATATAGACCAAACATTCTACACAAATTTATACATCAGAAAGTTGTTACCAAACATAATCGACAAACAATCAAGGATTGGCTTTGCTTCTGCTTGCACGCACGATCCAATGAGGCAAAAACACTTTTGAGTTCAAGGCGACTTTTCCAACAATTATTGGTTGACGGATACACTATGATGGAGACTGAGCGTCTAAACTGGCTGAGAAAAAACCAATCGAAACTGCGGGTCGGTAAGTACATACAACTTAATGACGCTCATGGAACTGATCAACAAAACCAACAAAATAAAATCGGTCGAAGAGTTGTCTTTCCATCTACGTATGTAGGTGGAAAACGTTACATGGATCAACTTTACTTCGACGGTATGGCTATCTCAAGTGCCCTGGGTTTTCCTGATTTATTTATTACATTTACGTGCAGCCGCTCTTGGCCGGAAATAACGCGATTGCTTTAAAAGGATAACCTGAAACCACACGACAGGTCGGATATTGTTTCCAATGTTTTCAAAATGAAGTTTAATGAACTTATGTCAGACCTCACAAAACATCATGTATTGGGAAAAGTATTGGCATGTGAGTCATCTGACATCTCATATTTTACTATATTCTATTTTTTCACAAATAATGCTATTGCCATTTTGTTGTTTTGTAGACATTTATACAATTGAATTCCAAAAGAGGGGCCTCCCACACGCGCACATTCTACTATTTTTGCATCCGCAAAGTAAGTATCCCACTCCGCCTGACATTGACAACATCAATTATACTGAAATCCTTGATCCGACGCTGCATCCTAAGCTGTATGACTTGGTTAAATCACACATGATGCATGGACCATGTGGTTTCGCAAGGCAGACTTCACCTTGCATGAAGAATAACAGATGCTCTAAGTTTTTTCCTAAAAAATTCAATGAAGAAACTATTGTTGATAGCGAAGGATACCCATTGTACAAAAGAAGTTCTCAATCTCATAAAATTGTCAAGTCAGGAATTTCATTAGACAATAGGCATGTTGTCCCATACAATACACGTTTGCTTTTGAAGTTTCAGGCCCACATAAACATGGAGTGGTGTAATCAAAGTACTTCCATAAAATACCTTTTCAAATATATCCACAAGGGATACGACAGAATCATATCTACGGTTCTTCTTGCATCTAATACATTTTCAGCTGGGCAAAATGTGGTAGATGAGATAAAAGAATATCTTGACTGTAGGTATGTCTCCCCAAGTGAGGCATGTTGGAGGATATTTTCATACAAAATTCATGGTAGAAAGCCTGCGGTTGACCGCATGTTTTACCATTTGATAGGCGAAGAACCTATTTACTATACTGATTTCGAAAGAATGGAAAATATCTTGGAAAAGGCTAGCGTAACGGAGTCGATGTTCACTTCATGGTTACTCGCCAACCAAACCTTTTCAGAGGCTCAACATTTAACTTATGGCCAATTCGTATCCAAATTTGTTTATGTTAAATCTAAACGGGTATGGAAGCTGCGTAACAAAGGCTTTACCATTGGCCGCTTGATTTGGGTACCTCCCACAACTGGAGAACTATTTTACCTCAGGATGATGCTCACTGTAGTCAAAGGACCAAAGACTTATGAGGATATTCATAAGGTGGGAGAAATACAATACGATTCTTTTAGGGACGCATGCTTCGCAATGGGTTTCCTTGATGACGATCGCGGATACATTGGAGCCATTAAAGATGCGAGTGAATGGGGATCCGCCCATTTCATCCGAAAGTTATTTGTTGTTATGCTTCTTTCAGGAACTATTAACAGACCGGCACATGTTTGGACTAAGACGTGGCCCTTGCTGTGTGATGGTATTCTACACAAACAGAGAGAGGTCGCAGGTAACCAAGGTAATTATTCTTTCCTATTCCATGTTGGTATGTTTTTTTATATGTAACCATTTCAGGAACTACTATCCCTAATGTAACGGTTACTGTTGCATCTTTCACACATTCTACAGAACTAGTTTTACAAGATGACGAGTTAAGGAATTTGACACTTATAGAAATAGAATCATTACTTCAGGCCAACTGCAGGAGTCTTAAGGAGTTCAAAACCATGCCATCTCCTGATGGTTATGTTCTACAACAGCTGGGAAACAAGCTAATCTATGACGAGAGAAGCTATGACACTGCTCTAATGAAGTCTAAATTCAACTCTCTATTCATCGCACTTACTGGTAAATTATATCTTTAACTACATATGTTTTTTATTGGACGATTTCACCATCTTATAGTTCCTACTGTCTCTTTATTTTCATTAGACGAACAACGGGTGATCTACGACAAAATCATGTTGGCAGTCACTACTCAGAAAGGTGGTGTGTTCTTCCTTCATGGTTATGGGGGAACTGGAAAAACTTATATGTGGAAAACTCTCGCAGCCTCTTTGCGTTCTAAACACGATATTGTTTTGACTGTTGCGTCCGGTGGTATTGTTTCTCTCTTATTGCCAGGTGGTAGAACGGCATATTCTAAGTTTAAAATACCCGTTCCAACTTTTGAGAATTCAACATGCAAAATTGATTATCGTGATGACCACGCCGAACTCCTTCGACAAACCAAGTTGATAATTTGGGATGAGGCCCCAATGTCGAGCAAATTTACCTTTGAGGCTCTTGATAAAACTTTAAGGGATGTCATGAGTAAGCATGGGAATTCGGAAGTTATATTCGGGGGTAAGGTTGTTGTCTTCGGTGGCGATTTCAAATAGATTTTACCGTTCACCCCATGAGGAAGTAGGTCTGACATTGTCCACTCTGCAATAAATGCATCTTACATTTGGGATTCGTGTGAGGTTTTGACTTTAACTCAGAATATACGTCTCCGATGTGGTTCCAATGACCAACAGCAAATTGAAATTGCAGCATTTTCTGATTGGCTGCTAAAGTTGGGTGAGGGGAGGTTAAGTGAACCGAATGACGGATATGCCAATATTGAAATCCCCCAAGACATCCTTATTTCTGATTTTGATGACCCCATTATCGCAATTGTCGATAGCACTTATCCTTCTCTATTGCAAAATTATACTTCTTATGACTACCTTAAAAGTCGGGCCATCTTGGCTTCCACTCTCGATATCGTTGATAAGATCAATAATCACATTCTCGACATGATGCCAGGTATTTCCCCTATATTTTTTTCCTTGAACTATACGTCTTCAACAATCCCCCACTATACCCCTTTGTTTTATTACTCTGGTGAAATTTTATTTTAATTACCATTACGCAGGCGATACAAAAGACTATTATAGCTCCAACTCAGTTGATCGCTCAAAAATACATGACAATAACATTATGGAAGTCCTAAGTCTTGAGTTTCTTAGCTCTTTACGGACTTCAGGCTTGCCCAACCACCACATTAGATTGAAGATTGGGACTCCAATCATGCTTATGAGGAACATTGATCAAGCTGAAGGATTGTGCAACGACACCAGACTAATTGTTACCCGAATGGCAAACCACGTCCTTGAAGCTGAAATAATGGGAGGCAAAGGTCATGGAAATATCATATACATCCCGCTGATGGATATATCGCCGTCACAGTCACCTTGGCCTTTCAAACTGAGCAGACGCTAGTTCCTAATCATCGTTTCCTATGCTATGACGATTAACAAGTCTCAGGGTCAGTCATTGGATTGGGTTGGACTCTACATTCCTAAGGATCTCTTCAGTCATGGCCAACTCTACGTCGCTATATCGAGGGTAACTCGCAGAGAGGGTATCAAAATATTGATACACGACGATGACAACAAACCAAAGTCAACTACTGCTAACGTCGTGTATAAGGAAGTTTTCAGCAATGTTTAGTCGGTATGCTTCTTTTTTTTTACAATGCATATTTACATTTTCTGTTTTATCTACCACTCCCATTCTCTGATTGTCACTGCCTTCATTCTCATTCTCTTGCCTTATGACTATTATTCTACTTCGTACTCGATATATTGTTCGCTTTTTTTTTCCACTACTCATTCACAGGTTTCAGTATTGTATTATTCCAAAACACTGACATACGGTTTTCCAACTGCTCTAAATTTCATGACATATACACTAACAATTGACACTTTCTTCATCACAGGACCAACCTGATTTCTACATGTTTTGGTGGTTCTTTCTGCAATCCTTACACTTCATGGAATGCTACTATTTCTGTACAACCAGATGATTCCCACCTATTTAGTTCAACTTATTATTATATTACACTTTTATAATGGTCATCATGCCTCCATTTTTTTGATGTATCTCATTGCGATTATATCATTATTTACACTGCCACTGTCTTTAGAACATTTCATTTTCTTGCAAACATCATATATTTACAACACACTTATATTAACTACATTAAACTTTGCAAATTATTCAATCACCCACCTATATGAAATGCCTTTCTACTAAGTATTTAACACATTTACCGTATATTAACTTTACGCGCGGGACCTATTTTATCATGTTATTTAACATTTATGTTTTATGTATAACACCGTTTTTACATCCTGCAACAATTACCCTTCATAACATAAACGTGGTTGACAAATACGAAAATTATAACAACATAAACCGTCTTCCAATCCTCATTTAACGAAACTTCATTCTTACATTTTCATATGTTCTGCATCTTACATTGCCACACTGAATACTATAGTTCTTGACATCATCTCCATTTGTTAAACACAAAATATGGCCATCATTTTACATGATCTTTGCAAAACATAAACAAAATAACTACTACATTACGGATCATTCAGCAACTACTACCCCAAACCATACTGACATAATAATACGACATCCAACTAAGACGTTCATACATACTTCAATTTTCCCTTCTCACAACAGACACATAAACTCTATCTCCTAAGGATGTTATTCTAAATCGAAGCTTATCTCCCCAGCCAAGCCTCCTATACCGTGCGAAATGGTACCACCCTGAACCCAAAAACTTTTCCATCTTCACCGTCTTTTTGTCACGCTTGGCTAAAATAACCTACGCATGGTACAGTCTTCCATTGTCCAGATCAACCAACTCGATCTTCGTCTGCCTCACTCCTAAGATGTTCTTCGAAACATATGCCAGAAAGTACTACAATGTAGTCATCTCCAATTAATTAACTGAGTCAATCACCCTTATTTCATACTTCTACTCATTCATGTATATTTGTAATATTATTACCAATTCTTACCATCACGTTTGTCATGGCTTTGTATCCGTAGCTCAGGGTCTTTTCCCAGCAGTATTCTTCATCTGCGTCATCTTCCCCTGAACCCTGTACCTGATCCTCAACAATGATAGGATTAGCATTTTCAGTTCCTATATCAACCTGTATAACAGGTTCAGCATCTCTCCTGTCTGAGACAGGGTATGCAGCAGCACTGACCCTGCATTTCAACATTATATGTATTATCTCCACAAACACACCCTTATTCCGTGAATCAAACAATGTGACGACGGCAGTTTTCAATATTGCATACCACAGGAAAAATATAATAAACATTTTTATAACACAATAATCAATCATTTTCATGTCTTACAATACTCAAACCTAACCATATAACACTCTTTTTGATACATTATGTACAATTCCAATTATGCTCTTTGTCTCTATTATACTTGGCATTTTGTGTACCTCAGAATACTTCGGTGACCTATTTACCCACTATTGCCACCGTTCGTCTTTCTGCCACCAAGAACTCCTACTCCAGGTTCCCCGAATCTTACTTTCTTCACGGCCTTACCTGGCTTCCCTTCCGAAGTATCCCCGTATGGTTCCACCCCTAACTCAAGAAGCTGGTCATCGATTTCCTGTTTTTCTTTCAACCAGGTCTCAACATTTCTACATATCAAATATTACAATAAATACATCATTTTGTTTACATTTTTCACAATATTAACCGCTACTGAAACTTCACATTAGAATGACGTAAACATAAATAATGGATTAAGGTGTTCGTTCTTAAACTTTTAACGACCATTCATTAACTTACAAATATGATGTACCTGGCTCTCAAAGTCTTTAACTTTTCAGCATCTGTATCTTCTTTCTCCTTCAAACCAACCCCGAGTTCGACTTCTCCCGCGTTCCTGTTCATTATAAAAACGTCATCAGTATTACAATTTACACATATTGTAGATTTGTCATTCTAAATAACACCTAAAGTATAATTTTTGTATGTCACAAACAACTTCCCTTACTGCATGTCAAGATCAACATTATTGGTTACCTTGCCTTAGTGTTGCATGTCTTCTCTACCCGATTGCATTCACCCTCACCACTTTCAACGGTTAAATCAACAAAATCTTTCATGCATGCTGCTGCCTTTCCTTTCCACCTACCTTTCATAGTTCCAAAAACCTCCGCAATTATACGATTTAGGGTTTCTTCGACATCAATGTTAAATGGGGACCTATATTCAGACACTCATTATTACTTAACATTGGTGTCAACAAACAGCAATATATTACACATCTAAAATATAATACATGCAACCCCTTAAACTTACGGCGGTTGTTTGTCGTTTCCTCTTTGTTCATCCATTCCTCCAGCCTCTGCTACCTCTGTCGATACTCTTGAACTGAAACTGAAACCAACACACTGCCTTTCCCTTACTTCTCCACTCCCTTCAGTTTTAACTCGTCCGTCCGTGTTCCTTTCACAATGACAACATGTTACAAATTTATAATTTTTCTAAATGCAGTAATTACTTTTTTAACCTTTGCCTTATTTGCCCCTATGCGTTATTTGTATTCCTTATGGTGTCTGTATTGAAACTTTAACACATTAGTATCAGGCTATTTTTCTTTGTTCTCCCAATCTCTACATCTGGCTTTTAAAAACTACATGCCTTCTTTAGGCCCCTATTACTGGGCCCATTATATTTTTGGTACGGCCCAATTCTTTTTCAACTTGTCCTCTATTACTGTTTACCTTTCCCCTCTACTCCCTTTCACCTTAGACAACTCTTTCACTTTTACAATCGTATTTTCACCTTCTTCCTTCAAAATGGCCGACAACATCACTCTCTTCGCTCCAATCGGGTAAATTTTTATAAAATCATCTTCATTCTTTACTTCATTTATGTGGTTTCATGATATGTGGTGTAGATTAAACCTTTCTTTACAAATTGGATGTGGAACCTCTACAAAATAAATTGCAGTATTGTATGAAATCTATTTCAATAACATTTCAGACTTCGTTTTTTGCGTCTTCCTTGCAAACGGTTTACATCATTCTTCTCAATTTTTTTTGTGCAACTTGAACTTAGGGTTTATGCGTCATTTGTCTTGATAACCATAACCGATTTTTGCTTTGGCTGTATTTTTCATTTTCATTCTTACCACCTGTTAAAGTAACTCCGCGTTTAGCATTTGATACAACATTTTCTGTATTTTCTAACATGCAGTTTCTGTAACGATCGAATCGCCAGAGAGCGGAAACGCAAAAACCTTATGATGCAGCTTGATTATTTGGAATACGAGGAAACTCAGCAGCTTAAAAACCACAGGCAAAACATCATGTCGTTTGAGGATTTCCAGAAACTACGTCACCATGGACAATCATTTGCAAAACCAATTACAATCACAGGGTACTTCTGCTCTTACAATTACTTATATCTTTTGTGTTTACATATATATATTTCTCATACTGTTGTTTTAAATTAGACCGTCTCAACTTCAACAATCACCTCCTGTTTTTATTCCACCGCATATCATTGACGTAGATAAAGAACCAACGACCAAACCTCCCATTCCAGTCACAGTCACAGGCAACAATCAACCGCACCAGAACTTACCTCCTCATACATCTCACATTAATGTTTCATCTGATAGTGACCGGTAATACATTGTATACTACTTCACAAGGTTTTCTACATCATGATTCCTAATTTTTTACTTTATTTTATACTTTCTGTATGAACTATACGAATACTTACTTCCTTCTCTCAATGTAAAATGAATTCTACGGAGTAGTTCCGATGCGGAGGCCTGTGCAAACATTTCACGCGGTGGTCCAAAGTATTTTGTTTGGAAACGCAAAATCAGGTCTGCGAAAACTTCAAGAAACAACGTCCTTGTAAGTCACAGCATTTTATTTTTTTGCTACTTACCTACTAAATTTTACATTCCTTTACAAATTTGTTCATACTTCTGTTTTTTGTTTAGCAAATCCCCCACATAGTGATTCATGAATGCTGCAACTTTGGGGTCAGAGGTATTACATTATTTGATGCGGATACTCGGGAACGTTACGAGTTTGACCTTCACCGATCCGAAAGAAAGTATGGGGTTGATATGTTCATTGACAAGGGATGGTATGAGTTCGCGAAAAAAAAGCATCTGAGAAAGGGTGATTGCCTCGCTTTCATTGTCAGGGATCCTCGTGGTGACAACGTTGTTGTCAAACTTTTAAATCGCTAATGCTTTCTTTTCATTTCTCTTTTCCGACTTTGTGAATTTGTTTTTTGCATGATGGATTCATGTTCCAAACTTCCCGTTTCTATTAACCAACATGTCTTGGCTTTTTGGGTATTCTATATCATTCCTGCCTTTTCTTTTCTTTGTATGTCTAACTTAGTTTTTTATGTTTTATTGTACTGCCTTCTATTAAAAACACTACTTCAACTAATTCTGTTCATCATTTTGCATTCCTATATTCCTATTCATTTTATGTAATCTAACTTCATTTTCGTTTTAAATTTTTTTTCCTTCTTCAAACTTAACATGATTATTTCTTATATCCCACCTAATGCGTGTACCATACCAGTACCCGTACGAATGCACGGGTCTCCCACTAGTTATTATGAAGCATAAACTTTGACACGACACGACACAAATATTCTGAAATCGACAATGTCAAAAGTATAAGATATCTATGTCTCTATATACAAAATAGTATTTGACATTCATTTAATGATGTATTATTAAGAATTAAAAATATTTTAATCAAAATTACTATCTTAAGTTCTTTATTGATAATATTGCACATATATATTTTTAACTCTTTGAAATATGCGTGGTATTTGTCAAAATAATATATACGGTAGGTGAAGAAAAAAAACAAAAAAATAAACAAAACTCTTGTCTGATTGACACATTTTTTATAAATGTCATATAGGTGAGTGTCGAACTCCAATTTAAATAGGATTGAATTTTTTTAACGAGGATACTTGTTTAACTTTTCAAATAGTATCTAAGAAAAAATCTTAATGAGGATACTATAACTTTTCTAATACTTATTTGAATTTTTTTGACATGCTCCGTATAAATATTATCCATGTGTCACAAACATACATGTGTCAAACTCTATTACACACGCCATATGTGTTTCTGCTTCATAATAAAATTATAGATATACCATTTTGTAGATAAAATCTACCAAAAATTATGACACATTTTAAACTATAATGTGTGGTTAATCATATACAAACAATTAAAAAAAAACTAAAATTAATATTATTGATTTATTTTATCTTATCTATTCCATAACTCTTTACTACATTTTCTTTTTAATTTTGATTTATTTTAACAACAACTATTTTTCATGAGCACAAATATATAAAAGTACATTAAATTTAGACTATTTTTTTTTTCTTTGTGAGGGCTTGAGCCCCCTTTTTGCCATGCATGTATCCGTCCCTGGCGGTCATGATCAAGAATGAAGAAGCCTAAAATTTAAAGAGAATTAAGTATGAAATAGACTGTTCTAGAAGGGATACTGGCCGATAAATAATTAGGTTTTGTTTGCAATTTTGGAGAGAAAATGAGGGGACGACTTTGAAAAAAGAGAATAATTAGGTAAAAATAATATAATAATTTAGGTGGAGAGAGTTTTGGGGAGTTTATTTTTATTCAAAAATCAAAATTCTCCAAATCATAAAAAATTGTATTGGAGGAGGTTTATAGGGTTTTTAAGGGTTTAGACAAATTATTCAAATATGATTTTCGTTATTATAGTATTTCAAAAATTAAAAATATGTTATGATAAACATTATTTTATCATTCTATGCAAAATATTTTTTCCAAATAAATGTATAAGATTTCTTTATATTTAAAAAAAAAAATCGTTTTTCGAAGCCTACCTTTTCCATCCCTCCAAACTTTCAAGCAAACCATTATTTTATGATATCAACCCATTCTAAAAGGGTGAATTCTTATCTACCCACCTCAAAAAGTTGGGTAGAGTTAACCATAGAGTAAATTAGAGTAAATTGCATTGAAAGCTACAAAATTTAAAATATTAAATAAATAATTAAATATAATAAAATGATATGGCATTGATTGATTGGTTGAAGGTACACTACCCAACTTTTTGTGGTGGGTAGAGAAATTGTCCCTTTCTAAAAGTGTCTTCCGGTCGTAATAAGTGATGAATTAATAACTATGATGCCCATTATGTTGATTAATTACATTGAAAGTCTTAGCTCTGGATCAAACACTCGAGAGTTAGTATAAAAGAATGTCAAAGTAACTGAAAAAAGCATACTCAATTATACCACAAAAAACACCCCATTACGACTTTTTATAACTTGTATCAAAGTTATCCATTAGTGTTTTTACGTGAACATTTAGCGCCCATCGTGGGGCTTCGGTAAAATTTGTCTGGGCGACACAGAACTCTTCAGTCCGTCAATCACATCCTCCCCATGTGCAGAGCAACCAAAAACAATAATCAAGGGTCAGAGGCTATCATGGAGGAACTTTTTGCCGCCTTAGAAGCTTATGTGTCATCATAACAAATTGTTGCGGGGCAGCGTACTTGCATTACAACAAAATCAACAACAACCCCAACCTTAAAAGAAATAATTTGAGGATCCAATCGACCCACAACCTCTGACGACATAAATTTTGGATGATCAAGTATTAGATAATTTCAAACCACCTCCAATGACCACTTTTGATGACGAGTGACCCTTAGAAGAATATCATAACAAATAACACTCAGATGACTATCATTATTGCTATTAACTCACTGAAATTCACGTTGATGCTGAGCACGCTAAAGGACGTCACTTTACACTTGTACATGAGTCTCTTGTGGTTCTCTGTAACTAGTTACCAGGATTTGTCTAGGAAAGTGATACATCATTTTTCTGCCAGCAAGCACATAAATGTGTTGATCCCAAGTCTCTTTAATGTTCATCAAGGGCGGGCCGAGTCACTGCGAGAATGAATGGCTTATTTTTACGAAGAAACTATCAAAGTCGCCCATCCTAATCAAGAAATGTCTGTATGGGCTTTCCGGAATGGCCTCAAGGCAGGACATTTTAGTGAGTCCATAGCCTAGAAGTTGATATGGATGATGAATGAGATAATGACACATATAGAGTGTTATATTAAAGGTGAGGAGAGTAATGCAAAAAAAAAAGAACAAGGAATGCGAAAGAGAAGGGAATATATAAATCATAAACGATCAGACAAATAAAACACCAGGATCAAGCGCCTACACGCGAAAAAGTAACATTCAATGTCAAACGAAAGACATATTATTATTTCAACCCACTAAATACAAGGCGTGAGAGAATGTTGCAAGAAGTATGCCATGCAAAGATCATTCCCGAGTCAAACCCCCCCAAGGACAATGTGATGGGGATGAATATTGACAAATGGTGCAAGTACCATAGAGTGAGGGGTCACAACACTGAAGATTGGCACCACTTGAAGCAGGAGATTGAGAAATTGATCTAGAGAAGCCACTTGCATAAATGTGTGTACTAGGGAGACTGAGGCCCAGAAAGAAGAGGATCACCATCAAAAGAAGTTTGGGGAAGAACCCCTTCAAGCAAGACGACCCAAAGTATGTAGGAAGAGAAATGACAAAGTGAAACACACCATTTATTGAACATAATAAGCGAGGATGTTTAGTTGGCGGTAAGTCCAATTCATCTAGATAGAAGTATGTCTGATAGGGGATGCATGTCGCCAGCTCCCTACATACATAATCATGAGCCCCAATCATAAATATCACTTTCTCTCACAAAGATGCAGAAGGAGTAATCATGCATGAAGATGATCCAATGGTGACTAGTCTCCAGATCCATGACTAGGCTCATCATCACTTAAGTCTTCATTATCAACATATTTTCCATTTAGAATATCCTCAAGGAAGGTAATTATTACCGGTACATCCACAACTGGTTCCTCTACAAACTTTTCTCCTAGAATTTTATTAATGTTATCCTCCTTTAGAGGTTGAGTACAGGCATGAAGAGAATATAGGGTTTGGGTAAGGATTTCCAAATCAATAACTTGAACCTTGATGCTAGGTTTTGAAACCTCACAAACATTCTCCGACACATTTTCAACAAATTTTTAAAGGGTTTTGTCTTATAAACATTAACTTGAACAATGAATGGAACGATCATTTGAATCGGTGCAGCATCAATAACTTTCGTTGATGGTTTATTTGTAAGGTTAGTATGATTACATGGAAATTATTGATCTTAAAGACTATACTTTCGTCATCTTTTCCTTGCCCAATAAGATCAGACATAGTTAATGACACTCTTGTAGTGCGATAACCAACCTTCTTCAATTTCTTCTTTCTAACCTCTTTTGTTGGTTCCATGGTGGGAGGACCTCTGGCTAGACCATCGGTCTTCCCTCACAGAACTACTTCTTTCATTTTAACACCGAGCATGTTGATTATTAACTTCGCTTCCACTATATATATATATATATATATATATATATATATATATATATATATGTTGGCTAAGAGATTTTGACCAAATAAAGAGAATGAAGAAATGGTGGAGTATGCAAAGCAAGTCGACGCCAAGAGGAGGCTGAAGCGTTGACCGACACAGATGAAGGTCATGCCAGAAGATGACTTGGAGGCAGTGTTGTCGGAGGATTTCAAGTGGTGGCATACGAAACTGACACAAGGATAACACATCTTTGAGCGGAAAAAGTTGAAAACTTCAAGAACATGGGAAGTTAGAAAGATAGTGGGGTGACACGTGTCACAACCAAAACCAATCTGGGGAGATGAACAGTTATTTTGTTAGCCTATATAAAGCAATCGTTATTTCCATTTTAAGGGTCACATTTGTAACATTGCAAAGGGAAACACTCTAAGTACCAAGCGTTAAGAGAAACGAGTCACTCCTGCAAAATGTATGATAGCGTCCACACTTGTTATTTTCATGCAATTTATATGACCAAAGTTTAAATTATTATCATTTTCTTGCCTATTTCTTTTTTTCTTTTGCTTTGTTTCATTTATCAATTCGAAACCCTTTTTATTCCGTTCAAGTTTATTACAACTCTTCTAGACAGAAAACCGTCTTGTCAACAACACATACACTTCAACACATTATTCTGGGATTCTGTGGCCGATCTCGCGAGTCAACCTGCGATAGGAGGCCAGTGGTTGTTCGTGCGAGAACCGCGCATGAAGAAATTGGCACACCTGATGGGACCCGTTTGAGTTGAGTGTATTCATTTACGCAGTGGTAAGATGGTGACACCACGTCCGAACTAAGAACCACCTTCGACGGAGAGTACAGTTGTAACGCAAACAACTGACGTTGGCTCTGGGATAGTACCTGCGGCTTCAACCGCCCCTAGTGGGCCAACCGCGACATTAAGTCGACACGACCCGAGGCCGGCAATGGCAGGGACTACAGGGCAGCATGTGCCTAGTATCAAAATGCCCATCCCTCAATCCTTTGGGATGCCGACAGAGTTCATGTCGAGTCTATAATCTAGTGGTCCGGTGTTTGGGGAAAGTCCGACCCCAGTTTTCTCACCATACCAAGGCTTAGGGCCTTTAGCAAACCAAGTCACTCGACCCCCAGGTTTTAGTCTGTTATTCCAATCAATACCCACGTTCATGTCAAGTTCTGTTGCGGTCATGAGGCAGCAGATGGATGAGAGTAATCACGAGATGGTTCATATGTTGACCCAATAAATGGGCACCATATTAAGACCATTGATACAAGATTTGACACAGAGTTACCAACAATTGGCAACTCAAATGACCCGGATAGGTGACTTCCTAGGCGCTCCTAGGGCACAGGGTCGACAGACCCCTTCGCCTCGACCGGAGACACCCATTCGTCAAGACGAAGACTTTGACGAGACGATTGACCAACCCCACAAGTTTGAACAAATCCCTAGAATGGACCAAAGGCCTCATGTGCTAGTTCATAGGAACCAAGATCCCGACTATGTGGTCAGACAAGTTCGACATGATGCTTTGGATGGTGGACCAAACTTTGAAGCCATGGTCGAACACATCATGGTCCGTAATGGGGCAAATCCAGGCCTTCGACGGCCAACGTACATGTCCCCATTACTAGATTTTGTCTTACAGACCGAATTACCTAGGGGTTGGAAAGTGCCTAAGTTCACCACGTTCACTGGTGAGAGTGAGGAATCCACCGTCGAACACGTCACCAGGTATCAGACCGAAGCCGGTGACATAGCAAATAATGAGGACTTGAAAATGAAGTATTTCCCAAGTTCCCTCATGAAGAATGCATTTACATGGTTTACCACGTTGCCCCCTAAGTCTGTCCACACCTGGGCACAGTTAGAAAGATTGTTTCATGAGCAGTTTTACATGGGACAATCGAAAATTAGTTTGAAAGAATTGGCCAGTCTTAAACGCAAGGCCACGGAGTCGGTAGACCAATATCTTAACAAGTTTAGACTTTTGAAAGCATGATGCGTTACTCAAGTCCCTGAACATGAGCTAGTCGAAATGGCAACTGGCGGTTTAGACTATTCCATCAGGAAAAAGTTAGACACGCAATATCTCAGGGATATGGCGCAGCTGGCTAACCGAGTCCGACAAGTCGAACGGTTGAAAGCTGAGAAAACTCATACTAACAGATACCGTAAGAAAGAAAAAGTGTCGTATGTGGCTGCTGACGAATATTCGTTTGACGACGAAGAAATCGTCGGCGAAAGCGGGGTCAACGTGGCTGAACTTAAGCCAGGGCCTCCATACACATGCAAATTGCTAAAACCATCAAACAGGAAAAATCCTGTCGAAACTGGAAAAACAGATAAACAAGTTGCTAAAACTTATACGTTTAATGTGTCTAAATGCGACGAAATATTTGATTTGCTGGTTAAAGATGGTCAAATAATTGTTCCTCCTGGTTTAAAAGACCCCCCTTTAGAACAAAAGAAGAAAAGGGGATTTTGTAAATTTCATAATTTCCTTGGTCATAAAACAGCTCAATGTGTTCTTTTTAGGGATTTGGTGCAGAAGGCTTTGAAGGAGAGACGACTTCAATTTGGCGAAAGGCCAAAGATGCAGGTTGACACCGACCCGCTGAAGGTCGAAGAGGCTTTGTATTCGGAGTTGTACGAGTGCATGATGATTGAGGCTACTGAGGGTCTCAGTAAACAAACGACAACTGAATTTGTGGAATGCATGATGGTTGAAGCCACTGAGGGTTCCGACAAAAGAGCTAAGGAGGAACTCAAGGCAGTTTACCCTTAAGCTGGCGAAAGCTTGGCAGATTTTCAGAAAAGTTCAGGGTAAGCGGGTTGAAGGCAGCACTATGCCCTAGGTGCAATGTTATTTTTTATGAGAAAGCTGCTGAGAGATACGAGGCGAGCAAGAAGGAAATGCCTCGAGAAGATAAGCCACATGTCCCAAGGTTTGTATTCGACCGGAGCGGTGCTCCTCGTAGAAACAAGGAATACAGGAAGTTGTTCCAAGAGGCACGACCCAAGACTTTTGTGCCACCGTCGGACACCTCACAGGAGAAATGGGTGGCACCAGTAAGCCAGAAAGGGAGCAAAAGACCAAAATGGAAGGTCTTAGATTTAGAAAAGGAAGCGAAAGTCTCTGACAAAATAGTAGAACCCAGGGGCTATATGGTGTCTCCCAACTACAAAGGGAAAAATCGCATGACCAGGACTCATTGGAGACGCTATCAGCTAAACAAGAAAGTTGAGAAAGAGGCTGCTACTTCACAATTGAAGCCTGTCAGAACTTCTGGACAAAAGAGACAACACCCAAGAGGAAGATGGGTAGAAAAGGACAAAGTTATGACAAATCAGACCATGGCAGTAACCGTCAGGAGAAAAGGGGGTAGCTTCGACCCAAAGCTCAAAATGTACGTCGGTGATTGAAAGCAAGGAGAAACCAGAATACACTCCTCAGTCAGATGAGGAAGTGCCAAAGTATTCTCCTCATTCAGACGAAGAGTATACCCCTTCACCAGACGGGGACTTCGACGAAGACATGTACGATGACAACAATGATAACACCTATAGTGAAGACTTCATCCTGAACTGTGGCATCGTGTCAATACTGCCAGCTGAATACGATGTGGTGTCGGAAATCTCTGAAGCTGAAGAGGATTTCGTACCTGATGAAAATGCGGAGGACAAACCGCTGTGCTATTATGTAATGAACAATGGCGTGGTCGAGGAACAAACGACCATGTTTGAGAGACCCAGTCCTGGGATGATGTACCATCTGAAGCCGTTATTCATAAAAGCGAAGGTTGACAGAGTGGCAGTCAACAAGGTGTTCGTGGATAGTGGGGAAACTATCAATCTGATGCTTCACAACTGATTCAAAAAGATTGGAAAGATGGAGGCTAACTGTAATACCCAAAAATTTTCCCTCTTATTTATTACCTTATAACAGTGGCTTGTGCTTCACATTCATCTGCATATCCATTAGGTCATACTCATATCATACATTTGCATGTGCTTCTGGGCACGGGATCAAGGTATTTTCCAGCAACTCATGGCGTCATTAGTTCCAGTATCATTTTCCACAATGTTCAGAGCCAAGCAGATAGATTTAAAAGTCTTTTTGAGCATTTATTTTGCTTACTAGATGATTTGATAATCAGAAGCTCCGGCAGCCATTTTTTTATCAGCGTTCAGCACCAGACGGTTGTTTTCAGCAATTTATTCCGAGTGCGAAACAAATTTCACAGCATATTTCAAGAGTGTATCAGTAGTGATATCCAATTGCAAGCTTCAGAGGTCTAATGTAGCTCAGAACGGGTGGAATCAGGCAATTCTCCAAGTTTCCCTCCAAAAGGCGCCAAATTCAAATTTTCCTCGTGTTAACCGGTTAACCATTATAAATTTTGCCCAAATACTTCATTTTCAGTGTTGTTTCTTTGGGGTTCAAATTTTAATCACCAAGTTTGATTTTTGCACCAGTGGAAGGATCTAGAGAAAATGATTTTCCATCCAAATTCAAATTCTTCACACTTTAATTCCTCATTCCCTTTCCTAATTCATTTTTCACTCCCATTTCCACCCACTAAACCTCACTCCAAACCCAAACATAACTCCTAACCTAGGGGTTATTTAAACCAATTCATTCCAAACCTCTAGGATCCTAGATCATTTTTCACTCTTATTTTTCAGAATTTGCTCTCAATTCTCTCTCACTTTTTCATTCTCCATCTTCATCTTCAGCCTCTCACCAAAGCTCCATATTCATAGATTCACAAATTCTTCATTGGAATTTGTGAATTCTTGAGCTAAACCTCCATCACATCCTCATTCTTGGTTCAATTCTACAGTAGCTACTGGTTTAGATCTTGAATTAAGTTGTTGGAATCACTTTTGGAGGAGCTTTTGCTTATTTGAGGTGTTCTTGCTTGGATCTTCAAGTTTTCTTGGTAGAGCTTCATAAATCTCTGGATTTCTTGCCTTGATTCATCAATTTTTGTTTTCAACAATCACCAAAGCAAATCTCAGCTTTGTAGGTTGGTTTTCCTTAGATCTCTACTTGATTTAGCTTATTTGCAACTTATACAATGTAGATCTTTGGTTGTTCTGGATTTTGATCCATTTTGCTTGAATGTGATTCTTGATGTTGATGATTATTAGATCTAGTTGATGTTTGATTACTGATACTTGATGTAATTTTCGTGCATTGTTGATTACATGATCATTGGAGATGATTGCATAAGTGATTTTGCTGCTGGAAGTGATTTTTCAAACTAATTTTCTGCTACTGGTGCAGTGTTAATCGGTTAACACATTGGTTAACCGATTAACCAGTGTATTTTTGCTGTTTTCTGCTGATCTTGGAGCTGTTAATCGGTTAACACATTGGTTAATCGATTAACACTGTTGCAGAATGTGTTTTTTGTGCATTTTTTAGCATGTTTCGATCCCGTTTCATTTCTAATATTCATGGATTGATATGATACATGCTTAAGGACTGTTTGGATGCTGTTGCACCTCACACCATTGTATGCACATAATTTTCCGACACGCGACTCTTGGATTTTTTTACCGTTTATGATCATGTTTGCGTTGTTGCATTCTTGATGCGATGAACACATAGCACACACTCCTTGAGCATGCGAATTGTGAATTAATGTTTGTGTTGCTGGAATTGTGTTGTGCATGCTTGTTTGGTTTCTATTCCTTGAGGTGCATACTTGTTTCAACTTGTTCACATGCTTAATGTTATGCATCCTTTCATGAATTACATTTTTCCATGATGTCTTCAAGTTTATTCAACATGATGTATGATGTGTTTTGGATCATGATTAATTTAGGAATGCATGACGTTGGATACACGTTTGCTATGCCATGATTGAATTGTGTTCAAATGCATTGCATGCTGCCCTGTTTCTGCTGCTGACTATGTGCATAGGTGATGTTGTATGTGCTGCTGTTTAGCCTTTTACACCTATTTTTGTGCTGAACATGAGCTGTTGAATGCTGTTTAGTGTGTTGGTTGGAATTTACTGCTGTATTGGTACAGATGCGCTGTTGTAGCTGCTGTTCTTGTTCATTCGTATCTCTCATTTCTTCTACTTCTCTTTCTTTCTTATGTGTTGGATTACATGATATAATGCTTGATTGTGTAGAACTTTTTCACATCCCTTTGGGATCCTAGCTCATCCTTAATTGTTTGATTAAGGTGAGGTATGATAAGCATTAGATAGTGTTGTCCCTCTCTCTTCTTTAGACTTAGGTTGTTCTTGAACCTCCCCTTAGGGCCATCTTTTGCATGACAACTTTAGGATAGAATTCCCCTTAGTGTTTTCTTTTCCTTGAGTCTTCTCTTCTCATCTTATAATCCTTCTAAAACACTTAATAAAGGTTAACATGTATTGCGCATGAGCCTTGTATATGGGAAGTGAAGGACGGGGGTCTCCCTTCATTCTTCTAGGATGCTTAGTGTACGTCCTGTTGGGGACGATATGCGATGTATTCGTTCCTATGTTGTAGACTTGGGTGCAATGCAAGTTATGAACTAACTTCAATCCATTTCTGTCTAAAAACCACAAAACAAACTCAAACCTTTTTCATCCTTCGGGATTGTTAAGTTTCAAACTATTTTCAAAAAAGGGCACGTTACTTCCGCCTCGTCGCAAACAGGCATCGACCCTAACTGCCAGACGCGAACTTAACGACGCTCATAAAAAACACAGACTTGGTTAAGTCGAACTACGACTGCTCTGATTTCCTCCTTCTGGTTAGATCGAGGATACGTAGGCACAAGACGACGATGTCTTGGCGAGCAACCTCCCCCCTAGTTCGTGTCCGAACTACGTTGACTCTGACTTTCCCATTGCACGAGGGAATACGTAGGCCTAGGACTCCGAGAATGTCCTACCGAGTCACTTCTTTTCTTTTCTTCCCCGTTTCTTCGTTCTTTCTCGTGCCTGTTCCTTTTCCTTTCCAGTAGCAGCGGAGATCCAGATGACGACACCCTTTGATCGAGACAGCAAGCGTGGATCCCATCGAGTACGATGGACGCGTGGGGGTGCTAATACCTTCCCCTCGCGTAACCGAATCCCTTACCCGTTTCTCTTGGTCACGAGACCATGCTCTTTTCCTTTCCCTCAGGTTTACGCAGTGTTTCCTTTCCCTCTCTTGGGATAAATACACATTGCTGGCGACTCTGTTTCTGCGCCACTTTTGCGTTTGTACCTGGATGAAAATCCCGGGAGTGACACTGACCTCCGACAACACAACATGGTTCTATCCAACTACGAAGGAAAGACCAGTAACATCCTTGGAGTTGTCCAAGTGGACTTAGCAGTGGGTACGACCAACAGATCAACACTCTTTATGGTTATCAACTCAAAAGCAAATTTCAACTTGCTGTTGGGCCGGAAGTGGATTCATGGAATAGGGGTAGTGTCGTTGACAATGCACCAGAGATTGACCATCCGGAGAAAATATGGCATCGTCAAGAATATTGAGGCTGATCAAAGTTATTATAAGATCGACGAAGCTATGGGCAGTAAGAAGTTACTTTGATCAGCACCTAGCAAATATGGCTCCTTGTGATGACGGGTTGGGGTTCTATACTTCCGTCGACTTGGGTCGCGTCCTGAACTTAGATCCCGACTATGGGTTTATCTGGGATGCTGCTGACGAAACCATGGAGCCTACAGAAAATAATCCACCCACGGGGTGCCTAGTAGTCGGTGAGAATGACTACTGAGTCAGAAAGCATGACTCGAATTTCTGCCTATCTGGCTGAAAACAAAAGAATGTCAGCATTAGAAGTAGAAGAACAACAAAAGATAGCTAGCAGAGCCGACTGCGACGTACAAGCAAATGGCCCACAAGGCCAGACAACAACTTCAGAAAGCCGGAGGCTTGATTGTATCTATGATAATGAGCCTTTGGGGTTTGAGAAAGACCCAAATAGTGAGCTGTAAAGAATTCAGGCACAGGACCCACTCGAAGAGGTGACCTTGGGGGATGGGGTTACCAAAAGACCTACCTATGTGAGCACTAAAATTGGGTAAAAAATGAAGGCTAAGCTAATTAAGGTATTAAAGGAATACAAAGATTACTTCGCCTAGGATTATGGCAAAATGCCTGGGTTGAGTCAAAGTATGGTGGAGCATCGACTTCCAATTCAACCAGGTAAAAGGCCAGTAAAGCAACAGCCTCAACGATTTGCTCCAGAGCTTACTTCGAAGATCAAGCAGAAGATCGAGAGACTACTCAAAAGCCAGTTCATCAGAACTGCAAGGTACGTCGAATGGATAGCAAACATAGTGTCCGTTATTAAGAAAAATGGAGCCCTTCGAGGCTGTATAGACTTTAGGGATCTAAACAATGCTACCCCAAAAGATGAATATTCGATGCCTGTGGCAGAGATGCTTGTCGACTCAGCGGCAGGTTTCATATATTTGAGTATGCTCGATGGCTACTCCGGCTATCACCAAATTCTCATAGCCGAAGAGGATGTTCCCAAAACTGCGTTTCAATGCCCTGGGGCTTTGGGAACATACGAATGGGTTGTAATTCCATTTGGTTTAAAAAATGCTGGAGCAACCTATCAAAGAGCTATGAATTCTATATTCCATGACTTTATTGAGAATTTTATGCAGGTGTATATTGATGACATTGTGATAAAATCCTCATCGGAGGATGGTCACCTAGACCACCTTCGACGCTCATTAGAGAGAATGAGAAAATATGGATTAAAGATGAATCCACTAAAATGTGCCTTTGGTGTCCATGCAGGGGATTTCCTGGGATTCGTGGTCCACAAGAAAGGCATCGAGATAAACCAGAACAAGACGAAAGCGATCTTGGATCTCAAGCCTCTTTCGACAAAGAAGCAGCTCCAGTCTTTGTTGTGGAAGATAAACTTCTTGAGAAGGTTCATATCGAATCTAAGTAGCAAGACGAAGGTATTCTCGCCATTACTCAAAGCCAAGAAGGAAAATGAGTTCTGTTAGGGACAGGAGCAGGATGAGGCTTTCGATGCAATCAAGGAATATCTTACAAGGCCTCCAATTCTATTGCCACATAGTATGAATAAAAACTTGAAGTTGTACATTGCAGCGTCGAATACGACCATAGAAAGCATGTTAGCACAAGAAGATAGTAGTGGCGTCGAAAGACCCATTTATTACCTTAGTAGAATGTTAATAGATGCTGAAACTAGGTATACTATGATTGAAAAATTGTGTTTATGCATGTACTTCTCATGTATGAAATTAAAGCAATATATTAAACCAGTTGATGTTTATGTTTCATCGCATTTTGATGTTATTAAGCATATGTTGTCCAAACCTATTTTGCATAGTCAAATTGGGAAATGGGCACTAGCATTGACTGAGTTTTCTCTGACATACGTTCCTCTAAGGGCTATGAAAGGTCAAATAGTGGCAGACTTTATTGTCGACCATGCACTGGTCAAACCATCGATATGTAGTATTGACATTGCCTCGTGGAAGTTATACTTTGATGGGTCGAGCCATAGAAACGAGGCAGGCATTGGAATCCTGATAGTATCCCCACAGGGTATTCCAACTAAGTTCAAATGCAAGGTTGACGGGAAATGTTCCAATAACGAGGCAGAGTATGAAGCCTTAATCACGGGCCTCAAAATACTTAAGGATTGGGGTGCCAAGGAAGTCGAAATAAGAGGAGATTTGGAACTGGTGATTAAACAAATCACGAAAGAATATAAATGCGTCAAGGAGCATATTTTGATTTACTTCTCGATGGCGAAGCACCTTTTGGAGCACTTTGAAGTTGTCAGCATTACGCACGTGCCCAGGATAGAAAACCAAGAGGCTAATGAGCTAGTACAGATCGCCTCTGGTTATAAGATGTCGGAAGGAAAGTTGAAGGACTTCATTGAAACTAGGGGGGAGATGGTGTCGAACATACACCCACCATCAGACTGGTCAATATCAAAAGCAGTGAGGGCCAATGCCTCGTCCGAAAGCTTGATCGAAGAGTTGGAAAGTTATGAGGTTTTCGCTATCAGCAATCTATCATCAACAGATTGGAGAAGATCAATCATCGAGTATTTGGAGAATCCGATGGGCAGCGCCGACAAGAAGACTAAATATAGAGCACTGAGTTATGTACTGATGGAAAATGAATTACTTAAAAAGACTCCGAGGGGAGTATTGCTTAAGTGTCTAGGGGACACAGATGCCTACTTGGAAATTTCTGAAGTTCATAGTGGGACATGCGGAGCTCACCAAGTTGGCCACAAGATGAAATGGTTATTGTTTCGACAGGGTGTCTATTGGCCAAGCATGCTCAAAGATTGCATGGACTTCGCGAAGGGATGCCAGGACTGTCAGAAACATGCAAACATTCAGCATGTGCCAGCCAGCGAATTACACGCCATCGTCAAACAGTGGCCCTTTTGAGGTTGGGATTTGGATGTCATAGGATATATTCGACCAGCCTCGGCGAAACAACAAAGATTCATCCTCGTAGGGATAGACTATTTCACAAAATGGATAGAGGTTGTGCCCCCAGTGAAAGTAGATCAAGAGACTGTGATAGAATTCATCAAGAATCATATTTTGTATAGATTCGGGAAACCTGAAACCATCACAACGGATCAAGGCCTTGTATTCGTTGGACAGAAAATACAAGAGTTCGCAGCACAAACAGGCTTCAAGTTAATTACTTTGACACCATATTATACTCAAGCAAATGGTCAGGTCGAAGCAGCTAATAAAGTTGTAATTGGGCTCATCAAGAAACACGTGGCCAAAAAACCAAAAAATTGGCACAAAATGCTGAATCAAATTTTATGAGCTTGTCGAACATCCCCCAAAGAAGCAACAAATTTGACTCCATTTCGTTTGGTTCTCGGGCACAACGTTGTGTTACCAGTAGAAATATGCCTGCAATTAGTCAGAGTGCAATGGCAACATGAAATTACTTCGGAACAATACTGGAATATGATGCTAGATGAAATCGTGGACTTAGACGAAAAGAGAATGGCAGCGTTGAATGTGTTATTACGTCAGAAGGCACGAGTTGCCTAGGCATATAATAAGAAGGTCAGAAAGAAGACCTTCACCGTTAACGACTATATGTGGAAAACGGTGTTACCCATGGATCGACGGGATCGAACTCTAGGAAAATGGTCACCAAATTGGGAGGGACTGTTCAAAGTGAACCAAGTTTTCAGCAACAATGCATATGAGGTCCAAGAAGTGGGAATGGACCAACGAGTCTTAAGGGTAAATGGGAAATATTTGAAGAAACATAAACCTATGCTACAAGAGATTCACATTAAAAAGTAACTTTCTCATTATAAAAGCCAAAATAGGCTAGAAGGCCAAAATGGCTTACAAAATATCCAGTTACAGCTGTTCGACATGAACACTAAGGAAAAGCAGGGAATCTAGACTTAAAATCTTCAAAAAGAGTTTTCTCATGAACAACCTTGCTCTCGAGGAGCACCTTCTTTTTCTACATTCGGCCTTAGGCAATTTCATGATCGATTGTCTCTTGAGTGGGCAGGGGTTCAGTAGAATCCAAAGAGGCTTTTTGTTGTTTGACCTCAGCAATCTTTCTTGTCAATTCTGCTATTCGAGCTTGGTAGTCAGATATGTGCTGATCGAAAGCACGACGTTTGTCGAAGCGCTCTTGCTTCTTAGCCTCGAAATCCCCAAGTTTCTTCTCACAAAGTGAGCTGAGATACCACTCGCGTTTCATATTGTTGTTTTTCAGCCTGATTTGAGCGTCAGCCTGATTACACATGGAAAGGTCCTTGGCCAATTACATGAAAAAGGCCTCGAACTCAATTAAGTACGTGGCCATGGAAGCAGGAAGTTGGAATTCAACAAGTTCATCCAAGATCTTGAACACGTCACAAGCTACATCAGCCTCTTCAGCGACGGCCGCCAGAAATTCTTCCTCGAATATGTATGTCCTCAATTGTTGGAGATTGAGGGAGAAGGAGTCATCCAGGTCTGGAGTTGGTATGGCCGTCGAACTAGTGGGTTGAGCGTCCCCAGACTCTTGGTAAAGCTTGTGCAATGCCTTCAGGGTCGCTGCTAGGTTTGTTTGTTTGGTTGCCAGAATCTCCTCTGGGGTAAGGACTTTGTTGACATTAAGTGGAGGCGTGTTGGATCCACTTTCAGCGGGAACTTTAGTGTTCACGTCGACATCAGCAATGGTAGCAATAATTGAAGGATTTGTATTATCCCCAGGAGTTGCACCGTCATTCCCAGCATCAGTGTTGGTATGTTGAGGTGGCGGCATTTTCGCCACTGAGTTCTCCTCTGCCGAGGTCATTTGGAACTCGTTAACCGTCTGAGGACTAAATATGGTTATGGTCTCAGGAGGATCGGTAGTGGCAATTGGTGCAGTATCGTCTTTTTCTGCAGCAGTCGAAGCAACCACGGTTTCCTGCAAAACAAGGTTCAATGAGAAGAATACCCAAATGCCATCTGAAATAATGGAGTAAAGAGGATGAATACCTTTGCAGATTTTGGAAGAGATGTTCAAGGGGTGCTTCAGCTTGAATAGGCTTAAAGACTTCATCAAGGTTTTTAGGGACAACAGGGTCCACAGTTGAAGTAGCCGTTGTTGAAGGTGTTTTCTTAATTGAGGCTCTTTTCTTTCTCACCAATGGAGTGGCTGGAGGAGACGCTGGAGCTGTAGTAGGGAAGATCCAGGATTAGGTACTTTCGTCCGACACGAATCCCTCAGGAGATGGGATTTTATCAGAAGCCTAGCAAACAAAAGTCAAACGAATGGCAGAAGCAAATGCAAAGGAATAAGGAGACAAGATATACCTGTGGAATTGTGGTCTTGGGTTTCTTGGCAAGCCTGGTAGAGGTCGACGCAGTAGTCGGTTCCCGTTTTTGACCCTAGTGACAAGCCAAAACAGTTAGTTAGAGATAATGGATGAAATAGAATTGAAGAGTCCAGGGTTTACCTTCTTTGATGGGTCTTCTGTGGCATTAGCAGCTTGGGGGTTCTCGATAGGAACGACAATTGGTGGATTAGAAGCTTCGTCAGCAAGGGAAGCAAAAGCGTCGACCACGTTTTCCAGGAAAAGATCACGTGGGAAAACTTGAGGTTGGTAGTCCGACCACCAGACGTCGAACTCTTGTGTAGTGAAAAAGGAAGGTTGGAACACAAAGACAGGCAGTTCAAGATGTTGCGTAGATTTGGAAAATTTCAGGCAAGCGTTATGACTTTCCAAGTTCAAGCATCGGCCAGACCGCACAATGTCGGCAGAATGTTTCACCAAGGATTTTGGTAGCATTTGGCTCAAGCCAAATTGACGGGCCACTAAATTAGGCTGGTGGTTCATAAACCCATAGCCTGTGTTCCCCGTCTCGATCCGAAAGGATAGCATGGTGGGAGTTAGAAACGCCCACCATATGGAATTCGACTACGCTGCGGCTTTGGAGGAGACTCCAGGAAACAGATTTTTAAACCATGTCGGACCAAATTTGTGTTCCAAAAAAGGCGCCATACTAGGGATGAAGGAAGTGGTCTCCACAAACATATTGAGATACCTCATAAAAAGGGTTTCCTTGGGGGTTTCTTGGGTGGTCATCAAGGCGAGTTGCATGCCCTCTACGGAACGCTCGTTGTTTAAACGCTCAATTGTGGCAGAGGCAGGGTATCCCAAGATATGCTCAAAAGTGGCATTGAGCCAATGTTGCAACAACCACATAGGCCCTGAGATATTTAGAGCCTTGGTGGTTTTATGAAGGAGTTTTAGCCGCATGGCTGACAAACCAAGAGAATGGTAAAGGGAGGCTAGTAGAAGCTTGCCCAGAGATTCCTGTCGAGCCTCGTGGATTTGGATTACCAGGTTGATGTAACTTTTGGCTATCTACAGAGAACCAGGGCAGAACAAATAGTAAGACGGCCACAATGTCAGGAAAGCGATATGTTCTTCATCAGACACCTCCTTAGAGCATTTGTCGTGATGATCTTCAATATAGTTCTGGAAACTAACATGCTCGAAGTTAAAAGTGTTGTTTGTTTCCAGAGTCGGGTCGAATGTTTCTCCCAATGGTGAAAGAACAGTGACAGCCACCACATCAAAAAGTGTAGGTGTAAACGTGCCACAGGGGAAGCGGAAATTGTTTGTCGATCCTTCCCAAAAGTACATCGACGCAAGCAGCAAGCAAGGGTTGACCCTGTGAGCGTTTCTTGAAAGTTGAATGGCGTCGAAAATGCCAGCCGTCTTCCATTGCTCCTTACGCTGGCCTTCGACTCTGTTAAGCTAAGCTATGTAGTCTTTGTTTCCAGATGTAGGCATGGATCTAAAGACTCTTGACTTGGGCGCCATGAATTTTAGGTCTAAAGTGCCACCTTTCTCGAAAGCTGGTGGGATAGTAGGCGCGAAACAGGGAAAGAACTCTTGAAGTTCTTGGTGATTTGGTTTTTTGTCTGGATATGGGCCGTGAAAAGCCTGGAGCTTCCCAGCCACCGTGAAAGGGATGATCATTTGATGACGCCAGTTGTCCACCACCGCATCATCAGCAGACGACGGTTGAGGAAGAGGCCTGAGGGATTATTTTTCAGTAAGAACGAACGCAATTGGGTTATTTCCAGTGGTGTGAGTGGTAGAAGCAGCAGAGTTTGTGGATGAGGCCATTGGAATAGAGAATACAACGGTTTTTTCAAGAACAAGGAAGAATTGAAGAAGAAGAAGCAATGAAGAGAAGGTGAAAAAGTAAACCAATTGGGATTAGTGGTATTTATAGAGAAAAATGCATGCAAATGAAAGATCACAACCTGTTCAAATTCAGAAGTGAGTAGGGGTGGTTTCGAGACCCATAACTTAGGACGAGACTAGCCATCATGACATTGTCTTAGAAATCGTGGTATAAAAGTTGTCTTCATCATGTTAGACGGCGAGTGACACGTGGCTCGACACAAGATAAAACGTTGTTTGTCGAGTCGAAACCAAAGTGCCGTCGAAATCTCGCAGAAAAGCAAAACACCAGATTTCTCAGTCGACACGGTGCTCAATCGAAACTGGCCTTTTAGGGGGGGGGGGCAATTTGTTGGCTAAGATATTTTGACCAAATAAAGAGCATGAAGAAATGGTGGAGTATCCAAAGCAAGTCGACGCCAAGAGGAGGCTGAAGCATTGGACCGACACAAATGAAGGTCGTGTCGGAAGATGACTTGGAGGCAATGTTGTCAGAGGATGTCAAGTGGTGGCATGCGAAACCGACACAAGGATAACACATCTTTGAGCGAGAAAAGTTGAAAACTCTAAGAACAAGGGAAGTTAGAAAGATAGTGGGGTGACACGTGTCACAACAAAAACCAATATGTGGAGATGAACAGTTATTTTATTAGCCTATATAAAGCAATCGGTATTCCCATTTTAGGGGTCGCATGTGTAACATTGCAAAGGGAAACACTCTAAGTACCAAGCGTTAAGAGAAACGAGTCACTCCTGTAAAATGTATAATAGCGTCCACACTTATTATTTTCATGCAATTTATATGACCAAAGTTTAAATTATTGTCATTTACTTGCCTATTTCTTTTTTTTTTCTTTTGCTTTGTTTCATTTATCAATTCGAAACCCTTTTTATTCCGTTCAAGTTTATTACAACTCTTCTAGACAGAAAACCGTCATATCAACAACACGTACACTTCAGCACATTGTTCTGGGATTCTGTGGCCGATCCCATGAGTCAACCTATGATAGGAGGCCAGCGGTTGTTCGCGCAAGAACCGCGCGCGAACTATATATATATATATATATATATATATATATATATAGAGAGAGAGAGAGAGAGAGAGAGAGAGAGCGAGCGTATTATATGAGAATGTCATTTTTATATAAAAACATGAGAATGAATCTGAACCATTAGACTTTAAAATAAATGGTAGAGATTATGCATGGTTTTTTTCTCTCTCCTCAATTATTTATTTTAATAATGGAGGAGAGAGAAAAAACCACACATAATCTCCACAATTTATTTTAAACTGTAATGGTTCTGATTCATTCTCATGTTCTCACATAAAAATGGCATTCTCATATATATATATATATATATATATATATATATATATATATTCAACAACTTTTTTAAAGGGGTTTGTCTTAGAAATATTAACTTGAACAGTGACTGGAACGATCATTTGAATCGGCGAAGCATCGATAACTTTCTTTGATGGTTTATTTGTAAGGTTAGTCTGATTACCAGGAAATTATTGATCTTAGCGACTATACTTCCGTCATCGTTTCCTTGCCCAATAAGATCGGACATAGTTAATGGCACTCTTGAAGTGCGATAACCAACCTTCTTCAATTTCTTCTTTTTAACCTCTTTTGTTGGTTCCATGGTGGGAGGACCTCTGGCTAGACCATCGATCTTCAATATATATATATATATATATATATATATATATATGGGTTAATAGTCATTTACCCCCCTGCAATATAGACGACTTTTAA